>CM049794.1:35672371-36929871 GCA_027422405.1 Ptychobarbus kaznakovi
TATAGCTAAGAAATTGCACATTCAGGAGCTGGTTTACCCTGCCCCGTGAATTTTGAAAATACAACAGCTAAAAGCTAAATTATATTTCTCAGCAATGAGGTGACTCGCACGTGGGTGCATGCGTCATTCGTTCTTTCTCTCTCTCTCTCTCTCTCTCTCGTTAATTAATTCAAATTCATTTCAATCAATATCATCTTTATTTCACTAAAGAATTCTACCTCGGCTGTAGATAAAATAGTCTAACAAATAAAAATTACTGTTATTTTCCGGTCTTTATCTGTTCAGATTTTGTGCTGGAAAACATCCATGACAGCCTTTGTCATTGCTGGCAAATAATAATAGCCATTCGACGTGAATTAAATAATTATATACTTAGAAATAGAAATATATTAGAAATATACTTAAAATGACATTTATGTATGCTTGACTAGGCTAATACTTAGAAAAAGTCTAAATATATTTAAGCTATTCATGGGTTTGAGTCACCTGACTTTTTTGTTTGCGGCCGCCATCTCAAGGACCTTGCGTAGCCTCTCCTTGATGATCGGAAACCAAAATAACACTTCACCAACAACGAAAAACAATGGTATTTATAAAAAAAATTGGATTAAATCCGTATTTACTGGCAAGCGAACTGCTGACCTCACTAAAGTCTGGTGAAAATTGACCAATTTGACGTTTGCTGATATTTACATCTACTATCTCACACACAATCCCTTTCCATACACTCGGGACAGTTTCAGTTAAATTCTCACCTGTCAGAGACATGCCCATAGGCACGGCTCCATCTACCGCACCCGGCATGGATTCTTGTGTACTCACTTCTAGATTCTGGGCCGAATCAATCTGGCCAGATGCCACAGCCGTAATTTACCGACAATCCCGCATCCAAGCCGGACTCGGCCCGTTGCGCAGCATGCCAGACTTAGCCCAGTTTCATTTCTATATCTACTGTACTGTTCATTAAAATTTCCTTTAAAATTGATATCGTTACCTAGACAAAACGTTTACTTTCATTTTAATTACATAGATTATAATACATATTATAACACGACATAAATCTCTAAACATCTCATTATGAAAGCAATTCATATACAAGTCCAATAAAGAACTTGCTTGATCAAGCTGGCATGAGGAACATTTATTTATGCAATTTATTCACAAAACCATGTAATTACAGCAAAAAACAGCAGCTATACAATAAGTGTAGATTAAATATTTAACATTTTGCAAAATTACCCATGCATTTACTTGAATGAATGAGGTATTTATCAAATTGGACTGTAACATTTAATAATTAATGAAACATCAAAAATATAAAAGGTGTTTTGAAACACATTGGTAAATGGCAAAGTTTTGGAATTAAACATTTTGTACTTTTGTACTGGCAAAATTGTTTAAATAATTACCTAACTATTACCATGAATCATTTTTAAAGGTAATCAGTGAGTACTGTTCTTGGTTGTACTAATTTTCCAAATCTCTTGTCAGGAGTTGTGGTTACAGGGCAGCATGTCTTTCCACGTCAAGTCCAGCGAGTTCTTTACTTGGGAGCTTTCATTTCTGCACTAGTAAAGAGCAAATAATGCAAAAATGTCTATTACTAAAGGTCTAACTGCACACACCAAACTGAAGGAAATGAAATATATATATATATATATACATATATACTCACCGGCCACTTTATTAGGTACATCTGTTCAGTTGCTTGGTAACACAGATTCCTAATCAGCCAATCACATGGCAGCAACTCAATGCATTTAGGCATCAAGATGTGGTGAAGACGACTTGCTGAAGTTCAAACTGAGCATCAGAATGGGGAAGAAAGGGGATTTAAGTGACTTTGAACGTGGAATGGTTGTTGGTGCCAGACGGGCTGGTCTGAATATTTAAAAAACTGCTGATCTACTGGGATTTTCATGCACAACCATCTCTAGGGTTTACAGAGAATGGTCCGAAAAAGATAAGATATACAGTGAGCGGCAGTTGAGATTTGCATCATGGATAAACGTGATAAACCAGTTGGTTTTGATTACCTGCATTCTTCAAAGTATCTTCTGAGTTCTGCAGAAGTAATAATGTAAATGATGACAGAAGTTAACTATACTTTTAAGTAAATTATTATTGTAAAAAAATTCACTAGTTATCACTGTGCAGAAAAATAACAGTGAATGCCACAATAAAATGCTTGAAAAGGACATATTCAGCTGATCCGTAGCTTCCTGTTGGTCAGGTCGTCACTTCAGTTAAGATTCCTCCCAGTTGTTGCAGAAAACATTATTTTACATGGTATAATCATGGTCAGTGCAGACATTTACTTGAGCTTACTTTCTCATCGACTCTAACTGCTCCTTGCTAGTCCAGTCAGAGACGTATAATAAAGATGAAGTCCACTGTCTTGGACTCAAGCACTGCTCAGTGTTCACAGGTGTCTGAGGAACATCTGACATTTATTCTGCAATGACACTTCTCTTGATTACTACAAAACATAGGTTAAAAGAAATGTGTGGCACATTAAGATGAATTATCAGTTATTCCTGTGTCTCGTTGTTCTACATGCTGAGAGGAGAATCTACTAAAACAGCAACACAACTGTGATTGTGTTTTGTTGTAGTCAGTTACATGTGTTTTGGTTGGTGAGCACCTGTACATATTAAGCCCCGTTCACACTACAAGCGACACTCAGCGACAAAGCGACACGCTCGCATTCATTTAAATGGAGAGCTGGCGATTTCCGGCGACACAAGCGACAGCGACCGGATGGTGCATGTCCAGCGACGCGACAAAGTTCAGAATCCTTCAACTTTATGCAAATGAAGAGCGACTTTCGGGAGCGACAGCCAATAGGAAAGAAGACGGTTGATAAACATACTCAATGGAACAAAAGTATGCTCTGTTTCTCATTCATTTTTGTTTGTACTTGGACTTAATTCATATTTATATTATATTTAGTATTTTGCCTCCAAAATGTTTGTATGTAGCGGCAATAAACCTTATTTGCTGTCAAGGCAACCAGTAGCAAGAACGCCCACTAGCAACCTCATCACCAGCCTCTGGCGACATGTAGCGACAAAGTCGCTGGTAGTGTAAACGTAGCCTAAGTCTGCTAACAAAGCAACTGTTAAAAATCACTGCAACTAGCGTATGTATTTCGTTAACTGAGATTATTTGAAAAGAACAATATTATTTGAAGATTATTTGAAAAGAATTCTATAGAATTATAATACCAATAGTACAAACAAATACTCTTCACTCTAACATCCTTTAAGTAATTACGTCAGTTACATTCATAAAAATAAGTAAACAACTAAAACTACAAACCTTTCTTCTTGTATGCACTGGACCATGATCATCATCATCCTCTGACGCTCTGGCCCTTGCCCGGCCCTTGTCCGACAGCTAATCAGAATTACTTGTCAGAGTCCGACCCTAGCCCGTCTTTTTTTTTTCCCTTCTCACAAAACGACTCATGTTTTAGCTATTAAAATAGTTCAGTATGTAATGGCAATGTGTTTATATTTTGTTTCGTTTTTTTATTAAGTTCATTTAGAAAAACGCTTGGAGCATTTTTTGTTAATTAAATACGTTTTTTCTATCTTAACGACCAAGCGGCCAGCTGCAGACCGGCAGGCTGATCATTTTTGCAATGCAAAGGTCGGGGCAGGCAGCAGACAGAGAGGATATCAAAGGGCAGGCAGGTTCAAAAGGCAGGCAGCAAACGGTCAGAGTAGTATAGGCAGTCCAGGTAAACACACTCAGGGAAAAACGCTTGGAAATGTCAGACGGGGCTAAACAAGACTTTGCAATGTGTGCATGGAAGTGTGCTGCTTATATGTGTGTGTGAATGAGGTGCAGGTGTGGTGAGACAATCAGGGCAAATGAGTGATTGGTGACAGCTGTGTGATTGGTGCAATGGTGGATGGGAAATGCAGTCCGTGGGTGATGTGCAGCTGTAGTGTGGTGCAAGAGATGTGGTGAGTGGGCGTGATCTCAAGAACCGGATTCGTGACAGAGCCCCCCCCCCCCCCCAAAGAGCGGCTTCCAGACGCTCCACACGTACAACAATCCAGGAGGGCGGTGGAGCGAAGGTGGAATTGGGAGAGGAGACGGAGAGCCAGGTCCATGTGGGGCAGACGAGACCGGAGCCCACCAGGGCGGTGCAGACGAGACAGGAGCCCACCAGGGCGGAGCAGACGAGACAGGAGCCCACCACGGCGGAGCAGACGAGACAGGCGCCCACCAGGGCGGAGCAGACGAGACCGGAGCAGGCACCCTCCAGGGCGGAGCAGGGACCCATGGCAGAGACTGGGACCTAGAGGAAACTGAGACACAAGAGGCAGAGAGAGCACATATAGTCTCAAGGACCGAGGCAGGGAGTTTAAGTGGCCATGGTAGATCCGGGGCCTCGGGCAGCCATGATGGATCAGGGGACTCCGTGAGCACTGGCGGGTAGCCCCCCCCAAAAAGGGGGAAATCCACTACCTCAGGGAGGCACTCTGGAGGCGCGAACGTCAGGGGGTATTCTGGACGTGCTGAGTCTCGGGGCGCTCGGGAGGCGCTGAACTGGAAGGAACCAGCGGAGACGAAGGTGAGCCGGACGGGACCAGCGGAGACAAAGGAGAGTCGGACGGGGCCAGCAGGGGCTCTGGGGAGCCGGACGGAACCAGCAGGGGCTCTGGGGAGCCGGACGGAACCAGCAGGGGCTCTGGGGAGCCGGACGGAACCAGCAGGGGCTCTGGGGAGCCGGACGGAACCAGCAGGGGCTCTGGGGAGCGGACTCTGCGAGCTCCTGGGACGGAGCGGGCTCTGGAGCGGACTCTGCGAGCTCCTGGGACGGAGCGGGCTCTGGAGCAGACTCTGCGAGCTCCTGGGACGGAGCGGGCTCTGGCTGGTCAGCGGAGACGCGAAGTGACTCTGGCTGGTCTGCGGAGATGCGAAGTGACTCTGGCTGGTCAGCGGAGACGCGAAGTGACTCTGGCTGGTCAGCGGAGACGCGAAGTGACTCTGGCTGGTCAGCGGAGACGCGAAGTGACTCTGGCTGGTCAGCGGAGACGCGAAGTGACTCTGGCAGGGTCAATGCTGCGGCCCTGGGAATGCCAGCTGCTCGCACCGACACCAGTTGTGCGTCCAACACACCAGCAATCAGTCCTGGCCAAAGAGGTGCATCCGCAGGTGTGGTGGCCATCTTGGCCGGGGACTCAGGCATGGCAGGCACGACGAGAACAGACCCTGGCTTGGCAGGCACGACGAGAGCAGACCCTGGTTTGGCAGGCACGACGAGAGCAGACCCTGGTTTGGCAGGCACGATGAGAACAGACCCTGGCTTGGCAGGCATGACGTGAGCAGACCCTGGCTTGGCAGGCATGACGTGAGCAGACCCTGGTTTGGCAGGCACGATGAGAACAGACCCTGGCTTGGCAGGCATGACGTGAGCAGACCCTGGCTTGGCAGGCATGACGTGAGCAGACTCTGGTTTAGCAGGCATGTTGTGAGACTCTGGGAACTGATGGTGCGTTGTTGCCTCCGCCATTTTGTGCGTGCCTTCTGATGCGTCCGCCATCTTGGTTAAAGACGCGGTGTCGCATTCCTCCTCCGCGACACCCACAGTAAATGAGGAGCCAGCATACAACAAGGCATAGTCCATAAGGCCCCTCAAACTGCCATTAAACTCTCCTCCAGGAAACAGAGATTTATGAAACAGGGATTTGATGTGTCTATTGAGCCCGAAATTAAACAAGTCTTTGAACAGAAATTCATCGTACAACGGTACCTGAAATGACAGCTCACAGAACTGGTGAACATACTCCTCAATGGACACGCCTCCCTGGCGAAGATGTAGGAGTTGGTCTATCGAATCCATGGTTGGGCTGGGTAGCCAAAATAAAGCCGCTGGATCTGAGGTGGCGAAGTCTTCTGTAATGAAAGGGGTCAGTAGCGTTGAGATCCAAATGCAGCTTTATTAATCAACAAGAGGAGGTCAGACAGGCAAGGTTCAGAGACAGTAACAGGTGTAACGAAGGCAAGGCAGAATCAGCAACAGGGGCAATGCAAAGGTCGGGGCAGGCAGCAGACAGAGAGGATATCAAAGGGCAGGCAGGTTCAAAAGGCAGGCAGCAAACGGTCAGAGTAGTATAGGCAGTCCAGGTAAACTCAGGGAAAACCGCTTGGAAATGTCAGACGGGGCTAAACAAGACTTCGCAATGTGTGCATGGAAGTGTGCTGCTTATATGTGTGTGTGTGAATGAGGTGCAGGCGTGGTGAGACAATCAGGGCAAATGAGTGATTGGTGACAGCTGTGTGATTGGTGCAATGGTGGATGGGAAATGCAGTCCGTGGGTGATGTGCAGCTGTAGTGTGGTGCAAGAGATGTGGTGAGTGGGCGTGATCTCAAGAACCGGATTCGTGACATGGTGCTTTTATCTTGAACAATATCACTTCACAAACATGAACCAAAAGACAGTTAATACACGCCTCACAGACATGATAAATATATCTAGAAAACTTTTTTTAATTACTAATTAACGAAATAAATAAAAACAAAAACTCTTTAATATAATCATTATGCGTGAAGATGCTCTTCTCTCTAAAGGAACTCCAAAGGAATCCTTACTATTTCCTCCGCACACATTCATGGTAATTACCTTTGCTGGGGCTTTACGGCAAGCTTTATTTGAACGCAGAACTTTTCAGCTGTGCTGAAGGCACTCGCTGCTGCTGCGGGACACTAAACACTGTTGAGCCACTCTTCACGGTCATGGCACGGTCTCGTGTTGTTTCTACCAGTGCGGCAATTTTTTCATCACTAATTGATGGATGTCTAAAATATAAGAATAAGGAGAAGCCTAAAACAGGCCAGATGCCCGGCCCGCATCTGAACTATGGCGTGAATATTGGCCCGAAGCCTAGCCCTAGGGACGTAAAGAATTCCGAGCCCAACTTTAATTGAAATATATATTTTTTTAAATGTTGGGCTAAAAGTGTGTTGTAACGCAAGCGTTAATGAACATGTACGGAGTAAAATATTACTGGAAATTGATTAGTAATGCCTTACACTATTGCGTTACAGCAAAAAGTAATCCGTTACTGTAATGTATTACTTTTGTAACGCGTTACTCCCAACACTGATAGGGACATAGTAGTATACTTAAAGTATGATGAAAAGTTAACTTTAATAAAACTTTTGAGAATACTTGCAGTATACTAAACTTGTAGTTTACTGAGACTATACTTCAAAGTGTACAAAAAATTATACTATTCTACTAACTTTCAGTCTACCTATAAATTCACTTTTAGTATAGTTGCAGTACAAGCTAAAAACATTGATGTAAACTAGTTGTCAAACTCAAAGTTTACTACTGCTATACTTAAAGTATACTTAAAAGTATACTTTTATATAGAAAATGGGCCAATTTAGTCCCAATGAGTATTAAAATAGTACACTTACAAATATACTACTAGAGCACTGATATTTGTATACGTACTACATAAAGTATACTTAAAATATACTTGAACTTTACTTAAGTATACTTAATAAAATAAACTTGAAGTATACTAATATTTGGTAAGGGTATATAAACATATATCCTGTGTCATCATCGGTGTTAGGGAAGTTACTCTTAAAAAGTAATTAGGCCTATTAATGATAGCTAATAATTACATCTTTAACGGCGTAATTAGATTACTGTACTAATTACTTTAGTAAGCTATGGCATTATGTAGACTATTACTACCTAATTACTTTTAAAATCCTGTATAAACCTTGAACAGGTAAATAGCACAAGGATAGACATGAAACTGCTCTGTTAATTATTTCAAATAAATAACATTGTAAAATTATTCTTGAACATGAGCGAAGTATAGGTGGGACTCAAGGATGTTACATTAAAACATTGGTCTCAAACTCAATTCCTGGAGGGCCACAGCTCTGCACAACCCTAATCAAACACACCTGATCCAGCTAATCAAGGTCTTCGGGATCACTAGAAACTTCCAAGCAGGTGTGATTTGGAGCATGTTGGAGCTAAACTCTGCAGAACTGTGGTCCTCCAAGAACTGAGTTTGAGACCACTGCATTAAAAGATACTTCCTGGCCAAAAAGGGCATTATTTGCATTTAAATAAATACAAAAGTGTTTAGGATTCGTAATTGCAGTTATTGACATACCCATGTCCAAATTCCAGGATGACAATGCCACGATTCATTGAGCTCAAATTGTGAAAGGGTGATTCAGTGAGCATGAGGAATCATTTTCACACATGCATTGGTTGCAATAAAATCCCGATCTCAACCCTAATGGAAGGCGTTTTGGATGTGCTGGAGTCGATTTTATTAGTACAAGATCTTGTCCAAAAATCAGTGCAACTCTTAATGGAAATAAATGTGAAACAAATGTGATGTTGCATAACAATGTTGAAACAATTCCAAAATTAATTCACAATGTTATAGAAGCTAAAGGCAGCCAAACAAAAAACTCCAGGTAGCCCATCCAAAAGAAGTTTACTGAGGTTAAGGTCAGGATAGGGAAAATCCCTACCTTTTTTTCAAGGGAAAAGTAATTAGATTAGAGTAAAACATTACTTTGTAATATATTACACCCAACACTTGTCCTCATAAATCAAAAGGCTTAAAAAATATACACCCATCCATGTGATGTCAGTCACAGCTAATTGTTTACATAATGTTAAAACAAACAGTTACTCCTACAACCCCCCCCCCCATCCCAATATTCAGATATGAGGATTTATTTTATAAGATTGATATTGTAATTGGTATGTTTCTGATAATGTTCTGCTTTCAGAAGACCTTGAAGAAAATAAGAAATCCGAAGAAATCTGTGAAGAAAGCATTGGCATTGAAGGCACAGCTGATGAAGAGCCCAAAGAACAATGTCAGAAACAAAAACACAAAATTAAAATGCCAAAAAGTATGAAAATGAAAAGCATTATATACAGAAAGAATTCAACGTCGGAACCTGCTCTCACCTCCAAAACACTGATAGGTAAAATAACACAATGTGTTGTACATTTTAATGTTTCTAAATGAAAGAATACAAGTTTCTTATCATCTTCTAATTTCTGATTTGTACTTTAGAGGTGGACCTTGACAACATTGAAGGCATAGCAGATTCTCAAGTAGAATGTAAGAAACAAACAATCAGAATCAAAATATCAGAAAAAATGAAACTTCTTGACTTCAAGAAACGGCAGAAGTATTCAAAATCCCCGGAAACTTCAACAGGTATAGTATAGTTAGAAAAAAATGCACTGTAAACATAATACAAGGAGTAAATATTTTCCTGATATTATTTTAATAATTTATTTTACCATTAGAACACTGACAATAATAAATGCAAATCAGACATTTAGTCTTTATTTCAGGCTTGATATTCAAAGTTTACATGAAAATCTTCACAGCAATACAAATGTATAATGCAGCTGCTATATACAGGTGCATCTCAATAAATTAGAATGTCGTGGAGAAGTTCATTTATTTCAGTAATTCAACTCAAATTGTGAAACTTGTGTATTAAATAAATTCAATGCACACAGACTGAAGTAGTTTAAGTCTTTGGTTCTTTTAATTGTGATGATTTTGGCTCACATTTAACAAAAACCCACCAATTCACTATCTCAACAAATTAGAGTACTTCATAAGACCAATAAAAAAATTTTTTTAGTGAATTGTTGGCCTTCTGGAAAGTTTGTTAATTTACTGTACATGTACTCAATACTTGGTAGGGGCTCCTTTTGCTTTAATTACTGCCTCAATTCGGCGTGGCATGGAGGTGATCAGTTTGTGGCACTGCTGAGGTGGTATGGAAGCCAGGTTTCTTTGACAGTGGCCTTCAGCTCATCTGCATTTTTGGTCTCTTGTTTCTCATTTTCCTCTTGACAATACCCCATAGATTCTCTATGGGTTCAGGTCTGGTGAGTTTGCTGGCCAGTCAAGCACACCAACACCATGGTCATTTAACCAACTTTTGGTGCTTTTGGCAGTGTGGGCAGGTGCCAATCCTGCTGGAAAATGAAATCAGCATCTTTAAAAAGCTGGTCAGCAGAAGGAAGCATGAAGTGCTCCAAAATGTCTTGGTAAACGGGTGCAGTGATATTGGTTTTCAAAAAACACAATGGACCAAAACCAGCAGATGACATTGCACCCCAAATCATCACAGACTGTGGAAACTTAACACTGACTTCAAGCAACTTGGGCTATGAGCTTCTCCACCCTTCCTCCAGACTCTAGGACCTTGGTTTCCAAATTAAATACAAAACTTGCTCTCATCTGTAAAGAGGACTTTGGGACCACTGGGCAACAGTCCAGTTCTTCTTCTCCTTAGCCCAGGTAAGACGCCTCTGACGACAACTGTAGCCAAATTCCTTGACACGTCTGTGTGTGGTGACTTGATGCCTTGACCCCAGCCTCAGTCCATTCCTTGTGAAGTTCACCCAAATTCTTGAATCGATTTTGCTTGACAATCCTCATAAGGCTGCGGTTCTCTCGGTTGGCTGTGCGTCTTTTTCTTCCACACTTTTTCCTTCCACTCAACTTTCTGTTAACATGCTTGGATACAGCACTCTGTGAACAGCAGCTTCTTTGGCAATGAATGTTGTGGCTTACCCTCCTTGTGAAGGTGTCAATGATTGTCTTCTGGACAACTGTCAGATCAGCAGTCTTCCCCATGATTGTGTAGCCTAGTGAACCAAACTGAGAGACCGTTTTGAAGGCTCAGGAAACCTTTGCAGGTGTTTTGAGTTGATTAGCTGATTGGCATGTCACCATATTCTAATTTGTTGAGTGAATTGGTGAGTTTTTGTTAAATGTGAGCCAAAATCATCACAATTAAAAGAACCAAAGACTTAAACTACTTCTGTGTGCATTGAATTTATTTAATACACGAGTTTCACAATTTGAGTTGACTTACTGAAATAAATGAACTTTTCCACAACATTCTAATTCATTGAGATGCACCTGTATATATTATTATGGGTCTCTCGCAATATGATCACTGTATTAGAGGATTGTTGGCATCAAAAGTTAAAACTCCTTCTATACCATACACATGAGAATTAGCAGAAACTAAGGGTTAATTTTCAGAAGTTAATATAATGTAATTGTCTTCTCATATAATGCAGTGGAGCTAGATTTCAATGTGAACCTTGAGCAGAACCGTTTTGCTGAAGCACAGCAGCAGCTGGTGGAAGCTGAGGAATGTCTCTTCAGTTCAAAAGAAGTGGCCAGGGCAGAAGATGAGGAAGACAAGCTGCATGCGGGCTATGAGATCTTTATTATGCGATTGAGATTGGTCATCCATGACTCTTTCAGTGAGGACAACCAGGAGACACTCAAGAGTGCTTTGACTTCAATACTTAAAGAGGAGGCACAGGACAGACGCTGGGCGGAAGTGGCTGTGGATCAGCGACCAATATGGAGGCCCACAAGGTGCAGAAGGATCCATGATACCTTACTCCAGATTATCGTGGAGCAACGAATGAAGAATGCAGATGAACAGGAGAATAAAACAGACAATCTGTCTACCTCCTTGAAGAAAGAGGTGTGCCGAATGGGCAAACAAGTGCAGAAAGACCTGCTCAGAGTGGTCCGAAATCTGAGAGAGTGTTACCCACCAGACTTTGACATATGCAGAAAGTATGCTCAGCTCTACCATCAAGCTTTTTCCACCAGACTCCAAGAGCTTGCCAGATTCAATATCAGTTCTGAGGAGTGCCTCTATATATTGAGTTGGATTGTGGATTACTACCCAAAGTAAGGGCTAGTAAACAACATTCCTCTTTCAAAAGCATGCTGTTTTACACACATTTTCAGTTTCAGAAACGTTAATGTTCTTTAATGATTTTTCCTAGAGATGTACTGAAGCATAAAGAACTAGAGGAGCACATCAACAGTTCATCACTTGGACCTCTGTTACCTGAAGAAGATCTTAAGAGATTAGAGGAACAGTACTTCTCTTACAAAGAGGTGATTCAGAACATGACTTGGGTTATAGCATCTGTAGTATGTTGGGATTGAAAACGAGGCTCTCATTTGCATAATTTGATAGTTTGCTTTTGACTGGACATACTGCTCATATCTGGCATATATTACAGTTTTGTGTTAATTAATGTTCCTCTCTCTCCTATCAGTTAATGCTGCATGTTTTAGTTTAGAATTACTGTTGCTTATTTTCTCTCATCAGAATGAGGTCAGAATGTGGTTATCCAATGCTTTTGAGAAAGAAGTGAAAAAATGGAGCGAAGGCATCGAACCAGAGCTGATGGATGGATACTACTTCAGTAACTTTGCTGTAGATATTTTACCAGTAGGTTATGAGATCTACTGACTCTGAAACATCATCTTACTTTAATAATACATGTTGGGATCCTTAAACTGATTCATTTTTGTATAGCTTGTTGATGGGGCTGTAAAAGATGTCAACACACGTTTGAGCTGTGAACGTAAAGCCTGGAGTCTTCTAAACCAGCTGGACAGCTTTCTTCTGAGGTAGCTAACTAGTCACTATCATTGTCATGTTCTCACATATGTAAAATCATAAGACTGACATGCTTTCTCCTTTTTTTCAATGGCAGCTATAAGACAAGTCTGGAGGAACTTATCAAAAGAAAACAAGAAAACGTTGCTAAAACTCTCAGTGCTAATCTGCCCAATATTTACCAGTTTAGGTAAACAGAGTTTGAATGATTGACTGAGAAATCTGTTTTCTACAGTTCTAAGTATACATTGTTGCTCAATATTATATCCAGAGTAATACAGAATTATTCTTGAAACATCTTTGCTTCCTCTGTTGCCAGTTATATACATTCTTTCTCTATATCTTCAGGGATTATGTACAAAAACCGGAACATCCTTTCTCGGAGGACGCCAGAACAGCTTGCTTGTCCACATTAGCAGATCTCCAAAACATTTGTCACAAGTACTTCCTCAGTCGAATTCACACAGAACTAAAGGTAAAACACAAAAAATCATGTACAGTTACTATACTTATCTACCAAGAGGTATTGCCTGAATCAACATTTTCCATCTCATTTTTATGTTAGATGAACAATGAGGAAGTGTTTATACAGTAGTTTAGCCAGGTATCAGAATGTACAAGTCAGCATTTGATAGATACTACAGCAATTTAACAAACTTGGATTTAGCCAAGTAGTTACTGTATAAATATCTTGTTGGACAGCATATCAATCAATGGTTATGATTAATGTTAGCTTGAAAGGTCTGACATGTTTTGGCCTCAACCAGTGGCGGAGGGGTGGTCAATGAAATTATACACTTTATTTAAACCTTTAACTTAAAATTTCACATATCATATTTGTAGAGGTAGGTTGTGGAGAGGGTTAAGGAATGTCTTGGCTTTTAATTTTATTATAGGAATGTTGTTCCAGGGCCAACACAGAAGTCCTCTCTATAGATAAATTACATAATGTGCTTTACTTCCATGTTTGCAATGCTTCTTTTAATATTAACTTCTTAAACTAAATCTTACATTTTGAAAATAACCATAATGTTTATTTACACAGCCGCTGTACCGTAAACTGGGGACTCAAGTTTGGTTTGCTGGACATTGTGAGGTTGTGGAGGAGCTGGTGAAGGCTCTTGAGAATAACATGGACAATTTCAAAGAGCTAAAGCCTGTCTGCAGAGAGGTCAGAACCAATTTTGCAGCAAATATCGTTTCTGACAGAACGGTAACATATTGTAAATCTGTGATTCTCAACCAAGGGGGCAAGGGCTCACTGGAGGGCCTAAGCAAACTTCCAAGTGGGCCTCAAGATAAAATTAAAAATTAAAGAAAAACATTAAAACAAGCTGGAAAGTGTGTCTTAACTGAAAAAAAAACTTGCTGAGCCTTAAAATATTGTTGTAGGCAATGGGGGCCCTTGGAAAAGGTTGAGAACCACTGTTGTAAACAGACATAATCTTACATTGGTTATTTTATTATACAATTATAGATATATGAAGAGTGTGTATCTGTGTGTTTATAGGAGCTACTGGCTGAGCTGCATATAGAAGTAATGGTTGAGTATGTGAGGCGAATGATGAAGAGAAAACTGAAACTGAAAGACAAAGAGCAGCAAGAAGCAGCTGCTGAGTTCATTTTCTGCCACGACAGCAATACAATCTGCTGTGTTTCAAAGTGTGTCAATCCAGACCCACACATGCTATAACATACATTCAATAGATGTAATGGTTGAGTATGTGAGGAGAATGATGAAGAGAAAAGAAAATGAAAGACAAAGGTAGCAAGAGATCAGTTCATCTGACAGCAATATATCTGCTCTGTGTTTGCCAAAGTGGTGAGATCACATCCAGACCCACACATGCATATAAACATACATTCATATAGATTTGAGAAATGAAGTATTACATATAATATTCATCAATGGATCTTCTGTAGTGGATGGGTGCCGTCAGAATGAGAGTCCAAACAGCTGATAAAAAAAATCACAGTAATTCATAATTAATCCAGTAGCATCAATAATTTTATTGTAAAGCAAAAAAGTAGCATTAAATTAATCATTAGGATGTTTTAACTTCTGAGCAAATTTTCATTACATTTTCATCTTTGGGTGAACTATTCCCTTGACCATTGTTTTATCTATATTTAATTATTTTAACAAAGTTCAATGTAAATATTTGTATGTTGCATGTGTTTTTTATCCTAGTTGTTCACATTGGGTAACTTAAAACAATAATAAAAGCCCCAGAGGCTTAGAGTGTTGTAGGGTTGATTAAGAGTTAAAATGGTTTGGAAACTTGAAAACATTTGTGTGTTTGATATGCTGACAGTAACATACAGTAGTGTGGTAATATTACACAATATGACACTGAGTCACAGACATAATATGGCTCTGTTCAGTGTGTTCTTTGCTTGAAACAGCCAACTTTACGGTGGCCGAGAGAGCTCAACGCGCTGCAACTTCAGAAAACACATGCAAATTAAGGAAACAACTTCCTCAATTTGACAACACACACGCTGCAAATGCTCACAACGCAACCAAAAAAAGAAACGCGCTGCAAATAGAAAACAACACCTGCAAATCAAGAAAACACTTTCGTCAATTTGACAACGCACACACTGCAAATGCTCACAACACAACCAAAAAAGAAACGCGCTGCAAATAAAATGTATTTGGTTGTGTGTGTGTTTGCAGTGAATTTAAAATGTATTTGGTTGTGTTGTGAGCATTTGCAGTGTGTTTCTTTATTTGGTTGTGTTGTGAGCATTTTGACCATCTGCTGTCAAAATGATGAAAATGTTTTCTTGATTTGCTGGTGCTTTTTCTATTTGCATGTGTTTTCTGAAGTTGCAGCGCGTTGAGCTCTCTCGGCCACCGTACAACTTAATTGTGGGAAGGCAGAGGGAAATGATGTAACATTAAAACCAAATGCCATTTTCTTCCCCAGGGATCCAGAGAGGAATGGCTCGGTCAAATACTGCCAAAATTATCAGAGATTCTGAGACTACAGGATCCTGGGAGTTTGCAACTTGAGATAGTTACTCTGGCAATACACTATCCTGACATTAGGTGAGTCTGTTAGATAGCAGCTGGCAAGATGACGTTATTTTACCATAGAGAAAGCAACTATAGTAAGATATCTTATTTTCAGTCTCATTCTTTATACAAATATCTACAGTTTTGCCATTAGCCAAATGAAAGTTTAGAATTTGATAATCAATCTTACAGTGTGTGCCTTGTTTCATCAATGTTCTTTGTTGTCATTCTGCACTAGTGAACAGCATGTTCTTGCTCTCCTAAACCTGAAGACCAACCTTTCAAGCTCAGATCTGCGCAGGATCAAAGGTTGCTTGAGAGAAAACAGAGGCACACTGGACACAGAGTCCCCCACTTCCTTCTTTTCTAAAGTACACGTCAAATGGAAAATCATCTGAATGCCCTGTTACATCTATAGCTAATGTGAAACAACTGTGATTCACACTGTAAGAGATAATAAGCATTGTTCTCGTATCTCGTATCTAGTATCATGTTTATTATTAAGGAAACTCGGGATATTATTCTGTTATAGTTCTCCAAAACTAAGGTCTACTGGACACTTAGTCCTCTACTTCACTCTTCTCTAGAAGTACTCATCACATGGAAAGTCATCTAAATTCCATTACTATCAATTGCTAATGTTAAACATCTACGAAGCATACAGTACTGTGATAAAAAAAACTGTATTATCCATCCATTTTCCATTTCCTCTGCATGGTCAGCATTGCAGTCTATCCCAGCGGGAACGCCCAGTATAATCTGTCAGGGTTTCAAAGGAGGAGGACCCAAATGCAGAATGACCGGGGGGATGGGGGACAACAAGAGAGACAAAAACAAGAGCAACAATAACGAGGGAAGAAATCCAATAACTAAATAGCTGGAATGAGAAAAGGAACAAAAGATATAAAAGAAATAGGAGTTCTAAAGATAATCTAAACTAGCTACTAAGAGAAAAGTAAAGAAAGAAAAGATAAATGACTAGGCCAAAAATAAAACAAGAGGTAAGAAACAAGACTGTAACCTTGCATAGATTTAGAGATGGAAAAAAATAGAACTACTAAGCTAGAGAGAAACAAATAAACACACCAAAAAAACCTGGAGAAGCCAAACATAAGGCTAGAGGAAAAACTAAAACAAACACTTTACCTTGACAAGATCAGAGAATAAATATAGGACTAGACTAGTCAGATGCAATACACACACACAAAACAAACCAACAAAGACAAGAGGAAAAGGAGCGTAATATAAAGGATCAGTAGAACACAATAGGACAAACAAGGGGCGTGGTAACAGAGGCGTCATGCCCATTCAAAGTGCCCCCTCAGTTTTTGAGCCAAGAGGATTTTGAAAGCAGCTTCCAAAAAATGGCAGATTAGTATTTGTTATATTTAATACAATCACGTTGTATCGTTCATGATTAGAAGGTTCAGTGCATCAAAACATCAGCTGCTAAATTCAAATCTGCGTTCGCTGGCGCTGAGCCAGAGACGGACGCGTTTATACAGCTCGGCGCATTATAACCAATCACAGACGATTCTGTTGAATTTATGAATGCAATGACCAATCAGAGGCATTCAGATGAGTTCAGGGCGCGGCACTCGCTGACTGGTGAATTCTCTCATCAGAAACAACAGTTTCAAGTGCAGAAATGAGTACGACGTAAAATATCCATTTCACAATTCAAACAGCTTCAAGAATTATAATAGTAGTTTTTGAAACGGAAGTCTTGATAGTGAAATTCTAATGTTCTTTGATATTGTAATGTAAATGTCCTTTGCTGTGTTTCTGTACTATGAAAGTGTTATCATTAGTAACTTACAACCTTTTAATATTATTATATATATATATATATATATATATATTAAATTCACTTAAAATACAAAGTCAGCCATTTAAAAAAAATTAAGGCATGACACCCATAGCCTACTTGGTACTTAAGTAAAAAAAATACGTATTTTATGCATAGTTAATGTGTCATTCTACAGAAATGTCCACTTTTTCTATGGCAATGTCTTCAAATTTATTTAGCTAACATTTAAAATTAGACCACATTATTAGATTACCTTTTGATTGTATGAATATGACAGTTTTTTGTGCATTTATTTACCCATAATGAAGGTCAGATGACACCATTGACAATTTTCATGAAAAACGCATTTAAAAAAATGGCTTTAGCAAGATATCAAACCACATTTTGTCAATCATGGTATACTCACTAAATTAAGTAGTTTAATCCATTTATATTCTAGTTTTTTCCCTTACAATAAAGCAGGTCATACCAGTGAGTTCAACTAAAAGCTTCATATGAAATGTAATTTACATATGAATAGTTATGAATACATTATTGTATTTAAAATGGTAGAAAAACCTGTTTTGGACCTCAAAATGATGCACCTTTCCTCTTTACATGGCTGTGGAGGCCAAGCAGCTTTGCAGTGCTTGAAATTCTAGTTAATTAAATAAAAAAAATTATTGCCACATACAAGGAGGTGTAATTGTTCAAATATATTCTTTAATTTTAAAATATGAAGGAATCATAACCCTAAAATGTTTTTCAATTGTAATATTTCTGTAAAGGCTAGGGACAGAAAAATAGAAATGTCCATGGAATGACCCTAATAGAACATTAGGCTAATTTGCCTATTGCCCATTATAGATTAACTAACATGATATATAAAGGTGCAAACTGCATTTACTTACAGTGTAATAACTGGGAATATTTTGAATAGCCTAAAAAAAGAAAGATTACGTAAACATTAGCCTACTGCTGTGTTAACCACACACCCCACACACACACCTCCCGTGCCCCCTCCAAAATAATAAGTGCATGATGCCCATGCATGGTGACAAAAAAAAGACGCAGTCATGTGCTCAGGCACAAAATAAACAAAGACAGGACAGACAAGTCTGTCAGGGCAGGATCTTGACAATAATCAGTATTATTTTACGTAATATTTATTATTGCAAGAACTCAGTCATATGATTGTTACAGTTAAACTGTTCTCCAAAATTAAGGTCGAGAACAATGCATTTTGAAAGTTGTATTTAATCAATGACATTTATAAAAATGGTGGAACATTACACGTTTTTTAAAGCACTGAATCCAGAAAACCTGTGAAATCTAAAATGGTGAAATCAAATGTAAAAATGTGTATATATATTATTAGAGGTGGGCATAGATTAATTTTTTTAATCTAGATTAATCTAGATTAATTTGGAATTAATCTAGATTAATCTAGATAAAATGGCTCATTTGAATCTGCCGAAGGCATTCAGAATATGTGTGCTACCCAAATAATGACTAAAAGTAAGTCTTTGAGAACGGTTTCTCAAGCCAGGTGGCGCATTAGACCAGGGGCTCTCATCTCCTGTTTCCAAAATGCATCACAAACTTTAATCTCTTCCCGTCCCAATCCCACGAAAAAATGGAGGAAAATCCCGTTCCACTCCCGGAAGAATGACTCCCACTCATTTTTTTGTTTTGTTTTTGCCGATAACTGTCAATTACAGTAAAAATATAGTACAGATCACAGCGTGCCCACCTTATTAGTTGAATAAAAACCCAAAATGTCGTTTTTTGTTATTATATTGAACTGAAAGCCATCTTATTATGCACAGTGTTGCACAGATTACATTTCATGTAAATCATCCATGCTAACACACACGTCTTCTATTTTTTTTTTTGACATTTCACTCTCTATAGATATATTTTTCTATGTACTGTATTTTTAGATATATTCGAGTTTCGAAGTTTCTCGCTCAGTTCACATGAGACCTAAAGCGCATCCTGTTTGCTTAAAAGCACACGTTTCGTTGTTATTCTGAGTGCACAAATAAAACGTAGAGTCTTTACAGATTCGAAAGATGTATTAGGCTACTTTTATCTGTATGACCAAGAATGACGGAGACACATTTATATTCTAGTTTTTTCCCTTACAATAAAGCAGGTCATACCAGTGAGTTCAACTAAAAGCTTCATATGAAATGTAATTTACATATGAATAGTTATGAATACATTATTGTATTTAAAATGGTAGAAAAACCTGTTTTGGACCTCAAAATGATGCACCTTTCCTCTGTACATGGCTGTGGGGCCAAGCAGCTTTGCGGTGCTTGAAATTCTAGTTAATTAAATAAAAAACAATTATTGCCACATACAAGGAGGTGTAATTGTTCAAATATATTCTTTAATTTTAAAATATGAAGGAATCATAACCCTAAAATGTTTTTCAATTGTAATATTTCTGTAAAGGCTAGGGACAGAAAAATAGAAATGTCCATGGAATGACCCTAATAGAACATTAGGCTAATTTGCCTATTGCCCATTATAGATTAACTAACATGATATATAAAGGTGCAAACTGCATTTACTTACAGTGTAATAACTGGGAATATTTTGAATAGCCTAAAAAAGAAAGATTAAGTAAAAAATTAGCCTACTGCTGTGTTAACCACACACCCCCACACACACCCCACACACACACCTCCCGTGCCCCCTCCAAAATAATAAGTGCATGATGCCCATGCATGGTGACAAAAAAAAAGACACAGTCATGTGCTCAGGCACAAAATAAACAAAGACAGGACAGACAAGTCTGTCAGGGCAGGATCTTGACAATAATCAGTATTATTTTACGTAATATTTATTATTGCAAGAACTCAGTCATATGATTGTTACAGTTAAACTGTTCTCCAAAATTAAGGTCGAGAACAATGCATTTTGAAAGTCGTATTTAATCAATGACATTTATAAAAATGGTGGAACATTACACGTTTTTTAAAGCACTGAATCCTGAAAACCTGTGAAATCTAAAATGGTGAAATCAAATGTAAAAATGTGTATATATATATATATTCAAATATAAAAGTGTTTTTTCTTTATTTGCATGTTCACAGCTCTGAAAATAAAGACTTTTATTTAAAATAATTATTTAAACATTATAACACACTGATATAATGCACTTAATGTTTCACTTAACGATTATGCAGCACGCCTTGCTTCACAATACACAATACGGTACAGTAAATGTCATTGTAAACAGTAAATGTCATTGTAAACTAAAGAGAATGAGAGCTGCTCAGAAAAGAGCCTTTTTTTGTTTTTACCTTTGCTGTCAATGTAGATGTCTGTCATTTACCTATAGTAGCTGAATAAAATGTTTACATTTGTCAAAAACAACTAGAAACTGAATTGTATGACTTTAACCAAAACCATAAAACTGGTTCATTTATGCAGTTAAAGCAATAAGCCCCAAGAAGCCGTGGTTTACAGTGAATTTATAACAGCTACGGGGCGTTGTTAGGCACAACGCGAAGCGGAGGCTTATTGCTTTTATAAAATGGTTATTCCATATACTTAGTAAGGTTTCACAAAATAAACCTTTTTTATTCTCATCCTGACATTTTGGCTAATGAAAGTTTGCTATTGTGTTTTTCAGTGTCAATGGTAAAATGTTCTTTGCATCAGACTCCAGTATAAACTCAAGTTCCAGTAAAATGTAATGATAATTATTTATGATTAATAATTATTAAGCTCAGATGAGCTTTATTTGTCACATACACAATTATACAGAGTATAACCAGCAGTGAAATGTGTTCTCTGCATTTAACCCATCCAAGTGCACACACACCTGGAGCAGTGGGCAGCCGACGCTGCGGCCCCGGGGAGCTGTTGGGGGTTCGGTGCCTTGCTCAAGGGTCTCACCTCAGTCGTGGACAATTCCTGCCGGAGCCGAGATTCGAACCCACAATCTCGGGTTACAAGTCCGACGCTCTATCCATTAGAGCCACAACTGCCCCCACGACTGAAGCGAGTATAGTGAGATGGAGAGTTTAACTTATACTTTGTTTCTGGTATTTAGATTACTATTTTATGCTAGGAAGGATTTGTTTATGATGCTATGCTGTCGGTCAATTGTTGTGTATCCTATAGCTTAGTCCCACCTTTCGACGCCCCCTAAGGGTCTGGCTGCAGATATGCACATGATGTACTCACATTGCACACGTGACATCACTTGCAATCTTTTTTTAATTAAATATCTCAACATTTTACAACTGTAACCAGGTGGTGAAGACAAGGAAAAATATTACAATAAGACTTGCAAAATAAAATGTACTATAAGGTAAGGAGATTGAAAATGAACGGAATGCACAAACTATAACTTTTCCTCCCATAACGCAAAATGCTTAATGTGGCACAATGGACAAAGATGATAAAGACCAAATTAAAGTGAAGTGTAACCAAGTATGTTGTCCCATACTTGGAATTTGAGCTCTGCATTTACCCATTCAAGTGCACACACGCAGCAGCGAACACACCCCTGGAGCAGTGGGCAGCAATTTTTGCTGTGGCACTCGGTTCGGTGCCTTGCTCAAAGGTCTCACCTCGTGGTATTGAAGGTGGAAGAGAGCGCTGGTCATTTATTCCCCCCACCTACAATCCCTGCTGGTACCAAGACTCAAACCCACGATCTTTGGTTTACAAGGTCAACTCTCTAACCATTAGGCCACAACTGCCCCTCAATACAGGATTTGAACCTGGAATCCCCAGGTCAAGAACTGACTCTCAGACCGCTGGGCCAAAGGCTCTTCCAGAAATTAAGAATACATCTCATTGCTAAAATGTAATGCATTAAGAAAGTGATATTAATTGGACCAAATTCGGTAGAAAGTTTATGAAAAATATTATGCACAGCAGTGATGTAATCCTATGAAAAAATGTTGTGGCTCTTAATCGGGGGTCCTATGTTGTGCAGTGAGAGAAATTCAAAGCTGCTGTCACAGTCTTGCAACCAAAGATTGATCATGATCATCACACACTGTGGTGCTGCATTTATTGGCCAGCCAATAAAAATTGTTCAACTGTAATTTTACCAAGAAACAATAAAAACAGTTTATTCAGCAATTCTTCTCCCCGAGTTACCATCTTCCGGTACTCTCCAGAATGGTGGAAGACGGTAAATCGTAGAGAAGAATTGCTGAATAAATGATGTTATTATTGGTTTCTTTGCACACAAAAAGTATTCTCATTGTTTCGTAAAATTACGGTTGAACCACTGATGTCACATGGACTATTTTACCGATTTCCTTGCTATGTTTCTGTGCGTTGATCGTGGTAATATCATTGCTGTCTATGGAGGGTCTGAGAGCTCTCAGATTCCATCAAAAATATCTTAATTTGTGTTCCGGAGATGAACGAAGGTATTACGGGTTTGGAGCAACATTAGGGTGAGTAATTAATGACAGAATTTAAATTTTTGGGTGAACTATCCCTTTAATGTCTGTTTTCAACAACACAAATGTTCATACGCCACAAATCAATCCAGGGTCAAAAATGTTCTGACGTAAAGCTCTTGTGCTTCACTATGCGGTAGGCCTTGCTTCAATCAAATCAAATCTTTGCATAGCTATGACAAGAAACACTGGAATCTAATGATGCCTTCGAAAAAAATCAGTTAATCTTAAAAAATGCATATACATAAACCCATATAGGAAATATAAGACTTATCGTAAAAGCCTGTTATAAACTTCTGAAACATTGGTGTTTCATGTTTTAGAGCAGTCACTGCAATTTATGAAAGAAATCAATTAAATCTGTACTGTGGGAGTGTGTGTGAAAAAATCAGATGTAACCCTCTTTGTAATCCTTAACATTTTCATAAGTAACTGTAATTTAACTACCCATATTTTCTTAGTAACTGTAACTACAATTACTTTTATTTTGTAATTAAATTACGTAATTCCGTTACATGTAACTAGTTACTCCCCAACACTGGTCCTAATGCACGTTGAGAAGGAGAGTTTGAGTGGCTAAAGACTCTCCAAGGACCACAGCTGGAGAACTGCAGAAAATAGTTGAGTCTCGGGGTCAGAAAACCTTTATAAAATTGCCAAACAGCATCTACGTCACCCCATGTTGTTTGGGAGGGTTTCAAGAAAAATTATCCTAGCTCATCCAAAAACAAACTCCAGTATATTCAGTTGTCAGACACGACTGGAACTTCAAATGGGACTGGCTTCTATGGTCAGATGAAACAAAAATAGCTTTTTAGCAGCAAACACTCAAGATGGGTTTGGTGAACACAGGGATAAAAAAAGTACCCTATGTGTACAATGAAAAATACTGCTGTATGTTTGATGTCGTGGGCCTATATTTCTGCTGGAGGTCCTGGACATCTTGTTTAGATACATGGCATCATGGATTCTATCAAATACCAACAGATAAAAAAATCAATAAGTGACTGATTCTGTTAGAAATCTTATAATGGGCCATGTTTGGATCTACTAACCATACAATAATCCAAACACAACACTCAAAAACAACACAAAAATGGGTCACTGAGCACAAAACCAAGCTTCTGCTATGGCTATTCCAGTCCAGAATAACATATGCAATTTCAAAGAGCTAAAGCCTGTCTGCCGAGAAGTCAGTACCAATTTTGCTGCAAATTATTATGTGATGTGATGTTAATAGACGTGTATTCTTACTTTGGTTTCTAATATGATGTTTTTTTGTTTTGTTTTAAGATACAATTATAGATATATGAAGAGTGTGTATCTGTGTGTTTATAGGAGCTACTGGCTGAGCTGCATATAGAAGTAATGGTTGAGTATGTGAGGCGAATGATGAAGAGAAAACTGAAACTGAAAGACAAAGAGCAGCAAGAAGCAGCTGCTGAGTTCATCTGCCATGACAGCAATACAATCTGCTCTGTGTTTGCCAAAGTGGTGAGATCACATCCAGACCCACACATGCATGCATATGAACAGACTGTACACTCCCATGTAAAAACATGCAAAATACTCCACATACAGATTTTCATTCACATTTGAATAGAGTACAAATATAAATAATACTTTCTCTCAGCTTTCTTCCTGGAACGTTCTGGGAAACCGCATTAATTCCTGACTCGTGTAGTAACACATTGCTATCATTATGTTTTGGAATCTCAGAAACCTTCAGTTACTCTCTTCTACATTTCTGTTTCTCTAAATCATACTTTTAAAGTATCTAATGTAGAAAACAAAAAAGAAAGGAATCATGTTTGTGTATGTGTTTAATCATTTCCCAAATTTCCCTTTTGGTGAAGCTGCTTACTTAAATAACAATTAAAGGTTATTTTATAGGCTTGTTTTAAGGTTTATTGGTTACAGTGGTTTAGAAAACTAAAAACATTGCTTGACATGCTGCCAATAACATACAGTAGTCTGGGATTATTGTTGTAGACACAATGTGGTATTAAGTCACTGACTAAATATGGATTTTATCAATGTATTCTTTTTACATTATTGTTTTTATAACAGCTTAATGAATTGTGGGAATGCAGAGTTGCAAAGAACCACTGCAAATATACAGATTAAACTCTCAAAAGACTTTTAAAAAATCATGTTTTCTAAATCAAGTTCCATTCTTTTCCCCAGGGATCCAGAGAGGAATGGCTCGGTCAAATGCTGCCAAAATTGTCAGAGATTCTTTACAGCTAGAGTGTTAGAGACAATCATGACATTAGGTGAGTCTGTTAGATAGCAGCTGGCAAGATGCAGTACTTTGACCCAAGAGACAGATACAAGCCACAATCAAAACTACTCTTTGACCTGACTGACCAGAGTGATCATTTTAATTTCAATTTCCTCAATTGTCTTGCTTTCTTTTCCACATAATTACTACAAATTATAATGGTATACAAATACCATCTTAGATATTCCAATATGTATAGCATTATCAGTATGAATAATGATTAGAATTTGATAATCTACAGTGTGTGTGTCGTTTCATCAATGTTCTTTGTTGTCATTCATCTTTGTTGTCGTTCTGTACTAGTCAACAGCTGCTCTCCTAAACCTGAAGACCAACCCTTCAAGCTCAGATGTGTGTAGAATCGAAGGGTGTTTGAGTGAAAACAGTGGCACACTCGACACAGAGTCCCATACTTCCTTCTTCTCTACAGTACTCATTGGACAGTACTATCGGTGTGCCTTGTTACATCAGTTGCAAATGAAAACTCAGTGATATTATTATTTTACAGTTTTTGCAAATTATTTTACACATTCACACATAGGGTCCAAGAACAATCCATCTTGACCATTTGTAATTTTCCTTTTTGATTGATTACCTCTATGTATTGTATAACTACCAGAATTTGTTTATTTATTTTATTTTTGTATTTTACTTAGCTTAACCGCAGCAGCTATGTTTCATTGTCATAAACTAATTTTGGTAATATGGATGTTTAGATAATAAACCTCAGTATCTCAGCTCATGATGGTCCTTTCTCACTAGAGTACTATATAATGTACATGGACATATTAAATGGCAACACATCACATACTTTTATTTTTTATTTTATATACTGTATGTGATATACTTTGTATAGATTTTATTATACTTAAACTGTAGCACATAAATATGAACAGCATTTAATGGGACACTTATTTTTTCTTAACATAAGCATTAGTCTTAAAATCTTTTACTTTGAAGGATATAATACGTTTATTCAGTAATAAGACATTAAATTAATCAAAAGTGACATTTGCATTCACAATGTTCTGTTTCAAATAATTGCTGTTTTTCTTAAAGGGATAGTTCACCCAAAAATGAAAAGTTACCCTGTGATTTACTCACTCTCAACCATCCAGGTGTATATGACTTTCTTCTTTCAGACGAATACAATTAAAAATGTCCTGGCTCTTCCAAGCTTTATAATTGCAGTGAATGGGGTTTAAGATTATGAAGTCACATAAAAATGCACAATTCCATGATAAAAAAATAAAATCCTCCACATGACTCTGGGGGGTTAATATAGACCTTCTGAAGTGAATCGATGCATTTTTGTAATAAAAATATCCATATTTAAAACAATCTCTGGCTTCCACTAACTGTCATATGTGCGTACACGAGAGAGTGGCATTCCAGCAGATGATTTAGGTCGTACGCGAATGCGGTGATGAATGTTGAAATGATGAACGCAGAAGTGCAGTGTACAGAGTAAAACAAAACACTGGTCACAAATTAGAAGTACAAAACCAGGATTTGCAAAGAAAAATGCTGCAAAATTTCGATATAAGGCAAAAAGAGACTGGTTTTTCTTTGGTGTAGGCCTACACAAAACTTGGTTCTCGCGAGACTAGCATATTCTCACTGGAGCTTATGCTACGCATACGTCATCCGCTGCAACATCACTCTCTAATGAACGCACATATGACAGTTAGCAGAAGCTATATGGTTTATAAAGTTTTACATATAGATATTGATTCGCTTCAGAAGGCCATTATTAACCACCGGAGCCATGTGGAGCACTTTTTATGATGGATGGAGGCACTTTTATTGGACATCAAAATCTTAAACGCCATTCACCGCCATTATAAAGCTTGGAAGAGCCATGCGATTTTTAAATATAACTTTGATTGTATTCGTCTGAAAAAAGAACGTCATATACACCTACAGTGAATGGCTTAAGGGTGAGTAAATCAGGTAATTGTCATTTTGGGGTGAACTATCCCTTTAACTTGTTATTAATCAAAAATCCTAGAGATTTGTCTGGTTACCTGCACGCTAATGGAAATGAATGCATATACATATACATAATGTACAAATACATATCAATGGTGAAGCTAATTACTCTTTCATTCACATAGCAGGGTGTCAAACTGAGAGCTATTGAATGATAAAAATAGATCTAAATAAGAGACCTAAACAAAACCTCCTTTCTCTGATGTATCAGTCGTGTATTATGGCAATACACCATCTAGGTGGCTGTGCTCAATTAAGTTGTGATATTATGTAATGAGTCAGTGTTGTCTCATGCTCACTGTTCCCATCAGCCCTTCATTACTGTCATCAGCCTTGATGACGTTCTTCCACTGCTGTTGTTCTAAACAACATTGTCTCGCCTGTTTACTGTGACACAACAGAGCCTCCCTCAACACTGAAAGGAATCTTTGTTTAATTATAATGCGGAAGTGTGAGCGTGGAGTCCGTGCTGTTGACTGGTTTTAGTGCCACCACTTCATATTTTGTGGCATTGAGACAGATACAACAGTTGACTTTTTGAAATGATAAAATACACAGAACAGTCAAAAGCCTGGACACGCATAATTATTACTTACCATTAGCCTACCACATATTTTATAATAATAATGAATTCATTAAAAATGTGAAATAACACAAATGGAAGAATGTGGAACTGCAATGCAATTGTAAATATGAAAAACCAGTGATAAAAAAGCATATATTGTCTATTCTTAAAACAATTTTAAACAATATTATTATTATTCAATATTATTTTATATTGTACCTTAAACTTATCTTATATTTTTATATTTAAAGTGGCTGCCTTTATAGTATTGAATGATTTCTGATATATGCTGGGCACTTGTTTGCTGCTAGCTATCTGATTATAGGCTAGGCACAATTTATTTGTCTGTATAGCTCATTTTAAAAATGTTTGTTTTTAAGATTATGAGAAACTTAAACTCACCCAGACTTTTGACTGCAGTGCATTTTGTGCTGTTGCATGACAAGAATTTATATTTATACAATAAACAAATAATGTTAAAACAATGTAAAGCATGGCCAGTAATCCAATTTGTGTGCTACATGGAAATGCCTGAGGAAAATTAATAAAAATCCTTTCACTTTTTAGTATAGTTAGTGCCTTTTTTCCCTTGAGTGGTGCTTTACTGATCTGCATGTAAATGATTTCCTGGAAAGGCTTGTGGAAACCCAGTACAAAAGGGGGAATTCACTTTCAGTTTCAATTTCCATGCCAGCTGGATATAAAATAGCCTTCATTCAGAGTGCGCTCTGACCTTCTTCTGGTCTTTTGGGGGGTTTCCGTCACAGTGAGGGGGTGAAGTGTTCACTGAGTGCTGTGGCCAGATCATCTCAATTTAGCAGATGTTATACTGCCACCTGCAGTCTATTTGAAAAGCTGCTAATTTCCAGGTTAGCATTAACGGTGCGTCCAGCATGATTGCCTTTTGCGTTTTATGTTAATGGCACTGACACTAGTGTGTTTCAGAGAGCAGTCTACATAATGCCCCCACCTGTCTGACAAAAAAAGAAGCAAACTGGTCATCACTACTCAGGATTTTCTCCATCTTTCTGTAACGGAGGCCAGCGAGTGCTGTGCAGGTAAACCTCACTCCAATGGGATCATTTTCCCGCCAAATGCATTTCGGTCACGAATAAAAAAATTATAAGCATGAAACCTAAATTGAAAAAAGCAAGTACAAATATATTGTACAAAATGTAAAAATAAAAGCATATTTTTTTCAGAATAGCAAACAATTGTAACGGATCGAAAGATAATAAGCGTAAATCAACAAATTAATAACGCATTTAAAAAACAAAAGCATAAATCAAAACTTTAAACACATTTGAAATCATATTGCACAAAACTGAAATATTAATGCAAAATTATCCAACTTGCACACAAATTTTTTTTTCTTGCTTATATGTCTCTGTTTTTTGTGCTTCTTCTTGTATGCTTATGCTGGTTTCCACATTCTGGAGATGGTCCTCACTGCAGAACATAAGATCCAAGGGGCGTGGTTGGATCTATATCCAACTCCTCCCACCGTATATAAAAGGTGTGTTCGACTTCATGCAGCGCCATGAAAACCGATCGGCGACCAACTTGAAGCAGTGTATGCCGGTTAGAAAATTTGTCCGACTTGAACCGGCGCCGACGCCACGTCACTGTCACGCGTGGCATCAGAGTACCACGATAGCGTTTCGAGAGCAGCCGGCTCACTCAGCTAGCGCAGTTTCTCCAGAGCGACTGCAGACAGCTATTTCACGATTGACCAAATTCACCACATGACAACAATGACGTGTGTTTCTAACATCTTAGATTCCAATAAGCTCACAAATCTGTTTTTAGAGCAGTAAAAGCTTTTTTACTGTATAGTCGCAATGTTATATTGAGTCACATTTAAAAAAAAAACACTGATAAAAGCAAATATACCCCCACTTTATCAATATTTAAATAGTATATGTTTATGTTGAACTTTATTCTTGAACAGATGTAAGCAGTATATAAAAAGTGTTTCTGTTGCTCATGAACACATTTCTGAAACGTCCGTGTATTTGACAAATATTGCATGTTATTCACTTCATCTGTGCTAGAGTATGCAAACACCGCGAGAGCATCACTACCGGAAGCAGAAAGTGTCCGACTTCACGTCTCCGCTTTCAATTCCGCCCCGACTGCAAGCGGCTACTCTCGCCGATCGGTCTGTACGGCGCTACATGAAGTCGAACACACCTATACCTAAACCTACCCGTCTCCACCCCTGATCACTAAACCACCCATCCCCACCCCTAAACCTACCCATTTTTCTCCACCCTCTGGATGTGGATCCAACCCCACCCCCTGGATCTTTGTTCTGAGGGGCTACTGACATTCTGCGCTAGCTTTCTCAAATGTTGAGGTTAGAGTTTCATGTAAATCAGCGCGGGCTCAAGCGTCATCATTGGTCCACTAGTTCTTGATTGACAGCTCCTCCTCAGCCAATCCAGTTCGAAGAGGGGCGGTGACGTCACTCCAATGTGCCTCATTAGCTGCCGATGCTCACTTTATATCGTCATATCACAATAGCAAGCAGTAATGATTAAAGTTTAATGAACACATTTGACTAGCTAGTTGATAAAACCAAAATCTGACCAAACAAACAAACAAGACTGACTAGTGCTAAGGCTATGTTCCCCGTGCTAGGTTTTTTTTTTACCTCCTGCTTTTTTCCCCACAAAAGCAAGAATGTTAAAGTCATGCACATAGTAGTGCAATAACCATTTCAAGCATTTTGTATGGTTTATAGACAGCAAAAAAAAATTTGGGGCTGAAAATCCAGATTCATGATAATGTGAATGATAATATATTTGTCAAAAAATGGGATGCTACATTTTATTCAAAATTAAATATCTTAAATATCTACTATTTTGACTTTCATAAGATTTTCCCAGGAAAAGCATGAAAGTGGCATGTTTGTGCTAGTTGATACAGGAAACCAACAGTCTAATAAAGAGGTTGATTGGCAAAAAGTAGTTTATGCATTTTGAAAATACAAAAATACTAAGATTAAATGTTTTTAAATACAAAATACATTAGATTTTTTTTCAAAGGTATTAAAATACAAAAAAAAAATTGTATTTTGTATTTCAAATATGTATTTTAAATACATGTAATTGAAAAACTTGCCTACCCTGGTGGTACAGTCATTGGTTTTATCGTATCTTGAGTACTGCTCTATGGTATGGTCAAGTGCTTCGGAGAAACATCCAAAAAAACTTCACATGGTTTTAGAACAGAGCAGCCAGGCTAGTCGTATGGCTGTGACGGTGGCCGTGACAACCGTGTCACCACGGTGGTCTGTTGCCACAGTGGTTGTATATTGCCACCGGCGGTAGTGCACATGACGTCACACACTCTATAACAACCACGATACAATGTTTTGTAAACAAGTGTAATAATAGTAACAGTCGCAAATTGTTTTATTTAGACTATAAATCTATGCTAATTCACAACTTCAAACACCATACACAGTGTTTCCTTTAGATTGGCAGGTTTGAGCGCAGGAAAATACAGTTTATTCTGCATTCAGCAAATTAATTTTGTGATGAGCGATGGACCTTGTTGGGGTCAAATAGCCTAATAAATCACCGATCTGGAATCATTTCCATTCATGTCACCCATCTGCGTTTGTACAAGTGTCTTCAAGTTCACGTGATCGCTGGTCAGGTCACCGGTGTGTATTGGTGAGGCTTTCTCCAAACAGGCCAAACACAAACGAGACAGCGGTAAATGGAAGATGTTAACAAGAAATGTGGCAACATACAACGATTCCTATTCCACAGAGAGCGCGTGCAGCAGACGAGGAGTTAACGCGCCCGCTTGCTTGGTGGCAGAACATTTAACCGTGTAGCGTGTTGTATCGCGCATCTGGTGTAGACAGCATCACTGATTATAATGGGTTCTCGCCGCGGCGCTGGTGTGAGGTAGACAGGGTCACAGGGTGTATTTAACTTTCTTATTTAAGGCTACTTTCCTATTTAACTGTATTGTTTATTTGATATTTATTTTAGTGTTTTGCAGCCTGGGTGTTCACTAACGTAAGTGCTAAAATAAACACGCACGTTTGTTAATAGATGATTGAGCCTCATTTATTTATTTTTGCGTTTCAGAATTATATATAGCCTATATATATATTTATCACAACACCACGCCACCGGCGGTAGTTGGTCCATTACCACCGCGGTGGTAAAAATCTGCCACCGTCACAGCCCTAATTAATAGTGCGATTTATTGTAATGCTTTTTTCCTCAGTTGGTCAGAACAAACGTGGCAGACTTACTTACTTGTTCAGATGGCAATATACGGTGAAAATTCGTATTTGGGTCATATATTCCAAGACGTAGGCTAGAATCGGTGATTGTAAAGTACAGTAAATATCCACACCGGTGCAGTGACTGACTGCCACACATTCACCTCAAAACATTAGATTCATCCGCGCTGGAGCCATGCTGAAGCACAGCCCACGCAAGAAAGATAATCTCTGCATCTTTAAATTATAAACCCAACTACTGTACGCACCTTTGACCTTGACTATGATGTACACACTGCATAAAGTATTAATCCCTACTGATTCTATCTCATAAAACAACTTTATAAGCATTCCTTCTGGCTTATATTATAATGTAACCTTCTGATGTTTCACAACTAAAAACAACAGCTCAGATAAGTGTCAGAAATGCAGGGAAAAACATATGGCACATCCCAGGCACTGCTAATATCAGGCTGAGCTACTACACTGAGGAATGAGAAACAAGGGCAATGTGAACAAAACACGGCAAAAGGTGACAACATCACTATTGTCATGTATGAAGCTGGGATTGCTTTTTAGCAGGAGAGCAACATGAGAACAAATTGCATGCAAATACCCTATTTCAGCCAGCCAGAGATCTGTAATCAGGGGCAACATTAATTTTATCAGCAGGGATAAGCACACGAGGGAAAAACTATGAATAGCAAGAAAATGGTTGTTATTGTGGAACACCTCCACCAGAGCGCTGACTTCAATCCAATTGGGAATTCTGTAATAAGACCTAAAGAATATCCACAGATGTTCTCCACCTGTTTTGACAGAGGTGGAGCAAATATCCACTGGAGAATGTGCAAATAAATCAGAAACAGGATTGAGAAAAGGAATAAGAGGTGTCTCTTTTTCACATATATTTTTTAATGCTATTAAAGAAAGAAAAAAATCAATGTGGTGAGGCATTAATGGTCAAATTTATATGATACCATAAAGTCAATCTGTCTTTTGTTTACTGTTAGTTTGTGAAAACAAAGGAGTTTGTGTATTTAAAAAAAAATAACTTATATAACTTTGTTTTATATGACTGACTTTATTTTAACATTATATATACCGCCACACATATTTAATGTCCCTTAAGTAAATTGGGGCACTTTTATCACACTGACTTGAGATTAAAGGGATAGTCCATTAAGAAATGAAAATCATCTGTCATCATTTACTCACCCTCATATCATTCCAAATGACTTTTCTTCAACATTCGGAAGAATATTGATAACTAAACAGTTTGTTCTTCCTTTGGACACCATTGTATGCTCACTTGGAAGTCGTGGAAGTCAATAGGAACCGAAACTGTTTAGTTTTCAACATTCTTCAAAATGTCTTATTTTGTCTTCCACACAAGAGAGAAAGTCTTACATGTTTGAACTTTTTACATAAGGGTGAATAAATGATGACAGGACTTTCATTTTTGGGTGGACTGTCCTGTTCCTGTATTTCAAGTTCCAACTAAGGCATGGTGCTAATGCCAATGGTTTGATAGTGAATGCTTGTACTGGTAAGTGTATAAATGTTTGCATGCTGGATAAAAGCATTCTATAATGCATAAATTACTGTCACCATGAAGCCCATTCACCTTAATTCACCAAACAGAGGAATCACATTATGTTTTGGACTGAGATGCAATGTTCTCTTAAGCTATATTAGCCTGTTTTGTTGCTGTAAAACACACAATATTATAACCCTTTATTTACTTAGAATGAATGCTGAAAATTGTGTTTGTTTCCTGTAATGTTACAGGATATTTTCCTTTGTACAGTAAAGATAAAGGATTTTGTCTCTGTAGCTTACATCAGTAAACCCCCTAAACCCTGAAAATGCCTCAGGTAATCCAGTGAACCCGTACTGGCTGATTGTCCTCTGCATTCCTCTCCACTGGCCTACATCATGATGTGCTCAGCCAGGAATCTTTTGTTCCAGTGGTTTGTAAACACATCCAGAGAATTCACTCTGTGTGTCATCCACTGTCCAAGGCTATGTGTGGAATTTGGGATGCTTCCAAAAGCAGAATATGTAAAAGGAGAGTCAAATAAAAAAATAAAAAACATCATAAGGTGGACCATTTTCATGGCATCTGTTTGTATAGTTTATATATTTATATCTGTTTCATGCAAAAATTCTGAAAAAAAATATCACAAAAACATGAATAATGGAACAAAATATAATCTGAAATATTTTTTATTAGATAAAAGAAAAGTTGGCAAAAATGGTAAAAAGATGGCTACATCTATTCAAGCCAAAGCAAAGTCATTTTCTACAACCCCTATGTAGAAATATCACATAATTGACATAAATCACATAATTGACACATAATCTTGATAGAAGAAAACCAACCAATGACGTCCATTTTAATAAAATTGTGATTTATCCAATATATCAAGACAAATATGATGGGGATATATGATCGTGTAATGCATACCCTAACAGGAATGACCCCATCAGCAAATTTCCCCATATTTGCATCATTATTGAAAAATAACAAAATAGGCAGTTGACTTATGAAATATCAGACTGACGTCACATAAAAAAGGAAATAACTATATTAATGAAAAATGTAGGGGTTAGTCTGACAGAAGGCAAATTATTTGCTTGGAGATTGTCCATCATATTCAACGCTTCCATAAAGACACTTAAAAAATGAAGCCTATGTGGAATTTACGTAATAAAAATGTATCTAATGTAATAAGTTGTTTATTTCCCACAGAAGAGATATTTCTCAATCAGCAAGTAAATCGGCGTGTCCAATATGATTGATAGCAAAATTTGACAAATGAAATAGAATCCAGTGAGTCGCAAGCCAATGAAAACATCCGTTTAGGGCATGGGGGCGGGGCTAGATTGTAGCCGAGTTAAGATTGGAAGTCACGAGGTCTTATGTGCTCATTGTGGTTTAGCATACGAGCAGTAGCGTGCGAGAGGTGAGTAAACTTCGCGAAAACATATTGGCCTATCCATTTGGGAATTCTTCTGGAAAAGGAGTTATTCTTTTTTTTAGTCCTATTTGATATATATATTCGCTCTCTGGCTTGAGGAAATACTGCGTGTTAGGTTTCTGGTAATGCTGCCATATGTTAGCTGACTATCGTTAACGTTAGCTCTTATACGTCAGTCGTGTTGGTTCACATCATCAACATGTTGCAGATTTTAAAGTTTTGCTCATGAATGCTGTTTTATTTCAGGTTCCCTGTATTGAGGGCGTCGTGAGTTTTCTCCCCAGGGTTTATCACTCTGCTACGCAAGGTGTAACCCAGTCAGGCAGGCACCGCCGTGCCGACCCCGAACTAGCTAAACTAAACTAACGTAAACAAACTCAAACCAGTAGTTCACCTCTTCTCAGGGCGACCAGCGGTGTGTTTATGTCTTTGTTTTGCGAAAACGGTGAGTACCTGGACGACAGGAGCTACGGATGGGAAAGGTACGTTGATTTCTGTTATTTCTAGTGTAAGTTATTTCTCTCTCTCGTGACTGCGCGTGTACTCTCGCGATAGTTAGTTTGTTTAACCAGATCTAGGAGTTCGCATCATGTGTTGCATACTGCACCGAATAAAATGGCGTCCTCCTATGGTGTGACGCACTCTGCAGCATGGGGTTGCTCAACACAGGCCTGTTTGGGGTTTCATTCCATCAGCATGCATGCACCAGGATGTCTGGGTCGGACTATGCCATTGTTTTCTATCCTTAACAGCAATTTATTTCAGTATTGAGTTGTATGCAATGATACATGACATGCAGACCCCAATATCACCATGAAAGGAGGTTCTAGTAGATAACTAGCCAGGCTTATAGAGAGTGGGCACACCTCGATTTAGATGTCTGCTGTGGTTGATACCACAGTGGTAACTGTGCTAAACTGTGTCATCATTGTTGTTTTCTGCTCTTAATCCTCATTCTCATGTTCTTTTTGCAGTGCTATAGTGCAGCTGCCGGAACCTGTTTGGGGGGAACTTAGTCAACGAGCTCGAAGCCTGGAGCCTAAGTGGCCGTACCTTTTTCATGTCAGAGACAAAGTGCTCTTGCAGTTGTTTATGTCATCCCCTCCTCTTCAAACAGAAGATACTAATAACTGCCAATTCAAGATCTTCTCATCTTGCTGATAAACCATACGGGAAGCCAAAATGTCCATCAATGTCAATCGCAGCGTGTCAGACCAGTTCTACCGCTATAAAATGCCCCGGCTCCTTGCTAAGGTGGGTTTTAAATATATATGGCCGGGGTTAATATTTATTTCTTGATGATAAATATTAATATACATTAAATAAAGTATATGTAAGTAAATGGTTGATATTTCTTAATAATAAATACAAATTAATAAGATATGCACTCTCTATAATTATTAAAATTAATATATATATATATAATTTTTTTACTTATCTTTATTACCTTTGCAAAGGTTATTGTGATTTAAATTTGCCCATTATCCAACTATATATGTAATAACTACAGATGCAAGCTAAACCATGTTTGTTTTCACAGGTGGAAGGCAAGGGGAATGGAATTAAGACCGTCATAGTCAACATGGTTGATGTTGCTAAGGCTCTGAATAGGCCTCCGACATGTGAGCATTGTTTTAAAAAGCTATTTCACACTAATTTCCTTAAATATAGACTTTTTTTCCATTTGACATACTGTAACCTCTGTTTAGATCCCACCAAATTCTTTGGTTGTGAGTTGGGAGCCCAAACCCAGTTTGATTCTAAGAATGACCGCTACATCGTCAATGGATCTCATGAGGCAAACAAACTGCAAGACATGCTAGATGGATTCATTCGCAAGTTTGTGCTGTGTCCTGAGTGTGACAATCCTGAAACTGATTTGGTAAATATTTCCATTTTGTCATATACATTTAGACCTGCAGAGAAGGGTCATGGTTGAAGTGAGACTATTGATGAACAGGTGAATGTGTTTCTGGTGGATGTTGAACTGTATGCCCTGTTGAACTGAGTGCCCTTTGTGTTTGAATGCATGTTGCTGAGTATGCAGGTCTCTATGGGGTCACGCTTCTATGTGTAAAGATTGTTTTGCAGGTGTACAGAGGAAATTAGCTGTGTCATTAACTGTATACAAGCCACCTTCATTTTCTCATTGTTGCATTCAGTCTCTTGTTTTCAGTTGCCAAAACCAATCAGGGAATCTTCAGGGAATTATTCACCCAAAAATTAAAGTTCTGTCATTTACTTCATTCCAAACCAATAAGACATTCATTCAAAGAGCACACAGTATCTATTATGTGTCACGCAAGTATGGTAGAGCGTGGGACAGAAATTGTCTTGTTTGAAGATAATTCATTTTTTTAGGTGTTTAGCCTGAACTTGTTTTTATATGTGTGTGTATACATACATGAACACACTTGAGAGCCGTGTTCTTGTGCACCTGCTGATTTTTCCTCTGCAGTGCAGTACTGAGGACTTGCTGAGATGTTTGCATGGTCTCAGCTGGCCTGGTTTCTGTTTCATGCTGCCTGGTTTCTGTTTCATGCTGCAGTCAACCTTGTATCCTCTCTGTAAGGTTATAAATAAGACCTAACACACAGGTCTATACCTGTACACAGGGCAAAGCATATGCTTTTTTCATAAAATAATTTCTGCAAGTTTATAGTACAGGAAGCAATTTGACTCAAAGATTTGTTACTGGATTTATTGTCACACAGCTTGTTTATCAATATAGCTTAATAAAGTCAAATGTTCTCATTGTAGCACGTTAATCACAAGAAGCAGACCATTGGAAACTCCTGCAAGGCTTGTGGTTACCGAGGCATGTTGGACACCAGACACAAACTCTGCACCTTCATTCTCAAGAATCCACCAGGTAAATACAGACTTTATGCTGGGTACACACAAAAAGATTATTTAAATCTAATAAGATCTTCAAAATGTGAGAGACCACAAACATGATGACAAAACCATCCTCGATTGAACCGTTTTGCTCCTTTAGTGTGTGGTGTGCCGCGATGTGACAAAAACAGCACACCAACAGTTTTTCAATCAGAGTCTTGACTGTGAACACGGGAAACCTCGCAAAATCTCTGGAGACTTGAGAATAAACAAGATGTTTTTAAATTGCAATTTTAGACCGAAGAACATACAAGGGCAATAACATATAAATTACATCAAAAACAATAATAAACGAAACATAAATAACTAAAATAAAAAGCAATAAGAAGATTATATTTCCTTAATATATTTAAGGTTTTAAAGTAATGGCAAAGTCCCAGTCTTTGGTAATGGCAGTAAGAAATTGCGATGAGTGTCCAAATCCTTTTGTGCTGCGCCATGACTGCGTTTGTTTTGCTTCAGTCTTCTGTCGGCTCGCTTTCTGATTGAATATGGTTTAATTTCACGTGATGATCTGCAGATCGAACGCGCGTTCGTCCTCTGGGTCCCCCCCCCACACACATCAGGATTTCTGATCGTAAATATTCAACAATCTTCCGAGCAGATTCAAGTCATTCTTAACACACCTCACACCACAGGAAAATCTGATAAGATGATCTTTAGATCCACCAAGATAATCGGGACATTACCTAGGATTGTCGTAAGGGGAGAAATCGGCCCAAAATCAGCCTGATTATCTTGTGTGTGTGTACCCAGCATTAGAGAGACCGTGAATTTATAATTTGAAACCCGTGTGCCAGAGGTAAACGCTTGATTATCTTCATTTTCATATTGACGCTATATAAATGCATCATTCACTTTCGTATTGTCCTTTAATGTTCCACAAACCTTTACTTTCAAATAAAACTGAAGGAAGGCCTGGGTATTTGGGTAACCCTAATCTATTTTGGATTAGGTATGAGCTTGTAAGCAGTATGTATCTGCAGTAATGGTAATCAATAACTCTAAATCAGCATGGCATAGGTCAGAGGATCAATGTCCATGAACTAAACTACTCTTTTGTTAACTTCCTCCTGTCCTGTTGGTGCAGAGAGTGACAGTGGATCTGCGAAAAAGGAAAAGAAGAACCGAAAGAAGGACAAAGAGAATGGCGGAGAGGCTGGAAACCATAATGACATAGATGCCCCTGATGCTGTGGTAAGTGCTGCTTTGAGATCATCTCCTGAAAAACACTTACCAGTGTAAGAGATGAGAAACACTGGTGTTGAATGTGATCTCATGACAGGATGGGGATGATGATGGAGACTGGGCTGAGGAGACCACAGAAGAGGCCCAGCGTCGTAGGATGGAGGAGATCAGTGAGCACGCCAAGGGTCTCACGCTCACTGATGACTTGGAGAAATCCCTGGAGGAGAGGGTCAACATATTTTACAACTTTGTGAAGGTGTTTGTCTTAAAATTGTACTGAAAATTGCGCTCTCTCTCTCTATATATAGACACTTTTTCCTCATTCAGCTCCATTTTTTTGTTTCTGCCATTCAGGAAAAGAAAGACAGTGGAGCGATTGACTTGGCAGATAAAGAGATCTTGGCTGAGGCCGAAAGGCTGGATGTGAAAGCTATGGGTCCTCTGATCCTGAGCGAGCTACTCTTTGATGAGAACATCCGTGAACAGATCAAGAAGTACAAGCGTCACTTCCTCAGGGTATGTCCTCATATCTGGTAAAAATTTGTAATATTTAAAACGTGATTTTCAACCTTTTTGATTCCAAGGATCCCAACTATTTACAACAATATTTGAAGAATTTTTAAGGGCTGAATTTTTTTAAGGTTCATACTCTTGACCAATGATCTCGCATAACTTGTTTTTTTTTTGTCATTTGGCACTCATAATTTAAAGGGTTAGCTCTCTCCAGTCATTAATGACTCACCCTCGTGTCATTCCAAACCTGTTAGACTTTCATTTATCTTTGGAACACAAATTAAGATATTCTTGATGAAATTCGAGAGCTTTCTGACTTTGCATAGACCGCAACGCAGCTGACACATTCAAAGGACCAGAAAGTTAGAAAAGGGAATCGTTAAAATAGTCCATGTGACATCAGTGGTTCAACTGTAATTGCTGTTGTAGTGCAGGTTTCACAATCAGGGGTTTCTCAAAGACTTCCCATGCGTATAAACCTTATTCCTTTTGCTGCTGCTTTTACTGTCATACTGGCTTATTGCACTATAGTAAGTATACGAAGTTTACATTTGTCCACAGTTCTGCCACAACAATAAGAAAGCTCAGAAATATCTTCTGGGTGGCTTCGAGTGCCTGGTGAAGCTGTATCAGACTCCGCTCTTACCCAGAGTCCCCATTATACTCAAAGACCTGTATGACGCGGATCTGCTGGAGGAAGATGTCATCATCGCATGGGCTGAAAAGGTAACCTGCCAGCACACAGCGCCTGGGCTTGACCTAGAATCTCAGATGAAACGATGTAGCTCAGAGTTGAACGTGCCTCGGATAAAAGTAGTTTAGATGCATGAATCCAGTTCTGATCTCTGGCAGCTCTCTGAAATAACATGGATGATGCGGTCAGTTACCTGTTGCTAGGCAACCCTTGTCCTTTTAGCCGGAGTGTCTGAGGGGGGTTGTTGTAATATGGTAACATCTGTGACCTGCTTGCTGCTGGAGAGCCCAGGGTCTGATAGCGTAAAGCACACTTGAATAGTCTAGTGTTCTGGAGTTTAAGCCTGTTTGTGATGTTTCTGCTATAGGTGTCTAAGAAGTATGTCTCCAAAGAGTTGGCTAAAGAGATTCATGCCAAGGCAGAGCCCTTTGTTAAATGGCTCAAGGAGGCAGAGGAGGAGAGTGAGGGCAGCGAGGAGGAAGATGATGACGATGACAATGTTGAGGTAAAAAAGCCACGTTATTACATCACTTTTCATAACCAGGATTTATAAGATCATAGTAGTTAATGACAAACATTGTTAGATTAGCACAAGATTTACTCTTAGCTTCCTCTTTTCTAGGTGGTGTATTCCTCTTCCGCCCGTGAGTTGAAAATGGAGACCACAAAACCTGAGAAGTCAGACCATGAGGAGGAGGACATTGATATTGATGCCATTTAAAGATGAAACCAAAAAGCTTCAGTTGCCTCTTCACATACTGCTCAGCTTCTTTTTGTCAGACGCATGCCTTTCACCTCCTTTGGCCTTTTCTTCAGCTCTAGGCCTGGGTTAGCGCTCTGCTCAAAGCCTCTTATTTTAGTCTTTTCTCAGCAGCTCTATTGATGAATTGTTGCTGTTGTTTGTATGCATGAGTTTCTTAGATTGAGCATAAATGCACACGAGTTCCCCTTGTATTTTTGCAACTAATAAAGATTTGCCTGTGAGTTCCACCATGTGTCTGTCTAGTTGGTTTATACACTTACTATTTAATATTAAAAGCTGTTCAAAAGTCTGGGGTCAGATTCAAAAGCCTGAAGGGTCATGTGACACTAAAGACTACAGTAATGATGCATCACAGAAATAAGTTCCATTTTGAAATATATTCAAGTCATTTTAAATTGTAATATTTTACTATTACTGTTTTTACAATATTTTTTTATAAAATAAATGCAGACTTGGTGAGCAAAAGATACTACTTTAAAAAAATCTTACCGACCCTGAACTTTTCTGTAATGATGGTCACTGCAGGAAAAACAGGTTGTGACTACTAATTACACTAGGTGGCCTAGATATCAAGCACTCAAGATGTTTCCAAATCAGGCATTTATAATGAAGCACAATTAATGTTTTGACCGAACAAAATCAGACTAGGCCATAAAATCCAAAACATGTAAGACAAATCCAGTAAATCATTTAACACAGACCACAACAGTCTCTTCACACGTCCATATGGAAAGTCATAATGTCCTTAATAACAGAAACAATCCTAACATCCTGCAAGCAGCTAACTACTACTACCTCAGCGACATTTATATCAAAGATCATAAATATTATTTTCCATTTAGTCTTTACACCAGTAGAAGACAGATCACAGTGTTTTGCCCAACACAGGGCTTTTTGTTAAATTATTTTCAAAAAGTACAAAATACATTAATGCAGGACTTATACTATTACTACGTTGTCAATCTTTGAGGATCTTGGCGCATATACACTTTTTAAAATATACATTTTGGATGGTATTACATTGTGCAAAATGCAGATAAGATAAAACACCCACTACTCTGATACTTCTCTCTATCCTGATTAGCTTGCATTAATCTTAGTGCAACACGGGGGTAGTTTAACAACTACCAGCTTCTTTTCATTACACTTATTAACATTAATCTGTCAACTTAAACAACTGCATCTAACTAATTAACAAACAAATCTACTATGGGTATGAGAATAACAATAAATTCAAAAAATGACTGCTACTAACTTTTTTATTTTGTAAGTTTACATTTTTTTTGTTCAGAATCTTACATATCCATAACATTCAGTTAAAGGAATATTCTGGGTTCAATACAAGATAAACTTAATCAACAGCATTTGTGGCATAGTGTTAATCAACATAAAACATATTTTGATTTGCTTATTAAAAAAAGAAATATGGAGATTACAATGAGGCACTTACAATTGAAGTAAATGAGGCCAAGCTTACATTTGATAAATAATGTTAAAATGATTTGAGCTTAAAAGTGACATTAAAGACATTTATGTTACAAAAGATTTCTATTTCAAATAAATGCAATCCTCATTTTTGAGGATTTAAAAGTAGAAATGTGAAGCTTACCATGTTATAAAATCCCCTAAAATGCTTTTATTTATTTAGTTTGTTACTAGTACAGTTTGCATGTTATTTGGGCTGTAAAGTTGTTTAAATCATTTTTAGTCTTTTTAGGGTTTTAGAGTTTACAGCGTTGCATTGTCATGGGAAACAAATACAATTGTAAATAAATATACCCAGAAAAGGTTAGAAAGTACTTTCTCAGACTAAAATCATGTTAACATTCATAATATATGCCATCTGTGTCTATCCTATTGAAACACTGAGTATTTTAATGTTTATGAATTGGCCCAGTTTTCTGTTTTAAGTGTCTTACTGTATCCCAGATCTTATTTGATTTGATTTATTTTTTTAATAAAAGGTGGGACAAGGAAATTAATTTTTGTGATCGTTAACATTATGCCACAAATGCTAATCAGTTTGAACCTGGAGCATTCATTTAATGCAAATTCAAGAGAATAGGGCAAATCTCTTATTAAATAAATATCCGATTCAAATTGAAAGGAAAAGCATGGGGATGCTAACGTTGTTTTTAGATGACTAGAATAAAGGTATCACTGACCGCTTCACCAGAAGAGGGCACTATCGGCTTAGTCAGCTATGAGTTTGATTGCACAACCTTTTTCCCACTGTAGCATCTTTCCCCGTATTGCTTTTGGTATATTCGGCTTTGGCACATTACCTTGGATACTGATCGCTTTTGAATTCAAGCGACCATGCTGGCTGCTTAAAAAGTGTAATCTGAATTATTTTAGAATGAATCGAGATGTGGCACTGGAGAAATAATCAGTGCTACATACTTTGAGAACCTAAAATGAGAAACACACCCTTGTGTTTGACCCTACAGTAAGGGCTGTGTTATCTCACTGTTGGACAGATGCAGTGGCAGATGCTGCCGCTGTGTCACCTGTTGCACAAAGATGAAGAGGAACCCGATCACGAGGGCAGCGCCGAGGACGGCCCCCACGGCCCACGCGCTGGAAGGATCTCTGGGCACGGGTGGGACCACTGGCTTTGGGGTTGACGTCTCCACTAAGAGATCCTGCACGCTTGACAAAGAGCCATTGTTAGGTAAGGGCTTGATACCAAGAATGTTGCACATGAGAGGATAGAGATCGACGGAGCGCATGGAGGCCTTGGTGTAGTCGCGGCGGAAAGCGGGTCCACGGGCCACAAACACAGGTTGCATGCTGGGAAGGCTGTTGTTATAACCATGGTTTCCCACTGCAAATCAAGCATGTGATCATTAGACAACTGCAAAGATATTTCTGATACTGATTAGTAAGCACATCAATGACATTAAAGGAATAGTTCGCACAAAAATGAATATTGTCAGGAAAATAATTTCTTCATTGGAACAGATTTAGAGAAATTCAGCCTTACATAATTTGCTCACTAATGGATCCTCTGCAATGAATGGGTGCCGTCAAAACGAGAGTCTAAAAAACATCACAATTATCCACAACACAACTCCAGCCCATCAATTGTGAAGCAAAAAGCTGCATTTTTGTAATAAACAAATCCCTCATTAAGCTTTTCACTTCACAAAACATTAACTGACGAACTGGGGTTGTGTTGTGGATTACTTGAGGTGATTATTGTGATGCTTTTATCAGCTGTTTGGACTCTCATTCTGACGGCACCCATTCACTGCAGAGGATCCATCAGTGACCAAATCTGTTCTGATAAAGAAATAAACTCATGGATGGCCTGAGGGTGAGAACATGTTCAGCAAACGTTCTTCATTTATGGGTGAACTATTGCTTTAGTAGGTTATCGTACTATGTTCTGCTTAAATTACATGTAAATATTAATACGTACACATAAAAGATCCGTTTCTGTTCTGCATGACCGTCCAGCCCTCTTTGACCTCTATGATCAGAGGCATGATCCTGACATTGTGTCTGTAGTGGTAATGATCTGGGATCTCCTCCTTTTTATACACAACCATGTTAGGGTTGGCGTTCTTCAACGAATTGTAGACCTCTTCAAGTTTGCCTGGGTTAAGAAGAGAATAAGACTCAAAAACTACAAAGCACGTGTCATCAAACATATAACATTGATGAGACAACATTTAAATGGCTAAGTATGCCTATAGTTTAAGAAATGCCCATTTAAAAAGGCATATTGTGTTGTGTTGTATTCTGTGATGATACAATTTCATAGTTTTAATAATTTTATGATGGATTTTCACACATTTGGAAATAAGTAAAATGATCAAATCTATACCAAAAAAGGTCTTATAAAAATATTAGATTAAGGCATTGTAAAACTTTCAAATACAATATTAATTTAGGGGTCGGCGATATACCGTTAGACACGATTATCCGGTAGAAAGTTGTCAACCGGTGGATATTTTGGACAATCGTGACATTGCTGTGCTGTGTGGTAATGAAAACATATGGCTTGCACATTTTTAAGCATTGTGGTTTAAAAACAAGTGATTTTAATCTGTTGAAATGCAGTGAGGAGCAAAAGAGAATGCATTTCTCTATATCTGAGAGACTGTGTTTCTGAGCACTGTCAGAGAGGCGCACGCACGGGAAGACGGTGCTCAGAGCATGGGAGTATTAAACAGTTATTTTTGCTGCTTTATAGGCCTTGAATGGTTAAATACACACACTTGTATGTGTCAAATGCCTGTCTTTACAAGTATCCTCGTAGACACAGTGCAAAAAACATGTATTGGTCCTGGGCAGCTCTTAAAGTGACAGCAGTCCAACATCCTGCTGTCTGTCATTCATGTTAATGAATGAGAAAATCTTTCACTTCTCCAGACTAAATCACTTTTGTAACTTTAAGAAATACATTTTTAATTTACAGAGTGAATAATATGTAGTGTTTTCATACATTTGATTACTTTATACAATGTATGTAGCATTTCTTATTTGTTCTGCTGTAGTTTGTTTTGCCACTTTGCTTGTAATTAGTGTCTTTGTCCTATCCTTATTTAATTGCTGATTGTTTACTTGTCTTCAGTGAGCTTGAATTTTTATTAGGCTTTGTGATATTGACATCGAAATTTCTTAAATGTTTCGTCTTAAATACTCTATCGCTGCCGTGAAATAAAATGACTCATATCGTGATTTTGGTCATTTCGCCCACCCCATATTAATGTGATCTTTTATTAAACAAAATAAAATAAGTAAGTGGAAACACCTAAGTACATGACTAGTGTAATAAGCAATAACAAATGCTTTGTATTCATTCTTACCTTCTTTCGGCAGAATGCCAACTACAGGGCTCTTGTCTATCCATGTGTAAAGATCGCGGCTGACGTAGGTGTCCAGCTCAATAATCTTATCATGTGACAACTGTGTCATTCCATGATCACTCGTAACAATGAGATTGACTTTATCATAAAGGCCAGCGGTTTTGAGCTTTCCTCTGAGGAATCCCAACTTCTCATCGATGTCTGCTATGACTGCATCCATTTGTGGGCTCTCCGGCCCCAAGTTATGCCCGCTCTCGTCTGGCTCCTCCCAATACAAGACACCAAAATTGATGGCCTTTGGTCCTGAGAACCAGTCAATGAGTTTCCCGACTCGGGTCTCAAATGCCATTGACGCATTATAACTCAAATAATGTGTTGGATACGCTCCACCAATTGCTACATCTGATCCAGGCCACATGGCAGCTCCGCTCTTCCGCCCAGCCTTTTGATTGGTGACCCACAACGGCACGGCCTCCTCCCACCACCATGCATCGTACACTTCAGGTCCCTCCATGGAAAAGGAGCGGTTTTTAATGGGGTCGTACATTTCGTTAGCAACAATGCCGTGGGTTTCGGCATGTAATCCTGTCACTAAGGTGTAGTGGTTAGGGTAGGTCTTGGTGATGTAGGTATTCTCCACTTTTTCCACTTGCACACCCTCATCCATCAGGGCACGGAAATTGGGTGTGGGTACTCGATTCACATAATCCCAGCGGAAGCCATCAAAGGACACCAGTAGCAGCTGGCTTTGCTCGTCCTGCAGTGAGCTCGATGTCTGAAGCAGTACTAATAAGCAACTCAGGAAGCAGCTCTTCATCACTAAGAGGTCTGGCATGATGCAAGATGTTCTGCGAATGGGAGACCAGGAAAAAGCTAATTCATTGTCGGCATGAATGTTTTATCAAATGACCACATTTACATGCACATATTTCTGTGATTAATGTCAACAGTGTTGTCAAATCTTTATCAGTTATTGGAATTCCTGTGTACATACAACAAGCTAATTGTAAGATTTGCACGTTTCATTTATCATTTAATATAAACCCAATCCCATAAAATTGTAATCTTGTTATGTACATTTTGTAAAATGTATGTAAAATCATCCCAAACTATTTTTTTTCTTAAACAGCTTGACTTTCACAACTGTCTGTATCTAATATCACCCATAAATATTGTGGTTTGGACGTGCAGATATAAATCAATGTTCGTTACAGTGGATATTCTGAATAAGGTGTTTATATTTATTCAGATTACTAGAAACCAGAATGTTGGTTAATCTGACAATTGCATTGTACAAAAAGTGCAAAGTGCATGTGAGTTAAAAACAGATGGACAGGAGCAAGCAGACGTTTCAGCACATTGCTATCTTCCGTGCTGAATGCTGATAGCAATGTGCTGAAACGTCTGCTTGCTCCTGTCCATCTGTTTCTTAACTCACATGCACTTTGCACTTTTTGCACAATGCAATTGATAAAATAAAAAAAGTTGTTTTTGTAGACTTTTCCAGTCTTGAGTGGATCAGTGTGCCCTCTTGTTCATCCTCAGAGTAAAATAAAATGAAAAGATAAATATGGGAAGAAAAAAACAGTACACAACAATGACTCACCTTATTAAATAAGAACCAACAACTGATACTTTGTTTAAAAAAATCCCCTTACAGTCCCCTTACCCCATCTGTCGGTCGCGCATAGTTCTATAATATATGAATGTCACTGCATGTATGCACGGCTACGTTATATTCACGGCAGTGAAGCCTACTTTCAGTGCGCCTGCTCAGTTAACAGGTGCATCTTTCTTATACATAATGTAACAACTAACTGGATACATTTCGGACTATAAACGCTCTAACAATGTGAAACGGGTGTCAAATGTAGGCTACTAAAATAATTCAATTGTACAGTGCGTCAGTCAAAATGGAAGATGATGACATCATACACAACGCAGCGCATTTCTGCATCCGATAACGATGCTCGAGTCACTAGTATCCTGCTTTTTGAATACGTATATCCTGTTGGGTCTAAAATAATATTCTATAACATTATCCTCAACTAACCAGAGCGCTTTAACAGCAGCTGGTGTAAACGAACGGAAACCCGTACAGCTCAAGTTAACACATTGTATGATCTATGACAACGCTTTATGTCATTGCAATACATTATGAAAACGTCTCCAATATTAAGCACCTTCACCGAGAAAACGGTGCATTTACAAATAAACGAATCTAACCCGTGAACATGCGAGTAAACGTACAGCTTACCTCAGTGGACGATGTTTGGCTCTGCAAAAAATAAACACACGGTCGAACACAGGAAGTCCCGCCTATTTCTCTCTCACCAGAAATAATCTCATTATGACAGTGCGTTCACACCAGACGCGAATGAAGCGAATACATCGCGCTGTTCGCGCGTAGTTGGACGCTTGAACATTTTGAGAAGGAAAAGTCATTGGAAAAAATCAATAGTGCTAAACGCTAACAACACTATCAATTTTATTTTTATTGAATGATTTGTTAGTGTGTAATATTATTTGTTAGGGCTACTGAAGTCTAAATGATCGTGGTAAATGTCAATATATCCATCTACTGTTATTCTAAATAATAACGTTTTGTTGTGTACAATATCTTAACCAGTGGATGTCGATTTTCAGAAGGATGCAGTATAAAAATACGAAAATGTTCAGGCGAATTGTCTTTGGCGTCCCTCACGGTCGCCGCTTAAAATCTGCGTTATGTTTTATACTGTTTAGTGTAACGCCGTGTGCCGTCGACGTTCACACAGGCCGTTGATAGATGATTTCGTCCGCGACGTCTATTTACCGTCGGTCTGGCAAGCGACTAAACATGCTAGCGTTTGCTGGACGCATGGAACACTAGGCCATGCCAATCTGAAGAGAATATGACAGTCCTATGCATAATACAAACCACATCTTCGGGGTGTCCCAACCGCAGCCACCTGTGATCTATACGTGAATAAGTAAATAGACATATCACGACAAACTGTGGTCTTACTTGTCTGGTCTTTCTGCTTTAAATACACACTAAACACGCATTCTCTGAAAGTCTCGGTTAAGTCCTATAAATAAATACTTAGGATTAAATGTATGCAGAATTAGATGTAAGATGGGCTTTTAAAATGTTTGGAGTGATAATGAATATTTCTTCTATAACGTTTTAATATGATACAAGAGTATAAGAGTTTTAGAGGAGTGTAAGTTAGCCTCGCTCTGTGACATCCGGGAGATGCTGCTGTACTCGCGGCTTTGTGCAGATTCTTAACCGTCTCCACGACAACCACAACCTGACGCAACTTATGCCCCTCCTCCATTCAAGCGCCTCATCTCATTCAAGAAACAAGTGTGGAGTAAGAGTGTTGTTGTGCTCTCCTCCAGAGCAGGACGCGACGAGTACAAGTGCCTGACAAACTACTATGAAGGTAAGAATCATCTTTTTCTTAATTCTATCTGCATAAAGAGAGCGCCCAGACTCTCAAAACCACATACAAACTAGACAAGATATTCTTCAAGAGTCACTACTGAGCTGGCTAATAATAGGCTGCTGCCTGTCCCAGTGAGTGCAGGACGTTTTTTGATGACTTTCAGCAGCCTAAATAACTTTACATGATTTTCTACGCAGGATGTATCTGCTTTATGATGTTTTATTAATTAATAGGTTGACTGAGTGATCTGGTGTAGCCTATTTTAAAGTAACAAGTTTCATTAAGTTGTTGTCTTTAAAAAAGGAAAGTAAACAAATTTCATGTTCATGAATTGTCTAGATGAGTTATTCAACACCCGGACACGTTTTCATTTAGTCTGTATTTACCAGGGCTCAGTTAATCATTGCTATGTGACTTGTGTAATAAATAAACTATTTGGTAATAATCAAAGTAATGTTACATGTTGTAACAGCTTCAACGGAAAGTTAATAGACATTAAGGCAATATTTATGACCATGATTGTGAAGTGAGACTCTGAGCTAGTTCATTTTCACTCCAAATCAGAGAATCATTTTATGCTGAGAAACCAAGATTTGCACTCCAGATATACGACAGTAAGGTCCACCGCATCTAATAGACATGGATAAATGCGGTCATGCCTGATCCAAACTGTCTGTTTGGCCTGAAGAACATTTAATATGTCTGGAAAAAGTCAAGCTTTTCCCTTGAGATCTGCATCTAAACATAATACTTTAGAGAGTGTGGAAAGATACAGCACTCAAAACCAATATTATTCATGACAAGGGAATAAAAAAGATTGAAATTTTCCAGGTTACTATATTATTTTACAGTATGTGTCCTTATATATACTTATAGAGTACTTACCTGAGAAAGTACTGGGTAATATTAGGTTAAGGTTAGGTTTATGGATGGGTTCAGCGTCAGTACCTAGTTATTAACTAGTTATTGTAATTACTAACTAAATAGTAGAGCAGGACTGTAAAATAAAGTGCTAAGTTTGATTAAATCACCTAAGTACAAAACCTTCAAATCTTGTTTAGTCTTGATATATCCATGCTACAGGCATTTATATATTACTACATATTACATATAATATACAGTATTTTCATTGTTTCATTATTTCACCATGGATTCTCATTAGTTTGCCTCATATGATAAAGTCTTGGTTTGTAGTCAGTAAGTGTTTTGAGAAGCACATTTCTTCAGACTGGTCTGGGATGAATGGATCCCCCTGTGAGATGAGTCACGTTGTGCTGCCACACACAGTGCAGGAGGTGAAACAAAGCGCTAAATGAGCCGAGACTTCAGGAGTGTGATTAGACCCGCAGCCGTGTGGAGGTGAATGTGAGGCCAATTAACAACCAGCACACTCCTCTTATGGGATGAACGCATTAGAGCAGCTGTGATGATGAAAGACGTCAAGGCAATGCGCCAAACTCTATATCACAAGTACATTGGACAGACAGCTTTGCGGGAAAGCATTAAAAATGTGGGTGGTCCTGAGACTAATTCGATTATAAGCACAATGCTGATGCATTGCTGTGTAACAGAAATTCATGTGATTGTGTTCTCAGCAGTAGTTGTGCTTGTCTGTATTGAGCAGCATTATGTTCTTTGGTGATTGTCACAGGTCTCTAGTGAGGAGTGACATTTAGTTCTTTAGAGCAGACAGTCTTCAGTGCTGCTGACTCATTGGCTGGGTTTAGTTGCTATGGCAACCGCCAGCTTTCTAAGATCCACAGTGAGATATGAGGCATGGATGGAAAGCGTCCATGTGGTCAGTAAACTTCCCATTTTAACTACTTCAGAGGAATAGCTTCTGGTTTTACCAATTAAAACCAAACAATCTATCAAATACATCATTTCTCTTGCTTCTTACTTTTATATACTTTCACTTACACTAAAATAGTGTAATCATAGTATAGTTTATTAATTGTCATCAATTGTCTACGCTGAAAAAAAATAGTGTAGAAACAATATTTCACTAGTAAATTTCACAAACAGCTACAAAGAGCAAGTAACGCACTGTATCAAGCGTGACATTTAGAAAAAAGCATTTTCAATCCAATAATCTTTTTTTTACAACTTTGAAAAAATCATTTTGTATTTAATTTTATTTAAATAATTATATCAAAATATATTATTCGAATCAGCTTAAATATGTTAATTGTGAAAACAATTAAGCCGAATCACTTAAAAATGATGAGCAATTAGTTTATTTGGGTAAAATGTTTGATTAAACAGTTAAAAATAATTATATATATATATATATATATATATATATTAGTCCTTTAGCAGACGCTTTTATCCAAAGTGACTTACAAATTAATTATAAATAGTAATAATAATTATAAATAGTTATTATTAAAAATACTAAATACATTTATACGTTTATTTATATTAATAAATAACTAATACAAATAAATAGATTAGATTATAAATATATAATTTGTTTATGTATCTTTATTGGTACATTCTTACTGGTTTAATTTATGTGACTAATAAATATGCATCACATTAAGTGTACTTGTTTATGTTAAAACTGTTAACTTGAAATGTATGGACATTTTATATGCTATTAAATACATGAATATTTAATATTAGGCCTAAACTTTTAAATGGATGAAAAGGTAACCACGTTCGTTTCAATTGAAGGAAAGGATCAAGAAGCAAGATGTGTTAGGACCGCTACGCTACGGGGACGATACTGCTGGAAAAATGCAAGCTCAATATCTGCATTGTTGATTTATTTTAATAGCCCCACAGTCACTGCATGCTGGTTACTGCAAGCAAATCCAAAGGTCTACTGTATCTTTATGGATCCAACAAGGCAATGAGATCATCTGACCGCTTAAATTGATTTTCACTGTTTATTTTTGGTGACTCAAAAGGCCATGGATGCCAGCTCAATACCTCAGATTAATATAGAGGACTGTGATGGCCTTGAGGCTGCCCCAGATGATCATTTGAGAAACCTGAAAGCTCTGACTGAGAAGCTCAGGCTTGAGACCAGAAGGCCGTCTTATCTTGAGTGGAAGGAACGAGTGGAAGCTCGAAGCTCCAAAGGCTTAGCCGTGTCAGAGGACTCATCGGAGCTGGAGAAAGGTGCTGGACAGGAGCCTGACGTCACACCTCAGAGTTCCCAAGCGACTGCAGGAAATGCCCTGATTTCTAGAAGACTTGGAGGATTTCATAATATTGATGAAGCTCTGGTTTGGCTTAGGAAAGAACTGGTAAGTCAAAACGTTTCAAAATCTTCATTTGTTGGCTGAAGAATATATAATTATTTCTGAATAATGCATGTCAGCATCTCTTAAGATATCAGAAGACTTCACCCTTTATGACAAGATCAGTTTTAGGAAAAATGTAATGTGGTGCAATTCCCAAATAATATCATCTAAAAATATAATAAATAATTTAAGATATTTGTATAAATAAACAATACCTTAAAAATAGATTTATTTTTTTCCAATAATGATTATGGACACTCATTCAAGGTGTATGGAAAATACATGTTTTTCTTTCTTGAAATTTTTTTTAATCAATTCACTTTAAATTGATTTTTGAAGCATTTTCAATGAAATTGGTCTTTATCGACATTCATATTTGTCATTATCATGTTCTCAAAAATGTGAGTTTTCAAAATACTTGCTGCTATTTTGCAATCATCTTTCTGTAAGGGAAGAAAACGAACAGAATCCCCATTAGTAGCTAATTTGAATGAAACGATGAAGTGAATGCACAAGCCTCCATTACTACATCACTGCGTGAGAGATTACCATTCATGTTAAAGTGAGTGGAAAAGATGGTGAGCAGATGAGCATGAGAGGCGATCGCTCTCTGTTCCGCTAAGTGTAATCACTTCTCTTCCACTCAGCCATGTGGTTCAAGACATACTTTTATATACAGACCATTACAGCCAAGGCCTGCAATGAGGCTCCTTTAGCCACATCAGAAGCCCTTCTTCCACCGCTTTTGCCCTGTGTGTGTGTGTGTGTGTGTGTGTGTGTGTGTGTGTGTGTGTGTGTGTGTGTGTGTGTGTGTGTGTGTGTGTGTGTGTGTGTGTGTGTGTGTGTGAGCCCCTTGTTATGTGAAACTGACAAAAGCACGTTAAAGGTAAAGAGACTTACACTACCTTTTCCAAGTTAGGGTCAGTAATATTTATATTTTTTCAACAAGAATGCATTAAATTGATCAAACGTGACAATAAAGTATTTCAGTATTGATAATAATAACAAATGTTTTATGAGCACCAAATCAGCATATTAGAATGATTTCTGAAGGACCATGAAGACTGGAGTAATGATGGTGAAATGAAGCTTTGTCTTCACGGTGTAGAAACAATTTCACTAGTAATATTTACAGTTAATTACAAAGAAATGGCAGGTAACATTGAATTAAATGTGAAATTATGAGGTTGAATAACTGAAATGGTGTTTTATTGTAAAAAGTACTCAAATGTTCAAATGCATTTTAAATACAAATACTAGGAGACACGAGGAGAATTTCATTTAAAAATGATCAATTTAGCTTTTTCTATAGTTTTGTCTCAAACTTTTAAAGGGAGTATTTCTCTGCAGGAAAGTGTACCTTGATGGCCAGTTGAAAACCCTGAATCTAAACATCGAATCTGTCAAAAAATAAGTAAATATTGTCTCATCATGTTTAAGTAAATGCTTCATAATGCTCACTAGGAAATTTGAGGAGGCACAAAGTGATATAATTAAGCCTTAAAGGGTTAGTTCAACCAAAAATTTAAATTCTGTTATTAATTACTCACCCTCACGTCGTTTCAAACCCGTAAGACCTTCGTTCATCTTCGGAACACAAATTAAGATATTTTTGATGAAATACGCAAGCTTTTTTACCCTAAATAGACAGCATAGACAGCGTGAACGCACGTTGAAGACTGACACGGAAAAGAAGAATTGTTGAATAAAGTAGTTTTTTGTTTTCTTTGTGCACAAAAAAGTATCCTCGTAGCTTCATAAAGATGTCATGGACTATTTTAATGATGTCCTTACTGCCTTTCTGGGCCTTGGGTCAGAAAGCTTTATCAGATTTCATCAGAAATATCTTCATTTGTGTGAGTAATTAATGACAGAATTTTTGGGTGAACCAACCCAAAGTTTCTCCTACTTGTTATTCTTTCATAGATGGAGATGCGCATCCAGGACCAGCAGTTGGCCCGCCAACTTATGCGACTACGCGGTGACATCAACAAACTCAAAGTGGAGCAGACGTGTCACCTGCATCGCCGGATGCTCAACGACGCCACCTTTGGCCTGGAGGAGCGTGACGAGCTGTCGGATCTTCTGTGCGATGGACCCGTCACTCCAGGGTTTGGACTCTCTTCACCACTGCGCCTCATTGGTGTCACCAAGATGAACATCAACTCCAGACGCTTTTCCCTTTGCTAGCCATTTAACGCGTGACCCAAAGGCAAAAGAAAAGAATTAGTGACTCAAAAAGTGAATGATCTTAAGACAACTGTTTTGGAACCCAAGAGAACTATTGTCACAGAACATCCTGTGCCTCTTGCTCTATGTTCTTGTGCCAGTCAAACCTTTTCAGTTAATCAAACGAACAATAGACAATGACTTCTAAAAACTATCTGCTCCACTAGCCATGGCTCTATGCCTTGGATACAGTCCTTGTTGTGGTCATGAGATATCAAATGCTGTTGCTTACCACACACATGCTCTGTTTCAAAACCTTGTAAACTATCAAATGCGTAAAGACTTTTCCAAAATAGGCGTCTTAATTATAGTGCCTCCAAGACGCCTTGCCAAATTCTAAGGCAGCATTCATGGTGAATGCAATCCCATAATGCATTGCGATAAACTCTTAAAACAAGTAAAACAAGGCATTAGAAATGTTGATTATTAATAAAGGTACATATCATTTAATATTGAAAAGTATTAAGTGTTTGCTATGTACAGTACAATAACATCCAGTCTACAGATCATCTGTGGAAACATGCTTACAGACACCTCTGATAATTCATCCATATAATCCTGCAATACAATTTTTACAGGTTTTACTTTGTTGCTGAGTTAGTATGTTACTATGAAAGGAAGTAAGAAGGCTCATACTTTTACTGCTTTGTGTACATTGAGCTGATGCCAATCTCTATGTAGCCAATTATTCTTAAGTGGTTCCATTTTGGTCAATTTGGGGGAAGCGTCTCAGCAGATCTCCATCATTCAAATTACGTATTCGTAAACAAAAACTCCAAAATATGTGCAAAGGCTACATTACTACCAAGTGCCATTACTACACTCAATTACCTTATTTGTGGATGTTTAGGTACGTCCTGTTTGTTTGAACACTGGAGTGTTTTGGTTCACTTGGTTTTCTTGTTGATCTTAAACATTTGCAGTGCTTTTTTAATGAGCGTGAATATTGTGCTGGATAACTCAGTCAGAACAATAGGCCTACCTCAAAGAAAATGTCTTGGCTTTCTCATTCACGTTTCTTCAAAAGATGGAGAGAAACCAGCTCTGAACAAAAACTGAAAGGGTGTGTTTCAAAGGAAGGCAGTGTTTCACATCCTTTCACAATGACTGGCTTTTGTATACAGCCAAACCATCCTTGATCAATGATAAACTCCCAAAGAATTCTGGGACTTGACATATTGTCTCACAATTAGCAGTTTTAATACTTTCTTATAGCAATCCGGTCCTCGAATTTGATTGGTTGACCAGCTGATAGCATAGAGACTTATTCACTGTTTTTTTTGTATTGGAACTACTTTCAGTGAAATTGTGTCACACTCACAGTCGTGTTGTTGGCACAAATATCTACATGTGTGATATTGCTTAATCAAATTATATTTTTCTTACAAAACTCCGAGAAATAAAAATCCCATTCGTTTTCTCCATACACTCTCGGAAAAATCTCTCAGGTACAAAACTGGGGCCGTACCATTTCAAAAATACCAATATGTACTTTTGAAGTACTTGTATATGTACTAATGAGATAACATTTAGAGATAAGTACAAAACTGTGCCTTTTAGCTTTTTACCTTATCGCCCCAGTAACAGCTTTGTACCTTTTTTTCTGAGATTGTGTAGGGAAACATTAATACTCACCCTCACGTCGTTCCAAACCCAGAAGACCTTTGTTCATCTTCGGAACACAAATTAAGATATTTTTTATGAAATCCGAGTGCTTTCTGTCCCTCCATAGACAACAAGGAAAATGTAAATGTTGCCAGACCAGGAAATGTAGCAAAAACATTGTTAAAATAGTCCATGTGACACCAGTGGTTCAACCATTCAATTCTTCTCTTCTTCCGTCATTGTCGAAAGTACCACGACGCGTGCGCTGAGTCTTGTTTACGAGCAGAAGAATGCATACGCATGCATCGTGGTACGCTTGATAATGGCAGAGGATGTTGTGTGAGCTGGGTTTTTTAGCCTTTTGCAAGCCACAAGGTTGTTAATCAATCGCATATGCTTTTGTTGAAGCCATCAGTCCACATTATTGCAATTTATGTTTTAAACATTTGTGTTCAATGGCAAAATTCCTGGTGAAATACTACATCACCCATGAATCTGCAGAGAAATCTCCACCAGTCAATTGATCCAAATAAACTCTTACGCATTCATCAACTCTCAAGAAGAACTGCAAATGATATAATAGAATCAGTGTCCCTACTCAAATATTTGAATGTTATGTCATGCAAATTTTGATATACTATCATAAGATAAACTATACTAAGTCATTAGTTTAATATCTCAGTTTTTAATTTAATTCTGTAATTCACAGTGCTTTATGGGATTGTAGTTCTTTCCCTCATTACAGTACACAGCCTTGAACTTTTGTGCTTTTGTCTGATTTCCAAATACTCTTTGAAATTGTGATTCACCTCGTAGCTGGTTGACTTGGTACACGGCTTTTAACTTTTTAACAAAGACTTTTTTTAAATCCCTATGGGAAAAATTAATTGGACAAACACTTCCGGAACCAATGGTGTTGAAAAAGTGGGTGGCCACCAATGCACTCTTTCCTGCCTTTATAAACCATCAAGACACCTGTCGTTTTGGAGCTATTGTCTGCCTCCATTCCACAGTCAACTTCAGCTCTAATGAGAGACCGGATCTCTTTGTGTCACTGTCTCCAGTGCAGCTGTCTTGTCAAATGACATCTAACATGACATAAGCTCCCAGCTCCTTGTTAGCTCAGGATCAGGGCACTGACCTTTGACACCCTTTGTGTGTCCCTAAAGCAGCTCAGTTTGGCAGGATGTGCTTCTTGGCTCCAGTGAGGAATGAGGGTTTTACGCATGCATGCGTCCTGGAATTACAGGTATGTGCTGTGTCTGCGAAGTTATGCGCCATGTTGGTCTTCAAGAGGCGTATTATTAATGAACGACTTAATGTCTTTTGCTCGAATAAACTTTTGGCACTGTCATTTTATATGTACGGGTGCCAAAGCTTGTTCTGGAGCCACGTGTCTTTGAGGACTCTAGCTCTTGTTTTGATGGCAAGGACTCCCAGAACAAAAGGGCATATTTATATATAGTTTAAGTTTATCTTATCCAAAATTAACCTTCTTGGTAACCTCAAAAAGAAGTCAGTCCTAGGTCAAAGGCCTCTTGTTTCAGAAGTAACATCCGCTAATGAGAGCGAGGGAGTGCACTGTTGCACTGTGGGATACGTTTAATCCTACTTATCGGTGCGTGATAGCTACATGCTTGGATAAATTGAGCGGGCTTATGCCTATGTTTGGGATTCTTCTTAATGGCCTATTTTTATCAAGGTTTTTATTAGTCTTTAGTTGTGAGTGTAGGTCTTTTAAACAAGTGTGAGAAATTTGGAGCACAGCTACAGAAATTCCCAGCTGTGCAAATGGAAAATAAATAAATATACTTTATCTATATTTTTATAAATAAAACATGTATAATATTAAAATAATAATACGTTTTATTTATATAGCGCCTTTCCAGAGCTCAAGGACACTTTACAATAAACATCAGAAATGTGAGGAAAACATCAAACAATAATACAGAGAGAAAAAAACATCACGTAATATACAACATAAAACAAAATAACCAGAAGCTAACTAAGAAAGATAACATTCGGAGTGATTTTTGAGCAGCGATTTGAATTCCGACAGGCTATTGGCAAGACAGACTGATCTTGGTAGAGTTTCATAGTTTAGGGGCAACAACACTGAACGATCTGCCACCCATGGAAGAGAGGCGATACCGAGGGACTCAGAATCAGAGGACCGTAATGAACGAGGTGGAGAATAGGGGACGAGCAAATTACAAAGATAGTAAGGAGCCAGACCATTCAAAGCTTTAAAAGTAAGCAGGATCATTTTAAACTTGATACGATAGGCCACTGGTAGCCAATGCAGATCAGCTAGAATAGAGGTGATGTGGGCTGAACGCTTAGTGCGAGTGAGAATACGAGTTTTGAATATATTGTAATCTAGCAATACAGGTAGCTGGCAAGCTGAGGAAAAGGGCATTAGAGTAATCGAGGCAGGATAAAACATGAATGAGTTTCTGCATCATTGGCACTAATGAAAGGACGGAGCTGGACAATTCGTCGTAAGTGAAAGAATGCCAATATATAGACCAGGGTTCCTCAAATCTTTCCCTGGAGGGCCAATCTGCTGCAGAGTTTAGCTCCAGCCCTGATCAAACTCACCTATCTGTGATTTTCTAATGATCTTGAAGACTCTGAGTAGCATGCTCAGGTGTGTTTGATTAGGGTTAGAGCTAAACTCTGCAGGAGGAAGCTAGATTTGAGGATCCTGGTATAGACTCTCAGCACCAGCACACACATACACTACTGTTTGGGGTCTGCAAGTCTCTTAACAAGTTACAGTTAAAACAGTAATATTGTGAAATATTATTACAATATTAGAAATATCACACTTCATTTTAAATGTAATCTATCTACAAAATATTAATTTAGGCTAATGGTCAACTGCCCCCTGCTGGCAACAATGTTATATTGCCACCACAATTCAAATAAATGTCCTACTCCATATTATACATCAAATATGAGGACAAAAACGGAGGAAAATACTTTTTGAAGTGAGATTACCACATCATGCATAGTTAGGATAAAGGGTAAAAATGGTGAGTTTTGTTTTACATCCTCTGAGGAAGTTTTCCTTTAAAAACTGAATCCGTTATCCAAGTATAATTGGACACTTTATATATTTGGAACCAAATTAGAATCATTTACATCTATACCAGTTCACAGAGCAACGCTTCATAATGCAGGTTTAAAATCAGTGAAACCTTTCCGAACAAAAAAGATGAAACCAGGGTTAAACAGTATTAAAAGAAGGATAACTAATCAAAAGAAGCCCTACAAAGACCATAAAATGTCATGCAGAGAAGGTAAGTCAATTCTTGTGAAACAAGCCCTCCTGTAGTTTCACTATAAAGTGCTCAAATGGTACAAAAAGCAATAAATGAGAACGTAAGTGCTGCACTTTTTAATAATCTCATACTTCAGTCACGTTCTGTACAGATTACAGAATATTACTTGCATCCAGGTCGGATGATACAATCAGTGATTCTGCAAGGCACGATGTTCGATAACTGAAAACTCTGAGGAGATACAATGAATGATGGGACATGAGTGGAATGCAGTGTACTGAATACTGCATTCTCAATCAGCCAGAACACTGACTTTGTCTAATATCCACATTTTCAGTCAAAACCAAAAATATATAGTGCTACATTTCCTACCTGAAGAAACCCACATGATAATAACTGGGTAATTATAATCAATCCTGGCTGAAACAAATATAAAAGAAGTGAAAAATATATGTTAGAGGAAAAACAAGAACAATGAGCAGTTAATATAAGGGTGTAAAAGGGTCAAGTTTTGATTAGCACTTCAGCGCAGGAGGAAATATACCGCACCTCACTTCCATCAGGTTACAAAACACAAGGCAATGCAGATCACGCTTTAGGAAGGCCACAAGGCAATGCTCCAAACTGCACCTTCACACGGATCGAAAGTCGCACTACTATTAAATGAGACACAAGCAAACTGATCTAACGTCTATGGAAGCTTATTTCTGTGACAGAATTTTTAAAAAGTTACCTTCAAATGACATTCTAAACTCACTAGTCAGAATTGCAAGATGTAAACTGTGAGATGTAAATGCGTGATTCTGAGAAAAAAGCAGTTGCGTAGCCGCATATTCTCAACGACGAGAGACGAATCTCCTACTTAATATGCGGTGTATAACGTTAACGGTTTTCATTTATTTGCTTAATGTTTCTCCTGACCCAAACATTGTGAAAACAAGGAGAAGAAACATATTTTGTGTTGAACAGGTCGTTTTTGAAAGTCGGCGCTTAAAATAAAGCTGCTCTTAAGCTGCTCTCTCTTGCAGTTTGCTGACAATTCTGGAATTTCGGTCAAATACATGCTTATTTCACTGCTTATAAAACATACAATATGCTTCGAAAGATCGTTCATATCTAGCCTATAAATACACTACTTTAGCGACAAGACAAAGGGATGTAGTTGTTGTGAGAACAGCATTGACAGCAGCAATGGTTGTCCCCTCCACCATGTTTAAAGTTTATAATCTGCCCAACTCGGAAACTCTGGCATGAAAATTATTTCAGAATTTCCCAGTAGTAAATACGACTTGAGAGGCCGTTCACATCCAATTTCTGATTAGAAAACTCATATTTACGATAAATCCGACAGCACGTGAAGACAGCATAAAATACATAAGCTAATAGCCAAATCTTTTATTATCCTCACGCGCACGTCAGTTATGCGGGGATGTACTATGAAATTATTGCGGAGCAAATTAATTATAATATTAATTTAATAAGAAAAGTAACTTAATAATAATAGTCAGAATGTAACAGGCCTACATTAATTGGAAATGCCAAATACTCTTAATATCAATATTTCAATATTTATCTCAATTGAGATGTATAAACTTCCAATAAAATTTTCTCAGAATGAGTTATTCAATTGTTTGCACAAAATTCTGATCTTTTCCAATTTTGAGTTTTTCAATCTCAAAATTGTTTTATACTCATAAAATGAGTAATTGCGACTCTTCTCTCATGATTTGGACTGCTCTCACAATTGAGTTAAACAAAACAACTTCTAAAGCAATTTAAGTTAACATCTCACAAATTAATTATTTCTAAGATTTGACTTTCTTGCAATTCTGAAGAAACTCAGAGCTGAATATATTTTTGCAGTTTTGAGTTTTAACAATTATGATAAAGTCAATAGCAAGAGTTTAACTTGTATTTGATGTAAAAGTCTAAGCTGTGGGATAAAAAGTCATATTTACCTGTATTTATTTATTTAATAAAAAAAATGAACTGATCTTTTACCTCACAATTCTGACTTTTCTCTCAATTGAGTAAAAAAAAGTATAATTGTAAGTTAACATTAAGATATGTCTCGCAATTCTGAGATTTTGTCAGAACTGTGAAGAAAGTGTCAGAATTGTATAATAAAAGGTAGCAAATACCTTTTAATTCTGTGCTGGAAATAAGCTTTCATACAGATCAGTGTGAAAGAGCAACATCTACCAGCAACAAGGTTTCTCATTAGTGGTAGCAGATACTGCCAATACACATCCCAGAAGAACACAACTGCTGTCCACAGCAATACACGATCCTTCTATCACAGGTCTTGAAAATCTGTCAAAATCTACAAAAATCCGGTTGTGTTAATATGGCACAACATAGAAAAGTAAGGACGATGGCCAGGAAGTGGCCATTCAGTATCCAAACTCCAGCATTGTCAGATTTGATGGACAGCAATATGGACCGATGGCCCATGTGATTATCTCAAGTGGTGATTGGCTAAAGCACACTACGAGTCACTGACCCAGTGTGTGACATCAAGACGACACGCCGTCCTGGTCCATACTGCTTCCTAGCGCTTCAATGTCATTGCTTATGTCTGAAATCATGCGGTCCCATTCATCGCCCTCAGAGGTGGCCGTTCCTTCATCGGATCCACCCGCAGCACCGTTTCCATTAGCGGTGGAGTCTGACGCAGAGCTTGTCGTACGTTTGTAACGTCCAAAGCTGTCCGTTATGATTCCGCGGCCATCCTTCACGCCGATAGTTTCCAAAAAGTTCTCAAAGTGCTGGCTGTCCTTCTCAGGAATGAAAGGCCGCAGTCCTGGAGTGGAGAAAGCAGAACTGAATTCAATAAATGAAGAAATTCTCCAACACAGGTCGATAAGAACAAATGAGAAGTATGATGTACTATTTAAATAGTAATGTCGTCCCTGACGACAACAACAGTCTGACCATAATTTGACACACAAATTTCAGCACAAATCGTTAGTTTCACAGGTTTAACAAATACGAAGGTTAGCAGCAACAAAACTGGACATGGCAGCACACTCTCAAACTGCTAGCAGTTACTCAACTACTATGTAAATTAAACATTTACATATCACGAGTCTTAAAGATACAGTAGCAAAAATATATTTGATTTCAATTAATGAAAATAGTTCAAAGTTTTAGATAACAATTACTCCTCTGCATACATTAATGTTAAAGTTTTGCGTATGAAGTCAGTGAGCAACGAGTGGTCCATAAAAACAGCTATGTTTCTAACAAATTTAACACCGCAACATGCAACTAACCCAGGAGGAGGAACTTCCTGCTGTCTCCGTAAAGCTGACGCAGGTTGATGCAGAACTCATGGATGGAGGCTCCGTTTCTGTACTCATGTAACAGTGTGGCAAACTGCTGTATCTCCTGAGATGACAGCTTTGTCCTCAACTATATCAGAGGATGACAGGAAAACAAATGCATGATGGGATCATTTATCATGCAAAAACTAATTACAGACTTTCAAATGTATTTTTATACACAAACACTCACTGTGGTCATGTAGTCTTGTAGCAGTTCTGCAGCTGTTGTGCTTAGTTCACTCTCACTGGTTGTCATGGTTTGTGGTGAGGCCGGGGTGGAAGGGGGGGAGGGGCTAGAGGAGTGCCCCGCCTCTAGAGAACTTTGGAAATTACTGAGATTGGACAAAAACACAATGATTGTTCAATTCAAGAGATAAAATGGCACATTACTGCAGAGGACAGTTGAAGCGATACTCACAATGTGCTCGCCTCGGCCTCGAACACTTCTTTGGCATCTTTGCTCGAGGAGTCTTCTTTGATTGGAAACGTATGGAAAGAATTTAGAAATGTTTCATTTTGCTACAAGGTCAGTGTGATATGAACAGACTAAGCTTCAAGAAACATAAATACGGTTCCAGTAAACCCCCCCAGATGAAACAGTGATGTGAAACGGACTGTGGTCTGTGGTTTTGGGCAAGCACAAATTTACTGGGAAATCCCAAAATGATGAAGCTGTTGCCTACTCACCGCTGCAGATCGAGAGATGCCTCATGGGGGTCGTGGCTCCATCAAAGATGGCCCTGTCCAGGAAGTCAATGGTGGACTCTGTGTAGACGATCTGGAAGACTTGACTGAGTAGAAGACAGAGCTCCTCTGCTGCAGCCTGCAAAACCAGAGCTCACGATAATCAAACCAGTGCTGCTTTTATTAACATCAAAAACAGTACATTGCACAATAGCAGTAGTTTTTGCAATAAATGACTTACACAAAAACTTAATTATGCATGGTTTGTCAGGACAATAAAATGCAGAATATGCCACTTTATTTGAACATAGACAAATATGGTCCTTTTAATTGACCAAAGCCAACCTTATTGTCGACGGCCAGCACAAGCATGCAGCAGACCTCCACAAGCACAGCCCCACTCTCCGAAAGAGAGCTCAGAGTGGGAGATTTAGATATCTCTGTACTATGACATGGAGAACCACCAGGCTCCTGAGCTGCAAACACAAATCACAGCCCATGGTAAGAAAACCCTAAATTATTTTCAAACATTATCCTATAAAAAAAAATGTCCATTACTGTGTTTTTATAGCTTTTTGTGTAATGCTCATTCACATTACTGCGTACCTGTTTTTAGCACCACGAGGTGGAGTGAGTCGTCTCTGATGTAGGACACAGCTGCGATGTCATGAATGGGTACGCGGAGAATGATGTCTTCTCCGTCACGCCACACGAGCTTCACATTGTATGCCGACAAACTGACAACAGCATCCTGCTCTGATGTCAGCTGCCCTGCCAACTGATGAGACTTCTGCAAAGCACATTAGAGAAGCAATGTGGGGATGTATCTTCATATTGCAAAATAAGGCAATGTCATTGACGGTTACTATTACCCTGGCATTGTCAATAAGCTGCAGAACTTCTGTGCGGCTGGAGGGATTCAGATATCCAGGAACTGAGGTCAGCTGTCCCAGATACTACAATACAATAGTAATAACAACAATAATGATTTAGAGCCTCTCTAGAAAACAATATCGCTTTACAGAGCACGATAAACAGGAAAATAATGAAAAACAATTATTTATATATAAAAATGGAAAAAGAAAATAACTGAAATACAGGGATGAGACTGCATTACACAGTTATTTTATTTAATGTATTATTTGTTCTAGAATCTAGGAGTAGCAGTGTTATACAACCTGCCACCCATGGAATTACCTAACTAGCTAGCTAGGAAACTAAAGAAAGGAGGGGAGAAATCACAGGAGGTGATATAAATGTTGCTATCATCAGCATAACGGTGAAAACCTTGGTGCCTCATCATCTGCCGAAATAAACTGCAAATAGAAGCGGACCAAGTATCGAACCCTAGGGGATGCCATAGGTTGATTAGGTAAAGGTTTTGTAAAAAATAACAACTTGCTGCAAGATGGGATCCTGTGAAGAGCTTGTGGTAAACACAAATGCAGAGATTGAATCCAAAAGAAGAATATTACAGTAAATGAGGGTTGAGTCTTTTACACACTCTGAAATTCAATTAAACACACTGCCTTTGATTGCAGCAGCAAAAGATTTGGGAAGGATTTTCTCCCTGATAAAACAAACACCTATTCAATTTCATATGCTAACTATGTGTGATTATTTGGTTAGCATTTATTACCATTTCCTATGTTTTAGTTTTGCATAGTCTGCATTCCAACCAGTACAGTTTGTCCTTCTACCTTCGCTAAGAGCTTTTTCCCCCCAAACAAAATGGTAAAATGAGCACATAATAAAAAAGCACTAATTTGAAGGCGAGTAATACCTTAACTTCCTTCTCAATGTAATCATTGAGCAGAATGTCTGGGTCGATACGGTGGTCCGGGAGAGAGAGGGAGAAGGTGTGGAGGGCCCTGCGCTCAGTGGACTTCTCCAGAGCCTTCTTATCTCTCCCCTTCTCTCCTTTCAGAAACACTCGCTTGAACGGAGACACAATACCTGGCTGAAGAAAGAAAGAGAGAAAGAGGAAATCACATCACGACCAGAGGAAGTCAAAAACACAAGAGCTTTTTTCAGTGTGACCATAACTGTATGAGTTTGGTCAGTGGCTAGCTGCGCCAAAATGATTCTTGCTGATACACTTCACAATGATGACATCTTTGAATTCTGTGTTCTGGACTGATGGAGCAACTGTTACTCCAACAATCCCAAGCCTGTAACTACATCAGCCTCAATGGAAGTGCCGGTTATTCTGAATCAAGTTTAGCAAGATGCGGTTTCTTTTAAAACATTCAACATAAATCAGCAAAACATATGCATTAACACGCTGTCCTTACCCTTCAAATGTACTACTGGCTTAAAACAACAACACAATCAACTCTCAGCACTACTTTGGCGCGAGGGCTTTTATGAAACCCTATTTCTTTGTGAAGTATAATGAGATCGACATTCATGGAAAAAGGCGGCTACTTAGTCTGTGGTAAACCTAACCACTAATGTCAGCTTGCTATCCAAAAGAAAGGTCTCTAAGCTCTTGGAAGTAGTTAAGGCTGAAACCTGGAGGCGGACTGAATGTTTAGACAAGCACGTTGTATTTCAAAGCCTTTGGATTTGAAATGTTGAACAGCATGCTAAAATTAGGTTTAAGAGAAGAAGCAAGAGTTCAGCGAGCCCTACCTCGGCCTCCATGATCAGTCACGTCGACAGCACGATGGAAACTGGCGGTGCACGACAGCTGTCCTATGCAACCGTCGACTACTGTTGCAGGCTGCTCTCAAAACAGGTTGCATGTGGCTTGTGACAAATGAGGGCTAACTACCTCAAAGCAGCAAGAGAAACCACACCCCACGACACACACGCGTCCTCACACACAAACACTCACGTTCTGCCTTAAGCTATAGTTCATGCAATCAGGAAGAACAGAAACCACTATTTCCTGTGATGAAGCACCCAAACAAAGTGTTTAAAGGTTTTAGAAACTGCTGTCCTTCTATAAGATCATCTCCAATAATGCCATTCTGTTTAAATAACTGCTTTGAGGAAACAGGACTTCAGGTGTGTCACACTAGTAGGTGCAACATACTGGGCTAGGTAGAAAGTTATTAACAAAGAGGAACTACCAAATATAATTATACCATATAGAGTACAACAACACAAACAGTCTAGAAGTCTATTTCAGTTAAGAAGCTTAAGATCAGCCCAATCCCTCATTATAATGAATTTAGTGCAATTATAATCCACAACTATAAGGCTCTTGATAATAAATAAATAGAATGTAACAATATTAATACATAAAAATTGTGCTATAAGTATTTTATTATAGGCCTGGATTAAAATGCAAATGTTATACAATATTCAAAAGAGGGCCTGCTTCATTTTATATCCATCAAGGAGTCTTTGTCCTAAACATGGTGGAGGAGCCCTCATATAAGATATTCAAAGACATCCCATGGAGCCTAGTATATCAAAGCTAATTCATAACATTAGATGTTTTCATGTGTGAGCAACGAATCTATGATATATTCCGTCTCAGACAAGCCGAATTCGTTCACATAAAAAAACCTTCTCCCAAGGTTTTTTCTCCGTTCTGTCACCGATGGAGTTTTGGTTCCTTGCCGCTGTCGCCTCTGGCTTGCTTAGTTGGGGAATCTTCATTTCCAGCGATATCATCGACTTTATTGCACAGATATTATTAAACTGACCTGAGCTGGACGATGACATCACAAAATTCAATAATGAAATGCCTGAAAATTGAACTGAAATTGAGTGTTAAATCTTGTCATTTTACATTATTGACAGACACGCTATTTTCCTATTTTGATATTGTGCAGTTGCTTTGTTACAATTTATATTGTTAAAAGCGCTATATAAATAAAGGTGACTTGGCTTGACATACTCAATTATTGAACAGTCAAGAAAGGAGACACTAAAGGAACATCAACATTTCATGAGTCTGTGTCCTTCTGAAATTTCAGAAAACAAGGTGTACAGGTGATCCTGGATTTAACAGACATACCCTTAAAAGTTTGCAAGTAATTATTACTTTTATTCAGCAGGGACTCGTTAAATTGATCAAAGGTGACAGTAAAGGCATTTGAGTATTGGCATATAAAATCAACTAAATTTCAGGAACTCACATTTTTGATTTTGTCAATATTTTTCTGAAGAAAGATAAACATGTTACAGTGATGAAAGTAATCCAAAAGCCAAATTTCAGGGGGGTAAAAATGACTTGAGAAAGATGGCAGCTGCATCATTATGTTATTTTACACAGGGATTGGCTGGTTTATTAGTAAAATCTGTTGACTTAAGCCATATTTGTTGCATCATTATGTGGCAATGGTGATCATTTAAATATAGAGAAAAGGCATTTTTCAAGTTTTTTCTCCAAAGTTCACATGCCTGTAAGTATTAAATATATCTTAATGGCCTTACATATTACATATTGAGTCTCAAACATTCCTTTTGGCATCTTCATTTTAAGGCGCTATATGGTTCAGTCCCAGAGATACTGTCATTTCAATCTGGCTCCAGAAGCAAATTCTTAAATTGTACAAATTTTTAGTGGTCAAAACTGTTCAAATAACAGTTAGTTTACTGTTTTACTATATTATTTTTTTAGCACAAGATAGTTTTTTCAAAGCCATTTAAAAAAAAAAAAAAAACTTTTGAATGGTAGATTATATCATATTTTTTTTAAGTTCAAGGTTTATTTATTTCAGGTTTTAACAAATCTGCTGTTTACATTACCAAGCAATCACAATACAAATATTTTTAATATAAAACAAATTTCACATTGATTTTGAGAGTAAATGACTCAATGCCTCCGCCTTGTGGTCACTTGGGGGAACTGCTTCTCTCTGCTAAATCAGACAACCAAAACATTAATTAACACATTACCGCATTAATAACGACTGAAAGCCCAACCTTTGAAAGATTATAATTTAACCATGATAACCGATTTGCTTTGACTGAGGGAAAGAAAGCATCCGTTGCAGTGGTGACTAAGACGCAGACACAGGGGGCGTCACTTCCTGTCCGAATCTTTGGAGAACACACCCAACCCTGTATTCTCCCCTGTGTATGAGGAGGAAAGTCTGAGCTCGGCATGGAAACACCGATCTGAGAGGAAACGTCACATCACAACAACCCTGTCTGTGATCCTGCCAGTCCTCCCATCAGATAATGCTGTTCCTGCAGGCCTATTGACTACTTCATCGAACAGAGTTACTCTCTACACAGACTCAATATAGGGACAGACAGGACACTTTTAAGGTCTGATCATTTTATTTTAACAATTAGGCTAATGCTCAAAAATTAGTAAACTGCCCCTTTAATTTTGAATCTGCACTTATAATATCACAAACACATATTTGTAGAGCCATTCCCAGAATTTAGAAATCTCTGTTCACAGAGTAGCTAAAATGTAGATGTTATTATAATTTAAAATAATAATAATTACAATTTTTTTTATATTTTAAATATATTCAAACAAATTTAGTTTAAAAATTATAAACAAAAATGATCTTGTTAATATTATATTTACAATGTATAAAATATTCTATACATGAATACACATATACATATAGAAAAAGTTAGTAAATGTATCGGGACAGTTTTAAAGAAAAAAAAAGCTTGTATTGTACATTCTAATTTTAGGTTCACAAGATCTAGGCTATATGTTATTTAGCCGTTTTGGCTATTTTTTGTTTATTTATATGATATTATATTTATTACAAGTTCCTATATTTTAGGATCATATCCATTAGAGAGAAAATCAGATATTTCTTAATTGGAGGACCATGCTGCGATACTATGGATGTAGTTTGTGAATCTTTGAGTAGCTACTGATTGTATAGATTACAAAAAGACAAAATGATAAAGACAGTACAGATTAGAGAATGCAGGAACAGATGATTGTATCTCAAATATTTTTCTACGTGACCATAGGGGGGCTCTGTATATCTCTGACCGAGATACTAAACGCCACAAAGAAACTCAGAAGAAAACGACAAGAGACATATGTAACAATCACAGTAAAGTCACACGCGGAGACTCTCGGGTTATTTTGGGTGGTGCGTCTCAGTACAGCGACTAACAAACCCCCAGCAATTCCCCTAACGTTACTAATACCGTCAAGTGACGGCAAAACGCCAAGAGACTCCTCTAAATATCACCAGTGACCAGAATAAAATGTGGGTGTTTTTATGAGGCTGAAGAGAGCTAATACAGCTGTTTATCTGTGGTTAGGCCAACACTTTTCAGCTACTAACCAGTTTGTGGTTCATGCGCGTAAACTCTCATAATATTACAGTGTTGACTTACCTTTTTTACTTTCTTTACGTCATCCTCCATCTCTATGTACAAATGCTCTTCATTTTAATTGTTTTAGATCCAGTGATGTCCACGAGTTCAGTGCCATCTGCCTCATACGCGTCCACGGAGGCGCTTTACCGAGCTAAACTAAACTAAACACCGATCCAAATCACGTGTTCGTGGATCGGAAATAAACCTTCTTAATCGTGATAAAAATAGGGATTTATTCTGAAGGGGACAGAGACCGATAAAATGTCATAAAATAAAACAAAAACAGCAACAAACTTTTCAACCCTGCCGCCATTTTGGGCGTAGGACGTCTACCCACAATGCTTTGAGAGACAAACAGAAAATCTCATAAGCGCATATTAAATTACTAACTAAATTGTCTTTTTCATAAACCCAGAAAATTAAAGATTTAGGTCAGTTTATTATGTTTTAGATTGTGCATTTTAATCTAACTTAATAGTAAGTAATTGTAATAAGTTCTAGTACAGTGGCTCTTTGAAGGGGGACTGGGGCCCACTAGGGGGCCTCAGCAAACTCCCCAAAAGGCTTTGAGATAAAACACTTTACCTCAATTAAAATGCCATACATATCTCAAAATGTTTCTTTTGAACATATAATGTGGCATAGCCTCTAATTTGAATCTGTTCCCTCAACAACATTTGTCTTTATTTATGGATTTACTCTATTATTTTAGACTACGGATACTTCATCTGTTGTAACTACCACCAAAGTAACAGTTATTATTGTTAATCAGATCCCCCAGTCCTGAATGTGGTTACATGCTTGGATATATAAGTTATGAATTCTGAATACATTAGAGTGTTTCATAACTCAGTAAAATTTTCTTCACGGTAATTCGATTGAAGCAATTTGATGATAAAATGAATTATAATAACGTAATATCTTTATTAAACAACAATTTGTTACTCTGGGAAATCTATCTCTATCATATCAGTATACATTAACATACACATCTGAACATATACATTAGTATATAACCACTTTGATCTGTCATTGGGCAAATTCTGCATAAACATAAAGCATACAGTTTTGTATATAAGTACTCACTTTCAAATACTATACTTATTGTTCCAGCTTCAGTGATGAACAGTCTCATATAATCGATCTACAGTAAGGCTCAACATATTCTTTTTGTCAATACGATATTCCCTTTTTCACCTAAAAAACCAAAGTTTACAAAATCAACCTAAGCACCATATGTTGTCAGTATTAGTATATTTGCCCCAAAATAAGGTCTAATGCATTACTAGACATCAGTTTTGTTCTCAAATAATGGCCATCAAACAAAACAATTTACTTTCATTTGTATTTGACAACATCAAATAAATATATATTTTTTTCTCAACATAAGTAATAAGTACAGTCAGTTATGAAAAAAGAAACGATACAGAAAGTAGCAAATAATTTGCTTAACTTTGTGCCTTCTTTCTTTAACACCCCATGTGAGAAATACAATGACGATCTAACACATCTGTTTTACAGGTAATTAACCCGTGTCCAACAGCATGGATAACAACTCTAAAATCAGCAGCAATTCATATGACAACCATAATCATTAATAAGATCATTTTCCAACAAAATATACAGCCAGATCTACAATAACAGAAGAAATACACATAGGTTTAGGACATAGAGATGACAGGAATATACACCACAGCAATCACCTTCTATATGTTTAGTGATCCTTTTTACCAGTAGTACTTTTAGGCCTGTATAGATGAATGTCAAAATGATGCATTTTCATCTTTTTTTTCTCTTATGAGAAATCCTAGTGCAGATTCTGAACACCTAAACATATTTTTTTAAAACAAATATACATACAAATAAACAGAAATTCGGGGAAGAAGTAAAAAATAAACACATTTGCTGCACCAATGCTTCTTTGTACAGCTTGAAACATAATAAATGGCACCATATTTCAAAGAGAGATGTTTGGCTGTAAACGGTGTTGAGGTGCTTGTTCTTCCAGAGAGGAAAGTGTCCCGTGAGCTTAAAGAGGCAGGTCTATCAGACGGTGGCCTTGCTTAGTGAGCCACAACAGGGATCCTGCGGTCCACATTCGTGGTAGCACCTTTAGAATATGTTGATAAGCACCAGGTCAAGAAACAAAAATGCACCGTTTTGTGGTTGTTTCGTCATCAGAACTTTTGGCTCTATATCAATTGCGGAATCACTGTACAGAACTGGATTTGATGAGCGTGTAGAGAACCCTGGAGCGATGGATGTGACGTTGCATTGAAGAAAACATGCACGTGTGTTGGAGGGGTCACCATAGGATGCATTTTGCGTGCATGCTAAGAATCCAAAGGATGTAGAAGCAGTCTGAAGATGGTTCAGCACTAGAGACCTTTAAAAATGTGTCCAATGCCATCTCAGGTTTTAGTTAAAATATTCGCCCCAGTGAGCACCATTTTTATGTACCCCACTTCTTCTATTCTTATTGGTCTACACACATTTTTTCTTTTTTTTCTTCTTTTTTTTTGCAGGCATAAATCCATTTGGCTAGACATTTTTGTTCACAAGACAAACGACAGAGAGAAAAGATTAACTTGTTGGCACTACAGCTCATTCGTTTTGCAAGACAGAGGAAGGCATAGACAGAAGTACATTAACAATCATTAAATAAATTGCTAACTTCATCATAACTGTCATTTAGTACCCAAACAAACCAAATCTCATTCCTTTTTCTCATTCGGACATAAACAAAACCCTCGAGAATAGTCGAATGGAACCGGTCTGTGTATTTCGTTTTCAGGAAAAGCGTGGAACCCAACATTCAAGTAGATGTTAAGTATTGCCTTTAAGTTGTAATAAGCAGATCATTTCGTTTTGCAAAGATTTACCCGGAGAGCACTTCCTGTGTGGGTACGGGACAAAATTGACTGGCTTGTTACAGTACTGAGCGAAATATGAATGGAGATAGAGACACTAGCATTGTTGTTTGCTGCACTGGCTGCCATGGCTACACAGAAGCACCCAAAAAGACAAGGCACCACAAAGAATCAGATATTAGAGACTGGTCCCACTTACCCATCCCACCCTCCACATCTACAAATGGCGGCATGACTTTAATATCAACTAATCTGATGTGTAACTTGTTTGACTAGTAAGGCAGTAATCTAAAACGAACCAATTCGTAAATATATGCATGCTGTTCAGGGTTGGATTTGTTGCCAATTCCACCCTATATTTGATCAAACGTGGCGATGTTGGTAACTACACATGCTAGTGGAATAATAGAAGAAAATATCACAGTGTAGTTGAAAATATCACCTGGACTGTCTTACCTCAAGCGCGTTAGCAGTTACCGATTCTGTAATTGGACTACGAACGTATCATGGGATGCCAGGCAGCCGAGTCACGCAACCGTAAAAACGAGTAGTCGTCGTACGCGTCATAGCGTAACAGGGTTAGTGATATCCCAGCAAACAACAGTGCATCAATGTGCCAAGCACCTACAGAAGTGGAATAGCGGTGGCTTTTTAGGTACTGGAAGGGAACAGGGAACAGGAAACGGAACTGTTTGTTTTGTAGCTTAAACTGAAAACCTGATATTGCAAGGGTTACGGAATATTGATGTTTTGGAATAAGAATTGCATGAAATCGCCTGCCCGTCCCCCGTTCCCTTTGACCAGGTTATAAATACAAGTTGTTATCTTGAAACATAGTCTTTGCTTCCGAATATCCCAGATAACACTCGCATGAGAGGGGTGGAGGGGTCTGAGCAGCAACCAAGGATGGAGCTGAAGAGGTAAGACCTACAAACCAAAGTCACAAGCATACACACACATGAATACACACATTCACTGATAGCTATTGTCTATCCTCATGTTCTTTTCCATCCCTGGCAAATAAAACCCTCCACCTCGTCAACTACAACCGATCTGAAGTCTGCTATGAAAATTTTAGCAGGCTCAAATGGGGGTTGTAGCAGCCCATGCGGTGAAACTTGGCATCCCATGTTAATGTCTGCATTTATCTCGTCTGGATGCTAAACAAAGCATCAGAACAACAAAAATGACCTCAGCCCTCACAGAGCAATTCATTCATTCTTAATTGAATTTATGAAATCAGGGGAAAATTACCTCAGGACTGGAGGTAAACAAGTGGCTTTTTGTAGAGGCAACCCTCAGGTTTGTTTTAAGTGCACCATATATAGGATACTGAAGGAAAAAAACGTATAAAATGGGACGTTTAATTCAATTATTTTGCACATTAGAAACCCTCATTTGTTGGTTGGCACCTGGCAACCCAGTCAATCCTCAATATGTGCAACCTTGGCATGCATTCGATGGTGGTGTATAAGCTTAGCTAATTTCAGGCAAAAGCGACACCTTTTTCTCCAATCATTTCAAAGTACATTTTCAAAAAAAATATTGCACAATTCAAATAAAGAACCTTTTTCTTTTATCAAAAATGAGTATAGTACATTTTGAATGTGAATGGTATACCATTTACATGTTTAAGTTTGTAAAGGTTCTTCACCTTTTGAGAAACCATTAGCCTTTTTCTGAAGAAAACATTTAAGTAGACAGAAAAATTCAATTTTGTACAGGGAATGATGGAGGAGTACTAAAGGTTAGAGTTGAGCACCACACACTGCAACTATTTCTGTTCATTATCACACAGTAAAAATGGTAACAAACAATTGTTACTTTAAAGATCAGTTTTCTCACCCATGATTTAACCCTCAAACATAACTTTGATGTAATCCATGTCATTAAGATTTGTTTAATCATATTAATATTTTTCCTTGAATAAAACCAATTAATTTACATGTTAAATCACATAAAGCACATTTATGACAAATTATGTTTGACAGAGTATTATTATTTATTTTTTGTGTATGTGTGTTTATGGAAGGACTTCTGTAAATATGTCCTATTTATTCTTTCTAGCTTTCATCAGTTGCACTCACATGTAATATAAATGGGTTAAAATAATAATCATATTCACTACCGTTGAAAAGTGTTGGGTATATTTTAGACATTAGTATAGCAGTCATTACTCAGCAGTCAAATGATTCTTCAGAAATAATTCTATGACTTTGGTGCTCAAGAAACATTTCTTATTATTAATATGGAAAGCATTAATGCTGGGTAATATTTTTGTGGAAACCGTGGTACATTTTTAGGATTCTTTGATGAATAAAATGTTCACAGAACAGCATTTATTTGAGAAAGAATAGAAATTACATGATTCTTTAAACAGAATAGAACAGTTGTACTGTTTACTGTCACTTTTGATCAATTTAATGCATTATTTTTCCTACTAATCCCAAACCATTGAACGGTAGAGTATATAAGAAAATATGTCCCATTTATTTAGACATAGCAGACATAAAGTGCACTCTAACATACTATAGATGGGTTAAAAAATAGTGGGCCATATGTAAAAAATTCAAATATTAAATTCCCTCAAATTACAGAGCTGAAGATATCACTTCACTAGTGAGATTCAGTAGGAAAAGAGATGTTAAGATAAATATTAAGGCCCTTGATGATAAAAATAGTGGTGGCAGTGTAATATGGTAGGTCGTCACCAAAATGTAACACCAATTTCTACATGACATCATTGCATTTTATTTGAAAAACGATTGTACCTTTTTGGTGCACTTTCCCAACAATTTCAAGCCTCTTCCCCCTTTATCAAAGGAGAAAAGGATTGGGGCATCGTGTGCTTTTTTTGACAATCAAATGTGCTTTTTAGTGTCTAGCTACTATTGACTCATTTGCCATCTTTAAGATCAGTTGTCACCACAACTGTCTGGGAAAAACGTAGGCACAAAATGGTAAAAGCGAAATCAGAATGAGGATGCTAAAGACTATGTTCCTCCATCATTCCCATCATGCACATGTCAGAGGCGACAGGGCCACAAACACCATCAAACATACACATTAGCCGAACATTCACACCATAGTAACCCAATCTAGGGAATGTTGTATTTCGGACTATTTTTTCTCCAACTCTACACTGTGTTAGTCAAAATATATGTTGAATATTCTCTGTTTAGACTCTTTTAGATGCACTCTTATAGCTTGAGAGCACAACTAAATAAAAACTCTGAAGAAAAAGCACCAAGGGAAGTGGAGAACCAGAGAGGGCATGAGAGTAGAGAAAGAGCGGCATCGTGCACCTTCACAGGGAGGATTCGTACTGGAGCAGCTCGTAGAGGAGGGGTCCATCCCTGTACCTGATGCCCACTGCATTGGGGCTGATGTACTGGAGGATGTTTATGGTCCGCCGCAAACGTCGGTCCACAAAGTGAGCATCCCAGGCCGGGTAGCGCTTCCTGGGCATGTCGATCTTGATGAGGGGCCCCTCGGGAGGGATGGGCCGACCTGCCGCATCAGTGGGCTCTGTGGATCTCACCTGGAACACTGGTAAACATGTGTCTGTGGCGGCCTCGTCCGGCTCACTGTAGTCCCCTGAAGCCATCCCCCTAGTCGGGGTGGCTTGGGAGCCCCGAGGCCCCGGAGTGGGAGCCATGGGCTCAGCCTCGGGAGGTAAGGGGAGGCCCCAGAGCAGCTCAGCGCAGCAGGAACTGGCTAGCACCCTCAGCCGGGGCCCCATGGGATGAAGGACCCCGTAGTAGAGGACCATGCAGGCCACTCCGGAGGCAAAGCACAGGAAGACGCCGCAGAGGGCGGATGCAGCGTAGGAGTCGGTAGTGACCGGGTCTCTGTAGGTGTACCACAGAGCAGTAAGGATGGTATTTTCCACCAGCACCAGCGCATAATAAACCACCATGCGGAATCGGGTCCTTCCCTCCTTGACGTTAAACCAGCAGAAGACGTAGACCACGCCTACCACCATGTTGAATAGCACCTCCTCCCACTTGGACATACAGAAGTCGGTGCCTCCGTGGATTACCCAGAAGGCCATGGCACACCAATGCAGCACCACAAAAATGCCAAAATAGATGTGGAAAACCGAGGCAAAGAGGGCGAAAGATAGCGCCCGAGAAGAAATGGTGAAGAAACGCCACAGAAGATGCACCACCGCTCCCCGGTAGCTCATGCTCTTTTGGTCGTCGCGGGAATCACGCAGAAGCTTGTGGTACGAGGCCAGAACCCAGGAAAGAGAGAGGAGAGACGTGACCGCCGACACACCTGGACAACAGAGAGACATACAGTTACTCTTATTCAGTTTGCAAAATGTCGTTGCTTGTTTATAGTTGGAATTAATATGAATATCTTTAAAAAAAAATTGTAATGCAATTCTAATTGTAATGTGAGTAAATCATAGGGTACTTAACATTTTTGCGTGAACTATCCCTTTAAGATGATAAATGGACAAGTATCAGGACCACAATTAACACATTAAAGCGAGTTTCAAATTTCAGGTTCTAATCTGTCTGTTATTCTAACACTGCAATCTTTGGAAATTCTCTGTGTCAAAAAAGAACAAAATCACAATGCATTATGTACTGTGATGAATAACATAAACCATCTGTATCCAGTAATGCTGATGAAAAGCACGCTAACACATACAAACAGCATCAATCATTGTCTTATCATTTCTACAACACCTGTCTACCATTTGTTGGAGCCATTTGCCAAAACACACCTTTTTCTTGTTCTAAATGTCTTTTTTCTAAGACGTTTACCATTCAAACTGCTGAGCTCAGACTTCATGTTCATAAAGGCATCTGCACTGCTGGCAGTGCTGTCACCTCAAACGTAAGAAATGGTCTTACGGCTTAGATTATCTGCTACACAGCAGAAAAAAACATGCTCCCCACAAACACAGTTGATCATTCAAAAAGTCTCAGCCAGGGAGGGCCTTATTCTCAGATTAATCCACAAGTCAGCCTTTTTTCCAGATGCACAGCATAGATTTGCAATGATGTGTCCAGTTTTCTGAAAGATTAAAATGGTTGTTGGACGTGTTGATAAATTAATACAACACAAAGCTGTGAGATCCAGTTGGGCATATACTGTTGTCACTTGAAAAGCTAACCTAACAGCAAATTTTGGCCATGCATCATGTTGTTACAGAGCCTTGAGCACTCATAAAAAATTGAAGGTACATTTCCAGTAGCATTTCTAATCAGGAAATGTTGCTAGAGCATGCTATGCATGTGACAAATAACCAACAGTCAATTTGAAACAACTCTTACTACTGAAATTATTAATCTATAATTGCATTATCTTACACCACAATCACAAAATCATGAGTAAATATATATTCTGAAAGGTATAAATAGTGTCACATTCTTCTTGCCAAGGTTTCAGAGTTATCCCAGTGAAATGTACACATCTAAAAACATTCATCATTGACACACATAAGCAGTACTGTTCGAAATGTCAGTGGTCTCAGTACAGAGCCTAGAGGCGCTCCTTACACTGCAGCGTTTCTGCCCGGTTCTTGTGGATCATGATGCAGAGCTGGAGAACCAGCTGTGGAGCGCTTTCCAGAAATGTCTCCAATAGACGGAGCATGTTGACATCGGCATACTCGTACATCATTGCCCAGTAGAAGCGTCGCTGGTTCTCCTTTTGTCTGCGGCTCTGGATTCCAAGATACATTGTTCTGATGTACCTGCAGAGGTGCAGATGCAGAAGAGAAGGAAAGGAGATATAGTATAAAGCTGGAATATACAGAGAAGGAATTACAAAGATTACATTTCAGATATAGAAAATGACAGTAAACTAAAAAGGGAAACAGAGAAACAGAAAACAAGGGGAGGGATCAGTTAACCAGATTGAGGTCACATATCCATTATGGATATACATTCTCTGTGAGATTATGACCTTGTGGGATATTTGTATTCTTCAAACCAGTGTTGTGTTGGGGAGGATGCTGCTACTTTAAATGTTTTCAAAAGTGTGACAGCAGCTCAGCTGTTTTCCTAGTAGTGTAGCTTTTCTTGTAACAATCTACAATACTAAAGGTGTAGTGTGAAAATGCACTTTGCTGTTTTTGTCACATTTTTGCACACAGTTTTGTGGCTGAGACAGCCAAGGCAAACTACAACTACTTTCAAACACAATGTGACGCACTCTGCAAGAATGTCTCATTCTTTTTTCTATAACTTCGTCTGTGTTTGTGCCAGACTGGATGTGTACACACACTTCCAAAACGCATTTATGTTCAAACAACTTGTAAAGTGAATTTTGCATACGATGACCCCTTCAAGGGAGAAATTAGTATTGTAGTTATTACATATACTGTACACTTATTCACATTTATTACCAAAGCTCTCTCTATTTTGTAGAAGATTATTAAACCATTATGTTCAGAAGTCAGTCATGAAATCAGTCATGCGCAAATACTGCCAGGAAAGTCATTACCTAATAGGGCAATGAGGTAACAAGTCAGCTGCCTAAGCTTTGGGGCACAGTCACTGTCTTTATTAGCGAGTCATTTGAATCAGTCACTCAACTGATTCATTTAACAACACTGCTTCATTCCAGAACGGAATACCACTACTGTGTGTTGCTCAGAGACATGACAGTTGATTCTGCTGTGACTTCGTTTGAAACTATTTCCACTGGTGGAGCAAAAATAAAATAAATATTTGACATAAATCATATTTTTGCTCACAAACATACAACATTAAATAACATGTTCATTAGGATTTATTCTATGTGGTTTTGTTGTGTAATCAGTAGTGTGTGATGGAAGTGGATGGTTATTCCAGCAAACATACAGACTGCTAATCTTGCCCTCTCTCTTCTCATCCTGTGTTACAGACACCACTATATACCATTGGGGACACAGCCGACGGGCGCCTGTCTAGGCAGAGATGGAGACAGGGCGCGACTGTCAGGGATTGATTATCTGTGATCTTGAGCTTGGATGATCTTCTAGAGCTCAACACCATGGAGTCACACTATATTTATTGGAAGGCACACATTTCTCTCTCATTTCTCACCTCAATTATGATTATTTCATGAGAGAAGCTGAGATACTTTAAGAACGTATAGGAGCTGAGAGGAGAAAATTACATTCTGCCATAATAACAGGACTGAGACTTTGAGGCCAACAGGAAGTAAATGGGACTCATAGGCCCAGTATCTGAGAAAATTAAACTGCCTCCTAGAAAAAAGTGTACTGATATGATTAAACCACTAGAGGGTTCACTTTCCTGTTATGTAAAATAGGCTGTAAAACACAATCTGTAAAATCCGCAGACATTCAGTTACTTAAAGGTGCTTCAAGCTATTTTTCCTAATACACATAAAATGTCCCTACTACCTGACAGATATCATTAAACAGCTGTTTTGAGAAAGCACATCTGTCTCTGTGATAGCAGATACCAAATAAACACATGAATACATGCTATATATTTGCATATGTAGGCCTAGGTAATTATTCAGATTAATGTAAAATAACAATACCATACTATTGTTTGTTGATCTGATTATAGTAGTTTTATCCATATTTTTGAGTTATATGTTTATATATTTTGTATTCTAAAAAACAACTAGGCCTAGCAGCTTTGTGAGATACAAAGTAAATTGTGAGATACAAAGCTGCAATTAAGAGATATATAATAAATAACACACTCTTATGCCAATTCATAACTATTTTACATTATGGCAATTTGGTTGCGACTTGTTATGTATTAACACAATATCATTTGTGTGTAATATGATCTGCTTTTTTTAACATAGCCTATTCGAACAAATTCATACAAAATAACCAACTAATATAGTTACATTTTCCCTTAAGATTAAGTTGGAATTAAAGCTGCATTTACAAGAAGTAAATTCAACATGTTAAAAAATAAAGCCAGCCTTTGTATTTTTTCATTCTGAGGTTGTAACAACTTCTTTAAAAAACTTGTTTGAAAATATTATAAGCATTTAGGAATCAATCATGGGTCCAAATAACACGTATTTTTGTGCACTTCAAATCTGTGTTACACAGAAAGCAGTGTCATACACAGCACAGTGAAAGGACTGATGGGAAAACACATTTATGCACAAACTTCAAAGTTAGTCACAGATGCCATCCCACCTCCTTGGCTCCAGTCCATAACAATGTTGATGAGCATAATCTCCTGCCATCTCAGCTCTATGTTTCTTTCATGTCTTGTTTTGCCATTCTGTTCACCCAATATGTTCTTCATGGTTTACTCATCCACACCGTCTGTAAGTGCACCCCGTCTCCCTCCTCTCCACCTCGCTCTGGACCACCGAGCTGTGAAAGCTGCGTACATTACACTGAAATCTACAAAATCAAATTTTTACTGTTTCAGGTATGGATTTTGAATGTAAAAACTCAGCAGCAGGGCCTATATCAGCATGAAAGGGGCAGCTGCTGCTTGAAGTTGCTGTGACTTCACTTCTCTAGCTGCCATAACTGTGCCATCTGCTTGGAGCTACTTATACACTGAGAGCGGGTGAGTTCTCCCGCTCTGTTTACACAACTACTGAACACTGCTTCATCTGCTCTCACATTTAATGTACACATTAAGTACAGAACATGGCTACAGCTGCTCTACAGTCACACACACAATAGTTTCACAGATGCTGTCTGCTCCTGAAAACCTAAATTGGTGTGAAACTCATTTTCATGTTCACCCCCTTACAAAAGTGTTGTAGTTACACCATGACAAGTGATGGCTTCAGGTATTTCATACATTGAAAGTCAACATGAACAAGCAACAACAGCTATTTTGCCAATAGCTAGTGAGCAATATTAACTAGCCTGAATATCTATTTGACGATTGGTGAACATTTTAAACTAGCTACAATAGGCTCATCCCTTACAAAAATTAACCATGGTTTTGCTACAAATAAAACCAAAAAACTACGGTTACAAGTTAAACCGCGTTAACCACAAATTAACCATGGTTTTGCTACACTAACCATGGTATTTGTAGTAAAACTATGGTGCAGATACAGATGCTAATCAATGTGCCAAAAAATAATGGTTACTTCACTTTTACTACAATAAAACTATGGCTAGTTTTTATAAGGGATGGTAAACATTAGGAACTTATGGCTATTTCGCTAAACATTATAAACTAGCCTTAGCTATTGGGCTATTGGTGAGCATTGTAAACTAACCACAATAGCTATTTGGCAATCATAAACATTATGAACTAGCTTTAGATATTTGGATATTTTTGAACATTATAAACTAGCCAGTCGCTATTTAGCTAATGGTAAACATTACGTAGTAGCCTAAATAACTATTAGCTCTTTTTTTTCTCAAATTCATTTTTAGTGACATGTTCTTAAAGTTATATTGTATATATCTAATCAAAAATAACATTATTCTGAAGAAAAACAGGAATACATATTGAGAAACTAAAAAGAACAGTTTCGATTTGTTGTTGTTGATTTTAACGTTGTGTCGAGACTGTCCATCAATTTTTCTCTAATGACCTAATTGTCTTATGAGGACTGTATACTGTAAGCATTGTTTCTTGCACATCTGCAGGTTCTTCAGAAAATGACAGCTTGTCTCAATGACTCTTGGGAATCACATGCTTTTTTGAAGCAAGCGTGCCTTTAGAATCGTTCACCGGAATGTGTTTTGAATGGAGTGTAATCTCTCTCTGCTGCTCGCTGCTCTCATGAAGCTAATTACATCTATAATCATCTTTGCATTCGTTGCTAAGCTTAATGGCTTCAACAGGAGCCGGTAATTATGTAAAAGTAGGAGTAACGTTTGGTGGCAAACATCACTAACGACAGCAACAAAAATACATTCTTGTGCACACCAGCAAAGCACATTATGTTTCTTTGTTTGTGAAAGTTAATTCTTCAAAACAGCCTTTGCTGCAACACATCTCAGCACAAAATGTTACAGAAACAAGTTTATTCTATCTGCTTTATTTAACATTATCTGAGGATTTATGCCTCTAAATCCCCTCAAGCTATGTCCACACAGTCAGTGTTTGTATTACAAACGGACGTTATGATGAAACTGAAGACCCACGTACAGTGTTATTGAGAATGTGAAAGTAGTAAACAAAAACATAAAAAAGCTACATAGATGAGACTTGACCAAGGACTCTAAACATGATCCCGTGAAGACATGTTCTTGGATCAACATGTTTTGTTGATCCTGGATCAACATTACTGCCCATAAATATAGACTTAACCTAATCACTACCCCTTAACCTAACCCTACCCATAAATGATTCCTAAAACAGTGGGAAATGATAGCTGATTAACAAGGGTGTAGAACCTAACCCTGAGTGTACGTTTTAAACAGATATTTCCTGAAAAGTTATCCCTCAATTCTGATTGGTTAATTGGAATGTTGTTCCAGGATCAACAAGGATGTTGATCCAGGAACATGTTGCACATTTTTGAACGTGTGGAATCACGTTCACCATAAATAAACTGTAGGGGTACAAGATAAGAAGACTAAAGAATAATAACCAACAACAATCTATGACTAAACAAGACTGACCAACAACAACTAATGACTAGAAAAGAATAACCAACAACAATCTATGAATAAAAAGACTGACCAACAACAATTAATGAGTAAAGACTGAAGAACAAAAACCAATCATTATTATTTAAAAGTTCTTAACAAATATCATGATTATTAATTCATAAATATGTGGTGCAAAGAGGCGTATTCAAGTCACTGTAGGTATGAACAGCATTTTAATATACTTAAAGGAACAGTTTAACTGAAAAATGAAAGCTTGCTGAAACGTACTCCGTCTCAGGCCATCCAAGAAGTTTTTGAGTTTATTTCTTCTTAGGAACAGATTTGGAGAAATGTAGCATTACATCAATTGTTCACTAATGGATCTCTGCAGTGAATGGATGCCGTCAGAATGAGATTCCAAACAGCTGATTAAAAATATCAAAATAATCCACAAGAAATCGACAATAGTCCACCAATTAATGTTTTGTAATAAGTCTATCCATAATATTGCTTTCTCCAGTGAAAATTGTGTCTTGTCTGAATCAGGAGAGAAATATGCACAGGTTAAGCACTAATTACAAGTGAAAACAGTCCAAAACAGTTCTGAACAAAAATGTTGGTGGATTTTGATGTGAAAGAACAACAGGTGATTAACAGGACATTAAAGGGACAGTTCACCCAAAAATGAAAATTCTGTCATAATTTACTCACCCTCAAGTAGTTCCAACCCTGTATGAATGTCTGTCTTCTGCTGAACACAAAGGAAGATATTCCGAAGAATGTGGGAAACAGAGCAGTTTTTGGGCAAACTATCCCTTTAATTGATGGACTGGAGTCGTGTGGATTACTTGTGGATTATTGTGATGTTTTTATCAGCTGATTGAACTCTCATTCTGACGGCACCCATTCACTGCAGAGGATCCATTAGTGAGCAAGTTTTGTAATGCTAAATCGATCTGAATCTGTTCCGGTTAAGAAATAAACTTTTCTACATCGTGGATGGCCTGAGGTTTCGTTCTGAGTGATTTATTCCTTTAAATTAACACAATTAAGCAGTGTCACGACACACAAAAGTTTGCAATCATGTCAGACTTCAATAAAAACACAAAATAAAGAGAAATGTCTACAGACAAAATTGACACACAAAAGAAACATAACTCAAAGCTGTGTCAAAGCTGGGAAGGTCAACTCCAATTTTCCATCAGAGGCTTGTCTGATTCAGGTGGGGCTCAAAGCATTTACCCTTAACATACATAATTCATCTTACATTATTGTATGATATGTAGCCCACTCATGTAAGACAGGGCTGCTCTTCTCATGCCTGAACACAGCTTGAGCGATACCAGCAGAACCCAGGGATGAGAGCAAATGTTGACTGTTTCAGCCAGCATGTGCATAAGATCCATTATTGAGACCTATAACTTCTGATCTTTGACAGGTGTGCAGGGCAGGAGAAGAGAGGGAGGAGGAGAGGAGGAGGAGAGAGAAAAGTGAAGGGGCAGGGCGAGAGGAGACGTGAATTGGGTGAGGGGAGGGAGGCTATGGATCGATAGTTCAAGCTTTTCAAGAGCTGCATCATAACCAGAGCTAACATCTGGCATTCACTGACATTTTCTGTTAGCCTGGTAAATGTCATGGATGCTAACAAACAAACCCACCAGTATGCACCTTGCCCCCCACACTCACATGCCCCTCAAATGTTGCAGCAGTGTGAAAACCCACTTGTGTGCTGTTGGCCTGCTCTCTGTATCCTGATTCCTGACTTGAATGAGAGGAGCAAAGGAAGAGTTCAGTTCACTGGCAGCCATGAAAGCATCCTTCCCTGCAATTTAGCGCTTCTAATGCTTCTAGCTCATTTATATGCTAATATTTTGCAATGCGGAAGTAATCTTTTTTTTTTTATCTGCAAGACTTCCAATTCATTAGCCACTGTAGATAAATAACTACAGTATAAGAAAAACAAAGTGCAGTAAATACAATCCACTGTGTTTATGATTATGATAATGAATTAAAATCATATGATAACAAGGAACAGTTTGTGATATCAAGCAGAATAACACTGTTTTTGTACATCTAAACCAGGGTTCCTCAAATCTTTCCCTGGAGGGCCAATCTGCTGCAGAGTTTAGCTCCAGCCCTGATCAAACTCACCTATCTGTGATTTTCTAGTGATCTTGAAGACTCTGATTAGCATGATCAGGTGTGTTTGATTAGGGTTAGAGCTAAACTCTGCAGGAGTGGGCCAGATTTGAGGATGGCTGGTCTAAACTATCTGACACTGTAAGCCTCACACATTCAAGTTACAAATAGCAGCACCCATTCACTTAAAATAAGGTGGATACACAAGTTCAGTCTTATGACTGTACCAACAGTCTTATGACAAGTCAAACCTCTTTAAAGTTTTTCGTGAATTTTGGCAAATAATTAATTTTGAATTCCCAAATTTGACGAATTTAACTTTTAGCAAATACACGCATTTAAAGGTGCTGTATGTAATAATAGCAGCATTTCCATTAACCCTTCAAATTGCGCAAATTGAAATTGCGAATTGAAAATTTGCCCAATTGAAACGCATACATTTCGCAAAACGTTTTTTTCGTTAAAAAGTTTTTCCGCTAAAATTAGGTGGTTTTGCAGGCAATTCAAAAAAATAATATTTTGCAAAACTCCAAGGAGACAGTTTTTTTAGCATTTACATGTCACCTGGCATACAAAATGCCCACTGGAGCTTATTACAATCACTCTATTCAATGCAATGCTTGTGTTTATACCAGCTTCGCTGCAACATGTAGTTCAGTGGCTGCGACATATTTCAGAAGCGTCCCAGAAGCCGCTCTCCACACCGCTTCGCTAAAGATACACGCCTTTGTCTCCTTTAGTTAAAAATAATGGCTAGTTCGGTGCCTGTGATATATCTAAACCTACCAATATCCACTACCATGACTTATCGAGAAGAGGAAAAAAATACATTTTAGACACATAACATTGGTTAATAGAAATGTCGTCATCATCAAAATATCGCAAAAGTTTTGCACAAATCTGCAATGGAAACATAGCAGTTAGTGGTTGAAATGAATATTGCAGTCCAAATTCAAAATATTGTTTCTCCCGCTGCTCCTCAGATTCAATACTCGCATGCATTCCCAGACTGAGGACACACAACAGGAACGAGTGATAATGGAAGGCAATGAGTCTTATACTGTAATTTGATTTATCCATGTTTTAATATGCCTCTGGTCATTGAGCTTTTTAGATGAATGCCGACGCTCTTTAGGTCAGGTAGAATAAGTGATCTCTGACCCAGTTCACTTGCTCACTTCCATGGCTGCAGTATACTGTCTTTCCACCAACTGGCAACCAGGGGTGTTGAATATTATTGGGTAAATTGACAGTGGGGGGAATCACACAGACCAAAACAAAAACAGACATTCTGACATGGAACGCACATTTCAAAGTTGAATAACTGACTGTAGAATTGTTTTTTAGAGAAACAAATAGGTGAACTTGCATGTTTCTTAAATATCTACAAATAGATTATAGTATTTTAATGCTTTAGTAGTACAGTCCAAAAATTATATACAGCACCTTTAAAAAGTAAAATCCTTCTCCTCTGGGGGAATGAACCAAATATTTACCGGTATATGTCTTAATATTTTTTGCACTCTTGTGCAATAAAATGCTCTCTGGAAAGAGAACATCCCCTCATTGAATACATCTACTTTTGACTAGCAATAGCAAGTAGAACATCATTATTCACAACTGTGATTTGAACAAAATGTGTTTTTTTTCTGTTTCTATAAGAAATGCTTAAACTCAGGAAAGAAAGCTGCACTTGTCAAGTGGTATATTTGAGCACCTAAACCTTAACTTTCACTCACACAGAAAACATAATTCTATTACTGTCTTTTCCTCACAATTTCCACAATCTCAGCATGTGCTACACTTGAAGACCCTCACATTGAGATATTTTAGACCTTTTGTCTGAAACCTGGCTCCCCTTGAATTATCAGGCCTAAGATCACTGCGTTCACTCACGCCTCGTTAGCTAGCCTGCACTTGGCCTGAACCGTTCCAGGTCACGTTTGAGTGCTCTGCCCATCTGCCCCACAGATACAGACCATTTCCTGATGCGCACGCGCCAGTGCTAACGACTAATGGCTCAGTGGGGCATGTGGTGCATCAGGTCACACTTAATTAACTAGTGCTTGAAGAATACACATTGTTTTGATAGAAAGAAAGTGTTTTCAAGAGATGCAGTGTTGTTCCCATCAAGCAATTTTGATGAGCAACCCTTCAGCTAAACTGTCTATACTCTAGCCATCTAGTTAAAACGTCCCAGTTTGATGTGCAGAGACAACAACACTAAGTCTACTAACAATATCCAAAAGTGGAAGTACTTCTTTTTCCGCCATGAACGTTTGCACCAGTGTTATTTCCACCACCACATTCCAAATGCATCGTTTATATACACAGTCACCCAGAAATATATATATTTCTGTCATGACGACTCTCGGAGGGGTTGGCATGGTAATGTAAAAGACAATGTTAATGTATTTGGTCTTGGTGGAATAGATCTGCTAAGCTGCTGCTGCTGTGGCAGATCAAGTACCGAGACTTGCTACTGCCAATGCATCCACAACATGCTGCTGTGAGCATGTAAGAAATACTGCTGCTGCAAATACAACATACATGAAATAACCCCCATAGCATCCATGAATCACCTCATAGCAGATCTACACAGGTGGAGCTGGGGAAGGTGGTGGGTTTCTAAAGCACGCTGCAAACTGCTACAGTAAGTGCTAGTCATATATTTGAATGTTGAGCAGTGAGCTCATTGGCTACCGATATAGGAGAGAACCAATCAGCTGTGCCATGTGATAATGATGTCATTAGATCAGACTGAGTTATATATAAATATATGTTAATATGTAAAAGTAACATATTTTTTCTTAAATATATACATGCATGGGTGTGTTATTTATATATAAATATAATAATAATAATAAACACAGTACACACTCATATATTATATAAATAAAAACGTTTATTTTGGATGCGATTAATTACGACTAATTGTTTGACAGAACTAAAATATAGACATGTAAATACATTTAAATATTTTTTTTAAATGTATACTGCATGTGTGTGTATTTATATATACATAATAAATGTACACAGAACACACACAAACATTATGCAAACAAAAACTTTTATTTTGGATGTGATTAATCGTTCGACAGCATATATATATATTTGACAAATTACAGGAAATGCTGCACAATAAAATATTCCAATATTCAGATATGATATTTACATTTATTTCTCTGATATTTACATAAGTGATATTCATATTGATTTATCTAATATTTAAGTGTTATTTACATAGATTTTTATCACACATGTCTGAGTCTGGGACAAGAGTATAAAACTATTAAATCTATATTACACATAAACACACAACAAACACCACACACACACACACACACACACACACACACACACACACACACACACACACACACACACACACACACACACACACACACACACACACACACACACACACACACACACACACACACACACACACACACACACACACACACACACACAATTTGACAGGAAATGATGGATCTACTCTGATATTTACATAAGTGATATTATATTTTTATCATTACATCATGTCTGAATAAAATTAAATCTATATTCGCATAAAAAAGCAAAAAAACAATTATTTAATTTAGTTATTAACATAACTCATCCTAATAAAAATGCTTAAAAACACTCAAATAAAAATGTACAACATTAAACTTACATCATATCTTTAGTTTATTTGTATACAACATAAGCTGAAGTACTTAGATTGATAGGAGGGCCTTCGATTATTGTCTTGGGGTCAAAAAGATTAAAAACCACTGGCCTAAAACAATAAAATAAATTCAAGTACCAAAAATGTTATAATAGCAGCAAATATTTCACTGTAGTAGTTTTACCAGTGACCAATTTTTAGAGGGCTCTTAATAAAAGCATAAAATAGGCTTACATTTTTCCCTTTCACGTCAAAAAACTCTCACTAAAGGTATTATAGGCCTCTTGGAAATGACACATTTCATGCCTTTCATGTATTAACAAAAGCACTGTCGGCACTTTTGAATATTACTGTATGCTAAAATGGCCTACATGTTGGGTATTTTGCATATTTTTGAAGTACATACAGCTAATTAATTTGAGAGATGTGTGTGTGTGTGTGTGTGTGTGTGTGTGTGTGTGTGTGTGTGTGTGTGTGTGTGTGTGTGTGTGTGTGTGTGTGTGTGTGTGTGTGTGTGTGTGTGTGTGTGACAGGAAACCAATGAGTCACTAAATGAATCATTGAACTGAGGCGAGGGGGACTCTTTCTTCAGGTCCTCCACACCACCTGCTAAACGCTCCTCCAGTTTCCCAGCATCCCTTTCTTTCCTTTACTACCGGTTCCCTATTGATTTATGATTCCATTTTCCTTCTATTCCTGGTTCTAATCATTATTTACCGCTCTCCGTCGGCTCTTTCCCTCTCCCTCTCTCCTGATTATTTGTCTCTGCTGAGGTTCTCTTTGATTATGCGCAGCGTCTCTGTCCCTGTGCATTTCAGGTATTTATAGCCACAGTCCTATTCACTGGGAGGAAGAAACACACAAATGGCTGCAAATTAAATTTGAGCTTTTATGAAAGTGTGACAGGGCCAGATTTAGTGCCGACCAGTCGTCTCAGGAGAAAAACAGAAAGTGCCTCCCATTACATCGCTATGATGGCAACAGTGAGGGCATAAATGCTTCCCAGTGGGGTACAGAAAGCTTTCCATGTATCAGAGCAGTACAAGTCTTTTATGATGGACGATACAATCAATCGCAAACCCTGAGAAGGATTTAAATTGCTAGTACTTACAGATATGTTTACAGCATTACACAATCAAATATACACATGATTATAAAGTATGCATCTACTCTGGACCAAGTGTAATGCCTTTATGGCGGACAGGACAGCCACACTTAATCACTGCTAGTATACTAAATAGAGCGTTGTGTTGGCTGCACATGGTGAACTAATGTAAGTGTTAAAGTGGATGCTAAGCAAAGCTAAAAAGGCTTAAACCAGAATTAGCCTGAGAGCAAAAATTGATAGAGATCATTAAAAATAAAAATCAATGTGCAAGTGTAGATGTGCATAAGACCCAAGAAACAACCAAACAAGACAAGAAGTTAGCTTAGCATGTTGGATCTGTCCCGATAACGTAACAACACTAATATACAACTCCACCACACTAATATAAAAAGAAGGGTGCTTAACTGTACTGAGTGTGCGCTTGTAGTGTACATCAAACCCTCAAAGTATATTTTCAAAGAACTGTACTTGCAGATAACAATGTTAATATATAAATGATTAAGAACTATATTTTAAATCATTGTTTTAATTTTTTGTTGAAAAAATAAGTGTAATAGAAAATAAGAGTACTTTAAAGTACACTTATTTAGTGTTTTGTGTGTTGACTAAAGCACATGTAATGTACAGGAATATAATTTTATCTGTAGTGTGTTATTCAAAGTTACATTTAAATTATTATATTTTAACTTGATCATTAAAAATGTGTAATTACAAGCATCAAGTATCTAGTCATAAAAGTGTCCTCATAAAAGCTTCACATGTTTATGCAGATTTTTACACAATACTGCTTATTTTATCTCAGTAAACCCCTTTTATTGGATATGTTCGCTCATGGAAGAAGTTATCGTGGCAGACAAAAGTAGACTTGAAAAGCTCAGTAACTGAAAACGTTTACATGATGCTGCATTCATGCCACTAGGTCTCAGTATCAGTCCAAGATGACTGCAATATCTGACAGTTTCGAGGGTTCAAAATGTAACACTGTCTGTTAGCCCCTGCTGGTAGATGCTGTAACTACACCATTACTCGGCTTTAAGCATGTTTCTCCATTCACAGACATTAAAGGGGTCATGACATGAGAAACCAAAAGTACCTTGATCTTTTGATACAGAAGATGTCTTTGCTTAATGCATTTGAGTCTGTCGTCAGGACAAATGGAGTGAAAGAATGTTTGCTTTGACGCGTTTGGTTTAAACAGCATGTTCACGTCCTGGTACAGATATCAGGATCCCAGCTTAAGGAACAAGTGGGTAGTTTATTGTTAATGGCATCCCGGATCGTGTCTGAGGATTGTTCGGAGCATTTAGTTTTGTAAATGAGGCACAAAGAAACATTTGTTGAAAGATGAGTGGTACTAAATCAGACTGCAGCTACATCACAAACTGGATCCAGTTCAGAAGACGTGAAATAACGTGCGCACATTCGTAATAAAATGTCCCTCACACGGCTCCCCTGTATAAAGGCCCCCTGTAGTGAATCCATACGTTTTTGAAAGATAAATATCCATATTTCAAACATAATAAACACTTCTCTCTCACTACATCTAACTGCCACAGGCGGAAGAAGTTGATCACTACATAATATAATTTATTTACATACAAATCTAAAATTTCAGGTCGGTAAGATTTTTTTGTTTTTGAAAGAAGTCTTTTATGCTCACCAATGCTCCATTTATTTGATCAAAAATACTGTAAAATATACATATTGTGAAATATTATTACAATTTCAAATAACTATTTTGTCTTATGAAATTATGTATTATGAAATGTAATTAATTCCTGTGGTGGCATATAGCTGAATTTTCAGCATCATTACCCCAGTCTTCAGTGTCACATGATTCTTCAGAAATCATTCTAATATGATGATTTGTCAGTCAATGCTAATCATTTAAAACTGAAATATCGTTCATGAATAGAAACTACCTTTAGAGAGAGCAAAAAAAGAGCATTCGTCCATTTGTTTTAGTGTGTATATGTGCGTGTATGTCTCCCACTGTGAGTCCCTCACGCTCAGATTCTCTTCACGGTCTTTTGTCACTATTAGCAACCGCCGCTCATATCACAGCTAGAGTCTGAATCATATGAGTTCATGTTGAGGAGAGGGAGGGGAAAATAAGAGGATGCGGTCAATGCAAAAAGAGCTTCGAACCTCAGTCTGTAAAAACGAGGGGCTGATCAAATAATCATCTTCTGTCTGTGGTAAAAACAGTCAATTTGTGAGATTTACTTCCAGTGTCTGTGAGTCTGATGAAATCTGAAGCGAGCAGAAGTCAATGAGTGTGCTTACACGTACAACAAAAGGTTAATATCAGCAAATTATTCTAATATATACAAAAAAATCATTTAGTTTTAAAATGTGTGGAAGCCTATGTGCAGCTACGTCTCACAACTGCAACTATTTATTTTATGAGTTCATATCTTCCAATATGTCTTTATATCTTGCAATTGCAACTATTTCTCATAGTTAATATCTCCCAATATGGCTTTATATCTCAGAATTGTAACTCCCTCATGATTATGACTTAACTCACAATATCTCACAATTGTGACTATTTCTCATTATTATGAGTTAATATCTCACAATATATCTCACAATACGACTTCATATTTCTATTACGATGACATCGCACAATGTACCTGTGGCAACCATTATTACTCTTGATGCAAAAAATGGCATATTTATTCAAATATTTTTTAAATAATATACACAATACCGTTCCACGGTTTCGGTAAGAGTCGGTAAGATGATTCAGTGTTGTTGAAATAAGACTCTTATGCTCACCAAGACTGCATTTATTTGTTCAAAAATACAGTAAAAAAGAGCAATATTGAGAAATATTATTACAATTTAAAATAAAAGTTTTCTATTCCTGTGATGCAAAGCTGTATTTTCAGCAGTTATTTCTCCAGCCTTCAGTGTCACATAGTCCTTCAGAAATCATTCTAATATGCTGATTTGGAGCTCAAAAAAACATTTCTTATTATTATCGATGCTGAAAAAAGTTGTGCTGCTTAATATGTTTGTGGAAACTATTTTATGAAAACATTTTTCAGCATTCTTTGATGTATAGAAAGATGATTACTTCAATGCTGAATGAAAGTATTATTTTCTTTAAAAAAATTTGTATTTTACTGTATCTATGTGTTGTGTAAATGTGTGTTTTTTGCTTCTCAAGTAAATGTATTTGTCTGTTTATTTGTTTAGATTTTTTACTGGAAAACAAGGCAAATGAGAAAATAATGATAGTGTAAACCAACAAGCAGAATCAAGCATAGATGTGAATGCACACAAAGAAGCTCCTTCCAGCAATGAGATCTGATTCCCTCCATCAGATGCGTTCTGACAGTATGAGAGCACAACGTTTTAGATCATTTGATTATATTCCAGAAAGATAATGTGCAAGTTAACGTTCACTGCATACAGCAGCAAACTCCAAACGTATATCCACCGCTGCTGTTTGACACATCTCATACCTGTTGTCCTACACTGTGCTACTGTATCCCACTTCCACAGCCGAAATCCTCGGTTACAAAGTACCTTACATACAAGTCCATCATCTCGGTCAGAGAGCATTTCTTGTTTCTGCCCTGGGGACCCAGAGAGCAGCTAATTGGGTAGAAAGTATGGCCCTTTTGAGTCAGCGCACCAGCCAATCAGAGGCCTCCGTGACTTTGCCGGCAATGTTCTAATTCAATCTAGTTCAATGTTCGAAAAAGCAATAACAGTGAGCTAATCAAAGCGGTTTTTAGTTAATTTTTGTTGGATTGCTTATTGGATGATCATTAGGCTTTATGTAAGCAGTAAATTATTTCATGCTGAGACTTTCATCGATTTCATCTCTGATCCTTTCTGTGGAGTTTCATTACTAAACAAACATCAGGCTTGTGCAAATACAACGAAAACAATGCCTGAGTTTCAAAGAGCCCTGAGTCCAAAGAGAATGTAGAAGTTGAGGGATGTGATGACAGCCAAGTGTGCTTTGATTCCAAACAAAGAGAATATGGACCGTTTTTGGCAGTATGGAAGAGAGTGGGATTTTCTCTACCACGTTTGGAGCTTTGAGAACTCCCATCAACTAGACATGGGCGCAGACTAAGCCAGGATTAAAAGAAAGCGCTTGACCTACTTGCTTTTCAGGAGAATTATTTCCTTTCAGTCATTGAAAAGCACGTCGTGCAGGTTTATCCTATTTGAGGCTGTAATTACGGCAGGTGGCTTACAGTTTCAGAGAACCGTCGTGACAGCATGGCAATTGAAATCAATTATCAATACTATCTCCCGGAGGTCTTAGATTTGTGCCTGCTAGTTTGCAGTCGGTGGCAGCACACACTAGCTGAGCAGGCTAACTTACACGCATTTGCTAGTGTCTGCATTTATAAGCAGGCAATTTGTCATTCTAAACAATATGGTTTCAGTGTGTTGCTTTGCACAAAAGCTGAGCGAAAAAGTCTCAAAAAGGACATTTTCCCTCACAGAACTGCTGACTTGGGAGCAGTGCTAAAGTTTGAACTCAGCAGTGAGGATACTGAAATTTGCCTATACTTATCTTGAGCAGAGCTTCGAGAATCATGTGTTTATGAAAAGAACACTGACCAAGGTGTTTCCTAACTAAATATATATAGTTGTGGTTATATGTTTTCATAGACTTTGCAGAATCTACAAAAAGTTAGTAGAAAAAAAGAGGGATCATAAAAATTGCATGTTGTTTTTTTATTTAGTACTGCCTTGAGTAAGCTATTTCACATAACAGACATTTATATGTAGTCCATAAGACAAAATAATACAAATGACAGGTGCAAAACAATGAAAAGTTAAACATGTCAGGGTGATAGAACCGTCCTGATATTATAATGAAGAAAAAAGCTTTATTAAAATAATTAAATTCTTGAAAAGTTTAACATAACTGAAAAATATTATTTACTTTATTATTAACTAAAATATTTTAACAAATCTGACTGGTTAATATTCGAAAAACAAGTAATTATGCCAAAACCAATCATGTGGTGCGACCCAACAAAGTCATGTGATGCAATTAATCCATGGAAAAAAACTAAACAGGAAATGATATCATAGAGAGGACCCCTGCAGACCTGCAGATGAAATTATTGATGCCTTCAAAAATGGTAAGAAACTTGTTTTTGTCATGCTGTTTCAAACCTGTATGACTTTCTTCAATGGAACACAAAAGAAGATATTTAAGAATGCTGGTAACAGTTCTGTCTCCTGTTGAGCTCCATTATATGGATTTAAAAAGAATCAAAACTGTATTCTTTAAAATCACTTATTTTGTGTTAAACAGAAGAAAGAAACTCATTCAGGTTTGGCACAACATGAGGGTGAGTGAGTAAATGATGACAGAATGCTCATTTTCAGGTGAACTATCCCTTTAAGAATTTTTTTATCCAGCACTGATGGCAACAATTTGTAATATGTAATCATATTAATTTTGTATTAAGTAATCTCTGAATTTCATTAAATTTGTTTTTATATATATATATATATATATAATAAATAATAAAAATAAAAAGTATGTGCTCCAGGGATGGAACAATTAATTAAAAATAAATGTAAGTAAAAAATTTATTATAAAGTCTTGGTAATTTATATAGTGAATATTAAATTACATACATTTTCTAGTTATGTTCTAAAAGTTAATCTGATAAATAATGATTTTGTGTATAGTAAAACTTTCAAGCCATATTGATGTCGGACTAGAGAGAAAATGACGAATCAGTTTTAATGAATTGATTAAACCAGTTCACAAATGTGTCCAAATAATCATCATCAAATCAGCCTGAATTTCAGTTCATTTAAAATTCGAATGTGAATAATTTCTTACATTTCAAATAAACAAAAAGCCCTAAAAATGTATTGTAAAAGTCATAGAATCTCAATGTCCAGTAAAGGAAATAGAAAAAGGGGATATGGGCAATGCAGAAATAACTTGTGATACAGGCAATGTGAGAAACAAGGATGATATGCGCCATAGAGGAATGACCAGGATGAAGATGAGGATAAAGAAGAAGAGGAAGACTAAAGAGAGCGATGGGAGGAAAGAGACCCATGAGTTAAACTAATCACCAAATATGCAATGCAATTTTCTGGCTCTGTGCCTCCCTCCTCTCCGTCTCCAAGGCTCCTTTACTATTCCGCTCACACACACGGTCTCATGCACCCTCCATCTATCAGACTATACCATTTCACAAGCACCCCCTCCCCCAGAAAAACCCTACCGGACACATCCACTCCGCCTTCCCACGTAGGGGAGTTTGGGAGTGGAGAAATGGGAGAGGTAAATCAGAAGGGGAACAGGATGCTGGGAGGAACGCAGAGAGATTTGTGCGCTCTGGGGAAAATTGTAGACTGTATTTAAGCAGCAAAAAAGCCATTGTGCAAAAGAATGGCAGCTGCTTTGCTCTACGCAGGTCTCTTAGGAGGGAGCACGCAAAGAATGTTTGATAGTGCATCTGTAACATTTGAGGGCGCATTGATCGTGTTCCCCTCTCCCTCGACACCTCGCAGCTTAGCGCTGCCTTTATGATGATGATAGATGATTGCGTCAAGAACATCTACACGGTGCTTTCATGCAAGCGTTCAAAGGTTTATTCTGTCAAAAACACTCAAATCAGGATGTAAATCCCATTTCCGACATGCTTAGCTGGGAGATAATAAGGGGAACAAATGTGCAGTTTTGAATTGCTTCCCATGGGGAGTAAGCCTGGGAAAGCATGAATCAGTTACGCCTCTCGAAAATATTGCTCATAAATGAAGACGCTGCAGTTCTTCATGTGGATGTTTTGATTTCTTATGCCTTTGAGAGGGGTTTCCCGCCATCGCCGTGTCTCAAATCATCCATCAAAATACACCTTCCTGGCCCTGTCGTTGGGCCTTGGGCAGATGCTCTAACTTTGCAGGACTTGTTCTGTCACACCGTGAGCTCAGAGGTGGCTGAGGAGAGGCACGACGACCGCAGGGCGTCTCCTGACACAGAGCGTATGTGCTATGAGTCAGTCTGACCATGACGACAGACGTGACAGACAAGTCATCAGCTTGCACTGCTGCTGGATACCGGGACCTTGTGTCACGCCATTTTCAGAGCTGCGCTTAAAGGTTGCTTCACAATTTATATATCAAAGACTTGGATCCCAAATCATGTAGTATTTTGAAAAGAGTGTGTGAAAAGAAGAGAGCCCTAAACCCAAGAAATAAGCCTTTTTGTACTTCCACCATGGTTTCATCATCTTGCGGTCAATGGGTTTTACATATCTAAAAAGTGGATACATGGGACTATAGAAGTTGTCAGGAACATTAAACCTCATCACACCGAACAGGAAAACTCATCTACTCACTAGTCCGCTTTTTACAGCCTGAGTATGTTTATCATCATGCTCTTGCAAACTATTATGCAGATTTAAAATAAAGAGCCAAACTTTAGATTAGAATCGCATTAAAATCATAAATGGCCAAGGTGATGTTCATTTCTGAGTTGGCCTACAAAAATACATCACTCCTGTGGCACTCCATATTGGTATAAATGTGTGTTTGTGCTAACAAATTTTCAAAATGGTCATGGTAATGTTAACGATAAAAGCCAACTGTATTGTGCATTTAGATGTAAGGGTTAATATCTAGCTAAAATCATTATCATGCTAAACTCAAAGTTTTACATAACTGAATATTTCACAGTGGGCGGGGCAACCTAGTGTTTTGAGCCATTTGGAGCTATTTGCAATGTTGTATCCCGTTGTTCACTAATATTCTGACAATATCTCACTGCTAATGTGACACATTCACACATACAAGCGCTCTGACTCTCTCTCTCTCTCACACACACACACACACACACACACACACACACACACACACACACACACACACACACACACACACACACACACACACACACACACACACACACACACACACACACACACACACACACACACACACACACACACACACACACACACACACACACACACACACACACACACACACCTCTGAATGATTGAGATTCAAGGACTGTGGAGTTTTCATTTCATTCACAAAAAGATCCTTCAGTGTTCAACACTCATACAGACAGAGATACTTATAATAGATATTTATAGACACTCACAGAGACAGAGATGGATTTCTACAGAAATAAACATGAACACCGTGGGTTCCCTTTTACTCTACATCTAACATCTATGAGCACTAGCAGGACCCTTTGTATTTCTTAGGACTTATTTTTGCATGGTTCCTTGCACAATATATGTTATGACCTCGAGATACTTTTACCATAGTGCATGTTTTGTAATCTGACACATTGGCATTTGCATCACATAACCAGCTCCATATCTATGGCTTTTCTGACAAGGTAAACTTGCTCAGAAGCTCACCCTGTACAGCACTGCACTTGCGATGTGGAGCGCTCGTGTACGAGTCCTGTGAAACACACGTCATGAAAGAAGAGCTCAAAGACTTGTAGAAGCCAGCTAAAATGGCATGGTTGCTTTAGCAAATGTTTTTATCTCATGTTTGCCAACTATCATTAGGTTAGTGCAAGTGATACATTACTTTCAAATGTGATAGATCATTCACCTTTTAGCACCACTCACGGGGCATTTAGTTTCCCAACTGTACTTTTCCAATGAGTCCAACGAGTCTGGGTAGTTTAAAACCTTTGTTTTAGTGAATGGATGATTGATAAGGGAGTAGGCAGTCCTTTGTCATGGTTGTTGACACATGAGGATGAATTAGAGACTATAAATGTGGTGTTATCATTGTTTCCAACTACCTAAAATGTAGTTTGAATGATCAGATCTCAAAACTATTTGAATCTCTTTTACTCCTATAGATCTATTTAGTGCTGACCGCTTGTGATTGCATCCCCCCCCCAAAAAAAAGAAACACGATATTTCATAATTTCCCCTACTGAAACAGGATGTTTGGGTGCCTTTAGCACAGTCATGAACATGATTTGTTACCTGCTAGCTGCTAGTCAGTAGTGCAGGTACTGGTAATTTGTGAAGTGCAGGATAAGCCATTAATAATGTAGGTCTGTACATTTTTGACAAATTTTTATTTGTATGTTGGTAATGGTAAATATAGTTAAGTACATTAGCACACAAATCAGCTTAAAGCTAAAACACTTGAAAGGCATAACAAATTGATTTAATGGGGTATTTAATAACGGTGTAAAAAAGCCTTGGAGTTACAAATATAAAGCAAGTTAGACAGGTAGAAAGGAACAAATAATGAGAGAGAGGAAAAAGGCATAAAATAAGAAGAAATAGGGGTTATAGGCTGAAGGGCTATAGTGACTAGAAAACACAGTTTAATGAACATCAATACAGATAGGAGGAAAGAGAGAAACAGAAAATGAAGTAAAGAGAGAAGGAGGAAAAGGTCAAGTAAACAGTGATGACAAAGCCTTCTGGATAATCAATCACCCACGTCCAATTCCGTTAGTCAACCGTGTTCTGTTCCAGCATAAAAGCAGCAAACGTGCGCCAAACATGCTCCCTGTCAAAACATTATGATTCCACTCACACAGACTGGCCATCTTAGTGTTCGCTGTGTGAGTCACACAGACAGATGTATTATATCAGCAACACTTACTAATACTGGAACACAGACGTCACGGGTCAGGTGTTCATACAAAGATACCTAGAGGATTTCCGCATGCTCCCTGGGGAAAGGATCCCAGCGGCAGCAGGAAGAGGTCTTTAACAGGCCATCACATCGTATATATACTGCAGGTAGTAGACCGCCTCCCACTATTTTGAGGTGGATTAAATTATAATTTCCTGCTGGTTGTCCACCTACATGGCCTATGATTCACAGTGAGTCACATCGGCAGCTTTGCGTCGGTGTGTGCGTGTGCCTATCCTGAACGTGCATTGACAGCCAATTTCACTTCACTACACAAACAAATACATATCTGTCTGGGTCTGTTTAACAGTTTGTCTGCTTACCAGCCTGGTGTTTACGCCATTGTGTGTCTGGCTTGGAAATAAGTTAGGTCATGCTGGGATAAGACCAACTCAAGTGGGTGGCTATTAAAATATATATATATACATATTGGCATATGTTCCATTCAAAAGACCTTCCTTCTGTTACGCAATGCACTAAATGCACAATACGCCCTCATTGCACACATGGCAGCGAAACAGCAGTGTAGCAGGTCCCTTTGTGCTTTGACACTAGCAGCTTTTCTGCTGCGAAACGGTTGTGGCTCTATAGAAAACGTGTTTTTTGAGGTTAATACGTTGAGTATTTATTTTAATCATAGCCATAAATTATAAAAGTGATTACTGGGAGAGTGTGTGACTGAATTATTGCAAACTTGCTCATAATAAAATCTAATCTAGTCTAATCTAAAATCTAATTTACATGAGGTGAATCACATTTACATTAAAATGGTAATAAATTCACAAGCAAACCCAAACTGTAGCTTTGAACTTAAAATAGATACAGTTATATTTACTGAGTGTATATAAATAGAAGTAGTAATAAATACACCAAAATGTGTTGCTTTTGCATGTAGTGTACAAACAAGGCTAATTTACGGAGAAAATTAATTTGAAGTTTCTGCATTATCACTAAAAGGAGTAATGCAACAGCAAAAACGAAATCCACTTTTCCCAAGTAACAGAAAAAAGGATAAATAAATTATCCTTCCTGACTCCAAATAAAATATGCCTATATGTCTTTTTTGTGTATTTTATTCAATTGCAGATGTTTTAAAAATAGTCTGTTAACTCTTGCAGTCTCTTGGCAATCATTTTTCTTCTTTCAAATCTGCATTAATTTTCTGTGACTTTAAAAGCAACATGATTAAAAGATAGTATCTAATTAAATATGCTCCCTGTTTATAAGGACTTTTATAACCATTGGATAAATTCTAGCTTGAAGTGCCACCTTCAAGATTTTTGCAGCCCTAGGTGCTATTGCAGGCAATGCACCTGGCCAATAAACAGGACATGTGATGTGTTATGTTCAGAAACAGCTAGACAGAGTGCAACAGAAGTAGACTGACTCACCAGTATTAAACTTGACATGCAGTATTCATAAAAACACAGTGCTCATAGCGTGAGACACTGAAAAACATTAGACTGAAAAAATGTCCAAGAATGCATGTGAATGTCCTCTCAGTCAACCTCAAACACAATGAATGGATTTATATACTGTATGCTGTAGGCAAGTGATAAACTTATGTTCAATGAAATGGAAATAAAACAAAGCAACTTTTTGTCTATTAAATGCTTTACTGATCTGCCGGAATAATGGAACATTTTTATGTTCGTGTGAGGTCTTTTCTCAGCAAATATTGCTATGTGTGGTTAATTTGAATAATTAACTGAAATATCACAATTAATTTGATTACAATCTTCAACCGATTGACAGCCCTATTTTTTATAGAGACAACAGTGGAGTGGAGAAGAGAATGAAGGAAGGAAGGGATGAACAAAGAGAGAAACTAGGGCAGATACGCGTGGGAAAGAACATTATTAACGAACTACTAAAACCTCAAATGTCAATCAATTCAGGCGTCTATGCAGGCGAACTGCCCCTCATGCACACACACACCCTGAGCCTGGATTGATCAGAAAATACAATCTACATTTTTTTAATTAAATCGGGATGTGTTATCACTCCAGAGACACTGAGTGAGTCACAGCCTTGACTGGGAGGTTTCTCTCACTTTCCTCAAATAAAGAGATCCTCGATGGAAACATTAGACTGCTATCGTTCCTAACTTGCTTCAAGCACTGCACATTCCGGCAAACAGGCGAGTCCCTGAAGCATTCTACTTCAGAAAAAAAATATAAACGTCAGAGTGACACATTGAGAACAAATTGAAGAAGACAAGTCCTGGAAAACCAGCGCCTCAGCTTTGAGTAGAAAAAAGTCGCTGACGCCAACAGTGGGCAGAAAATACAATCCACGTACTCCTCCTCCACACAGGCTTAAACACTCATCACTGACAATCACCCTCAAACACTTTCTGAGGGGTATCTCTGCTGGACACCTGGATGGAGACTTTTCTGGAGCAGGGGAGAGGAGGGAAACTCATGCATGTGAGAAACAGAGAAGCAGGAAAATATTTTTTTTCCTTGATCAAAGTTTTGGTGTCACCTCCACCGCAGGCAGCTGGCGGGGTGATGGATGTATTGTGGGTGGGTGAATGAAACACAGAACGTGGATAGAAGCAGATGCTTGAATGCTTTACACTACAGAACAGCTGCTTTAATAAGTCTGCTAATTGTAAATGATCAAAAACATGGTCTGTAAACAGATTATAGCTGCTTTCATTTCACTGTTTAAAACATAGAAGGACATAGTCAGTCACAATCAAAAACCATGAAATCCTCAAAAATGTGGAATACAAATATTCAGTGGGGTTTAAGAACAAATAAAAAAATTGAGAATCAAAATCTAATTCAAATGCTGCCAGTAAAAAGAACATCTTTGGATTAAAAAAGTGAAACAAATCTATTTCAAGCTTTTATAATAATAATATTTTTATAATTTCAAGTAAATATTCTACATCTTTTAAGGAATGTAATATTAGAGTGTACAAAGCATGCATCATCGTTTTCAAATACCTCTCAGTCCACAATATAATATTAAAATGGCATTTTCAAATTTATCCATTTGGGAGAAAATCTTCAAAAACCTGTTTTCAAAGGATAAAAACGGTGTCTCAGTGTAAACAGAAGGCCAAAACACAGAATGAATGTATTCAGATTCAAGGGATAGTTCACCCAAAAATGTTTACTTTGTCAATTCACCCTCATGTCATTCCAAACCGTAAGACCTTCGTTCATCTTTGGAATACAAATTGAGATATTTTTGATGAAATCCGAGAGCTTTTTGACCCTCCATAGACAGCAACACACTACTACGTTCAAGGCCCAGAAAGGTAGTAAGGGCGTTGTTAAAATAGTCCATGTGACATCATTGGTTAAACCTTAATTTTATAAAGCTACAAGAATACTTTTTGTATGCAAAGAAAACAAAAATAATGGCTTTATTCAACAATTTCATCCGGGTCTGTCTCCGCAGCCATTCACGAGAGTACCACAATGCATGTAAACAAGGTGCAGCCATTAATAATTTTGTTCTGTAAAGTCTCTTGTGAATGGCGGCAGAGACTGACCCAGAAGTAAGGCTGGACGATTAATCAAAAAATTTGTGTTCTGAAGATGAAGGAAGGTCTTACAGGTTTGGAACGACATGATGGTGAGTAATTAATAATACAATTTCATTTTTTGGTGAACTATCCCTTTAATGTAGATGTAGCCATAGTCTCAGTAGTCTGTTTTTTTGGTTCCTGGTCTTTATTTGGTGTGTATATCAGCAAATTTGCATGCACATGTGTCGGCACCCATTCCCATATGTTGTGCATTTGTGTGAGGGGGTTTAAAGCAGCTCTCCCTTCAGCCTTCACTGACAAAATCATCACAAAACATCCATGAAGCATGCACAGTCAATAAGTCTAATTGGCCTGTTATGCTGTGCTCTGTGTGAAGTGAAGCCCTCTATCTCCACCAGTATAAGATTCACAAAGACGAGGAGAAAGAAAAAAACAAAAGGAGAGAGAGAGATCCTCATCACAGATGCTTGCATAAACTGACAATGCTCAGTGTTACATTGTTAGCTGTGAAACAGATGGACACAAGCATGCTTGCTCAAGTAGTATGTACAGAAGCATGACTAGATTAGAAAATGGAACAGAATGATATTGGATGGATATTTATTCTGAGATTTGCTAAAGATTACATTTAAAGAAATTGTTCACCCAAAAATGAATCAGACCTCATGCCATCCTACATGTAGATGAGTTTGTTTCTTCATCAGCACAGATTTGGAGAAATATAGCATTACGGCACTTACTCAACAATGGATCCTATGTAGTGAATGGGTGCCGTCATAAAAACAGCTGATAAAAACATCACAATAATCCACAAGTAATCCACACAATTACAGTACATCAATTAATGTCTTGAGAAACAAAAAGCTGTGTATTAGTAAGAAAAAGATCCACCGTTAAGATATTTTCAACTTCAAACCAGAGTCTTTTATCCATATTATTGGTTTCTTCAGTGAAAAAAGTTGTCTGGTCTCAATCAAGAGAGACATATGAGCAAATCAAGCACCGTTTACAAATGTACATGTTTTAAACAAATATGTTGGTGGATTTTGATGTGAGAGGACAACAGGAGATCATTAGAGGAAGTGTTATTATGGATTATGGACTGGTATTTTGGTCAGAAGAGACCGTTTAAAGTTAAAATGCTTTAATGATGGATTTGTTTCTTAAAATCACATGCAGCTTTTCTCTTCACATTCATGTTAATTGATGGACTGGATGGATCATGTGGATTACTTGTAGATCATGTGATGTTTTTGAATTGAACTTAGAAAATTGTTAAAAACATTTTCTGAATGCGACACGACAGTTTTAACAAATCACCTGTTTTTATTTAGCAGATGCCATGCTGATTTCATTCAGCTTTACCACAGATTCACCATGTTGTACGATACATCCTGATGTTGCTTTGTAATCTACTCTAGTGAGTAACTTTTGAACAAACATTTGATGACAGAGGAACAGTCGAGAGAGAGCATCCAACAAAAGATGAATAAGAGAGTAAAATAAACCAGTTTCTTCATTTTGTCTTTGTTGCTTGTGCATGTTCATGCCTTGATTCAGTTTACTGTAACTCAGTTTCATTTTGTATTGCCCTCAATTTAATTCCGTTCCATTACAGTCAACTCCCCGTTTCTCTCCTCTCCCCATTTTTTTCCCTCCCTCTCCTTCTCAATCTCGCTGAATGTCTCCATTAGAGTGCAGAGTGTGATGTTTTCAGAGATATAGCAGCTCCCCACACAGCCTGGGGCCATACAAACAGCCTGCCACAGAGTCACAGGGGCCTCGTGTCAAAGTATAGTAACCGTGATGAGCACAGTTCCAGAGTATTCCCGGTAGGAGATGGTAATTTCGTGCCTTTTTCTCTCTCACTTCTCAGTGCAGAGGTGGAGCACGTGCAGTACACACCTCATGCCCATTCAGACTGAGGGGGCACGCATCTCCTGAGAGTTTAAGTAAATTACATATCACAATTAATTGAGGTTAAAAAAGGTTTTATAAAGTATGGTAGAATCCATCCATTTACATGTCTGAATTTGAACTGTTCAATCAGGTCCAACCTTTATGTGAATATTTGAACTGTATGTGTAAGTGTCTGATAGGTGATATGCTACTATTGATAGTGTTAAAGGGCACCTATATTATGTTTCTTTTTACAAGATCCCATTTTCAAGGGACCACGAGTAATTGGACAATTGACTTCGACTCTTTCGTTATTTCTACATCAATTAGACAAGTAAAAAGGTCTGAAGTTGATTCTAAGTGTGCCATTTGCATTTGAAAGATGTTACTGTGAACCCACGTCATGTGGTCCAAGTATATCTCCATAACAAGTGAAACAGACAATTGTTAGGCTTCAAAAACAAAACAAATCCATCAAAAAGATAGCAGAAACATTAGGAGTGGCCAAATCAACAGTTTGGTATTTTGAGAAAAAAATACTCCACTGAAGAGCTCAGCAACATAAAAAGGCTTGAACGTCCATGGAGGACAACAGTGGTGGATGATCAGAGAATCCTCTCCATGGTAAAGAAAATCCAAGGGCGTAGGTTTGCTTTCGGCATTGGTGGGGCGGATCGCAAACTTATAAGTGCATTACCACCACCTATCTCCCTAATGGACCATTGATACTCCTAATTGAGATTGTAGATAGAGTGTCTATGGTCCATTTGGGAGATAGGTGGCGGTAATGCACTTATAAGTCTGTGATCTGGCGTAAAGGTAGAGGTAAAAAAAAGGAGGTAATCAGAGGTAAAAAAATTATATAAATACTGTTCAGTTTCTTGCACAGACCGATCGTATCGTGTCAGATAAATCTTTGTTTGTGTTCTACTGAAGAAACAAAGTCACCTACATCTTGGATGCCCTTGGGGTAACGTTAAGCAGATAAACATCACATTTTCATTTTTGGGTGAACTATCCCTTTAAGGCAGTCATTGCCTGCAAAGAATTCTAAACAAAAAATATTATATTTTTATTTATGATTATATTTATTTGTCCAATTACATTTGAGCCCCTTAAAATGGGGGGACTGTGTATACAATGGTTGTAATTCCTAAGCATTTTATGTTATATTTTTTGCAACACCTTGAATTAAAGCTTAAAGGGATAGTTCACCCAAAAATGAAAATTCTGTCATCATTTACTCAGTCTCAAGTAGTTCCAAACCTGTATGAATGTGTTTGTTCTACTGAACTCAAAATGAAGATATTCTGAAGAATGTGGTAAACAGAGCAGTTCTGGGGCACCATTGACTTCAATAGTATTTTTTTTCTACTACTACTGTCCAACTATCCCTTTAAAGTCTGCACTTCAATTTCATCTTGATTGTTTTATTTTTAATCCTGTTCTGGTGGCATACAGAGCTGAAATTATGAAATTTGTGTCAGTGTCCAAATATATATGTACATGACTGACTGTATATTATAATATATATTTAAAATTAGATCTGTGTGTTAAGTGACAGCAGCATAATATACAGTACCTACAACTGTTTACGCTGTTAATATGACCCAAACAATAAAATAAAAAGAGAAAATCCCTCACTGCTCTTGAATGAATAATTTCTGTAGCTCTAACAAGACATTCCTTGCTTGAATGCTGCTTTTAAATGCTCTAGCGTGAAGATAGACATGGCGGATTGTGTGCGGCTTACTCGGGGCGGGGTCTCTGCTAATACAGCAGTTGTGGGTGGGGCCTGTTAAATGTGACATCACATTTCACAGATTCTGCGAACGGTATATATGTGTGTGTGTGTGTGTGTATATAAATGACAAAAAAACAACAGAAAAAGTGAAACTATAAAAATTAAATCTAATTAAAAATGTCATATTATATTAATTATGTTGAGTCGATTTTTTTTTAAACACAAATAAATGTATATATATTATTGAAAAAAGTTTTTTTTTCCTTCATGTCTTATCTGACCTAGAGCACCAAGTGATCCAGAATTGCCTCAGTAAAACTGGTGCATGATGCCTCTGGTATAACACGTGTGAGCACAATGATGTCCTACCTATCAAGGAGGAAAACATGTTAGCTATACGTATAAAGGTTATAAGGATGTGAATGTACCCGTAAAAGAGGCATTGTGAATTGGAACAGCAGTTTTTACTGATCTTGTGGGAATTGAAATTCTCAACTAGGACGAGGTGCCCCACTGTCAACCCAACTGCACCATCTGTCCAATATGTATTGAAAACATTCAACAGCCCATAAACTCAGAAACACATTTTTTCCCCAAAGGATCCAACGTTCCCAAAGGAGGCTTCTCATCAGTCTATTCATAGTGTAGGATTAACAGACTGTGTCCTCCTCTGTGGGGAGATGCACAGCCAGCTCTGGGTGCCTCACTGTCTCTGATGCCGTGATTGGCACCTCGATGTGAGTCATGTTGAGCAGAGGCCTGCGTTAGTGATGAGGGGAATCCCTAACACAGCTTTCCTTACACGGAGCAGCACAGACGGGTCAGTCTTCTTGGATTGGAATCTCATTTTCATGCTGTTTCTTCAGCCAAAGATGTGTGCAGTTACAGGATTCCCAAAAGACATGTCAGAAGACCTCCCAGATGTTCATCAACCATAACTGTCATTTACGTTGGGGACTTCGTCACAGTTGATTTTGTCCCCATCATTTTATGAAATAGCTTTCAGCAAGGGATTTGTCTAATACAGTGTATCTCCATCTGCACTTTTAGTTCATTAAAATAAAAGTTGAATTAGGCTAGAGCCGGAAGCTGGATCCCTTTCGTACTTGAATTGTAAATCTCAACATTGGACGGAAAACTAGCTATATATATTTCTCCATCAATTTATTCACTGACACTTTTAAAAACAAAGGTTCTTCACGATGCCATAGAAGAACCTTTTTGTCTAAATAGTTCCATAAAGAACCTTTAACATCTGAAGAACCTTTCTGTTTCACATACGGTCTTAGTGGAGAAATGTTTTTCAGATTAGAAAAAGGTTAGAAAGAGATGGTTCTTTAAAGAACGTTTGACTGAATGGTTCTTTGTGGAACCAAAAATGGTTCTTCAACGGCATGTGAAGAACCTTTTAAGCACCTTTATTTTTTTTAAGAGTCGACCTACAACTTACAATGTAAAATTTTGAATGGGGTCATTTTTATAAATTCGATTATTATTTTGTTTTGTGGAGTATATGTGAACATATTTTATGTGAAATATAAAATATTCAGGACAGTACTAAATAAAAAATAACATGCAATTTTCATGATCTCTCTTATTTTGTTTCAATTATTGACATTTTGCATATTCTGCAAGGGGTATGCAAACCTATGAGCACAATTGTATGTGTATATATATATATATATATAAACATTTAACACATTTTTTTTACAAATTTAATGCTTTTTTAAGTTATCAGGGTCCTGACATTTTTTACCTCAAAATATATCGAAATTAATAAAAAAAAAGGAAATTTAAACTGCTCGTCATTGATTTTTTTTTATAAATTCATCAGTAGGAAAAAATATATATATTTTCACTGACCCAAATATCAAATTAAATTATTTGCATGCTAAAATTGGTCAACAAGAAGTAATGAAAAACATTACTAGCAATAAGAAAAAAACAGAGCTGTCTATTGTTGGATATCTCTTTCTCTCTTGTTTCTGCTTTGCTCCTCTGCTGTACCGCTGTGTCTCAGTGGAGCTGAGCGAGAGTGACCTCGCAATCGACTGCTAATACAACTGTCATCGCCTCACAGCACCCGCTAGAAACAAGCACAGGGAGGGGGAGAGTGAAGGCAGTGAGGAATAAACACGGGATGAGAGATTGTAGGTGTAAGCGTCGGCATGCTCGTTTGACAGGAAAGCAAAAAAGGAGAAAGAAAGAGGAGGTTGGAGGAAGTGGAGGAGGTGTCATAGCAGCAAGTATTAAGGTTAAGTAAATAGTCTCCTGATGGTAATCTTCACACATTTGGTATTGAGTGAGAAGTGGAGTATAACTGAGGATTTTATGAAGATAATTACATAAAGTTCACCCAAAAATGATAATTCTGTTATCATTTACTCACATGCCTTCTGAAACTTGTACAGTGTTATTAAAGTATTATTTCAGCTTTAAAATAATGAAGTGATTTTTTGAAGTTTTAGTTTTAATTAACAATAACAACACTGATCCTGTATCATTTTCTTTCTTCACTGGAACAAAAATAAAATAATTTAAAGCTGCACGTGAATAGTGACTGTCATCTGTCAATAAAATGAATAACTCCTTAATTTTTAAGTCCGTTTCCCCTACAAATACATCATAAGGCTTCAATGCAACTAAGAATGTGCTTTTATTTGATTTATTTGTCCATTTTTAAAGCTCGACAGCCTTGACACATTGTGGTGTGTCAGGACTTCTTCTGACAGCCTTGGCTGCTACATCGTGTCAACATCTGTGAATGTGTGAGATTACATTCAACCACAAAAAAGTCTCCCCACGCATGCACAGAGTGGAAAAAAACGGAGCTCAAAAGAGATGTGATCCAGTGAGATCTGGGTAAGAAAAGAAAGTGGAAGTGGACGCTTCTGGCATGAGTTAATACACATGAGTGGAGAGCAGTGTGTATGGTTGTAGGGCATTGCATATAAACACTATCAGCTTGAATGGTCACTGCAATGCTCTCCATTAAAACTAGGTCAGTTTTAGCAGGGGGCATTACTTCTGAGGGGAACTGTCCAGATTTAATGCGCTATCAAAAAAGGGTTAGTCCACCCCATTGCAGGGGGAAGGAGAGCGTTTCAAACACAAGTCTCTTGATTCAGTAGCTTTCAGTGAGATGAGGCCACTCAGAAGTCAAAGCTCTTAAAGTTGCAATGTAACGGAAGCAGCAAGAGAGTTTTATATATATATATATATATATATATATATATATAGATAGATAGATAGTGGCGTACAGATTATAAAATTAACAGATTATAAAAAAATAAAAATGTTGGGTGGGACTAAGTTATGTCCATCAGTTGTTGAAGTTGTTGATATATGATACATTCACGGGAAGATGGTATCTTTTTTTTGTAACATAGCCTAATTCATCATATAATATATCCAAAATGTAAAATTATGCTATTTACTCCAGATTTAAAGTTTGTGTTCTTTTAAATTTAGCTAAGAGGCCATGGCATAACATGTTTCTACAATATTGTTTTCACGTGATGCAAATTCAAAGTGAACTTGAACACAGCAAAGTTCACATGAGCTTGGGTTTCCAGTATCCCGCATATGCATAAACAGGAAAATAATAACAAGAAAAAAATAGAATAACAATTACAGTATATTTCTGTAAATGTTCATTTTTTGTTGAACAAAATGTACATAGCGAGAAAATAGATACAATGATCACTATTGTCTGTGCATTATTGGTAGTGACTCTTTCTGCAATCGATTTGTTTAAAACAATAACTCATTTAGGAATGAAACGCCACTACTGCAATAATTACTTCTTCTGAGGCTTCCTCTATTTTCATTGGTAGAGCAAACAAAGACAAAACAACCATCAATACTGATCTTAAAATATGAGTTACTCAATATTAACTGTTTATTGTTTGAAGTTTTAAATAAAAGCAAAATCACTTTATTTTGCTACAGTTGTGCCTACAGATCACCTGCTGATCAGTAGCAGTTTTGCTCTTAATCCTGGTTCTTGTGACCCCCTGCTCTGCATATTTTGCATGTCTCTTTTGTTTAACACATCGGATTCAGATAACCAGCTTGTTAGAAGAGAGCTCCATTAATGAACTGTTCTGATTGACATTTTCCCTACATAGTGTTCACTGCTCTCTACTCCCTGCACACGGGAAATCGGCTGAAGTTTACTTCACTTAAGAACACACTCCCTGCAGCATCTATACGGACAGACAAAACTTACTCCAGAAGTATGGAGGGTTATTTAACTGTAATCATGAGATTAGCTTAGAAGTCACGTCTCGTGCACTTGTATGCCCTTTGAATGGAACATTTATGCTGCTTTTGAACTGAAATCATGGCGGTATATCCTGTGATGTCCACTTCGCAGGGAACTTACATTCAAATGGAACAAACCCCTGAAGCTGTAAGAGACACATACAAAATGTGCAGAGAAGGGGGTTGCGAGGACCAGAATTAAGAACCGCTAGCTTATAATGTAAAAAATGACTATGAATTTAACAGTAAAAGACTGTAAAAATCTGTTAAATGGTTAAAGGGTTAGTTCACCCCAAAATTAAAATGATGTCATTAATTACTCACCCTCGTGTTGTTACAAACCCGTAAAAGAGCTTTGTTCATCTTCGGAACACAAATTAAGATGTTTTTGATGAAATCGGAGAGCTTTCTGACCCTCCATAGACAGCAACACAACTGAAATGTTCCCAGGTCCAGAAACATAGTAAATAAGCTACATCGGCAAAACAGTCCATGTGACATCAGTGGCTCAACTTCAGTTTTGAAATAATACTTTTTTGGGGGGGCAAAGAAAACAAAAATAACAATTTACTCAACCATTCTTCTCCCCCGAGTTACGTTGTCCACCATTTTAGAGAGCATGACAATGCATTCGCAAGCTTTTCCCTTAGCGTAAACAACGATACACAGATTACGTTCATGCGAGCGCTTTCCCCCCGAACGTAACAACACTGAGAACGTCAAATACTGTCTTAGGTACTCTCCAAAATGGCAGAAGACGTTTTCTTTGCACAAAAAAAAAATATTCTCATAGCTTCGCAAAACTGAAATTGAGCACTGATGTCACATTGCCCATGTTTTTGGACCTGGGAACATTTCAGTTGTGTTGTTGTCTATGGAGGGTATGACAGCTCTCCGATTTAATCAAAAACATCTTAATTTGTGTTCCGAAGATAAATGAAGTTCTTACGGGTTTGGAACGACATGAGGGTGAGTAATTAATGACATAATTTTCATTTTGGGGTGAACTAACCCTTTAATGGTGAGTTCCCCAACTATATACAGTGAAAAACTGTACTGGACATTACATGTAATTTTACAGTAGTATACCGTTTTTGGAAGTGGAAAAAGAACATATAATTTACACCGAAATTGTCATTGAAATCGAAATTTACAGCAAATTGACATTCCTAGAAGTTTCTGCATTACATTTCAAATGTTTTTTTTTTTTTGCTGTAGTTGAAATAACTGTTCCTTCTTGCTTGTTCTTATCAGTTGTGGACATTAGAGTTGCATATTACATCTAATGTTATTAAATGAATGTTTATTGGATTATTGCAGTTTGATGGTGTTCTGTGTTTGTGTGAACGACACTGTGCATCTTCTATATATGTTAATATTTAAAAGCTGCTTGTGCTTTGGTTCATCGTGTGACTTTCTCATCACCACCTTCTTTTGCAACCTGTTCTGTTGAGAGACTATTGTGCTCACTGTAAAGTTTGGCGGAGGAAAGATAATGGTATGGGTCTGTTTTATGTCATTACTGTAATAATCACTCATTCTACAGTGATTTGATAAACATGAAAAAGCACATCAGCATGTGGATTTTGAAGGAGAGTTTTTATTTTTTATTATTTTCATAATACATGCATCCACAACCAGTCCATGTCCACAAAGCCAGGAGGTCAAAGGTGACTGATCCGGATCAAGACATCTCCACACTCTCCAAAGCAGGTATCAAGCTATAAATCCTGCAATAAAACAACAGCAATACAGCTGCTCGTTTTATCCTGACAGCCTGAAGCAAACTCCTTATCATCTGAATTATAATCAGAGATTCTTTCTTCCTGGCTGTATAAATAGCACACTTTCATCATGGCTAAATAAATCGGCACTTAACACTACATCAAGTGCATTTTACTGTCACTCGTCTCAGCCAGGTCACAAAGAGTGAGGTCTTTCTTAGTTTTTTTGGATAATGAAGAAATACCAGCAGTCATAGATATGATTCTCTGAATAACAGGATTGCCATGAAAATATTCAATGTTTTTTTCCTTTCAGATTTAATGCCAGATGCTTGTAGAACAAGCATCACTCAAGGCTCAAGGCTCACTCTCAGCCATCTATGTAAGATTTAATACTCTGTTATAAGCCGCTCACAGTTCAATCTTGCTTTGCATGTTCTAATTTTAACAATCTCATAGCGAATGAGCAGATTTATGTTTGTAAGCGGAGGATAGAGATGGACTGTGAGGGCAGTCCTAAACCGTCCTCCATCCCACTGACTCTTATAAGCATATTTATGTAAGTGGATAAAAGCTGTGTTGAAGAAACAGATTTTCTGATGATCTTTTTGCTATTGGAACCACAAGGTTTTATTTCTGGATCGTGGATTCCCAAAAATGTGGTACAGTGAACAAAACGGTGTCTACATACCTGTACATGTACGCCTGTGTGTGTGTGTGTGTGTGTGTGTGTGTGTGTGTGGGTCAGCGTGTGATGGCTAATGGTTAATGGCTGACTGGTGGGCGCACAAGCTGATGGTTGTCTCTCTCTTTCTCAGGCCTCAGGGGACTCCGTCTGTCATCACATACACATTGAGTGATAAGATAAGAGATAAATGCTACCGCTGACTGCAGTTACAAAGAGAAAAAAGACATTTAAGCCTTTCAGTAACAAACTATTTTAAAGAAAATTCATTTATATAAAACATTATATATTAAAAAAACATATATATATATGTATATATATACACACACACACACACACACAGGTGCATCTCAATGAATTAGAATGTTGTGGAAAAGTTCATTTATTTCAATAATTCAACTCAAATTGTGAAACTTGTGTATTAAATAAATTAAATGCACACAGACTGAAGTAGTTTAAGTCTTTGGTTCTTTTAATTGTGAGGATTTTGGCTCACATTTAACAAAAACCCACCAATTCACAATCTCAACAAATTAGAATATGGTGACATGCCAATCAGCTAATCAACTCAAAACACCTGCAAAGGTTTCCTGAGCCTTCAAAATGGTCTCTCAGTTTGGTTCACTAGGCTACACAATCATGGGGAAGACTGCTGATCTGACAGTTGTCCAGAAGACAATCATTGACACCCTTCACAAGGAGGGTAAGCCACAAACATTCATTGCCAAAGAAGCTGCTGTTCACAGAGTGCTGTATCCAAGCATGTTAACAGAAAGTTGAGTGGAAGGAAAAAGTGTGGAAGAAAAATATGCACAACCAACCGAGAGAACCGCAGCCTTATGAGGATTGTCAAGCAAAATCGATTCAAGAATTTGGGTGAACTTCACAAGGAATGGACTGAGGCTGGGGTCAAGGCATCAAGAGCCACCACACACAGACGTGTCAAGGAATTTGGCTACAGTTGTCGTCAGAGGCGTCTTACCTGGGCTAAGGAGAAGAAGAACTGGACTGTTGCCCAGTGGTCCAAAGTCCTCTTTTCAGATGAGAGCAAGTTTTGTATTTCATTTGGAAACCAAGGTCCTAGAGTCTGGAGGAAGGGTGGAGAAGCTCATAGCCCAAGTTGCTTGAAGTCCAGTGTTAAGTTTCCACAGTCTGTGATGATTTGGGGTGCAATGTCATCTGCTGGTGTTGGTCCATTGTGTTTTTTGAAAACCAACGTCACTGCACGTTTACCAATAAATTTTGGAGCACTTCATGCTTCCTTCTGCTGACCAGCTTTTTAAAGATGCTGATTTAATTTTCCAGCAGGATTTGGCACCTGCCCACACTGCCAAAACACCTGCCAAAAGCACCAAAAGTTGGTTAAATGACCATGGTGTTGGTGTGCTTGACTGGCCAGCAAACTCACCAGACCTGAACCCCATAGAGAATCTATGGGTATTGTCAAGAGGAAAATGAGAAACAAGAGACCACAAAAATGCAGATGAGCTGAAGGCCACTGTCAAAGAAACCTGGGCTTCCATACCACCTCAGCAGTGCCACAAACTGATCACCTCCATGCCACGCCGAATTGAGGCAGTAATTAAAGCAAAAGGAGCCCCTACCAAGTATTGAGTACATATACAGTAAATTAACATACTTTCCAGAAGGCTAACAATTCACTAAAAAAAGTTTTTTGTTGGTCTTATGAAGTATTCAAATTTTTTGAGATAGTGAATTGTGGGTTTGTGTTAAATATGAGCCAAAATCTTCACAATTAAAAGAACCAAAGACTTAGGGTGAATCCCATTTCTCTGTCTTACCCCTTCCCCTTCGTCTTACCCCTAGCCCTTGTCCCTCGAAACCGAGTGGTAAGCGCTAGGGGTGAAAATATACCCCTATGAAATGAGACGCCACTTGGTTACTGTTACGTCATCATACATCGTCGCTAGCTGGCTGCTACGTCACCAGAGGCGACAAGTGTTGATCACAAACTTGCCATCTGTGTGTGTTTGTCGATTGCGTGGGTTTCAGTGATGTTTTCTCTAGTCAGAGAAATACGGGACTGTTGTGCAAACCAGCAATATAACGTTAGCGTGGAAAAATAGCGATTTTTAAAAATGTTTCAATTAAGAACATGGTTGCAAATATATATGTAAGTTACAGGACTGTGTAGAGCACAAAACAAGACTGTCGTAATTTTAAATAAGTTATTTAAGACGAAAATACTCTCTGGATGATCTGGCCGCAGTGTGTTCTGGGTACCCCTTGGTTTCAAGTAAGCTTGCGAAAATTCTTGGTTTTAAGGGGTATCTACCCCTTCCCCTTAGCCCTACCCCTCGGTCAAAACGAGAATTGGGACAGCCCTTACTCTCACGTGAACGCGCAAAACTAAGGGGAAGGGGTAAGACAGAGAATTGGGATTCACCCTTAAGCTACTTCAGTCTGTCTGCATAGAATTTATTAAATACATGAGTTTCACAATATGAGTTGCTGAAATACTTTTCCACGACATTCTAATTTATTGAGATGCACCTGAATATATATGTATTCATATTTCAAAATGTTTTTTAAAGAAAAAGGTGGGTTTTTTGTGCCCACCAAGTCTGCATTTATTTGATCAAAATTACACCATAAGCAGTGATATTTCACAATAATATTATTTTTACTGTATTTTGTCGAATACATTCAAAAGAACTGTTTTCTTTTTCAAATATATTTTACAATTTAATTTGTTCTTGTGATTCAAAGCTTATTTTTTTTGCAGAATTCTCATCTTCAGTGTCCCGTAATCCTTAAAAAAATCATTATAAAATGCTATTATCTGCTCAATAAACATTTCTTATTCTCAATGTTGTAAACAGCTGTGCTGCTTAATATTTGTATGGAAACTGATACATGCTTTTCAGGATTCTTTGATGAATATAAAGTTTAAAAGAACAGCACTTATTTGAAATAGATATTTTCTGTAACTACGAATGCATTTACACACACACACACTATATAGAGAGAGAGAGCGAGAGAGAGATTATTATATATATATATATATATATAGTCAGAGCTTTGTAGTTACTGATTACATGTAATCTGGATTACGTAATCAGATTACAAAAATCAAGTACTTGTAATTAGAGTAAATTACATTTTAAAATACTCTCAATCAGACTACAGTTACTTTTTTATGGATTACATGATTACATATTATGCACACAATAGCAATTATGAATTATTCACAATTCATTGATTCTCCCTAATTTATCTTTTTCATATTTTAAATTTTCCTTTCTAAAATAGCCTACCGATTATACACATATATATATGTGTGTGTGTATATATAGTCCAGTTTTGTGGACATTCACACAGAGATCAGTCATTAGGTGGCGGACGAATTTGAGCAGTGGATTTACAAAAATCATTTCAGGCTTAAGAAGGGTTTCAACATTGCATCAACTACTGATTCAAACATTTTATTTGAATTATTACTCTGTAGGTTTTTTTGACCATGTATTATCAATTCATTATTTATTAATTCTAACTAATTAAAAGGCACATATTCATGTTATTTCTCAGTTACATGTAATGCAGGCATTCCAAAACGTATTGTCATCTAAACCTTATTCGCCAAATATACTTCAAGTATATACTTTAAGTACCTCTGAGATTTTAAAATAAATATTTCAATAATTTAGTGTCACATTTGCATGTTCACGGTTTCTTTGATGTTGATTAATGATCACATGGTATACGGGTAAATACAAATATTTCATCTTTTTTAGTAAGTGTGTGTTTTATTTAAAAAAAACACTATAGAAAAACAAAGACGGTTCACTCATATGCTTATGACCGGGAGAAACTGCAAAGCACAATATGGAGGAATAGTCCCGCCATTCTAAATGAAAGAGGCACATTTCCCATAGAAGCTTGACTAGACCAGCCGATGAACATGTGCAGTATAAGCACATTATGACTCTGAATGCACATTGGCTGATCTAGCCTGAAAAATAAGCTTTTAAAACGCTATTTGAGCATTAAAAAACAACATTCATGGGGCAATTAATTTCAGATTTTGTTGCTGATTTGACACGTAATTTAATTGTGAGTTCAGCGAGCAGTTTTTGAGATTTCAGGATTCCCCCATTCATTAAAGCGCTATATAAATGATTAATTCATTCATTAATATAGGTCTTGTACGAGCTGCCCAGAGCCATTGCAAATATGGCCGCCGAGTGAAGAGACTTTCCGTCTCAAAGGGAATTTTTTTTCATTAAAAAAAATGTATGATTTAATTAATTATCAGCTTTCCATTAAACTCACAACCCTCCTGCAGTTCCTTTATATATACGTAATATAATGTTTAATGCACTTCATGTTGTAAATTACAATGAATGGAACATATTTTCTTTCTTACTCTTTGCATTTTTAACATCATTATGGTACAAGATAATGTTATTTAAATCAATGTGATAAACGAGTTCAATCAAAAGTAATCTAAAATTAATCCAAAAGTAATCTGATTATATTACCTAAAATGTTTAATGTAACGGATTACGTTACTGACAAAATTTTTGTCATGTAATCTGGAATCAGTAACGGATTACAATTTGGATAACATACCCAGCTCTGTATATATCATATATATAAAAATATTGATTTTGCATTGATTTTTAAATTATACAGAATATTATTTTATTTTAAAAAAAAAAGTTTAAAAAGCTATTTTTGTTTTCAAAAAGTCATACAAATTTCAGGGAATATGTGAGTAGTAAGATGAAGACAGAATTTTAACTTTCAATCACAATCTGTGGAGTCCATTTAAAATTCTGTCAGTGTTTAATCATGAAAGGAAAGCAAAGGACGTGTCTTGTGACCAAGTATGGTGATCCATACTCAGAATTTGTGCTCTGCATTTAACCCATCCAAGTGCACACACACACACACACACACACACACACAGCATTGAGTAGTGAACAAACACACACACCGTGAACACACACCCGGAGCAGTGGGCAGTCATTAATGCTGCGGCACCCGGGGAGCACTTCAGTCGTTGTATTGAGGGTGGAGAGTGCGCTGGACATTCACTCCCCCCACCTACAATCCCTGCCAGACCTGAGACTCAAACCCGGGGCCTTTAGGTTACAAGTCCGACTATCTATCCATTAGGCCACGACTGCCCCAACTTAATTATCAAAAGTCAAGCTAAAATCTTCATCTTGATATGTGAAAATTTAGCTCATATATTTCAAGAGCTCTTTACCAGCTCAAATTGACCATACGATACATACAGAGGCCCCGATATAAAATGGGACTGCACTAAATTTCACCTCAGCAGAATTGTATTAAATACTGTATACTATAGCGAGGTTGACATCTGCACTATACTACAGTATAACAATATAGATAATGTCATATGTTCCATGTTAACATTCAGCACTCCCATGGTACAATATTCTGATTGATCTTGTTATTAAGGCCATAAATAATGTAATAATAATAATAATACATTTGGTTTATATAGTGCTTTTACTTGTTATATTTAGAGATCAACCGATACATCGGTTTACCGATAGTTTTCCCGATATTTAAGCATTTTACCATAATCGGATATTGGTTTTGTAAAAAAGTTTTTTTTTTTGTCACATACACAATTATACAGAGTATAACCAGCAGTGAAATGTGTTCTCTGCATTTAACCCATCCAAGTGCACACACACACTTGGAGCAGTGGGGGGCCGACGCTGCGGCGCCCGGGGAGCAGTTGGGGGTTCGGTGCCTTGCTCAAGGGTCTCACCTCAGTCGTGGACAATTCCTGCCGGAGCAGAGATTCGAACCCACAACCTCGGGTTACAAGTCCATTTCTCCATTTGAAAACATTAGACATTCTTTTGCTTATTGTTAATATCAGTGTTGCTTATGATGCTTTTTATAAATAAAATGTTTTTATTTTTGTAATTTGAAGATTACATTTAACATGAAAGAATGTTAATTTTCAACTGTTTTTTGTTGTTGTTAAGGTGACGGAAAGGAGGAAAAACCAAAGTGAAGAATGGACTTACTTCACTCAGTTATTTATTTACTTTATAACAGTAAATAAATATCGGTTCTGCATATCGGTTATCGGATACATAAACATGCAAATATTGATTGGTATCGGTTATAAAAAAAAATCAATATCGGTCGATCACTAGTTATAGTACATTTTTATAGTAATGTACTCATTCTAATATATTAAATAAAATCATATTAACATTGCTGGTAGGTTATCATTGCAACGCACTCTTTAGGTTAAAATATTAATCTAAACTAATGTGCTGTCTTTACTGTAGCTCACGCGCACACATTCAGACAGTCACACAGACTACACTGCGCACACACAGACGTTCAGCAGCAGAAACTTCCCAGCGCTGCCTGCAATTTTATCCATAAAAACGCTTCACTGCTGAAGAGCTATATTAACTTTATCAGCAAGGAGTTGGTAACATCACTGTTTTGAAGCAATTCAAGTTAATAGAGAAACAGCAAAAACTAAGGTAATTCATACACAATCTATCTTTCGTTCTCAATTCTTCTCAGGCCCATAAATGAACACATACTTGATGAATTACACTTTTCTGAAAATAGAATATAGAAGTGGATATTGCTCAACTTTAAGCTTACCTGTGTTTTCAGAAAGCCAGCACTTTTATCCTCTGTGAGGGAGAACACACACATTTTTGCCAGTTGCAGATATTTCTGTATTGCGCAAATGTGAAGCTCCGATACGGGGATTACGGGCATCAGGCAACCCCGTTATGTTTTTCTGCGAGTCAGATTAAACCTTGTTGTTTCCTATATTAAACTATTCATTATTTTTTAGAAACCTTGCACTTTTCTACTTTGTTTAAACACCGTTCTTGTATTTAAATTAAGCACGGTCCACTACTATACACATGCTGCGGAATCTATACTAGTAGCACGAAGTTGTATATGACGATACATCGTCGTATTGATATATCGAGCACAGCCCTTTACAAACTAAACACAAGATGACAGAAGGCATTGGTTAATAAACATGAGGAGCAGTGGTATACATTTAAAAACACACACAGACAAATAAATACTCCATTCTACACATACTGTAGGTCATAATCATAATCGTAAACCTAGCTGGTGTGATCAAACACATTCAGATTATTCATAGCGCTCTGTGGTCCGATCTGTAAACACACTCACAAATTAGTCATTACAATTTACTGCCAAGATGAAAGAAACACACATAAATTACCCAGTATGGTCTTCACACCAACACGCTAACAAGCAAAAACAATCACCAATTAGTCATAGCATTACATTGTGCATTTGGCTTTTGAAAGCTGGACTGATTCCAGCATTACTGCATCATGTCAGTCTCTCCACCCCAATGTCCTAAACACACAAGCTGTGGCAATTTTTCACACTCACTGGCTTGCCTATATTACACACATACGCATGCAAACTCCACAGCAGATCTCTATGATACGATCGTATATTCTGGCAAGCCTGTGTTTGTGTGTGTAAATGAATTCATGGAGTGTGGCTGGACTCTCACGGAGAGCATTCTACAATGCTTGCAAGGTCGCTGTGAATAACAGCCGAGTAGTGTTTACTGTAAGCACATCTGAGGACATGTCAGCAGTGTAACGCATTGATTAGCCCACTCGCTGCTGGGTCTTCAGTACTCACTAAACTGTAAGGCTGTTTACTCGTACAAAGCTCTTGAGGAGGCAGTTGAACAAGAAAGTGGCATCTTAAAAGGTGCTTACGAAGACTAGGCACCTCTTTTTACAACCCAGCACTAGAAACCAGGTTATTTGTATCTGTTTGAGGGTTTGTGGGTCAATGACAGAATACTTGTCCACGATAAAGAAGAGGAAAAAACACTTTGAAATCCAGTTTAATTCAAGTATTAGAAATCTACTCCTTGGATGTATTGTTTTCATATGGCTTTAAAAAAAACTGAGTATTTTCAAAAATAGTTCTAATTAAATGAATACAATTTTCATGGTTTAAGTGTTTGACATTTGAACAACATTTAATATACTTTAAAGATAAAAAGTATTTTCTACAATTATCATGAAATATTATTTTCTAAATATAATTATATTTATATAAAAATACATAAAATATATACAATTTTATATATTTTTCTTACATATTTGACATTTTTCAGAAGAAATTACATTCTTGTACATTTTAGTTTACCATAAACGCCAGTAGATTGTCTGATTGTGACTGCAGTACACTTTAATTACATTTCAAAAGAAGAAATAATTATGCAATTACATAGAAAGCACTCTTAAGTTCAACTAATTTAATTTAATATAAACTTATAAAAATAAAATAATAAACCTAATAAATACCTTTTCATTTAATTTTGAATAACATTCAGTTAAGTGTCCAAAAAGATTACATTTAGTTTGCACTTAAGTGTATATTCTTGTATGTGTATTATTTCCATAATATGTCCTCTTTTTAAGTACATACTAAAAGGTATGTCTGTTTCATTAGGGACCATATGACTTTTCAGTAATTACATTTTTTAATTAGGCTTTTTTCCTTGGCTATGATATCAGGACAGTGGTAACACCCTGGCATTTTTTAAGTTTATGGACCTTAACATTTTTTAAATTATTTTAATTCAGAAAATAAAACCTTGCTCATTATAGAAGAGGTGTATTCAAGTCAGACTATCCATGGATTGCATTTCAATTGTATTTTTTTCATTCATTTAAAAAGCAGACACAAAATTGAGTGTCATGTCTTTGACTCTTGTGTTTTAATGAATGGCTTTCTGTTCAGTGAATCTACTCATTTACTGCGTGATATTTCCTCAAGACACATGTTATCGGCACACTTTAAACAATTTAAAGTGCCATTCCAAGCAGTCAGTCTCAAACAAACACTACGTAACACTCTTCAAACATCCACTATATATAGTAGCTGACTATATATCCTACCTGAGCCCCTGTGAGAGGTGACACGGAGAGGGCAAACAGGAGAGAATGGGGACGGTGAGCGTCCTAGAGGTGAAGGAGTATGGAGGGAGGGCTCTAAACGTCACACATAGGAGGGAAAAGTCTCCAATAATGGGAAGGCCGACAGATGCCCCAGTTTCTTTGACAGAAATGGAGGTCAAGTGGAGATTTATGTAAAAGGGAAAACAGGCAGCGGGGGAGAGAAAAGGAAAGTGCATATTATGACTTTAACTAGTGGATGGGGAGGACAGAACAGCAAAGCAATGATTTTACACAGACAGCACCATAAAGAAATGAGAGAGGAAGTGCCTTAAAACAGAAGGGAAGGATTGGATTACAGTATTTCCCAGGCATTTTAGTAAAGCTCAAGCAGATCGTCGTCAACAAACCAGAAATATGTTTTTTTTTATCTCACATGCTCAAAATCCTTCTGCATTTATTTTATCAATTTAATCTATCATTAAAAAGACTACAAACATGCTGCAAAATCAAATGAAAAAAAAAACCTATTCTACGGTTTAAAAGTTTGGGGTCATTAAGATTTTTGTATGTTTTTAAAACAAGTATCTAATGCTCACCAAAGCTGCATTTATTTGATTTAAAAAATGTAGTAATACTGTGAAATATTATAACATTTTAAAGAACTCTTTTATATTTTAATATATTGTCAAACGTAATGTATTTCTGTTATGGCAACGCTGAATTGTCAGCATCATTACTCTTCAGTGTCACATGATCCCTCAGAAATCCTTCTAGTATGGCGATTTACCGCTTAGGAAACATTTCTTCTTATTAGTAGTATTATATTTATTTCAAGAACCTTCAAAAAACATTTACAGTCATTTTTAATTTGACAAATTAAACAGTAGTGATACATGGCTGGGAGTAAGAATTCGGAGCTGTACTCGTTTTCACAAAGTTGCCCTAACTAAACAGCATTTTTTATGCCAAGAGCTAAACAAAGCACACAACCAGTGCCCTAGGCTGCTTAATTGACCATTAGTTCCCATTTTTCTTTCAAGACGCTTGCGCTGACTGATCTCAAGTCAAGACGATTGGGAAAGGCTCGAGGTCTTGGCAGCAGAGAGCTACCGCATTAGACTATTTACCAAAGCCAACAAAGACATCATCGGGCTCTCATGCCAAGCATGAATAAATAAATATCAAATTGAGAAATGTCTCACACACTCTTAAAATGCACAAGTTCTAAAGCCTTTGGCGAAAGGATCTACCCAGCAGGAGCTGCTGCAAAAGACATGTGTAATTCCACTATATTCTTTTTTGGGGTTTTCACATATAAATTAGTTTAAGTTGTTTCCTAATGTTTGGTGTGACTTTCAGTTTGAGAGGTGAAGTCAGTGTGGCTTCAGAAGTTTCTGGGTTGGCGGATGCAGTAATATGAGCATTAAAATATGAAAAATGCACACAGGTACAATAGTAGTTCAATGTGCATGTCTAAGTATAAATCTAAATACGAGCACCTTATTCACACAGTCATAAAAGGAGCCAAAAGAGACTTCATTATTGACTTCTAACCCATTTCCACCAGCACTTTAAAGCTAGGCTGCTCCGATGATACACCGCTGAGCATTCTACCTCAAAACTGCCTTTCCATTATATTTGGGTTTTGCATTCATTGCACAATGAAGCAGAAGGCCTAACTGTTTTATGTAAGCAGGGGTGCTTGAGTCACATCTTTAAAGAGCTAAAAGATATTTAAAAAGCCAAAATACAGCCAAAGCCTTTCACCCAGGCAGCTATAGCTAAACACTGCCTTTTTTTCTTACACTTTAACTGTATAAAAATATGTGTACTGGATTTAATGAAGATCTTAATTCTTGACATTTGAATTGGTGTGTAATAGCTTCCATACTACATACTTTGACATATGACAAAAGCAAAATGTACACGTTAATCACAATGAATGAACAAATGTCTTAGCACTTCAAAAACGAGCTGCACAGAGCTTTTTACTTTTTTAATCTGACACTGTGGCATTATGGGATAGTTCAGGGTCCACCGGTTGCACACTTCACAATCTCAGTAGAGTCAGTCACTCAGGTATTGTTCTCCTGAATGGTACTGAACGCGTGAAGAAAAGCTTAACTAATATCTGGTTGCATAGCAACGGCAGAAAATCAACGGGCTCAGTTCTAGATCCCAGTGATCCCTAGACCTTCGTTGCCTGTATATATTACAATATATCAACTATAAATCCACTTAAAACCTTACAGTCAATGCGGAGTATTATTTAACTTATCGTGATGTTCAAAATGAGCGTTTCATTTGGCTTTTAAGAAAGACTTAACTACATTTATCTTGGAAAATACATCCAGACGGCCGTATCGTGACTAGGCTATATGAAAGATGAGAAGGAATATATTTTGTACACACACGTAGAAGAGAGAGAGAGCGCGCGCGCTCGCGTGAGATGCTGTGTAGCACCTTTAAAGCAATGACATCATGACAACTGTCAGCCACTGATGACAGAGAGCCTAATCTTTAAGTAATAATCACGTCGTGTAAAGAGGAGAAAACACAAGCAGACATAAATAATAAATGGCATCGAAATCAAGTTAAATCGTCCGGTTAAACTGAACGCCTCCACACACACGTGAATGCGGCCACTGCGTCTGTCTGCTGCTGCTGCTGCAAAAAAAACTGTCGCATCATTTCTAATGGATCAGACAATATGTCACGGACGATATTCTCCGCACGCGTCAGAACGATTCTTCCCTTGACAGAGCGCACTGTACTGACTGGCGTTAAAACGCACTGCACCTATGATGATAAAGAGCAAAGGATCAAAGAATGCAAATTGTGTCTTTGATATCGAGCGCAGGAAGGAGGGATGTTGTTCCTGAGGGACGCACGGGGAGCCTGAGAAACCCGATGCCCGTCTCGCCAGCGGTCTCAGAGAGTGGAGCAGAATGAATCCTCAGATGAGCTCTGAGACTCACCTCAGTAACGCACCGTGTACTTTCAGCGCACACTGATGCCACAGATCTCACGAGGTTCATTGAGAGAATGAACCGCTCTGCTCTGGTCTGCACGGGTTACACAGGGTGACGGGCTACGGGACGCTTACCTCCACACTTGTCCCATCTGCAGGATGTGTATGAACGTCTGCCAGACCCACACGGACAAGCGACAGCATCTGGCCCTGCCGTGCACCCCTGGGCCCCGGCTGCAGCTGAGACCCTCCACGGAGCCCAAGCCGCCCCCCGTGTAATCCTGCACGAACCACCTGAAGCTCAGGATCTGGACCAGCACCGACGGCACCAGCACGAAGAACAGCGTGAGTCCGAACCAGAGGTAGTCCTGCTTGACGTAGTAGTCGAGCGCGAGCCACAAGTCAGTGCCCACGTCCCAGAAGAAGACGAGGAGCGCGAGGACGATCCACAGGCAGTCCAACCACAGGCGCTCCTCGTGAGTTGGCCGCTTGACGTCTCTCCCCTTGCCCAGGAGGTAATGCAGACAGGCGCTCCGACAGCCCCAGTAGCACGACGAGGTGTTGCAGCAGTGGCAGATGTGGAAGGAGCTGCTCTGCTGCGGGTCGTCCTCGCAGCTCCCCACCGTTTCGTCCAGGTTGTGCAGCTGGGCGAAACCGGTGGCGACCCCCCGACCGTCGGATTTCGCTGCCATCTTGCTCTCCGAAGCGCACACCTCCGGGTTCCGAGGCTCGTGACGTCACTTCCCCGACACCTGTTTCTCCAGAGTACCCCTAATGAGGTAGCCATGGAGTAGTGGGGTGACGGTGACGCCAGAGAGGCAGAGCATCCTCCTGCGGCGCTCCGGACGGCGAAGTCAGCGCTGATCTAGTCCTCGAGCCGGCACGGGTCAGAGACAAACTCCTGGAAGCTGGTTCTTGTCACCTGCGCATTGTGTTTGGGAGCGAGCGCGGAACTGTTCCCTGAGACACCCGCCGCCGCCGACTGGATGTCTCGAATGAAGAGAGACGCGGACTCGTACTCATCTAGGATGCCACCTAGTGCTCGGTTTGCACCTCTGGACCGCTGAGTGATGTAATGCTGTGGTGAGCACGCCGCTCGCGCTCTTAACCCTTTCGGACATCAGATGAGATGCTCACGTGGAAATTTGCTGGTGGTGGAACAACACTTTCGCTTACATAGCCTGCACATGCACGTTCACATTCTCCTCCTCTCCACGGTGCCATCATGACATCAATATGGCCAGTATAATGCAATAAACACTTTTAAATGAGACTTCAACAAGATCCACTCACGAAATGATAGAGCAAAGAAATGGAAGCGTCAAGCGCGACGTGTTTGCGGTCAGGTGCGCATCTGTGCTGTCCTGTTTGTGACAAACAACTCTCTTCTGTAAAAACTAGTTAAGCTCAGTACATTTGTAAACTTAACAGCCTCTCCTTGGATGGAAGTAGCAATAAATGTAAAGTGCATCTGGAAAATAAGGAGCGGAAAATGTAGTTGTGACAAGAAAACTGTCCTTGTGAGAACGCGCGTGCGCTGTCCATGAAGCGCGCAGCCGGGACTATTTGTACCCAGCTTACTCACTCACTGATTGATTGGCTGATTTGTTTGTCGTTCTGTTGTATTATTCTGCTGTTTAAAATAATTAAATATATGTTGGCATTCAGCATTCAAATATTTCTAATCAATGACACATTCATTTTTTCATGTTCGGTCTCTGCAATTTACTAAATAGTATTTAATGAATGAATTATGCATTTATATAGCGTTAAAATGTTAAAAATAAAATCGATTTTACACCTGCTGAGAAAATTTCAGTGATTTCAAATTATTTAAATAATTTAATTAAAATTAGGTAAAGTCTGCCATTTAAAAAAACTCAATGGTTTGCTAGTTTGAGCTGGTCCCCAAAACCTCTCCACACAGACCAGCCTGACCACATTAAGACCAAAAAAAGCAGTTTAAGCTATAGATGTGTTTTCTTTTCTTTTTTTTCTGCAGGATTTTTTTTTGAGGATGGAATTTCATTATTTACAATAAATTATCTCTCAATTGCAACTTTTTTTCTGTACATTGATCTCCCAACTGGCTCAAACTGTATTACCCCACATCCACATAGGATACTCACTAAAAATAGTTGGGTTAAAAATAATCTTTAAAACAAAATATATAAAATAGGCATAATAAAATAAAATAGTCTAAAAGTGTTAAGTAACAACCTAATAATTAAGTTAAAAAATATCAAATAAACTGATGTGGAATTACAAAATAAAAGCCCCCCAAAAATCTCATGTACAACCTGTTTTGCTTAGCATTTCAGATAGCTCTAAAAAAGAAAGTCCCTGTTACGACAGACTAGTATCACTTCATTGATAGTAGGCCTTCTGGGTGCACGGAACTTAGAGTAAACGGAAGATTGCCGTAATGCACCGTATTTGCGCGCACAACAAAACAGCTCGGCGGCTAGATTGACCGTGCATTTCGGAGTGGCGGCTGGCTTGACCGCAGTCTTTCATCCAAATGGTATAGTTAAATGATTAGTTCACTTTCAAATAAAAATTTCCTGATAATTTACACACCCCCATGTCATCCAAGATGTTTATGTATTTCTTTCTTCAGTCGAAAAGAAATTAAGGTTTTTGATGGAAACATTCCAGGAATTTTCTCAGTACGTTGAGTGCACGTGTTTAGCGTCATATCCAGAGATTGTGGGAAATAGACGTATGAGTGCTGCCAGCCTTGCTGCAGAGGTTGAATTCTGGGGGGTGGGGGGGTCAGCCAAAAATAAATGATGTAAAAAGATGTTGAAAATGTGTCAGTGCTCAGACCATACGCCGCACACTGCATCAAATTGGTCTGCATGGCTGTCGTCCCAAAAGGAAGCCTCTTCTAAAGATGATGAACTTGTGGGAGGGAGGATTTATTTTTATTTGAAGAAAGTCCGCAAACAGTTTGTTGAAGACAAGCAAACTATAATTATACAAATTATAAACAGACTAAGGACATTGATTACTGGAACCATGTCCTGTGGTCTGATGAGACCAAATTATTTTGTAAGTTATTTAATAAAAGAAATATGAAGATAAACATTATAATTATTTTACACACACGGACAGATTTGGTTCATGTCGTGATGACGGAAGGTGTCGGTTTATGAGAAAGCTTCTAATTCGTAACACAGAAGTGTAAAACAACGCACGGCATTGTTTGTCCTCAACCAGGACCCAATTGAGGAGTACAAAGAAAAGTGGGGCCCCACAAAATTGCATGGGTTGTGTGGTGCCTAAACATCTATTGCTGCCGGCTGGGGAGCTACAGTGAGGGAACCAAGCATGAAGCAGAGGATCCCCTCCCTTGGTGGGCCCCAGGAGTATTCCAACATGATAACGACCAGTGTTGGGGGTGGTCTGGGTAATAATATTACTTTTTTCAAGCTAGTAAAGTGCATTACTTTTTTAATTTACAAGAAAATATGTTTCTTTTTCAAAAAAGTGCTTCATTTATTGACGGCACTGGGGAGCAACAGTTCATTGAGGGAACCATGAATGCCAACATGTACTGTGACTTACTGAAGCAGAGCATGATCCCCTCCCTTCGGAGACTGGGCCACAGGGCTTTTTTAGGGAGTAAGTATTCCTTTTAAAAGTAACTTTCCCCATGATAACGACCACTGCCTTGCTAGCTGAGGGTAAAGGTAATGGACTGGCCAAGCATGTCTCCAGACCTAAACTCTATTGAGCATCTGTGGGGCATCCTCAAACGGAAGGTGGAGTTCAAGGTCTCTAACATCCACCAGCTCTGTGATGTCGTCATGGAGGAGTGGAAGAGGACTCCAGGGGCAACCTGTGAAGCTCTGGTGAACTCCATGCCCAAGAGGGTTAAGGCAGTGTTGGAAAATAATGGTGGCCACAAAATATTGACACGCTACTTTACATTGTAGCAAAGTGTCATTTCTTCAGTGTTGTCACATGAAAAGATATAATACATTTTTTTTACAAAAATGTGAGCGGTGTACTCACTTCTGTGAGGTACTGTACATCAAAGTAAGATGTTCAGAGAATGTGTGCACTAGAGCTTCATCTGGCATTCATAAATGGTTCCCGTACCTAAGGAAATGTTTGGAAATCATTCATAAATGCAGTGGCTTTGAATTAGCACAGTGCTGCAGGTCTGGTATGAAGTTCTTCAAATTAACACACACTGTCAGTCTCTTCTGGGGTTCAGAGCTAAAGAAACTTCACAGAAATGTTTGATGAGCAGCATCAGCTGGAATATCTAGTGCTTCTCAGCTAATAATGTAAAAAAAAACTACTATCAAAGTGGCCTGAAGCAAAGAGAAACAGTCTGAGATTCAGTGTCGTGCGTGTGTAATTGGTGTCAGGCACAATGATAACAAACAGTTATCACAAAAAATTGGAAACAATTATTACATATAATATATGAAAAAAACTGGTTTTCACAGATCAGTTTAAAACCTTTGTGCATTCATGTTAAGGATTGATATTCTGTGCTTGCAATTAAGTATATATTGGAACCAAGATATCACAGAAAGGACGTCCCATATCATCAGGTTTATGAGAGACTTTTTAAATAAAATGCCATTTTATTTTATTTCATGTTAAAGAAACATTTTAATTTGCTGAATTTTTATTGACCCTCAGGCCATCCTAGATGTAGATGAGTTTGTTCTTTCAAAGGAACAGATTTGGAGAAACTTAGCATTACATCACTTGCTCACCAATGGATCCTCTGCAGTGAATGGGTGCCGTCAGAATGAGAGTTCAAACAGCAGAGGAAAACATCACAATAATCCACCAGTAATCCACATGACTCTAGTTCATCAGTTAATGTCTTGGGAAATTAAAAGCTGCTTGTTAGTAAGAAACAAATAATTTCATAATCCATAATACTGCTTCCTTGTCCATTCTCCTGTTACCCTCTCACATCAAAATCCACGGACATATTTGTTTAGAACTGTTTTGTAACTGTAAACAGGGCTTGAGCTGCACATTTCTCTCCTGATTGAGACAAGATGGCTTTTTCCACTAGAGAAAGCAATATTATGGATAGAGGACTTGAATTTTAGCCAAAAGCAACAGTGTTAATATGCCTTTATGATGAATTGCTTTCTTACAGTGTTTCACTTCACAAGACATTAATTAATGCACTGGACTAGAGTGGTGTGGATTATTTGCAGATTGTGTGCTTTGATCAGTTGTTTGGACTCTCATTCTGACGGCACCCATTCACTGCAGAGGATCCATGGGTGAGTGATGTAATGCTACATTTCTCCAGATCTGTTCTGATGAAGAAACAAACTCATCTACATCTTGGATAGCCTGATCGTCTGCAAAATGACTAAATGTAAATATAAAAAAAGCAGATTTCACAGATATTTTAAAACCATGCTCTGCTATGTAGCTATGTTTAGGACTGATATGAAATAACATGAGATGAAAATATATGCTTATGAGTGCCTGGCTTCATGCACGCTGCTCAAGTTACATATGCAAAAATATCAGCTCTCAGTCAGGGGAGTGTGTTTTTTTCCACAAACGGAATACATTTTTAATGAGAGCAAATGGAGCCGCTTATTTTTGGGAGAGTGTGGGGTACACGGCACACATGTAATTCAAGCTAAATAATGCAGTAACTGTAATCGCTCACGGCGCTCAAGAGACGCCAGACACTTATCTTCCTCCTCAACAGGAGGCCACTCTGCTCCCAGCAGGATCCTGCTACGACTATAACAGGAGCCGTGTTGTGAATTCATACAGGTGTACACATACACACACTTCACTGAAAAATGATCTTTATATAAATCAACACTAAATACTGCATTCTATATCAGATATATACATTAACGACTGCTAAAATATTTCACATACAATTTAATCTTTGCATTATTTTCAGTATATAACACTACATATAATATCTTATAATTCTATATAATATCATAATATAAGGTTCTTGAAATGTTATAATGCAGTACAATAATGGAACCAAGATTATCACAGAAATAAAACAATATAAATAGGATCATGAGAATAAAATAATGTATTTATTTATTTCCCTTATAAAGCTATTGTGACATAATAGTACAGCTTGAAAACTTTGTCACATTTTTTATTTTATTTTTATTTTAGACTTTGCTGCATTAGATCATTTCAGAATGCAAGACTCAGATCCGTTAAATTGCTTTCCCATGAAATTAATTATTTTTTTATACTAATTATCTAAATTTGTCATGTCAGCAGTGTTCTTAAGTCAGGTTTAATGGATAACATTAAGAAGCACGCATTGTCTATTCCCTGGAATACGTTCCAGAACTGTTTGTTCAGTTCCACAAGTGCACAGTCCACAGTTCAACTAGTGAAAACAAACCGTCCTGATTGTGTAAATTACATACATTTTTCCTTATCAAGCATTTTAAATTTGGTTTATTTACCAAATATTCCACAGATCATACTATTGGTCTAACAAGTAAAAAATGTGCCAAGTAAAAATAATTTTAGATTTATATTTTTTTCAGTTGTGAAACTAATATATTTGCAAGCAAAAAAAATATATTATGAGTTCCATGCAATCCAGTAAATCCATTTTTGACACTATGATATTACAAACATGTTTTACATCTCTTGTGTATTACATTGTTTATCTTTTGTGTTGTATTTGGTGTTGTTAGCCCCTCAATCCTACATTCATAGCAATGGCAAGTTGGTTTATGGTTAGTTTACATTGGTCTAGTTGGCCAATAGCCATGCTGTTCCTCACTAAAGTTGTATGATCATATACTTTACAAACCTGTAGAGAACACTAAATCATGTTTATGTAATTATATTATATCTGGTAACACGTTATTTTAAGGTGTCCTTTACACATGTTACTATTATAATAACAATAAAATATGCATAATTACATGCAAGTAACCTGAAGCCAAATCCTAACCCTAACCGTATAGTAAGTACATGTAGTTTATTTATATTACTCAGTACTTAAATGTATAATTACACTGTAACAAGGTATGTTATAACTCAATAATATTCCAAATTGTTTATTTTATTTTTTATTTTTATTGAGAAGCGAATGAGGGAGAATATTCAACACACTCTTCTCTTATGTCCTCAGGACTCCTCACTCTCCCAAACCAATAGGTGGCGATATTGATTGAAATTAGTTGTCAAATCCAACAAAGGAGTGGAAACACGGAAGTCGAGGTGCTAGGTGAGAGAAATCTCCTCTAAGTACATGGTTAAAATGTATATTTTGTTCTTGGCAAATAACATTCCACCTGCGGTTCTCTGTCAAGGGCATTTGATTAATTTTAATCCGAGCGTCTTCATGTTGATGCGACACAAAGCTGCAAATCCCGTGTGTTGTCATATTTCAGTCTGATGACACAGCGAGCCGAGAAAAATTGGACAGATACCTTAAATATGCTAGAATAACTGTTTGTAAATACACGTGTATGGTTTATGTATGTCCCTTCGAGTAAAATAGACGAATGTGGTATTTTTCTAACTGCTGTCTCATTGCTTGCGTCTTGTTTTGCAACCTGCGCCAGACGAGAAATCCACCGCTGCAACATATTAATAACAAACCTCTTATCTAAAGTGTATAACCATTGCTTTTATTATTATCATACTGTTATATAGGGTTAGTTGTAGATGAATGCAAATAACAGAATAATAAGAAACCTAATATAATGAGACGTAGTTTGCATTACAGTATTCATCGGTGTTTCCTCTCCCATTGACTCTCGCAGGTTTCTTGTACCTCTCAAAACATCATGGAGTTTGCTGAGCTGATCAAAACCCCTCGTGTGGACGGGGTGGTCCTCCACCGACCCTTCATGCCCACCGTGGAGGGAACTCTGTGTCTGACAGGACATCACCTCATCTTGTCTTCTCGCCAGGACAACACCGAAGAGCTCTGGCTGCTGCATGCTAACATTGACTCTATTGAGAAAAGGTACTGCTGATGATATACAGAGAGGGAAGTCTGAGACACCTAGTAAAATGGCATATTAATTTTAAATACCATTTTTGTAATTTTCACAACTGTTCATAGGTTTGGGGTTAGTAAAATAAAAATATACGTGACCCTGGACCACAAAACCAGTCATAAGGGTAACAACTTTTGTTTTATTGAGATTTATACATCACCTGTAAGCTGAATAAATAAGCTTTCTATTGATGTGTGTTTGTTAGGATATGACAGTATTTGGCAAATCAAAATATTGAGAAAATCGCCTTTAAAGTTGTCCAAATGAAGTCCTTAGCAATGCATATTACTAATCAAAAATTAAGTTTTGATATATCTACGGTAGGAAATTTACAAAATATCTCCATGAAACATTATCTTTACTTTTATCCTAATAATTTTTTATCATAAAAGAAAAATTATAATTTTGATAATCCCTGTGCGACTTATCACTGGTTTTGTGGTCCAGGGTTACAATTTTGTGACCCTGGACCACAAAACCAGTCATAAGTGTCAATTTTTCGAAATTGAGATGTATCTGAAATACATTGTTAATATCACAGTGTGACACATATTATTTTAAGTCCTTTGTCATCTTAATTGATCACCCAAAAACGAAAACTGAATAAATACGCTTCCCATTGATGTATGGTTTGTTAGGATAGGACAATATTTGGCCGATATACGGCAATTTGAATATCTGGAATCTGAGGGTGCAAAAAAAAATCTAAATATTGAGAAAATCACCTTTAAAGTTGTCCAAATGAAGTTCTTAGCAATGCATATATTACTTAACAATTTTTTTTTAAATATATGTATGGTAGGAAATTTAAAAATATCTTCATGGAATATGATCTTTACTTAATATCCTAATGATTTTTGGCATTAAAGAAAAATTGATAATTTTGACCAATACAATGTATTGTTGGCTATTGCTACAAATATCCCTGTGCGACTTATCACTGATTTTGTGGTCCAGGGTTACAATTATATTTGTATTAATCAAGGATGCATGTAATTGATCAAATGACAGTAAATACATTTATAATGTTACAAAATATATGATTCAAATAAATTGTTTTGAACTTTATCTTCATTAAAGAATCCTGAAAAAGTATCACTGTTTTCACAAAAAAATTAAGCATCACGGCTGTTTTCAATACTGATAATAATAAGAATTCTCATATTACAATGATTTCTGAGGAATCATGTAGCACTAAAGACTGGAGCAATGTCTGTAGGAAAATTCAGCTTTGACATCACAGTAATAATTTCTACATATTAAAACGGTATAGAAAACAGTTATTTTAAAATGTAGTACTATTTCACAATACTAGCGGTTTTACTACATTTTTGATCAAATAAATGCATCCTTGGTGAGCATGAGAGACTTCTATCTAAAACGTCTTACTGACCTAATGTGCACAGGTTTGTCGGATCACTGGGAACTATTATTGTAAAGTGTAAGGACCTGCGGGTGATTCAGCTGGACATACCTGGCATGGAGGAGTGTCTTAATATTGCCAACTCAATTGAAGTAAACCTGCATTAGTACTCGCTCTCATAAAGCACAAGAATAATGAAATAATAACTCTAATTTCTACTAATCACTTTTGTGTTGTTAGGATTCAGATTCTGATTGTTCATTTCTCAGGCTCTCTCCACGCTGGACTCCGTGTCCCTGATGTATCCGTTCTTCTACCGGCCTTTGTTTGAGGTCATTGAGGATGGATGGCAGTTGTTTGTACCAGAGGAGGCTTTCAAAGATCTGGAGTCGATGGTATTGTTTTATCCCTGGAAGCCTTGACACTGAGGTCATCAGAAAAAGTTGTAATACAGTTTCTCAGTGTATCATTGCTCATTTTTTTCAGATGATTCTCTATGGGAAGACAAAGAGCACACATTCGTGACTGCATGCTCTGATATCCAATTTAGTACAAAATACAAATACAGTTAGTATTTCATAAACTTCCGTTCAAAAGCTTGGGGTCAGTAAGATTTTTAAAATGTTATTCATACACCGAAGCTGTGTTTATTTGATTAAAATACAATAACACGTTAATAATATTCTGAAATACAGTTACAATGTAAAATAACTGTTCTCTATTATAACTTGTTTTAAAGTCCTGTGATGGCAAAGCTAAAATTTCAGCATCATTACTTCAGTCTTCAGTGTCACGTGATCTTTCAGAAATCATTCTAATATGCTGAAGGAGCATTTATTATTATTATCAATGTTGAAAACAGTTAATATAATAGTAATATTTTGTGGAAACTTGAAGTGCTCTAAAAAGCATTTATTTGAATTATTATTTTTCTAACATTATAAATGTATTTACTGTCACGTTTGATCAATTTAATGCATCCTTTTTATAATAAAAATACATTTCTTAAAAAAATGACTGACTCCAGCTTTTGAGTGTTAGTGTATATCTCAGTTTATTTTAAACCTCTTTTGGATTAGTTTTTTTAGTAATTATACATTAATGAAAGCTTTTCTGCTTTTGATTTCTGTTATTTTCAATTAAAAATAAAGTGTCTAATTAAATAAAGGTGACACTGAGTTCTGTTGTCTTCTCTCAGACAGATGAATGGAGACTGAGTGAGGTAAATAAAGACTTCAGCGTGTGCCCCTCGTACCCGTCCCTACTGACTGTGCCCAAAGACATCGATGATGAAAGTCTCTGCAAAGCTGCTTCCTTCCGCCACGGAGGCCGTTTCCCTGTGCTCAGTTACTACCACAAGAAAAACGGCATGGTTAGAAGAAGTGCGCTTTGGACATTTTGCTTCCAAATGTTGACCTGTTTAATACAGACTCTGCTCACACTGTTCACAGGTGATGATGCGAGCAGCACAGCCACTAACAGGAACCAATGGACGCCGCTGCAAAGAGGACGAGAAACTGATCAATGCCACACTTTGCGTCGGGAAGCGAGGTTACATCATCGACACGCGGGCTATAGCTGTGGCGCAGCAGGCTAAAGCTCGCGGAGGAGGATTTGAACAGGAAGCCAACTACCCTCAGTGGAGGAGGATCCATAAAGCCATTGAGAGGTGTGTATCCAATTGTGACCCTCTCTGTGAAATCCAGGCTAAAGTCTCAAAATCTAATTATGAGAAAACAAGCATCAAAGTTTGATTTCTACCATTAATTTCACTATAATTTCAATATTTGACATGACCTTAACTCAGTCAATATTAAAGATATAGAGGTTACATTTTCACTGAATGTTCTTTACCATATGAAGGATGGATTTTTTTTTTGTTGTAGAAAACAGCAAATCACAAAAAAAATTACTTTAGCTGGGTTTTCACAGAGAGGGTCACAATTATTCTCACACAGCCAGACTAACTGCATAAGTAGAGATGGATAATAGTAATATTCTGACTCATAATCATTTTCATGTTATGGCCAGAAATAACAATAAATAAAAAAGAAAATATAATTTGATACTATTTTGTCTAAATAGACATAAAATATAAACTGGAATCAGCCGTATTAAATTTAGACTGCACAACATTGTAATGCTGCACTTATTTGATTAAGAATACAGTAAAAACACAGCACAGTATACAGTATAGTAAAAATACAGTATTACAATTTAAAATAACTTTTCTATTTAAATATCAATTTTAAAATGTAATTTATTCCTGTAATATAATTTAGTTTTAACTTTTTTTGCATTGAAATGTAGAGAACATAAGTGAATTTGATTTAAAAATTAATTATTATTTTATTTTATTAAAAATCTTAATAAATTTAAAAAACAATTTATTTTTATTAATTTTTTTATTTAAAATTTAGATTTTTTTTAAGTTGGCATGAAACAAATTCAATATGTTTCAATTTTACAACTATTTTTTAATGCATGTTATAGATCTTATTGTGAATGGTTCATGCATGTTTAATTAAATAATATGCATTTATTTGTTTATTTAGGTCTTGTATTGTTTAATCAAAACATAACTTCCGTCTTGTTTCATCGTGATTTTGACAAACGTTTGGAAAATCCAGTGACTATTTATTATGTGCTCAGCTTGATTTACAGGCAAACTAATAAAGTTGCTTAAGTCAGTGAATCAAATCATTCTTTTCAATCTAGTGATCAATATAAATCGGGCGGTCAGTGAATGGACTGTGAGCGATTTGTACCATCTGAGACTGAAACTAGTACCCACTGTACTTTTATTAGGAGGCTTAAACTCGTTCAAGCCTGGAAAACATGCTAAAATGCTAATTTGGAGCCGAAGTCTACCATATGCAAGCAAACAAACACACACAGCTGCGTAAATAAGTCCTGTAACTGAGACCATAATCTGACAGCTGTTCTCCCACAGGTCTAATGTTCTGCAGGAGAGTCTGATAAAGCTGGTGGAGGCGTGCAACGATCAGTCGCACAGCATGGACCGCTGGCTCAGTAAACTTGAAGCGTCCAACTGGCAGAGTAATGTTAAGGAAATCCTCACCACGGCCTGCCTGGCTGCACAGTGCATTGACAGGTACATCTGTTGAGACGTCTATCTGTTCCTGTCCCACACACACTGAGCCATTACACTGCAGACAGATCTGTACATGCCATATTGTGCAGCTGTATTAATTACTGTTTTAGCTCTATTCTAAGTTAATTACAAAAGCTGCTGTCGCCCTGTTTCTCGCCTCATTTGTTGCAAAGCTTGTTGTGGTGATAATTAGTGCTGTTGTCATGCTGTAATCATTGTGTTCGTACCACACTGGTACTGTTGCTTTAAAAGCTGCTTTTGGCATGCAGTTCATTATCAGGTTTGTAACACAGTGATAAATATTCTCAAACTGAGTGCAGTTTCAAACTTAGAGGGGCCACTTTAATTTGTGTTGTATTCTAGGGAAGGGGCGTCAGTGCTGGTTCATGGCACAGAGGGCACTGATTCAACACTGCTGGTCACGTCTCTCGCCCAGATCATCCTCGATCCGGCATGCAGAACCATCCGTGGCTTTGAGGCGCTGATTGAGCGAGAGTGGTTACAGGTGAGAAACCTTGACTCGGATGTGTCTGATTTCTGCTTCCTGTCCCGTTGTCAAAATCATTCTGTTACCCTCCCTAGAAATTCTCAGAATGTGCTGTAAAAAGTTGGCTGCTCACTATATTTGCATACTGTAAATATTATCATAAGCCATCAGAGAAGAACAACAGTGTAATTGTATAAAGACCAAGTATTTTAAAAGTGCAAAATATTCTACTGGAGTTAACTGTATTTTTTGTTGTTGGATGTAGAAACAGCTTGTTTTTTATTTTATTAATGTATTTATGTACTTTAGTGTGCAGAAGTTTGGGTTAATTTAGCAAGGATGCATCAAAAGGGACAGTAAAGACATGTATAATGTTACAAAAGTTTTCTATTTCAAACAAATGCTGTTCTTTTGAGCTTTCTATTTGTCAGATATTCCTAAAAAACAATTATCACAGTTTCCACAAAAAATATTAAGCAGCACACACATTTCCAACATTGATCAAAATAATAAATATTTCTGGAGTACCAAATCAGCATATTAGAATGATTTCTGAAGAATAATGTGACACTGAGGGCTGGAGTTATAGATACATTAGATTAGAAAATTATTTAAAATTGTAATAATATTACTGATTTTACTGTATTTTCTATCAAATAAATGTAGCGCTGTGGTGAGTGTAGGACACCAGAAACACTAAAAATATATTTAGAAAAGTAAAACGTTGGAGTAGTGTTGTATGGTCAGTATTTTTCTTTTTATTATATTTGTTTTATGTCTGAATGCCGTTATGTATCTACTTAACATATCAATATATATAATGTTGTATATAATGACATATTGTTGATAAATACTACTACATAGTCGTGATGACTATAAAATGTGTCACAAGTAATGTATAGAAAATAAAGACCCTTGGTACCCTTGACCCTTTGATAATACACTGATTAACAACATAGGAAACTAGGAAGTGGAATGAGACACAGCCTTGGTTTTAAAATGATGTTTCTCTGTGAAGTCTGGGATAACCTATGATCTTGTAACCTTTACCTCCAGACCGGTCACCCGTTCCAGCAGCGCTGTGCACAGTCTGCATACTCAAACGGGAAGCCTCGGAGTGAAGCGCCAGTGTTCCTGCTCTTCCTGGACTGTGTGTGGCAGATCCTGCGGCAGTTCCCCTGCTCCTTCCAGTTCAACGAGAACTTCCTGATCATGCTCTTCGAGCACGTCTATGCCTCACAGTTTGGCACTTTCCTTGGAAACTGCGCTGCTGAGAGGTTAGTGTCACCCTTCATCACATTCCTGTCATGACGTCCATTCACAAATTCTCACATGCTCATCTCATTTCCTATATTACATCACATACAGCCTTTAAAAAAAATCTGATAAATCTCCAAGTAGCCAACACAGGACCTGTCACAAACACCACAGTTATTTATCACACTGAAGGTAACTTGTGTGACAGTCGCGTCACCAAAGTGTGGATTCAAAACCTGAAAGGGAGTTTGGGATTGAGCCATAGTTTACACTTGTACATAAACACATGGCATGTTGTAATTCTATCCGTATGGAAAGATATGTTCAGGAGCAGAGGGTCACGAGTTACGACCCTTTCCGTCAACACTCCTGCATCAGTAAAGGTCAACTTGTAGTTTGCTGTGACCTTTTGTGTTTGTTTCATATTCTGAACAGGATGTTTTGGTAACTGTGTTGTGAAATGAGTTTCCGCTTGTTGCTTAAATGTGTATCACATTTCAAAATGTCCAGTTTTGGTACAGTCATTTACCGACAATGAATGATGTGTAGTTTGTGACGTCATAAATCTGATCTTTAGACCCAAGAGGAGCGGTATCATTCTGGTTTAACATTTTTACATGTGTTTTCTTTAAAGGAACTCAAGAAATAAAGGTTCCTTGTGGGCATCGATGTTTCCATAAAGAACCTTTAACATCTATAGAAACTTTCCCTTGTATAAAAGGTGGTTCATAGTGGAAAATTATTCTTAAAATTGCTGTTTACTAAGAAAACAATGGTTCTTTTAAGAACTGTTCATTGAAAGGTTCTTTAGGGAATGTAAAATGGTTCTTCTGCAAAACATCTTTGCAACCTTTATATTAAAGAATGTAGCTTGTAACTCAGAATTGCAAGATTAGAATGTTTATGAATGTTAGGATTCAGCTTGAAGTATAGAATAGTTGCTTATTGTAACATAATGGATGGCAACAGCTGGACGTGTCTCGCTCTTCATAACATAACTTTACTGTAAAGTTTAGGTGTAAATGTAAACTGTACTTTCTGTGTAATGTTTCAGGCTGAAGCTGCAGCTGCCTCAGAAAACCGTTTCTTTGTGGTCATGGGTGAACAGACCTCAGGAGCTGGAGCGATTTCTCAACCCGCTGTACGAGCCCAATAACCTGGTCATCTGGCCGTCTGTGGCTCCTCAGAGCCTGCTTCTGTGGGAGGGTGAGCACCATCAAATCTCCCATATTCCTCTCATTTTCTTATATCTTCCAGCACCTGCTGTGAATGTGACATCATCATGAAAATTAAATTGAAAAGCATGTTTACCCAGTTAAACTATAGGGGGCAGTCATATGCTGTTTGGTGCTTTAACTATATTTTTGCAGTGAACCTTAGGATATGTGAGATGTTTAAAGAACGTGTGGATTGTAAGATCAGTATGTGTTTTGAAATGAATGGTATGTCACCATTCCTCCATGACATAGATAGATGCATCTATAGATACTGTATCTTGTGCATTAGTCACGTACTTCAACAATCATGTTTAACAAACTCTGAGACAGATTTGCATCTGAATAATTATTCTCCTGGTGTAGTGAAAATGAAAGCCTTCTGGACCACATATTCGTTTATTTTTTTATAATTTAATTTATATTAAAATCTAAAATGATAGTTATTATTAATTACATGTAAGAAGTATTTTAATATTAGAATACAATATTATGTAAATTAATTATTTACATTTATAAATAACACACCTATAGTCCGCTGCGAAGTTATTGTAGTTTGTATATATGACAGAGATTTTGGTTTTCTGGACATAGATTAAACAAAGATGAAATGGGCTAAATTAAAATAAAAAGTTAATATTACTCTAAATATAATAATCCATTTAGCTCTGTTTAGTTTTAATCAAGAAAACTCACCTTCCTCGTCATGTTAAAGATATTATTAAGCATTAAAAAAGCAACTCTATGACTCGTTTGTTTTAAGTCTTTCACTAGGTACATATTAACGTCACATGGAATTCACAAGTGTGACGTGATTTAACCCTGATGACCGCTGCGCCATTCATTTTTTTGTCCTCGTCTCTGGAGCCTGTCATGCCTCTATTTTAGAGGTGCAGTGAAAGAGACTCTTTCAGGAAGGGCAGCCAAGCAGACATGAAGTTTAATGCCACGGGGTTCACTTTCAGTCACATGAGCAGTTCTCAAACAACTCACAGATATGTTTAGACCTTTCAGATACACTACCAGTCAAAGGTGTGAATATTAGTGTACTCGCCAAAAGAGCTACACTGAACAGTCTTCTAGTATAGATATAAGCCTTTGCCTAGATTACAGTTCATTAACCTATATATATAGTTTTTTTATATATATTTTATATATATATTTTTTTTTAATCCCATGTTTGTTGGGTGTTTTTAGCTGCTTTTCCTTCACTATCTGGTCCAACCCATTAAAGATAAATACAATAATAATTATTGAAATTAGAAATAATCACAATTTAATTTCACTATAGAATAATTTATAATTTAAAGGGTGTAGTAATAAGGATTTAATTGGTGAATCATGAGAAACACAGTTAAGTGTTTCAGTATTTCACAGTTAAGTAAGCAGAAATCAGTTAAGTGTGTCCAAATTCTTTGTACATTGCACAGTGAATGTCAGGGTTGTGTGTGCAAAGGCACTCTGCATGCAGGGATGAATGGAAGATTGGTTAGATCATACAGGATTACTGGGAGACGTATGTGTCGCGTTCTTTAACGTTCTGCCTGGAAACAAAGATGCTATTACGCCAAACTCCCTCACGAAAGAAGAAAGCCGTCATGTTTACAAATGTGACGGCGAACGCTTATCAGTGTCAGCTAAACGCTGGATTTTCAAAAGTATGTGAAAATTTTTAAGTTCACGGCATAGAATCTTTAAAATATGTCCAGAGAGTTTTACACACCAGTCTGTTATCGTGGCGACATTTCCACGCCCCTAAACATGACGTGGAACAAAACGAAACGTGATTGGTTGCTTTACCTGTCAGTCATATGGCCTCTTGGACGGGCCTTGGCCAATGAAAGTAGCCAAAGTTCCCAGACCTTCAGCCGTCAGTCTGAAGGCAGTGTTGCCAGTTTGAATTTGATTGTGCGGGTAAATATTGGCTTGGGCGTGTGGACAAAATTTGGGCTGGTTTGGGGTCAGTTTGGCGGTTTTCTAACATATACATTATATAGGTTAATTTATTAACATACAAGCCCAAGTGTGCATATACTGCATCCAATCAGTCATCACGACGTTACTAAACGCACACACTGCAAAGACGACTGGTGCTGATGTTGACGTCGTGGCCGCACTTATAGCCAGGGGCGGACTTGTTCAAACAAAAGTTGCGTCCGACATCTAGCTGGTCACTCGCAAGCTCAGTGACGCAGTAATGATGACTCAGTGATCTGTCATAACGGTACGGACGATACTAAAAAAGTGGTACCGTACAGTACCCAGTTGAACCGTACGGCCAGGGTACCATGCAGTGGACTTAGTGATTTGAGGGCCCTTAGCAAATTTCATGGACGGGGCCCCAACACAATAACTATAATGCTCTTTTACGCTTAACCCTTATTTTGCTCGCTAGCTCTCTCTCATTATAGCAATAACTATTATTTATTGTAACTATTACCCCTTCACAAATTAAGCACCATAAATTATTAGTCAACCTGATGCTGTTCTAAAGCCATATTAAGCTACTTTATTTTTTTTAATAACAAAAGGCATTATATAAAAAAAATGCTTGCACTTGTCCATTTAATGAATTGTAAACTTCTTCAATCTTTTCCCAAAAGGGATTAAAATGTCATAAAAATGATCCCATGCAACTCGTTCCGTATTCCAAGTGTTCTTGCTTATAGCCAATCACTAGGATCAGCAGACAATGCAACTCAGTGATAGAAAATCACTGAGAAAAATCAGAGCACAGTTTAATTATTTAATCAAAATCGATTTATATATACGATCCTGTCTTTTATCTTTTAAACGCTCAAGATCCTTGAAAGCTGCTGGACTTGTTAGTTTTGACTGTGCAAAGTTCTGTGTTATGTTCAATATGAACTTAACAAAAGACTTCCTCTAGTTCTGTGTGAAATTATAGAGCGACACGAAGGTAGGCGCATTATTGTTGTTAATGTTTTTATTGTTGGATTATCATACAGTATGTATGCATCAATGAATGACACCGTTTTGACTGTCATGGTGTGTGCATGAACGAGTGTGAAATACCTAATTACGTTGCTTATTCCGGTCGCTTATATTGGGCACCTTTTTGCATTTCAATTCTGACTGTTGACATTGGAAATGATGCATGCGTTTCGGTTAATTTCTGCTTGCATATTTTTAATCATATTTGGTAACATCTTTAATGTATTTGCCCCGATTTGATCCATGGACCATTTATCTATAGCATTATATTTATATTATTGTCTTTTATTTTGTTTTAATGAGTAAAAATGGCTCTTATCAACCTTGATTTACATTCTATCACATTTTTTTGACAGTTAAAATTTTGGGCGGGTCTTTGTGAGCTTTTGGGCTGGACATCATCCATCCTATCTGGCAACACTGTCTGAAGGTCTGGCTACGTGAGACTATCAAAAGCCTAATTAAGGCAGTCATACATTGTAGTTTATATGCATTTAGGGGGCAGTGTTTAGGAATGGAGAAATGGCACCTGGGTGACGACCTTAAACAAAGCATGCAAATGAAGTATTCAGGTATAGCAACCTGCCCCTTTTAACCAGTCCTAATCCAATCAGCATAATTACTCAAAGAGTCATTACAAACAAAAGGTGAGAGTCTCCGTTATCTGGCTCATTTGACTTACAATAAGAACATGAACTGGCAGGAACCTCTTGCTACAAACTTTGTTTAACAGAATGTCATCATCTTTAAATGATAAATACAATGTACTTCACCTTAGTTTTTCATGTGATCCCATGTAAGAACATAGGTTTAGCATATCTTAAACAGATTCTTAAATTTGTCATCCCACACTTTCTTCCAAGTCACTTTTGTACAGAACCATATGTGAAAGAACTGTGTCCAGTTTATTTTTGGCAAGCAGATGTATTGCTAGTATAGTACTGGTTGGCTATATTAACATGGTACCTCAGGCTGTCCAAGATATAGCAGTTTTTTTCTTTATCGGAACCGATTTGGAGGAAATTGGCGTTACATTATTGCTCCGCAGTGAATGGGTGCTGTCCGAATAAGAGTCCAAACAGCTGATAAAAACATCACAATAAACAACAAGTAATCCTCACAACTCTAGTCCATCAATTAACGATTTATGACATGAAAAGCTGCACATTTTATTTGTAAAAGGCATTTTAACTTTAAACCATCACTCATGGCTAAAATATGAGTCTGTAGTTCATAATAGTGCTTCCTCCAGTGAAAAAGTCCTTCCCCTGTTGTCCTCTCACATTAAATTTCAACAACATATTTGTTTAGAACTATTTTGGATTTTTTTCACTTGAAAATGATCTGTGCATATTTCTCTCCTGATTCAGATGAGAAAACCTTTCACTTGAAACAGCAATGTTATTATAGAAAAAAGGATTTGTTTCTTACAAACATGCAGATTTTCACTTTACAAGATATTAACTAATGGACTGGAGTCTTGTGGATTACTGTGATGTTTTTTTAACTCTCATTCTGATGGCACCCATTCACTCTAGAGCAAGTGATGCAATGCAATAAATACATTTCAATGCAATGCAGTGTTGCAGTGCAATACATTTCTCCAAATCTGTTCTGATGAAGAAACAAACGCATCGACATCTCTGATGGCCTGGGGGTGAGTGATTTTCATTTCATTTTTTTGGGTGAACGGTTCCTTTAAGTGTCAAGGACCTTTGAGAAATAGCTAATCAAATGTTAATTTCACAGTTGGATGAGTATTGACCAGTGCACTCTGCTAACACCATTACAAAATGTCAGCTTTACGTGTGTTAAGAAATATGGGATTGGTGTTTGTGTGGGGGTATTTAAGCTTTCCTTATGTACCTTAAAGTACAGCAGGGCCATCAACGTGGCCATCACAACTCCTTTTTATTTGTGTGTGTATCCCAGAAAAGATAATTTATCAGCAACACAGAATGATATCATCCAATATCGCATATCTACCTTGTTCTTATCTCTGTAGGGGTATTCCTTCGCTGGAATCGCTCCACAAAGTGTTTGGACGAGGCCCATCAGGAGATGGTCCATATTATAGAGTACAACAAGGAGCTGCAGAACAAAGTGAACAGCCTGCGCAGACAGCTGGCCCAGCTCGAGACGGAGGACAGCCCACTGCAGACACCATAGGACATCAACAGAATGGTATCCTTCTGATCCATCTCGGTCTTACTGAATCAAGCCTCACGCACGTGTATCTACACTCCTCTGATTGTACTCTTTCTTTCTGACTCCAATGGATTCTATTCTCTGGCCACTAGATCTGCTACTCTATTAATATATCATTGTAGATTTCTTTCTTAAACACTATGCCTCACTTGTCCTTATTATGACGTGGTTATGATATGGATGTAATTTCACTAGAGATTGTACATTGGTGCTTTGGTTTACATATTCTCAAAGAAAAGGGACTGCTGATGTGCCATTTATTTTATTTTAAGTTGTGTGCCATGAAGTGCAATAGAAAATATAATTCTAAAATAAAAGGGAAAATATTGGACTGACTATTAGATGCTGGAAATATCATTTGAATCTGACACAGCTGGTTTACATAGTCTTATGTGTTCCCTAACTCCTTCCAAAGAGACACTGACCACATGATTAAAGAGAGAGTTCACCCAAAAATGCTGTCCAAGATGTAGATGAATTTCAGAACAGATTTGGAAAATCTTCATTAGAACAGATTTGGAAAAGTTTTACATTTTTATCAGCTTTTTGAACTCTCATTCTCACGGCACCCATTCACCGCAGAGGATGTATTGGTGAGCAAGTTTTGCAAGTGTGAAAGAACAAACTTGTCGACATTTTGGATGGTCTGAGTTGAGAGTGAGTACATTTTCAGCAGATTTGCATTTTTGGGTGAACTCTTTCTTTAATATATCGCCAAAAGTGGCACTTTTTGCTTTACAAATGTAAGATTGTTTGTGCACGGGTAATATTCATATTTGTATAAAGATGTTTAGTATATAGTTTAAAAATCCAGATTTCTGTTAGAGATAGAGAATAATGTGTCATAAATTTTCCACTCAACCCTTACAAATCTTTGTTACAAAATGTTTTTTTTTATGAATATCTTTATTTGGACACACAAAGCAGTTGTTTAGGAACATCTAAAAATAAAGCCCACTGGGATTATTCCAGTTTCCGTTCTGCACAAAAGCATTTCATTCCCTCCAGTTCTCCATGAGTGACATGAGCATGGTCTGTAGACAGAAGGTGTTTGCTGCAAAGTCTCATGCAAATCATTTCACATATCATTTATGCAAATAAATAAAGATTTATAGGCCCATGCTCAATGTGCCATTTTTTTGGTCTATTTGTTTCATAAATATCTGAGTATTTAAATATATCGTGCAGTGACTCCTGTAGCCTATATAGGCCATTTTAATATTCCACTGGGTTCTTGCCATTAAATAGACTCTGCTGCATTTATGAATGTGTTTTAGTTTAAGGTAGGCATTGATACTAGGATAGATAGACCGTTAGTTGTTGTTTTTTTATGCACAGTTTTTTTTATTTCCTTCTGGCACTTCAGTAGCATCAACTGACAAGCATTATTAGGATTCACTGTAAAATTGTCTGTACAGTGTCATGCCTTGCTTTACAAAATATTGATCAAATGTATAACTGAGGTATGTTATGTTCATTAAATTTGTTTAATGTACATCTGTGTGTATTTTTTTCATATTTAGATTAAGTATCTCCAGTTCCAAGGCAATAAATGGTAATAAAATATGAATTACCGGTAGTAAATTTGACTTATCTTATCAGCACTTCACAATAATGACCGATATTACCATTGAGAAAAAGGAAACAATGGTATGTAAACGTCAAACTGAATATACAGTATAGCTCATGTAAAATATAGAATGCCATTTTACATTATAATATATATATTGAAGGATTGTCAGAATAATAGTTTTTTTTTAAACCTGTTTCTGAACTGTCAAATAATTAGTTAACAGCTTATGCTGCAAATACAACCACTGGCTGTGTAAAGCACCATATCTCTCGTCGCAAATACACATGGTTGCTTTCCTCGCTCATTATCAGGAACATGCAGTGTTTCCTGGGGGAAGGGCCTGATACAGCCACACGTATACAGTGCTCTATATGTGCGCTCGAGTTTCAAATGCACCCTATACAGGACCTCTTGTGCTGTGCAGATACTGATTTCTTTGCTATGTCTCGAAATAATGTATGTGCTGGCATGCTCTGTATTCTGCTTTTAATCATGGACTATGCCTAATAGACACAAAGACAACACTTGTTAGGCTCACAGAGACGGTTGCAGACCTGAAGTAACCTCTGGGCAAACACTTCACACAAGCTCTAAAAGTGTGTCACATTGAGTTACTCATTCACTATTTTGTTATGTCAGAGATTTGTCCTTCTTCTGTGACCTGCACACATCAGGTATCCGCCCTATTGATCTATTCGATTGAAAAGCCTCATAAATACACCTGGAGTGTTTGGACTGAGGTTTTGAGAGATTTTAAGGGTAAATATCAATAGAGTTGAGAGGATATGACCTTGAAGCATCACAAGAAGGTTTTAATCATATTGATGGTGTGTGGTTGGCAGACCAGAACCTGTAATAGCTCTGACTTGCCATCCATGCATTGGCAGAAAATAGCAGAAACAATAAAAAAAGGCTGCTGGAAAGGTAATGTTCCTCTGTTTTTTGTTTTGTTTCAAGCTATCAATCAGCTATCATTCACATTTAGCAGATGCTTTTATCCAAAGCGACTTACAAATGATGACAATAGGAGCACTCAAAACATTATATATATATAAACACTCACTGGCCACTTTATTAGGTACACCTTGCTAGTACCGGGTTGGACCCCCTTTTGCCTTCAGAACTGCCTTAATTCTTCGTGGCATAGATTCAACAAGGTGTTGGAAACATTCCTCAGAGATTTTGGTCCATATTGACATGATAGCATCACGCAGTTGCTGCAGATTTGTCGGCTGCACATCCATGATGCGAATCTCCCGTTCCACCACATCCCAAAGGTGCTCTATTGGATTGAGATCTGGTGACTGTGGAGGCCATTTGAGTAAAGAAAACTCATTGTCATGTTCAAGAAACCAGTCTGAGATGATTTGAGCTTTGTGACATGGTGCATTATCCTGCTGGAAGTAGCCATCAGAAGATGGGTACACTGTAGTCATAAAGGGATGGACATGGTCAGCAACAATACTCAGGTAGGCTGTGGCGTTTAAACGATGCTCAATTGGTACTAAGGGGCCCAAAGTGTGCCAAGAAAATATCCCCACACCATTACACCACCACCAGCCTGAACCGTTGAGACAAGGCAGGATGGATCCATGCTTTCATGTTCTTTACGCCAAATTCTGACCCTACCATCTGAATATCGCAGCAGAAATCGAGACTCATCAGACCAGGCAACGTTTTTCCAATCTTCTATTGTCCAATTTTGGTGAGCCTGTGCGAATTGTAACCTCCGTTTCCTGTTCTTAGCTGACAGGAGCGGCACCCGGTGTGGTCTTCTGCTGCTGTAGCCCATCTGCTTCAGGGTTCGATGTATTGTGCATTCAGAGATGGTATTCTGCATACCTTGGTTGTAACAAGTGGTTATTTGAGTTACTGTTGCCTTTCTATCATCTCTAACCAGTCTGCCCTTTCTCCTCTGACCTCTGACATCAACAAGGCATTTTCGTCCACACAACTGCCGCTCACTGGATATTTTCTCTTTTTCGGACCATTCTCTGTAAACCTAGAGATGGTTGTGTGTGAAAATCCCAGTAGATCAGCAGTTTTTGAAATACTCAGACCAGCCCGTCTGGCACCAACAACCATTCCACGTTCAAAGTCACTTAAATCCCCTTTCTTCCCCATTCTGATCCTCGGATTGAATATATATATATTAATAAGAATAGAGAAGGCTAGTGTTAGAGGCCTTTTTTAAGAGCGTGTAAGTGTTACAGGGTCAAGACAACAAATGAAATAGAATTAAAATAGAGAGTGCTATACTCTTTTACGGTTTAACTCTATAGAGTTAGAGGGTCAAATGAAGATGACATTTTTCCCCATCATAATGAAGATTTTAGTTAAATTGTAAATAATATAAGGGAAACTGTAGGTTACACCTTCATGTAACTGGTCTCAATTTCCTAGGGTTTCACCGTTTTAACATTTTAATCACAGTTTTGCCTTCACTAGTTAATGTTCAAAAAACATTTACCTTTTAGAGTTTTTTATTCCTCAATTAACATGGCAACATGAATGAAAACACTCAAACATTTACCTTTTAGAGTTTTTTCCTCAATTAATATGGCAACATGAATGAAAAAACTCAAAATCTCAATACCATGCTACTCCTACTACTAAGTAGTATTAGTTTTAGCAGTATTCTTAATGATAATTATAATTCTACAAGTAATTCAGTGATGTTTAAAATAGTTTAAATAGGATTTATATGTTTAAAAATAAATTTGATGCTAAATTTAGTGTGGCAAAAAGCACATTTTCCTCATTAGGTAATTTATCCTTTTTTTTCTTTTGTAGGTTTGGCATTTTATAGAAACAAGAAATATTCTCTCAAACCCTTTACTATGAGCTTTCTGTCTCTCAGTTCCAAACCCAAACGTCCCGTTGACTGCATTCGTTGTGAGAGGGGGGTTGAACATGTGCAAGCCTGAAAAGACCCTCAGTCGTCATGTTTCAGTTCTACAGACGTCAGGAAGGCGTGGCCAGGGCCTCACCTCCAGGTCTGGCCAATCAGAGCGCAGCCGGCTTCTCTTGAAAGCCTCTTGGGCTGCCGATATAAAACCTCCGCGGCGGGCTGATGCAATACTGTTCTGGAAGATACTGAATGAAGCATCAGTGACGGAAAACCAGATAAAGAAAGCTGCTCACGTCGCCCAGAAAAACACGTTTTCTGTCAAATCTCTGAATCTTATTCTAGTCAATAGGTGAGTGAATTTATTTACTGAAATCGACTGCATTTTGCTTTTAAGATTGATTACAAATGAACGTTAGAACCTTATCTGAACGCTGGCTTCCCATGGCCTTGACTGGAAAGATAAAAATGCATGATAGTTTATGTTTCACTTTCACAACCTTATCGCATTTTACTTCTCAATCCAATTACTTTGTCCTAAAGCATTCCGTTAAATATCTAACTTAACGTTATATGATTTTAGGCCTATAATGAAGCTCAAGACGTGGTTATCTTATATAACGTTACCTCTTCCTCATTTTGTCACTTTCCCGAAAACACAAGACTTCCCTTTAGTGTTTCCTAAAATACGGTAGTTCGTGTCAAACAAAGTGTCAAAATCCTGGTAAAGTGACCGTTAATTTAAGGTGTTTTATCTCAGGGTGTAACGTTAACGTTAGTCACCGTGAGCACGTTTGCTCGCGTTCTTCTAGAGCCGATAATGTTAGTCTGCCAGCAGAAGTCTTGCACATCGCTTCAGTCGTAACGTTACCGCTAGTTTTAACCCTGAGTTAGACAACTTGTCATTTTAAAACGCGGTTATCACTTCTTCTGAATGGCTTGTAAAACTACTCGGCCGAAATTGCAGTGCTAAAGGTACGAAAATGTTACAGCGAGTTGTTTAGCAACAGACAACCAATCATGAGCTCCCTCGGTGCTTATCTCATTAAATATTCATGAGCTTTGACGCGTAGTCTACAAGCATGTACTTTAGAAAACGGATAAAAATGTAGACGAGAGGCAGTAGAAGGGTTAACTGGGTGATAAAGAGACCATATTGTATTTGCCTTATGTTATGTGAATATTTCAAGAGACCAGAGCGGGTCTACGTGGCCACTTTTAAAACGGGCCATGTACCCTATTACCTAACAAGTTTGAAGGTTAATACGGGGCTTATAAATATGCCGTGTGAAATCTCGAAACACGTCTACCAAAAATGATTTACTAACCCGGGATAACGTATGAACCGCGTGAACGTGGACCAAGACAACCCAGCATTGCGTCCCAGGCTTTGCACAGCGAAAAAAAGCCTTTGAAAACTAGTCTAACCTGATTTAAATTCCCTGAAGTCTGACTGACCTTTCCGTTCGAGATCAAACCGGATTGGATTGTGTGTTAGGCTATTGTAAAGCAAAAAAATAAAACCGTGGACACGAACAGAACAGTCCCCACAGACTTGGCACAATGAAGCGTTTGGAGGTCGTATTGAAGGATGTGTTCGGCATCTCGCCACGGTGCTCGCGTGCTGATTGGTTGCTGACGAAGGCAGGGAGGTATAAATAAGCTCACATTACATTCTTCGTTCCTTTCGTGCCTTTACTTTTGCAAGGTAAGAAAGTTCGGCGGTGACAACTTAGAAAATGACTTTTTTTCGGTTTACTGTACGAATTTTACCATAGGATGAACTTTGAGGCGCCATACATCAGGTTTAGTTCATTAAAGTTAGTTTACCTGCCAGTGTAATTTACTGCACTGAGCTTCATGTGACTACGTTTGAAATGGCATTGATGTGAGAAGCATATGTTCGATGTTTGACTCAAAATGTTAATCCGAAAACAGCACAAGCTTTTATATTTCGATGTCTAGCATCTTCCAAACTTTACGACTTGCTTCTAAGGAACAAGAAATGTTAGGCAGAATTACAAACAGAATGCTAGTTAACATTACCTTTCACTTTCAATGTATAGAAAAAAAGACTATGCAGTGGAAGCGAATTGTGACTGAGGCTGTCATTATGCCTGACATTTCTTTTGTTCCACTGAAGAAAGAAAGTCATACAGGTTTGGAAGGACATAACGGTGATTATATGATGACAGTGCGCGTTTTAAGTGAACTACTCTTTTAATTGTAGGATCTGATAATGTGTGAAACCTCAACGCCTCTTGTTTTTGCAGGTAACTGAATATGCCAGTCGTCAGAGCCCTTAGTAAGGTGGCAAAGCAGGCCCTGCTGTCCCCTGCATGTGGATGCCAACCTCTGGCGGTGGCGATACGCAACATCAGCTTCTCCCCACGTCAGGTCACCTCTGGATCTGATGCCAGCTTTCATTCTGTGTCCTTTTCTGAAACCGACCACCCCAAAGTTCTCATCACAGGTATGGAAAACGTCAGGTTATTGGTACTTTGGCATTTTGTTTATTTAAGAGTTGGGACTTGCGTAATTTGTCAAGTTGATCGCAATGGTTTTAGCACATTTTTCAGAAGGGTGGATCCTGGCTCCCCTACTGTGTTTTTTGCATGGTATTTGATCATCTTTTTCTCTCTCTGTCAGGTGGCCTCGGGCAACTAGGGGTTGGGCTTGCTAAAATGTTAAGGTATGCATATTATAGTACATATATAAATGCGTTCGGTTTTTGCATAGTAGATGCATTTACAAATGTAATGTTTTACATAATACATTTATACCTCCTGTCTCATAGGAAGCGATTTGGAAAAAACAATGTGATCCTCTCAGATATCAGGAAGCCACCAAGCAATGTCTTTCACAGTGGTATGTCTTCTGTTTATCTCAAACGAATTCTTACCATAATTTCACGAGATAAATATTTGGGGTAGTAGCACTCTATCAATGGATCTGTTATATTATAATGATATATCCATTTAAACCAGATGTTTGCCAGATGTAGTTTGGAGAGTCATTTGTTAGAGTTAATTTATCATTCCCAAATGTTGATGTAATTTAGGGGAGTAAAAAAGTGCCAATTATGTTTATTATAGTTGCTAATGACCGGTTTTGTAAAATGTCTTATAACTAGCTTGGATAATTGATTTAGACTGATCACACAAGTTCTGACATGTTGATTACATTGTTTTCACACAGGTCCCTTTATCTACTCTGACATTCTGGACTACAAGAACTTGCGAGAGATTGTAGTAAATAACAGGATCACCTGGTTAGTGCATTACAGTGCTCTTCTAAGTGCCGTTGGGGAAGCTAATGTGCCACTGGCACGAGCAGTCAACATCACAGGTAAGACTTTAGAAAACTTCAATGTAATGCATTGCATTTAGTCAGTACATTAAATGTAACATTTTCATACTTATCATAATAATCAGCTTCTGTGTTTGTTTGTTCAGCGTATTAAAAAAAAAAATTACATGGATGTTTTACCAGGAAAAATGTGTAGTATTTTAATCAAATAGAAAGATTGTATGTAGCGTTTACTGTAATGTTGTAAAACATTTATTTATCTAGATTTTACCATAAAAATAGCCTTTGATAAAAACAGCTTTTGATTCTGATATGGCACTAAATATAAATTAATTCTAAATCTTTTTTTTTTCTGTAGGACTACACAACATCTTAGACATTGCAGCAGAACACGGGCTTCGGCTTTTTGTGCCCAGTACAATCGGTGCCTTCGGACCAACTTCACCTCGAAACCCCACTCCTGACCTTTGTGTGCAGAGACCGCGCACTATATATGGTGTCTCTAAAGTCCACGCGGAGCTCATGGGGGAGGTAAGACACCAGTCACCCGTATTTTATTAAATTTGAAGTATTTCACCTATTTTCTGTGCCGTATGGAATATTAATCTTTACCCATGATCCTCTTCTGTAGTACTACCACCACCGATATGGCCTTGACTTCCGCTGTCTGCGGTACCCTGGCATTATTTCTGCAGACTCACAGCCCGGCGGTGGCACGACAGGTACGGTGCACTCTGCTCCATCTGTGTTTTTTGGCACATGACCTTGCTCACATACGTAAGTGAGGTTATGCAACTGGCTCTTGTTTAGAAATGGGGTCTTGTTCGCTTTGAGTATTTTTAGATAAACTGAAAGCCCGCACCAATGCCGACTAGCCATATGAACCACACCTCCTGCTGCTAGAAGTCACATTTAAAACCTGTTACTGTCATACTGTTGCATGTGGTAGAGGTGACTGCTGACCAAAAAAAACAGCAATGATTCATGGAAGTCTGTCTTTATTGGCTTATCCAGACTACGCCGTGCAGATTTTCCACGACGCTGTCAAGACCGGCAAGTTTGAGTGCAACTTAAAACCAGACACACGGCTGCCCATGATGTACATTGATGACTGTTTGCGGGCCACGTTGGAGGTGATGGAGGCGCCGGCGGAATCGCTCAGTATGCGCACCTACAATATTAATGCCATGAGCTTCACTCCAGAGGAACTTGCAAACGAGGTCCAAAAACAGCTGCCTGATCTTCAGGTCACATATGAGATTGACTCTGTACGACAGGCTATAGGTATGATCCAAAAACTTTCCTCAAACATTTTGGTACAAAGAAATTTGTGAAAATGGTACAAAAATGCTTGTTTTTTCATCCGTGTAGCTGACAGTTGGCCCATGAACTTTGATGACAACAACGCACGCAATGACTGGAGCTGGAAGCACTACTATGATCTGCCAGAGTTGGTCCAGACGATGCTCAACTTAATCGGCTCAGACTCCCGCATTGCCCAGGCCAACTGAGCCTGCTCATGAACACTAAGAATTTGTACATTTCATAAAGATTTATAGGGATGCAGAAGAGAGCTCCGTGGTCTGTAAATAGTCATATTCCTTTTTCTCTTTTGTGTCATCTGTATATTCCTTTTGACTAGCACGGACTATATGTATAATTGCAAGTTATACAAAGAGGTCAGGTCACTTTTCAAGTCAGAGATGCAGGTATTTTGAAAGCTAAATTAAAGGAATTGATTTAAACTTGACGTGATCCTCTTGTGCTTCGCGTTTAGTGAACAAGGATCATTATGTCTCCAGGAAAAAAAACTAAACAAACATGAAAGTCCTAAAATGAACATGGCAGATCCTAAAATGCAGCTTCCCAAATTATACTATCCTTCTGGGTTTTTTATTTTTATTTAAGAGAAATACTTTTTCTGTACCTTTGCAGAAAGAACCTAATACATGAGGAAAAGACTGATGGATGAGTTCAGACTAATCGGAATAAAAGCTAGGAATTGTTACAGCAGATTCAACCCATTCTAAAATAAACAGACAAGGATTCTGGTTTAAACAGGGTGGGACTCAGATGTAGGTCCTCGGGGAGAGTGAGGGATCGTGGTGAATGATGTTATCAGATCTCTTTTGGTTGCTTTTCCTCTCTTGTGCACTATATTTATTCAGACTGCTCACAAATGAAATGCAAGATTTGGTCTTGCTTCACATGTTTGCTGTATACTTTAACAAGGTCACTTTTTTAAATGCAATTTCTGTCACATTACATTTTCCCATGTTGAATATATTATCCGGAATGCAGGGGAGAGTGGGAAACAAAAATAAATTATTTTTAGTTAAGTTTTGCTTCCACAATGTCTTTTGATCAAAAAAACTTGTCAATAAAGCTTTTTTATCGTTACCATTTTGCATTGTCTTTCATTTGAAATACAATTAATTAGTTATTTGAGTGCAATATGACTGAGATTTCAAAAAACAATACCTTAACATTTGTAAGTAAAGTAGGATAGAGCTGTCATAGTATTTTGACATTTATTTTTTGTTTATCTGCGCTTGTTAAATATTACCCACTTGACTACAGTGCCACCAGTCATAAAAAAAATATTTATAACTTTTGTGGGAAATATGATCATAGTTTTGATGGCAGTCTCTCTCGCAGCCATAATGACAGTACAAGAGTCTTGTCACTTTTGATCAAGGCGATAATAGCGCATAATGCGTTGATTTAAGACTATAATCTCCCTAAGTTATCGCAGAACCATTTCTGAGTCGTTTTCCTTATCCGCAGTAATGCCTTGGCATGTTTTTGTTGGAGTCGTGCCACATAAACATTTCAGTGACATTCGACCAAGTTTCCCTTTTAGGTAGATCACAAACGTACACTTTAAAAGCAGGTTAGATAACACTTGTTTGTACAGTATATCCAGTAACAAAAGATGTGTCATTTTTTCATAAAGTAGGGCATTAATATGGGCGTCAGTTATCTGATAAATTGGTTATGTAAGTACTTGGCAAACGCAGACTAGGGTGTGTTACACCACAATATACACTTACCAGGTTTCCTTGAATAATTAGATGTGCCTTCTTAAAAGTTTTGTGGTAATTGTCATAAGATTATTTAATTTTTTATTTTTGTCTCTAGCTCGAACACTGAAAAAAACGAAAAAAGAGATTAGAAAGTGTGGGTTTTGTGGCGGGGTCCTTGGCTTTTTGCCAGCTGTAATATGAGAGTCGACGAGTTTCAGTTGAGGACAGTTTTATCTGTCAGCAGTTCTTCCAAATGAAATTGTACCTCAGGTAAAGTATGATTATGTGATCTGTGAACACAAATAGCCTTGTTCGTTCGTTGCTCAATGTGACTTAAAGTAGTTTAGTGGTGTGACACAAAAATGTCCCCGGACAGGTTTACAGTTGAAGTGATTCATTTTCTTAAAAAAAAGAAAGAACCAACAATCACGTAGCCTAATAAAAGTATTTAAATGCTATACTTTAAGTGTTGCAACATGTTTATTTTCCTTCTTCTGTCTTTATATGTTATACTTGTCATGAAGCTTTTGTTTAATAACGCTGTTGCAAAATCACTGTTGCTTGTATTTCCATCATTTCATAATACTCCATAATTTAATAAGTCCATCATTTCATAACGTGTTTATAGAATGTAGACTCGTAGAGGCTGTCGCACATCACATTATCTGGAATCTTCACTGGTATGATGATTTCAACAAACATTGACCTCTACTTGACAACCAAAAGGAGGACACCAAAGTGTGAAGAAATGCAACACCCAGTCTATGGAAATATGTGCAGTTGTACATATGCAGACTTAACATTAGATTAGACATTAAAAACTGATAAAGTTACTGTTTAGGTGTTACCTTAGTCGGATAATCTGAATGAAATAAAATCTATTTAATCTATTTATTCGGTGGCCCTCAGCCCAGCCTCCAAGAACTTTACACCTCCAGAGTGGGGACACTAACAACACACACACCCCACACACCCAGCCCACACCCAACACACACACACAAACACCACACACAAGAACACCCCCACACACATCCACACCAACACACACACACACACACACCACACACACAAATACACACACACACACACACACACACACACACACACACACACACATGTTGTTTTTTTTTTACGGGGACTTTCCATAGGCGTAATGGTTTTTATACTGTACAAACCGTATGTGCTATTGCCCTACACCTACCCTACACCTAAACTTAGCCCTCACAGGAGACGGTGCATTTCTATTTTCCCTAAAAAAAAACTCACTCTGTATGATTTATAAGCGTTTTAAATTATGGGGACACTGAAAATGTCCTCATAAATCACCTTCTCCTTGTATACCTATGTCATACCATGTCATTATACAAATTTGTGTCCTCATAAACCACATAAACACCACCAAACACACACCCACACACACACACACACACACACACACACACACACACACACACACACACACACACACACACACACACACACACACACACACACACACACACACACACACACACACACACACACACGCACACACATACAGGTGCATCTCAAAAAAATTGAATATCGTGAAAAAGTTCTCTTTTTTTGTAACTTATTTCAAAAAGTGAAACTTTCATATATTTTATATTAACTACTTGTAAAACATTTTAAAAAATATTTTTTTTTAATTTTGATTATTAGAGCTTACAGCTCATAAAAGTAAAAAATCCAGTATTTCAAAATATTAGAATATTTCCTAAGATCAATCATAAAAAAAAGGATTTGCAAAACAGAAAAGTTCAAGTTCTTTAAAGTATGTTGATTTATGCACTCAATACTTGGTCGGGGCTCTTTTAGCACAAACTGCAGCATCAGTGAAGTATGCCATAGAAGTGATCAGCCTGTGGCACTGCTGAGGCACTATTGAGCTTTCAGCTCGTCTGGATTGTTGGATCGACTGTTTCTCATCTTTCTCTTGAAAATATCCCATAGATTCCATATGGAAGAGGACTCAAAATCAATTCCTGGAAAGCCACAGCTCTGCAGAGTTTAGCTCCTACCAGCTCCAACTCACACCTGCCGTGGACGTTTCTAGTAATCCTGAAGAGCTTGATTAGCTGGATCATATGTGTTTGATTAGGGTTGGAGCTAAACTGCAAAGCTGTGACCCTCCAGGAATTGAGTTTGAGACCAATGCTTTATGGGGTTCAGGTCAGGCATGTTGGCTGGCCAATCAAGGACAGTAATATCATGGTCAGCTAAGCACTTGGAAGTGGTTTTAGCACTGTGGGCAGGTGCTAAAGTCCTGCTGGAAAAGGAGATCAGCATCTCCATAAAGCTTGTCAGCAAATGGAAGCATAAAGTGCTCCATAATCTCGTGGTAGACGGCTGCATTGACTTTGGACTTGATAAAACACAATGGACCAACACCAGCAGACGTCACAGCATCCCAAATCATCCCTGACTTCAGAAAGATCACACTGGACTTCAAGCAGCTTGGATTCTGTGCCTCCACTCTTCCTCCAGACCTTGATTTCCAAATGAAATGAAAAATGTACTTTCATCTGAAAAGAGGACTTTGGACCACTGAGCAAGATTCCGGTTCTTTTTCTCCTTAGCGCAGGTAAGATGCTTCTGACGATGTTTCTGTTTCAGAAGTCTTGGTAGCTCTTTTCCTGAAGATGTCTGAGCGTGGTGACTCTCGATGCACTGAATCCAGCTTCAGTTCACTCCTTGATAACTTAAAACAAGGTTTAATGGCTAAGACTGACTAATTTGTGTTTTACTTACAAAGTTGTGTTACATTTCTGTACAATTACATATACATATGTTTTTTGTTGTTTTAATCAATAATATAGAGAAATGTGACCAAATAATTAGCTCTTAAAAACCTGATAATTATTTGTTGGGATGGGTTTGTACTGTAAAAACTTCCAACTTCCCAACATCTACCCCCAGCACAATATAAATTTTATGCAAACATTACATAACACATTTGCATGCCCACTCATGAGACAGCATAATCTCCTCCCACTCGTTCTTCTCAGTTGATACTCTTGCCCAATTCACGAAAGCCCTGTTGAGTTTCCCAGAACTGAGCAATGAAGTTCGAATGGAGTGCCTTCTTTCTTCTGTACTTCCTGTTAAGGTGTGTCCGTTGTATAATCATTCATTGCGTGAACACACCTCTCCACGTACACACCTCTCCACCAATACCAGAAGCAGGAGTGTGTCAACATGCTGTGTGAATATTGAATATCAGAGCTGGCGGTCTGTCTGTCTGAGTGAAGGTCGGTATATAAACAAACAAGTCCAGTCCGTTCCTTGAAGAGGGAAGTGCCAAAAAATGCTGTGTTGCAGCTGTCTCATGGTTGCCTGTTGCTATGAAAACACTTATCAATCATCATCAGCAACCATATAACATTTTTTTAAAGTGACGTGACGTGACATACGGCCAAGTATGGTGACCCATACTCGGAATTTGTGCTCTGCAATTAACCCATCCAAAGTGCACACACACACACACACACCGTGAACACACACCAAAGTCATCAGAATAAAATAAAATAAAGGGGCTATAGTTTAGGTCCGGAAAAAATATTGGTATATATTTTCTGTAGATCAAATAAAATTATTTCACAAAAATGTATTAAATGCAATTTCACATTTTTAAAAATATATATACATATTTTATTTTAAACGTATTATAACTACAATTTGTGTACACATTTAAAAAAAAGTGAAATGAGTTTATTGATTATTTTATCAAACATTGTTAAAAAACAGACATTTGATGTGTTTAAAATAAGCTACTTTTCATGATAGGTTGTATGCTAGATAATATTTTATTTAAAAGATCTAATACATTGCAAAAGTTGTAAAAAGATAATTGGAGTATTTTAGTTTTTACATGAAAATACTATTTCTGTCTTTCTACTTGAAATTTTGTGAATTGTAAAATGTACTAGCAGATTTGTTACTAGAGAGTTGTTTTACATGAAACGAGTTCTGTGTAGTTGTCACAGAAAAAAACAAACAAACAAATAAACAAACAAAATGAACAAGCATTGGATTTGTGTCTCTAATGTTTTTTTAAAAAAAAGACATGGGACACCAAAGTGTACTGTATTAAGTGCCGCTGGTATTATCAGAGAAATGCCACCAAAACCATGCATATGGTTTGATATACACGCTCCAGCACATCCCTTTCTTGCCAATTGAGTGATTACTAATGGCAATTCAATCTGTGACCTTTTCACCTCGGCGGTTGTGCCGCGTACAGTAGGATCAATGACCAGTGAGATGGGAATTCAATAAGACATCCGCAGCATTACTCACTCAGACTCTACTTCGTCTGTCACCACAGACAGCAGATGAACTCTTCAACCTCGAGCTAAAGATCAGCCTTCACCTCCGTAATGACATGCTTCCCATTGCAGACAAATTATGCGTTATGTCCAAGTTGGGATCATAACATTTCAGTCTTGTAAGAATGGATTTCTAAATTCATATGTAAAAAGTTTTGACAGGATATGATACATTTCCTTACTAAATCCAACTATATTTCAGTTTGTCAATAAAAATGAACATTTTCCATTTAATTTCGAATTATTTGTCTGGATAACCGGTAGCAATAATCTGATAGCAACTATGAAATAAATCATCCATAGTTTATTTATTCAGCTCATTGTCAGAAACGAAGCCCAGAGTCTGCAGCCATCATTAAGTTTGCACTATTATTTTATTAATTTCAACCCCAGACCTTTTCCTCACACCTAAAGCACAGCTGTATATGTGCATATGAAACACTGTATGAAAAAGAAAAGTGTACAGATGATGATATGATCACAATAATACACATAAGAGTGAACTGAATGTAATGTTTTCAGATACTTAACTGCATGTTATTTACAATTAAATGAAATTGTATTATAATTTATATCAAATGCAATTGTTTGAACTCAAAGAATTCTTTTTTTACACACTTGGTTAGGACACAAGTACCTTTAAGTATGTTTATATGTAATTTCATAATTACTTCTATTGAAATTAAAGTGCTCAATGTAGTGACAAGCATTTATGGTAAACAAAATTATAAATATGTAATTTCTTCTTAGTTATATAAAGTATTTAAGTATATTTGTAATTACACATTTGTAATGATGAAGAATTTATTACATTGTATAAAACAGTATGCTAATTTAACATGCATTGAAATGACTCAGCAAAGTTAAAATTAATCAAATATTTTACGTTTTATTATGTTAGTCACAACAAAATAGTGCCCTTAAAGCACAGCAAAAGATTAGAAGTTATAACATAATTATTTAAAGTGTACTTTAATGCTTTTAATTGGTATTATTACAAAGAACACAAAAGAAGACATTTTGAAGAATGTGGTCCCTGACTTCTGAATTATCCCCCCCCCCCAGTACTATGGAAGTCAATGGCCACTCTCAACTGTTGGGTTACCAGCAGTCTTCAAAATATCTTATTTTGTGTTCAACAGAAGAAAGAAACTCACAGGATTAGGTGAGTAAATTACGACCGAATGTTCATTTTTGGGTTTGCTGTTAAAATACAGTCAAGTGTAGCCTACTCTAGGCCTTGGGCGGCCTTTTATTAATCTGTAGTTTTATTTTTCATAAGGGTATCTTGGCTAACACTGCACACAAATCTGATCTGATTCTGACTGTCCCCAGGGGGATGAAATCTGAGCCATTTGTTCAGACAGTGTCCTCAGTATCTGTGGTAATCACTTCAGCGTCAGCAAATGCTAAGAGACCTGAGAGAGTAACAGTCATCGTGGAAGTGCTCAGTAAAAACACTTTCCACATGATTCAGAATAAAAACTGTATGGACCACATAAGGGCAGATATGATATGTCAATTAAGCAAGGCCTTACAAAATTAGGATGTGCCATGAACACCAGTTTATTTTAAAGCTTGATAGCCACTACTGTTTTAATTAAATTAAGTTACATTAAATAAATAAAAAAAAATCTCTAAAAGCAAAAATGAGATCCTTAAGCGACCAATAATTAATTATTTAATTAATGAAATTACACATGATTCTAAATTGTTAACCCACTTACGCCATCTACTGTTACAAAATATAGACTACTAGTGGCGTAAATAATCTAAATTCGTGTTTGATATAGTTTGTTATGGGTTTTAAATAATAGCATATTATATAATAACAATGTAAAGTTTTAGACGACAGACATGAATACGTTAATTTATACAATACATTAATTTTAATCAGGCACAAATTGGACAACCTGCTTCCTGTTCCTCCGTGTGTTCAAGGACCCCTCAAGATGTCCATGCTTGCAGAACGTGAGTTTACCATTTGAAATGTCTTATTTTAGGCTAGTTTTATAAGTTTTAAAATTTAGTTGCCAATTTTTGTAAGATTTTATTAGGGGTGTGTATTTTAATTGGTTGAATATGATATACTAAAGTCATTCTTGCGTTCCTCCACGTTTAGCATGTTTGCTAGCAGGCTAGCCGTCGTTGCTCTCTAATATGAGGGTGAATCATATGAGTTGTCAAATACATATATTCTGATTTATACTGTATCTCATAGACGCACAACTTTTGTTATAATGTTTTCTGATACAAAAGTAACATGCAAGTGGATGTTTTGTTAATGCGGTGGTTTAATGTTGAGAGTTTGTAACATAACGTTATATATTGTTTTGATATTTCATAAGCTCGTCGGAAGCAGAAGTGGTCTGTGGACCCTAGAAACAGCGCATGGAGCAACGATGAGTCCAAATTTGGACAGAAAATGCTGGAACGCATGGGCTGGTCCAAAGGAAAGGTAGCAGGCTTAACACATTATAACAACATAATACGTCAAATATAGATTTGAGCATAAAAACATCTCAATTTAAGGTGTTCGAATTCAGGGGAGAATTTTGGCCCTTTTGACAGCTGCCACAGTAACTACGTTGATCACGTGCATGGGTTGTTGTGATTTTAAAATTGAACATTCTTGAACACCGATATTTTAAATTCTGCCCATATAAATATGTCGCCATCATAACGTTATAAAACTGGCTGGCATAGATGAGGATTTGTTTAAGTTGCGTAATATTTGTGATCGTCTTCTTGAAAGTACCAAACAAATCCGAATGAATAAATAAATGCATAGGAACCTTTTTATTATGATAGAGCCAGTGAAAGTGTTGTGTGTGTTGTCTGGCAAATAAAAAACTGACATTTTTAATATGCATTATACTCTTTGTTAAAACACGTATACAGATTGATTTAACTGGAAAAGTAATGGTTCTAATTGTGTTATATTCATGTGTTTTTCCTGGTTTGTTTGTGTGGCAGGGTCTTGGTAAGAGTGAACAGGGGTCTACAGATCACATCAAGGTTAAAGTCAAGAACAACAGCCTGGGTCTGGGCACTGCAGTAAAACACGAGGTGAGGAACCCTTCCTGTTTTCCTGCCTTTGAGATTCTTTGTTTTGTTTTCTGCTTTTCCGTTACAATCTGTAACTAGTAATAAAAAGAAAACCTAGTAATCTCCTTGGTGGTGTTTTTTGTGTTATTAGGATAACTGGATTGCCCACCAGGATGATTTTAATCAGCTCCTTGCTGATCTTAACAGCTGCCATGGGGAGAACAACACTGACAGTAAGCTGAATTTTAAACATGGAGTTCAAAGCACTACCACAAAAAAAGGCCAATTTAGTTACAAGTGAGAGCAGCCTAATTGAACCTGATCAATTTTATTTCTATCTAGAGTTCACTAGGTGGTGCTATTGTGATGTTAAAATGACATGAAACATGTGCTATGGTCATTGTCTTGTCGGGTTTTTATTTCTCTTATGCTTTAGGTGTGATGATAAAAAAAATGTTGTGGTTATAATTTGTATTATTTTAATTTTGTATACTTTCAGTCCCTACACAGGAACAGGGTTTTAGTTTGGAGGAGAAGTCAAAGACCTCCAAGAAAAGGGTCCATTACATGAAATTCACTAAGGGTAAGTCATTCAATGTCACAACATCTTGCAAATTAGCTATTAAACTGCATGACTTTATTTTGAGAAAACGTTGCTGTAAAACAGTGGTTTTCTTTTCGACTCCAAGGCGCCTCATTGTTCACAACAATATTTATACAATAGGCCCCATGACTTTTCAGGGTTTTTTTTCTCACAATTTGTAACTGATAAAACATTTTTAGATTTATACTTCCTTTATAGATTTAGGATTTTCATGGCAATGGGAATAGTGCTTTTTTTTTTAAAGAAATAAAAATGTTTTTGAGTGGGAGAAAAGGTAAAGTATCTTGAATTTGAGTTGCTTTGTCTTATTTTAATGCTTGATTTGTCTTCTTGAGGCACCTTGAAAGTTTGCCAAGGCTCACTAGTGGGCTCCGGCTCTCTGTTGAGAACGACAGCTTCTCCATACAAGTTTATTGAAAATAAACAAAAATGTGTTATTTATTTTATTTTAATAATTATTTGTGCGCCTATATTCTGAGATTGACCTTTTCACAAAGAAATCATTTGAGTTGTTTTCCGTATAGTCAGATTTGTCTATTCTTTTTAAATAACCTACATGACGTGTTAATTTGAAAAACATTCATGAAGCCAAGCCAGTTTTTTTGTATTATTTTTCAATTTCCTTTATAAATTAAGCCCCCCATCCATCACTTCCTGTGTTCAGTAGCTGAACTTTGTATGCTTTGGCTTATGTAGTAAAAGCTCACGGGTCACCGCTGCAGTAGATCAGCATGATCAAATTGTGCGGTCAGCTTAACCAGAAGGCCTTGCCGCCCCTAGTACAGAACGTCACTTCATGAAGCTCAAAGTTTTCTGACTATGATGTTAACCTGAGTTTGATCTGGCTGTTGAACGATCTCCCTGCATGTTTTGTCACGTACTGTTGACCTCTGCTGAGAGGCTCACATCCTTCCCAGCATGGAAAGCACTGCGGCCTGATGTTTGTTGGTGGTCTTTACGAGTGGGACATTTATTTGCCCTCAGGTTTTGCATTCTTGATGCTTTGACATTTGTAAGGGTGGTATTTTTAGACATTGTCTCATTTTCCATGATGGATGTTTATAGAAAATGTCAGGAATGTTGGGGAATAACTCGTCATCTCTTATCACCTGAGAGGACACCGTAGCATACCGCTCCTAAGCTTGACTTCCTGTTTCCTGTGAGGAGCACGGGCCAGCGCACTTACTTCTCAAAATGGCCTCAATCAGCACCTGATGAGTCCCACAGATAACACAACGTCCAAAACAATGTTAATGTTGTTGTTGTCGTCGCTGTCTCTGTGTTTTTATAGCCTTTGTTTAAATATAAGAAGGATGATCTTACTCTCAGTGGATGTGTCTCATGTCTCATGAGACGGACTGGTTATCTTGCACACAACCTCATCATGACCCCCTGTGTTAATTGGGCCACCTCACTAACCTCATGTCCATGACCTCAGCTCAACTCTGATTGGTTATGGCTGCCCTTTGCCTCCATAAGTCACATATTGTGACTTCCTGGGGTGAAAAAGCATCACTCAAACTCATTAGTAAAAGTTTTTTTCCTTCTCTTGTTATAATTGACATCACATTCTAAAACCTTAACCATTTAGAGGATAACAGTAAAAGGTATTCATACTTTTGCTATGCAATTCTACTGAAATCCTCTTTTATTATGGTTTGTTATGACAAATGAATTCTTGGGAAGTTGAATGTGTTTTCGTAATTTGATCTATAACAGTCTGTTCAAGGTTTATGTTACTGTGTCTGAAAGTGGAACTAAGATGTATTTGAAAACGTGACACTGGTTGTTACGACTGCTAACGGATTTATAGTTTGTTGTCATGGATGTTGGCTCGTTGTGTCATAGCGTCGGGGTTCTGCCCATCTCCCCTGTGGAGGCTTTGTTGATTGGATCACCTTTTGCTGATATTGGTTGCTCTGTAACCCAAAGAAGGCCTCACCCTTTGTATGTTTCCTGAGTCCGCCTCACAAAAGCCGTTGCCAGATTAGGCCTTTAATTGATTTAACAGATAAACTAGTTATATCTAATGCTTAAAAGCGTGCTATACATTTTAAAGTGAAATGTAAATACTTCAGTTAGTATGGAGACTATTAAACTCTCTTATATACCAGTCTACCATCATCAAAAAATGGTTAGATGCTTAAAGGTTTGAAATATGTTTAAAAACTAAATTATAACTATACACACTACTTTTTAAAGATTTGGGGCACAGTATTTATACGGTTTTAAAAGAAGCCTCTTATGCTTAAAGAGGCTGCATTTATTAGTGCAAAATACAGTAAAAAACTATATTTTCAAATGTAATGTAAAACAATATTATCTCGAGTATAATTTTAAGTGTAATTTATTCCTGTGATTAAAAGGGTGAGTTTTCAATAGTCATTACAGTTTTCCGTGTCACATGAGCATTCATAAAACATTTTAATATGGTGATTTGGTGCTTAAGAAGCATTTCTCCTTATTTTTATCATTCTAATTCTTAATGTTGTAAATGGTTGTGCTGCTTAATGTTTTTGTAGAAATGGGGATACAGTTTTAGCATGCTTTAATTAATTGAATGTTCAAAAGAACAAAATTATTTTTTGTAGTATTTATGCATTTTGTCACTTTTGAACATTAATGCATCCTTGCTAAATAAGTGTTCATTTTTTTCATATAAAAAATACTGTCCCCTCATTTTTGAATCGTATTTATCAGAATATCTTTTCAGAACAAAAAGTTCTAATTGTACTGGCTTTTTTCATATATTATTATATATAATTTGTATTATATTTGTTATATTAAAATGACATATTCCATTTATCTAAGCAATAGGCTGTTACTTTGTAGAAAATTAAAATATAAAGTATTGTTTTTGTTTTTATACACCAAAAAATGTCCATATTTCTTTCATAATTTAAATGATTTTTATTCTAAAAACAGCAATAAAGTGAGTAGTTGTCAACTTTTGACTATTAACCACTCTAAATGTTGTGTATAAAGACCTCTTGGTGTTGAATATCCTCTTGTTGCTGATTGTCTTTTGTCAATATAATCAAGTGGAAGGTATAAAGATGGTGCAACTTTATATATTTCTCTCAATCTCATTAAGATGTTTTGGACTGGAGGTAGCCGCGAGGTTGCTTGTTTCAAAGATTGATGGCTTTCAGAACAGGAGAAAGGCACCAGCGTCTCCAGCGCCCATCTCAGACATGAGCAGTGTAAACCAGTAACCCAGATTTAATTGGCTGCCCATTTATCAACTGATCCAGTAATTCTTGATGCGAGTTGAACTGCAAGCACTTCATCATCTGAGTGGCTGAGTGGGTCAAGCTGTTAACACAGATGAACGGAACAATTTTGGACCCCCTTCATTAATTATTCACCTGATTTCTTTTCAGAAAAAAACAAGTGCTAATAATATTTTCATCATAACTATTTCCTGCTCAGCCAGTTACAAGAACACCCCCTCATCTTTTATTGTCACCTTCACTTCATGTTCCAGAAAATCCTTTTTCCTTGTTGATTTAATTGCAACTGAACAGCTTAGAACTTATCCAGGTGTCTTATGAGGCAGTGAATTAGTATTTGGCTTGTCAGATTAGCAAGCCGATCCGAAAAAGCCTCTGTGATTGCCAATCTGGTTTGGCCAGAGTTCTGTCACGTTCGTTGCCATCTCAACGGTGACCTTGCTTCCAGCAGGATTTCATAACCTTGTGTGCACCAGTAGACTATACTGCCACTCATCTGTGCTTTTCAGATACTTTAAAGAGTTGTTTGTGGTGAAAGGAATAGTTTAACCACAAAAATTATTTTACTTTGAAGAAAGCTATGTTTTCATTATAATGGCATTTAAATGGACTAGGACTAGTACTGTCGAGCTCCAAAATGACAAGAAAAAAAAAACCTTTAACATAAAATCTGATTCCCAATTATTTTTTTTAAAGAAGAATTGGTTGATTTATTTCACAAAACTGACCTAACTGATTATGAATCGGACCGATCCAGTTCTTGCATTAAATACTTACTGATTGAGTGACTCATCATGAATCAGACTCATCCAGGTCTGGAGTTCAACTCAATGATTCAGTGATTCAGTCACAGTGATTATTATGATGCGTTGTTATGTTTCACTGGAGACAAGCTCAACCCAGCAGTTAGGTAGAAAAAAAAAAAAAATGACCCAGCACCTGAACCCAGCGTTTGGGTAAAAAAAAAATACCCAGCACCTGGGTAAAAATATTACAGATAACCCAATAAAATGACCCAACAAGCTGAACCCAGCATTTTTTAGGGTGTATTTGCTTTTGACGTGACAATCGTATCCAGCGTTATCAAGCTGTTAGACTATTCGACGATGTCGTGCTCTAGAGGCAGTGTTTATGCAAATGTTTGTGCACGGTGACGTCACTGTGCACCTGGGTAAAAATATTACAAATGACCCAACAAGCTGAACCCAGCGTTTGGGTTAAAAACATAACCCAGCATTTTTTACGGTGTTATATATGTTTATCGTTTCATATGTTCTATCGTTTATTTCGTGGTGTCGCAAAATACATTGTTTACGGTTATACCTTTTCATCATTTGAGTGGACTGCGATCTTTATAAGCCGCCCACCACGGGAACACATGAGTGCTACGGACGGACAGGTTTTCCTTTCCTTGCAGTTATATGGAAAAAGCAAAAGCGATCAGTATATGACTCAATGTTCAATTTGAGTTTTTCAGGTTTCCAGAGGCATTTGTAGTTACACCCAAATCTAACTCTTTGTTAGTTGATAGATCTCTTTTACAAAAGTAAAAAGGTCATTTTTGGGCTCCACTTGTTGTCCACTGTGATCAGTGGAAAGCTTGTTAGGCCTGGCCTTTTGTTTAGGCTGCTTACAGGATACCTTGGTTACTTGAAGGCAAGGTCTCCCCTTTGAAAGCCACGCTGAAAAAGACCCTAGAGCAATAAATAAGCGAGTGTTATCAGGAGCTGCTTGGAGGAAGAGGATGCAGCTGTACGAACAGGACTCGCGGGCTGAGACGGGCGCCCAGGCACTCCTGGAGCCTTTGAGCTGCTGGAAAACGGGAGGTGTGAGGTGGGGCCGCCCCTGCATCGTTTGTTTTTCCTCTGCCGTTTCATCCCCTGCGACCACGCAACATGCCCTCTTTTACCTCTAAACCTTTCCTCTCGGCAGGAGTTCAAAACCGTCCAGTGACCCTTATCCATTTAAATCAATAGTTTACACAGTTGAACGCCACTAGAAAAATATCCATTTGTCAACAGGTAGCGACCGGAAACGTTTCCTTTTCATCTCTCCAGATGTTTGTGAAATGCATAATAAACACAGATCTCCTTTTAAATCAAAAAGGAACTGTCAGTAACATCTTTTAAATATGTATTTGGTAGCGCACGTTAGTTTGAGAGGTTTGGCAGAAGCAGATATCTGCAGGTTAAATAGAACCCTGTTGCCCTCAGATTGATGCAGAACTCAATGTTTACACAAATGTCCTATTGTGTGAAATAATGTCAAAGATCTATAAAAAGTCTCCTTGTTTTTAACCTTTTCTCACAGGAAAGGACCTGTCCAGTCGCAGCAAAACAGACCTAGCTTGTATTTTTGGGAAGCGATCGAAACGAGAGACAAGAGACCAAGATGAGGTAAGGAGTGCAAGTTGACAACACATACATTTTTGTATTTAATTTTTTCAAAATTTGCTACAATAATAGGTTAAAAGATAATGTAATAAGGTTGATTACCAAAAAATGTCCATTTGTCCCTCCTTTTTTTGTTTAAACAAAGTGAAATACTAGGTTAAGATGCGGCCACATTTAACGTCCTTGCACATGGAGTCGGACATTTTCGTATGCTTTTTTTTTTGTAATCGTCATCCTTTCCTATCAAAATGCTTGCTACGGATGCGAAATCGCTGAAAATCGAACCTGGTCCACACTTTTTTATGATGGACGAGAGTTTCAGAGGCAGTGTGGAAACGTGATTGACCCAATGTGAGGTTGTATTTATTTTTTACCGTGCCAGAATTTCGGACTCGGTGTGCAAACACCTTTAACTGTTGTTTTTGTGGGCAAAATTCTGCAATTTTAATAGTCACACAGTCCACTGATTTTTTTTCATGAAGGTGAAATATTTCCCCTTGCAGGTTTCGCCAATTTCACTGATTTTCCACATTAACCAACCTTGTTAAACTTTCTTTGTGATCTCTTGACAAAATTTGTAAAACTATGGACGAGTTACTGTAACATGATCAAGACACAAATGCTGTTTAAAGGTTAGTTCACCCAAAAATTAAAATCCTGTCGTTAAGACTTTCGTTCATCTTCTGAACACAAATTAAGATATTTTTGATGAAATCTGAGAGCTTTCTGACCCTGCATAGACTGATAAAACATAATGTTTTATGAACGAAGGTCCTACGGCTTTGGAACGACATGAGGGGTGAGTAATTAATGACCGAATTTTCATTTTTGGGTGAACTAACCCTTGAACCCTTATGTTACTTTAAGATCCGAAATGAGCCTTTCCTCAATGTTGAGCTGGCATTTGAAGTGCTACATAAATCATGAGCGTAATATTTAGATGTAGCAAAGCTATTGCAGCAGATTGCATGTCACCTTACGGTCCAGCCCACCTGTAAGCACCGCTGACTTCTGCTTTCACGTGACCCGCTCGCAGCACGTTTCAGGCTGTTAATGAGCCGTGTCATAGCATGCAGTCTGACTCCACACACGAATCACTGTAGGCAGAGATCCCGCTTAAATCCCCTTAACGGATTTGCACCCTCTGCCTCGTCCTTCACCCCTAGTCCTGTCAGCCACGTCTGTGGTCAAATCAGGTAGTGTATTTCTGATGATGTGCTAGTGGGCACGATCAAACCTTATTTCCCCATCATCTCCCAGTTACAGGAGGCTGTGATAGAAGTAAAAAACAGAATTACTGATGATCCCTTCAAACCCTGGAAACTTGGTTTGGAGAAGTTGGTTTGAAGGGATTATTTAGTGGAGTTTTTGGCTTACACGGCTAGTTTGGATTCAGTTTGATGGCGGCTCTGCCAGCCCATGTTGCGTCTGTAGTTCCTTTGTAAGTCCACCTTGAATTTGGCATTGTAATTTATTTCTACACCTATTATTTTGTGTGCAGACCCATCTTTTGCTTATTTTTTTTTTGTTGAGATGTAAATACTATACTGCAGTTTTGGGGATTTGTTCTTAGTGAGATTTGTATTACCATAAGGAAATACCAGTGCTTGCGAGGCAGCAGAAGAATAGTTTTAGATAAGCTTAGGTTTTAAGCTTTGGCTCGTAAATGAAATGCCGCATCAGAGCTGCTTTGCTGTTGTCATGACACTCGGCGCGTACCTCGTTTTTTGGCTGCTGTACAAAGACGGTGTTGTGTTATATGTTGATTCTCGTACAGCATAAAAATGGCAGGTTATTTTGGTATTTTCTTAAATCGAGTGTGTGAATGAATGAAAGAAGAATGATGTGTCCATTTTCAGTGGCAAATATTATAACAGTATCAATAGGGGATTATCAGTCAGCATTTCATGTAAAATGTCTTTAATTTACAAATAAGTAATAAAAAATTGCTGGTAAAAATAGTTTTTCCTTACAGGAAGTTCAGATCATTTCATTCTTTAGTGTATAACTCATAAAACAGGAAATGGCCCTCATTATTGTTTGTTTGGTTTTTAGTGATCTAGTTGCTAAGTGCCAGTGTATATGGAATTACTCAACAATGAGCTGAGCATTTTTGCAACATGCTTATGGTATGTTTTGTAAACTGAATAGATGAAATTGGGTTTGCTGAACTAATAATATCTGCTTTTTTTGTAATATATTGTTTATAGGGAAAAAATTAACTTATGAACTTTGCTCATTAAAAAGAATCCTTAAAAAACATGTTTCCACTGACATGTTCTCAGCGTTGATAATAATAAAAAAATATTCTCGAGCACCAAATCAGCATATTAGAATGATTTCTGAAGGATCATGTGACACTGAAGACTGGAGAATTGATGCTGAAAATTCAGCTTTGCAACGGGTATAAATTATTTTAAAATATATTCAAACAATTATTTTAAATTGTAATGTTTCACAATATTACTGTTTTTATATGCAGCCTTTGGTGAGCAAAATAGGCTACTTTCAAAAACATTATAAATGTTCTGTTTTCAAATGTAAATATTATTTTGTTTATATATTATTAGCAGTTATTAAATAAGATGATTTTACATTTTAGTTATATTGGCTATTTTTACGTATTGCTTTGCTTATTGTCCACCCTCTTTTCTAGACATCCACATCAGCTTTTAAAACCTACGTTAATTAACATTGTATATATATTTCGACAGTCGTAGTATGCATATCTACATATCATGAAGTTTGTCCGTAGATCCCAGTTTAATTTTCTTTACATTTTTCTCTTGGTTGACAGTGCTTTGTGACGTAGCAGTACATTTAATGTATGTGGTCTGAAGCCCCCCTAAACTGCCTCTTTACTGAGAAAGCAACACAATAGCAGCGGCTGAATTTGGAAGTGCCAGCAGTGTGCTATATTTTTAATTTTTTTTCTTCAGCTAATCGTTTTGTTGCAGTTTGTTATTGTCTTGCTCTGGAGGGACTTCATTGACCGGATTGAAAACCAATCTGAACAGGCTCACAATGGTATCCCAGGAGGCTGTGTGGCGAAGGGCTGGTGGCGAGCCCTGTAAATGAGGGGCAGTTAGGCCTGCATAGGAAGCCAATGAGGGGGCGTTGTTTATGTGTGCATTGTGTGCTTGTGAGGTGATATGGCCAGTGGAAGATTTTTACCTAGGTGCATACTGTAGATGCATCCTGTGTTCACGACGGGGCAACAAGAAGAGCTGATGCTTTAAATACTTTAGTCTGAGCAAGGAGGGCAATTATATACTTGTTCCATAGTGGTTTTTTGACCAGTCTTGTGTCATCAGTGTGTCACTTTCAGGTTTTTAGTGCATTGCTCAGTTAGTGCTGCTGTGTCTTGGCCGCCCTCACTCCCACCTCTTGCACCAGGGGTTTTCCTCCTTTCCCTCAGAGCTTCCTGCCAGTCCCTTATCTCTTGTCACAGTGTTCTCTGACACACACATGCATGCACTAGGGAGGCCTTTCCAAGTTGCTGCTGGTCTCATTACCTTGATTTAAGAAGCTGTTATGGAGTGGTGTTTATATTTTGTTGTATTAGTATTATAATTTTGTTCTAGTTACAAATTGATTTTTGTTCACTATGGTCTAGGCTTGCTGGGATAGGCGGTGATACTGGTGTTAAGCCGCAACACTGGTTACGTCACTTGCCCACCGCGGCAACACCCCCCACCATCGTTTAGATTTTTATTATAGTAATACAAATAATTTAGTTCAGTTATAGGACACTACAATTAAAACTGAGCATGGCTACTCAATACAGCGCACCGAAAGAATGACAGTCGTGCATCACCGCAGTCCAGGTCTGCATTACCGCGGCTGTCCCGACCAGATTTCTTGTGCCGCGGGATTACATTTCCTAGCGGTCGGTAACTCTGGTGCAATTTGAACTGGAGCGAGCGGGTCTAACATTATTCCGTTCCCGACGTCCTTTCAGAACAGCATATCTGCGCTTTATTCTTATCGAGCACCGGTACAGCCTGCACTCAGGACTGTTATGCACGCATGAACCAGTTTTATTTATATATATTTATTTATATATCACACATGCTTCGTTTTATTTGTGGGGTCTGTGCGCAGCATGTGCAACGATGCTCAGAGCAGACTAGCTGCTAGCCTACCAGTGGTAAATATACGGCTCTCAGACAGAACAGGCAGGTTGTGATGAGTGACAGAGTAGAATAAGGATGGAGAAAAGTGTGGATGTGCTGTCCTTGAAGGACGTTCAACTCATGTTCTTTTTTTTGTATTATAATTAGCCTATCGTTTTAAATGACAGACTGTGTCGAATGTATTTATTTTTCTCTGCGATACTTTACCTACTGTTAAAAGCTAAATGTTAAATGAATTTAGTATTTTGACAAGACTAATAAAATAGCTATTAGGCTAAACCAAAACATTTTTTTTTACTATTGTGTTGTAGGCTGAATGTTAGCCTAAACGAATTATATCCTAACAAGACGAATAAAAATAAGGATGACAATTTTTGTATAACTTTTTTTGTTTTTCTCTGACACTTTTTTCCTACTTTGTTGGCAAAAAAATATTATTGAACATTTTGCTGTCAATAAATTCAAGACTAATGGGGTCCAAATCGAAAATCGATTCCGATTCCAGATTCGGATACTTAAGGTCAGGAATCGGATACTTGTTGTCAAATTAAAATTTCGATTCCGCCTATCGATTCCTATGCACTTTTTTTTTCTTTATCTGTGAGGACAGGTGTGACCTAGCAATCTGCTAGGACCTTGCTCGCTAATCTGAGCGCTCCAAAGTTTGGCTGCATTTGCGATCAGAAGCCAAAAAAGCTAAGCATAATATCTGTGATAGCTAAACATGTTGCAAGAGAGGTGTCACCACCAACATGACATTAATTTAATAGATCGTTAAAGATCGCGAACATGGTTCAAACACCAACGTGATTCTATTCCTAAATTAAAATGATTTGTCTGTTTCATTCCTCAACCTTTGAGTTGTGCGATCACAATGTTGTGATCACTTGGTTCATCCGTGCAGCAGTGCCACCACTGATCTAAGCTTGGCCACCCTGCTCAAAACTGCAGTTTTTGTCCCCTTTTTCTTGACAAGAAATGCCTTTATTAAGACGCGGAACCGGTGTATTTTTTTGCATCCAAATCAAACGGGAGACTTTTCAGACGCGTATACAGCAGTTTTGCCTCAGCGCCAGGCGCGAGTCAAATGAGCGCGGAAAAGGTACATCAGCCAAATGAGCTTCGGTAGAACAATGAGATGCAAGCAATGAGTAAAGCAATGCTTTCCTGTCCAGTCAGCCGTCACTGTCCTGCTCCGGCGCACGCCACTGATGCGTCATCTGCAAACGAGCACGTCTGTCATGTCAAAAAAGGCGTAAGCGCTGCAAACTGTGCATGCATGTATGAATGCATTACATTTCAGAAATGCATACTAAAATATAGGCTCTCGTGGGATTCCAGATCACAATAAGGTGCAAGCTGATATGTATTTTAATTTGTAATTTAATGCACAAGTAAATGTGAGCACAATGCATTTATACTAGAAAACATGCACTATTTTTTTCATTCATTTTAAAAGTACAAAGGAAAATAAAACCATTTAAATGCATAAAACAACTAATTTTATCGGGCATTTATGTGCTGTCTTCACATCACATTCATTTCTTATCACTAAGTATGTAATCATCCAGAGGGTAATGTTAGAGCAATAGTGATTTTAATTTGGAGGTTAAGCTATAGTGTCAAAACTACCTGGAGGTGTCAAAAAAAAATTGTAATATCACTCAGTATTACTTGTTTTGAGAGCAAATATCTCAATTAAAATTAAGTATAAGCCCCTTTATTGTATTCAGCTGAGGTTTTGAGGCACCACATTAATCTATTATAATTTATAGTCAACCATGGTTGCTTCAGTGGCACCCCCTATGAATCCAAACTGCCTGCCACCCCAGAAAACAGTGTGCCATTAAACCTGCATTCTCGCTGTGCTAAAAGAGAAACATGTATATGAATGAAACAGCTTCACAGTCTTTTCCAACCACACAGTATCATTTACAGAAGTCTGTTATACATGTTTATAGTTCAGATATAAACACACACGGTAGCGACAAAATACAGTAAATCTCCTTTTGAAAGTTCAGATTAAAGAAATTACGCGATTAAAATAGGGTGGCGAAAAGTGTAATGTTACTTCAAATGAAGATTTAATCATGTGGGTGAGCGAAAATGTCTGATTCATGAAACAAAGATATTCATACAAGGATGCTGAGTTTCATAATGAAACAAGTACATGTGATTTTTGATTTTAGTTGTCTATTTTTTTCTTCAAAATCATGAGAGAAACACAACTTCCATTGAGGAAAAAAGAAAAAAAATATTTATCCAGAATCATGCAGCTCTATTTTGCACACAAACAGCTCTTAAAGAGTCCAGTTTTATGTAGCCAGTTGATTTTCATGGTATTCAGTAATAAATGGTTTGCTAAAAAGAGACACAGGATAAATGTTTGATATCATTATTTAATCACATTGGAATCGAAACTGGGAATCGAAAAGAATCGGAATCGATAAGCAGAATCGAAATCGATAAAATTCAAACGATACCCAACCCTAGGTGTGTATTTATTATGTTTGTATATATAAATAAAAAGACATGCATGTATATTATTAAGAAATAATGTTATGTTTATGTATACAATTTATTTATATATATGAATATAAATGTGTAATTATTTTCAAAATGTGTGTGTGTGTGTGTGTGTGTATTTATATATACATGATAAATATACACAGTACACATACATATAATGTAAACAAACTTTTATTTTGGGTGTGATTAATCGCGATTAATCATTTGACAGCTCTACTTTGGTTGTTTTTTTGTTTTTTTTAACTCTCACAACAATTTCACACCTAGTAAAATAGTTTAGAGCTTGACATATCTAGTATATTGTATATTAATTATATAATTTTTAGTTTTGTTTTATTAATTTCCTTGACTTTTCCACACCTTTAAAATTCCCTCATATGTCCAGGTTTTTAAAGACAGTTTGAATCCTAGTTCATAAATAAAAATTACAGTTGAGGAAACAAATACATCTTCATTTTTAGCTGTTTTAGCTTATTTTCAAACTTTTGTCTTTTAAATCGTTTTAGCCCATCCTGCAGCAGGAAGTTTTCTGAGGCCCCCTAGTGGGCCCTGGCCCTCTGGTTGAGAACTACTGCTAACCAGCATGTTGGAAAGCCGGCACTGACCGCTGTCTGGAGGCCATGCTGCTATCCATCACTGCCTTCTGCTCTGAGCGATGTGGGAAAATCTCAAAGGCATGGAGAGTGATGTTCACGAATAGCGCTTTTGGCATTTCTATGTATTTTTGTGCCTTTCTCACAACTGTCGATCACTTTTTAAATATTTTTAGCTTTCAGTATTTATTCCTGATATCTCTTATTGCATTCCCTTCCCATCGCTTTCTGTCTCGTTGGCTTGTTCTCTTCTCGGGGGCCTTAGTTAGGCTGTAGGCTAGTGTGTACAGAGTCATGAGGAGTGGGTGTGATTTATCTCCCTCGGCCCCTCCGTAGCCCCCTCCATTCCGGCAGGCCCAAAGGAAAGAGCCGAGTTTGCTTGAACGTGGCTCGGCTTGCGAGGCCCCAGCATTAGCTGAAATAAACCCTCCTGCTGCTGGTGAAAAATGTCTTGTGATTGGCTAATTAATCAGTCAAAAGGAGAGCGTCGCGGCCTGTGACTTGAGGGACCCGAGCAGGCGACCGCTGAGGGCCCGCTGATAAATGGACTCCCTCCTGCTTCATATATCAGTGAAACTTAGTCATTTTTTACCACTGCTCTTTGCGTCAATGGTGGATCGCTAAGGCCTACACTTATATATTTCGCGTGAAACTCCATCTGTGTGTGTGGAATGCGTTTCAGACAATCGTCTGATTTAGTCGGTGCTCTTTAAATTGCTCAATAAATATTGTCTATTCAGCATAATCTGCACATCAAAGTTTTAGTTAAGATATTGTTGTGTCCCAGATTTTTCAGTTTGAAGCTGCAAACAATAGAGTAGAGTTTAAAAATTGCATTGATAAATTTGATATGTTTTGATTATAATATATGTAAGTTTTGTATGCCATTTATTTAGGCTAAAATAGATCCATTGCTACCTGTTGCTGGAAATTCCTTGCTTAAAAACTAATTTTACAATATACACCTGTTCAAGTATGGAGTCAGTAAGATAAAAATATATAAATAAATATAAAGATATTTTTTTTAATAAAAACAAAAAAATCTATCTTATCTAAAGAAACCGTAAGGACATTTATGAGGTTTATATAACATACAAATGTATTATAACAAAAGCATTCAGCTACTGTTATCAACATTAATAATAATTATTAAATAAGCACCAAATCAGCATATTAGTTATTTCTGAAGAATCGTGTGACACTGAAGGCTGGAGTAATGATGCTGAAAATTCATCTTTGCAGTCACTGGAATAAATTAGTTTGTAAAATATATTTTCTATTAAATAAAAAACATTATTATAAATGTCAAGTTTTTACTGTATTTTGAATTAAATAAATGCAGTTTTGGTGGGCATAAGAGATTTTTACAGAGGCTTGCATTTTTTTACTGTATCTGAATATTTCAATTTATGAAGCAGAGATGTATTTTTGCAAAGATGTATAAATTATTATTAATAATACTATTATAATTCAAGTTTAAACAATTTGTTAGGAACTTTTTTCTGCAGAGAAAATAGTGTCTCTCTATACATTTAATATATAAAAATATTATTATTATTACAAATTGTATCGATTGGGTTTTCTTTTATTAAAGTAAGCGCTGAGACCGTTCGTGTCTGGGGTTGTCTCCATGGTTCCAGTCAGGCGGTCAGGCATCTCCTCTCGCTGTGTTTCCAGGGGTTGGCGTGACCCCCTGTGGCCTCTCCCACTCCCACGCCAGCTCCAACACAAAGCCCTCAGACTGGAGGGTGGTACCTGTAGCTGTTCTGAATCAGCCCACGCCCGTCCTCATGAAGGATCGGCGGCCAGTTGACTCACCCATTCCCCTGATGCCGCCACCTCATCAAATGAGGAGAAGAGGCTGCACCATGTGGCAGATGAAGTGGTGAAGGGGCAAGAGGCAACAATGTCATTGGCCGCATGGGAGTTGGCTGGTGGGCGGAGTTGAAAACCGAAATGTTGCTGAGGATGCAAAAGTTGAGCTCCAAATATGCCAGCAGGCTGATGTGAACTTAATCCACATTTAACATATTACACAAATTTAGAGCTAAAACTCTCCATTTAACATTTTTATTTTATGTAATCAGATTAAGCTTTTTAAACTTATACAACCATTTACAATTTTGAGGTTAGTAAGTTTTTTTTTTTTTTAAGTCTCTTTGTGCTCACCAATTGCCCTCTTCCACTATGTGGTATGGCTCGGCATGTTTCAGAACGGCCACGGCTCAGTTAGGCTCTGTTTGCGTTTCCACTGCAGTTTAGTACCGCTTTAGAGTGGATCCGCTCCTCTGCTATCAACAAAAGGAACATCTGTACTTCCTCAACAGACAACATTCAAAACAGTTGCGTTCGATCCTTCGCTGGCTGTGCTGATTTAAATCTAGCGGGTCTGTTGTCTCGTGCTGCAAGTTCAATGACGCGGGCAGTGACTATTTTCTCCAGCCAACCAGTGATCAGCAGTTTACACGTCACTTTTTGGTAACGGTACGGCTCGCTTGGAACCTCGGCCGAGGTGGTACTAAAAAAAAGTACCAGGTGTCAGGTATTGTACCCAGTGTAAACCCCCCTCAAAAAGTGAGCCGTACTGAACCGTACCGTGCTGTGCCAAAAGTCTCCAGTTATTTGATTAGAATATACAGAAAAAAATCTAATACTATTGTAAAATATTATTGCAATTTAAAATAATATTTCTAATACTATTTTAATTTTCTATTATAATATACAGGTGCATCTCAGAAAATTAGAATATGGTGAAAAAGTTGATTTTTATTTTCAAAAAGGTGAATTGTTTTCTTGTAACTTATTTCAAAAAGTGAAACTTTCATATATTTTAGATTCATTACATGTAAAGTAAAACACTTCAAAAGTTTTATTTTTTTATTTTGATGATTAGAGCTTACAGCTAATGAAAGTCAAAAATCAGTATCTCTAAATATTAGAATATTTACATTTGAGTTTCAATAAATGACCATCCATACAGTATAAATTCTGGGTATCTTTTGTTCTTTGAAACCACAAAAATGGGGAACACTGCTGACTTGGCAATGGTCCAGAAGACGATCATTGACACCCTCCACAAAGAGGGTAAGTCACAGAGGGTCATTACTGAAAGGGGTGGCTGTTCAAGGAGTGCTGTATCAAAGCATATTAAATGCAAAGTTGACTGGAAGGAAGAAATTGGGTAGGAAACTGTGCGGAAGCAACAGGGATGACCGCAAGCTTGAGAATACTGTCAAGCAAAGCCGATTCAAACACTTGGGAGAGCTTCACAAGGAGTGAACTGAAGTCAGTGCATCAAGAGTCACCACGCTCAGACATCTTCAGGAAAAGGGCTACCAAGCCACTTCTGAAACAGAAACATCGTCAGAAGCATCTTACCTGGGCTAAGGAGAAAAAGAACTGGACTGTTGCTCAGTGGTCCAAAGTCCTTTTTTCAGATAAAAGTAAATTTTGCAATTAATTTGGAAATCAAGGTCTGGAGGAAGAGTGGAGGCACAGAATCCAAGCTGCTTGAAGTCCAGTGTGAAGTTTCTGAAGTCAGGGATGATTTGGGATGCCGTGACGTCTGCTGGTGTTGGTCCATTGTGTTTTATCAAGTCCAAAGTCAATGCAGTCGTCTACCAGGAGATTTTAGAGCACTTTATGCTTCCATCTGCTGACAAGCTTTATGGAGATGCTGATTTCCTTTTCCAGCAGGACTTTAGCACCTGCCCACAGTGCTAAAAGCACTTCCAAGTGCTTAGCTGACATTGATATTACTGTGCTTGATTAGCCAGCCAACATACCTGACCTGAACTCCATCTGGAATCTATGGGATATTTTCAAGAGAAAGATGAGAAACAGTCGATCCAACAATCCAGACGAGCTGAAGGCTCAATAGTTCCTCAGCAGTGCCACAGGCTGATCACTTCCATGCCACACCTCACTGATGCTGGAGTTTGTGCTAAAGGAACCCCGACCAAGTATTGAGTGCATAAATCAACATACTTTAACTTTTCTGTTTTGCAAATCCTTTTTTTTTATTAATCTTAGGAAATATTCTAATATTTTGAGATACTCATTTTTGACTTTCATTAGCTGTAAGCTCTAATCATCAAAATAAAAATAAAAAACTTTTGAAGTGTTTTACTTTACATGTAATTAACCTAAAATGTATGAAAGTTTAACTTTTTGAAATAAGTTACAATTTTTTCACCATATTCTAATTTTCTGAGATGCACTTGTATTTTATGTAATTATAAAGCTGAATTTTCAGCATCATTACTCCAGTCTTCAGTGTCACATGATCCTTCAGAAATCATTCTAATTTGCTGCTCAATAAACATTTCTTATTATCATGAATATAAACAATGACATTTCGATATTATATAGGATTCTTTGTATACAAAGTTAATATGAACAGCACTTATTTTAAACTAAAGTCTTTTGTGTCTTTGCTGTCACTTTTGATCAATTTAATGCATGCTTGCTAAATAAAAGTATCAATGTATTTCAGAAATGGTAGTGAATGTTGGAGCCATGGCTTAGTGATAAGCATTGTGTTTTGGTGCTTTTGGGGGTGGTGCAAGTTCAAATCTGGCTCACAGCATCTCCAGATTTCATTTTTCATTTTCCTGTACTCGCTTGTCCTCTCATTAAAAGGTTACACAACCTTTTAATAATAAAAATGTTTAAGTTACTTTTAAGTATAAAAACAGAACCTTATTTCACATGACTGTATCAGCCCATGGCATTTTATGACTAGAGGATTAGGGCTCATCTAGGAGCAGACAGCAGTGCGTACTGGCACGTTGTAACCATGTGCTCCAGCATGTTTGACTTCTCAACTAATGCAGTAACCGACGCCTGTGCGCCAGTGTTCAAAGGCATGTTTGTTTTCGAGCGGGAGAGCTCTAATATGTTCTCAGATAACATCTAATTGCCTCAAACAAAAGCGCGGCCTCCCTTACGCTGTTGACAGGGCTAGAGAATAATGAAGAAACGGACCGAAATGACTGCTTGCTACATATCCTCCGGCAACTGCCTTTACGCCCATGCCAACCCACTGACACGTACAAATTAGTGTGAAAATAAAAACGGCATTAACTAAAAAGGGTAACTGAAATGGCCAACTTCTGCAGTCAATGTTGGCCCAGGCAGGGCTGCCTTGGCATGATGATTACAGTACGAACAGAATAAGCTTAACCGCCTGACGCTCCTGAGAGCCACCACCGCTGCTGTTTTCGTGGGCCTCGGCTTGCATTTAATCACCGCCAGTTTAATCTAATAAATCACCGCAGGGCAGAGAATAAATGGTGTGTCCTCCATCTTGGGGCTGACACATCAGCTCCTTGGAGGGCATGGAAAGGCAAGCACATTACAATGTAAAGCAAGCAGAGTTTAGTGATGATGCCCTATGCAGCGCATTGTCGCCATTTGTTACTCCTGATAAGTAATGAAGTCTGGGGTTGGTGGAGAGGTCTGCATCACGCCGGCTTACTGTTTGCATTAGGTGTAGGTCTTTGTTATTAAAATACCTCTTCATCACTTACACCTTCACTTGACCTGTTTTATAATTTTTTTCATTCAGTTTTAATTATTGTTTAATTATTAATATTGATCATGTAATTCTTATAAATAATTATTGATTTAATAATATTAATACAAATATACACTAAAGAAATTATTTTAGGTTACATGGTGTATGTTAAATTAGTATAAAATTTGTATATTTTACCAATTTAACAAACCATGCAAGCTATAATAATGTCTTTGTGTGTTGGTTTATTACTATTATTATTGATTATTTGTATTATTAATATTTAAACAATTTATTTAAACAATTTAAATGAAAATATTATTGTTATTATGTTATTGTTTTGTTTTACCATTTTAACAGCATCCTAAAAATATATTTTGGTGATTAATAACCCCCGTGCCGATCAGTGATCGGGGGACGCGGCCTCCGGTGACTGGCCGGTCAGTCTCACGTCTTGCCGATTCCGAGCCGATCCTTTTATTGCCAGCGGCGCAGGCAGAGACGGCGCAGGCAGAGATCTCACAGTCGCATGTAAACACGTGGTTTCACATGAGAATAATTCTAATTTTAATGGCATTCAGTGTGAACGGCGACTGATAATGTATTTATGTCGTGCCAGATGAGGCTTGCACAGCCTGAGTGAGTGTCTGAGAGAGACAGCACACACAAAGTAACTCTCAGAAATGTATAGATGCATATAGAAAAAAAAAAGATATTTACAAAATATGATTTAGGTAAGCAACATTATACGACCATGATGTTGCCCTGAATATCAATATTAACACGACTGCAACGTGACGCTGATTTTATACAATAGTATTTCAATAAACAAGAAGTTAAAATTAAGTAACTTAGATTTTAGATAAAATACTGACTGTTTTTGCTAAATTTTCGCATCCGAAAATAGTTGCGATCAAAGCCACAGCAGAACTGTTGTGTGTCTCCGAGCAACACACAGCGGTGTTTGGTTACTGAATGAATCCACGAGTTTGAATGAATCGAGTGAGTCAATGATCCAGTGGCCCATTCATAACGACAGCCAATTTACTCGTTTCTGAATGAATCAGCCATTTGAATGAATCGTTTGAATGAATGAATAAATGACTCGCTCATTAAAACAGACATTTGCCACCACCTATTGGTGGTTTAGTCATATTTAAAAGTATCATTGCATTTTTTTCAACATATATTTGTATGTTTAAAAAAATATGTAAAACGTTAATCTTATAAAATTATTTATGCATTTGAAATTATCCATTGTAAATGCATTTATGGCACCTCAGCTTCATCAAACTGTAAATACATCTAATACCATCTAATACTAATACTTTTGTTTCCTCAGAAGTGGAAAGAGAGTTTGTTAATACTAATTTCATTTTAATGGTAACAACTCTACAGTTTCTTATTATGCTTACTGAATTAATTGAAACAAAGTAAGAATTTGATGTGAAAGATGACATTTAATAAGGTTAGGGGAAAGAAATTACCATTTGTAAACAGTGGGAAATGACATGTTTTGTTACATACAGCAACTCATTTTAAGTTAACTATTTCTGCTTTCCAGTCACAGAGCACTTTATTTTGAGAGTTGTTTAAGTGAGAGAAAATCTGTAACTCTGTCCAGATTGGGGGAATTGTAATGTTTAATAATTTATTTTATGTAAAAAAAAAATGTTGAAATTTGCATAGATTTTGTTTGTATATGCTGTCAATTATAGTACTTAGAAAGAAAATCGGAATCTGCAAAAATCGGTATCGGCAGGTCAGACTTCCAAAAAATCGGGAATCGGCCAAGAAAATTGCAATCGGTGCATCTCTAAAGTGCAATATTAGAAAAAAAAATTGTATTTTGTTATACCGTTTTAACATACACATTGCATACAATTTTTTTATTTTGGTGTAGATTATTATTAATAACAATAAACAAAAATAATATGCAGCTGTGCTTGTTTGTTTCCATATCTGTATAACTTTTGATCTATTGCAATGAAGCCATTTTTTGCAACGGTCGAATGCATTCATTATTTTTGTTTGATTGCATGTGTTCTAGGAAGTTAGTTGTCTGACGTTTTGAGTACATGATTTACATTGTGTCTTCATTGCTAATAGCATTATGCTTAACATACATTTAAAGTACCTGAGAAACATGAATCAAAGGATGGCTTGTAATTAGACTATTTGCTTTGTTCTATTTCATTACATTACATTACATTCACGTAATATATTATATCATGATACATGTTAAAATGCTCATTAAAGCACGCAAAGCAATGTATTGCGTGGGTGCCACCTGTTTTGCTGTCCACCCACGTGAACGTTATGAAGGATGGCACGGCGGGTCCTTTCTCCTCATCAGGGAGGGACAGCTGGGTAATCTGGGTTCCGATCCATAAGCCCAGGCCACCACCAAATTTATAATAGTGGCAGGACAATGAGAACACACTCGTACAATCAGCCCTCTTCCCAATATCGTCTCAATATTATCCATCGGCCTGTGAGCGTAATGGGCCGGGATCTATTTTGTTTAGAATATAGTTTAACTTGGAACCCTCAAAGGAGTAAATTATCTTCAAATGCTTCCATCCTCAAAAACTGGATAAGAAGAGAAAAACATGTTGATGTCTTAAATATTTTTTTCCCCCTGAATAAAGATTGATTTATCATCCAACTCCAGCTCTTACCATGCCCTTATCTGTAGTTGATGCCCCGCCAAGATCTAAATCACTTATTTTATTTAGTCAGGAACCATTATGTACATTTTAAATAAATAAAAAAATCCTTTAAAAAATTATTAAAGTTAGCAAAACATTTGTTTTAATAGTCTAGTTTAGTTTGCAAGATACAATCAAAGCAAGAGAGACCTATACAAACACTAACACCATGTCTTTGTCTTAAATATTTAATATACAAATATATAAAAATGTATATTAAATATTTATAGAATTTTTTAAATAACACATGATTAACACATTTTTTTTGTACCTGTGTGGCCACAGCATAAAGTGTCTTATTGCACCAAATTGCAGTCTTTAATCTCTGGAAATATTCTATGGTTGACGATGCACTGAGAGATAAATAAGTTATTCATTCAACCAGCCATCATTTTTTGTTTTTAAAAGTTTTTTCTTTTTCATTTAAATTAAATATACAAATTAGCAAAACAAGGATCATAATTGGATAAATATGAGACAATTTTTTGTCTGGTTTGCAAGGTACAATCAAAGCAAGAGACACAAAAGCACACTTTAATACAAAATGTATTTTTTTTATATATATAAAAAAATATCTTTCAATATTATTTATTTATTTTTTAAGATTGTAGCACACTAAAAAAAATTTGAATTTACCTGTACCTTGATTGTTCTGTATGCCCGCTGTATTAATGTATCTATACATTTATTTTTGACAGTTTAACATCCTCACGTGGGATTATTGTAAAAATATTGCGAAATATCGGCACTCGAAATAACCATAACTTTATATATATAGCACCGTGTTATTGTACCATATTGCAGTCTTTAATCCCTGGACACTAGAAGTTCTCATTGCTGACGCAGCATTTGCAGTGCTAAACTAGCGTAGTCAGAGCGCCGTGTCTCTATGATGAAGGAATATTACTTTTGTATTATAAATTAGGGACACTCTGACATAGCACAGAGTGGGACAAATTAGTTGCAGTTTTCAGCAGCAAATTCAAGAGTGTTGTCACGATTTTTTTTTTTTTTTGGTTCGTGAACACATTTTGATGTTTTTTTTTTTCACCTTCCCTGGCTGCTTCGGACTGTCTGCTGCAATGTGTTGGCGTCAGCGACGATGTCTTGTTCTTCGGTTTCCTCATCACGGCCTTTTGAATGTCCCGACACCCCCTTCCAAATCCAGCCCCGCTGCCGCGCCCCCCCCACCCTCCAGCCGCCCATGCCTGGGGAGAGCGGAGCAGGAAAGAGCCCATAGCTCCTGCTGCAAGGGCCTTATCGGAGCGCTGCACACAGTTTAGGGAACGCATCCTCTTCCTGGGGCCTCCCATCTGCCAGGAGCAGAGAAAGAACGAGGGGAATGTGGAGGCAGAAGAAGCCAGAGAAAACGTCTGAGAACATTCGGGGGCCATTTTTGTTGTTTACACCCTCATTAGGACGTCCAAGCACAGTCATGAAACCTGGACTTGCGCTATCTCCGTGTCAGCCTTCCTGCTCGCTTGTTTGTTTGTGTGCGCGTGCACGTATGTGCTTGCATGTGTGTGGTATAACCCAATCCGTGCTCAGCACTGTTGAGGGAATGCTACCAGCAGCACTTCTCTCGGCACATTAGAGAGATAAGCCTAATGGAGGTCCCCAGGCGCACCACACAAACACACACACACACACACTATCACCACCTCTCCAATGAAGAGGATTTCCCCACTCGCTCCATCTCTCTTCCACTTCTCCTCGTTCTTTCTCTCCGGAGAGTAATTTCACAGTGTGCTCCAAAATGCCCCCCAGTCGTTTCTATAAGTCCCTGCTACATGCTGTCAGCCGCATCTCCTCTGAAGACCTCTTTCGGTCCCCCTCCAAACCAGAAATATAGATTTTCTTTTATTTGGAGGGAAAAGTGAGGCTTCTGTTTTAATGAGCCTACATCTGCAGTTTTCCACTCTACCTCTGGGCGATGTCCAACTTTTGAGGGACCTGTGGCAGCAACTTGTAGTCACGATGACCATCTAGAACAGTAGTTCCCAACTCTGGTCATGGTCTACCACCCACTCTGCATTAAAGAATGAACCCATCAGCTTGTCCTGAAATGGGAGTTTCAGATAAAAATCCAATGGACCAGGGTTGGGAAGTGCTGATCATGAACAGTGGTTCTCAAAGAAGATAGATGATTTTATTTTTTACCCAAAAAGGAAAAATCTATTATCAGTTACTCATGCTCGTGTCATTCCACTTCGTTTTTCTGCTGAACGCAAAAGGTGTCTTGAAGAATGTTGGTGACCAAACAATTTTGGGTGCCATTGAGTTTCCATAGTGTTTTTTTTCCATACTCAAAATCAATACGACCTAAAACCATTTAGTTTCCAACATTCTTCTAAATACTCTCATTTGTGTTACATGAAAGAATGTAAGTCATACAGTTTTGGAACAACATGAGAGTGAGTAAATGATGACAGATTTTTCACTTTGGGGCCTATTCCTTCAACAAATTTAGCTTTGGAAGTCATTGTGACCACGGTCAGAAAAAAAGGTGAAGGTGATGTGGTAACCCATACTCTGACTTGTCATGTCATGTTATGCTCTGCATTTAACCCATCCAAGTTCACACACAGCAGTTAGTAGTGGGCAGCCATTTTTGCTGTGGCGCCAAAGTGAGCAATTGGGGGAAGGTAGAAGAGAGCACTGTACATTCACTCCCCACACCTGCCATTCCTACCACTTCTGAGACCCGAGCCTGCAACCTTTGGCTATGAAAGCTGTGAAGACTGGCATCACTTCTCTTGATGCCCTTCGACTGAAAATTACAACCAAAAACTGTGCAATGTGGCATTGTATCAGTATTTTATTTTACGAGTTGTGTATTCTGAGTTTGTTGCGGTAAAATAGCAACAGGTAGCGCTAGTAGCTCACTGACTGCAACCATTTGACATCATAGACGCTAAATGCACTATAATGGTGCCGCCCATAGTCCAAAATATGCATAAAACGAGACATTTACGTTATATTAAGCCATATAAGTCTTAATACCCAGGGTTCCTTTTAAAGCCGGGCTTACACTGCGATTTTTAAAAAGTCCTTTAGGATTGTACTTGTCAGACTGTACGAACATGATGATCATGTCATACTGCAGGAAGGAGCACAATTGATCAAACAACTTTTTCTAAAATTTTAGACATAAACAGAAGATTTGAAATTGGTCTGTAATTTGCCAGTTTACAAGGATCTAGTTTTGGTTTCTTAATAAGAGGCTTAATAACCGCCAGCTTGAATGGTTTTGGGACGTGACCTAAAGATAACTATGAGTTAATAATATTGAGAAGCAGTTCTTCTGCACATAACAACTCTTTCAATAATTTAGTGGTACAGGATCTAATAAACGTGTTGTTGGTTTAGATGCAGTGATAGTTTATTTAGCTCATCCTGTCCTATAGTTGTCTTAAAGCAATGAAGACGGTTTTTCTTTAGGGGGTCACACTGCAGGATGAATGAATCTGAAGTACTAGACGCTGTAGAATCTACATTTGTTATTGTATTTCTGATGTTATCTATTTTATCAGTGAAGAAATTCATAAAGTCATTACTATTAAACTGTGAGGGAATATTTAGATCGGGTGACATCTGTTTATTTGTTAATCTAGCTACCTAAATAATCGCAAGTGTGACCTTGGATTGTTTTGGTTATTATCTATGAGTTTGCAGATATGCTCGGTCCTGGCAGCTTTTAGAGCCTGTCTATAGCTGGACAACTGTTTTTCCACGCAATTCTAAAGACTTCCAAGTTAGTTTTTTCTCCATTTGCGCTCAAGAATACGAGTTTCTTTCTTGAGAGAATGGGTATAACTGTATTATGGCCAGTAGCCATATCACCCTGCAGCCCAAGACTGGTTGCCCACTGAAGCTAAGCAGGGCTGAGCCTGGTCAGTACCTGGATGGGAGACCTCCTGTGAAAACTAGGTGCTGCTGGAAGAGGTGTTAGTGTGTGTGGTCTGTGTGGGTCCTAAACCCCCAGTGTAGTGATAGGGACACTATACTGTAAAAAGCACCATCCTTTGGATGAGAGGTTAAACCGAAGTCCTGACTCTCTGTGGTCATTAAAAATCCCAGGATGTCCTTCAAAAAGAGTAGGGGGGCATCCTGGCAAAATTTGCCCATTGGTCTGACCATCATGGCCTCCTCATCCCCATACACTGATTGGCTTCATCACCTGTACTCCAAGAGTCCAGTAAGCTGGATGTGTGGTGGGCGTTCTCGCACAATATGGCTGCCGTCGCATCATCCAGGTGGAGCTGCACACTGATGGTGGTTGAGGAGATTCCTCCCTTTCATGTAAAGCGCTTTGATTACCCAGAAAAGCGCTATATAAATGTAACAAATTATTATTAATTATTACCACTGCGCAGCATGTTTTTCTCTAACCTTTTTTAAATTGATGGGGGCAACAGTTTCTAACGTATTAGAGAAGATAGTTCCCATGTTGCTAGTAATTGTGTCTAGTTCATCTGTATTTATGGGTACACAGAGCAGTTGAGATAAATCAGGCAGGTTATTTGTGAATCTGTCTTTATTGGCTGGAACAATAGTTCTGCCTGGACGATAACGCGGAGCCATATATATAATATCAGTAATATGCAGCATGCATGATACAAGGAAATGGTCAGTAACATCATCACTTTGCGGTACAATATCTATATCAGTAGATCAATTCCATGCGATATAATTAAATCTAGCGTATGATTAAAACGATGAGTGAGCCCGGTGACATTTTGCTTGACTCCAAAAGGGACGCAAGTCCTAACGCATCATTTGTATTATCAACGTGAATGTGAAAATCTCCTACAATTAGTGCTTTATCAATATTAACCAATAGGTCTGAGAGAAAATCTGCAAATTCTTTTAGAAAATCTGTATATGGCCCTGGTGTTCTATACACAGTAGCCAGAGCAAGAGATGGGACATATTTATTTTGCATATCTGACAGTTGAGTAACATCAGCATAAGTATTTTGAATGAGTTAAACCTGTATCCTGTTTTCTGAGTAACATTGAGAATATCACTATATATTGTTGCGACACCGCCGCCACGACCAGTCTGACGAGGCTCATGCTTATAACATTAGCTTGGTGGAGTACATCAAAACTATTATCTGTGATAATTTCATTTACAATAACTGCTTTGGGAGTGAGTGACCTAATGTTTAGTTTTTGCTCATTTATTTAGCATTTTTCTGGTTTAATCCCGATCAGATTTTTTTCTAGATCCTGCATTAAATGTATATTTTGACCTCACTATTCGGGGAACAGACACAGTCTGTATAGATTGGACACTGCAAGTGCTTCTATCATTTAAGTGGGTTGGACAAAAGTCATCAATTGTTGAGCGAATCGTTTGGGAGTCGTTGAGCAAGTAAGGTAAAAATAAATGAATATTATAAGAAAATGAAATGTTTTTTTGACTTTGCATGCATGTCAATCTGTTGTTGGGGACTCCCAAAATCAAAATATGAACCTTTCATTACCCATAATAGAGGCACTTTAAAAATGTGGGGAACATAACATAATTTTAAAGTCTGCATGAAGAAATGAAAAATCATAGAATTGTTCATCCTTGCATGTTTATTTAAATTTTGTATTACTACTCTGTGGTGATGTATGCAGAACTTCTCCAATCATTTAGTTCACTTAAACCTGTCATTTTCTAACAATTGACCACAATCTTGCATCTGCCTTTATCCAATCAACAACTGATGAATATATCCCAAGTCTATTTCGATATTCTGTTTTACTCCGAGACATCACAATACAGACAAAGACTGATCACTACTACTGTTACATCACTACTTTACAATTATTATAATATATATGGCAATATAATAATAGTGCTAATACTACTACTAACTAATAATATAGTTTTGTCATAAACTATTTTATCGTAATGTTTTAGTTTTGTTGCGATTTATATATAGATTGCTTTATGCTCTTCAGCATTGTAAGTAGTCACATGTATTTTGTTGTTTCTTGGCTGTACAAAAGGAAACGTTCTGTTTTTTTATTTTGTCCGGTCCCTCCATACATCTTTTGAAAAATGCCGTTTCACCGGCGTCTCTGGCGTAATGTAGAGCACCGCGTGGTTTAGCGGCAGCTTCAGAGCAGGTATTCTTCACTGCAAATCATTATGCATTGAGGAGGCCATTAGCAAAATGAAGACGAATGGGAGAGAGAGTCACCGTGATAAAGTATTGGAGGACGACAGTTTAATCTAAAGTGTTCCTCTGTGGTCTTTCAACATAGTCACTGTGTCGTGCTACGGTTTGGCCTGTTATGATTAAGCTGTATGCTATACTAGAAAGTTTGTTCTTTCTCTTATCTTAATGCTTATAATAACTGTCTTAGTTTGGCCAACGCAAGCTCTGACTCTCACTCATCAGGCAAGTTTTTCAGGAATCAGTTGTTTAATCCAGTCATTTACACAGTGACTTGTAGATAACGACCCCTTTTGAATCCGTTTCCTCTTTATATATACATGATGGGGAATATTATACAACACAGTGTAAAAATATTTTAAGACATGAACAGAATCAGATTCTTGACCGATAGAGAACAATAAATGTTTTCTCTTCAGACATTTTTTTTATTTAAACTAAGAGTGTTTTGTATATGTCTCTTAGCAGATAGTTCAGATGAAGTTCAGTGATGTCACTAGATACTTGGGACAAGTCTCGGCATGACAGGAAGCTGATTGACACCAGTTTAAGCATTTAATGACATGCATACGCAGGGGTGTGTGCATCAAGGTTCTTTAAATGAATTGTGGGGTTGTCATGTTCATTCCTAACAGAGAGGACTCTGTTTTACTGCTGGGTGTGATCATTTTATCAGTTTGTTCCACTTTCATGTTGAGTTCTTTGTCTAGTCTTTGTGAAGATAATACGATAATAATTATTATAATAATAACAGTAATATAACTGCAACGAAATTACTTACTAATAATAATAATGTAATGTGATGTAATAATATACAAATTTAGTGTGTTCTTCAGTTTGTTAAAGTGATACTCCACCACACAATTATAATTTTGTCACTTTTCACTAACCTCCATGCCGTTCCAAACCCGTAAAATCTTCACTAGTCTTCGGAACACAATTTAAGAAGATATCTTGGATGAGAACCTGGATGCTTGTGACTGTCCCATTAACTGCCAAGTAAATTACACTGTCAAGGTCCAGAAAAATATGAAAAGCATCGCCAGGATACTCCATCTGCCATCAGTGGTTCAATCTGACTGTTATGAAGTGACGAGAATACTTTTTGTACAGAAATAAAACAAAAATCTCCTGAGTCAGCGTAGCGCCATTTTGTAGATTATCCCCTGGACGCAAAATGCGTATACTCCTCTGTATCAGCCGGGCCACAAGGGTGCGCTGTTTGCATTAAAATCAGAGCGTAAATCGACGAAGACGACTCATCTTTGTGTGCTGATATAGAAGACTGTACGCATTTTGAGTCCAGGGGATAATCTCCAAAATGGTGCTACTCTGACTCAGAGGAGACGTTACGGTGCCTAACTGTTGAATAAAGTTGTTATTTTTGTTTTATTTCCATAAAAAAGTATTCTCGCTGCTTCATAACGTTACGATTGAACCACTGATGACAGATGGAGTATCCTGGCGATACTTTTCTGGACCTTGACAGTGTAATTATTTGGCAGTCAATGGGACAGTCACAAGCCTCGCGGTTCTCATCCAAGATATCTTAAATTGTGTTCCGAAGACGAATGAAGATTTTACGGATTCTGAAGGACATGGGGGTAAGTGAAAAATAACAACATTATCATTTTGGGGTGGAGTGTCCCTTTAATGGTTTGTATTATAAAATATTATACTGTAATATCACTTGATGAAGATAATGATGTGTATAAATTATATTATTGTATTATACAATTTTTTATATAAATAGCAATAATAGTGATAATAATTAACTTATTATTATTGTAAATTAATTATTAGAAGTATTGTATTAAGTTTTTATGTTTTATTGTATGTTTAACACTTTAGTAATTTTGTATTAAAGGGTTAGTTCACCCAAAAAGGAAAATTCTGTTCTTAATTACTCACCTTGATGTCGTTCCAAACCCGTGAGATGTCCATTCATCTTCAGAACACAAATTAAGATTTTTTAAGTTTTGATGGAGTCTGAGAGCTCTCTGACCCTCCATAGACAGCAAGGATTCTTACATGATCAAGGTCCAGAAACGTAGCAAGGAGATCGGTAAAACAATCCATGTGACATCAGTGGTTCAACCGTAATTTTAAGAAGCTACGAGAATACTTTTTGTGAAAAAAAAAACAAAAAAACAACACTTTAACAATTTTTCGTCTCCACGTCACCCTGGCGCCATTTTGGAGAATATCCGCTGGACGTAAACAGCATATGCTGTTCTGTGTCAGCTGCGCCACATGGATAAGTTTTCTACGTTTCCATTTTTTTTTTTTGCACACAAAAAGTATTCTCGTAGCTTCGTAAAATTACGGTTGAACCCCTGATGTCACATGGATTTTTTTACCGATGTATAATGTAAGTGTATAATTTCCTTAGTAATATATTTTAAGTTTTTTTTTTATAAAAAGTAATATAGATATAGAAGTATAGTAATTACAATTTATCATTGAATTAATTATGTAGTACACTGTATAATTAATGTTATTATTTTTATTAATTGTACATTTGGTATGGTTATTGTTTTTATACTGTATACAGTTTTTATATTTTATTTTGTTATATTTTAGTCAATTACTAGAAAATATACAATAATATTTTTTTTGTTTTATTTTAAAAAAAAACGTTGTATAATTAAGCTGTCCATCATCATCATCACCACCACCACCATCAAATAATTAACCAATAAATGTATTTATTTAGAATTTTTCTTTCATGTCATTTCACTTTGTATTGCTATATTTATCGATATCTTTCATTTAGGGAAGCAGTGGATCTGACTCTCAGGAAGAGAGCAAAGAGGACAAAGACACAGTTACTAATCCCAACCCAGAGTCAAAACCAAACACAGTGACCAGCACACTGACCATGCAAGAGTACTTCGCCCAGCGGATGGCCCAGATCAAGAAGACTCAGGCAGGACGAAACCCAGCCACATCTTCATCTGAGGTCAGCAGCAATGCAACTTCTCCACTGGCTACATCTGCCTCCATGGAGGACTCCCCGAACACCAGTGATATGGAACAGTCCAAAAAGAAGAAAAAGAAGAAAAAAGAAAAGGAGAGTGATCGAGATGGCATAGAGGAAGATGCACTGACTTCAGTAACAGGAGAGAGTGTTGAAGAGCCAAATCACTCAAAGAAAAAGAAGAAAAAGAACAAGAGGAAACGAGAGGAGCGGGATGAGTATGGGACTGAAGTGTGCAGCGCCCCTACAGTAACGGATGGCATCACTGAAGATGCACCCACAACAGGAAAGAGGAAGGAGGACAAAAAAACATCTCTAGAGGTTCGTTCAGATGAACCTAAAACAATTGAGAATATGGACCCTAAAGTTTCAGATAAAAAGAAAAAGAATAAAAAGAGAGAACAAGATGAAGAGGAAGGAGTGACTGAGGAAGTGGTGTCCAAAAAGAACAAGAAAAAACAGAAAAAGTGATATATATTTTTTTACAATTGACTTCTCTCGAAACTCTTGACTTTTTGAGACCATCATGATTTTAATATTGAGATCACCCAAATGAATGGCAATGAAGCCAATGAATTAACATTTAGAATTGGTTTGTATCTCCATATTTAAACTATGAAAAAGACATTAAAAACATCTAAACTGTATGTGTGGTTGATGTGTTTTTCTTTGTTGTCAGGTTTTTTGGTTCAAGTTTTCATGAAGTGTTTTTCTTTTATTGTGTCTGGCATGTGTGGGTGTCAGGCTCCATTACATCTTAATGTGCATGTTGACATGGCTGTGAATATTGCCAATTGTGTAAAGGTGTCTGCCTGTTCACTCATATCTGTTCCTTTAAAATATACAACAAATGATGACTGAAGAGTGACTTAAGTGATGAAGTCATGCATTGCTGGTGAGGGCAAATTTGTGTTCAGTATTTCAGTCTTGATTCGCATCTGCCGTTTGGCCAGATTTGGCTTTTTTCTTCTCAGAAATAAGTTGACCAGCCTAACATGTCAGCAGTGTTTACTGTCAGTATGATTTATACAAATAGACGGTTTTGGGACATGGATCATGTGACTTAAATGTAATCTCACCTATTATGCACGTATCCTTAATGATGACGCTAAACAAACACATTTTGCTTTTTTTAAGCGCTTGATTAATAGCACACTGCTCGGCACGACCCTGCTTTTCTTTGTCACGCTAATGTGTAGCTTAGAGGTCTTTTCATAATGATAATGTCGACCATTGGGCCGAGCTTATCCAATATATGTGAAGTATATATGACTTAAGTCTTGAGCTGGTGCAGAGTAACTGGCAGCAAATGCGATGCTTTTGTTAAAAATCCTTATGACCTTGTCACACGGTCAATATTGATCCTCCTGAAATCTGCAATACCAAAGGATGTCCTGTTTTACTAGATTAATCAAATCCAATGGAACTGACGTTCTCGTGCACTTAGTTCAACTTTGTCGTGAGTTTATTAAAGAGACAATCAAAGAAGAACATTTTCGAGAATTTTCTGCGTTTTGAGAGGATCGCAGAGACCTCAAAAAGTCTTGTTTGGAGTCTAGGTGGGCGTATGGAGCAAAAAGAGGGGAAAGGAAACGGACAGCTTATGTTAACAATAATTGTATAACCTGCCACAGAGCAACGGCTTCGTTTGTTTATGTGTCATGACTGCCGCTATAAATGGCATCTGCTTCTGAGGTAAATCTGAAAGCATCGTCAAAACCGTTTTTGATTATGAAATAATGGAGCTACATTCTGCCTATTTCCACGGTCTATGTCCAGAATCCCTTTTGAGGTGCTTGTCAAAAGATAAGATGGAGATTGTTTCAATCGTTTCTTAGTGAAGAAAAATTAAAGGGCAGATTATTTTCTCAGAGCCTTAAATGGGTAGAGGAGGAGCGGGGGAAGAGATGTCACATTTAGCTTATGTTGTTCTCTAGGGATGAATAAATGAGATTGTAAAATATATTAAAATAGCCTACATTAAAACGCAGTGGTCGAGTGACATGCCTCACATAATAGGCACAGTCAGAAATATACCCCTGATATTTCAACCGCGAGGTCAGACCTGCCGATTTATGAATTATTTTATTATATTAACTAAATTAGTTGTTTTGTATGAATTAAGAGTGTTTTCGAATGTATCTTGTATTTTAGATGGGACAAAAAAGTTGGATGTGAAGAAAACATTTCAACTCAATGTTCACTTCAATGTTTTATGCATTTATTTTATGATATCTTTTCCTTGTTATGTACAGATACTATTATATTTGATGTCAATTTAAATGTATAGGTAACAGCCATAATTGAGAATATTCCAGTTAATTGAATCCACTTTACTGTAAACTGACTGCAGAAAGAATTTACCCTTATTAAGGTCAAAATGCATTTACACTTCAAATAATGTCTACAAAAATGTATTTTTTTTAACTAATGCATCGTTTATAAATGTATCAGGAAATAGTTCTACCCAGAAGTATTTGACACACTTTATCACATGACTACCATTTTAAGAGAATACTTAATTTAATGATTCATTGCTAAAAAGTAATAATTCATATTCTATTAACATAATTAAAAAAGAATGATGCTGAAAATTCAGCTTTACCATCACAGGAATAAATTACATTTTAAAATATATTCAAATAGAAAATGTATTTTAAATTGTAATGATATAATCACAATATTGCTATTTAAAAAATGCACACATATATATATATACACCTTTGCTTTGATATAAAATGACTTGTGCATCCCAACCAGGCAGGTGTGCATCATCGGCCCTTTATAAAAGTTTGGTCATGTGACAAAAACAAAGCATTTCTCCTTATAGCTAAAACTTCTTCTCAGTAGGCGTTTGCTTCAACACAGATAAACTCAACATAAAGCAGCAGGTACGTCTGCAATTCCCCAACGTTAATCAAACGAAACGGGAAATATGCCTCAAAATACAGAACCAGAAAGATGTTTATCTAGTGAACGGCACAAATGAGTAAACAGTTTACACGTCCAGTTTGTCACACCCAAACATGCAGGTAGGACGAGGAGAGCAGGAAGTGTCGTTTTCTGTCGTAATGTTTTTGCAATCTGGGGCATCAAGCTCCTCTTCCTGTTCCTTCAGTGAATGAATCCCTCATTTTAATGGTGTTCGTCCTCTGCTTGTTCACTGCTCTGGAACCAACCATTCCTTTGAACTCTTTGATTCTTACAGGAAGAAATTCAAAGGTCAGTCATAAAATGATTCTTTTTTTTTTAAATACCAGTTTCTCAGTTTATATTCTCTTTAGTAGATCATTGGTTTATTCTGAACCCTTCCGGTCTTTGCTGCAGCTTTCATGAACCACCGATACAGCTGTCAACAGGAACTCCATCGTCTGATCATGACAATAGGAGTTACATACAGCAGCCCTCATGTCGGTGTGGAGCACCTGAAGTTTAAGGGAGGATCTGAACTGTCTGACATGTGAATCATTGTGCAGAACGACCGGTTTTGATGAGTACGTGATTTAGAACCTGTATGTTCTGTAAGGGGAAGGTTCTGTCATGTATGATGCAAGTTAAATAACAACTTCCTCAAGTGAAAATGAATAATGAGAACGTAAACTGCGTCATGATTTCTGCTGAAACTTGGAGGCATACCCCATCAAAACAGGTTTAAATATCTAAATCTATAATTCTATTTAAAGCAGCATTTCAAAACCTTTGCTATTTTTTTATGTTATGTACAATAGATTACATAATTTTATGAGGAATCTTTTATTGTTTTTTACCACACTTTTCATAATTTGGTGAATATCTCCTTTAATTTGCTCCAAGTTGGGTCAAGCACTCAAGTAAAAACATTCTTGATAGTCACTTTTAAATGTGACTAAATTTATGTTGTGCATCTTTGCAATTAATTGTTAATTATTCTAATTTTATATCCATATGCCAACTAACCTCACTCACACTCTTTCCTTGCCTGGCCTCATCATTCATTACAGGCTTCCACATTTTAAATCAGAATTCATGAAATGGATAATCCCTGTCCGGGCTTCGGATTGCTATTTATGTTGTGCCTATAATAACACCCTTTTACCAACAACACAATATAACTGGCATCTTGTGAATTGGTGGTTAAACAACAGTTTTTCTTATATTTTTAATAGCTTCCTTTATTTTCATGACAACTTCGGCTGAAATAATTCGTTTTCGTGTTGACATTCACAAATTGAGAAGTTAACCTCATAATGAGAAGTTTTAATAATTTAATGTCATGATAATATCATTGTGGATCAAGACAACACACATTCACAGAATACACTTATGAACTACACTATAGACCTAAACGTTCCAAATATAATAATTTTTCTTAAGTTTGATACAACTGAAGAACCTTTTCTAATTTTCTAGTTCTTTAAAAAAAACAGTATATAGCCTAGAAGTGCTGGTGCTTTGAAGAATACAGAAACCAATACTCTAATCGTATGAACTTGTAATGTGACTTCAAGACCATTTTATATCTCCAAAGAATCCTATAAACAACTCAAGAACTGCTTTTCTAAACTTGAGGTGCTGAAAAAACAGTTGAAGAACCTAGTAGGCTATGTCCAACCAAACTCTTGCGAAATGTAGCAATAAACCTTTTTTAAGTTTTAACTTTTAATAAATATTTACTTGCATTAATTGTTTATTGAATAATTGTCATATAGGCAATGTCTACTAGATTGACTGAAAACAGTCAACCATCGCTCAGTCAAAATAATGTGACATGAAAACAAACCCAGCCAGCAGCTAATGACGTGATTTAGTAGTAAAGCTGTTGCAATATTTTTGTCACCTCAGTTTTTTTCTGTCTTTGGTCTCGGGTTGCAGTCAAGGAGGAGCTGAGATCCTCCTGTGGGCCTGTGCTGGAAGCTGCTCCTCACATATAAAGCGCTTCCCAATGCCGGAGGAAACAGTGAATCACAGCTTCAGAGGGAGAGTCACAGTGCTCTTCAACCACCAGCTGCTCAGTCAAAGTCATCTCTGATTGCGCTTTTACTTTGCTTTAAATTCAAAAACAAAAGAAAACTCTTGGTAACATTCACGCCCGAGAAACAAAGTTTGAAAAGAAGGGAAGCTGAAGTTTTGAGAGCGCACATGGCTGCTCTGATAAGCGCGTATTCGTCCTGGCCGGAGAGCTTTGAGTGCTCCGCGGGAAATGCGGACGTACCTGACGGACACACCTCCCACAGAGCTCCCGCGGACAAGGTGTCGGAGCCGCGCATCAGGAGACCCATGAACGCCTTTATGGTGTGGGCCAAAGATGAGCGCAAGAGACTCGCAGTGCAGAACCCCGATCTCCACAACGCGGAGCTAAGCAAGATGCTGGGTAAGACATTATCAGCAGGCTACTAGTTGTGTACTAATTATTATTATTTACAGCTCATGTTTATTATTATTATTAAAGTAGGAGATTGTTATTCATGTAATTGGCAAGTTTTGTGAGAGTTCATCTTTTGTTAGACAGTTGTTTTGTTTTATGCATTGGGTGAATATAAAAGTGGGATGTTTAATCCCTTCTAAACTAATTGTAGACACAAATTAAAATAAAATGTTTCTGTTTTTTTTACGTGAGAAGCGCACAGAGAGTGTAAATCTGTTCGAGACGAACCTGAACTGAGAATAAACTGAAACAAAACTGAAATAAATCTGAGTCCGTGAGATGAGACGCATCTTGAAATTGTATTTATTTGTATTTACGCATATTTATCATTTCACATGGAGGGGAGACTTTTTTCCCCAATCATAAATATTATACAAATCTGAGTTTATATAAAATATAAAAATAATTTGAATATTTAAACTATCTAAAAACTATGATAAAAATAATATAAAATAAATAATAATAGAAACAATTTCAAATGTATAAATTTTAATTGAGTGTTATCTTTGGGTTTGTAAGAAAGAACTGAAAGCAAAGTGTACAACCTCTTAGGATAATGAATTAATACGTTATTAAGAAGTTATTAATAATTAATAATTTTATGTGTGTATAATTTTGTATCAGTTTTATTTACTGCTATACATTATTTTAGTTGTGATACATTTGCAGGCCTGTTTTAAAAGTAATTGGCATTTATAGGAAATTATGTATTTTATTTCTCTGCTATTCTAATTTTTGAAAATTCTTTTAAGTGGTTTTGAAAGCTAAAAAGGATAAACTCAGTATGATTACTGCTATTATTAGAATTCAAACATTATACAATTAATGCCAAGTTACAAATAATGTACCTTTAAAAAGCTTTTAAAACTATCTTCAAAAAGACATATTTTTATAACTGCCATTAAGCAATTGTACTAGTTGATGATTACTTGCTGTATTATTTCTGTTGAAATATTCATAATGCTTATGCAAACATTATTTAATCTAGGTTTGTTTGCTGCACAATAAGCAGATAAACTAACAGTTTGTAAACTAATTAACCAGTTAATTATGCTAATATGTTTGTGAAGGGGGTGGCTAATAACTGGACAATCTCCAAAACACCAAATTAATATTTAAAAAATACAGTATTAAGTCTCCTGTTCCTGTTTTTTTCTCTCCAACAGGAAAGTCCTGGAAAGCTTTAACTCCGCCGCAGAAGAGACCGTACGTGGAGGAAGCGGAGCGGCTGAGGGTGCAGCACATGCAGGACTACCCCAATTATAAATACCGTCCCCGTAGGAAGAAGCAGCTGAAGCGCATCTGTAAACGCGTGGACCCCGGCTTCCTCCTGACCCCCCTCGGCCCCGACCAAAACTGCCTCTCGGACCGCCGAGGCTGCTGTCACCCCCTCGATAAAGACGACGAGAGCGGTGTGAGTGGCAGTGGTGGCTTCGGTTCTCCCAGCACATCTCTACCCGGCGTCAGGGTCTTCAGAGATCCCGCCAGTTCCAACAGCAGCTTCGATATGTACCCGTACGGCTTGCCCACGCCACCTGAGATGTCCCCTCTGGACGCCGTGGATCATGAACACCAGTCCTACTACTCATCCTCCAGCTCAGTCTCCACCAGCTCCTGCTCATCCTCCACCTCTTGCCCAGACGACAGGCGTCCCACCCCGGTGCACATGAGCAGTCCACCCCCCTACCATCCCGATTACTCTCACCAGGTACCTTTACACTGTGGGAGCTCACATTTGGGCCACATCCCGATATCTCACCAGGGAAGTGGGGCGACCCTTATCACAGCTCCTCCATTTTCCTATTACAGCCCTTCGTTCCCGCATATTCAGATCCATCATGGGCACCAAGGGCACCTGGGCCAGCTTTCTCCTCCTCCAGAGCAGGGGCACCTGGAGGGTCTGGACCAGCTGAGTCAAGCTGAATTGCTGGGTGAGGTAGACCGAGATGAGTTCGACCAGTACCTAAATTCCACTAGTTATCACCACGAACAGGGCGGGATGACAGTCACGGGACACATCCAGGTAACGCCGGCTTCCGTTTGCTCCAGCAGTACTACGGAAACCAGTCTTATCTCCGTATTGGCCGATGCCACGGCAGCCTATTACAACAACTACAGCATTTCATAAACACCAAAACAGAGACAATTGACACAGATAGAGACTGTGGACTCGACAAGGGTCAGCAATATGACTGGCAGGTGAAAGGAAGGCCATGGAGGGAGCGGAAAAGAGAAGCTCCAGGAAGTCAAAGGACACCTCAGGGATGCATAGATAAAAAAAAACTGAAGTTCATTCCCATCTTTGTTTCCAAAAAAAGAACGGAAGTAAAAGAAAAAATGGACAAACATAGAAAATGCTCTCATATCTTGCCACAAAAGCATGTACATTATGCTATAAAGCTTATTTATATATCGAATTGCTTTGCATTAAAGCTTATTGTATTGCTTTTTTCAGTGCAGATATATTCATTTTATTTTTTTTCAAACCTCAATTGTTTTACCTCAAAAATTATTTAAACGAGGCTGGTCTCTTCCTAGGACATGATTTTGAAGGAAATTCTGCTCTTTCTTTTCCCTTTACATTCATTTAAAAAATGTACATGTATACTCAGCTAAAATAATAATAATTAATTCTATTGTATGCCAGTTTAAGTTTTCCATATTAATTTAATTCAAATACAATTTTGAGTTCATACATTTAGTATTCTCATTTTTGATATCCACACAGATGTCAAGCGGAAGAACGTAGCTCAGTATTGATGTTTGTTGAACACCGTTCTGTTTGGCCCATTTCAACGATGAGGACTTTCATAAGATTTCATGATAAATTGCATTGTTTATGCCCATATGAGTACAGCACAGTGATTCTGTCTGTAAGTCTGCACTTGAGAAAAAAATGTTGTAGATGCTGTTCATTTTGTGATATATTAAAAGTGAATGTTCTGAGGTCCCATCTGAATTAGATGCCGCTAAATAAAAACACAAAATAAATACAGGTGAAAAGACTCTTGATTTTGTAATGACTGAAAGATTTGTTTTGCTCACTGTTAGTAGTATAAGTAGTACATATATAAACTGCTTTATTGGAAGTTATAGGTTTATTTTCAGTTGCATTATTATTATTCAGCTCTTTTAGTTTCATTTTTATTAATCATATATAAATTGCTTTATGGAAGTAAAATTTGTTGGCTTTTTTAATTTTCATAATATATTTTTTTATCATTAGTGAGCATATAAACTATACATGTTCCACAGTTATTTCTTAGAAATATTTACAACTAAACGTTTATTTTTTTAAATATTTGTGGAGCTTTTTTCCACGCATTTATTTTAGTACTGAACTGCTATACCGTTTGAGGTCCCTTAAAGAAGCTGACCTCTACATTTTTTGTTGTTGTGCGTGGCGGGTCGTCGCCATAAACATAGCCCTGGAAACTGACGGTATCCACCCTACGCTCCCAGTTTGCTATCAGCAACACCCATTATGCACTCAGTTTCACTCCTCCGCGGATCAGAGGATTAGTGTAAAACAGGCTTTGCTGTTTTTCTCCCCGCCTCCATCTCCACGGTCCTTTTGTTTCCCCTCGTCTTATTCTGGGTGCGTGTCTTAAGCAGAGGGCTGGAACTCCCCTCCTACCCTACCTTCGCCCCCCTCTGGTGCCTGTCCTATCTTGCTGATGCAGACTTTCATAATCTCTGCGAAATAAATAAATACACCTCGTCCCGTCAACTGTTTTACACGTTCATCATTTTTTTTTTTCTCCCTCTGTCTCTCTCCCCTTCTCTTTTCAAATTCCTCCTCTTTTTTGATAAAAGGAATCTGAATTTGGGGAAAGAGGGAGGCGGTGGCAGGCCGTTTGACAAATCCTGGAGTCTGGCTTGGTCTTCCTGCGTTTTTTGGGAACGGTTGAGTCGTGTTTCTTGTAAAGAGGATGTGGCGGAGAAGCAGTGTTTCCTGCCTGATAAGAGTAAAGCCTCTCTCCGTCAGGATGTTTGGGCCCCGGCCGGTCCCCGCATTAAAAGAGCCCATGGCGAGGGAAAGGGAACCTGCTGTTCATTTTAGCAGGGAGGAAACATGGCTCTCGTTGATTAATATCTCACACCGTGGTTTTTTAGGGCTTCGATTTGACCTCCTCTGGTTTGGCCACACACGGGTCTCAGCACAGATTTTCTTAATCTGTCTCTGTCACTGGCTCCAAAGACAAGTGCTAGTAGCTTGTGGTTATGATGTGAGTTGAGGCGTCGTATTCGTTTTTAAGAAACGTTTCAGTCAAGGGACATTCATCATGTGACTCCAATTTATTTTCACAAGTGAGGTTGTTATGAACAGCCTGTGAGTGAATGCTTAAGGTTTGGGAGAGAGAGGGTGATTGGGGCCACCAGCCCCAGGCCGACGCTTGAATTGCGGCTTATGACCCATTATGAACCTCAAGGTTCAGAGTAAGTGGGCCCAATACAACCTATTCCACTGGCCTTGGGGAAGGGCACTGTGTCATGGTAAAAGACCAAGTTCATCATCACTATGTTTACATACATTTTAAAATTTTGATTTCAGTCAGACAACCATACATTTATTTGGCCTTGTCTACAATAGGCCTTGTTGTGTGCTTGCTTTAAAGGACAAAGGTGGCGTTCAACGCACATTTTAATCAATCAAATACAGTATTCAGTTACGGTATGTAGCCTATGCTTCGTAGACATGTAAACAGACTAAAATACATATTCAAACAAAATGTAGGCATTAATAGTAATTATATTACAAAATATTAACTAAACACATTAACAATCAATTGATAATAAGGGACATGAAATGGAGAATCATTTTTAATCTGTTCATCATATATCCCCCAAAAAGTAGTCTAGGCTAGATTTTCCACAACTAGAGTGAATCGAGTCACTAGAATGAATCGGACTTTCCATTGAACCGATTCATTTGAATTCCAAACGAGAGAAAGGTCCGTGTGCGTGAGAGCGTTTGATCAACCTCTCTCAGGTAAACAAATATATAGCGTTGCGTTTAGTAGCTCCTTACTGGACTATATTTCAAAATATTATCCACTGTCTTAATTATATTTCACTAGAGACCATTAAAAATTAAAAATATGTGTGTTTTATTCTTTCAGCTAACGTTAAACAGCGATGTAACTTAGCATCGTTAATCGCGCTATCAGCTAACTTACTCAGTGGATAAAGTAACTTAGAATGATCGTTATATTTCAAAATATTATCAGGTATTTTAATTATATTTCACTGGACACATTAATCTCATTAAAATAAGACATAAAAAGAGAATTTAGTGATCGTTTATGCTTATAATTTCAGCTAAAACAGTTGTGTAGCAGTCATGTTAGCCTAAAGTGATCTTCACTATGGCATTTAAAAAAATATTGTCCAATATTTAAATTATATTGCACTTGACATATTAACTGAATTAAACATAAAATATAAATGTATACTGTGACCATGACTAAGTCTGCTTTAGGGGTTTCACCAATACTTTTCATAAACATCACAGCCCATTGTAGTCACTGTGGAGACTGCTGACTTTCAGGAAACCAGGGCAAACAATCAACTCATCTGCTACAATCTTTTCCTGTGTGAAACTTGAATAATTCTCCATGCAACATACTAAGAATACACTGCACTGTCACCCACAGAATGGCCTCTATTTCCATGTTCCTTAAATAGGCCAGTGTTGGCTAGCTCAATACAGTGCCTGAGAATTACATTAATGTGCAGAATGTTATGTGAATTGTTATTTGTAAAATGAGGTAATGCATTCTTGATTTCGATTTAAAATCAACTAAGGCTGTGCAATTAATCGAATTTGATTAATTGCACAGCCTTACAGTCAACCTAACTATATTAATAACTTATTTATGTTACGTTTGTGGTATACACTGTTTATCAAACTGTTCTTTTGACACTTTCTTCAAGCATTACAACTCTGTCTCACGACAACCCTTTAAGACGTTTATGCTTCAAAGGTACATCATTTAAGTTAACAGATTTCCCCTTTTTAATGGGCTCTTCTTGTTTTCTCTCTCTGATTGCTCCCGGGATCGACTCCATTCTCAGGTCAGCTCTGTGGAACATGGATGTCAGGTAGTCTCAACTGTTTCCTGTTTCACCAGCAGTGACGTCACATCGCCGGGCAAATATGCAAGAGAGTGCTCCAGCACGCGCCATCTTCCTCACAGCGGGTATCTGATGGTGTGACACTGCGTGTGTACGACCTTGCTGAGCACATCTGGGTAAAGTATTAAGTGTCCTGAGGGAGAGGAGGTCATGCATATTGACGCCCCTGTCGGAGACATACTGGCTCGAGCTCTGATCATAAGCCCGACTGGGTGTGGAAAAAAGCCACCTGATAACGTCAGCCCATATGCTAAAATGAGTTAGACAGCACATACTGTACACTGTAAAATTGCAAGGCTTTTCAAGATTAAACAAAAAAAGACTTCGATTTTTACTTTGTAAATTAATGCAGGCAGATGCAAAGTCATTTAGACAAAAAGAAATTACGCATTGCATTATTCAAGTCAACATTATGGTTATTTGTATTTTCTTTGGCCTGAGAATGTAAAAAAAATGCAACTGCATAATTTATTTATGCCAGCATAGTATTCATACAGTTAGAGTTATGACTGTAAGGCAGACAAATAATTATTGAGATTCTAGCACATTATGCAGTTATTAAAATTATTTTCTGCTGTTCACTGTGAAATCACACTGTACAGTCAAACTAAGTTATGTTAAATTAAAAATATATAAATAGCAATTATTTATGAGAAAATTAAAAAATAAAAAAGGTAAATCTGAGATAAATTTGAAAACAAACTGTTGTAAGACATAGTTGCAATTATGAGATTTCAAGTGTGAGATATAAAGTTTATTACAAGAAATAAATTGATATTGTAAATTATTAAATCACAATAATTATCTGAAATTGGAATTTGAGAATTAAATTGCAACTCTGAGATACACAATTAAAATTGTTGCAATCACATCATGAAATATTAAAGTCACAGTTATGAGAAATAAATCCACTTTGTGACATTTTAAGTCACAAATATGGGATATAAATTCACGTTGTGAAATATTATATCAGTTACGAGATACAAATTCACCTTTTGAAATATTGTCACAGTTATGAGAAATAAACTCACATTGTAAAATCTCAGGTCACAGTTATGAGGAATAAAGTTGCAATCATGATTTACAGTTGCAATTATGAGAAATAAAGTTAAAATTGTGAGATATAAAGTAACAATTATGAAGTATTAAGTCAGTTATGAAAAGTGAAGTTGTAATTGTCAGATACTGTTGCAATTATTAGAAATATTGTTGCAATTGTGAGATATAGTCAAAATTATACAGCTGCAACTGAGATATAGTCAAAATTGTGAAATATAAAAAGTGGCAATAACTTTAATAAATAGTAATGACAATACATTTTGAAGAAACAGGCTTCAATAATAATCTAATTCAAATCAACATATTTGATGTCCCATACAAGTTAGCTGTAAAGTTAAAGGGGGAAAATGACAGTGACCTTGTTAATTTACAAAACTGATGTCTCATATTAGTCTACCTAATCACTATGGTATGTCACAGCTTCATGGCCAAACCTTCCAAACGGAACAGGAGTCTGTGTCTGTCAATATGGCCACTGCACATACCAGCATGTGGATGGAGAAGAATAATAACCTGCTTACTATTTATATTTGGCATCCATTACTGGTGGCTGGGGATTATAGGTCTAGCTGTTCTCCTGCATTCCTGCTCATTGTGGTAGAACAACAGACTCAGCAAGCAGATGTGGTGCAGGCGTGGTGCAAGGCCAGCTAAAGAATGGACCAGACCCGGCCCAGGGCCCTGTGCCATGTGGTGGAGCCAGCGCATGGGTACAGATGGGAACCCCTGGAAAACTTGAGGGATGCCTGCAAGCAGCCAACGGCCACCCACCTGTACCTGCGTGTGAATACGCCAGCCGTGTTGAGTCCAGCACCTGTTTACTGCAGATACTGAAAGGTGCCATTAACTGAGAAAATGAGGCTGGAGTTCCACTGCCAACCACGGGAGAGGGAATACAGCTTCCTCATTTTCCTTCTCAGAGGTAAGCGATTCCAATATCAACATTTTACGCCTTGTTTCCTCCCGCTCAGCATTGTCAGGATACTTTCGCCATGCATACTAATTGTGTAATGTGAAATTCAACGTTTGGAAAATTTGTAAAACTGTTTCATATATATATTTAAAAAAAAATCACAAGTCATGAAATTGTTCGAAATAGGCTTTGAAAACATATCAGAACATGGTGGAAAAAAATATGTGACCCTGGACCACAAAACCAGTCTTAAGTAGTAACTGGGGTATATTTGTAGCAATAGCCAAAAATACATTGCATGGGCCAAAATTATAGATTTTTATTTGATGCCAAAAATCATTAGGAGTAAGATCACGTTCCATGAGGATATTTGGTAAATTTCCTACTGTAAATATATATAAAAAAATTTTTGATTAGTAATATGCATTGCTAAGAACTTCATTTGGACAACTTTAAAGGCGATTTTCTCAATTTTTTTTTTTTTTTTTTGCATGCTCAGATTCCAGATTTTCAAATAGTTGTATCTTGGCCAAATATTGTCCTATCCTAACAAACCATACATCAATGGAACGCTTTCAGATGATGTATAAATCTCAATTTCAAAACATTTACCCTTATGACTGGTTTTGTGGTCCAAGATCACATATATGTTTTTGATGGAAACCTCATATGATCATGAATTCTGCACTTTTCAAAATACAGTAAAATCAGTAATATTGTGAAATATTTTTTTCAATTTAAAATAACTATTCTTTCTATTTTAATAGACTTTAAAATGTAATTTATTCCTGTGATGGACAAAGCTGAATTTTCAGCATCATTACTCCAGTCTTCAGTGTCACATGATCCTTCAGAAACCATTCTAATAGGCTGATTTGCTGAAATAAATGTTTTTGATCTTTTTCAACTTTTGATTAATTTAATGTATTCTTGCTGATTATTTTACTGACCCCAAAACAAATACCTGTGTAACTCTAAACTTTTAAGGATAATTTCACTTCCAGGATAAACATTTCCAGATAATTTACTCACCTCCATGCATGTCATCCAAGATGTTCATGTCTTTCTTTCTTCAGACGCAAAGAAATTACGTTTTTTGAGGAAAATATTCCAGGATTTTTTTCCATGTAGTGGACTTAAATGATGGCCAACAGGTTGAAGGTCCAAATAGCAGTTTCAATGCAGCTTCAAAGAGCTCTACGCGATCCTAGCCAAGGAAAAAGGGTCTTATCTTATCTTGGATGACATGGGGGTGAGTAAATTATCAGGAAATTTGTATTCTGGTAGTGAACTAATCCTTTAACCTTTGAAGTGCTTTTCCACAGCTTTTTTATTTTCAGAATAAATAATATTTTTATAACTAAAAAGTCAAGGCACAGGTTTGTCAGTGCGTTTTTAACCCATAAAGCATTCTGACAAAACACAAAGCTATAAGAATACTTTCAGCAATTTATGGGACATCTGTGTCAGGTTCTTTCTTACTTCTGACCCACAACTCCCATACAGAGCTGACATGTATTGTAGGTGTAATCAGTGTCCCGGAGTCAGACTCACTGAATCCTTTGCTGATACAGATCATCATGCTGTGGACATCCTACCAGGGTCAGTGTGAGTAGGCTGCAAACTCTACAGGCTTGTTTTTGTAAAGCACAGGAGCTCCCAGGAGTGTCATAACTCTTAACCCCAATATGGAGGAGGATGTTCCTATTGTGCTTCCTAATTGCAATGTGGATCTTTCATTTAGTCTGTGTAAAAAGTCACGTCACTTCCTGTCCTGCTGCTGGAAAGAGTTTTTGGTGACAGCCCAATACTCAGGAATTTTTTGTTCCAGTGATCTATGACCTATATGAACTGCAAAAATGCATTACGCCATTGATTTAATCATCGTATGAATCAAAGTACAAAAGAGGACTACTTTCGGAGATGCTAAACAATCAAGGTTCTCTGAGAATGAAAATATCAGCATTACCTTTTGTTGGTAAATATTTATTAGGTTTGACAGCTCAAGAATCGTTTTTTTCTTGAGGAGTTTTTTATGCTTGTGTCCCATCATAGGCCTCAAAGACCAGACCACTAACATCTTGTTTGAAGTCACTAACTATTGTGTCTGTGTTTACTCAACTAATTTCCTGAAACCACAGTAATGATTATGATGAAAGATGTTTTAATCTGTCTCGTCCTGTTACGTCTGGGGTGGACTTTATACCTGCTTTATCGACAAATCACACGAGGAAGAATGCATAAGTGATCGACGTCATTAGTCAAGCATTTTGCCTGTGAAAACAACAAATGCTCTTTGCACCTCTGCGCTCATGCTCTCCTCCAGAGTAACAACAGCAATACCGAAAATCATTGCGTTTAGCCTCAAATATGTTATTCTGACAAAAGAGAATTTCCGATGCCTTGATCCCATGTGTTTACAATGTGACAACAGGGGGAGGATCAGTAGCGGCTGACCTTGGCCATTGCACAAAGTAATATCGTTTCCCCTCAATTGCGCAAACGTTTTAGAGCGATGTTGTTTATGAGTTCGCAAGGTATCTTTTCCTGCTGGATAGTCAGATCTGTTTCCTTAAGACTTCACTTCAAATGAAAACCATGGATATGAGTCATAGTGCCAGTGACATTTTGTCATGACACATCTTGACAGGTGCATAACAGGATGTACACTATAGTGTTCATGGATCGTCATACAGTAGCAGATGATATTAGGCATATAGGTATCACGATCAAACTTTAAACAATATCTGTAGGCTAATTTAAATGTATTAATACAAAATTGCTCATTGTTAATTGATATTAACAGTAATAAATTATGTTAATATGTACAACTTGAAATATAAAAACATGTATTAAGATATTTTTTATTAAATCCAAAAGCTTTCTGACCTTGCATAGACAGCAACACAACTGACATGTTCAAGGCCCAGAAAGGTAGTACGGACATCATTAAAATAGTCCTTGTGACATCAGGGTTTCAACCGTAATTGTATAAAGCTACCAGAATACTTTTGTGTGCAAACCCCCCCCAAAAATAACGACTTTATTCAACAATTTATTTTCTTCCCTGTCAGACTTCGACACACATTCATTAGAGATCCACGACTCGTGCGTGTGCCTTCCTCTGCTTGTAAACAAGGCACAGCGCATCCAGGTTCTACATCAGAACGCCTGCTCCTGCGTCCGCAGCACCACACACAGCATGAAGACTGACACGGAAGAGAAATAATTGTTGAATAAAGTCCATATTTTTGCTTTTGCACAAAAATTATTCTTGTAACTTCATAAGATTAAGGTTAAACCACTGATGTCACATGGACTATTTTTCGATGTCCTTAGTTCCTTTCTGAGCTTTGAATGTCAGTTGTGTTGCTAACTATGGAGGGTCAGAAAGTGCTCGGTGTTCATAAAAAATATCTATTTGTGTTTCAAAGATGAACGAAGGTCTTATATGTTTGGAATGACATGAGGGTAATTAATGACAGAGTTTTTATTTTTGGGTGAACTATCCATTTAATGTGGATGAATAAATGCTGTAAATTTTAACAAATTGAACCATGCCGATATCGCAAATGTGTCTGGTGACTGGTTTTTGAGGTCCTTTGATTTTGTGACAAATTTGTAAGTACATTACTGCATGTTGATTGCAAAAAAGTATTTAAAAAAACACAAATGTACTTGAATTTTATTCTGAATGACAAACGTTAAAGCATAGTTTTGTTATTTTAGTGAAGTACCTGAACCTATATGAATGTCACAGGATAAAAAAAAGGTAATTGTGTTTTTTTTCTCACAATTGTGACTTTTTTTCTCACAACTCTGACATTCAGAATTGCTAAATATAAAGTCAGAATTGCAAATCTGAGAGAAAAAAAAAGTTGGAACTGTGAGATAAAAACAATTGCACAGTGTTCACTATGAATTTTGAGAAAAAAAAGTCATAATTGTGAAATGTATACTCAGAATTCAGAGAAAAAAAGGAATGGATTGCAAGATGTAAACTTTTTCAATTATGAGATGTAAACTCAGAATAAAAAGAGGTAAGAATTCTGATTTTATATCACGATTCAGACTTTTTCTCAGATTTGTGAGACACATTTACCCCTTTTTACCTTAAGAGTTATTTTGATCATTTTAGCCTTAATTGTGATAGGACAGCATAGACAGCAAGCAAAGTGAGAGAGAGAGTGTGGGATCAGAAAAGATACGAAAACCGGGACTCGAACTGTGGATGCTTGGAAATGAACGCTGCCCATAATGCTATCAGCACCAACTGAGACATTGCTTTCTAACCAAACAAAAACATTCACCTATTATAAAGTAAGCTATCCACTTTTAAAGTTGCTTGCAAAAAATAAACGGCTAATTCTGAACAGTCAATAATGGAGAAAGCTTTTTGTTGCTGTCAAACAATGTAGTTACTGTACAACATCAACCAGTAGGTGCTAACTATAGTCTCTGCTAACCAGTAAATCTTTGACCCCTTGTTGTTGTAAAAGGAGTCATGTGGCATATTAATACATGTACTGGTAAAGATGCTCCTACTGTAAGCATGTAGGTGTGAATGCAATCTTGCATATGTGTCAGAATTAATTCAGCTGCTTATTTATCCAAGAGAGGTTGATTATGGAAAAATTGTGAAATTAGCATTTGATAAAGTGTCTCATGTTCACACAGCCCTCTTTTGTGATGCTCACATTCCTCTTTGCCATACACTTTTTTTCCCTCTCATTTTCTCTCTTGTTTTTTTTATATAAACAAGCCTACAGTAAAACCCCATCTATTATTGCATCAGATCTTTTCTTCCATATTGTGATGTACTTCCGAGTGTAATAGATTGTTGAAAAAGACCGGGACTTGGTTCTGTGAATTGGTTGTTGATTGGATTTGAGATGTGGGCTTGCAGCAGGGTTTAAGTGGATTAAATGATTGGAGAAGTTGTGCATACGTCACCAGAGAGAAGTCTGTCGTTTCACCGGAAAAAACCCAAAATGAAAATGTTTTACTCACCCTCGAGGCATCCTAGGTGTATATGACTTTCTTCACTCAGACGAATCCAATTGGAGTTACAGTATCTCACAGGAGTGAGTACACCCCTCACATTTTTGTAAATATTTTATTGTATCTTTTCATGTGACAACACTGAATAAATGACACTTTGCTACAATGTAAAATAGTGAGTGTACAGCATGTATAACAGTGTAAAAAATTTGCTGTCCCCTCAAAATAACTCCACACACAGCCATTAATGTCTAAACCGCTGGCCACAAAAGTGAGTACACCCCTAAAAATGTTTTTAAGAAAATGTCCAAATTGGGCCCAAAGTGTCAATATTTTGTGCGGCCACCATTACTTTCCAGCACTGCCTTAACCCTCTTGGGCATGGAGTTCACCAGAGCTTCACAGGTTGCCACTGGAGTCCTCTTCCACTCCTCCATGACGACATCACCTAGCTGGTGGATGTTAGAGACCTTGCGCTCCTCCACCTTCCGTTTGAGGATGCCCCACAGATGCTCAATAGGGTTTAGGTCTGGAAACATGCTTGGCCAGTCCATCACCTTTACCCTCAGCTTCTTTAGCAAGGCAGTGGTTGTTATCATGTATACTGCACTGCGGCCCAGTCTCCGAAGGGAGGGGATCATGCTCTGCTTCAGTATGTCAGGGTACATGTTGGCATTCCTGGTTCCCTCAATGAACTGTAGCTCCCCAGTGCCGGAAGCACTCATGTAGCCCCAGACCATGACACTCCCACCACCATGCTTGACTGTAGGCAAGACACTTTTCTTTGTACTCCTCACCTGGTTGCCGCCACACAAGCTTGACACCATCTGAACCAAATAAGTGTATCTTGGTCTCATCAGGCCACAGACATGGTTCCAGTAATCCATGTCCTTAGTCTGCTTGTCTTCAGAAAACTGTTTGTGGGCTTTCTTGTGCATCATCTTTAGAAGAGGCTTCCTTCTGGGACGACAGCCATGCAGACCAATTTGATGCAGTGTGCGGTGTATGGTCTGAGCACTGACAGCCTGACCCCTTCAACCTCTGCAGCAATGCTGGCAGCACTCATACGTCTATTTCCCAAACACAACCTCTGGATATGACTCTGAGCATGTGCACTCAACTTCTTTTGTCGACCATGGCGAGGGCTGTTCTGAGTGGAACCTGTCCTGTTAAACCGCTGTATGGTCTTGGCCACCGTGCTGCAGTTCAGTTTCAGGGTCTTGGCAATCTTCTCATAGCCTACGCCATCTTTATTTAGAGCAACAATAATTTTTTTCAGATCCTCAGAAAGTTCTTTGGCATGAGGTGCCATGTTGAACTTCCAGTAAACAGTATGAGAGAGCGAGAGCAATAACACCAAATTAACACACTTGTTCACACATGAGACCTTGTAACGCTAACGAGTCACATGACACCGGACATTTTCACCTAGGGGTGTACTCACTTTTGTGGCCAGCGGTTTAGACATTAAGTGTTGAGTTATTTTGAGCGGACAGCAAATTTACACTGTTATACAAGCTGTACACTCACCACTTTACATTGTAGCAAAGTGTAATTTCTTCAGTTTTGTTACATGAAAAGATATAATAAAATATTTACAAAAATGTGAGGGGTGTACTCACTTCTGTTAGATACTGTATATTAAAAATAGTCCTGGCTATTCCAAGCATTGTCATTGCAGTCGGCGGGTGTTTCTGTTCAACAGTCCACAAGATGTCAAATAAAGCACGCATCCATAATAAAATGTGCCTCACACGGCTCCGGGGCGTGAATAAAGGCCTCCTGTAGCGAATCCATGGGTTTTTGTAAGAAAAATATCCATATTTCAAACGGTTGAACAGAAACACCCGCTGATTGCAATGACAAAGTGGAATAGCCAGGACAATTTTTAATATAACTCTGATTGGATTTGTCTGAAAGAAGAAAGTCATATACACCTAGGATGCCTCGAGAGTGAGTAAAACACAGGCTAATTTAAATTTTTGGGTGAACTAACCCTTTAATGACATTTTGATTTAAATATTACAAGGTCAAAAACTAAAAAAAGAAATGAAACATATACACAAATTGTTCAAACAAGATCAACAACATGCATTTAAAAACAGATTTATTTTCATTTCATGACAGCTTTAATGCCATTTTCTGTATAGGCTGAAAATATGAATTTGCTCAAAAATAAAAATTCTCTTTGCTTACATTCATGTTTCTGTAAGTTTCTTTCTTCTTTGCTGAACAAAACAGAAAATGTTGTAACCTGTGCCAGATGGATGCTCCTTTCGATTAAATATCAATAAAGGTTGACTAGAGATTCCTAAAACATGCAAAAACAAGTAAAAGCATATTAAATGTTGTCTGTTTGACTTGTATGCTCTACGTTTACTGAAGCCATATGCTAATAACCAGTGTTTGCTTAAAGTGTTTAATTTTACCTTTCAAGAATAACATTTTACTGAATGTTATATAGATGTAGCCTAGAAGACTAAATAGTCAAACATAGCTACAGCTTGTATCAAAGCAGGTTCTACAGTAATTAGGCTTGACATGCAGGAAGCAGCAGCTAAGCTGAGATGTCAGAGCTCACGTGTGGCCCAGAGAAAAGGAGTCCTGCTAAGAGTAATGATCATTTATTATAACCTCTAGGTTCAGTTACGGCATCCTACCTTTATATTTTCATGCTCAGAAGATTGGCTTTTTAACAACCTTTATATTTAGTAGAAAAAACAACTGTTCGTTTATCTTAGTTGCCATCTTTTATGTTTAGAAATCATGGATTTTTTCTTGGAAATATTGCATTGATTTACATTCTAGCTCCACATCTTTAGGGAGGTTCTTTAACTCAGGAAAGACCCAGAGGGAGGAGGCCGGGGTGTGAATTCTGCAGGGGTCTTACGGCACATGACTCAGGAGAAAAACAATCTTATGTCCCCACTCACCCTTCCGCTCAGCCAAGCCTCTTATGACACACAGACAGATGGCAAGACCGCAAGTTCGGCCTTAGTGCATTTGTAGAAAGGTGCTCTCTCGGATGAATACGCATCTCTACCCTTGCAATTTCCAGAAAATATGTTGTAACCGGGGTTGGGATATCTTTACAAGCTGCAGTTTCTGATAAGAATGACATTAGCAGGTGACTAGCCTTGAGTAGTTAGCTTTTTGTTTGTGGCCATTATTCAGCAACAAGCTGTTTCCTACCACTGATTCCCAGAAGTCTTACAGCCTGTGTTCAGGATATATGTGAATATACAAGCAAACATTAAAGTATTTGTACTCTAAGAGGAAAGTCGAGTCACAAAACTTGATTCAGCAATCAAAAGAGCAGATTTGTGTTATTCGCGTGCAAGTGGGCTTGACTCGGCCCTGTGCAAAAGACAGTATTGGATATTTATGTATTGGATTCTTGGCTTTATCTAGATGATCAATTGAATTTGCCATTGCCAGCAGAGCCTTGATGAAAATAATGCTGGTTTGGATCAGAACCGTGGCCTTAGGACAGCAATGTGATATGCATTGTTCTAATTACTGCTGAATAAGAGCCATTAATCCATTTCCATCTGGGCCACCCATCAAGTTAACTGGATCATCCCAGATACCCTCCTGAGCGCTTTTCTCAGCGATAAGGTATTGTAGATGTCTGACTGACTGACAGAGACAGAAATTTTGGTTTTAGAAACCAAAATAATTACTTTTCACTCCATCCATTTTCGCTTATTATTAGTACCAGTAGCAAGATGCAGTATGTTTATGTACTCTACCATTCAGAAGTCGGGTCATTAAGATAATATTTTTGTTTTTGAAAGGAATTTTTTGTTTTTATTCAGCAAGGATGTGTTAAATAGCTGAAATTGACAGTTATAATGTTACAAAATATATCTATTTCAAATAAATGCTGTTCTTTTGAACTTTCTATTTATCAAAGAATCCTGAAAAAATGTATCACATTTCCCACAACACAACTTTCCAACAATGATAAAAGGAAATGTTTCTTAAGCATCAAATCAGCATATTAGAATGATTTCTGAAGGATCATGTGACACTGAAATTGTAATGATGCTGCAAATTCAGATTTGCCACCACAAAAATAAATTACATTTAAAATATATTGAAACAGAAAAAGAAAACCGTTCTTTTAAATTGTAATAATACTGTATTTCACAATATTATTATTTTTACTGTATTTATGATCAAATAAATGGAACCTTGAATATCCATTTTTATACTGTACATTATTATATAATGATGCTTATTATGTGCAATCACTTGTATCATTAATAAACAAGCGATTCTACTTTTAAGTGTTTTTTATTTGTTTACTGTTTTAAAATCAAATACATTAACTACATTGTATCTTCTGAACGGTTTGATTAGGTAAGACTCCAGCATTCAGCTGAATGTTTATCGATGACATACTGAGGCTGCTTAAGCTTTATTTATGTGTTCTGTGGATCCTGCAAAAATGTAACCATATATGCTATCAACTATCAGTGTCCTCAAGAGTCTTTCACTGACAATGTGCTAAGTGTGTCTGCTCTTTTAGGCACTGGCCAAGTTCTAGTCATGTGTCCAAAGCCTCAGCAGATTCTGATGCAGTCTCAGAGTGATTAAGAAGGCTTTTGGTTCTATCCTTAGCTTCCCAAGGAACGATTAGCAGGTAGGCCCCCAGTGGGACAGCTGCTTTTCAGCTGGCGGTTCATAGCAGCTTCTGCTCTTTCTCATCTCTCATTGTGTGGAAACTCAGAAGATGTTTTTCTGAGCTCTTGGTTTTCTCAACATTGAGATCATGGTTCTTATCATGGTGAGTATTTTGCAGTCCTTTGTAACGGACAGGTTGAGTTTACATCGGAGAATGTCCTGGTTCTTTTAGATCGCGGTTAGATGAAACCATCAGGGGTGCTTTCAGAGTCATCACCTTGACCTTGGCTAAACCTCGTTAGTTTAGAATATTTCTATGGTAAAAGTAAAAGTTCTTTCCAGTTTTTGTGCTTCAGCTGGTGTTTTTGATGGTCTTGGTATTCAGTAAATCTGAATTATGTGATTACAAGGATATCAACACAGGTGCATGCAATAATACTGGAGTATAATGAGAAACATCATTGCAGTTATCTGGGATGCATAAAAGTATTGTGCCAGTTAGAGTTGAAAACTTCTGCATGTATTTACAAAGTTCCGTGGATATTCATAATGTTTAAAACGTCCCTTAGCTCAGGTTTGTTTAACATCTATTTCATATGCTGTTTTGAGCTTACAGATCCTCTGTATCACAAGAATTGACTTGTTTTGGGTAACATAATTGATATCATATGATTTATATTATTTGTTTACATTCTGTTTTCTTCAAATGTTCTTATCAAAAGCAGATATTTGAACAGGCCTCTGGGTAATTTATTAGAAAAAAAACATGTCCAGAAAGAATGATGCAGATTCTACTTTCCTAGTTCCACATTTTGTAATCGGAATTACATCAGTGACACGGAATTACGTCCGATACTTCAAATGTATCTTATTAAAGTAATTTTTTGCTTTCCTGCAGTTATGATATTATGATCATGGGCCATTTTGTTCACTATATCATTTTTGCACATCTATTTTAATAGTCTCTTATGCTCACCAATGCTGCATTTATTCTATCAGAATATTGTTAAATATTATTCCCAAATGTGATTTATTCCTGTAATGGCAAAGCTGAATTCTCATCTGCCATTATTCCAGTTTCAGTGTCACATGATCCTTCAGAAATCATTCTAATATGATGATTGGCTGCTCAAGAAACTCTTCTCATTATCAATGTTGAAAACAGTTGTGCTGCTTAATGTTTTTGTGGAAACTATGATGTTTTTTTATCAGGTTTCTTTGATGAACAAAGTTAAAAAGAAAAACATTTATTTGAAATATAAATATTGTTAGATTTGCTGTAATTTTTCATCAATTTAATGCATTCTTGCTGAATAAAAGTAATTTTTTTTTTTACAGAAATCGTACTGACCCAAATAGTTTTAACGGTAGTGTCTATTAGGCATTATTATGTGCTTTGCAAGACTTAGAGAGTCTGATTTGGTCCTGTTATGTAATAAACCTCTCAGGCTGAATTATCTCCCTGTATTTGTTCTGATAGCTCGAGTGGAAAAAGAGAGTTGTAACTGAGTTTTTTTTTTTTTTTTTAAAGAGATCATTGTCTTTTTTTCCCAGTTTGTTTAAAAAAAATGTATATGCGGATAAGAATATCAAAATATATATTAATGCTTTTGTGTTAGATTTCACTGATTTAGAGTTCTACCCTTTCTTTGATCAAATCTAGTCTTTCTGTTTCTGACTTCATAACTTTGCTTTCTTAAATCACATGACTTGGTCATATTTAATTTTCACATTTGTACTTGAATCAAAAATAACAATAGGCTTCCACTGCAGCTTCATCCTGTCACATGTTGCTTCCACTTTCTCCCTGCACTTGTAGATAAGCTCTTTAGTCTAATTCAGGCGAAGTCTGCTCTTTTCATCCCTGCTTAGTCTCTGATATCTGTCCATCATTTCTGTGTCTTGAGCTCAGTAATGCTCCCTCAGCTGTAGCGTGTGCCAGGCACACATGTGCTGTCATTATGTGCCAGTGGGATTCCTGCAGATATACCTGTTTAGGGTCACGTGTTACTTAAATCTGGATTTTATGTTTTAGCTTTGGTTTGACATCAACACTACAGGTACTTTCAGTTTTAATAGTTGCAATGGGCATAAAGCACTTAGACTCTGCCCCTTTCAGTTCTAAAGGTACCATGTCTTATGTAAAGGAGCTTGATTGTGCATGGAAGTGACTGAGAAAAGACTTTAATGAGATTCTGGTAGGAAAAGTGGGTTCAGTTACAAAAGTTTCAAATTTCAATGTAAAGTATCAATTAGTAATCTAAAAACTCTTCATTCATGACAGTGCAAATGTTTCAGTATTGTGTTTGGATCACTTAGCAGATCATTTTAAATCACGTTAAGAACAGGATCGAGTTAAAAGCATTCAGTCTTTTTTAAGCTTTTGAGTTTATCTTCTTGTTTAAGCTTATTAGTTTATGCCCAAATTTATCAGGATTGTCTTTACACAAGAACTATTCTCTTAAAAGAGGTAAAAATGACTTCTTATTATCAATGCTCTTATGTTTGTTTCATATAATATATATGCAACATGCACAATTTGCAAGTCTGCATAAAAATGTAAGCATAAAATGGGGTCCAAGTCACAGATTTGCAATTTTATGAAGCATTTCCATTTTTGTAAATATTTTTTTCTATATAGTTTTAGATATTTTATTATATTTTTTTATTCTAAAAACGAGAGAAATATAGCTGAATGAAATCAACATAAATTCCAGAATTTATTAAGTATTTACTTAAAGACATAAGCACTAGAGCTGAAGGAACTTCTCATGTTTGTGCTGATAACACGTTGAACCTGTTATCCAAAGAGCACCAGTGGAAGTGAGAACATCTGAAATATGCATAGTTAGTAATTAGATCACATAGAAATAGTGCAGAATCTTAAATATTTCTTATTCATTTTACATCATAACATTTTTGTTTACTTTTACTTTATTCTTGAACCTGACAAAACTGTTTTGTTCCAGGTTTAAATTACACTTTAAATTCCAGAGACAGCCCACATTCTTACTGTACATAGTTCATACTTGCAAATTTGTTTCATGGGCCTTAACCATTTCAGTTGCATTTCTGTCCAAGTTGCATCATTGTTCTAATGTTTCCTGAGTTTGACAACCTAATGGGCTTCACACAAAATTACTTAATGCATTGTTAGTGATATTAACCTGGGCATGTGCTTTATGCTTTTGTCTTTTGCAGACTGGAAGGAGAGGATGAATGAGTGTGATCTGCTAGGCCAGAGAGTTGTCCCTTTATCATCTGATTAAACCTATAGTCAACTGACATCTACCACAGGCCGTTGGATGAAGTTAAAATGGCCTCCCACAAGCAAAGCTTTCAATGCTTTGACACCATCACAGACGACCCATCTCTCAAGCCCCCTTTCCTCCATGGACACTGCTCCTCAGCATCCTTCAGAGGCTCATCCGGCTCGACTAGACTGGAGCCGCTGGAGGATCATGGATGCTATATCTGTGCCGATCACCAGCAGGCCAAGGCGATGGCCTCAGAAGCCTCAGGAGCTTACTCGAACCCATGGTATCATTTCCAGACACATCCACACTCTCAGCAGTATACAGGCTGGAGGCCCACTCGACCCGAGGAAGCTCCTGCGCAGGTTGAAGATCACCACCACCATCATCACCATCACAGGCACTCCAGGAAGATTGTGCTTGTGAAGAACAGTGACCCCTCTGTCCGGAGGACCATCGTGCTGCATTGCATGAGCCTGCGCAGTCTGGCGCTCTTCATGGACGAGGTCTCTGAACTCATGCAGTGTCTCATCAGGAAGCTCTACACACTGGAAGGCCACAAGGTGAGTCTCTTCTGGAAATCTTCTCTAATATTTAAATGTGTGGGGTCAGTAAGATTATATTTAGAAAATAAATTAACACTATTATTCAGCAAGGGTGCTTTAAATTGAGCAAAAGTGTCAGTAAAGACATTTTTAGTGTTACAAAAGATTTTGGTTCATGAAAGAATCCTGAAAAATGTTATATATACATATATACACTCACCGGACACTTTATTAGGTACACCTGTTCAATTGCTTGGTAACACAAATTGCTAATTAGCCAATCACATGGTAGCAACTCAATGCATAGGCATCTAGATGTGGTGAAGACGACTTGCTGAAGTTCAAACGAGCATCAGAATGGGGAAGAAAGGGGATTTAAGTGACTTTGAACGTGGAATGGTTGTTGGTGCCAGACGGGCTGGTCTGAGTATTTCAAAAACTGCTGATCTACTGGGATTTTCACGCACAACCATCTCTAGGGTTTACAGAGAATGGTCCGAAAAAGAGAAAATATCCAGTGAGCGGCAGTTGTTTTGACAAAATGCCTTGTTGATGTCAGAGGTCAGAGGAGAATGGGCAGACTGGTTAGAGATGATAGAAAGGCAACAGTAACTCAAATAACCACTCGTTACAACCAATGTACGGATAACACCATCTCTGAACGCACAACACGTCGAACCCTGAAGCATATGGGCTACAGCAGCAGAAGACCACACCGGGTGCCGCTCCTGTCATCTAAGAACAGGAAACGGAGTTTACAATTTGCACAAGCTCACCAAAATTGTACAATAGAAGATTGGAAAAACATTGCCTAGTCTGAGGAGTCTCGATTTCTGCTGCGATATTCAGATGGTAGGGTCAGAATTTGGCGTGAAGAACATGAAAGTATGGATCCATCCTGCCTTGTCTCAACGGTTCAGGCTGGTGGTGGTGTAATGGTGTGGGGGATATTTTCTTGGCACACTTTGGGCCCCTTAGTACCAATTGAGCATCGTTTAAATGCCACAGCCTACCTGAGTATTGTTGCTGACCATGTCCATCCCTTTATGACTACAGTGTACCCATCTTCTGATGGCTACTTCCAGCAGGATAATGCACCATGTCACAAAGCTCAAATCATCTCAGACTGGTTTCTTGAACATGAAAATGAGTTCACGTTACTCAAATGGCCTCCACAGTTACCAGATCTCAATCCAATAGAGCACCTTTGGGATGTGGTGGAACGGGAGATTCGCATCATGGATGTGCAGCCGCCAAATCTGCAGCAACTACGTGATGCTATCATGTCAATATGGACCAAAATCTCTGAAGAATGTTTCCAACACCTTGTTGAAACTATGCCACGAAGAATTAAGGCAGTTCTGAAGGCAAAGGGGGGTCCAGCCCGGTACTAGCAAGGTGTACCTAATAAAGTGGCCAGTGAGTGTATACATGCAGTGCCTATAGAAATTCTTCATACCCCTTCATTTTTTTCACATTTTGTTATGTTGCGTTCAGTGAAAACTGCTTTAAAGGGGACCTATTATGCCCCTTTTTACATGATCACAAACTTTATAAGTCCCACTTCTGATTATGAGCTCAACAACTTCAAGCGATCGACTCACATTGCTTTCATATGCAACTTTTAACTACCACATTACTATCCATGATCATTCTGGAAGCACTTAAAGGCAGCATCAGTGAAAACAGGCAGAAAAAATGATAGCTTTAGCAATAAGCCTTACAGAGTGCAAAGAAGCTCTTTCAGAAGGGCAATTTGGAAAACAAACGCGTGATACTTACTTTGTCTGGAGCTGACGTTCACGCACCAAACGTTGGTATTGACTCCTAAACATTTAGGGGACATTACCGATTTTTTTCCAGGATATTTGCCTCGAAAATGAAATTTAACCACAGTATCCTTGGCTCAGATGGTGGGAGATTATGGCGACTCCTATGTTTAATAGTGCATCCCAAAACCCAACACTTGTAAAGCCTTTTTGGCGCTGGCATTATATATATCTTCTTTTATAGAAAACTACAGACCTGTCTCTCTCCTTCCATTCATAGCCAAAACACTCGAACGAGTTGTCTTCAACCAGGTCTCATTGTTTCTTTCACAGAACAACAAACTGAACGCTAAACAGTCAGGTTTCAGGAGTGGCCATTCAACTGAGACTGCGCTACTCTCAGTCACTGAAGCCCTGCGAATTGCAAAAGCCGATTCCAATCCGATCTGTCTGCCGCTTTTGACACTGTCAATCATCAGATCCTCCTGTCCACCCTCTCATCACTGGACATCACTGGGATTCAGCACATCAATTGGTCACTGGGCTTCCTCAGGGATCGGTTCTTGGACCCCTCCTCTTCTCCACATACACTACATCACTGGGTCCCATCATACAGGCACATGGCTTCTCCTACCATTTCTACGCGGATGACACACAGCTCTATCTCTCATTTCGACCAGATGATCCAACGGTAGCTGCACGGATCTCAGGCTGCCTGGCAGACATCTCTGCATGGATGAAAGAACATCACCTACAGCTCAACCTGGCAAAGACTGAGCTTCTTGTCTTCCCTGCCACTCCAACTCTACACCATGACTTCACGATTCAGTTAGGTTCATCAACAATTACCCCATCAACTTCGGTCAGAAATCTTGGTGTAATCTTTGATGACCAGCTGACCTTCAAAGAGCACATTGCAAAGACTGCTCAATCTTGCAGGTTTGCATTACACAACATCAGAAAGATCAGGCTCTTTCTGACAGAGCATGCTGCACAACTTCTTGTCCAGGCCCTTGTCATTTCCAGGCTGGACTACCGCAATGCTCTTCTGGCTGGACTTCCATCAAACACAATCAAACCTCTACAAATGATTCAGAATGCAGCGGCACAACTGGTCTTCAACGAGCCCAAAAGAGCCCATGTTACACCTCTCTTTGTCTCCTTGCACTGGCTACCAGTTGCAGCTCGCATCCAGTTCAAGACACTGATGCTTGCATATAGAACAACCACAGGGTCAGCACCCACCTACTTCCACTCACTATTACGAATCTACATCCCCTCCAGAAGTCTGAGATCTGCTAGTGAGCGACGCCTTGTGGTACCATCACAGAGAGGCTCAAAATCACTCTCCAGAACATTCTCGTTCACCATTCCTGCTGGTGGAATGATCTTCCCACCCCCATCCGGAATGCTGGATCCCTGTCAATCTTCAAGCAACAACTGAAAACTCATCTCTTTCAACACTACTTGACTTTCTCCCCCCCAAAAAAATGTATTTCACTTTTTCTATATCTTCATTTTCTCTTTACCTTTCTCTCCTTCCCTTGCTAGCTTGTACTTATTTGAACAATGCCTGAGACTTGGTGTTACAAGCACTTCCTCTGTTTGTTTGCCTCTTCAAGATTAATCACTTTGTATTCCCCAATTGTAAGTCGCTTTGGATAAAAGCGTCTGCAAAATTACTAAATGTAAATGTAAATATTTCCAGTAATGGCAGACCGCAGCTTCTCACTCAGGGCTTTGTTTATGCTAATAAGACAGAGAGCGTCACAAATAGGCAGGACTTTTTCCCTTAATGACGTGAACAGAGGGAGAATCTGAAACAGCTCTTTTGGAGAGACTGTTCATGATTTATTGGTTTTATAAAAAATTAGTTGGTGGATTTGTAACATTATTGGTTGCATGTTTTCACACACTGCAGCCACACAACTGTGTTCAAACACCGTATAAAATTATTTTTGCATAATTGGTCCCATTTAAATTACTTTTTTACCCACTTAAATCTACACTCCACTCACCATAATGACAAAGGAAAAACAGATTTATCATAATTTAGCAATTTTATTAAAAAGGAAATACTGACAAAATGACATTGCACAAGTCTTCATACCCTTAGCTTTGACACCTAAAATTTAGATAAGGAGCATTCTATGGGATCATTTTCCCGCCAAAAGTATTGCGGTCACGGATAAAAAAAGAATAAGCATGAAATAAAAATTTAAAAAGGCAAGTAAAAATATATTGCACAAAATGTAAAAATGAAAGCAGCTTTTTTCAGAATAGCAAACAATGGTCACGGATCGAAAAATAATAAGCGTAAATCAAAACTTTAAACACATTTAAAATCATATTGCACAAAACTGAAATATGAATGCAAAATTATCCAACTTGCACACAAAACCATGTTTTCCTTGGTTATATTTCTCAGTTTTTTGTGCGCTCGGACATTTTCTGCTCATATTTATATTTTTTGTATGCTTATGCTGTTTTTCCTTTCGCTCTTGCTTTCACGTTCTGTGCTTGCTTTCCCAAATGTTGCGGTTAGAGTTTCATGTAAATCAGCGCGGGCTCAAGCGTCATCATTGGTCCATTAGTTCTTGATTGACAGCTCCTCCTTTAGCCAATCCATTTGAAGAGGGGCGGTGACGTCACTCCAATGCGCCTCATTAGCTGCTGATGCTCAGCGTTCACTTGTACCGGTGAAAATGGTTTACGGTCAGCTGGGCAACATCTTTCCATACAGGACACCGTTATATGTGGCCAAAAATAAATTTTGTGCAATATATTTTACTTGCCGTTTTAAATTTTGGTTTCATGCTTATTGTTTTTTTATCCGTGACCGCAATATTTTTGGTGGGAAAATGATCCCATAGAATCCAGTTTCACTTGATTGTTTTTGAGATGTTTCTATACTCCGACTGGAATTAACCTGTGGCAAATTCAGTTGATTGGACATGATTTGGAAAGGCACAGACACCTGTCTATATAAAGCTTAACAGCTGAAATGGATGTCAGAGCAAAAACTAAGCCATGAGGTCAAAGGTATGGCCTGCAGAGCTGAGAGACAGAATTGTGTTGAGACAAATCTGGGGAAGTCTAAAAAAAAGTTTTGCTGTGTTTAAAGTTCATAGTAGCATTTGGCCTCCATAATCTTTAATGGATGAAGTTTGAAACAACCAGGACCCTTCCTAGATCTAGCCTGCTGGCCAAACTGAGCAATCGAAGGAGAAGGGTCTTGGTTAGAGAGGAGATCAAGACACTGATGGGTATGAAGACTTTCCCTAGGCACTGTACATATTAAGCAATGCAACTTTTTATCGGTCAACATAATAGTGTTTGATAATAATGTTTCTTTAGAAGCAAATCAGCATATTAGAATGATTTCTGAAGGATCATGTGACACTGAAGACTGGAGTAATGATGCTGAAAATTCAGCTTTGGCATCACAGGAATAAATTACATTTAAAATATATAAAAATACAAAACTTATATTTCAAAGTGTTATTGTTGTTACTGTTTATATATATATGTGTGTGTGTGTGTGTGTGTAATTACTATAGAGGAAATTAAATGTTTGCTTTGGCAGAAATGTACTCGGCTTAAGAATTTATTAATTGAATCCCTTTCATTTTTGTCTGAAGTGGCACACAACCCTAGAAATCATGGTCCAGTTCTGGTCAGTTCAGCGGTGTTGCACGTTCTGCAGATCATTTGATCGTCATGCAAGACATTTGATTTGAACAAGGGTTGCACACTAAAATGTAATTATACAACAAGACTAACACACTTATTCTCAAGAGAGGATTTACTAAGTTGTATCTGTAGTCTGTATCTCAGACAGAACACAAACGGAGTCAGAACTTTAAAAAAAAGACCACAAAGCCCTTGTCCGCAGTGTATATTAAATATTGTCAGTCAGTCTTCAGGTTTGCTTATTTGTGCCATATGGTTGTCTAAAATCAAGACAATTATAAAATGTCTCAGATTGTAAATAGAGTACATGTAGCTGTTTACATTTATTTATATTAAATTATGTAAGAACGGCTGTTGGTTTGCAGAAGCAGCAAATGTTCTAAGGACACAGAGGCCTCTAGTGGTTGAAAACGGAGGCTCTGATACAAATATTCAACAGGCTCTGGAGAAGTTAGGCTAGCAAATCTGTTGTTCCTTCACAGCTCTCACTTTTGTTAAAAACACATGTTTACAGGAAGCTAGGTATTTATAAGTGACGCCACATCTGACAGCTGGAAAGTCCCAAAGCTGTGGGACCACTAAACTTGAGCTCTTTAATTTGATTTTTTGTGCATTAGTTATTTCAGTCAAACAAACAAAGTGACAGTCGCCACAGATGGAGTTGTTTGATTTATGAAGTGCTCATAATGCCGAGAACAAGATTAGTTGAGCAGATCAGTCAGCGTAAAGTTCATTTTAGTTACTATCACTCCCACTAGCGCTTAAGGGACAAATGCCACAGACCACGGAAGAGGAAAAAATAAAGAATTACAGTCTGCAGGTGGTTTGGGTAGATAAGAGGTGGACAGGGTTGCCCGGGCAGTGTAAGAAATAGCCCCTCTGGGACAGAGCTATAGCAACCCTGATAAAAGGTGAGAGGCTAGGAGTTTATACAGCCCCGAGGGGCAACCAGAGGCTGTTCCACAAAATCAAGACACGTCTGTAAGTGTTTGCACGCAACGGATACGACACGGTGTGCCACGGTGCTAATGATGGCATCCCGCTGTATGTAGAGAAAGTGCTGTCACTTTAAAAGGGGAACACTTCTTGGCTTTGAGTCCACAGAATGTCTGGAGTCGATCCAGGCATTTCCTGTCCATCAGAGCTGGACTCACTACTAGTCATTGCTGACTCTGGTCAACGCTGCTGGTTCTCTGTGGGTCTAGAGCAGGCACATCCTATTAGCACTGCCACAGGCATGTACTTCCCATAGAAAACATGCTGTAAAATAGCACACACCCCTCCACAGGGGCCTGACTGATACATGGATAACATTACGAATGGCACTGAGACAATGCCAGAAATAGCTCAACCAGCACTAGAGTAAAGGTTTATTTGTCACGGGCTGAAAGTTGAACATGTAAGAGAACAAGAACAAAATCCAGCATGACCCTCGTGTGTCTTAGAAGATATAAAGTTTTGTGCTTCGGTTGCTGGACAAGAGTTTTCAGGCCTCTAGACTGCAAATAAAAGGGTCACAAAAAGTTGAATAGTTAAATGTAAAAGTAAAGTTTGGAAAAAGCAATTTGTGAAGCAATTCTTTTAATGTGTCAGGCAAAATAAATTAATAAAAAACAAAACGGTGGCTTGAATCACTGACAATGAGTCGGTGACTGGTTCCCCCCTGCATACTAAATCATTTGTCAATTACGTTCCATTATAAATGAACCGACAGCCATTACTTCTTGTATATAATACATTTTTTTTAAATAGCATTCTGAAAAAAAAACATTTATAAAATACTATTGGTCATTTATTAGCATAGTGATGTCCAAATATCTGTTATATTGATGATATATTAAAGCCATATAAACAAAACACTCACAACTTAAATGTATTATATTTAAAATAAATATGTATTCATATAGGCAATATTATTCTTACAAAAAAGAGTGGCATTTATTTATGCCACAAATACAGTACAAATCTGAACAACCAACTTAAGTAATTAAGGTTATATACATTTTCATTCTGTGTACAGGCTGTTTGTAACATTATTTATTATAACTAAATTACAGTGTTACTTATTTAGTTTTATACTATTTTGTGTGTGCACCATTTAAGATTTTATTCTGTTGATTGTAGCTTTCTCATCTTTGATACACTCTTTTTAAATATTTTTGAATAAATCTTTCCTGCTGTTCTTGTTAGATATGATCAGGATACTCCTTTACTGGTATTGTTGCACAGCAGTGATGCACCAGCATCCAGAGAATAACTATTAATCTTGCTCAAATCAGAGCTATTTTGAACCAGCAGAAGCAGGTCAATGCCATGAAAACATACAGTTTGAGATACTCGCATCCTCTACAGTTCCAATTAATTATCTTCAAACCCACTGAAAAATTGAAAGGTTTTGAAGATATAAAACTGCAGAGCATGCAGATTTAGCATTAATATTGTGTTAAAGAGTGATATGTGATGTTGATGTGTGTACTTTTACTCTCTCTAAATGCAGTATATTCTGCTTTCATGAGTTTGGAACCTGATTTAGCATTAGATGTTGGTGGATTACTACAATTAAAAATGTTTTATGGACATACTACTCATGTTTCTTAGCTTTTTTTCTTTCCCAGAAAGTCTTAAAGCCTTAAAGAAGACAGTTATTTCTTCATTAATCTAGTGAAGAATGTATTTGAAATGCATTTATTTCATACGAACTATACTACAAATACATGTACATATTTATGTACTTAATTAAAATACCCTGCAATTGTACTTTTAGTATACTAAACTAGTATACTTAAAGTCTGCTAAATTGGAACCACTAATTGTGTGCTTTAATTGTGTGGAAGTAGTGATGAAGTCCAACTAAAGATATACTGAAGTATTGATTGTGCTAAAGTACTGCAAGTAACTTCAGGTACACTTTAAACATCTTGCATTTAAATACCAGTGTTATTCAAAGATCATACAATTATCTTCAATAGAGACATTAAAACACGTTTTAGGCTTAACATGGCTTGTGCATTTGTGCACAAGTACACTCTAAAAATGCTGGGTTAAAAAAAAACCCAGCCGCTGGGTAACTATGGGGCAGAACACGCGCTGGGTTGTTTTGACCCAAGTGCTGGGTTTAACCATTTGACCCAGCATGAGCAACCCAACTGTGTGTTTACAGTACCTCAAACAACCCAGAATTATGACCCAGCACAATTAACCCAACAATGTGTTTACTGAAATAACCCAGCACCTTTTAAGAGTGTAGTAATCCAAATTATTACTATATTAGTATATAATCACATATCATGTCAATATAATTATTATAATCAGTAAGTTCCGAGCGATATGTCAGTAAATAAGTTAAATAGATTTGAACTATACTTAGTATAAATATATACTTTTTACTAGGGTAAAACCCCCATTATTTTTAGCACAAGAACTGACCTCAGATGAACTCTGATACTATTTGATTTGCTAGTTGATGTTGATTTTTTTTAAAGATATATATATATAGTCACAATAGTTTTTTAATTAGGGAAGAAGGCTTTTTGATTTACCAGTGACCTATTTGTTTGTACACTTCTTGTTTATGCTGACCCATGGGTACTGACTCATGCACCAAAAACACCCTGCATAATGGATCACACACATTTTCAGATCACTGTTTTCATGATTAAAAATTAGTGTGGGAAAATGTATACACCAGATGGGTTGACTTCCCATGGCCATTAACCTTTAATTGGTATGGCTTCAATCCATCATAGCACATTTCCTCATCAGAACTTGGCAGTTGTAATAATCCCTGCTGATTTAATTTCAGCCAGATATTGCTGATCTCAATCAATTCGATTCTGTCATATTCTAATCAACCGGCAGCACAGTCTATGTAATGTAGCGAATGATTTGCATGTTTTTCAGATTGACAGTGTGCAAAGTCTGCTGCAGTGCCCGAGCATTTTGGTTTGTGTGGGACGTGAGCCTTTCCACCCACTCCTATTGGACAGCTACAGGAAGAAATCTTACGATAAACTTCCAAAGCTGAACTCAAAGCAACGCTCTAGTGTCTGCAGCGATGAAAAGGGGGCCAAGAAAAATGGTAGGTCACACTGCAAAAAAGTATTTTTTCATCTTACTTTACAGTAAAAATTACTCAAAAAATCCTCAAAACAACATAAATTAGCTTGAAGCTAAATGTTTAAAGTTTTTCTAGTCTGTGTGGTAAAGTTTTATTTTATTTTATAAAAGTATTATTTATTTATTTATTTGTTTTATGAAATACATTTAAACTTATGCTGAAAACAAGAAAAAGTATTTGCCATTGAAATAAGAAAACTATATATTTTAAATAGAAAACACACAAAAAAAATCTATAAAATTATATGATGATTTTGTATATTGTAATAGTTATTTACTTTGTTTACTTTCTTACTTGTAGTCAACTTTGGAGTTGAAACTAAGAGAAGCGTCATCCATCCAAAGAGTGATTCAAGCAACAGATCAGCAAGACTATCCGTCTCATCTGAAAAGTTGTTTCCTAATGGACTTAACCCATTACCACCAGGGCACAGAGGTGCTTGTCCTCATCCAGGAGAAAATACGATGGATGATGACATTGAAAAGCGAGTTCTGGTCAACAAAGACGGGAGCCTGTCAGTGGAGATGAAAGTGCGCTTTCGACTATTGCACAACGAGACCTTGCACTGGTCCACAGAAGTGAAGAAGTCAAAGAGTACTTTTAATGAATCCCATATTGTACCTGATGATGCTTGTTCCCTCTCTCATGGCAGTGCAGAGAGCTGCTCAGAAGCGGATTCTCTCTCTGCTGGCGAAGCAGAGGAGACATACAGCACCAAACGTTACCAGAGACACGTTGAGGAGCCACATTGCCAGCACTGCTGTGCTCACTGTCAGGAATATGATATCTGGAAGAATCCAGTACTTCCTGATGAAGGATCTGTAAGATGCATCAGATCCTCAAGCTCAAGTGCGTCCTCGCAGAGAATAGTGTGCAAAAAGGCATCTACTGACAGCATGGGCACAATGTCCAGTGAGGAGTACACAGAGCATGTAGTGGAAAAGGCAACTTGCATTCAACGGACCTTCGGTCAGCAGGGCGACTCCACAGTTGAACGATGTACCATCAACCATTGCCACAGTCGAAGTGAAGTACGCTCAATGTCCCCTAAAACAAAGAGCACAAGTGCTGTAGAAGACAAGCCTGAGAACACTCATCTATCTGAAAATGACGAGAACAGACCTGATGTCATATCCTCTAACCTCCCTAAAGATCAATTAAGTGTTCAGATTACGCAGCCAGTAGAGGAAGAGGAGAGGTCTGTATCTGTTGTGAGTTCTACTTCTCAAATTTTAGCATCACTGAAGGAGGATCAAGATGATGAAGATGTTGACCTTCCTCTGAGCACCTCGAGAATATCCCATGGTCAACAGGACGATGAGGATAGCAAAGAAACAGAACCAAACCCATGTTCTACTACACCCTGTAAATCTCCTGCATCTCCTGCACATTTGTCACCGAGACCACCAAGCAATACTTCATCTTTAGGACGGTTTAAAAGATCCAAAAAATTGGTCAGTCCAGAAGTAGATGATGAAGAAGGCAGGTCTGAAGCATCTGTTGAGTGTACTGGAGCAAACAGTAAAACAATAGAGGAGCGATCATTGAGTGCTATCTCCATAAAATCCAATATCTCTGGAAAATCAAATAAAACAAATGTTTCAGAGGTACTTGAAAAGGATGGAAGAGCACCCAGTGCCATGTCAGTAAAGTCTCAGAAATCTGACAAATCAAGAAAAACCGACATCTCAGACAATGTGTCTGAGGAACAAATCTCTGAAGTAAGAACATCAAGTGCTATGTCTGTTAAATCAAATAGATCTGTAAGGTCAAAAGTATCAGATATTGACTTTGTTGAGGCTTTACAAGACAATGGTGAGGAGAGGGCTGTAAGTGCTCTGTCATCTAAATCTAATATTTCCGCTACATCTAGTCAGTCTAATGATGGGGCATTAGAGGAAAGAGCTTCAAGTGTTACATCTGGAACATCAAACAAGTCTGGAATCAAAGAGGTGACAAATGATGATCAAACAGTGGAGAGGGCTCCCAGCTCCATTTCAGTAGAATCAAATATTTCTGCAAGATCAAAATTTTCAATTGAGCTGAGCGAGTTTGAAGATAATGACAGAGCACCCAGCAGCATTTCTGTTAAATCAAATGTCTCACATAAATCAAAGTCTGACATGTCAGAAGCAGCATCTTTCCAAGGAGATGAATCTTTAAATTCAGTGAAATTAAACACACCTGAAGCTGAAGCAGCTCCTCAAACAGAGCTACGAGGGGATAGATCGCCAAGCTCTGTGTCATCAAAATCAAATATCTCTACAAGATCCAGAACATCCAAAAATGTTGAGGTAGACCAAGACGACGCACAGGAAAAAGATGTTCAGGAAAGAGCATCAAGTGCCATTTCAGTAAAGTCTACTACATCTGCAAGATCAAGGAAATCTAAAACAACACCAAAACTAGGAGAAGAGATGAAGGAACGAGCTCCTAGTGTTATGTCAATCAAATCAATGGCTTCCTTAAAATCAAATAAATCCAAGTTGGAGGAGGAGGAAATAGAAAACAGAGCCTGCAGTGCTTTGTCTGTTAAATCTGAAGTTTCCACAGTGTCAAAAAAATCTAATCAGTCAGACATAGAGCAAATGGAGGAAAGACCGTCAAGTGCAATATCAGCTAAATCAAATGTTTCTGTAAGATCTAAAGGGTCAAAAATGTCAGAGGTGGCAGGAGATGACCGATCATCTGCAGCAGCATTACATATCTCTGAAACATCAAATGAATGCAGCACGGCACCTGACGAAACCTGCATTGGCACAGAGAAGTCACCAGACAAAGAAAAAAGAGCACCAAGTGCATTGTCAACAAAATCCAATAACTCTGCTAAATCTAAGAAATCCAAAGTATCTGATATGGCTGATGAGATTGTAGCTGGAGATAGAGATGATTTGAGATCTACAAGTGCAATGTCCTCTAAATCGAATGTATCTGCAAAATCTGTGAAATCAGTTGTCTCAGAATTGGTCACAGAAGAGCCTGTAGAAGCACAGGACCAAATAGAAGAACGGACTGAGAGTGCATTATCAGCACAATCCAATCAAGTTGAAGAGGAACGGGCATTGAGTGCCATGTCATCTAAATCCAATGTTTCTGAAAGGTCAAAAAAGTCCAATAATTTAAAAGCGCCAACTTCTTTGCCTCAAGCAGTAGAACACGAAACAGAGGAACGGGCTCAGAGTGCATTGTCAGCTAGATCAAGCGTTTCAGCAAGATCCATTAAGTCCAAAATTTCAGATGTTTTAACTGATGAGCTTGTTGATGTGAAAGACCAAGAAGAAGAGAGAGCTTCAAGTGTTTTGTCTGCAAAATCAAGCATCTCTGCAAAGTCAAAAAAGTCAAATGCTTCTGCAAAAGACGTCAAAGCTGATGACAAAGAAAAAAGAGACAGAGTATCAAGTGTTATGTCAGGAAGATCTGATATTTCTACCAAAACTGCAAAATCCAAAGCATCAAATGTTTCTGAAGAACCACCAGAAGAGCCTGATTATGAAGAAAGTGAAGTAAAAGCACCTAGCATTACAAGATCCAGTATTTCAGTAAGATCCAATAAGTCAAAGCATTCAGAACTTGGTGCTGAAGAAGAGGTTCAGAACACAGAGAGATCTCCAAGTGCAATTTCAGTAATATCTGATGCTACACATGATGAAAATGAAATCACAAATGATTTTGAAATCCAAGAAAGGGCTCCAAGTGCTTCATCTGAAAAATCACGTTCCTCTGTAAGATCCAGAACATCAAAAGTTTCTGAAATAATCATAGATGAACCAGAGAAACAAAAAGTAGAGAGGGCACCAAGTTCTAGGTCATTGAAATCTGATGCCTCTGGAAGATCTGGTCCAGATGATCCTGTCAATGAAGAAAAGGAAGCAAGAACAGAAAGTGCTTTGTCCTCAATTTCTGTAAGATCAAAGAAGTCAGAAGATTCTAAGATAATCAGCAATCTAGAGCAGAGAGCATCAAGTACAGCATCAGTTACATCTAAAAAATCTGCAAGATCTAAAAGGTTGAATGTTTCAGTAGTTGCTTCTAAAGAAATTGGAAACACAGATACTGAAGATGTCCGAACCTCAAGTGCAATGTCTGAAAAATCTTGTGCATCTGAGAAATCAAAATGTTCTGAAAGAACAACTGAGGACAACGAAGAAGCAAGTAAAGTGGTAGACAGAACAACCAGCTCTTTGTCTGTCAAGTCAGATACATCCATAACATCGGATGCCACTGTTAAATCAAGTGTTATGCCTACTAAATCAAATACTTCTGCTAAATCCCTCCTCTCAGAAGCTGAAGAGCCAGACAGAAGATCAACAAGTGTGACCTCTAATGCATCTACAGAAACTAAAATGTCTAAAGCAGGTGTGAACACAAGAGCAAACCGTTCACCAAGCAAATTGTCAGTTAAATCAAGTGTATCTACAAGATCCAAGAAGTCTAAAGTTTCTGAGGGGGAGGACCATTCACACACAAACACTGAAGATACAGAATTAAACAGAGATGAGAGTCCGTTGTCCGATCACTCAAAAGTATCTCAAACAGAGAACTCAAATGAATGTATTTGTGGTGCAATAAACAACCCATCAAGTCCAGTGTCATCATTTGAAAAAGACTCTGACCATGAAGAGATACCTGCAAGTCCTCAGTCTAAAAAGTCATCAAAGTCCAAAATCAGTTCAGTTGGTTCCACCTCTGAAAGAGTTTTAACACCAACAAGCACCTCAGTTTCTATTGGAATTGTTGAAGACCACGAGGCTGATGATGTTGAGGAAATAGATGGAGGTGCTGTTTCAATTAACTCAAGAATATCTGCTTCATCAAAGACTGAAATATGTGGTAAACCCGACCGATGTTTATCAGAATCACCAGTACAAATCACAAATGAAGCAACACCGACACCAGAGGAAAGACCTAAATGTTCAACATCAGCTAAGTCAAATGTCTCTGCTAAATCGAAGTCCAAAAGCTCTCACTGTGGCTCTACATTTCCTACAGCCACACTCCAGGACAGAGATGATGTAGCAAGTAACAAATCCTCCAAAATAAAGTACTTAATGACTTCATCTGTAAGCCAACCATCAGCCAATAGTTCAGTAAGGCAGAGCTCTCAAACCCAGGAGATTCGTCCATCTAGCAAAGCTTCCGATGTGTCTGTACACACTGAAATCACAGGTCAAGAGAAAGCTGACAGTCCAGATGTTACCCATAAATCTCAAAGTGTCTGTTCAAAATGCAGTTCTACACAACAGAAAGGAAAAAAATCCCCTGCTTCAAGTGCCTCAGCAATCTCAGACACTGAGAAATCCAAAACTAAAGAAGGAAATACTGCAGAAATGACTGACAGACCAAAGAGTAATATATCCAGTTCATCATCTCATTTGAAAGTAAGTAGCCAAAATAATGATATTGAAGCTACAGTTGTCAGTGAAAGAAGCAATAAATTAAATACAAAGTCAACACAGAAAGTTCAGGACAATGTGTCCGAGCATCATTCAGCAACTTTATCTGTTACCTCAGGAAACCATCTAAGTCCTAAACCACCAAAATCTCCTAAAAAATCCAAAAAAACTGTTATTCTACTTGGCAACTCTAATGAAAGCAAGATATCACAGACCGTACCTGCTCCAGAACCAAGAAAAATATATACTGACCATTTGAATGCAGCAGCAGAAAAACCTCAGTCTTGTAGATCTGATTCAAATGTCAGTGAAATTAAGAGTGAAAAAAGTAGCAAATGTAGAAAAAGAATGGGAAGCGATTCTTCTTGCCACAAGATGGACGATGACATATCTGGGCTGAGTCCTTCTTGCTTGCCAAATGCTTCTCCAACTGAGGTGGTGAATGAATGGCTGAGGAAAATCCCATCACTTACTACCTTATGTGATTTGGGCGATGGATTCCATGACAGTTATGATTCGATAGAGCCACTCTGCACATCACATGCGCCATCAGGAGATGATAATGAGCATGGAACTTTGCAGCCAAGTGATGTTACCAAGCTTGTAACACAGAATGAAATGGAAGATGTTCATGTGGTGAATACAGAAGGGGCTACTGACAAAAAAGGTCCTGAAGTTGCTGAGGGTGATCGCTCTCAGAGAGAGGATGAACCAAAGATGTTTGATTCTTCGGTTCTGGTGATGAAAGTCTTGTTGAGCCCCAAATTCGACCGATGCAATAGCCTGCCAGAGGTATCTCCTGTATATGGACGTAAGCTCAGCGCATCAGCGCAAGGTCTTCTGGATTGTTTGGCAAATCTTAAGTTGTTAGACTTTGGTCCTAGTGATGAAGATGGTAAAAAGGAAAAATATCAGGAGCTCATGAGCATGCTTAAGTCTCTTTGGCTTTGTGACCCAAAAGACAGTGAGAAGACTTCTGTGGAAAGAAACAAGTGCGTGGATGACGAATTCAAAGCCAGGTCATCCTCAGGGGTAGATGTTAACAGTGGCTCAACAGGTTCAGGGAAAAGTAGTGTCAATGATGGAAGCCAACCCCAAATCAACACAGAATGTGAAGTCCTGGAAACCCTGACAAAGGTACAGGAAGTTGATGAAAGCGTGGAAGGGGAAGCTTCAGAAACGCCAGGATCAAAATATGATTCAGCAACTCCAGATATAGCAAATCAAGCTCAGTTAACTCCAGAGACAAAGGACACGGTTGAAGAGAAGTTTAAAGACGATGCCCCAGGCTCTGAAGAGACAATCAGGAGTAATGATAGTCCAAGGGAACTAATTGAAACTCCGATTTCCTCAAACAATAGTTCTGGGAATAATCCTAAAAAAGAGGAAACTGAATCAGACTGTCAAGAAGACACAAGTTCAGATAGTGCTCCAAAACAACAAAGAGGTCAGTTATCAAAAAGGCTTTCTCAAAACCCTGATCCTGTATGGGTTCTCAATTTATTGAACAAATTAGAAAAGCAATTTATGACACATTATGTTAACGCAATGGCTGAGTTTAAAGTCCGTTGGAATCTGGATGACAACGAGCAACTTGATGCCATGGTATGCGAATTGCAAGATGAAGTCCGCAGACGGATACAATCGAGTATAGACAGGGAGCTAAAGAAAATCCAAGGTAGAGCTGGAAGACCAAGACCACCAAAAGACACAATGTCACGTGAATCTACCATTCAAACAGAGCAAAGGCGAAGACGTCTAAAAGTGATGCGCAACCAATCAATTGATCCACAACCCGCTAAAAGTGATGATGATTATACGACAGGGACTGATTTCAGCGATCAACGTAGCGATGATGAATATTGTCCTTGTGACACATGCTTGAAAAAGAAAATGGCATCCAAGCATGTGTTACCTGTGGAAATGCTTACTTCTGCTCCTGTGATGATGGACTTTGATTTAAGAAGAATTCTCCAGATGAAGAAATCATCTCCAAAGAATGAAAAAATTAAGGAGACTGTCAATGAACAAGCAAGTGAGATGGAAGGAGAAAATGCAGGACTTGAGGCTGTCAAAGAGGAGGATGAGGAAGAGGGGGCAGATAAAGACATTCTTGCTTCCAGTGCTCAAGAAATTGAAGATGAAAAACAAGAATGTGAGGAGGATGAAGAGGAAGACAGTGCCTCTAGCTCTTATGTAGAAGATAGTTCAGAGAAACAATCAAATAAACCCAGGCATTTAAAGAAAGATATGGATGAAATTGCTGAGAAGTCTGTTAACACTATGACTTCACAACAAGATGAAGAGCAAGAAGAGACTGATACTGATTCTGATGTAATGGCTGTGAAAGAAAGTGCAAGCAGTTGTACGATTAATGAATTAGATGAAGATGTGGCAAATGATGACATTAGTGAATTTGATGACATAATGCAAACTGAAGCAGCAAATGAGGAAGCATCTGAAGAACATACTGAGGAAGAATCAGAACAGCAGGACAAGACAGCTGATGATGAAACTGATGAAGAAGGGCAAAATTCAGGAACAGAATCTGTTAAAGAGGATGAGACCACTGCTGCTGAAGAAGTAGCTGCTGGAGAGAATGACATAGCTGGTTGTGACACAGCAGAAGAACGTGAGACATCTGAGGGTGAAACAGCAGAAGATGGACAAACGACTGAAGCTAAAACTTCAAGACATGGTGAGACAGCAGGAGATGAAACTGCAGAAGAGGGGGAAATGTCTGAAGATAAAACTTCAGAAGATGGACAAACTACAGAAGCAGAAAGCACTGCAGAAAATGCACAAACGTCCGAAGATGTAATTGGAGAAGAATGTGAGACCGTTAATGATGACAATGCAAAAGAGCATGAGATGGCTGAAAATGAAGCTCTGGAAGATGGACAAACTGCTGAAGGTGAAACTGAAGAAGGTGACACCGTTAATGACGAGATTGGAGAAGAAGATGAGACAACTGAAAGTGAAACTGCAGAAGAGGGACACACAGTTGAAGATGAAACTGGAGACGAAGGTGAGACCGTTAATGATGACACTACAGAAGAGCAGGAGACCACTGAAAATGAAATAGCAGGAGGCAGACAAACAGCTGAAGGTGAAACTGGAGAAGAAGCTGAGACAGTTAATGCAGACACTGGAGCAGAGCATGAGACTGATGAAAGTGAAACAGCAGAAGAGGGACAAACTGCTGAAGATGAAACTAGAGGCGAAGATGAGGCCGTTAATGAAGACACTGCAGAAGTGCATGAGACAGTTGAAAATGAAACTTCAGAAGATGGAGAAACTGATGAAGATAAAACTGCAGAAGAAGGTGAGACGACTGAAGATAAAACTTCAGAAGATGGACGAACTACTGAAGCAGAAACTGTTGGAGAAGATGAAATAACTGAAGATGAAACTGCAGGGGAGGATGAGGCATCAGCTAAAAACGAATCTGTAGAAGGAGAGACTGCAGAAGCTGAAACTGAGAGCAATATAGGTGATGATGTAACTGCAGAAAAGTGTGAGACAGCTGATAACAACACTGTAGAAGAGTATGAGACAGCTGAGAATGAATCTGTAGAAGATGGGCAAGCTGAAACTGCAAGAGAGAGTGATTCAGGTGAGGAGGACACAGCAAAAGAGAGTGAGACAGCTGAAGATGAAATGACAGAAAAAGGCCAAACTGCTGAAGCAAGAGAGGGTGAGACAGATGGCGATGAATCAGCAGAAGATGAGCAGAATGCTGAAGATGATGCAGGTGAGGGAGATACAGCTGATAATGAAGCTGTAGATGATGAGAAAACTGCTGAAGCTGAAACTGCGGATGAGAGTGAGACAGCTCAAGATGAAACTGAATCAGAGAGAGATACTGTGGAGGGGACATCAGCTGAAGAAAGAGGAACTGATGTACAAATAGCCGATGAAGATAAAGACAACACAGATGATGCAGGAACTACAGGAGGTGTGTCAGCTGAGGAAAAAGAGACTTCTGAAGCAGAAACTGCAGATGAGAGGACCACTGAAGCTGAAACTGAGATGTCTGAAGAAAAAGCTACTGTTGAAGATAGCAACACGGCTGAAGACAAGAATGCTGTGGTAGAGCTGGCAGAGCAAACTCCTGATCATGAAACGACTGGAGATGAGACAGACAAGAGTCAGTCAAACGATGAGGAAGACAAGGAAACTGTCAGTTGTGAAGCAGCAGAGGAGGAGGACGTTCTTTCTTACATTGAAGACTCTGAGAGTCATAATGTTTTGACTAATCTTGAGGTAATTGAAGATGAAACACCCCTTAAGAACAATGGTGACATTGTTCTTGATAGTGTTGATGATAAAGGTGAAGAAAGTGGAAAAGATGATGATGATGTGGAGGTAATGGCAAATAAAGCTGGTTATGTGGCCAACACTGGTGAATCAGCTGAAGCTGGTGATGAAGCTGAGGATGATACAGAGCCAGATGTGGAGACAGATGAAGGAGAGCATAATAAGAACACTCTAACTTTACAGCCTCTGTTACAGCCAAAACCAAAAGATGACAAACCAGATGGGGCAACTTCATTTAATGTTTTGGGAAAGCACAACTCAGAGTTTGAAGATGGTGCCGATGCTGATGTAGAGGACTCAGAAACAGAAGAAAACAACCAAGTCATAGATTTGAGTTCTGAATCAGAGAGCAAGCCACAGAGGAAAATTCCACATAAAACCTTCAAGATGCTCATTCACACTCTGAATTTCCTCAAACTCTCATCCACTGGACTACCAAAGAGCAGGGAAGAGGATAATGAACCTGAGGTTGAAGATGAAGAGACTTCAGAAGACGGCAGTGATAATGCAGGAGAAAGTTCCTGTGTGGAGAAAGATGAGGTGGAAGAGAATGGAAAGGAGAAGGGCAAACTCACAGATATTACAGAGGACACAGCAGAAGGTGAGGAGGACCAGACAAATGAGACTAGTGATGATTCAGAAGACCATGAATGGGAATCGTCTGAAAATTCCTTGCAAAAGCAGATAACAAAGTCATCCCTGGAATCTCAGCCAGGTTCCTTTGAGGAAGCTCACGAGGAACAGGCAAAAAATCTGAAAGGTTTAAATAACCTGAAAGCCAATTAGTAGAATCCTTCTTCAACATCAAAGAAAAGAAGCAAAGATGCTCTTTAGCATGTAAAAATGGTTCCAGAGGGGTTATTTCCCTATTATCCTTAGACCTTATAATAATTATCACAAGTTTTTTAATAGCCATTTGGATTCCTTATTTTATTGACCAAAGAGTAACATATAATGCACTTTAATTATTCATTTATGATTCCATTATATATGTAGATTATATATATGCAAAAGCACAGCATTACTGCTCAGGTACTATAAAAAGGGAACTGCTAAAACTTGAACAGCACATGAAGCTCTTCAAACTTGACAGAAGGAAAATTGTTTAGAATTTTACTATATTTATGGCAAAACAGCATATTGCAGTTATTTATATAATTCACTCAGTTGTAAGCCTTAGCCATCGGAGGGACAAGGGTTATAAAATGTATCATAGTTACTGTATCATACTGTATATGTATGTGCTGCTATACAAATGTTCCACAGTGTAAATGAAAATTCACACATCAAACTGACATAATGGAAATTAGTGGGCATAAACTGTGGTTATGAGTGCACAAGAATGAATGTATATTGAACATATTTTAATCTGAATGTTTGTTTCATTGTACTGTAGCAATATGAATTAATTATCTAATTTACTTGTAGGTTGCTTGTGGGAATGCATACCTTTAAAAAACAAAAACATTTTTAGGTTACACTTTATTTTGATAGTATAACTATAAGTAACTTTGTAACTACATGTCAACTACATGCCAACTAATTCTCATTCATTTGCAACTACATATCTACTAACTCTCAGAGTAGACTGTTAGGTTAGGTTTAGGGTTGGTAGAATAAGTTAACAGTATGTTTTGCACCCATCAAAATAAAGCATTAGAAGATATAAAGCAGATAGTCTACTAATAGTCTAATGACTGCTAGTTGACATGTAGTTGCAAAGTTACTTACTATTAATAAAATGTCTAAAATGGACTGTCAAAATAAAGTGTTACCCATTTTTATCCCTGCTAAAACACATAAGAGATGTCCATTCCATCTGATTTAGTCAGAATATGTACACTAATGCTTACTTTTAAAGTAAGTGCAGTGAATGCAGATGTATAGGATTGACATCACCAGAAATCATACAGCATATTGTGTATTATAAGGATTGAGGTGCACACATTAAGCCATGCCTTAGATGTTTTGCCACATAAAGGACTGTACATCTAATGGACTATATTGTTTATGTTTTGTTCACACAAAACTCTAATGTGAAGTGATGCAGATGCAAATGCGGTTCCTTCATTGCAGTTTCTTTTCTGCTGGCCAAACACTTAATGGTTAACTTTAATAGAATAAATTCCCTGTTACTTGACTGTACTAATTTCCTGCCTGAAATAAATATATTCAAGCTTAAATGTTTTTTATTTATTTATTGTTATTTGTCAAGCAAAAAGGTTTAGTTCTAAAAAAAGAAAATTTTCCAGTTTTAAAAGAAGGCCCAAATCTCTAGGATGTACTGTACATGTCTATATATAGAATCATTCCAGAGGGATGTTGCCTAATTTGAATTATGGGGTCATTGTTATTTAAGTTTGTCACTAGTAAGCATTAGCACTAATAGGCCTGACCTGATGGTGAAATAGACCTTCATTGCTCTCTCAATAGTACTATAATCTCTCTATGTATAACTATTTTCACTTTTCTTCCAGTAAAATGCATATTCTATGACAGACACCTGCCACTCTATTACACTTCACTAAATCAACTGTCTTCTTCCATTACAAAAGCCCTGTTGCTTTGGTCACGGTGCCTTTCAGAAGTTTTGAATAAGAGGGAAATTATTTCAAGGGAGCTGACTTTGTCTCTGAACCTTCAATAGATCATACCATGACATTCATGACACAATAAAAAATACCCCCTGAAAATATTGAAGGTGAAAATCAGCAAACTATTAATAACCTGACCCACCTCATCCATCAACCACCTAGTTAAGAGTCAATTTCCAGCCAGTGAGACATCTGAAACAACCTGCATTTTGCTTTTGCTCTCCAACTTTGCTGTTTTTAACAGGCCGGCAGGTTCACTGAACAGGGGCAGAGCCCAAGGATCCCACGACAAGTCCAATTACTCAAGTTAATGCCCCCAAAACTCCGTCACCCATCCAATCCATTAGTCTAATGTAGATATTTGTAGACTAAATGGTATGTATATTCAGGGACTTTTAATTACTGTCTCTTTCTGACAGGTAAGTGTGTGGCTGGTTATTTGAAACTGTCCTAAGAGACTTCATTCCCTGCCTTTGCTCGCTGGAGTCATAGGTATATACAGCCCCATTGGACAAGTCTGATGGATGGTCCTCTCTTGTTGAGTTTCCATCCTCTGCTTCCGGAGGGAACGTGACATAAATAATTGGTGTCACTCCCATCGACCGAGTGCCACACTCGAAGGCGGGGCTGAAGCCGCTGACAAAACACAGCTGTCTAATCTCACAAGTTCTCACCATATACTAGAGTGCCTTCCATCTCTTACAGAGAGAGACGATGAGACCATTTGCATTTTAGCATCATGTAAAAGGGACTAGAGGAAGAACATAAATAACTGCCAGTATGCAGGCAATACAGAAGTTAGGTTATTGTTTTAACTTTTGACTTTATTTGTAATACCGGAAGTATTTAAAGATTTGATAGCTTTATACTCAGATATTGCAACAGAAACTGCTTAATTGCTTTTAGTCTTATAAAGGTCAAGGGCAGAACACATTAATTTAGTCAAAAAGTGCAGTACAACAATTTATATATATATATATATATATTTATTTTATTTATATTATTTTTTTGCATAAAGGGTGCACAACTGTCTTGTATGGAAGCCTGTTTCCACCATGGAATAAAAACAATTAAAGTATTCCAAGTTTGTTTCAGAGCCTGGACACTCATGGAAACAATTATATCTCAGAAAAAATTGCCAATTCCAATCACATTTATTTTATTTCATTTTATTTTAGAAACATGCTTCCATAGTCCTGATATCATAATGATGAATAAAAAAATCCTAATTAAAAGGATTTTATTTCCTAGAAAAAAATATTTTTAATGTACTAAAAATATTATACTTTTGTCTGCCAAATCAGTTAAATCATGTAGTGCAACCAACATGCCTGCCGGAGGAAAAACATAAAACAGGAAATTATATCATAAAAAGGACTCCTGCAGACTCTCATGATGACCATATTTGAAGGTTAATAATACTCTTAAAATATTGGACAATTTGGGTTCAGGCTGTAAATTCAAGGTGTAGAAATTATTTTTACATTTAGCTGAAAATGATAAACATTTTTCCAAACCATATGACACCAACACAAAGAAGCATATTTGTGAACTAAATACTATTTTAATTTAAACTTCAATCAGTATACTCTGTAGTAGTTTAACCTATTATGAGAATATGATAACTTTTGAATGCATCATAATCAAAGTGAAGAATGTGATGACAAATGAAGAACAGTTGGAGTTACTTTGAGATTATGAATCCTCATTTTTTAAGATTCAGAACCCCTTCAGCCACCGACAGATCAGATCATTAAACACGTTTTGGCTATTGCTGGCATTAAGAGGCTTTGGGGCTTGAACTTGAGCTGATGTCCATGGCTGCCCAAACATGGCTGTATACGTGGATAAATAAGAAGACTTGCTGGAGGAAGCACCTGCTCCCTGATGGGGGTTATTTCCACCCTCAACGCTGGGATATACAGACATCTATTCCGGAGGATAATGCAAGGGGTTTTTCCCTGTTTTTCCCTGTTTACCTCTGAGTGTTATGCCTGCAGCCAGCTGCAAAGACCCGCTTAGTGCGACACACTCTCAGGCTTCCAGATGTTCCAGGAAAAACAAGTGTGCCAGCCTGTCGGTCAGGAGAAGAGTCATTTTAAGCTGTGTGCCAGGACTTCCTGCCTCACACACTACACAGGTGGATGTCAGTTACAAGTGTAACAGAGCACACTTGTCCTTTTAGTATTTTACTGAACCCCAAGCATGCAGAGCATTCAGACCGATTATCAAAATAAATAAAATCAAAATTAGTCTATATATTATAGTGATTTTAGAATATATATATATATGATTTACACTGTATATATTTACTGAATAAGATCAAAATGTATACACACACACACACACACACACACACACACACACACACACACACACACACACACACACACACACACACACACACACACACACACACACACACACACACACACACACACACACACACACACACACACACACACACACACACACACACACACACACACACACACACACACACACACACACACACACACACACAACACACACACAACACTGATCTTGACATGATAAAATATAGCAATATAAATAAAATCAATAATATTTAATAAAATGGCCAATATGACAGATCAAAAGATCAAATCACTATTATCAAAAAGGAAAATCAAAGAAATCACCATATATAGAAAATCATAAAATAAAGCATAATGATTTTAAAAGCAAAAATGTAGTTTATCTTTATTCTGTAAAGCTAATTTTACATAGTACATATTGTCTAATGCTAAACAAATATGTAAATATAAATATATATATTTCTATTATTATTGTAATATGAAACACTAATAATATGTGAAGTATCATTCCTGTTAATTACAGGTATATCAGCAGTAATTCTTGGGAACACAAACAGGACACAAGTAGCATGCGAATGAGCCAATCATTGATCTTTGTATCAATCCTGGCATGTCTTTTTACTGTAGGATATGGCTCCAGTGCCAAGGACATGTCTTTTCAGACCACCAACTCCTGACAAAACTGATTCCACAGAGGAAGTACCATGTATAAAGCAGTCCTGGAAGCCAGGGCTAAACAACAGGCCCTTGAGAGCATTGTTCGGTTTACTGCTATTGTAGCCGATGTGTCCATGGTCTCATTTAATAAAGGACGAATAAATGAGTGAGTCCCTGTCTGGCTTGATGTGTGAGAGGGGCAGAGGAGTTTTCCCACACGGTGAGAGGAAGAGAGAAAATGTTCTCACAGTAGGCTGCTTTCCCCCCTTCCATGAGGAAGCACCCTACAATGCTGTAAATAGGGGCTTCTCTCTTTCTTTTGTCCTCAGGTGCTGCTTGATTTTCACAGTTAGGACTGGGTGCACGCAAACAGAATGAGAGAGCAGACTCTTTCATCTACTGTAGGCCTGCAGTACCTGTTGTTTGATGCACAAGAGTTCAGAGTCTAGATATTAGCCAGTTTGACTTAGATATGCAATGTAGTTTTTTTCTACAATACACATCCAAGTCTAAAGGGCAAGTATCTCTGAACTCTTGCGCATCAAACAACAGGTACTGCAGGCCTAGACATAGTAGGGTGTTTCACAGCAATGTCATAGAAGAACCATTTTTGGTTCCCCAAAAAATCTTTCAGTGAAAAGTTCTTAAAATAAGCGTGTTTTTCTTAGAGTGAAGAATATTGTAATAATCTGAAGCCTCTAGAACCTTCATTTTTAAGAGTGTAAGTTTATTTTAGTTCTGTCAAAATAATTAATCATGATTAATTGCATCCAAAATAAAATTTTGTGTTTGTGTATATATGTGTGTGTATTGTTGTTATATATGCATACATAAATACACACATAATGTATATTCACTTTGAATAAAAGCGTCGGCCAAATTAATAAATGTAAATGCTAATTTATTTAGACATCATGCTCCACTATATTTTGGGGTAACCTGTCACAATGGAGGATCCCATTAAAACGCCTATTAATCTTTTAATCCTTAATTTTATCAAAAGTTTTAACCCAGAAATATATCAATGCATTGATTTGGCCAACAAATTTTGCAATTGAATAAAATTATAATATAATTATATTTAAAATATATTTCATTGTTGTTGTTGTTGGTATTATTATTATTATTATATAAAAAAGTATTGCCAATTATATAGTTGACTATTGTCAGATTGTATGTCAGTGTGTGTTTACTTGTTTATCTAAACAGTTAAGAACCATAGATGCCAATAAATAACTTGTATAAATAATAACCCTAAGAAAGATTCAGCAGAGTGTTAAGTATGACAGCTCGCAGCTGGCCCCTGTTTGGCATATATGTATGCTCACACACCAAACACAATAAGATGGTGCAGGAGGAATTTTGCAGTGTTAGCATATTGTCATGAATATGGCAGGGCACGGAGGCTCTCTTGAGCCACAATCTCTCTCTCTCTCTCTCTCTGCTCCTTCGTTTCCACTGTTATTCAGGTTATACTACTGGACAGGATGCAGCGTCTGGGGACCTGGGTTGTGGAGACGCAGTATCCGCAATCTCTGGGAAAACCAGAGTGGGAAAAAGATGAATGTGTTACCAGGACACCCTCAACAAACTCCTATCACACACCTGCACTTCATGTCAGAGGAGCCCGGTACACTCCACGTCACACATACAGGTGGTCCACAAAAAAGCTGGCCTGACAGTGATGCTGGAACTTTCCATTTATGTGCAATCAAAAAGTGATTCTGACAGGAAAACAGGAACTGACAGGAAACAACTTTGAAGTGATTTAAAGTGAACGGTACTTCCTTGATATAATTGTTTATGTAGTTCTCATATTAATATGATAAATGACTTCCTGGTTATATGGGAAAAAACAGCATTTGCTTAGGATAAAATGGTTAATTAACAACCTATTGTTTGATGTTTATAATAGTTAATTTCCTTTGTTTCTCAGAATTCTTCAAATGATCAAGTGGAATGATGTCATCTTCAGTCTCATATACGCATTATCATATAATAAAGAATTTCACACCAGGTCGCATATATAGCCTACTGTATACATTTTCTTTAACACAAGCTATAAATTCTTTAAGATCAGTTTTCTTGTAGAATCTAGCAGAACGAGTGTTCCCGGAGACCTCAGTCAGTTATATGTGAACATATGTTTGAATTAATTTCATCTTAATTTGGCTGTTTAAAAAAATATATATGTTTTTTCTTTTTTAAATAATTATTTTCATTTATACATGGTAGCTGAATACAATTCTTACAGCGTAAGAGCGGTTAACTATATGCAATATGTGCTTTGGGCATTACATCGCCTGAAAAATAGGCTTTGCTGCTCTCTAGTGGATGTTCAGAAATGGGCACAATTGTGCACGTGTCAGTAAACATATACATGATGTATAAATTGAATATATATATATAACATATTCATATTCTTTTCAGTAGAGGTGCAGTGAAGTATCGAGATTGACAGTCAGACTGAGCTGCTGCAGGACAGTAAATGATGCTCTTTTTACACTGCAGAAGCTACAATGAAATGCATTTACAGAACAATTACCTTTGTAGAAATAACAGTTATGAAATTATCAATATACTGTAGCCTATTTAATGTATAATATTAGGGTAGACTGAGTACATTTGAGACACGTGTACAGTTGAAAGACCTTAAATAACTTCTGTAACAAAGAACCCCGAGCTGTGATTTTTGCTCCACACATGTGTTTTAGTGTTCTCTTTGATCGTGGGAAATGTGAAATGTGTGCATTTTTCCCCCTGGAAGATTTCGGCAAAAGTTTGTTTTTTTCCACGGTGAGATTTTAATTTCACCATGTCCCTCCCACAAATAATAGCTTAGCCTATTATTATTTTATGATTGTTAAACTTAATATGTCATTGCAAACGTTACTCTGTGCTCTAAAAATAGACATATTTTATGACATTGTGCCATGCAAGGTATTTTCATAATCTAGAGAAACGTGCGAGCACGTCAGTGGGGTACGGTCAGGGCAACTGCTGGCCAAATGGGTGCCCTAAGCAGGATTGTATTGTTGTGCCCCCCTCCCTCAAATATTAAAGTAAAAAAAAAAAAAAAAAAAAACACCTACTATAAGGGTCAATAACTTTAATAAAATATCAAAGTAAATGATTAAATAATTTGTATTTAAATTGTATTATTTACAAATGACAATTGTAGCTTTAGACAGTTACCTATGTTGTCCTACAGTTGTCTACAGTCTACAACCTACAGTTGTCTGATTGATTTTATATTCTCAAGCATTCAGAAATCACGCAAAAGAAAATTAAGCAGTTTTAATACAAAAACCAGGATTCATTTTTGTAAGGATTGTGATGTCCACAAGTTTTTTGTTGAAGAAATTATAGAGGCTGTGTCATCTATAGCAAAAAGGTGGCCAAACATTAAAGATTCAATGGATATTTGAATTAAATATTTGGTCAATAGCATATTAAACAAGGATATGATCGTCCTGTAAGTGTCTTTGGCTCCATTTACAAGGCATTTATAACATTTAATGTAAAACAAATCTAATACAATAAACCTTAGCACCATCACAAAATGTGTAATGGATTTATTGGTTAAAATGGGACTTGTATTGGTTTTAATGGAAACATAGTGGACTAAAACCAATACATCCTAATGGAATATGTCCTGAAACACTACAGAATTTTTTTTTATGGTTTTAATGGTGAAAAGTTGATGGTTTGTAATGTTTGTAATGGTATTTGTGATTTATTTGTGATTAATTTGTGATGGTAGGCTATTAGAATTTTCTGTGATGGTTCTATTGTTTTGTTTTTTCAGCAGGGTTTCCTCATTGTTTTTATATAATGCATAAGTCATTTTAAAGACTGTTGTTGGCTTAGGTTTGTTTTATAATCACAAAAATATATTATGTAATATTTATTTTGTATATTATTATTTGAAGTAACAAATTCAATTTTAATTTGCTGTTACCATGGATACAACAACCATGTTTAATTTTTATTTTATTAATATTATTATTTTTATTAGTGTTAAAACCATGGCTAACTTTCGTAAGAGAACATTTAAACATGTTATCAACCTCAACACCCCAAAAAATTTCACAGAATTATGATTTTATGAGTGTAGCCTACCTGAAAGTGACGCACGGGCTTTGTTTTCATTTATTTTTTTTTTATTTTTTTTTTCTTGGCGCTGGATTTCTGATGTCTTTTCACGGGCATAGTCTAAAGGGCATGACAATTATCATCAATATCACAATTATGATCATTAGCATTCAGCCGTGTCACGTTTTATTTGATTTGATATTTTTGTTATTGAGCAACTGGGATGGTGCCCCCCCGGGAGTTGGTGCTCTACGCAGACTGTATAGGCCTACTCTGATAGGCAGCCGCGGTACTGGGTACGGTTGAGACACACAGTTTATCCAGGGCCGCGTTATCCTAATGGGCAACATGGGCTGCAGCCCAGGGCCCCGAACACTAGGGGGTCCCTGAGTCAATTCTCTTTTGCATTTTATAGGGTTGCCAACCGTATTTAAGGCATCAGTTTGTCCCGTATTTGCAGGCATACGCCGTATTACCACCTAGACTCGCACAGGTGCGTTAGCCAAGGATCCAGCAAAGGCCTAACGCAGCACTGAGTGTATCAACTGTACCCGGATTGGTGTCCTATTGCTTCACATGCTGTTTAGTTGTACAGTCTTATGATAATAGGATAAAAGTCTAATTTACACATATGCTAATATAACTTATACAGTTATATTTTAACTGTCTATTATTAATGGACATATTTTCTAACATGAATGTTAAAAGCATTACAGCATTTTAAGAAATATACAAGGTGGTAAAGTGGGTACAGTTGAGACACCCTTTCTAGGTTGCTTGCTATGTACTGTATACAGTAACAGTTCAATCATAGAAAATAAAATGCATACAGAGGCTGTGTGTGTTTGTGTACTGGTATTACTTACCAAATTTACATTTACAATTATTCATTTAGCAGACGCATTTATCCAAAGCGACTTACAATTGTGGAATACAATAAGCGATACATTATAAAGAGGCAAACGGACACAGGAAGTGCTTGTAAATACAAAGTTCTAGGCATTGTTCAGAGCAAATACTAGCCAGACAGGGAGAGGTTAAGGGAAAGAGAGCAAAGTAAAAAAAAAAAAAATTCAAGTCAAGTGATGACGGAAGAGATGAGTTTTCAGGTGTCGCTTGAAAATTGTCAGGGACTCAGCATTCCGGATAGGGGTGGGAAGTTCATTCCATCAGCCAGGAATGGTGAAAGAAAACGTTCTGGAAAGTGATTTTGTGCCTCTCTGTGATGGCATCACGAGGCGTCGCTCGCTCGCAGATCTCAGGCTTCTGGAGGGGATGTAGATTCTGGAGGGGATGTAGGAGGGTGCTGAGCCTGTGGCTGTTCTATATGCAAGCATCAGTGTATTGAACTTGATGCGAGCTGCAACTGGGAGCCAGTGCAGGGAGATAAAGAGAGGTGTGACATGGGCCCTTTTGGGTTCGTTGAAGACCAATCGTGCTGCAGCATTCTGAATAATTTGTAGAGGTTTGATTGTGTTTGATGGAAGTCCAGCTAGAAGAGCATTGCAGTAGTCCAGTCTAGAAATGACAAGAGCCTGGACAAGAGGTTGTGCTGCTTGCTGTATAAGGAGGGCCTGATCTTTCTGATGTTGTGCAATCCAAACCTGCAAGATCGAGCAGTTTTTGCAATGTGGTCTTTGAAAGTCAGCTGGTCATCGAAAATTACACCAAGATTTCTGACTGAACTTGATGGAGTAATTGTAGATGAACTTAGCTGGATGGTGAAATCATGTTGTAGAGTTGGAGTTACAGAGAAGACAAGAAGCTCAGTCTTTGCCAGGTTGAGCTGTAGGTGATGTTCTTTCATCCATGCCGAGATGTCTGCCAGGCAGCCTGAGATCCGTGCAGCTACCGTTGGATCATCTGGTCGAAATGAGAGATAGAGCTGTGTGTCATCAGCATAGCAATGGTATGAGAAACCATGTGCTTGTATGATGTGACCCAATGATGTAGTGTATGTGGAGAAGAGGAGGGGTCCAAGAACCAAGAAGGTGTGAGGGGATTGGATCAATAGGGCATGTTGTAGGGTGGCTGGAGAGGAGAAGTTTGGATACTCCGGCCTCCGTGAGGGGACAGAAGGAGAAGAGGGGAGTTTTAGCAGTAGATGTGGTTGGTTTGAGTTCCTGCGTGTGTGGAGCTGAGAACTGGCTACTGATTGACCTAGTTTTGTTTGTGAAGAATGTGGAAAAGTCATCGGCTGTTAAAGAAGTGGTGGGGGGGTTGGAGGGGGACAGAGGAGAGAGTTGAATGTTTTGAAGAGATTGCATGTGTCAGATGTGCTGTTGTGCAGATCTTGTTTTGGAATAAATGTCCCCACAAGTATAGTAATACCAATAAACTCACCTAATGGGAATCATTTTTAGGTCCCCTATGATGAAACAAGCTTATAAATCATACAGAAAGATTGAAAATGTGAAAATGCAGAATGTTTCGTGTGATGTGTAGGTTTAGTGGTAGGGTTATAGAATATCGTGGTATGTATATTGTTATTTTTACTGTTATGTTTACATTTGTACTGTTTGCCATATTTTCTAGTGTTAAATATTTGTTCCTATTTTGTTTAACTGAATCTGAATTAAATAAAGCAAATAAATAAATGTATTTTTAAACTGTAATTTAAAACTGTAATTTTGTAATTTATTACATATGCAATAAAACGTCAGCCAAGTTTAGAGCATTATTCAAATTTCAAATTCAATTCAAATTACTTTTATTTGTCCCCAGTGGGGCAATTCGTTGTGCAGCAGATAGTATAGTACAAATCACACACAATCACACACACAATACAAAGATTGCCTACCTTGCAGGCATGGCTAAAAACAATAAAAAACAAAACCATCACGCTACTATGCTGCCGGTCGCTGCGTGCGCATGCGCCCCAAAACTTACGAATGAGTGTCTCAACTGCATGGTACACCATATGGGTTCAGTTGAGACAAAAATGCACCTCATGTTTATGAGCTAATTGTGGAAAATATAATCTACTTATGGCTATTAACAATTTATGATATTTTAGTACACAAGCAAAATACATATCATATGAAAAATCACTTAATTTCAGCATCTAGTTTTTGTAAAGTGTGAATAAAGCAGAAAGTTACTCTACTGTACTCAGTCAACACATTTTAAAGTTTAAATATATAGTTTAAACACTGACTTGCCCACTTTTTCAATGGGCCCGTTCCGGCAGTAGTCAGTTCCCATTCACCAAACAAAAATCCTCGAGTTCTAAGCCAGTTTTCGAAATGTTAGGCGGAGCTATTTTAAGGGGCTCCATATTAGTTCTCAAAACTCGTTTCATTTTAAACATTCAAATCTATCGTGGTGAGGTGACTGACTGTGAAATAGGCTACTGTATGTTTTTTTTCACGCAAATCAGTGGGCTGCATTTATTTTTTTCAATTTCATAATTTTATTTTATTGCAGCTTGACGATTTCACAAAAATCTTCTCATAAGAACTTTTTCTAATGGCCTTGGTTTAGGTTTCTAATTATCCTGCCAAATTATTTCTGGCCCAGTGTTACATTTTTATTTAGCCTATGTATTTATTTATTATTTCCAGTATCAATAAGAGGTGTAAATTGAGCAGCTAATATAATTTTATTCTATTGTATATTCATGTACTTTTATTCAGCCAGCTTATGGGAAATCCAAAGATAGGCCTACTTTATACAAAATATGATTTCTCAATGAAAGCTTTGCTATTTTATTTTATGGTAAATATTGTTAATAATATATATAGTTATATATAGCTATCTATTAAAGACGCATCTCTTTAGCCAAGCATTCATATAATGCATCTCATAATCTTATAATGCAGTTATATCTGATCAAACGCACATGATTATGCTTTAGCTTGTGTTGAACCAATTTTTTTGCTTGGATAGAACAACAGCTACGCTAATTATGTCTCTATTTAATTAACATCCCGTGGTAACTAGGAATTACACAAGCTTCTGGATCCAACCCTTAAATGATCTGAGATGACCGAACACCTGAGAAGAGATGATGCCAACCCCTCAGAGGAAGCCAACCCTCAGACAGTTTACAGAATTACCTAATTTTGCCATACGTTAAATAAATTATGTTTCTACAATATCTAGATATATAGTGTAAACTTAATTTCCTGTAAAGCTGCTTTGCAACGATTGTATCGTACAAAGTGCTTTACAAATAATCTTGAATATAGTCCTAATATACATTTGCAGATGAGAAGAAAACACAACATGACGTTTATATTCTACAGTTATCTAATTTCCATCATGACATTTGCTGTACTCGAAAAAAAGTTAGTAAGTTGTTCCAAAATAGTCATCTTAATTATGCCGCCTCCTAAATATAAATCATGAATCATTTAAGTCAATTTGGTATTTGCTATTAAGAGAAGGAACTTTCTCATTCTAGAAAAAAAAATAGATTGGACAAAAATCTGTGTAGAACAGAAAGAGTACGAATCTGCTAAAAGTGAATTTGATCAACATTCAGGAGCACACTGCCATTAGATGTGCTAATCGAGTCTTTAAGGCCTAAGAGGATTGTGACTACACAAACACGAATGGTCTGTAGTATAACGATCAGAACTTTGAATTACAGCTGCAGAGTAAATGAACATGCAAAAGGTAGAGATCAGATTAACTGAAGTTTAACTGAAGAAAACCACAATGTCTATAAAGGGAAACGTCTATATGGGCTAGTCAACAACATCCTGTGACAAAGCTGCTGCTGTGAGCTAAATCTTAAGTAGCTTTTAAGTTCTTCACTCTTCTCATACTCTCATTCAGCATGGGAAGATTTTGAGAATTTTGTTCTGTGTATATTTCTATGAGAGATGCCTGCAAAACAGCACAACTTCCCAAATTCATTGCAATGATTTTCAAAGAATGTTTTGTTTCTTGAAGCCCATTTTTTATGTAGTTATTTCTGTATTTCTAGGAAGTTCTCTTGTTGCCAGACAGCAAAGAGTAAAAATAGCATTCATAGCAGTGAAAACGTTTCTAAGAATGAGGATATTAATGTGTGTATTTGTCTACAGTTTCAATGTCTGACATCACATGCTCATCATATGCGTGCTTTAATCAAAGGCATTTGCACAGTTTGTGAATTAAGCACTGACAGAGGAAAGAGAGGGAGGGGTATTCTAAATAAACATCTCTATTTATCTCTAATGCGGTCTCTCAGGGCACACGTCAGGCCTCAGATGCAGATTGAGTGTGTGTCTGCGGGAGATGGGCTGCCTCTGTGTCTTTGTATATATGTGTAAGAGAAAAAATACTCTTGATTTAGTTCAGAACTTAAGAACCTGAATTTGGATTATTAAATATATTTAAGAGTGCCGAGAACACACAAAATGTAAGTACAAACTTATATATTTATTTGACTTTAAATTAATATTTTGGCTTTACTGAAGTAGACATTGCTATGATATATATATATATATATATATATATATATATATATATATATAGTAACATTTTTATTTCTTACATCATTGGTAGCATTTTTTTAACTTTAAAATATTTTCATATTTTGACTTTCAAGTAGTAGCCTATGTTTTATTAGATTTGTAATTATGCTTATATTCAGTCTGAATGGAAATGATAATTAAAAAAAATACCACAATTCATCACCATATAGTTGAAAATTATTTATAAGTTTCTTTTGTTTAGTTCAATTTGCCAAGCGGTTAAAATGATAAACACCTACAAATCTGATCTTTTTATCTTTTGCACTAGTTAATATTTTCATCCAATGGAATCTGTTTTCATACGGGTAAGCACTCTTTAAGAAATATTTCAACGTTTGTGTTTTGTTTTTGTTTGAGTGATAACGATTGCATTTGTCCGTGACTGTCGATCTATTACTAATGGAAACATTACTGATTATGTTCTTTAAAGAGTAAAGTGTAAACCGTCAAACTGTGGTAAAATCATGATCATGTTTGGCTCATGTGAGTGAGCTTAATTTATTTTTCTTATTTCATTCAGCACCCAGTATGATGCCTTTCTGGACCTTTCTGGTTTTCTTCTGGACTATTACTGAACTCCGAGTAGAGAACTGGGGAGACTGACAGCGCTGAATATAGGTATGATTACAAGGAACAAGTAGATTTGATTTTATGAAATATAAGCAAATGAACACTGATTAAGAAGATGATTATAATTCATTTTTTAAGGATGGGTTGTGCCAGTAGTGACCAGAAACATCGCAAAAACTCTAAAGGGCGTGAATATGATAATTCATCAAACTCTAACCAATTTCATGTAAGTATTGCTAATTTTATTATTTTTTAATGACCAGCTGAATTCTATTGAGAAAATAGTTTTGACTTTTTTCACTTTTACTGAGCTTCACAGTGACAAACAAGATCATTTTCAGTTTAGCTGTATTGTTTTTTTAAATACTACTACAGTTTATATTACTGCAAATGTATATACTTCTATTACATGTGGGTGTTTTAAAAATCATTTATGAATATGAAAATGAAATATTTTATTTACAGTTGTCAAGAGATCACAGGACGCAGAACAACAATATAGGTAATAAGTTTTAGGTTTTGGCATGTCGGTTTTGGCATGTCGGTCCAGATCTTGTGTTCTTATTAAAAATAAGAAAATAAAAGGCCAGAAACTGTCATGGCATGTTATTGTTCAATAGAGGGAAATGTTACTCAAATACTTGAATTGCATATTTTAACTGTCTTTTCAGATGAAGACATTGTTGTTGCTCAACATGACTTCCAGCCTGCGAGTGATAGTGATCTTCAGTTCAAAAAAGGCGACAGACTCAAGATTATTAAAGAGTGAGTAAACAATACCGATACTTTTTGGTAGTATGAGTATAAAATGAAAATACAGCAAAGGCTTCCAGCCATTTATACTGAGAGAAGATCTCCATGTTCAAAATTAATCAAAAGACTAAATTGGTAAGAACTTTGTTAACTTTATAAAGTGTGAATGGCACAGTTTTGAGCAAATAAACTTCTAGTAAAGATATCAATCTGTTTTGTCGTTTTTCTTATGTTATTCTAGGTGAATCATCTTTATATTGTTTAAATGTGCTACATGTGAATGTCCGCTAAAATAATCACACATTAAAAAAGATTAAAGAGTCAAATGATTACAGCGACTAACTTGTCCCATGTTTTTCTCAGGACTGGTGAATGGTGGTTGGCAAAGTCCTTGGTCACTGGTTATGAAGGATTTATTCCGTCTACATTCGTGTCAAGAGCACACACACTGGAGGTGGAGAGGTACAGTAGTAACAAATATTGCTAATACAGGTGCATCTCAATAAATTAGAATGTCGTGGAAAAGTTCATTTATTTCAGTAATTCAACTCAAAAACTTGTGTATTAAATAAATTCAATGCACACAGACTGAAGTAGTTTAAGTCTTTGGTTCTTTTAATTGTGATGATTTTTGCTCACATTTAACAAAAAAAACCCACCAATTCACTATCTCAACAAATTAGAATATGGTGACATGCCAATCAGCTAATCAACTCAAAACATCCCCTGAGCACCCGTTTACCAAGAAATTTTGGAGCACTTCATGCTTCCTTCTGCTGACCAGCTTTTTAAAGATGCTGATTTCATTTTCCAGCAGGATTTGGCACCTGCCCACACTGCCAAAAGCACCAAAAGTTGGTTAAATGACCATGGTGTTGGTGTGCTTGACTGGCCAGCAAACTCACCAGACCTGAACCCCATAGAGAATCTATGGGGTATTGTCAAGAGGAAAATGAGAAACAAGAGACCAAAAAATGCAGATGAGCTGAAGGCCACTGTCAAAGAAACCTGGGCTTCCATACCACCTCAGCAGTGCCACAAACTGATCACCTCCATGCCACGCCGAATTGAGGCAGTAATTAAAGCAAAAGGAGCCCCTACCAAGTATTGAGTACATATACAGTAAATTAACATACTTTCCAGAAGGCCAACAATTCACTAAAAATTTTTTTTTTTATTGGTCTTATGAAGTATTCTAATTTGTTGAGATAGTGAATTGGTGGGTTTTTGTTAAATGTGAGCCAAAATCATCACAATTAAAAGAACCAAAGACTTAAACTACTTCAGTCTGTGTGCATTGAATTTATTTAATACACGAGTTTCACAATTTGAGTTGAATTACTGAAATAAATGAACTTTTCCACGACATTCTAATTTATTGAGATGCACCTGTATATGGATATGTTTCAGCAGTAGCGCATGGGCAAGAGTGATGTTCATTGTTCTGAATATAAGCATTGCCGTATCTCAGCCGAAGGCAACGAATATTCCACTGCTGTTATGCTTAATAATGTTAACATTCTTGGAATGTCACTCGGAACTAACTGATGTATAATTTGTAAACGTAATCTGTAAAGAATGATATTATAAAGGCTCTGTTTTCTGTTCCAGATGGTTTTTCAAGGACATGAGTCGCAGAGACACAGAGCGTCTTCTGCTGGCACCAGGAAACAAACCTGGAGCTTTTCTTGTGAGAGAAAGTGAAACAACCGAAGGTCAGATGCCAAAATGTTTTACATTCCATCCAATGACTGCTCAAGTGGTTCACTTCTTGAGGCCCATAAGCACAAAAGTGCACAACATTTCAAGTAGTTCCATTGCTACAGTACTGTGTATCACTAAAATATTATCTAGCCACAGCAAGGAGTATAGCATTATTTCAGTTTCTACCATAAAAAGAAAGAAATACTAAAGAAATGACTTCAAGTAGTCAGTATAATACACCATCACAATATTTTCAATTGTCAAAGTTCTTTCTTTACCTCAGACCAGTCAAACTAAATTAATATTTAAAGAAGCACTGGGTCCACGGCCTCAAAACTTTGTTACTTTTATTTGATTTTGATCAAATCTTTGGCAGATAAAGTGTGCATATCTGATTTTTTCAAAGTTTACTGAGTCTCATCTGCTGCTCTTTTTCAAGTTCACATCATGCAGAGAAAGAGCAAATAAATGTCCACCGATGTACAGAGATCTGTGCTTTGCTTTGAGTGGCGATATTAATAGCCTTTTTATTTTATTTATCTACTTGTAGAGCGATGGAAATTGCAGAAGCTAGTCTTCACTGGAAATGTTTCAGTAACTGAGGTTTCTGAGTCTATAATTTGACCAAATGTACAAAGCATTAAAACATATTAAATAGGTTTGTGTGTGTATACACACTGCAAAAAAACTATTACCTATTAATTAAAATATTAATTTAAATTGATTTAAAGGAAAAAGCATTTATTTTTCTTACCACATTTGTGTTTTTGCTTTAAGCGTAAAGTTACTTAATTTTTTATAATTTTTTTCAGAAAATGATACTTGTTATATTAAGTCATTTTTCTTCTCAAGTTAAAGTATCTTAAATATTTGTTCTGGAAAATAAGACACAACTACTATGCATTTAAAATGCTCTGTTAAATCACTAACTATTTATTTGATTTAGTTTCTAGTTTATTTTTTAGCAAAGACATTATTATTTAAGGTGCTGTGATCAATGCCAGCCATTTCTCCAAAGAAAAGCAAACCTGATGTGAGAAATCCTGAACATGCAAAATGATTCAGAGCTTCTAAGAGTTGTCTTAAAGGCATTGCATACTTCTCTGAGTACTTTTAGCTTTTTACAGAGCCTAGAGCAACAAGTATTGCTTCTCATATTATTTCAGTGATACCTGTGATATGATGACATTTAATGTGCGCTATTTCAAAAACTTTTGTGATTCTGTCCTTCATAAAAATTAGAAGAGCATACTGATCAGCCATGTCCTTAAACAGCTGTTTCTGATCCTCTGCAGGTGCTTTCTCTCTGTCCATAAGAGACTCCACCCTAGAGTATGGTGATGTAGTCAAGCATTATAAGATCCGAGCTCTTGATAACGGTGGTTACTACATCTCTCCCTCCACAACATTTTCTTCTCTTCAAGAACTAGTAAAGCATTACTCCAGTAAGTACTCGGAGTTAAGACTGTTGCTATATCAAGGACCTTTTCTGTTTCTTCCACTGTATACGTTCTGTGGTCATAGCTGTGAGAATGACAAACAGTTGCTTTAACCACCAGATAAATAGGTCAGCTTCAGTCTCACTTCGCATTCCACACCCTTGCCCCATTTTGGTTTGTAGTGTCTTTTTATAGAACTGTTTATAAGTAATGAAAACCTTTTTCTGCGTTTTGGTTTGGGCACATCTTGTGCTTTACTCCAGACAGAATCAAAACCAGTAAACATGGTTTCATTTCAGTCAGATTTGTAGATTGTAGTCTTGTTTATTTAGAAATTGCTCCTGAGTTTGTGACATACTCTCCTCTGAACATTCTTGCTGTTTTCACAAACTTCTTTATTGTACATAAAGAGACATCGGATGGTTTATGCCAGAGGCTGGGAAGTCCCTGTCACACTGCTGCCCCTCAGAGACCCTGGGATCAAGACGAGTGGGAGATTCCCAGAGAGACTGTGAAAATGGTGAAAAAACTTGGTGCCGGCCAGTTTGGAGAAGTGTGGATGGGTAAGAAGCGGAAGTTACGCAATGTTGCCTTTGGGTAACACATCTTTATTCTTCCTTTTCTGGCACAATGTTTGGTCAACACATAGTTTTGCTCTGGACAATGTCATTTAAGTTTATTAGAGAGTGTTCTCAATTTTGTGTATTATGTCAGATTCATTATCTTGATTTAAAAGCTACAAAACCTACAGTAGAAGTCAATTTTATTAGTTATTAGTTTTATTATTTATAAACATAAACTAAATATTTTTTTAATATTTTCATTTTTGAGGTCAGAATACTATAGTAATGCTATTAAATATTTCAATTTAATTTATTTTCACTGTAGCAGTTTTTCCTTGATGTTACATACATAAAATATATATTTTAAATGTAATTAAAACATTTTAATCAGACACTGAATTTAATTAGAGATTAAATTAAAATTAAAATGAGGTAACACTTTAGTAAAGAGACCAATTTTCACAATTAAAGTTGCTTATTAGCATGCATATTATTAACATATTGGCTGTTTATTAGTGCTTATAAAGCATATATTCTGCCTGACCATATTCTACATCCCTAGTCCTACCCAACATCTAAAATGAACAACTACCTTACTAACTATTAATAAGCAGTAAATTAGGAGCTTATTGAGGTAAAAGTTAATTGTTTGTTAATGGCGAGAATTGGACCTTAAAAAAATTAAGTGTGAAAATTATATCGAAAATAAATGTGTCTTTGTATTCATGTGTCTTCAGAGTAAAAGTCTCATTATACTGGCCATGAAGTCGCTTGTTCAAGGGCGCGTGTCAGTGTTTTGTGTGGTTTTGTGTGATATTGTCACATTTTAGCCACATGAATGATAATTTAATTTTACGTCAACGAGGTTTTGACTTGGCCATCTGGGTCAACATTAATCAGCGTTTTGCAAAAACCTCTGCTCCATATTCCTCTACAGTACCGTATGCGCTCTTGCAGACCTTCGCAACGTTTATTTTTCTTTAAATATTTATTTAATTATTTTAATATATATACACATTTACTTGAGAAGCAGAATGCATAATATTTGTTTTCATATTATTATTTGTTGTTTTTTGAATACACTATTACAGTTTTATTTTTATCCATTTGATATCCATTTTTTTATGATTTTGTGTTTTGTATAACTATATTAAGTGAGGTATATGCATAAAGCAAGAACAGACAGTAAATATATCCTGTTTTAAAACATGCTTACATATTGTTTTACTTTAAACTAGACAAAAGGACTGATTAAAACATGATTTTTACAGCATACCTGATCTTGAATAACTGATTCTAGGCCCTTTCTTAAGAATCGAACCATGAGGCTAAAATTATACGTGTCCTAAAAAATGTGTTCATTGAGCTGCCGTAGATCAATGAGATATTGTTTATTTAATAAACCTGCATGTGCCTGTGGTTCTTGTTTGTAGGGTTCTACAAAAACTCCCAGAAAATCGCCATCAAGACTTTGAAGGAAGGCACCATGGAGCCAGAGGCATTCCTACACGAGGCTAATCTGATGAAGCAGCTCCAGCATGAGAGACTGGTGAAACTGCACGCTGTAGTCACCAAAGAACCCATATATATCATCACAGAATACATGGTTAATGGTTAGTATTACCACAACATTATTAGAGTCCTAAACCATTTGTAATTCAAATTATGACATGACTGTCCAAACTATACAATTGCTCTTTTCCTATTCAAGGAAGCTTGTTAGACTTTCTGAAAACGGACGATGGCCATAAATTAAAACTTCCCAAGCTGATTGATATGTCTGCTCAAGTAAGAATAAATCATTTTTGTTATGATTTCACTTGTTTGTCTTCATAGCTTAGTAGCAATTAATTATTCCTCTGGGACTGCATATTTGAATCTTTATGGGACAGGATACATTTAAATGCACTGCATGGAAACCTGTATATTAATTAGAGTTAATTCATGCGCTAACTGCACATCAGTTTCTGTACATCTGTAACTATTTTTAGAATTGTTTTGCACCAGATACTGTCAGGGACGTGTAGAGGAAATGGTCTTTGGTCTTGTAAGCTCATGGTATGAAAATTATTAGATCTGAACACTACTAGTAGCAACCACCACACATTTAGATGAATATCTTCCGGCAGGATATTACGTAAATGTTTCCATCGACCTGAAGCCCCTCACGTGCATGACAGTGATCTTGCTCTCTGTGAAACTTCCTCTTAGAGCCCACTATGTTGCTGCTAACTTTTTTCTGTTCATCATTAAAAAAAAGCATAAATCATTTTGTATATTTATTTGGTTGTTTTATGCCATAGTAACTTACGTGACAAGAACAGGGTAAAAAAAAACTGTTACGTTCTTGCCATTAAATAATATCCTTTGATGCTGAATATTTTTCGGAGTAATTTTAAATAATATCAATGACAACCACAATTTATAGTTCAGTTATTTGAAAAAAGCATTTGAGAAACTGCATTATACAAATTACCAAGTATTCTACATGTAGCCTATATTAAATGCAGTTTCATTTCTCTCTATGTAACAGATTTCAGAGGGAATGGCTTTCATAGAAAAGAAAAACTACATTCACAGAGACCTGCGTGCCGCTAATATTCTAGTCTCTGACACCCTGCACTGTAAAATAGCAGACTTTGGCCTTGCCAGGATCATAGAAACTGAATACACTGCACAAGAAGGTGAGTACACTCATTTATTGGCACCAGTTAGTGCTGACATTTGATTTCTAATATGATGAACTGACATATCTGACCTTTAAGGTTGGGTACGAGCTACTGATATTCAAAAACAGCTTCTTTCCGTGATGACATTTCCATGTTGTCTGTTTTTACCACATATAAAGGCAGATTTTTCTACAGTTTAGGCTTTATTTATAGTATTTTTGTATCAATAATTAACTTTAGCAAAATACTAATTTTCCATGCTTGCACACCACCTTTACAAAACCCCCATTTATCGTCTATCATCACATCTTTTTCACCGATCAGGTGCAAAGTTCCCTATTAAATGGACGGCCCCTGAGGCCATCAACTTTGGTACTTTCACCATCAAGTCAGACGTGTGGTCCTTTGGAGTTCTTTTGACAGAGATTGTCACATACGGCAGAGTACCGTATCCAGGTAATGGGGTTTCTCTCTTGGGTTTCATTTTCCATTCAGAACAGTGTAGGATAGCTGGGTAGATCTTTAACAACATGGCTGTGCTTTCCTCATAATTTCAGGCATGACGAATCCAGAGGTGATCAGTAACCTTGACAGGAACTACAGGATGCCGTGTCCAGATGGATGTCCAGGGGAGCTTTATGACATCATGCTGAATTGCTGGAAGGATAGGCCAGAGGATAGGCCCACATTTGAACACCTACAGGACATACTCAATGACTTTTTCATTGCTACTGAGGGCCAGTACGAGATGCAGCCATAACCTCAACGCAGAACCAATAGATGAACTGAAAAGGGGATGCACAAAAACATATGAAACGATAGGATGGACTGAACTCCGAACCAAAATATGGATTATGGGGAATATACTAAAGCAACAATAATGCATCCTTGTATATCAGTATTTTTTTATTTTTTTTTACTTTAATGTATACCATTTTTGTCAAGGATTTTTCAGTTTTTCTTAGATTTCTTTTATCCTGTGGGCTTCTTGGGGTATTTCATAGTTCTTTAAAGGTGAGTGTGCACTTTTTTTCCGATAAGTTACTTTCTTCTATCACAGCTGTAAGTATGCAGACAACTGTAAGTATGATGTTTGTTTGGATCCCCTGAAACACTGTGGCTCGGTGGTGCTGTCAGGACATTGCTCTGTTTGTTTGAGCATTTGACAAGCCCAGCCCAACATCATTGGCTTAACCAATGGAATGAGATTGGGGCGGAGCTATCAGTTTATCCAACACATTGGAAGACTGGGGGAGTGTTTTATTTATGCAATTCAATTTGATTATTTTATTCACAGAAAATACAAACTTCAACTCTTTGATAAAGCTTTTGGAAAATTCAGAGCTATTACACACATTGGTTTTTAACAGCGAGTAAACAAGATCCTCTTATATCTTAGTCGGAAATTTGAATAAAACCATGCACAGATATTAAACATTATTTCTGCACATTACCTATGACTCATTTGAACTCTGAAATGATTTGAATGTGTTTTAAATGAACCGACTACGATCAGTGAAGTTTCATGCAGGAAACCATAAAATGAACACAGTCATTAGTTAGACTTCCTCCTGAGATAACAGACTGTGAATGTTCCGTTCATCAGGAATAGATTAAAGACTTAGATAACACAGTGAAGGAGTTTGTGATTATCGGATCATATACACTACTATTTAAAAGTTGGTGGTTGGTAAGATTTTTTATGCTCACCAAGGCTGCATTTATTTGATCAAATATAAAGTAAAAAAATACTATTTCAATATATTTTCAATTTTTATTTATTCAGATGATATAGATTATATTAAAGGGGATGTACAAAAACATATGGAATGAAAGGATGGACAAACATTTTCATTAAGTTAAAATTAAGTCAAAAATTTTTTAAAAAGCAAGGGGACCTTAAAACATTAAGGGAAGATTTTTATAATTATTGGGACCATTACTTTTTTTTACATTCCTTTTATAAACAGTAAATGTTCTGAAACAATTAGCTAAAGTAAAGTAGAGAACCTTGCCAGAACACTGCCAAAGTTCTGAGAACATTTCCTCTTTTTTCACAGTCACATGATCCTTCGGAAATCACTCTAATATGCTGATTTGGTGCTCAAGTGGCATTTCTTATCAGTGTTGGGGAAAGTTACTTTTAAAAGTAATGCATCACAATATTGCGTTACTCCCTTAAAAAAGTAACTAATTATGTTACTTAGTTACATTCATTGAGATTAATGCGTTACGTTACTTTTGAGTTACTTTTTAAATCTGGGCAGGGCTTGCTTGTTTGTTTTTAATATAAAAAAGTTATTATTTTTCAAATGTGAATGCCCTTTCACACCAAAAGTGAAATGAATATGCATCAGGCTGAAGGAAATGCAAATTCACATCTGTACAGTAAAGGGCGCAGCTCAAACAAATGGCATGAAGAATATGACGCAGGAGAAGAAAGTTCAACACTCTTCAGCAATAACAAAAATGAAACACAAATGTGTAATTTTTGCTTATTAGTATGGTTGAATTAGATAATCGAAGGTCAGTAGCAAAGACATTGGTTAATAAAATGGGATTAAATACATAAATTATATTTGTCTTATTAAACATATCAAATTATTGCAGGTTTATATAATAATCAGAGTTTGCATTTGACTGTTTTATTCATTTTGAGGAATACTGAATCTGTTTTTGTGAAGGTGAGATGAGTAAATAATGTTCATATTTAGTCTAGAACTACAGTAAAATCACGTTCACACAGCGCACACACCGCCTCTGCACTTACTCCTGATTTCTCTCAACATGGCAACACCAGAGCTGTCAGTCAAGACAACTAGTGTTACTTATTTGAAAAATTAACTCAGATATTCTGATTCCTTCTGAATTCAGAAGTAATGTGTTACTTTAATAGTTACTTGAAAAAAGTAATCTGATTACGTAACTTGCGTTACTTGTAATGCGTTACCCCCATCACTGTTTCTTATTATCAAAACAGTTGTTCAGCTTAAAACTTTTGTGGAAACCATGATATATATTTTTTCTGAACTCTTTGATGAATAGAAAGTTCAAAAGAACAGCATTTATTTAAAAAAATAATTTTTTGGAACATGAATATTTTATTTACTGTCACTTTTGATCAATTTAATGCATGCTTGCTGAATAAAATAAAAGAAGAAAAATATCTTACAGCCCACAAACATTTGAACAATAGTGTGTAGCATCAGTATGATCAATGTACAATGTGTTAATCCTTAGGGCAAAAAAGTACATTCATTTATGCACTTTTTACATGTTTTTTTTAAATGTTTGCTTAATAGAAGGTGTAATTTTAAACTGATATTTTAAATAGCACCCTCTTAATTTAAAATGCTTTGAGGCACATCTCTCCAATTTCTCAGTGTAAAGCTCTGGTTCTGGTGGCTCAGATGAATATGTGAAATGCCCAGCATTCATACAGCTCCACTCCCTGCCTTAAACTCACCCCTGGGGCTTTATATGTTTGTAGATAACTGAGTGAGAACGCAACCAACACCCAAGAGCTGCTCCTGTGGTTTCCTGCCTGTCTGTCTGCAGCTGAAACAGGAAGCAGTGAGTCAGCATTCCTCTCAAGATAAGCACTCTATGGCTCGGAATTCCAAACATGCTGCTGAAGTTTTTCTCAGCATTCATGCAAAATCAAAGGTGTCCATTTAAACAAAATATTTCTGGGAAGAGCATGCTGAAACCATGTTTTGATTCATGAGTGCTCTCAAGCTGTGTTAATGATGCAGGAGGTACTTACGCAAGCTTACTTGATATCTGTTCATACATATTAAGTAATGTTGGTTTGATGGAATGATGATATTTAACAGAAGCTGATTAATTAACTGGCTCATCAGTGACGTTAGTGGCTTTGTTGACTGTGGCAGTGGAAATTAATCATTACCCAGAGTGCATTTTACTGACATACTCCGGTCACTGCTATATTAGATGAATGCATCATTAGATTTGTGAAACGCATATGACTGTATTTTTTTTTTGTAAGACAAATAGGAGGGTTCGACTTGTAGTCAGCAAGCTCTCTGTGTTGGCCAGCTCTCTAAGCTGTGTGATTTATGTACAGAAGACCAATTATTCTAATGCATCATCACAAATTGTTTATCTGCAAAAACTTCAACCCATTATAAAGATTACAGAAGAAGGTTTTCTCTGAAAAAAATGAGCACCTGATTTAAACATCAAGGTTAGCCATGTTCCATCAGGCTGCAAAATCTCTTTATGATTCCATTAACAACACGACATCATCTCTTGGCAGAAGAAAACAGTCTGATATTGGATCATTAAGTACCTGCAAATGTGCATGTGAGGACAAAGGTTTGCTTTTTAAATTTTAAAACTGTAAAATCCATTTGATCAGTGTCATCAGCAGTTTTTAGCACTTTAAGCAAAGAGCAGTTTCAATTTATTATATTTGCAACACAGCTTTGGGGTGTTGCTGACTACCATTCACCCCATTCTGTTTTGATAATGTAGTAAGATAATAATTTCAAATAAATAAATAAATAATAAACAAACAAACAGAATAATTAATCAAGACAAGTTTTAACAACTTTTAAAAATAGGCCTTTGAGACTTACATCCTGAAGAACTGTGCTGATTTTAGTGGTCATAGTTTCACATCTTTCTTTTAGATTTTGGGTGTTTTTTTTATTAGAATTAGAAAAGATATCATAACCTCCGCCAGAAAAGGCTGAACGTTTTGGTGGCTAAAGTTTGAAGTGATGTATTTTGTTTATCCACATACTCATTTCCTCTTTCTGTTTCTCTCAGTCATTTCCACCAGGGGGTAGTCAAGCACAGAAGTGATTTAGTGTTGCTTTTAGCATTGAACATCTGTAGACTCTGATAATGTGCCAGATCACATTATTTGACATAAATTACAGTATCTCACAGAAGTGAGTACACCCCTCACATTTTTCTAAATATTGTATTATACCTTTTCATGTGACAACACTGAAGAAATGACACTGCTACAATGTAAAGTAGTGAGTGTACTGTAAATTTGCTGTCCCCTCAAAATAACTCAACACACAGCCATTAATGTATAAAGCCATTTGCTGTCCCCTGGCCAAAATAACAAAAGTCAACACACAGAACACCCCTAAGTGTATAAAATGTCCAAATTGGCCACAAAAGCCCAATTGAGCCATTTTCTGTCCCCAGTGTCATGTAGCCACTCGTTAGTGTTACAAGGTCTCAGGTGTGTGGCACCTGAGCAGGTGTGTTAAATTTGGTGTTATCGCTCTCAGGTGTGAACTCTCTCATACTGTTTACTGGAAGTTCAACATGGCACCTCATGGCAAAGAACTCTCTGAGGATCTGAAAAAAAAATTGTTGCACTACATAAAGATGGCGTAGGCTATGAGAAGATTGCCAAGACCCTGAAACTGAGCTGCAGCACGGTGGCCAAGACCATACAGCGGTTTAACAGGACAGGTTCCACTCAGAGAAGGCCTCGTCATGGTGGACCACAGAAGTTGAGTGCACGTGCTCTGAAGGGGTGGGGGGTCAGCCTGTCAGTGCTCAGACCATACGCCGCACACTGCATCAAATCGGTCTGCATGGCTGTTGTCCCAGAAGGAAGCCTCTTCTAAATATGATACACAAGAAAGCCAGCAAACAGTTTGCTGAAGACAAGCAGACTAAGGACATGGAATACTGAAATCATGTCCTGTGGTCTGATGAGACCAAGATAAACTTATTTGGTTCAGATGGTGTCAAGCGTGTGTGGTGGCAAATAGGTGAGGAGTACAAAGACAAGTGTGTCTTGCCTACAGTCAAGCATGGTGGTGGGAGTGTCATGGTCTGGGGCTGCATGAGTTCTGCCGGCACTGGGGAGCTACAGTTCATTGAGGGAACCATGAATGCCAACATGTACTCTGACATACTGAAGCAGAGCATGATCCCCTCCCTTCAGAGACTGGGCTGCAGGGCAGTATTCCAACATGATAACCACCCCAAACACACCTCCAAGACGACCACTGCCTTGCCAAAGAAGCTGAGGGTAAAGGTAATCTGTGTGGCATCCTCAAACGGAAAGTTGGAGGAGCGCAATGTCTCTAACATCCACCAGCTCCATGATGTCGTCATGGAGGAGTGGAAGAGGACTCCAGTGGCAACCTGTGGAACTCTGGTGATGCCTAAGAGGGCTAAGGCAGTGCTGGAAAATAATGGTGGCCACACAAAATATTGACACTTTGGGCCCAATTTGGACATGTTCAGTTAGGGGTGTACTCACTTTTGTGGCCAGCGGTTTAGACATTAATGACTGTCTGTTGAGTTATTTTGAGGGGACAGCAAATTTACACTGTTATACAAGCTGTACACTCCTACTTTACATTGTAGCAAAGTGTCATTTCTTCAGTGTTGTCACATGAAAAGATAAAATAAAATATAAAAAAATGTGAGGGATGTACTCACTTCTGTGAGATACTGTATATATCCCTGGTCAAACCCTGCAATTTTCTTCAGAAACTATCTTAATAAATCATCTGCCAGACAGTGAGCCTCAATAACTTTTTATTAGATGCTGACCTACACACTGTCTGAGGTTAATCATGGCAAAACTATCTAGCCAGCTTTTCAATATGCTCTTTCACTCAGACATCATCGATTTATATCAATATCTATATAACAATATATAGCCTATTAATATTCTGATGATAAAAAAACAACAGTTAGTTGCTAGGAGTTGCTGGCAGGGATTTCTATCGGTTCAATTATCTCAAGTCAGCATTCGATGCATCCTCGGAAAGTACACATCCGGGAACTTGTATTCTTGAGTATTATAATTGAACTTGATGATGTCCTAATACACAAGATCACTTAATAATGCATATTGAGAAATGACCCCAGTGGTTTAACACATTTTAGCATGTTTTAGAATCATTGCCAGCATGATGCCAGCATGTTTTAACAGCTAGTATGTTTTAGCGAATTGTCCACCTACACAAACCTCATTGGACCTTTAAAAAACACTCCGTCATCTGCTGGTTTGCTGGGAGTTGCTGGCATTTTCTTGTTTTAGCACTTTACTAGCATGTTAGCATTTTTAGCATGTTTTAACAGCTAGTATGTTTTAGCAAAGTTTAGCACATTCACAAGAATGGGGGAAAAGCCTACCAGAACAACGATTAGAACTATTACATATTTAGTTGCAGCTCAATGTAAATTCTGTTTCATTCAGAAATATGTTAGAACAGAAGTAATGTAAGATGTGGTTGATCATAGCTTTTTATGTTGACTTTAAAACATTAAATATGTAGGCATGCATAGTGCAGGTTCAGATCTGGCTTGCAGTATCCCATTCCCCTCTCATTTTTCTCTGTAGGTTATTGTCAATAAATTGTCAAATAAATTAAACAAAATTTATAAAAAAAATAATATAAAAGTTTCAGATTTGTAATTCATTTTAATTAAAATGAGAGACTTTTAAATATGCAGAGCAACAATACAGGTCCCTGGAGTGTAAACTATTGCAATATCAGGCCAGTGGATGTAGATAATTAATATCAATCTATAGGAGAAACATCCTTGGAATAAATATTAATGTTTCTGTGACCTAGAGTACTGTCCTTTCTGATGATGAAATTGAACATAGTCTCTCTCTCCCTCTCGCAGAAACAATTAGAAGGCTCTAGAGAGCCTGTCGCAGCAAAAATCAATAGCTGTACGTGCTTATTCTTTTTTTTTTAACAAACAAATGACCGTTGTGAAGGTTTTCTTTCATGGTGGGGATTTACTTCCTCAGCTATTTCATTCACTATTCTATTGATTTGGCAAACTGTTTCATTTTGACTTATCCCAGTTGGAAATAACATTCCTGCAGCTATTCTTTGAACGCACATACATTATTTTATATTTTTATCTCTATGTACATCCTACAGCTCTAAAGCAATTCAGTCTCTAAAGCACTTTAAATTGCTGGGATAATTTATGATAACGAGGCAGTCACTGCCTTTCTTATTTCCTAAAATATGAATTATTTGATGTATTGCAAAATGCCCTGATTGCAGCCCTTTTCTGCTCCACATGTGTCTAAAGGACAATAAAGAACTTCATTCCATTTAAGGACCTGCAGTCTGACTTTAAAAGCGCGGCATTTTACCATTCTAAAATATACTCTCAAAGCAGTCTCGCAAAATAAGCTTAATGCCATAATGTGTGGGTGTGCATTAAAATCCTCGAAATATATTCAGTTGTGTAAATGTAAATGTGGTTGCAACTGTAGCATGTAGCCTACTCAATAGCGCCACCTTGTGATCAAATTGCAAAAGCAATAATTAGCTATGCACGTGCAAATTTGAAAAGCATGTTTTGTGGTTGAAGCATTTGCCAAATACGTCCATTTACCTTTTTTCTTTTCTTTCCATTTTCTTAATAATACCACAGATCTGCAGATTAACTGTAGAATTTATGAGAAGAAGGTGAAATACTGGACAGAGCTGTTAATGAGACAATAACAATAATATATTTGCTGGATAAGGATGAATATTGCGTTAACTGAATACACTAAGTTTCTACCATTGTGTCCTACAGGCATCACCTGAACTATATAAAACATCTTTGGGCCTGCCTTGAATTGTTGGCATAATGTATATGACTTGAGCAGAGGCTGGGGAATATAGACTGTCACATGATTGAGTTATGCCTCAGCATTTATGTTTAGTGATTGAAAAATAATATAACTCAAAGTTTTATAGAAAAAGGCAAACATGGGCTTTAGTTTTGAACATTGTACTATATTATTTATGGATTGGAGCCTATTCAGTAAATCACAATAAAACTCAAAATTATATTTTTTCAGCTAGTTTTATGATTCTACAATATTACATCACCGATCCCTTTAGGAGGTAACCGAAAATGCATATTTAGAAGCTGATGTGCTGCACTGACCTTTAAAACCCTTCCCAGTAAGATAGAAGGCTGAAAATCATTACAGAGCAACCCCGTGACACTCTCTACAGTTTAATTATGTCAGAAGGTTGCTGCTATGTGATTAAAATACTATAGTTTCAGCCTTCAAACTTATTGCAAAGACTTTTGTGAAGGCCAAAGCACTGGAGTCCTATACATTTGAATTTTGCAGGTGGTCAGTGAAGTGTACACTAAGAAATGTTCATAGAAATATGACCTAGTAGGCCTACTCTGTTAATAAGAGGATATTTTCTGTAATGATTTTTCACAGCTGCTTTACAGTATTTTGAATTGCATTGTGTTGCATTTTTTGGGTTAAAGGATAAGTTTGTAAACTTAACAGATAATTTCCAGTTTCTTTTTATGTTTTCTGCGGTTTTTATTTGTATTTTAATTGTATTTGTTTATGTTTCTTAAGGTGCAGTCACTTTCAGCAAAAAAATCTGCGAAATTTACCAAGACAAAAAAGTTCCGTTGTCCATTACTTCTGCAGCGACAAATGAAGCTTTAAGTTATTTTGAAACCAAGCAGTTTTATTTTGGTGAATTCTGGTGACCAACACAATGTGTAATATGAGTGAGGAAAATATTTCATTTTCAATCTTACATTTCCGATCGCGTATGGTTCTCCTTTTAAAATGGCTGATTTCTCCCGCGAACATTCTCCGAATATAAATGTGACCGCACCTTTAAAGAGTAGTATTTCTGCACTATCCAGTGTTCAAGAAACATCCATAGTCTTCTTGTGAAGGCATTCTTTTCCAAAAGTGACTCCAAAACAAAACATGTTTAAAAATCATGTTTTTTTTGGCTGCCTGAAATCACTTTCAATGAATGAAAATACCTAATTCGTGTAAATTCTTCGTTTCTGAAGGCTTTGCAATGAATGAAAGAACTCACTGAGTCTTAGCCATTGAGGAATGTAGTCACTCTGAGATCTCCACACTGTCAGGATGCGCGCACATTTATAAATAAATAAATCTGCGGTGTCTCTGGCTCGCGCTGTCATCAGCGCTGGAGCTGACCGTGGTGCTGATCGCCGCGCGCGCGCTCAAGATCAACACTGACATGCTCGAGCGTCCGTATCTGAACACCTTCGGTTTCGGAGGAATCCTAAAATAATCGAGCATGGATCTGAAGTGAGACGGAAGCGAAGGAAAGTCAGTATTAAACCTGATGCTGACATGGACGTTTCGGCACGTGCTTTAATAGGATTTGCGAACATGATGTCCATCGTGATATTTTTACTGTACTTTATTTAAGATGTGTGTTATTTGAATGAATTTATATTCACGATGTTGCTATAAACATAAACGTTTAGAAGCAAAAGAAGATAACTACATCTCTTTGGATTCTTGGACATTTGAAGTGGAGATATGGCTCGAGTTCTTGCCCTTGTTAACTCAGTCGGACTGTTGCTCTTCGGTAGTGAAATGTTTCTGGTGGGAGCAAGTAAGTTTATTTGTCTGATAACCAGTGTTCTGTCTTGTATTGAATGGATGCACGTGGGCTTCTGGAAATGAGATGAACCGAACCTTTGCGGGTTTTGCTTGGATGCTCTGTGTTGGGCTCTTTGTGTGTCTGCGAGCAAAATCATGTCATACAACAGCTTACATAAAAATCTGGATTTTTAAATTCAGAAGGACAGGTACTTAAATATCCTCCAGTACGTTGAATAGTTTTAATATAGCAAAGAAACATATGTTAAAATGCTGACTATATTGCTAAAGTGCTTTGACTGGTTAAGAGGTTAGTAGAGATTAAAATGGGCTAAGAATGGACTTTTTATCATTGTTTTTTTTATTTTTGACAGTCGATTGAACACTGGACTGATAGCCAAATAGTCTGAATTCTCTGCGTATTCTTGGCAAGTGGTTGTTATTTCACTATAAGTTTTATAGTGGTTATGCAGTATATTACAAATAAATGAGTTGATTGGAAAATATTTTGATTATAAGTTATAAAATTAATAGCAAAACTGTAATTAAAAAAATTGGCCTATATAATGCTGGTCAGATTAACCATAATAATTAACCACTCAGCTGCAGTTGTTTTCTACAATATATTGCATTGGATAGAAGATTACTTAAAGTTCATTGTGTATAATAGAAAATGTAACAGCAAGAAATAACCGTTAACACATGTATTTTGATAAACACTTTTATCCAAAGCGTCTTATGTTGCATTCATGGTATACATTTTAGCAGTTCATGCATTTCCAGCGACTTGAACCCATGACTTTGCCGTTGCTGGCTCCATGCTTTACAGTTTGAACTACAGGAATACTCGAACCTTGTAAAATCCTAGCAATATTTTTACTAAACAGATTTGCTTGAATATTTTGGGGGGAATTAGTGAATTTTCAAGCATGGCATGAAGGTTTTGATGCATGCCAGGACAATACTTTCCTGTATTGTTCTGATCCTTTCCCTTTTTTCCCTGATTGAGTCATCTGGGATTTTGAAGTAGCTTTGATAAGGCAGCAGTTGGCACTTCTGTTCTCACAAGCACAGCGTTTCCGTCTGAAATATGAACTTTCTAGTGCTGAAAGTTGCTTCTCGCAAACCAGGACATCTCTTCTTTTCCAAAATAGATTACACCTGTCAGAGGCAACACAACGGAAGAGTCCAATATTCATTCTCGATGGCTGCACATTAAAAGTAATAATTTACTAGTGCATGTAAGAATAAATAATCTTAGCATTCATTTATTTCAGCCATGCATTAACATAAGTGTAGTCAACCCAAATATATGCAAATTGTAGAAAGTCATGTCCAGTACATGCATGACACAACATACACACTTGATTCAATTTAAACAGAGGGATATGTGAGAAATTATGAGCATGCAGTTTGAAATCTGTCCTAGTTTATGATCCAGAGCAGCTTCTTTGCAGAGATTTAGGATTTAAATTCATCTTGGTTTATTTTCCTTGACAACAGACACCTGAAATAAGCTAGTTAGTGTCATGCAGAGCACAGCACTGCTCAAAATACTATAGCAACAAGGCTGAAATTTAGCATTATATCATATGCTCACCAATGGATGCTTTGCAGTGAAGGAGAATTCAAGCAGCGCAATCCAATAAGACATCACAATAATCCATCATCCACAGTCCATTTATTGTTTTGTGAAGTTTAAACGCTGTGTCAATGTAATATACAAAACCATCAAGACAATTTTCTTCAAACAAGGCTTCTGACTATAATATTGCTCCAGTGAAAAACTTATCTCATCTGAGTCTGGGGAGAAATATCCACAGATCAAGGACAATTTACAAGCAAAAACTTGTCTAAAAAATCTATTAGTGGATTTTACGTGAGAGGACAACAAGGGATGGATGTTATTGTGGATTATGGATTCATATTTTGGCCAGAAGAGACAGTTTAAAGGTAAAACATCTTTGATTTAGAAACACTCAGCTTTACACGTCACACGATTAGTGATTAATTGATGAACTGGAATTATGTGGATTACTTCTGGATTATTGTGATGTTTTTATCAGCTGTTTGAACTCTCATTCTGACGGCACCCATTCACTGCAGAGGATCCATTGGTAAGCAAGTGATGAAATGCTAAATTTATCTAAATCTGTTGTGATGAAGAAACAACATTTATAAATTTACAGCAAATGTTAATTTTTGGGCAAACTATTCCTTTAAACTCACATTAGATCAAGACTGAGTTTGATGTTAGAGAATTATTTTTTTTTTAAGTACGGTTTAAGTAAGTTTGGAATTAACTTTATGGAATGGTAAGTGCGAGCCATTAGTATCAGACCTGATGCTCTAGATGGAATTCCTTCGCAGCAGAGTAGAAGCTGTTATCGTTACAATTTTAGAATTTAAATGTTCAGCAAGCACATATAGGTCTGGTGTTCATGTGTTCAAATACTTTTGGCCATGTAGTGTATATCCAGAGGATTTGTGCTGAAATTGGCTGCCTGTTAAAAATGGTCAGACTTCCAACACCTCATCTGGCCCGTAGTGAGGGGACAAGAGAATTGCATCGCCAGGCCAGACCTGGTGGACCGTGGTCACAATTACATTGACCTTAAACTGACACACCGTCCAATTCCACCTCTGGTGGACCCAGGGAGGGGAAGTATTCACGGATCACTGCTAGACCCTACACAAACCAATCAAATGAGTTTACATAGCTAGGAACATCATTGACCGTGGAAAATGAGGTTGCACTTGTGCACAGGTGATATGGTGGAGCAGAAATGCATGACTGTGTCATCTCATTAGTATTCTAAGCTATTTGTCCAATTACATTTTCATACGTTTGGACAGACACTGAACGTGCACTATTATCATACTAACAGCGTTTAAATGTTTACAAATCCTTTAAGATTTATCAAATATATTGCTATGAAATGAAGCTATTTATTTTATTGTATATATATCTAGTAAATGAGATTGTTTAAATATTTTAAATAAAAAAATATAATTTAAAAGCACAGTCAAAAATCAATACATGAGCATGTTAATGAAACTACTTATATTTCATATGCGTATTAATAAGATGATTCTGTATATTCTGCGTGTAGGATGGCAATTGATGACATATAGATTGGAACAAAGAAAAGCAAAAAAAATATTTTACAAAGGCTTTCAACATTTCCACACAAAAGAAGGATTCAGCCTCCTAATGTTCAGTTTTAATGTGTCTTTGAAAAGTGCTTTGCCTTGAAATATAAGGACATACAAATTTAATTATAAAGAAACATCAATAGGATACTAGTTTCATATCTAATAGAAAACAACATAATAATCCACAAGGGCAAAAATAAATTTAAGTTATGCACTGTCATAATGTGAAATATTTTTACCCTCAAAGGTAAACAAATTTGTGCTTTGTGGTTTGTGGAATAGTGATAAAGAATATTCAGTTATTATTTTTGAAAGTTAAGTTGTTACACCTCTACTTGGCAACAAGTGACCATCTTTATGAGTGAGTACATAGAAGATCCATTCGACAGCACTGATTTATTCAAAATGTTTGAGTGAGTCATTTAATCATTCACTCAACCGATTCTGTCAAAACCGCTGAATCATTAAAGGAAAAGGTCACCGAAAAATGAACATTTCCTACATATTTCCAGGTTTCCTCCAACTAATGCAAGTGAATGGTGCACAACGTAGACCACTAATGACAATTGTTAACAATAATCTAATACAACTACTCACGTGACATATATTTTTGTTCAGTTTGTGTGGATTTCTCTGAAGCTGCTAAAATATGTATTTTGGACTGTCAAAAATGGGCTACCATTCATTTACATTAGATATGAAAAATCCTGGAATAAAAAATTTGATATTAGAAAAATCCTGGAAAGTTTTTCCTCCAAAATCTTAATTTCTCTTTGGCTGAAGAAAGAAAGACTCTACACCTGGGGTTAAATAAGTAAGCAGGATATATATATATATATAACACACACACACACACACACACACACACACACACACACACACACACACACAATTGCTACTCTTACTTGAATAGTATACTATTCTTGAGTTCTCCATCTTATCCTTAGAAAACCCATTGACTGTTCAAGGGCAGTGTGGGGTGTTCTGGTGTTACAGTGACACCTCGCTCCGTCGGGAAAGTGCAATGTTCCCCTGAGGCTGAGACGCACTCCCTCTGTGGCTTTGTGTTGATAGAACACCCTGAAGCTCCATACCTGAGTGCATTGTCTACCCTGAGAGGATCAGACAGCACATTTCACAAAATCTATCAGTAAGCACTAACCCCTTACCAGAATCCATTGCATGCCTGGAGGTCATTAGAGCATGAGATAACATAGTGATGGTGGACAGAGATGGTGCAAGAGAGATGCCACGTTTAGGCTGTGAAGACAAATGACTTGTGTTGTGTTCTCTTTATTGCATTCACCAAACAGACCAGTATGTACCAAGAAGATTCATTTAAATCCTCAATATGGACAAGAAAGCAGTTGTTCAAGCAATAAATATGCACATTTGCAATTTAAACTGAGGTTGGGAGGACTCACATTACTTATCATTTGAAGAAAAAAGAGGAAAGAGCAATTCAGAATTTTTGTTGTCTAAAAGTGTATTTTTTGCTAGCAGGATCAAAGCCATGCAAAATTCTGACTCGGAGCACACGTTTATCCTGCTTTCATACTTGTGGATCGTAGTTGAGATTGCATGTTGAAGGTCTCTTTGAAGGAGATTTTGGTCTGCTCTCAGATCACGAGGAACAGTTGAAGTGCTGCTTTGTGCCTGTCTCCTGTGAATTACTCTGACGGGATGTCTGTGTGTCTCTTGCGTTTTAACTGTATGCTCAGTGTTTTACCCAGGGTAACCTGCACTCCTCTTTCTGTTATGTAACAGATTTGAGTACCTTTGACTTGTGCTTAGGTGGTTGAGACACGACTGAGTCTTTTTTTGTGTATGTATGCTTGCTTTTTGTGGGTTAAGTTTTATTATAAGCATCACTTCTTGTCAGATGCTAATGAAAGTGAGAAAAGCTTGCATCAGAATATTCATCTACGTTTGCAGTGCACAATTGTGAGATAACTCCAACGTCTGACGTGATGTAGTTTAGTAACTGGATTTCACTAAGGATATAGATAACGGATTGATACTTTCCATATAGTCTTATATTTGCGTTAACACATAAATGGCAGAGTTCACTGAAAAAAATAAGATTTCATTGTTATTTTCTCACATTCATATCTTTCCACTCCGTTTTTCTTCTTTAAACACACAAAATTAGAATTTTGAGAACTTCTGTTCTCTTTACAACGAAAGTGGAAGCTGATTTATGTAAGATTTAAGACAGAGTATATAATATATCATTAAAAATAATATACTGTATGTTCTCTATGCAGCTTAGCAGTATAAATTAACTTATGTAGAAAACAAAACCTTAGAGATGTACATCATAATGCATTGGAAAATGCATTAATATTAGACTGAAACAAGATGGGGTGGGTGAATTATGTCTTTTTTATATTTAATGTATATTTTCATTAATTCAGACAGTAAGAAAATGCAGTGCAAATGCTGACAGTGCCACCATAACTCACGTCTTCCTTTATCTAAACAATTATTTTCCACTTCACTAAAGAGCTTATGCCTGGCCATGTATCGCAATTTATTTGAAGCTACCTTCAGACACGTGTAACCTCTATTACTTCAAGGACAATGAGCTCTCGCTGGGGAAGAGTGAGGTAAATGTCATGGCTAAAATTACAAAAACCTGATGAATTGTTTATTCCTGATCAGTGGAGAATGTTCATTGTATTATTAAGTTAATATATGGAAAGAAATGGGCAATTCATTATGTGTCAGTACTTTCTGGACATTGGCATCAAACTACACTGTTAGCAGATTGGATTCTATAGTCGCTGGGACTTCACTGGGATGATGTGTTTTGACACTGGACTATTTTGTTCAGTGTACAATATATTTGCTATTTTTTGTGAAAAATTATCAGTTGTAATGATGAGACGTATTTAACAGACTCTGAGGTGCATTTGTTGATGTGGCAAAACATGACCCTGGCAGATGTTCTCCCATGATATCAGTTTATGAAAATCTTTCATTTTTCACTTATGTGAGCATCTGCTGGACAGATGGAGTGAAACTGGCTTGGCATTTAGTGTGTAACAACACGTTATAACAGTGGTGTGTTTTCCTCTTACACAAATGGACAAAACTATTAGCATTTCTATTATCTAACAAATGTGTCTACATTTTTTTTATGAAAAAATATTAATTATGACAACTCATTGTGATTCATTACACCAACAAGTGAGTACTAATTAATTAAAAAAAGTCATTCAAAAGCAGTTATTCATTCAGGAAATTTCAATAAGTCATTGAATCATTTACTCAACAGATTAGTTCAACAAAACGGATTCATTCAGGAATGAAACACTGCTAGCTTTAGTTGTTATTGTGTCTGCTGTAAGTTATATCATTTCTCGACTTGATTGAACAGAAACACTTTGACGACTGAATTCAATAAGAAACGTGGTGCTATGTGTGCAGTCACTAAGTTAAAAGCGCTATATATGTAATGACTTATTGTTAATTCTCACAATTGTGCTGTTTTATCTTGTGTCTACAGGCGAAAGTATACTTCCCTTATCTATGTTTGGCTCTGGTTCGTGGCCTTTTGCACATGTGGTATTGTAGAAATATCTTATGTAACATACAACGGCCAGTGTAGATGTAGAGCTCACAATAACCCCTTGAACACAGAATTACACAAAAACAACAATGTAGTTGCAAATCTGGGAACTCATTAAAATGGAAGGTTTGATGCATGTGACCCCATAGACCCATAGACGCAATCAGCATTCACCGAGGTGGCCCTTTCCTACCTCAAAATGATTATCCGTGGCACCGAGCTGGAGTCAGACCTCTCTCCATCCAATTTACACAGCCATTGCTGAGAGCAAGGAAGACCAGCATAATCAGCCGTGACCCCTATTGTGCATGATCATAGCTGCATAGAGATGAATGCTGCCATACTAGTGACCTCCTAGGGCGTCAACACGGGGCATTGATTATCAGTCTGATACTGAGTATGATTCTTCAGCGTTGTGATGCATTATGGGTTTTGTTGCTGATGATTAGCGTAGGAGAATTGCAGGCAAATGACAAATGCAGATCCAAGCTCCTCTGCTTGCCTTACTGTGTGCTATATACCAGTGCTGAAGAGTGATTTCTTTAAGTGGATATCTATCTATTTAATTATCTAATTTATCAGAGATGACAAATGAGAAACTCTAAATGTAGGGCTTTTGCCAGGCATTGCGTGAAGAAATGTTGTAAGTGTTCTTTCAGAAAATAATAAAAATCTCAGTTATTTTGATTAATTTATTGTTAATTTAATTATTTGAGATTTGCATCAAACAATAATGAAGATCCATAGCAATAGAGCATAGAGCACCAAAACTGTTTCTGGATCCGCTTACATGAATACCGGCACAGATTTGCAGAAGATAAAAAATGTACAGGCAGTTACAAACATATTCCAATATTTTATTATGTAAGCCTTATGTTACTCCTAAAATAACAAGAGAATTAATAGTAATGTTAATATTAATTATAGCCATTCTCTGAACTCATAACTCATAGCTTAATGAACTGAAAGCCACTGCTGTATGCTTTTTTAGTGAGAACAATGAGATATCTTAGGTATTCAGTTAATTATAATTAAAACAATTTAGCAAAAACTATAACTAATCTTAACTTAATTTCCAAAACCATACTCTCTCTCAAAAAAGGTACAAACCGTCTGTGCCACTACTATGCTAATGTGTACATTATATAAACTTCAGGTACCGTTTTATTTGTACTTTTAAAGTACTAATATGAACCTATAAGGTGCTAATATTTAGGGGTAAATAAGGTACAGAGATGTATGTTTTAGCCTTTGTACCTCAGGATACCTCCCCAGTGACAGCTTTTTTTAGAGTGTAATAATTATAAAATCATATTTTTACATGCATATTTTTTACATATTTAATAATACATTTTTATGATAATTTAACATTTATCAATGGAAATAAATGTTTGTTTTAAAAAAAACTTTCAGGCATGTGTTACTGTTACCCAATCTGGCATATTTTGTAAATAAATAAGTTTGAATACATTTGAATAAAACATGTTTATGCTAATGTAATATTTATCTGAAGAAAGTAATGCCTGAAACTCATTTTCCTCTATGGGGGGTTTCAGGCTTTATTTGGTTAAGTGCCTGTTAATGTTGTGGTCCTTTGGTAAAGATGTGTCATACAGATCTGGAAAAGAATCATTGTCATTATGTAACTTAGCTAAGAGTCTGTACTTGTTATTGTTGATGTCACTGCCTGGGTTCGGGTACAGGAACAAAAAAACACCCTTCCCCTTTTTGCAATCGCCCACACAAACCCATAAAGTCCATTAGAACACTGCTCAGAGGAGATGCTAGAAAATGCTCTCTCAGTTCAGTCTAGTTTTCTCCAGAGTGACAGAGGCATGTGCTGGAGTGTTGAATCTGCCACTGTTCTCCTCTGCTTTTTGTGATACTAATTAGCTCGTCTATTTCTTCCTAAATCATGACCGAGCACCCTACAGCTGAGCTGAATAAAAAAAGGACCCACATAAAAGTCTCATATAGGACACAGTGTGCTGAATTCTGTCAATTACAGAAAGAAGTTTCAATAAAATATAGTCATGAGTAGATCACTTCTGCTTTATCTTTTATATCAGTTTCTTTTTGTTTTATGAAACCTGCTTGATTCTTTGATTAAATCCTTGGGGATTTCTGCCACTGTCAGTCTGATTTCGGTTCAGTCGCCTCTGAACGCCGACTCATTTAATCACAAAAGTGGTGAACTGGTAATACAGAAAACAGCATAATGGACCCAAACAACTTTAACGATACCAGTTTAAACATGTTGCCCAGAGGGGATGTACTAGCATTAAGAAAAAAAGAAATGTAGCTTTGCATAAAACATCTCTGGTTTTAGTGGGTTTGCTTTTAGAGAGAGCTGTATCCCCTCAGAGAGCTAGACGGTGAGAAGAGATCAAGCCACAAAGTAAATGTTTTACATCCCAAATCTGATTGTTCCTATAGGAAAGCTATCTTGGCAAGCGACTCATAGCACAGCAACATATTTCAAACCTGTGGCTTATTGTTGTGTTTTCTTGGAAGGTAATAGCTTTTCCATGACAACATTGTTGTTTGACAGTAAGTTCTTGTAAACATGCATTGGCTGTACTAGTTTCTGCACTAAAAATAGAGTGGAAATGTCATAATAATATATCAGTTCAAGTATGGCAGCAAATTATTCACCATTAATCACTATTACAAATTAATCACTATAATTGAATAACATAGAATAAGTGGGTCTGACCATGGCAATGACCTGGCAATGAAGCTGGACAAGTTATGAAATATATATAAATGATTAGAGTTCAAAGATTCAAGGTTAACAGTATTAATTTTGTGTTTCCAGACCGTCCACCTGCTCCAGTTAATGTTTCAGTCATGCACCTGAGAGCTGATTCAGCAACTGTGTCCTGGGAGGTGCCTGAGGGTGACATCATCATCGGCTTTTCCATCTCCCAACAGGTAAATCCAAACCATTTTGGTCTGACCTCAGCGCTCGTATATTTGGTTCTCCCAATTTTACAAACTCTTTTAGCCTGAAATCCTTTTTTTATCACTAAAATTAAACACCTGTTTCTTAAACATATTTAACAATATTTACAAGACAAAATATCTAATAATAGTATTTTCATGATCCAAAATATTTTTAGTGCTTTTATAAAAAAACAAAAAAAACAATTAGTAATTATTTTTCTTTTTCAAAACTTTTCTTTTTCTTTTACTATCATAACGCGTTTACAAAGTCAAATCAATAACCTGTCTTTATTTTTTAAATTGAAATTTCATGTGAATGTTTTTGTGAATGAAATCATACCAGATTTCTAGCATGGCTGGAACACTGTATTGGCCAATCAGAAGCCAGGACCTGAACTTTTATAAATGTTCATAAAAGTTTTCCTTAAAATTTCATGCGTCTGGGCCTATATTTTAAAAATATACAATTGTGTGAGCAGTAAATGTGAATTTGGTCATATTTAGATAAAAAATTGATTTATTTGATTTGCGTACTGTAGCATCCTCACTGTAAAAGATTAACGTTGTTTACTGAAATTCAGAAGTTATTTATTATCTAAGTGACTGACTGACTGATTTCACATTCAAACAATTACAAATATATCTGTCAATCATGTTATACAATAGGTTGTCTGCATGTCTGTAATGGCTGTGCAGGCGACGCTCACATTAATGCATTGTTCATTTAGCCAAGGACTTCTATCAGACTCCCCCACATCTAGATGCTGCTTCAGAGCCCAAGGGCAGAGGAAAGTGCTTTGGATCTATTTGCAAACTTTAAAGACCAACCAAGGCAGAGCTAAATGCAACATTAAGTTAAAAGGCCGAAATTATAGCTAAAATGAAAGGCTGTCGTGTTTGACTCTCAGGGCTTCGGGAAGATCCTTTAGCGCCCTAACGTGTGATTTATATGTATTAGGTGACCTCATAGAAAGCGCTGACTGTTACTGTACTGCTGACCTCTAGACAGCGTGAGCCATTTTGAAATGTCAGCAAATACCAGCCTAAAGCTGCAGGTGATGTTTCATAGTTTGTCAATTCTACAGGAACCTTAAAATGTTTTTTTCTGTTTGTTGAAGTTTATTTAAATATATAGAATTTAGTCTCGGGAAGAACTAGGACTAAAAACACCCCATCACATCCCACAGTATATAATTCCTCAATATATATGCACTCTTAATTATTTGTTTCAGGTGTTTCTATAAGACTTCTTGCCACAGGTGAATAAAATGTACACACATTTGTGAAAAAATAGGTAAAAAAAGATCTCAGTGAATTCAAGAACGAATGGGTGGTGTAAATCACACCACTACTGGACTCTGGAGCAGTGGAAACCTGTTGTGGAGCAATGACTCACGCTTCTCTGCCTGGAAAGTCTGGGTTTGGCAGGTTCCAGGAGAACATTATCTGTTTGACTGCATTGTGCCAACTGTAAAGTTTGATGGAGGAGGGACAAGGGCATGGGGCTATTTTTTAGCAGTTTGGCTTGGCCCCATATAGTAAGCTTCAGCATACAAGATTTTAGACAATGCTATGCTTCCAACTTAATGGAAACAGTTTGGGGAAGGCCCTTTTCTATTGCAGCATGACTGTGCCAGTGGCAGTGCACAAAGGATGGTTTATGAAGACACTGGTTGGATGAGTTTGTTGTGTAAGAACTTGATTGGCTCACACAGAGCCCTGACCTCAACCCCATTCAACACATTGGGGATGAACTGCAATGGAGATTGTGGCCTTTTTGTTCACCATCAGTGACTGTCCGCACAGATACTCTACTGTATGAATTGACAAAATTCCCACAGAAACACTCCAAAATCTTATGGACAATCTTTCTAAAAGAGTGGAAGCTACAGCTGCAAAGGGGAGACCAACTCTACATTAATGTTTATCTTTGGGCTGCAAGATTATTACAAGAATCATGATTGTCAAAAATTCCCTTGGAATTGAAATTGCGATTACAATTATCACAATTTACATTGAATGATGTTTTTAACAGCTTTATACCATTGTTTGAAGCAACTGCATGCCATATTTTTATATGAAAATAAACAAGCTGAAAACACTCTTCTTGAAAAAATCTTTGTTGCTCTTCTATAGCATTACGCCTCAAATGTCAACTACATTATACATTGGTTTAGTTTCTTCTGTAACACTTTAGTATAGAGACCAATTCTCATTATTAACTAGTTGCTTATTAGCATGTCTGTTATTAACATATTGGCTGTTTATTAGCACTTATAAAGCCCTTATTCTGCATCCCTAATCCTACCCAATACCTAACCTTAATAACTATTAATTAGTAGAAAAAATGAGGAGTTTATTTAGGCAAAATTTGTAGCTAATGGTTTGTTAATAGCGATAATTGGACCTTAAATAAAGTGTAACCATTTCTTCTTGTAAATAAAATTAAAATAAATATATGGTTGGTTGGTATTATAATGTTATAATAAAACTAAAATTAAAACAATGGAAAAAGCCTTAATGGGATCATGAACCGAGAAGCCAAAATTCCCTTGATCTTTTGTCAAATAAGAGGTCATTGTGCTAAAAAACATCCTGTAAGTTTCAGAACTCAAAACTTTGTTTTTAATCTAAGAACAGTTTTTATTGAAGCCAGTATAAGCACCTAGTACTTCCAAGTCTATTCAAACAGAGCAATGAAGGGGTTCTAAACAGGACGGAAAATAGCCTATTACTTCCAAATTGTGATGTTTTGGAAGTAAAAATCTTGATAACATTATAAGTGGACCTCATAGAACAGTACAAAAATAAAAAACAAAGGCAGTTCATGACCCCTTTAATGTAACCCGTAGAAAAACCCCCGCATATCTTAAGCATGCAGAATAATGAAAGTGGAGTTTTGTTTATTTATTTATTTTTGGAATTGCGCCTTTGAACAATTACATGATGGCATCCGTAATTGTAATCACGATTAGATTTTTTTTTAAATCCAGACAGACTGGAGGATGATGGTGAGATCAGATCTCTGTGTGGAGCACTGGCTGTTGTCAGACTCCTTGTGCAAACTAAAATCTCACTGGAGTATTGCAATTAATGGAAAAATTAATGTTTGTAAATGTAAACTGATATTCTGACACACTACAGTAAAAGATATAAATAACTGACTTAAAACCATTTTTTAGCTGGTGAAAGTACTAGTGTTCTAATCATTTCGGCCACCACTGTATATACTTCTGTTCTATACCAATGGTGGTTTAACTCTTTCAGCGAATGGACGGCAAAATGCAGAGGTTTATCAGTGAGGTGAACACCACCAGCAGATCCTGTGTGCTGTGGGACCTGGAGGAGGAGACAGATTACATTATCCAAGTGCAGTCCATCGGCCTTTACGGAGAGAGCCAGGCCAGTAAACGTGTCCACTTCAGAACCCTGAAGAAAACAGACCGCTTCCCCTCAAACAGTTCGAACCAAGGTAACACCCTACTCTTATACAATACTATAATTCTTCCCACTTTTGATGCAGTCCATCATAGCTTGACATCTTGTGTGTTAAAAATGTGAAACGTCAAACAGCGCAGTGACTGTTTACATTCTCAGCAGATTCCGCCATTGTGCTCAACAGTTTCCATTCCTACAACCCAATTAATTATTGATGAACACTTCACGCATGGATGCAGGTAGACCTTGTTACTGCCTCTCATTTTCATTCTCCAATTTCTAATCAGCTCCCTGCCTCTCAGGGGGATATGCTGTATATTGGCGCTGTGCGGCACAAGCGGGTGGTCCCTAATAGCAGGCCAATTGAGTGGATTATTTATAGCCATTTCAATGAAAAGAGATGTTTTTGTGAGATTTTCTCTTCTGCATGAACTCTAGCACAGCACTGAAAACCAGATAAATCAAGTCGCTTTTAACATGAGAGTAGCTATTTTGGCCAGCCATGTTGAGAACAACAAAACATCCAGTCTTATGCACACCGACGCAGATGGAGTGCTCGAAATTAATCATCGGAGCATTCAAGGATGCACGTAATTCAGAAACACGCTCAATATGACATTAATGCTCTCCTGCCTTGAACTGAAATAACATATTCAATACATTAAGAATGTATCATCAAATTTGATTTGAAGACATCATATTTGACTCTTGCTGATACAGGAAGTAACTGAGGTTCACTGAAAACAAATTATTCTGTAGAGCTTCAGTTTAAATAGACTACATTTAGAATCATTTCTAAACCTCCTTTATGATTGAATTGGTGAAAAAATTATTCCATATAGCTTCTATTATAATGAGTGAATTTAGCTCCATCTTGGCTTTCGGCTGTGTAAGGCCACAGTCTAAATTCATCCAAGTGAAGAGAAAAGGCCTGTCATTACGACAGAAGAAGCCTGGGCAGAACTTACACACACAATGAGGCATAACAAGTATACTCTCAACTCATTCTAAGCTCATTTTTTTAAATAAGATGTTTTGCTGTCCAACGCTAATAGATTTCTTTTCTTTTTACTTTTATAGTGGCTAAAATTCAAGGACTTTTAAAAACATCTCTAATTCTATGTATTTTTCAGTCCTTGGTCATTATAGTTTTTCAGCATGCACTATTTTTTTTAAATTAAACGAAATGTTACCATCCATGTTCCTGTACTGTTCAATTCTGTTATTTTCTGTGACATTTTCCCCCTTTTAAAAATAATTGTTTGATCTTTCTCATTATATTTTTTGGATATTCAGTTTACATTGTTCAGTATCAAGGGTCATAGTTTAAGAATCAGTCATAGAAAAACCATACTGACCACTAATCTGAACATTAATTCTTAAAAGTTGAACATTTTCCACATAAAAAATACATTCATTTTCTGACAGAAATATCAATGTTTTCTCAAAATAAAGGTTACAATTTCTCCCTAGAGAAAGAATTGAACAATGCATCATTCAAATTCTAGACGTTTGCATGATTGTGACCCAGTGATTTACAGCATGTTCAGAGGATTTCCAACTAGTGTAGTCTCTCTCAATGCATCAGTGCATCTTTCTCTGTTCCCATAATAATGAGTCTCATCATGATGCAAAAACAGTTTCCTCCCTCCTCTATCCTGCGGTGCGTAGATTTGAAATTAGAAGCAATAGACTTTGCAGGGAGTGGTTGCCATCTGCTTGCAAACAGGAAACACGATCCAATGCAGAGTTCTGTTTTTCAACTCTCAAAGTCAACTTGTCATAATCACCCGAGGAATCTGACCAGTATCCAAAAAAATCCAAAAAGCAAAGAAGATGTCTTCATAAAGATAACAGAGAGAGATAGGAAAAGTGTGCCTAGTCATTGAGTAATATGTCTTGTTTTGTGACTCTAGACAGTTTCACTCGCATCTCAGAGGTATTTTTGGCCAATGCTTCTCATGTGCTGTCACACTGCGCTGAAGATGATTCCCATTGGACTCAATTACTGTGATACTTCAAAGAAATGCATCTGTAGAAGCTGAGTCAATATCAAAGAACAGACCCTGCAGGTCTAACAAACAAACCTGTGCATCCTGATGAGGAAAGACCTATCACATATATGACTAGAAAGACAATACACAACTTGCAGCAAGCACAATGCTGTCTCTCTCTGTTACGATCCCACTCAAAGGGATAGTTAACCCAAAAAAGTTTAATTCTCTCATCTATGCAAAAGAAGATGCTTTGAGAAACGTCTCTGTACATTTTGTTCATACAGTAGAAGTCAGTGGAGTCTAAAAACATTGTCTTTCACTGTTTGGGAAAACTATCTTCTTTTGAAATCCACAGAAGAAATAAAGTGATATAGATAAGAGACAGTTTGCTAAAAATGACAATTCTGTCATTAATTACTCACCCTCATGTCGTTTCCAACCTGTAAGACCTTCGTTCATCTTCAGAACACAAATTAAGATATTTTTGATAAAATACAAGAGCTTTCTGACCCTGCATAGACAGCAACACAACTGACTCGTTTAAGGCCCAGAACAGTAGTAAGGACATTGTTAAAATAGTCCATTAGACATCGGTGGTTCAACCTTACTTTCATGAAGCTACGAGAATACTTTTTGTGTGCAAAGAAAACTAAAATAATGATTTTATTCAACAATTTCTTCTCCTACGTGTCAGTCTGACACGGAAGAGAAATAAAATTGTTGAATAAAGTCATTATTTTGGTTTCTTTGCACACAAAAGTTATTTTTGTAGCTTGAACCACTGATGTCACATGGACTATTTTAGCGATGTCCTTACTACCTTTCTGGGCCTTAAACGAGTCAGTTGTGTTGCTCTCTATGCAGGGTCAGAAAGCTCCTCAATTTCAGAAAAATATCTTAATTTGTGTTCCAAAGATGAATGAAAATCACAGATGTGTCTGAAATATCCATCAAAATTTTTCACAAACGATTTAAAAAAGAAATCGGATCAGGTTCGATTTTCTGCGTTTTTGCATCCGTAACAAGCATTTTGATAGGAAATGATGAGGAATACGAAACCCCCAAAACCCAACCTACACCACCCCCCCCCCCCACCCCCTGAAAAAATGCATACGAAAATTTTTGACTGAGTGTGCCAGGTATGAAGGTGAAATAATGCCATGAAGATTTGCATATGCCGGGTAAGAGTTGTGGAAGTGTACATAAGACTGTAAGCGTAAATTAAATTTGCATGCGCAAGAGAAGCTTTGTAAAGGCGTAAATCGCATTTCAAGCGTAAGAAAAAAATATTTGCAGCATTTTACTGTTACTTGTAAGTGTAATTCATGTATTGTGAAACTGCAGCTTCATGCTAATGCCAAATAAATATGATCTGCATTCTTCTGACTTCCATTTTTCCACGCTTACACTTTTGGCACGTTGTTTTCATTAAAATACGGTCAAAAGTACTTCAAGCCTGTGAACAGTGATTTGCAAGCGAAAACAAAAGTTTAAAGAACTGCAAAACTAATTGACTGCGTAGAACCAATATGTATCTGTAAAAAAAAAACTTGCAAATGTTTAAATGACTTGTTGTGCATGTGGGGCAAAAAGTTCCCGAAATAATCCGATATGTACAGCTCCGTCTTTCTTTTCTGTTGGTAACAAACAGTTGATGGCAGCTGTCTACTTCCATATTTTGAAAAACAAATGCTGTGGAAGTCAATGGCTACTGTCAACTGTTACCAAATTCTTCAAAATATCTTCTTAAAACATAAAAATTATAATATTCAACAGAAAAACGAAACTCATACAGGTTTGGAACAGCTTGAGGGTGAGTAAAAGATGACAGAACTTTCATTTTTGGGAACAATCCCTTTAAAAATAAGGATCCAAAAGGAATAACAGAACAACCATTTTGGGTGTCCCAAATAACCTTTCATCGAACAATTCTTAGAACAACCATTTTTATCTTAGTTAAGAACAATTTGAATATTCATTTTCCACTATAAAGTACATTTTGTTCTAAGGAAAAGTTCCATGGGTGTTAAAGGCTCTTCGTGGAACCATCAATGTAAAAAAACAACCTTTTTTTAGGAGTGTAGGTTTGGAACAACATGAGTCAGTAAATGATGGCAAAATGTGTGCAGCTGCAGTGATTCTCTTCGCGCTCTTCATGAGAATGTCACAGTACATGTGCAACAGTGTCTTTGAACTGATTTCAGGCGTGTGAAACTAACGAGCCGATGTCTTGCTTTGGATCCTTACACCAAAGAAGACGCAAGAAAGCATTATGTTGTCTGGCATATAGCAGCTGTTTTTAAAGGGCTCTAAAGAGCTTCCCTGTTGGGCTTTTGGAACCTAACCAGTTAAATAAACAGCACTGCGTCCCACATGAGGCTCTTATCTCTGTTGAGAGATGTGGCAAGGGTAGGTTGAACCTGCTTGTGGAGCATAGGCAGCATTTATTTTCCACACATGAGTGAAAAACCTCCACACTTATCGTTATAAATATTAATGGGGCTGATGAGAGGAACGTTTCGCCTGTCTTCTATCCTGAGTTGTTCAGCGGCGGAAAATGTGAATGGGAGCGAGGGTTCATCTCAATACTGTGAGACTGCTATTGGAAATCACGACAATGCATGTGATATCCAGTAATTGGCTGGGTGTAATATCCCCCCCCCCTCTTCTTTTCAATTTATGACAGCAGGTGTCTCAGTGGCAGTGCTGCTTTTATCCAGAAAGGAATAGCAATTAGGAAGAGTGGTGCTCTGGACCAACTCCACGCAGGTTAAAATATATTTGAAGGAGGAAATGGGCCTGAATTCAACCCCTTTAACACTGGATTAATAATGAAGACAGATGGCTGGGTGGATCAGGCAGTGGTTGGATGGTGACGGGGATTGGGATGCTGGGAAATTAACCCGATTTGGGATACATCCTTAGGGCTTAACAAAAGTAAAATAATCACATAAGTGGCTGGCAACATTCTGCATTCTTTTTTTCCCTCTTGATTTTTACACTGTGTAACTTTTGGCCATCTGGTAGTTGAAGCATAACAATTGCAGAGGAACATTGCTTTGGTCATTACACGAGTTAAGCTTCAGCTTCGCTGTTCGGTTCGGATGAATCAAATGGCTTGTATCTTTATTTATGGATATGACATAAACATGCACAGACAACTAACAGAAGTGTGAAGTTTCCAGTGAAATCTATCCCGAAGTATAAATAGTTATTAAAGGCTTACCATAGTAATTTAAGATAAAGCAAAAACACAGTTTGGAAGATGCATTTATAATGTACTCGCTCAATATTTACATTTTGTTAATTACAACAACAACAAAAAAAGTTATATAGTGTGGCTTTAAGAAAGGTTATACTTATTTTAAAAACATAAAAATTTTCAAAGGTGTCTAATTTAAGTGTAGTATTTTAATATTTAAAAACTATCCCGGTCTACAATTAATGTCCCTGACAAAATATGATTATGAACATAACATTTTTATTTTCTTTGTTAAAATCTTAATGGGTCTGGATTATGACACACACACACACACACACACACACACACACACGCACACACGCACGCACACACACACACACACGCACACACACACCACACACCGGGAGTATGTTATTTATTATCATTAGTAGTAGTAGTACTAGTTGTAGTAGAAGTAGTATTTCAGTTGGTTCTACATTTATTTAATTAAATTACCATTAAAAACTCACTAAGACTTTTTTTGTAATTAATACTTTTTTTCAGCAAGTACGCATTAAATTGATCAAAAGTAAAAGAAAAGACATTTATTATGTTATGATTTCTTTTTCAAATTATTATTATTATTATTATTAAACCTTTATTTAACCAGGAATTAAAACTCTTGAGATATAAAATATAATTTACAAGAGGGTCCTGATGTATAATAATTAAAATAAATTTAAATTAACTGAAATAAACGCTGTTCTTTTAATTAAATGCTTTCTATTAATTAAAGTATCCTAAAACAAAAAGTTTCCACAAAATACTCCAAACTTTTGAACAGTAGTGCATAGAATATGTATCATCACAATTTCTGATTCATGACCACAAGAATGAAAGTTGTGCACTTTTAATTTCAGAGTTGGCTCAGTGATGACTGCATCAGCTACAAATGACCATTCAGTTCTAAGTACAATCAATCATAGACGACCCTCTGTCTCCTCTAACAGATGACCCGACTGTCCAAGGCCTGGATAAAGCTCGACACCTGCAGACAGGAGAGATGATCATCATTGTGGTGGTGCTTCTTATGTGGGCAGGTGAGACAATGATGATGTCACCTGAATCATTTTAGCATCACTTGAATGAAGCGGTGCTTAAAATTCCACTATGCATGCCAGCTCTAAAATCATTGGGAAACCATAATATACATCAAACTGATAAAATATGAAATGTACTGAATATTGAGAAGGGCATGGGAAAGAGAAGCACTTCTCTGCTTACGTAAGGCACTGAGCTAGTCTGCCTCACTGTCACAAAATAATTCATGCGCTCACTTGCAACTGCCACTCCAGCAAATGAGGAATGTCTTCGCACCGCTGGGCTTTGACTACTGAAAGGAATTCTGTCTGCGCCTCTCAATCCAGAGGATGCTGAAGGTGTCCAACATAAAGAGCAGGGGCAGCCCCACTCCCTGATTAAAAAGTGATGCCGTCACCCTACATTTACACAGAAATTATAAAAACGATTTAATAGAACCAGTAAAAATATTATATTAAGTAGGGGTGAAACAGTACACAATAAAAAGTAGATACATATGCATGTGTACCGAACAAATACAGCATGTAACTTAAATGGATACTCCACCACAAAATGAAAATTGTATCATTAATCACTTACCCCCATGTCGTTCCAAACCTGTAAAAGCTTTGTTCGTCTTCGGAACACAATTTAAGATATTTTGGATGAAAACCGGGAGGTCTTCTGTCTTCTGTGTCAGCCGCGCCACAAGGATGCATCTTCTACGTTTGTTTAGGCTTTGATTTGAATGAAAACAGCGTATCCAGTAATCGGCTGACACAGAAAAGCGTACGCTGCTTGCGTCCAGCGGATATTCTCCAAAATGGCGCTACTCTGAACCAGAGGAGACGAATTGTTGAATGATATCGTTGTTTTGTTTTCTTTGTGCAGAAAAAGTGTTCTCGTCGCTTCATTTAATTCAGATTGAACCACTGATGGCAGATGGACTATTCTGAAGATGCTTTTCAAACTTTTCTGGGCCTCGACAGTGTTATTTACTTGTCAGTCAATGGGACAGTCACAAACCTACCGGTTTTAATCCCAAATATCTTAAATTATGTTCTGAAGACAAACTAAGCTTTTAAGGGTTTGGAACTGCATGGGGGTAAGTGATTAATGACAAAAAAATATTTTGGGGTGGAGTAACCCTTTAAATGGAAACTCATTGTTACTTTTGATAAGAAACAAAGTCTCATCTTTCAAATAATGTCAATTTTTTTCTTTGATGTGGCATGACAGATCGCTTGATAGGTGCCTCAGTTCAAACGGCAGTGCAGAGCACGAGTGAGCGTGATCATCCCTTCCTCTACTTCTAATTCTAACATGAAATAAACATGAATGAACATATCACCCCTCATGTAATCGCTCAATCGGTGTTTCAACTATACAAAGATGTCAATAAAACAGCTTGTAAACTAAATTTCATGTAGCATTTAAGTTTATCTCAAGCATGTCATCAATGTCTACGACTCATTAGTTTGCAAGAGAAATGAAGTGCAGAGAAGAGCATTTTGCAAAGACTATAGACTTAGTGTCACGCCCATGGACTCTTTTTATTTGTTTTTCTCCCCATGTATCCTGTTTCCCTGTGTTTTTGGATTATTAAAGACCGTTTCGTGATATTTCCTAAATCTCCTCATTCCTCGCTCCTCACAGTAGCGAATTGTGACACTTTAAACTATATACTTCATTATTTTATTACTTTACCTGTTAGTGATTGTCTTTATTTAATGTATGCTTAAATCTGTTATGACAGCCTCTGTGTAAATTATTACATTTCAACAAGAAATAGAAGTTAATTTAAAAACATTTACATGTTCTCATACAGTTTTAATTTTTTTATTTGAGTGTTGATTATTATATTTAAAAAGAAGTAGTAATTGAATTTAAGTTTGGGCTCTGTTAGTAATGTAAAAGGGCTCCCTATAGTTTAAAGCATAGGTTGAGGTAATTTATTCCTGTTATGGGAAATCTGACTTTTCAGCATCATTACTCCACTCTTCAGTGTCACATGATCCTTCAGAAATCATTCTAATATGCTGATTTGTTGCTCAATAAACATTTCTTATTATTATCAACAGTTAGTGCTTAATATTATTGTGGAAACCTTGACGCATTTTATTTCAGGATTCTTTGATGAATAAAGGTTAAAAGAACAGCATTTATTTGAAATGGGCTTTTTGTAACTCTTTGTGGAGATGATTATCAAATAATTCAAGTTATTGTATGTTTTCATAATCAAGCTATCCAATCTCAAAAGGTTAAGGAAAAGGTTAATGGCATTAATGATTCATTTATCATTGTTGATTGATAGCTTGAAGAAAATGGCCCGATATACAGTAAGAGACAGAGGTGAAATGGAGATAAACCGTTGTGTTTATTCAGTAACTGTCTTAGAGTTGAATGCTTCAGCGACTCTACTTATCAGTCTGTCTCTCCAAAGCTTTGTAGAGTCACAACAACTGCATGTCACAATGTCTTCTCTGTTTCTGCAGCCGTAATTGCCTTGTTTTGCCGGCAGTATGACATAATAAAGGACAACGATTCCAGCAGCAGCAAAGAGAAGGTAAAACCATCCTCCGAGAGAAGCACACCAGAGCATCACAGCGGAGGTCTCCTGCGGAGCAAGGTGGGACATCTGTGAACTTTTTTCTCAACGTCAAACTGTCTATTCTAATATTTACTGTAAACCCATAAGACTTACTTTCTTCAGTGGCGCACAAAAGAAGATTAGCAGAATCCTTTCAAATCATCTCTTTTTCTTTACAATATAGTTGAATGGAGACCAAAGGCTGTCAAGCTCCAAAAATGACTGAAAACTCATAAAAGCATCATGAAAGTAGTCTATCTGACTATGAGGTCTTCTGAAGCGATGTGATCATTTTGTGAGGAACAGACTGAATGTCTTTATTTAATAGAAATCTTGCCTTACCTATACCTTGGTCACCATTCACTTTCATTGTGTGGAAAAGAGCTTTTGCAAAGAAAAATAGTCTCAAAAGAAATATGTTTTTCAAAGACATGGGGTGAATAAATTGCATTTTTGAATTAACTCTTTAAAGTCTTCATCTAGAGTCATAAATGAACAATATATTTTTCTTCATTGTGAAAGAAAGCACCTTTAGAAAAATGTAGTATTAGGTGTAAATTAATAAGCTCTAACATATTTTAACTTTCAACTAAAATCATATCAGATCAGATATACACACACACACACACACACACACACACACACACACACACACACACACACACACACACACACACACACACACACACACACACACACACACACACACACACACACACACACACACACACACACACACACACACACACTCACAATTCACCCTAAACCTCAAATTGAAATTGAGTAATCTATTTCTCTGTAAATTCAGACATGATACTTTCCATTAGCTCTTAATGAAAAACATAGCGTAAGCATTTAGAGCTTAGAGGATAGGGAAAAACAACCCAATCACTTTTAACACCAGCAGAAAGACAAAGACAGAAAGGAGAAAAGCATTTAGATTGCTATCCATCTCACTTTTCACAAAGACTGTCTGCCCAGGAACTGCCGATTGAAACCTTTTTGTTATTTGTCGGATGAAACCTGCCAGCAGTGAAGGATGAGACCAAACAGAGCGTCAGTCTGTCAACACTAGGTCAGTCCTGCATTCCCTGACTCATGAAAGGCTTCAGGGTCTCTCTCTGTTGTATCACTTTTGCGAGATCATAAACTAAGCCTATGGAACATTATATTTGCGCAGACAATGCTACAATTCACAGTTTGGCGTGTTTTTGGCTCTGATCAGTAATGCTGAACAGTTTGCTAGAGAAAGAGTTTTGGTTTATAATAATAATATAGAACAGTAAGACTGGGCTTCGATACAGATTTTTCCATTCATAAGCACTTGAGTTGTTTCGCTTCTGGTTCATTTGCGTGTGTTTCAATGATAATTAAAATTCTCTCCCTGCTAATGCTGTAAATTAATCAGAGACGTTTTTGAGACGGATTAAAAATGGTATCTCTTTATGGACTATTTACTAAAAGCACCAGCTGAATAGAATGATTAATTTTGGGAATCAGACACTGACTGTAGTTTAGTCTTTGTTATTGCATGCAGCCTGCGAGGACAACTCCACAGAAAAACATCCACAGAAAGTACAATTTGTTTTTGGATTCAACACAGACTGTGATTCAATACAAACTCACAACAGATAAAATATGATTTATTTTAGTGCTGAATATTCAGAAGCGTAAAAAGTGATGCAGAACACTGACAGGAAACCTTCTAATTTGGTACCTCTGCCTTTAAGTTCACATACCATTTTGCAGAATATATGCAAGATGTTAATATATTAATTTATTAAATTCAATAAATCAGCAGTGTTGGGAAGGTTACTTTGGAAATTCAATAGATTACAGATTACAAGTTACCATATTTAAAATGCAATTATTAGTGTAACTATTTCAATTACTTTATTGAAGTAATGTAACTGATTACATTTGATAACTTTTCTAAATTTCTTTCAAACTTTCAACATTCTTCATCACTTAAATTAAGTTTATAATAGTTTAATTTTAAAGCACAGTCACCACAAAATCAGACTAATCAGACAAATGTTTACTTTGAGATCATTCTGAGGTTAAATACAGATTTAAATCATAACAATATATAGTTTAATAGCTATGCTTATGTTTTTGCACAGCTATGACAGGAAACACTCATTTAACAATGCTTTGGAAAAAAACTGTTAATATTAAAAATAAAGCATATACACATATAAACTCAAATAGAAAATAAAATAGTTATCAAATAAACATGTGTCCTATTCTGTGTCCTAGACTCTGAAACATTGGTGTCTCATATTTTAAAGCAGTCAATGCAATTTGGGAAAGAAGTCAATCTTATCTGAATGTGTGTGAAAATATTTAAATGTAACCCCCTTTGTAATCATTAACATTTTCACAAGTAACTGTAATTTAATTACACTTTTTTTTCTCAGACAGATTACAGTTACATTTATTTTGTAATTAATTATGGAATTTCCGTTACTTGTAACTAGATGCTCCTCAAAACTGAAATTCAGTTACTATTTTGTTTTGTGGACTATACGTAAGCATTTATGTGAAACAGCTTATTCAAGACAAAACTAATAAAAAATAACATGCAATTTTAATGATGCTCTTATTTCAAAAAAATACTATCATCTTGCATAATCTGCAAGGGGTGTGTAAATTTATGAACTACTGTAAATTATTAAAACAACAATTTTAAAAGGCCCAGATTATGGAAGCACTATACAAATACATTTGCATGCGGACCAATTTTGGGATTTTAAGAATCAATATGAAAGTTGTTAAAATGAAGATCGCAATTAATCTGAAAAACAATATTTTTACCCAACCCCATAGAACAGCCCCTAACTAATACTAATTATAACTATAATTAAAATAATAAAGGCCATCATAATATTTACAACTTTCTGTAGCATCCATGAAGATACAGACTGGAAAGGAAAGTGGAAAATATTATGCATGACACTTAATTTTAGAATCAGAGACTTTTCAGTATAATAAAGTTTTGTGAATCAAAGACCAGAGCTACTGACCTACTTCTAAAATAAACCATCTCAGGAAAACCACCATGTGCCTTTGATCCTTCCCATGTTCCTGTAGCTCTTCACTTGGCACTTTCCCTGTGTAGGAAATTCAGAGCGATAAAACAAGGACAGATGCTTCACATTTCATCCGTTCCACTATGTGCCACCATTAGTCCTTATAACACATAAAAAACAGGCCTTTTAGACGCATGATGAAATCAATATCAGACCCTTTGATGATGTCATCTCTTGCACCCCAATGGCCTCAATTTCGACATACTGCACTGCTACAGAGCAAAAAAATTATGTGCATTCGTCTCCGTGTGCATTACACCTTAGTGCTCACACCCATATATACAATAATCTCAAAGCTGCAAATACATCCAGCGGCGTTCTATCCATCCAGGAAGCCATCGTGTCCCAGACCGCCACACAAACGATTGCAGGTGCTGATGAAATGACCCCTCGGAGGAGAATCACTCTTCTGTTTTTTTGTCCTCTTGTCTGTTGCAGTTCCAACAGTCTGTGCCATCGATCAACATCATCGAGGTGTGATGGGAGTATCGTAGATGTCAGTCATGGCCTCTGTCGCAGTATCAGGATGACAGTATGTCAACCCTATCATCACCACACGGTTATAAACTCATCAGCTACAGCGCTGTATTGGCCCACCCATGTACACATATTAAAGCAATCTACTGGGACTGTAAATAACGTACATTGCCTATATGACTGGATGTCTGTATTTTATGATGGACGGAGAATTCCCAAAACTCTTACTGCATTATATCAGACTAAATGTGGGATTGTTGTATAGAAAAGGAAGGAAAGTGTATTTTTTTTAATGGTACTGAAGTATGATAGCGTTTCTACTCTTTATTAGCTTGTGTTTTGTTTGTGTATGCAGCTCTAGTGGTCTGATAGGATGTGTACAGAAGCTGTTATTTAGATTAAAGGAACAGTTCACCCAAAAACATTTCTGAGGCCTATTAAAATGTAGATGAGTTTGTTTCTCCACCAGAACAGATTTGGATAAATTTAGCATTGCATCACTTGCTCAGCAATGGATCCTCTGCAGTGAATGGGTGCCGTCAGTCCAAACAGCTGATAAAAACATTACAATTAATCCACATCTCGTGACTCGAAAACCTGCATGTTTCTAATAAATTTATCAAGACGTTTTATACACAGAAATATACACTGATCAAGCATCGTTTACAAGCAAAAACAGTCTAACGGAATTGATATTTGAAGCCTTTTTTCTTCACAAGACATTAAATGATGGACTGGAGTGGTGTGGATTACTTGTGGATTATTGTGATGTTTTTATCAGCTGTTCATACTGACGGCACCCATTCACTGCAGAGGATCCATTGATAAGCAGTGATTTAATGCTACATTTCTCTAAATCTGTTTCGACGAAGAAAAACCTCATCTACATCTTGGATGGCCTGAGCTTGTGTACATTTTCAGCAAATTGTAGTTTTCTGGGTGAACTATTTCTTTGTTTGCTCTTATCTTCATTAGTCTGTGAATGTGATGGAATTGTGTCTGTTCTGCTTATTAGAGAGAGCAGACGTATGCCAAATCCCTCTGCTTGCAAATAGTTTCATCTCTTCACCTTCCTTAACAGTATTTATGTATCCTAAATATGGCTAGTAATATTTATTTGCTTATTTGCCCAGTTTTGTTTCACTGTTATAGTCTTAATAATTTGAATAGTGTGCCTAATTGCGAATCTCACTGTGTAAAACAAAAATATTATCCTGACTGAATCTGAATTATTGTTGTTTTAAGAATATAAAGACAGTGTAAACCTAATGATGAAAAGTGCATGCATAGCTTTGCATTTATGCTCTCAAGTTCGTGGCTCTTCTTTTAAATGAGTTGATTTCATCTATTTCTCATGATCAGTTTTAATAAAGATAATGGATGACTTGATGAAAGTTCGTTTTTTCTTGCTTTCTTATTGGCATTATAGCATAATTGGTGTATGAGAGAAGTACTATATAAAAACCCAAATGTTTGTTTCAACACAGACCTGCTAATGAAATGAGAAGAAATCCATTAGTGCATTCAGCCACCAAACAAAGTACATTAAGAGTCATTAACATTGCCATGACATTATAGAATTAATCAAATGAAAAATGTATCCAAAACAGAGACTCAAATCTACATGGTCTCGATATAGAAATATCCTAATGGCACAATAATTTCATTGTTAGAACTGCTAAAATCACAAGATATGAGACCATTGTGTTTTTGAACAAATATTTTATTCTACATTATTAAATAACAACTACTGTTTATGTATATATGCAAATTACCTCTTCAGCTCAATTGTGGTTTCATGATGGTTTAAATAATAAAGATTAGTATGTGCACAAAGCCAAACATATATTGCATAGATTTTTATAAAGCACCAAGTTTTTTACTATTAAAAAATTATAAAATAAAATCACACACAACCTTATATACTGATTGAACAATATTTAAGAAATCATTTCAGATATGAAGACATAATACAAATGTTTTTACTACGGCTGTTGCAAATGTTAAAGACACTGAAAGTGTCCCAAATCCTTCCACAGAAAACAGTGATTTTTTGTGAAATGCATAAACAGTCAAATCAGGACAAACATTAATAATTAACCCACTGACAGATTAAATATGATTATTCAAAATAACCAGAACACCACTAACTGAACTAAGACCTTTAGCAACAGCAGACAATGCTATTACAGTATATATTCTATTAAATTAAACAAAACTTATACACTTCCAGCAGGAAAGAAATTGTTATAGGAAATACTGCATATTCAAAAATGCACAAAAGAGCAAAAAGCTGACAGAATCACTGAGGCTCAAAGACTGAGCGTTTAATAATTTCAGGGAATAATTAAGACATTTCTGAGCGTGCATTTTAATATAACGTAAAAAGGGCAGAATGGCAGTAACGCTAGCTGCTATAAACTGATTGGGACTCATGGGAAAAAATATATATTTTTCATTTCTGAGAGGCAAAGTGTAATATTCTTTAGTTCTTATAAAGCAAAGAAATGGCAGAACCTATAGAAAAAAGTAAGATATAAATTGTTGTGCATTTTCTATTCAACATCTATTTGAAAGAATATGTTTATTTTTAACCAAATCATTAATATTTTAACATCATTTAAAGGGAACCTAATATGCTCCTTTTTACAAGATGTAAATTAAGTCTCTGATATCCTCAGAGTGTTTATGTGAAATTTAGCTCAAAATCCCGACAGATCATTTTTATAGCTTGTTAAAATAGCCACTTTTAGGGTATGAGCCCAAACGCTCTGATTTTGAGTATGTTGCTTTTAAATGAAAATGAGCTGTTGCTCCCGGAGAAGAGGGCGGAGCTTCAAGAGCTGTAAGCTCCCGCATTAGCAGTGCTAGCCTTTACAAATAAACATTCCACGATTAGTACAAGCCTGTTATCTTTACAGAAAACATACTCCGTTTCAAAGTCAGTCACCTGATTGTACTGTGCATAATAAATTCATGTTTATGAATTAGACAGAGAGCACAGCACGATAAAAATAACAACATAGCTGGTCTCATGATGCATGGCATGCTATCACAAACTTAGCTAACGCTAACTAGCTAGTTAGCTAGCACTAACGTGCATCCCAAAACGCAACAATTGAAAAGCCTCTTTGGCGCTGACATTATGGCAAGCCGTTTTAACATTTAAAACAATAGGTTACTTGCATAACCCCGGTTCTCTGATAGCATTAAGTGAGGTGTCTCACTATGGGATACGCCCCTTCCGCGTATTCCTAGAAGCCCTATTACATTACGCCAGCCCTAATTGGCTGGCAGACATGACGTTGTGTCTGGGAGTGGCGTCCCCACCCCTCAGTATAAAGGGAGCGACACAACGTCACTACGACATTCAAAACAAGCACACCTCTTCCTCACTTCGCACAGCAAGGAGGGTGATCTGGTGAGACACCTCACTTAATGCTATCAGAGAAAAGGGGTTACGCAAGTAACCTATTGTTCTCTTTCAAGCATACGTTTCGGTGTCTCACTATGGGATATCCTAACTCCCGTATTGCCAGATAGCCTGCCTCGAAGTCTCCTGCCAACCACAATCACTACATCCAGGGCTGAACGAGTCATGACTCGTGACTCACAGTCACGTTCCTACGCTCAATACTGCATGTGCTAAAGTCTGAACTGTAACATCCAGTTTATAGAACCTTGCAAATGTATACGGCGAGGACCAACTCGCCGCTTCGCAAATATCCTGTAACGTGACTCCCTTAAATAGAGCCCAGGAAGTTGACATTCCCCTTGTTGAGTGTGCACGTAAACCGGGTGGGGATACAAGACCCTTACTGGAATATGCCAACGAAATCGCCTCCACTATCCAGTGCGATAAACGCTGCTTAGTAATCGGCTTCCCCATACGAGGTTTCATCCAAGATACGAAAAGTTGATCACTCTCTCTGAACTCTCTAGTTCTTTCTGTATAAATGCGTAAAGCACGCACTGGACACAATGCATTTAACTTTTGCTGCTCTGATGAAGCAAAAGGTGGTGGATTGAAGGCTCTTAACTCAAGAGGAATGATAGCCTTAAGTATTTTGGGCATGAATGCAGGATTAGGTTTCAGAAAAACACCTGCATCCCTAGACATGAACTGCAAGCACGCTGAATGCACTGAGAATGCGTGAATCTCGCTTACACGCTTTGCCGAGGCTAAAGCTAACAGCAGTGCCGTCTTAAATGACAGTATTTTGAAATCAACCTTATCCAGTGGCTCAAATGGGGACATGGTAAGTGCATCTAGCACCAATCCCAAATCCCATGAGGGGGAAAGCGGTTTTGAAACTGGCAAAGCGCTGCGCGCACCTTTCATGAACCTGCATATCAAAGGATTCTGCCCCACAGTTTTGTTATCAAAACCAATGTGACAAGCATATATAGCAGCCAGATACACTTTTATGGTTGAAAACGCTTTCCCTTGGTCTATCAAATCCTGAAGAAATGATAGAATGACTGCCACTGAACACTGAAAGGGAATCTCATGTTTAGTTGCGCACCAGCGCTCAAACACGCCCCATTTGCATTCATAAAGAGACCTAGTTGATGAAGCTCTAGCATTTGGTATGGTTCTAATAACGCTGTCAGACAGACTGGTTGTATTTAAATTGAACCACTCACAGGCCAGGCCCATAGTGCCAGGCGTTCTGGATGAGGATGAAAAATCTCCCCCTCTGCTTGTGATAAAAGATCTCTGCGCAGCGGGAGAGACCACGGGTCTTCGTACAGCATATGCATGATCTCCGCTAGCCAATACTTCCCTGGCCACCTCGGAGCTATTAATATTAATTGTAGTCCCTCCTCCCTCACTCTGTAAAGTGTTGGGGATATCAACGCTATCGGTGGGAACGCGTAAAGGAGAGTGCGAGGCCATTCGTGCGCCAGCGCATCTATCCCCAGAGGCGCGCTCTGATCTTTCAGGGAAAAAAACAGAGGACACTGAGCATTGTCGTGGGACGCGAACAGATCCACTGTCGCTCTGCCGTATATGCCCCAAATCTGTTCGACCACTTCCCTGTTCAATTTCCACTCCCCGTAGAGTGGATTGCCCCTGGACAGCAGATCCGCACCCTTGTTCATAACACCCTGTACGTGCGTCGCTCTCAGGGATAAAAGATTGGCATTGCTCCATAAAATTAGTTTGCGTGCTAACATGTGCAAAGGAAGTGATCTGAGACCTCCCTGTCGGTTTATATAAGCCACAACTGTAGTGTTGTCCGTTCTCACGAGAACATGATGCCCTTTGAGAAAAGGAAGAAAATGCTTCAACGTCAGAAAAACGGCTAGCATTTCTAAATAGTTTATGTGAAGATTGGTCAGATGTTGACCCCATCTTCCATTCACTATCCTGCCCTCATGAATGCCCCCCCAACCGGACAACGACGCGTCCGTTGTTACTACTTGTCTGACTCGAACCACGCCTATGGGTACCCCTTGAACCAGAAAGGTCGGGTGTCTCCACTGGCGCAGTGCTAAGACTGCCTCTGACGTCACTCTCACTCTCCACCGGGAGTGACGTAATGGGTCCAGCACTCTGAACTTGTACTTCCTTAAGTACTTGTTCAGTACACGCAGATCTAATATGGGATGAAGAGCTTGAGTCCCTTTCTTTGGGACGAGGAAATACCTCGAGTAAAACCCGTTGTGGCTCTGCTCGGGTGGGACCACTCTTATCGCCCTTTTGTTCAACAGAGAGGAAATTTCTTCCTGAAGAACATGCTTTAATTTTCCCCGCACCTGAGAATGAATTATCCCTTTGAAATGCGGGGGGGAAGCGGCAAACTGCAGTCGGTACCCGAATTGTATTGTCCTCAATACCCAGCGGGACTGTGTGCATTCTCGCCAACAGGTTATTCGCAGTGTTCTGGCGCCATCGTGTGGCTGACTTGTGAACAAGTTTGTTGTCTGTACTGCGCATGCGTGGGCATTTAGCGCTTGGACAGAGTTTAAGGGTCTCATCACCTCTAAGGGAGCAATAACTTTCCGAGGTGATGTTATACTGTGTTTTGTTAATGTGTTTTGCAACATTTTTGGGGAATTATGTTTTGCAACATTTTCTGGGAATACAGTGAAAACTTTATTGAGTTTTGAACATGAAAAGTGCTTGTGACTAGTGGGTGGGTGTACACCACTGCACCATCTCTCATCCTTTTCACTGCTCTGTTTTCCCTGGCCCAAACTGGCTCTATTTTCCCACAGAACGCGGCCACGGAATGTTTAGTTTTTCTGCAGCGCATTTGCACACATCTTGCAGATCCACACTGAGCACTGAGCATGGTGCCCCGTCCGCATCTTCCATGGATCCCGCCGCTGCGAGGAGTTGTGCCGTATGCGCAGGGGGGAGGAAAGGGGAGTCCTCGAAATCTTCCTCTTCTTCAGAGAGGAACTCTTCACCACTGGCGTGGTGGCCAGTTGTTAGTCAAAGAGTTCATTAAAGGCTTCTGGTGTGAAGCGAGAAGAGGTTTTTGAATGTCGTAGTGACGTTGTGTCGCTCCCTTTATACTGAGGGGTGGGGACGCCACTCCCAGACACAACGTCATGTCTGCCAGCCAATTGGGGCTGGCGTAATGTAATAGGGCTTCTAGGAATACGCGGAAGGGGCATATCCCATAGTGAGACACCGAAACATATGCTTGAAAGAGAACTTTGTTTTGACTATCCATGAATATCTCCAGCAGCTACAGAGAGTAATCAGTAATGGAGGCGGACCGCAGCTTCTCACTCAGGGCTGTGCCTATAGGCAGCGTCACAAATGGGCGGGACTTTTTACCCTCAGTGACGTGAACAGAGGAAGAATCTGAAACCGCTCATTCTGAGAGACTGTTTATGATTTTTTTAGATTATATTTTTTTTTTTACCATTATAGGCTGGTTGTTTTGTTCAATCATGTTCAAACACCTTATAAAAGTGATTTTTGCATAACAGGTCCCCTTTAAAGAAAAAGAAAGAAAAAAAATCCAGGTCTGTAAATGTTTGAAGTTGCATATATTTAAAAATAATTAACATGAATTAAGTTTCACTGATGACAATAATAATATTGAATCTAACACATGTGGCTGGAAGCCAGTGTGAAAGGATTTTACACAAGACTATTTTGGTTCCTAAAGAAGAAAGAAATTCAGAAGTGTTTGAGGCCTTTGTAAAATATTTCAAAATGTAATGATCACAGAAACGAGTTTCTGCAATGATTGCTTAAGCAAGCATCAACCGGACCCACAATATGTATCTGAAATTGAATTACAGTGCTTCAGAATGTCAGTCCTGAACAATTCTACATCCTTATATTTGTAAACGTTCACTATAGCTCCCTAACACATGCGGCTCTAGTACTGTACATCCTCTAATGTTTAATCACACTCGTGTGAGAGCTTGTGCAGTGGTTCGTTCAGTTGACATGAAGAACGCTGGGCTGAAGGACAGACATCTGTTCTTTGTGGAATGTACATTTGGTCTCCCTTTCAAGTACATGTTTGCAGTTATTGTATATTTAAATAATATAACCCAAGTATCTACAATAAAGCACCAATGTGTTGAAAAGATTTATACATTTACATGATACATGTAGCAAATCTACTTACACAAACGCTTGAATACAATATAACAACATGCAGTTTCACACATGTTGTATTGTCAAGTACTTAGCCTGAACTTGCAGTATTATAATGCAAGTACATTGGCATTCAAGAGTTCTATAGTTGAATCATGCAAGTCTATGCTGCTGTTTTGTGGTATTGTTGATGTTTTAAGTGGCAGTAGTGTGAATGAGTCCATCACTGAGGCATACGTTGCACGTTGTGTGCGGTGCTGGGGTGTGTTGTGTTCAGGACACTTTCTGGTGAGGCTGGTGAGACTGATGTATGTGTGTGTGTGTGTGTGTGTGTGTGTGTGTTCAGTCTGAGTCCTCACTGCTGAAGGACAGGAGATCTTCTTCCGCTGGACTCACAGCTGCATCCTCAGACACGGTTCTGCTGCGGGACGTTGCCAGTCTGAAGGAGAGAGGAAGAGTAATCGTTACTATTTCTCATTTTATGTTACAATGTTTTTCGTTTTTTAAATTTTTCTAACTCCTAAAACTTTTATTTTGTGGATTAAATTGGATTTTACAAATATATTCAAACTGAAAGATATGAAAGGTGCACATGCAAAAAAATTAAAATAAATAAATAAAAAACTTTCTGCTTTAACAATGATTTAATTAGGGTTCCCACAGTCCCTGAAAACCTAGAAATGTTATGGAATTTCAAATTTTGTTTTTCAGACTAGGAAAAATATTTTCCAAGTAAAATCAAATTGTATTATAATGTATTTATATATTTGTTTGTTTTAGTAAATATACACTTTTGCATGCATAGTTCTAAATAATCGATCCGCTACACTACCGTTCAAAAGTTTGGGGTCAGTAAGAATATTTTTGTTGGTTTTTGAAAGAAGTGTCTTACCAAGGCTTCAGTCATTTAATGAAAAATATTGAAAAAAAATTACAATTGAAAAATATTTTAATATTTATTATTTTAATATATAATTTATTCCTGTAATGGCAAAGATGCATTTTCTGTGCTTCAAGAAACATTATTATCAATGCTAAAAACAGTTGTATAATGTTTTTGTGATATATTTTCAGAATTCTTCGATGAATAAAAAGTTTAAAAGAATATAATTTATTTCAAATAGAAATCTTTTGTAACATTATAAATATCTGTACGGTCACTTTTGATCAACTTCATCCTTGCTGGAAAAACTCCTGACCCCAAACTTTTAATCAGTACTGTAGATATTAGACAAGCAATAATTTGTGAGCCAATCGTTTGTTTGAGTCAGTTCTTTTCAGTCAATCATTCAGACTGGTGCAGAAAGTGAACAGAATCATTTATTAGCGAATCAATCTGAATCAAAACAATTTTACAAATTATTATCCAGTACTCACAAATGACTGGAAAGCTCATGAAAATTCAATGGGAACAATGTTGTATGTTTTTGTGTTGAAGTGTAACAGTAATCTTATCAGGCAGTGGCCATGAAGGAAACTACTGTAAGTGTGAAGCTTATCTGAAGTGTAATGATATTAGTTTCTGACTGAGGCTTGATGATAACTGAGGCTCATCATTATGCGGTACGGTTTCTCTCACCTCACTTACCGGCGTCCATCTCCTCCACCTCCATATTGCTGCGTGGCAGGTGAGAGAGAGCATGACACATGCTGACAGTAAGCTATGGTTAAACAATCACTCACATCCTTCCCCGCATCACTTTTCAAACTATAGCAGCCTTTGTCAGCAAGTGAAGATCTAGATCTATTATTCTGGGATGTATTGTGTTTTTTCTTCATGATCAGTGAAAGGAAAGAGCTGACTATTTGGATCCGCCTCATCTAGAGGATCATGGTCCTTTGGCCCATTACATTACTTATAATAATGGATTCCATTGGCAGGATGACAGTGCTGTTTCTGACCTGCTGTATGAAAGTAATGAAGTCACAGTAATGCATTGGCTTCACAACCAGTTACAACTTTATGGCAGCAGAGAATGTGGTAAGCAATCATAGAATGACTTGTATCAGGTTATAAATACATTGAATAGAAAGCACATCCCTGTGCAACTGTACATACGAATGCTTGTAACTCACTAAGAAATCAGTTCCTAAACATTAAGCAATGAAAGCACTGATGTTTGTGATTGTACTGCTTGGTGCCCCTTTAAAGATGTCCATACAAACAGTCAGCGAGATAATATATAAAAAACATAATTAAATTAAAACACACACACACACACACACACGCACACACACACACACACACACACACACACACACACACACACACACACACACACACACACACACACATTAAATTAAAACAAATAATAACTGCATATTATTTTAATATTATTATAATTTTTAATTAATAATTCTAATTAATTTAATATTTATTTATTATAATTATTGCAATATCAATTTATTCTATTATAATTATAAAGTTCATCCAATGACAGAAAAGATTACACTTTTACATTAATAATTCTTATCAATTAAACATTCATTTTAAAATATGAATTATTAAATACAAAATTAATACAATGACAGAACAGGTTATAATTGTATATTATAATTAATCTTTATATTGTATTTGACAATTAATTAAAATATGAATATGTTATTATTTATTTATTATAAAAATGTAACAAATATGATCATTAATAAAATATGAACATTTTAAAATATTAATTTGTTATTTTTTATTATAAAATTAATACAATTACAGAGCAGATTGTAATTTTAGATTAAAAAAAATTGTATTTAATTAAAATTATACATTATAAAAAATATGAATTATTAATGAAATCATTATTATTTGCATTTTTAAATTCAAATGATAGAACAGATTATAATTTCAGATGAATAATTTGAATTAATAAAAATGTTTTGCATTTATTATAAAATATGTATTATTAATAAAATATGAATGAATTAATTGTTTAATAAATTATTATAAAATTCACGCAATGACAGACCAGTTTCTATTTGTTTTTGTCTTTTTCCACCTTGCCAGTTTCACTATCTGTTAATCTGGGTAATAAGAGCATATTTATTATTTTGGTAATTCTTGTTTATGTATCTAACAGCTTTAACTGTTCACAGAAAAGCTTGAATGAAGTCATTATGAACTCTTTACATGCCATCTGCTGCTGTCCTTGGATACTAGCTAAACGTGAATAACTCCAACCTATCATTGCACTCATTTCCAGGGCTCTGTTTGAATTGATATTTAATAACTGTGTATGGAGAGACACTCAGAATAAAATTATTCTCCACGTCATTAGTCTGAACCAGAGCCGCTGCAGTTAATGTGTTTCAGCGCTCCTCCTTCTGTGTGCCGAATCTAGCTCCATCTCCACTTTATGAGACATAATGTCACACATTAGCTGATTATATGAGGCAAATATTGTACAAATAGTTCCATATCAGCATACATATGGCCTCAAAACTAACACAAACACACGTGAACGATATGCTAGAAACCCCCACATTTTGATTTCTTGGCAAATCAGCCCTTTCACCTCGTGCTAATAAACAAAGAATTTTAGTGCATCTCGAGGGAAATCATCTCTTTTTAAATGCTGTATTCAGACACTTCCTGAGCCGCATTGCAGATAAAATGCTCTTAGAATAAACACAAGTGAATCCATGCAAATATTTGGGGTCAGTAAGATTAAAAAAAAAAAAAAAAAGAAATGAATACTTTTATTAGGCAAAGACATTAAATTGATCAGAAGTGACAGTAAATAGATTCATTTAGAATGTTAAAACTATATTTTATTTCAATTAAAAGCTACAATAAATACAATTATTTTGTTAAAGAATCCAACAAATGATTATTAATTAATGATTCTTGAGCAGCAAATCAGCATATTAGAATGATTTCTGAAGGATCGTGTGACACTGAACACTGAAGTAATGATGCTGAAAATTCAGCTTTAATATCAGGAATAAATAACATTTAAAAATGTATTAAAACAGAAAACAGTCATTTTAACTTGTAATAATATTTAACAATTTCTATTTCCATTTTTACAGTATTTCTGATCAAATAAATGCAGCTTTGGTGAGAATAAGAGACATCTTTCAAAAAATCTTACAGACTCCAAACTTTTGAATGTAGTATATAATTTATTTTCTAATTTTTTTTTTGTATATGCATGTGATTGTATTTTAAAGTGCAAGTATAGATCAATAAGCACTACATCTCCAAAAACACTATCCTGTAGGATCAATCTCTGCTTTTGTAGACATGTTGACTGTGTGTGAGCAGAAGGGAACACAAACTTACCTTGAAAACGCATCATCGAGGCCATCTTCCACATCCTGAAAATAAGAGAGCACAGAATAACCATGATCACATCTATATCATACACACAGGTTCAGAGAGTATCTGTCAGCACTGCATGCTGTAAAAACTTCATCTACAGTATCTTCTGTGACACTCATTATCTGAGACCAGCAGACTGAAGGTCCTAATTGGGTTTCAGAACCTGCCTGAGCAGTGAATGGAATCCAATCACAGCTGAAAAGTAATTAACAAAGGCACAGTTGAGCACAGTGTGCAGACAGAGAGCTTGACAGATCCAATCTTTCATGAAACGGACCATGGCAACTAAACTGGAATGGGCAGCTCTAGTGGCCTGTGTTTAATCAGTAATATTGTATTTAAGCAGAGAATGCCACTTAGTGGTGACTATGCGCTGTATCAACAGGATGGCACTGCTGACTGATAATGACTGGAATTGGCCAACGGCAATAGAGTAATTACTGCCTTGGCATGCTCTTTGGTTTCAAAACAACTCACCTTCATTTTGGAGCTGATACTCTGCACAATAGTGGCACTCTTTCAGCAAATTAATGAGGTTTCATATGATCAGGTAGGCCAAAAGATGAACCAGTGCCATTCAGAAAGACTGCCTTGCATTCCAGCCATATTTTATCAAATAATACAGAAATAAACTCCTGCCTGCCCTTCTATGAAGGCATATTTATGTGAAAAATTAATTGTGCTCTAAATTGAGGTCATTACATTTTTTTATTATTACTCGTATTCACATTCACACATTAAATTGATCAAAAGTGACAGTAAAAGACATTTACAACGGTAAAAAAAATTTATATTTTCAAATAAACGCTTTTGAGCATATCATAATCATTTCTGAGGAGATCATGTGACACTGAAAACTAGAGTAACGGCTGCTAAAAATTCAGATTTACCATCACAGGAATACATTATGTTTTAAAATACATTAAAACAGAAAACATTTATTTTAAATTGTAATAATATTAGCCAGGATTAATATTTTACTGTATTGTTGACCAAAAAAAAGAGAGAGTTTCTTTCAAAAACATAAAACAATCAATCCACACTTTATTTTAAGGTCCAATTCGACATAAACAAACCCTTAACTGTGAATTTTGCCTCAATGAACTCCTAATTTGCTGCTTAGTAATAGTTAGTGATGTAGTTATTAATTTAGGTGTTTAGAATTAGGTATGTAGAATATGGTTAGGCGGAGTATGTGCTATATAAACCCTAATAAACAGCCAATATGTTAATAATAATAATAGGCATGCTAATAAGCAACTAGTTAATAGTGAAAATTGGTGCCTTTACTAAAGTGTTACCAAAAATCCTTCCAACCACAAACTTCTGAATGGTGGTGTGTGATACACGTTTTAAAGGATGACGCCATACCCAGGAGTCATGTTTGATTGGTCGTCTCCTAGCTTTGCTGCGTGGAGATGGTGAAAGGAAGGAAGGGAAGAAGGGCTTCCTACGTTTGTGCTCCATCAGAGCCTGAGTCTTCTCCTCCTCTGACACAAGTAAAGAACACAAATGAACAGTATTCCCATGAATTTAACACAATTAAGTCAGACATCCAGCAAACCATTGTGTTCAAACCAATAAATGTACCTGAAACACTGTTTGCTTCAGATTCAGGCTGAGATTCAGGGTCTGGACGGGTGTAGCACGTGCGAGTTTTCTTACTTTTGTCTGCAAATGAAGACACAGGAATATAGACCTATCTTATGTTACTTGGTATATATTTATATATATCGTCAAAGAGCAAAAAAACTCACCTTCCTGTGCGATCTCCCACAGATCCAGAGCTACTTTGAACGCTTGTGCGACTGTCAGAGTCACGGCCTGAGCCTGAGGAGGACACGTGATCGCACAAAATCAAAGAGAGCGCTGGCTGGGTCAGATTGTGAAGAATCATGCTCTTGTCCACTAGATGACGCTAGATACTAACTATAGATACGGATCAAGAGAAGAGACTGTGGCTTTTACAATAACAGTTTGTCAAATATGATACAAAAACTGTAGCGAGGAAATAGCTAACCATTACCAGGTCACACAGCAAGGTGAAGAAGCATAACAAAACTTCAAAATGGAAAAAAAAACATAAAGTGAGTGTGTGTAGATAGATAGATAGATAGATAGATAGATAGATAGATAGATAGATAGATAGATAGATAGATAGATAGATAGATAGATAGATAGATAGATAGATAGATAGATAGATAGATAGATAGATAGATAGATAGATAGATAGATAGATAGATAGATAGATAGATAGAGAATTTTACATTGTGCCATCTGTAACATCCAATCATTTTCACAATGTGCTTCTGAAGACACTTACTATTTTCTTTTTTTGGCACAGGAAGGCATGGCACTCCAGAGTTTCGTTGAACTGGCTTTGGGAGACGTAGGCAAAGACCTTATCCTGAGTTTTGTCTGTTGTGCAGTAAGATATTCTGCAGAAGCAAGAAATGCAAGCTTTTCACTGTTTTCATCTTAAACAATTGCGGGAATGTATAATGTACAGACAGGGTCTTGGTTATGATTAATATTTATCTTTCAATAATATCAATGAAAGTGGGTGAAAATCACCAGCTTTATTTTTACAGAGAAACTGTAAACTAAACAAGCTGCCTGGAGTTCAGTGACAGAAAAATACCCTCTTATCTAATATATAAAGCAATTTGCATCTTTCAAGAACTGCATCCAGCCATTTAATGTAGGTCATAGAAGGTCTGTGGACTAACCAAGACGATTCCTATCAAAAACAGATTTGTACTTTTAAAAAGTAAAATCTCTGATTCATATTGGTCAAATTTGTGGGTGAACTATAAAAAGACCTATTTCTGCACCAAAAAGTTCTGTCATCATTCTTCCAAACCTGTATTATTTTGCTTCTTCTGTGGGACACAAAATAATATATTCTGAAGAATGTTTACATTTCTCTCTTCCATTCAGTGACAGTTTCCTCTAGCTTAAACAGTAGAGAATAGTGCTAACAACCAATAAATGCATAAACTAAAAAAATTATAGCATCAAATTGCAATGTAAGTTGCTTTTTATTAAAGTAGATGGGGACTGGAGCTGCCAAGCTTCAAAAAGCACCTAGAAAACATTCTTTCTGAAGCCATTTGTTGATCATTTGTTTAAAGAACAGACTGAATTTTAATGTTATTCTTTCAGTGCAATCTTGCCATTGAAAATTTAGCTTGACAGTCACGGTAACCATTCATATTCAATTACAGTGGTAAAATTACAGTGAGTGAGTCATGACAAAAGCTTATTTTTCCTCTAGACTGTTGTAATATTAAGTCAATCTAAAAAAAAAATTATTTATTTTTCTCCATTATTTTTATTTTTTTATAAAGAGAGCCAGAGATCAACAACACCGTATAGATTGAGATTTTACAACCAATACGATTATCAGATATAATATCACTTATAAAATATGAACCATCAGAAATGTAAAAGAGAGTGGATTTTGAATGTCATTTTAGGAAAATTATAGAAATATAGAGCACCAACCCAAAAGGGCCTGTGTGAAATTAATGAGATACATTAGACAAAGACTGGAGGAAGACAGAGCTCTGATCTCACTTCATCTACAGTTGTTAGTGCACTGCTTCTGATGCACGACCTAAATAGAAATGCCCAAGACTCTCTATTCCCTCTCTCCCTCCCCTTTCTGTCTCTGAACATGGGGGGTGTGGTGAATTATCATTTATTCCAGTCTGTGGTGCATTGCACACTTTCATTATTGAAGAGTGAAAAGCTGTGAGGGAAGGAAACTGTAAATGGCCTGAATGTAGCTTGTTTGTAGCTCAATTCAAACAGAATGAATGATGGGGGGGGGGGGGGGGTATCCTAAACAACCTCAGCTATACTGACAAGAACTTTTAAATCTTTGTTTTCATGGAAATCAAATAGAGTGTGAAGTTCTAAAAGTAACTCCATGGAATTCCATGAAATGTAATGCATTACAAAGCACTTATTTACGTTTTACATATTTACATTCCAGTCCTTGAATTTGATTGGCTTCACGGCATTATAAGCGTGCTGATACATATGTATAGTCCAACAAAACAGTTTACAGCACTCACTTGAATGTGTTTGTGAGTACCACAGGTGGAAATGTTTTATTAACTCTTTCTGCAGGTTACATTGGTTACAGTTACTAACAAAACAAGTGACTATGTTTATGAGTGAGTCATTGAATCATTCACACAACCGATTTGTTTAAAATCCCCAAATTATTCAGGAACAAAATGCCACTACTACGTGCTGCACGTGGATGCCTGCAACAATTTTCATTGCAATAAAAGGACTAAAAAGACTGTTCAAAATGTAAGATATTGTTTAACTATTTTTAATTGTCAGTGTGTTTTCAGACCTTTGCACTATACTTTATATCAGGGGTGGGGAACGTTGATCCTGGAGGGCCGGTGTCCCTGCAGAGTTTATCTCCAACCCTAATTAAACACACCTGAAGCAGCTAATCAAGGTCTTCAGGATGCAGTTAGGTATTTTTTTCAGGGTTGGAGCTAAACTCTGCAGGAGAGTGGCCCTCCAGGATCAACGAAGTGGATTGTTTAAAAACAAAGAAATTGAATCCAAGCAAAGTGAAATGCAGAGATACAGTAAAGTAGCAATGCACACCAAAAGAAGTGAGGGAGGCCTTAGCATGAAAGCTGTCAGGAACTTTTGCTTTTGGCGATTAGGCAAGGAGGCGGCACACGCTTGTTAAATTTTAACAAATGTAAATAGAGTCTCAGGTCGCATACAAGGTACAGATAAAAAAATGGGGGCTTTTACATAACTCAAGGGTAACAAACATGACCTAGTGGCTCTGACAACCATACTGTAAGAGCTTACAGATTTTCCAAATGCTATGTTTTACAAACAAACAAATGCGTAGCAATTATTACTGAATACATATGTATATTTCTTTAATTTGAATTGAATATTGTATATATTTATAACTCCTATAACATATAATTACACTGTATTAATTTATACTAAATTTATTTTATTTTAATTTAATATTATATTTATGTTTCTATACATATATAAAACATTCAATTTAAATAATTCAATATAAAATGTATGAAAACAGTCTGTGAGTACAGGGGGGAAAAGCCCTTGTTTATTTTAGCTTTGGCAGTGTTTGCATTGGCAGGGTCACAGCTCCCTCAGTGATGCCCTACTGACTCCCCTCTCTCGCTGAACACATAACAGTGAATATGACATTCCCAGAATGGGAAAAAAGCCAAAGTGGGGTTTAATCTTTTCATGAACCCCCATTCAGTTAATGCGGGACCATGGTGAATCTCATTACACAAATCACTGTGCAAGATTTGCGGCTTAGGAAAATGATGTCTTGCACACAAATATAGATGTTTTCTTTTGAAGACAAGCTGGCAGTAGTGAAACCGATGTGTGTATTTGGATAAAAATCCTAAATTGCAGTGAGCATTGACAGAACTGAAACAAAAGCAGCAAAAAAGACCCAGAATGCCCTTCAAACCTTTACAACTTCTGATGTAATAAAGCTGACATCTCCTACTGAGCCTAGACAAACAACATCATCTCATATTTTCACTAAAAATAGAACGGCTGTGTTTTTTCCCCCTTCATTATTTGTATATTCGGCCGTGGGGAGGGGGATGGGAGTGAAAGGAGTGAATAAAGATGAGGAAAAGTATTCATATCATCAGCACTAATGTGTTTCCTTCTTTTCAAACCCCCACCACTTCATTCAGAATGCTCTCGTTTTCCTTGCTGTCAGTGAAAAGGCACAAAATACCCATGATTCTGTTTTTCACCCTCCAAATGGCTGTCCAAAACCCCCTCAGGGTCTGGGTTGAAATAGCATTTATTATAGCATTCTGACTGAACTCTGATTTCATGGTCCCCTGGCACCTGTGTTTATTCTCCAGCCTCCTTTGAAAGTCAAACTGAGCTGTATGATCAAAGTCTACATTAATTACATTCTGCCATATAAGACGCTTCGCTCCAGGGTGTTTTCTTTTATCCTGAAGTGTGCTTTACCTGGATCAGGCCAATCATACACTGTAAAACAAGCAGAAGCTCAGTGCTGTGGAGGGCAGTTTGTCCTGCTACGTGAGCTCTCAGCATTTCTCTGTCTTACACAGGAATCCATATGTCATCACACTAAACAGCCAGAACCCCACAGAGCATCTCTGAAGGGTGCAGGCAGGACGGTCCCAAGGATGGAGGAGTTCCAGGTGCAAGGACAGAGTGTTTTGTTGCAGACCCGATGCTCTGCTGGCATTCATTGCAAAATCATGAGAAAAAAATGAATTGGTATATTTGTCTTTATTACCACTGAAAAATATATAAATATCCATTAAACAAACAAATGTAGATGACTAAGAGAATATACAGTATCTTAAAATAAATGATATTTATTACTACATCAATAAATATTCAAATAATATGCTATTTTGTTTCTCAAATCTATTTAGCTTTAATTAGCCTACCTATTTAATTTAAAATGAATTTATATAAAGACTAGACAGAATATATAGTATTAAATTACTGTAAAATTGTATAAGTGTTAACCTCAATAAATAGTTTTGAACAAGTAGAAACTAAATAAATAATTAAAATAATAATATTAATAATAATAATAAATACAATATTCTGAAACTATTCAAGTAATATCTTATGCAATTGATTGCTTTCCAAAAATATGATTTTGTTTTAATTACACTATATTTGACATTTATATTGAGAATATACAGTATTGAATTATTTTGAATTAAGTTTTTCTTACTCTTCTGTAAAACTGTTAGTTTATAATATATATATTATGAAAACCTCATCAAACCTCATAGTTTAGAACAATGAACTAACAATTAACTAAATAAGAAATAATATAAAAAAAAAAAATAATATCTAACTATTTTATTTATTCTAATCTAATTAAATCTAACTATTTTAAATATTTCAAAAATTCAATTTTACTAGAAAACAATAATGTAAAAGAGGCAGGGAGGGCATGTGTGGTGTATTACTTAGAGAAAATGAGAACGAGGGAAAGGACAAATAGAGGAAAGAATGAGAGAGTAGGAAGGATATGGGATAGGTTTTCTTAGGGTGGAGGATTAAAGAGATGGGTGATTCCCGTGACTGTGTCTGTGGTGTAGCTGATAAGGGGGATCAGCATGAGGGTTTCTCTCATGCCCACTGAATAATACACCTCCCTCCAACAGACGGGTATAATACAAGCAAGATGCACCACACACCCAAATTCATGAATGTAATATAAGCACGTCACCTCTCGCATCAACATTTGTTTGACATACTCAAATGTTAATGATTCACTGCTTAGTGATCTCACTGCAGACTTCACATTGTTCTACAGACCTTGACCGACTAAAAATCTTTAAACAATTGATTTAGAGGGAATGAAGTAGGGAGGCATATTCCAATAATTGACTCGATGGCTTTTTAAAATTCTGAGAATATAACAAAAATAACAGTTTTATCAGGTACTTCATGTGGTTTAAATTACCTGGCTTTGTTCAAGACAAAATTATTATTTAATGTAATAAAAAAAACCCCGGCCAAATATAAGGCAAGGACCAAAGAGAAATGATGATTCAGTCAGTGTGGAAGAACTTGACTGGTCTGCAGAAAGCAGCTGAACACCTCTGGTGTGACTTTAAATGCAGACCTTGAGCCAAAAACTCATCACCAAACACCAATGACTTGTACATTCATTATATGGACAAAGTACTGGGACACCCCCTTCTTTAGAAGAGAAAATGGCTTTACTTTTGGCAATTATATATTTGTATATATATATATATATATATATAATTGATAAAATGTATACAGATTTTAAAATGAATAAAATAAGAACATTATACAATAAATCATTTTTAAAGGTTAGATCAGGTTGAAGTTCGGGGTCAGCAAGCAATTTTTTTAAAGAAATTAATACTTTTATTCATCAAGGACGCATTAAATTGATCAAAAGAGACTGTTTAACACAAATAAATGCTGTTCTGTTCACCTTCTGTTCATCAAAAGTCTGAAAAAATGTATCACGGTTTCAGCATTGTTAATAATAAGAAATGTTTCTTGAGCAAATCAGCATGTTAAAATGATTTCTGAAAGATCATGTGACACTAAAAGACATTTTAAAATATAATAAAATAAAAAAAAATACTTTAAATTGTAATAATATTTCACAATATTATGATTTGTACTGTATCTTGATGACATAAATAAATTTTTTTGAAGAAGGAATTTTTGAAGATGCCATTTGCCACACTGTGATTTTCAAATTATGATACAAAAAAGCGTGATTTGTGATTTTGGTCTGTTTTGGTGTGGTTTTATACCTGTAAATGGAAACGTCCTCGACGAGGTCATTGGTCTCAGTGTCTGAGATGATGATTCCTTTGGGCGAGACAGTGAGGGTCACTTTCCGAAACTTCTTTACACTGGCCCGAGCCTGCATGTGCATGACAAGCAAAAACTATTTGTGTGAACTCTGAACAAATATATTTGTCATTGTCAGCTTTAAAATGTCACTCCTAACTCACTGACCATAAACAATAACCTCTAAAGGTCAGCAAAATCCGTGTGGGCTATTAACTCCGACTCCACAGATACAAGAGCTGAAAAGAGATGATGCTTTATATATAAAATTCATCTTCTGCCGTGTTACTATGATCCTGGCCTGTGAACACACTGGTACAGCAATGCAGTGCTCTGGCAGGAAGAAAAGAGGCCAACATGGATGAGGACGAGGGGAAATTATGGTTGAAATGCAGAAGAGGAGAGAGAGGGGACTCGTCAAGGACAAAGGAAATCAGGCAAAGCATATCTGGAGGGTCTTTCTCTCTCCCAGGAGACAGTAAACACTGATTTAAAACACAATGAAACTCAGCTCAATGATTCACAGTCTGACAGTTGGGAGAGAAAGTTGTCACGTTCTGATTTGATTGTGCTGCTACAGAAAGCTAAACTGTTCTTCATTTGCTTTCGGAGAAAAAATTAATCATATTTAAGCATGTAGAGCCTGAAAAAAAAAAAAAAAAGAAATCTACTTTTTTTAATTGAAATGGAACAGTTTATTAAAGCTTCAGACATATATATATATATATATATGTATGTGCTCACACTTGAAAAGGAAAAACTGGGCAAAATAAAATAAAATAAAATGCAAATATTACAGTGTAATTTGGTTTCTGTTTTGTTTTGTTAATCAATTTGATACTAATGAGAACCATCAATAGACTGTTTACAAAGTTCTATTCATGACATCAGTACAATAAAAAATCTAAATAAGGAAAACATATATTTTTTTTATTCTATAAAATATAAAATAGTTAAATATTAAATATTAATAATAATATTTTTTAATAATTATTATTATTATTTTACTGCAAAATATTTAATAATACTACTACTAATAATAATAATCATTTTATACCCATATAAATTGTCAAAGGCACAAAATGATGTAAGATTTTGTGCCAACTTGGATCATGATCATTCCTTACTATTCTCAATTTCTCAAGTCCTTTGACCCATTTTTACTGTGATGACTGACCGTGGCTATAATCCTCCTGATAGCAGCTGCTGCCATGTCTTCTCCTTTAGGCTGGCCTACCAGAGTCATGCCCAGATACTTCACGTTGAACACCATCCCTTCCAAGAGTGTCTCCTTGGTGTCCGTCCAGTTCTCTGGGAGCTCTAAAACACAAAATAAACATTTTCATCATTTGAGTTATTTAAAAGAACAGTTCACCAAAATATGAAAACTCTGTATTATTAACTCACCCTCATGCTGTTTTAAACCTATATGACTATACAAGGAGACACCGAATGATACTCTCTGACTGACTCTCTGTCTCTTACATTCTGTCAAACATCTGTGTTCCAAAGAAGAAAGAAAATGGTTTACAAACTAAATGTCCAAGGCTTAAAAATCAAAGGCTTGAAAGAAACTGCCTAAAATGTGAATGTGCTTGAATATGTTATTGATTAACACTGCAGGATATCACAAAGAATATGCCTGGCAGGCAGCAATTATGAAATAATTATATTTTTGTTGTAATAATAATGATCGACCGGAAGCAAAAAGTCCAATGTTTGTTCATATAAAATCCATCCATTCAACACAGATGACAGGTTTCACACCTTTCCATTAGGAGAAGTGGGGCTCGTTCCCATGTAAGGAGAAGTTCAAAAACTGTGCCACACAGTGAGCTTTAAATAGCTTTCCGGTCCCATTTGGGTCTAATACAAAGCCCTGTAGGAGTGCAGAGCTGGATCGAAAGATATGCAGAATGAACCTGACCAGACATCCACTGTCCCGCTAGTGCAATTCTGAGGAAAGAAATCTATATAAAGCAAGCACTGGAGTGCTGGACCTTAACCCACTGTTATATCAGTGTGAATTATTGACAAAGATCCTTTATTATTATTTTATATACTACATTTCTTATGAAGAAAAACCATCCGAACTGAAGAAAGAGAGTTTAAAATAGTGCCTTCTTGATAATTTATATTTATCCCGACACGTAAGCCAAAGTTTGTCTATTTCAGACATCACTAAACTCTTTATAAAGTTCTTCTTGTGACCGCCAGTATCTCAATAGAAAACAAAATAAGACAAAAATATATTTTCATGACATTAATGATAATAATAATATTATAAATGTTATTGTATATACTATATTTTATAGAAGAAAACACTTAAAAACGGACAACATTAAAAGAACATTTAAAAACCTCCAGTTGCTCAACAGAAAACAAAATAAAACATATATATTACAATAATAATAATACATTTTATTAAAATTGTATTCTATATACTACATTTAAGAAAATCCTGAAAAACAGACAACATGAAAAGAACATTGAAAAACAGAAAACAAAACAAACAAAATATTTTACATTAATAATAATAATCATAATAAAGGTTATAATAATAATACACATTATTCAAATTATTTTTCTTGTGACCTCTAGTAGAGCAAACAAAAACAAATAATATTTTACGTGAATAATATGTGTAATAACAATAAAATAAAGAAGAAGAACAGTAGAATATTGTTGTTGTTGTTTTATTTACTCCATGCATGCAGAATTCTTCTTTTGACCTCCAATATCTCCACAAAAAAGTACTTTGAAGAATATTTTACATGAACAATAATGTATAACAACAATAATAAAAACTATTTCAGAAATACAGGAAGACAGCAAATAGTGCTCCCTCGATAATCATTGCAACAAGTGAGCCAAAGTTCATCTATTTGAAATGTGCACTGATGGTGTGCCACTTTTCTACACTTACAGTAATTGATTACTTCGATGTCCCTTTGCCTAAAAAGGCAGCTATGGGGGACAGAAACTCATCTAATCTGACAGTCCCGTGTCCTGCTCTGACAGCCATCTGGCCCTGCCAGCAGCACCAGCTGTTTGAGGCCAGGAAGACAATACCACCATCACGGCTTTCTCAACTGCAAGTGCATTTTTAACCTGCAGAGACACAAAATCTATCTCAGCACTCAATAAGCAGGAAAACTAACCCTCAATGCCCACTCAGCACTGCAGCCATCTCTTAATGACATGTTATAGCCCATTTAGGATGGGCCGCGGGGCATGGAAACATAACAGAAGTAGCCAAAAAGCTCTAAGGGTGACTTGCTGGCATGAATAATCTCCTTGAGCTGTTGCAGCACATTTGTCGTGCTGAAATCCTAAACTGCGATTGCTGACACACACAAAACTTGGGCCACAATAAAGCTGCAACTAGAACTTGAGGGATGTACCATACGTTCAGCAGGCTGCTAAATGAATAATTGATCAGATTCGTGTTGGTGCTCCAGGCCTTCGCTCAGATTAGATTGAAGTAGGACATGTTTATGTTCATAAAACTTTGCAAAGGTTATGGCAATAAAGTGAAGCAAATAAAGCAAAAATGCCATAAGGGCTGATAGTAATTGGATTGTTCAGGTTTGGCCAATGGCAGGATGATATGTGTTTGGTGTGAGATGGCATGTTTAACAGCACATCATTTGACGTCTGGGTTGGTGCATGTGTGCCTGTGTGATAGAGTGATCCGATTTGTGCAAACGTAAAATGCGATTACAGACGACGAGACGTGCCGTAACCGCATTTGTGTCTGCGCTACACAAAAGCTGCATGGCATTGCTCCAGACTGATCTTGCAGCACGTAAAGGCCTCTGTGATGCAATGCTTAGCTTTTGAAGTTTTAAACAAAAATAAATCTAGTTAAATATGTTGTTTAGCATATTATTATTTAGTCAGAAGCATTTAAATCGGTTGGGCTGAAATAGAATCTCCCAGCAAACACAGAACGTTCCACTAACATTGTTGAATAAAATCTACATGCTGGGCTCCCTAATGGCTATTTTCAGATTTTTATTTTAGAAACAAACAATCTCAAAATATTTCAAAGAGGTTTTTGTGTGCTAACCTAATAAAACACACACTTTTTAGGATTAGGGTTGTGGGGTAGACGTGTATCATATGTACGCTAAAACTGCATATTATATGCACGCTAAACACATGCGTATCATATGCACGCCAAGGTAATTTTTTTCGTATCAATACCACAAGTTTTTGTTTTTATTTGGCGTACTATTTAAATGCATTTTCATGAGACCGGCTCGATTCTCGGCACAGAGCAAGTTTGCAAGCCTCATTACAGTGTAAATCGATGGACACATGAACATGCAGAATCATACCTGAAACAGAAAACAATAAATACAGTAATATTCCCTCCTGCACTTCAGAAACTGTGGGCTTCCACACACGCGCAAGCACACACATTAACCTATCTTGCACCAGAAGAGTTTCTTTGACAGGAAAGGGCGTGTTCTCAAAATAAAGGTGAATGATGCAACATAACACCAGCAGGGGTGACTAAGAATTTCACTCACCAAGGCACTTGTGCTGTGGTGATGTGACAATAAAAGTGATTTGATTTGATACTTCATTAAATCAATATTAAACAGTTTTGCTGAAATACATAATACATGGAACAGTTTTAACACTGACGTTATAGGCCTAGTATAAATGTAATTGCTGAGGGTGTTATGCAGTGATAAACAGAACCGTTGGGTGAAACGGTCATTTAGCCTTGCTTTATCGTGAATAAAACACAGCTGCTGACCAATCAGAATAGAGGTGTCACGGTGCACACACGAGAGAGGATCGAGGAACACGGAGACGAGGATGTAAGTCAAAATAACAGTCTTTAAGGAATCCAAACAAGGCAGGGCAAGACAAGACAACGCTGACACAGACAGGAACACCAGGGAGTAACGAGTAGACCAGACCAAATCAAACACATGAACACATGACACACACGACAGAGGACTGACAAGAGGACTAGAACAAACCCTTTTATGAGGGTTATATTTAGGTTTTATTTTTAGAAACAAACCTCAACATTTTGCTGGAAGGTTTTTGTATGCTCACATAATAAGAATGTATATACACTTCTTTAAAGGTCATTTTAGGCTTTATTTTTTTTAAATGAACTTTCTCATTTACTTCCATAGTATTTTTTCCATGGATATCATTAACTGATTGGTTAAACTCGTTCAGCAGAAGAAATAAACTCATGCGGGTTTGGAACAACATAAAGGTGAGTAAATGTTGACAGAATTTTAGTGTATTGGGTGAACTATCCGTTTAACTTTTAAGGGTAATCATTGTGTTTTTCATCGGACCTAAGAGTGTGTTTTCACTGAACCCATGGATGCCTTAAACTGTGACACTGAAGGAAAGCAAGTGAGACGGCCAGTCCCAGATCTAGTGATAGCGTCATTAGACTCATTTACACACAAGTCACATGAATACTCAAGCGTGCTGAATCCCAGTAAATATAATGACTGCATTTACATGATGAGATGATTCATTAAAACAGGAGCTCACACATGGACACACGGGCAGGACAGTTGCCCATAGCAACGAGTAAATCAAATGCCTAGATTCCTGGAATGATTCGGCACTAGCATTTTTATGGATCACGTACATATGGTTGAATATAAAACACCTCAGACTTGAATGGTTCGAGCCATCGAAGAAAAATAAACTGTTTTACTTTGTGCTGACAGCAGCTGAATAAAAGGCCTCTGATCTCTACTAAGTGTCTAAATAATGAGTGTTGGGAAGAATCTAGGACATTACCTTGACAGAATATAGGACATGATACGGTGGATAGGGAAGGAAGAGGAGTTTGGGAATAGAACTGATTTCATCAGCCCATAAGTGGAGCTTACACTAAAAACTGAAGGTGCTCCAAAAAACCCATTGAAGAAGCTTCATTTTTTTGATGTATGGTACTTGAGTTGTCTATATGAGTGATTACAAATTTCTTAATGTTTTTTTTTTTTTGTTATTGGTGGTGTACTCAAAGGTTCTCATCTCGTATCAAGCCGTAAAACATTGTTGATTCTATTTAGAACCGTTATTTCTAAGAGTGAAGGGGACTGTTCAGTTACATGTGCATTGCTGAGGAGGAATAACAGGAAGGTTTCAATATTTAATTTGTGTTCTCAGAGACGGAGCTGTTTGAGCTGTGTTGACCATGCGATATATTCATCAAATTACTCTGCTCAGGACAACCCCGCTAGTGTCAGACCAAGCTCCGTTGCCTAGCAACAAAAGTCACTGGGCATAAGACAGTCCTACTATGGGGTTGTTATTAAACATCAGCAGTCAGAATAGCACACACTAAACTCTGGGAAAGAATTACAATAATCAAATTATGTATATAACAATGTTAAAATGAATATGACATATTTTCTGAATGATAATACAGCAGATAGTATAGACCATACATCTAACATCTTTTATTATTGTGCAGTCCTGTAACCATTTTTTACAAGATGATCTATACGCATATGTGAAATGTGAAAATAATAAAAGCTTAATATAAAAAACGTGCATTATAGAAAATAAAAGACTGTGTTTTTCTTGATGCTGAGGTAAATTCAAAAAAAGGTATATCTGATATAGAGTTTATAATTTACATACAGACCCACAGTTTAAAAAAAATATATACATTCAGAGCCAGAGTGATTTTTTAATGCGACTTAATCTTATTATTCAAACAGCTGATTAAAACTATATAATGATGTGAAAATAACCCTCATTCATCTCTGTTCACAGTTTCTTTTACTCCGAAGTGTTCTCAGTCTCAGAGGCCTGTAGTTATGAGTGTTATCACTCATATTCATGACAGAGCGAATGGAATTAATGAACAGAACGCGAGGTCTGTCTTACAGTATGACTGAAACTACAGCATGCCTCAGGGCGACTCAGATTCTTCCAAATCTGAATGAATTAATGACTCTCTGCTCGACTTGCCAATGGGAGCTAATACACACGGGCTGCCTTATCAACATAGAGCATACATTTATTTACAATTACATATTTTATTTTTGTGATAAAATGCCAGACTTTTTTGTTTTCATAAAGATAATTTCATAGCTATTTTATACATAAATAATTGATATTATACAAAATTACTGCATGATTGGAAATGACACATACAAATATTGTTTACTAGGTTTCTTTGCACATCACACATCAAGTAAACTAACTTTCAAAAAAGTGTCCAAGCGTCAGTAATGATCTGCAAGCATTATAATTTACTGCTACAAAATAAGCCATTCTTCCTTCTCAGGTTTTACTAAATGTTCACAACAAAGCGTAAACATTTATCATACAGACGCTTTCACCTCAAATCCTCATACATAAAAATGTGGATTATTTGCTTTTTTGATCTCAAAGTAATCCAAATGCAATGCAAAATGTTTCTTTCTCAAAATCACAGAGGCTTTGAGTCTTATCAGCAGCACAACAGCGGCATAGACTTTGTGCTCTCAGGTTCTGTTTATATGAACAGCATGCGCTGCACATTAGCATTCGGGTTTTGAAATCATCTGAATGCATAAAAACAAGGCATGAGATTGAGTATTGGAAAAGCACATAGAGTTAAAATACAGGTCCAAGTTCAAAGAATATATCAAATAAATAAAAGTTTGTAAGGCTCATTCTATGAGTTATGGGTGTTTCCTCAGCACTTTTTATGGTTTTGTCCTGATAAGAAGGGTGCAACACTTTGATTGTAGGTCACCTATATCCAAAGGTCATGTTTAAAACCATTCATCAAGGTCTGCTTTTCAGCGGGATGTGTTGCCAGATAAGAGAGGGTAGACGAAACCAGTCTCTTTTACTAAATACATGCGTTTTTAAGTGGGAACACATAGTTTCAAGAAAAATAATCTGGGAAACGCATTTAGAAATCCATATATTGACTGAACCATATGAGATGGGTAAATCAAAGGAAACTAAAAACTCTTTGATTTTTTGTAGGAACAGATTTGGAGAAATTTCAGCATTACATCACTTGCTCACCAATGAATCCTCTGCAGTGAATGGGTGCCGTCAGATTGAGAGTCCATTGGTGAGCAACTGATGTAATGCTAATGTCATCTGCATCTTGAGTGGCCTGAGGATGAGTACATCTTCAGAAAATGTTTATTTTTGAATAAACTATTATTTTGAACATTTTATATTGCAGGCTTGTCACTATGTATTGTGCTTTCAATCATGCCTTTATCTTTTGGTGTTAGATTAATGTATCTAATGGATTCGATAACAGTATAATCTAATTGTCCAGTGAATATTTAGACACACCATCACCAGAGATTCCTCCTCTAAGAGCTCAGTAATAGAATAAAACTGTATAGGCTTAATACGGTGATGTATAATTATGATAAACAGGCTCTTGTGTATCACAGGGCCTCAGCTGGTGTGTATGTTGTAAGTGGTGTCCCGTGGGGCTTTGGCACTAATGCAGCTCCTCCAAGTGCGGCTGATTGGTGGGTTTCAGTTGGTTTTGAGCAGCCATTCTGAACACCCTGCCCTGCACTAACTAATGGATGAGGTTAAAGGTCAAAACACTGAAGACATTGCCAAAGAATAGATGCAGTACAGCAGCAAGCTCAGCATTCTGAAAGGAACACTACTCAAATCCAGCATGCCTTCGGATCGACTGAGGAGGTTCAGTCACATCTAAGCACTACACTGTTATTACATTAATATTGAAAGATGATTCTTCATGACTTTATTACATTTGTGAGAACTGTTGAAAAAAAACTCTCAGCATGTTACAAGTATCCTCCCAAAAAAAGTTAAATTATATTTGGGGTCTCAGAGACAAACATGAATAAATTCAAAAATATTATTATGCTCAGATTCTCTGGCAGGTGTTACGTTACTGAACATTATTCATTTTCTTTATTCTGCTTTTTTTTTTTTTTTTTTTTTTAATTCTATTTTTATTTTACTTTTTATCCATTTTACATTATTTTTGCTTAATGCATTATTTTATTTTATTTTAGCCGGAATCATTGACACCAAGCATACAGTAGGATATATATGTATATCTATATCTATAACAAAAGTTTGGTGTTTTTTATTATTACAGTTAAAAAGTATTGCTGCTTAATATTTTCTGTGATATTTTTCAGGATTCTTCGGTGAAGGTTCAAAAACAGCATTTATTATTATTACTGTTATTACATTTATATAGTATAGGGGTCTCTGAAAACCCAAAGTCAAAGGAAAGAACAGAATTTACACTAAACCTCATATTTCTAAACACTCCGTTTAATTAAATACAAACAAATATTGTTTTATACAGAAAATCTTGCTTTACATAGTCCAAATGTCAATCATTTAAAAGCTTTATCAGTTATTAACAGAATGTATGCGTATGAAACTTATAACCAAACATAAAGTTGGTTGAAACTCATTACAGACAGCTCGTCAATCTGATCAGCTCTAGTTTCAGGAGTTCAGTCTGACTGAGCCGAGCCGTTTGAATCCCACTGAGCCCAACAGCACAGATTAAAGACACCGAGAGCAAGAGTATCTGAGTGACAGACAGACGAAGAGAGACCATCAGTGACAAGGTTCACGAGGGGTAATGCTGGCAGCAGGGAAGGACTCAAATAGAATAAAAGACTGCTTTTTAACAAGGGAATATTTTATAGGAAACCACAAGCACCTAAAATCAACAGAGGAAAAGAGAGCTGTCAGACGAGCAGGAAGGACAGAAAGAGAATGAGAAACAGGAAGAGAGACAGAACGAGTGTCAAATTTCTCCCTGATGCATGCCCAGGTTGTCAAACAGGAAGGAAGGTTTGGATGTCACGGATCAATCTGTGGGAGGATGTGACGGCTGATTCTCATGCAGTCAGTGTGTGCATTACTCTTTCTCTACATCTTTCTCTGCATGCTGGGAGAACTATGGGAGAGTTGTCAAGAGAGAAACAGTAATATTTCAAAGAAAACTGTTTGCAAAATATAATTCAGGAATAAGAATATAATGCTGTTCACACATTCCATGACTCAACTAAGGGAAATATTTTTATATAAGTAATATCAATGCTTGTATATGGCAATGGATCTGTATAATCTAATGCAGGTGTATAATGTTGTTTAGTTTTGGTGAACATGAGGAGAACAAAGAAAATCAATATTTGGGAGGACTGTATCATTGACCGCGCTCTTTGAGAAGGTGGGTCAGTCTCCACCAGGGGAAGGAGCGGCATCTGAGATAATCTCCGGGTTGCCCGCGTGAGCAGGTTCAGATGAATCCTATGCAACTTGGAGGACGCAGGAGGGCGCCCACGGCAACGGGCAGACAAAGAATGACTAGAATTGACCACTTTCTATTGCATATAGGAATTTAGAGGTGTGTGTGTTGTTACCCTCGTAAGCGCCTTGGCTTGGTGAACCTGGGAAATGCAGGGCGGAGGCTGCCTCATATATATATATATATATATATATATATATATCCGCAACCAGAAGGACACGGACGAAACGGCAAATGCATGCATTTATTAATTATACACTGAAAAATAAGCTCACCCTACATTACCTTAACTTCCCTAATACAGTTTTTTTTACCTGAGAATAAAACCCTATTTATTATTCCGTCCTTTATTCTGATTGGTCAACACAACACTGATTTGTATGAAACAAGAGAAAGCAAGTATGCAGTGTGATATGAGAGACATAAAAGTAGTGCCTGTTTCAGATACTGGACAATATATACACTGATATACATTGTTGCCATGGACAGTGGTGAATATCAGAAAATACTGTATTCAACCACTGCATGCCACAATGGACCAATCAGAATCAAGTATTCAGAGAGCCACATAATATAAGTTTACTTCACCATCTGTCTATGGCAAAATATTGGTGTTACTTTCAAATCACTTGTGGTCTCTCTCTTGATACCAATGAGAAAGAATTTAAAATAGTTGAACACTTCATATCTAAGTACATTAACTAACTAGTTCAAAGAAAAGTAATTTGGATTACAGATTAATAATATATAGATTAATACTGTAAAATTGTTGCTGTGTTAGTTTTGTTGCTGCGTAATTCAACTCATGATAATATCTGTTAATATTCACTTGACATATAATTGAGTATTATATGATACTTTAAACTAAATTAATAAAAATTGTATTTAATATTTTTTTTAAATAATATTTAATTACCATATATTCATCTACTTGGTAAAACCACTCTGATTGGCATGCTATTTCTATTTTGAGGAAATTGAATTCATGAAATGTTCATACATTGCTAACATGTCACAGTCCTAACATTTTAAATTACAGTGTTCATGTTACTCCCATTACATGTTATTAATTACAATAACATTGCATCTAATTGTTAACTATTGTTTGTTTTTTGCGGATTGTGTCTTGAGTATGGCCATGCACACGCATTCGTTTCTCTCTCCAAAATCCTTTTCTCCTCTTTTATTCATAACCTGCAGGGAACAAACCACAGGGAGTCTTTATGCTCGCAGACACTAGGGAAAAATAATGACAAAGACAGAAGGACCAAGAGAGAGAGACCTATTCTGAGGTCTGAAGGGATTTTGCTCTTATTTGTTAGTTATTTGAGAGATACGTAACAAGCAAACAAATCAAAAGAACAGGGGAAAACAGAGAGACTGGTTGATATTTGGTTTAAAAAGAAGGCATGGGAAGCTGCATTTGTCTTTGCTGACAGATGTGAGAGCTGGCAGTTCAAACTGAATGCATTTATATTTGATCTAGGAAAAAAAAATCCAAAGAAACTGTCAAAATGTAATATTCACTTTAGAACACATCAAAACAGCACAGCTCATGGCATTTCAAAGTGACATCCAGATATTCACATCCACAGCATTAAGACAATTGTTTGGCTATACAATTGGTGGGAAGCGGTTCCAGATATTGAAAATGAGGTTTCTTCAATCTGAAATTAAAGTCAGTTAACTGGCAATTAATTATCAATGGTGCACATTAGTTCAAAACACTGCTTTGCAAAGCTTCATAATGTTTTGCAAATCTTTTGTTTCCAAACCAATGGCATGAAGTGTGTCCATCGACCTTCCATGTTATTTCAGTAAACAAGGCTTTGTTATGCAATAATTATTTCGAAACGTTTCGAAATTTCAATGGTTTGAAGATATAGTAGGCTAAGTGATCTCAAGGAAGCTATAAAACAGAATGTAGACATTTTTAATTATACACCTTGCTCAAAAACACATACTGTAACGGGTCCGACAAGACGAGAGGCGTGCGGATCCATATGCAAGCTTTTATTGCTAGACATGGTCAAGAACACAGGCAGGGTCGAACAAATGGCAAACAGTCATATAGAGGGCAAGGCAGAAGAGTGCTCAAGTAAACAGGCGTGGTCTACGATCGGCAAACAATATCCAGAGGGCAAGGCAGAGAGAAATCCAGGTAACAAACAGAAGGTCAGGAACCAGACAGCAAGGCAACACAAAAAGACTAGACTGAACACAAAAACAAAACACAGGAAGGCTTGGTAGTAGCTAACATTTGGAGAATGCTAAACGCTAAAACAATACTCAGCGATGACAGAGAGGAAGTCCATGGCTTAAGTAAGCTGCGTGATTAGTGCAATCAGCTGGTGTGTGTGTGTGTGTGTGTGTCGTCAGTGCAGTGAATGATGGGAATTGTAGTCTGAGGTGGAGTGCAACAGTGAGTCAGCATGTGGTGGAAGTGCCAGCAGTGTGACACATACTGTGGTACCACTTTGATTTACTTGTGTGTATGTAAACATGCAGGTTGGCAATATAGACGCGATTAACCGGTAGAAATGTGCCAACTGGTAGAGATCTTCAACTATCGTCTCTATCAGTTACACGCTCATGTGACGTTGCTGTGCAATGTGGTCATGAAAACGTATCATTTGCACATTAAGTATTGCGGTTTAAAACAATTGATTTTAAGCATTTGAAGCGCAATCAGCAGCAAAAGAGAAGTCATTTCGCTGTATGCGCATGCTGTCTGAAAGACTGTTTCTGAGCACTGTCAGAGAAGCGCGCATGTGAAGACAGTGCTCATAGAGCATGGGAGTATTGCGTTATTTTACCGCTTTACAGGCCTTGAACGGTTAAATACACACACTAGTATGTGTCAAAATGCATGTCTTTGCAATCTGCCTCATAAACACAGTAATTTAGGACTTAAGTGAAAACAGATAGCTGAGAAAGAAAACACGTGTAACAGTATATTGTATCCGGGCAGCTCTTAAAGAGACAGCAGTCTAATATTCCTGCTGTCTGTCATTCATGTTAATCAAACAACAGAAGAGACTAAATCCCTAACTGCTCTTGACTAGATCACTTTTGTTATTTTAATAATTTAATTATCATTTAATAAATTTAGGTTAGAATTAGTTTTTTTATGATACTGACACTGGTGATAAAAATTATGCAATTTATACGGTATCAAAAATGTTGATATCATAAAGACCTTATTTAAAGCAAAAATAACTATTGTGATATATATAGTTACTGTGAAATAAAATTACTCATATTTTTATATAAGATTAGTCATATCACCCACTTCTACATGTTGGTAACAGAAAATTCCCTGATTTCTAATTTCTATGTGCAATGCTACATCAACAGCATGGAAAGTATTCATATACACTCACTGGCCACTTTATTAGGTACACCATGCTAGTACCGTGTTGGACCCCCTTTTGCCTTCAGAACTGCCTTAATTCTTTGTGGCATAGATTCAACAAGGTGTTGGAAACATTCTTCAGAGATTTTGGTCTATATTGACATGATAGCATCACGCAGTTGCTGCAGATTTGTCGGCTGCACATCCATGATGCGAATCTCCCGTTCCACCACATCCCAAAGGTGCTCTATTGGATTGAGATCTGGTGACTGTGGAGGCCATTTGAGTAAAGTGAACTCATTGTCATGTTCAAGAAACCAGTCTGAGATGATTTGAGCTTTGTGACATGGTGCATTATCCTGCTGGAAGTAGCATCAGAAGATGGGTACACTGTAGTCATAAAGGGATGGACATGGTCAGCAACAATACTCAGGTAGGCTGTGGCGTTTAAACGATGCTCAATTGGTACTAAGGGTCCCAAAGTGTGCCAAGAAAATATCCCCCACACCATTACACCACCACCACCAGCCTGAACCGTTGAGACAAGGCAGGATGGATCCATGCTTTCATGTTCTTTATGCCAAATTCTAACCCTACCAATCTGAATATCGCAGCAGCCGTTTCCTGTTCTTAGCTGACAGGAGCGGCACCCGGTGTGGTCTTCTGCTGCTGTAGCCCATCTGCTTCAGGGTTCGACGTGTTGTGCATTCAGAGATGGTATTCTCCATACCTTGGTTGTAACGAGTGGTTATTTGAGTTACTGTTGCCTTTCTATCATCTCTAACCAGTCTGCCCATTCTCCTCTGACCTCTGACATCAACAAGGCATTTTCGTTCACACAACTGCCGCTCACTGGATATTTTCTCTTTTTCGGACCATTCTCTGTAAACCCTAGAGATGGTTGTGCGTGAAAATCCCAGTAGATCAGCAGTTTTTGAAATATTCAGACCAGCCCGTCTGGTCACCAACAACCATTCCACGTTCAAAGTCACTTAAATCCCCTTTCTTCCCCATTCTGATGCTCGGTTTGAACTTCAGCAAGTCGTCTTCACCACATCTAGATGCCTAAATGCATTGAGTTGCTGCCATGTGATTGGCTGATTAGCAATTTGTGTTACCAAGCAATTGAAAAGGTGTACCTAATAAAGTGGCCGGTGAGTGTATACTCCCAATGCAAATGCATTAAAGAAACGTCTGTTTATTTAAATAGATTGCACATGATTAAATCAGATTGCATTATTTCATTTTAATTAAGTAAATTGAGCAAGTGGTAAATTTATGTTAATTAAAAAGATGCAGTATGAACATCTGTTAGTTTATTCAGGTCCTGATTCACAAGCTAGGTTGATTTTGTCACCTAGGGCATAAGGTCTAATGTCTTTTTTTACAAAATTCCAACCTTTATTGTTGAACCTGAGCGGCCTGTGCTGAGACATGACTAAAGGCAGACAGACTGTTGCACACGGCTGTCACAGTGTCTGAGGGTGATCACAATAACAATGTTTGGGAGTCACCGAGGCCAGAAGTAATAAAGGAGTGTGTCTATTTCTCTCTCTTTCCCTACATGCCTTCCGGGTCAGAATTGAGTCCTAATTAAGGGAGAGGAAAGATAGTCTCAGTCTTCATAAAGCTGCCCATTGCTGAACACACACTGAAATGAACCCTTATAAAACCTAATGGGGTCTTTTCACACAGCATTGCACACTCTAGATTAGAAAAATGGTTGTGTGTGCGAATTTTTCAATAAATTTGTATGAACGCTGGTGCTTATTGTTGTGGAAAAAGACTACAAAAACGTATTTATTACAAGAGCTCCCATCTGAAAAATCTAACAACCACCTCGAGTGTAGTCAGAAAGCACACAAAATAGCCTCTTTATAGCACATGAAACAAAGAATTCACAGAGGAAGTAACTGCTTATCAGCTAACCTTGAACATAATAGATACTCTTGAACCCCAGCTACCAGCAGAAATGAATGAAACACGAACTTTGTGCAGATTCATACTTATTCCAAGCATTTAGCAAAACAAAATCAATATGGGTGAAATATCAAAATGTCAGCTAAAATGAATATAAAGAATATGCTATATGACACTAGCTTCTAATTTGTATGATAAATGATTAAACAAGCATAGGCTGAATAATAAAATGTAGGGAATGTTAACAAAACCCCCAAGAATCCTTCACTTTCTAGCAACGGAACTAGACACATGAAACCATAAATCAAAAATAATGAGAAGAGTAAATGATAAAGAATACAAATTCTGCTTTTTCACAGAAAACATCCTTAAAATGAGCTCACATGCACATGCATTGATTCGATGCTGTATAGAATAATTTTCTTCACTATAAATATGCGTATATGTGCACTACTATTCAAAATTGGGCTCTGATTTTTTTTTACAAAATGTATACTTTTCTTTAAAGATTCCATAAATTATTCAAACATGACAATAAAGACATTTTTAATGTTAAGAAAAAATTTATATTTAAATAAATGCTGTTCTTTTGAACTTTCTATTAATCATAAATATTTTCAAAACTCATTAAGCAGCACAACTGCTTTCAAATTTGATATAAATAATAAATGTTCCTTGAGCAGCAATTCGGCATATTAGATTGATTTTGGAAAAAATCATGTGACACTGAAAACTGGAGTAATGATGCTGAAAAATCAGCTTTGCAATCACAGGAATAAATGACATTTTAAAATAAAAAACATTTTATTTATATTGTAAGCATTTTTGATCAAATAAAGAGCATAAGTGACTCTTGAACTGTGGTGTACATGCGCATATGTATGCATATGGGCTTCAGTGTGTGTAAGAGTTTTCTATCCACTTTGTTTGTGTGTGTCAGTCTGCGTGCACGTCACCTTATCCACTTCTTATAATTGAAAATGACACATGGAAACCAGTTCTCTGATGTCAGTGTAACATCCCTGTCCTTCACACTGTGCCTGGTCACAACGTGATACATTTGCTGACATCCTTCCTAGAACTGGTTCATCCAAAGCCAGAATGTCTGCTTTACTTAAGCATGCATTGACACAACTGTACCCGGTCTGACATACTGATTTACGGATGAACAGTAAAGTATTAACAGCAATTTTGTTTATTTATTTATGGGAAGTTACTGCTCAAACCTTTTATTTCCCACCCAGGGATTATTACACTGGAAATTGCAAAAGCTTGCAGTGTAAAAGCCAGGAAGGATGTCCAACACTTACTAACAGCAACTAATGTGACCTTTGGAACTCTCAATGTAATTTCAATGACAACGACAACTGATAGTGACTTCTCTCTGTGTGCATGACATTACACACACCAACTCTCTGAATAAAAAAAGACATATTTAGGAGCCCAAGCGTGATATTTAATCTTGAACTTTCTCTTTTGGCAACATAAAACATGAAATTTCACTTTTAATGAGTGCCAGTGAAAACTCTGACCTTTATCAAGTCAAATGCACACTTGAGAGACAACACCAGCCTCGATGAATATTCATCAGACCAGCACAAAAACATGTTCATTATTCTTGTTTGTATGCTCTACTAGAATCTGCTCCCCTTTGAAATAAATAAATATTTAATTAATTTCACTGTTGTTTTTTATGGAAGCACAAGTTTAATCTTTTTTTGTTAAACTGCATGATCTGAGTGTTTCAAATACATAATAATTTGAAAAATGTGAAACAGTATTACAACTTAGAAAATGTTTCTATTTTAATTATTTTAAAATGTAATTTATTCCTCATATCAAAGCTGATTTTTCAGCATTCATTACTCCAATTTTCAGTGTTGCATGATCCTTCAGAAATCATTCTAATATGCTGATTTGCTGCTCAAGAAACATTTATTATTATTATCAATGTTGAAATAATTGATCTGCTGAAGACAGTTATGTGGAAACCATGATACATATTTTTTAGGAATGTTTGATGAATTCAAAAGAACAGCATTTGTTTGAAAGGAAAATCTTTTGTAACATTATAAATGAAGAGTTCAGATGCAAAAGCCTCTAAGTGCCGATTGAAATTTTCTATTTTTCTCAGGCTCATATGTTTATGTTCAGTTATTTCACTTAATGGCAATGAAAAGAACATATTCATGGCAAATCCTGAACCTATAGGAGTCAAACGGTATAGAGGCTTTTGCATCTGAGCTCTTCAAATGTCTTTACTGTCAGTTTTGATCAATGTAATGTGTCCTTTCTAAATACAAGCATTCATTTCTTTGTTTACAGATGAAAACAAACTGCATATAGGGTGAGTAAATGACAATCAAAGTTTTAATTTTTACTATTCCTATAAAAAAGTGTAACTGACATTTTGAATCATCTTCAATATTGTTTTCTATATAATATTCCTTTTGTGAGAAATCTTGCCAGTAGACTAAAAAGCAATTTTAGTCAAGTTCTCAACAATTACCCCTTGTGCACCTGATCCTACTCACTCTGTCTCTGAAATACAAAGCATTGCTAGAAAGACAGACGGCCATTACAGATCAAATCATTAAAAATTCATCTGGAGGGAGCACATCTAAATTCCCAAGACACAACTGTTGATTTGAATAATTCATTATGCTAATTTTCTAGGTTTTTAGTAAATATACATACTCTCAGCAACATGATACGGTCGGATTTCCTCCAGCTGTATGCCTGGCACACAGTTCAAGTGGAAATAGGGATGGTTTGTCCCCAGAGTGCCACATGAACTTCACATCTCACACGTCAGAATGACAGCACGTCGAGCCCCGGGCTCCTGCCTGTCACCGCTGATGTGACACGGGCTGTCTCATAAAACCACTGCCCTCTTTTCCGATTCTTCCTCCTGACAGAACAAAAGCTGACAGGACCGGCCAACTGATTCAATCATTACAACTTAAATGGATGAAGTGTGATTTGGAGTCAGTGAAAGTGTGAAAGTTGGAGCTGTGATTTTCTTTGCACAGCGTGGCCAGCTGTCTCTCCGAGCCTGACCAAGTTTCAACACATTTCATAAAGCCAGTCAACCTTGAACCGTTCAGTGCTAACATCTATGTGATCTAATTGGATTTTCTTACACACATGAGGAAAAAGTGAGAAATATATATATTTACAGTAACCAGACTGTCATCTATAGGGTCAATATTAGGCAAGGATCCTATACAATACACACATCAGGAAATTCAAATATACTAATTGCAGAGACAAATAAAAGCTAACTATATTTACAAAAAAGCAAATAGAATTGTATCATCCTTCTATCTATCTATCTATCTATCTATCTATCTATCTATCTATCTATCTATCTATCTATCTATCTATCTATCTATCTATCTATCTATCTATCTATCTATCTATCTATCTATCTATCTATCTATCTATCTATCTATCTATCTATCTATCTATCTATCTATCTATCTATCTATCTATCTATCTATCTATCTATCTATCTATCTATTTTAACAGTTAAGCGCCAAATAAAAGGTGTTCAGATAGTTTCAGGAAGGCAGTGTTATCACAGCATGGCATGAACAGCAGCACTGATGCAGTTGTATTCAGGAAATGTAAACAGAAATACGAAGGTACTCACTTTCATGCTTTGCCGTTCCCCATGTGTGCCGCGGAACTCCGGGACTTTTGATTATTGCTCTCCCGGCGGATTTTAACGCATCCATGCTGGAAGGTGTCTGCAGAGCAGGCGCAGAGCTCTTCTTTGGTGCTCACTGTGGGAATGGGGAAAGTAGAGTAGCATGCAGCGAGTAATGGAGCGAGTGGACACGAGCAGCCTATAGACACCGGCTCACAGTCCTGTATCTGTATCTGTACAGTAACATTAACCCTTCACTGCCCGGCTGACGGAGATCCACGAGCTGCTCCCTTCGCACACAACCGCTGACGTTTCATGACTGATCAAATGAGAATACAGTCATGAGAAACTTGGAGCTAATGGTCATTTTGTGACCAACGAAAACAAAGACTGTAACAATGTAACTTTTAATAGGCTATATATTATTGTCGCTTTAAATTATGTATTTATCGATTTATTTGAATCAAAAACATATTTGAACTTGTGTCCCCATGTTGTGCGTCAACCCTGTTACCAATTTCTCATTAAAATGTTCCATAAACCCTAATAAAAACACCTCATCATGAACATCATCATACTTTTAAGATGTTAACTTTCTTTTAGAACGTATTTTTTCCTCTTATTTTATTACTTTATACATTTATAATTATTTAAAGTTTTTATTATTTTAGGCTATTGTTAGGTTTGTACTGGATGATCTGAAATAGTCAACCCTGTTACCATGATTATGTGCAGTAAACAACTGAATATAAGCTACAGTGAGGGGGAAATTATTTGATCCCATGCTGATTTTGTACGTTTGCCCACTGACAAAGAAATGATCAGTCTATAATTTTAATTTTAGGTTTATTTTAACAGTGAGTGATAGAATGAAAAATAATAATAATAGTAATAATAAATCCAGAAAAATTTAAAAAAAAAAAGGTTACAAATTGATTTGAATTTTAATTAGTGAAATACGTATTTGATCCCCTATCAATAAGCAATATTTCTGGCTCCCAGGTGTCTTTTATACAGGTAAGGATAAGAGATTAGGAGCACTCTCTTAAAGGGACTGCTCCTAATCTCAGTTTGTTACCTGTATAAAAGACATCTGTTCACAGAAGCAATCAATCAGATCCCAAACTCTCCATCATGGCCAAGACCAAAGATTCATTGTAGACCTACACAAGGCTGGAATGGGCTACAAGACCATCGCCAAGCAGCTTGGTGAGAAGGTGACAACAGTTGGTGCGATTATTCGCAAATGGAAGAAAGACAGAATAACTGTCAATTTCCCTCGGTCTGGGGCTCCATGCAAGATCTCACCTCGTGGAGTTTCAATGATCATGAGAACGGTGAGGAATCAGCCCAGAACTACACGGGACGATCTTGTCAATGATATCAAGGCAGCAGGGATCATAGTCACCAAGAAAACAATTGGAAACACACTACATCGTGAAGGACTGAAATCCTGCAGCGCCCGCAAGGTCCCCCTGCTCAAGAAAGCACATGAACAGGCCTGTCTGAACTTTGCCAATGATTCAGAGCAGAACTGGGTGAAAGTATTGTGGTCGAGCTCTTTGGCATCAACTCAACTCGCCGTATTTGGAGGAGGAGGAATGCTCCCTATGACCCCAAGAACACCACCCCACCGTCAAACAGGTGGAAATATTCTGCTTTGGGGGTGTTTTCTGCTAAGGGGACAGAACAACTGCACCGCATTAGAGGGACGATGGACGGGGCCATGTACCGTCAGGGACTGGGCATTTAAAATGGGTCGTGGATGGGTATTCCAGCATGACAATGACCCAAAACACACGGCCAAGTCAACAAAGGAGTGACTCAAGAAGAAGCACATTAAGGTCCTGGAGTGACCTAGCCAGTCTCCAGACCTTAATCCAATAGAAAATCTGTGGAGGGAGCTGAAGGTTCGAGTTGCTGAACGTCAGTCTCAAAACCTTAATGACTTGGAGAGGATCTGTAAAGAGGAGTGGGACAAATCCGGATGTGTGCAAACCTTGGTGCAACTACAAGAAACTTTTGGGAGTGGCCTAATGGTAGAGGGACTTGAAACCGAGGTTGTGGGTTCGAATCCGGCCTGGCAGGATTGAGATGAGGTGAGACACCTTGGCAAGGCACAAACCCCAATCCCGGAGCAATGTGGCCATGCTCCTGATGGGTTAATTGCACATTTACTGCTATATTGTGTATGTGAAAATAAAGCTTATTGACTTAAGTGTTTGTTTTCTGACCTCTGTGATTTTTGTGGTTGTTATTCTGTCTCTCACTGTTCAAATAAACCTACCATCAAAATTATAGATTGATAATTTCCTTGTCAGTGGCCTAAACGTACAAAATCAGCAGGGGATAAAATATTTTTTTCCTCGCTGTATATTTATATATATATATATATATATATATTACCTGAAGTTGTGTCCCCATATTATGCATATAACAACCATAATAATTCCCATTCCCATCCATTCCATAAAAAAACTCATAATAACATTATCATAGTTTCAGTACATGAACAATTGTTTTCAGGGAGTAATTGTTTTCTCCTTGTTTTAATGTGTACATTGTAGTTCTGTACAATCAATGACCAATGCTGATTGGTTCATTCATTTTTCTCTTGCTTTGTTAGGTTTGCAAGTAAGCAGTGATTTTGAATAGTCAACCCTGTTACTATGATTTATAACATTTGACTATTGAAAACTGAATATTTGTAAAAACAAAAAACAACAACAAAAAACATCAGTATTAAATTAATTTTCTAAAAAACTCCTTGCAGTGTTATGACCTTGAGCACTGATATTATAATACAAAAATAACTAACTGAAAATGCTGTTATTGAAATATACAAAAACTGATACACTGTATATATAAAAAAGAACGAATGATGGGTGGTGACATAAGACTAATTATAACATCATATATATTATAATAATTGTTATTATTATTTGATGCCCATTGTAAATTTACTGTGAGGGTACAAGTTTGGCCATATATATATATATATATTTATAAAATGCAAATTCAATTCAATTCAAGATTATTTGTATAGCGTTTTTTACGATACAATCGTTGCAAAGCAACTTCACAGGAAGTTAAGTTTCTAAAATAGATTTATATTGTAGAAACTCAATATAATTAACTTATGGCAAAGTTTGGTTAATTCAGTATAATCGCTGATGGTTGGCTTCCTCTGAGGTCCTCCGAGGTGTTGTTATTCATCTCCTCTCAGGTGTTCGGTCATCTCAGATCATTTAAGGGTTGGATCCAGACTGAAGCTTGTGTAGTTCCTAGTGAAACAGAGAAACAAATAAAGACAATTTGCGTTGTTCCATCCAGGCAAAAATTATCTGTTCAACCCAAGCTAAAGCATAATAATGTGCATTTGTTCAGATAGACTGCAGTACAAGATTGTGAGATGCATTTATGAATGCTTGGCTAAAGAGATGTGTCTTTTAATCTAGATTTAATTTAGAGAGAGTGTGTCTGAACCCCGAACATTATCAGGAAGGCTATTCCAGAGTTTGGGAGACAAATATGAAAAAGTTCTACCTCCTTTAGTGGACTTTGCTATCCTAGGTACTACCAAGAGTCCAGAGTTTTGCGACCTTAGGGAGCGGGTTGGATTGTAAAGCGTGATAGAAGATTACGGGTTAGTCACTATTTGTATGCTTAACCCTTTAGGAGCTAATTGATCATTTAGGGCTTATTAGGCTATAAGGGTTAGGCATCCTGGTAGTGTGTTTGTAATAACGTAATTTAGGAATTTGATAGGTAAACAACAATGCAGTACATAACAAACGGAACGGAAAGGCTTAATAGGTAGCCAGTGCAGAGACTGTAAAATTGGAGTAATATGATCATATTTTCTTGACCTGGTAAGGACTCTAGCCGCAGCATTTTGTACTATCTGTAGCTTGTTTATTGAAGATGCAGGACAACCACCTAGCAGTGCATTACAATAGTCCAGTCTAGAGGTCATGAATGCATGAACTAGTTTTTTCTGCATCAGAAAAACAGTTAACATGTTCCGTAGCTTGGCAATGTTTCTAAGATGGAAGAATGCTGTTTTTGTAACATGGGAAATATGATTTTCAAAAGATAGGTTGCTGTCTAATATAACACCCAGATTTTTGACTGTAGAGGAAGTAACAGTACATCCGTCTAGTTGCAAATTGTGATCACAGAGATTCTGTGTACTGTTTTATTTTGTCCAATAAGTAATATCTCTGTCTTATATGAATTTAATAGGAGATAATTATTGGTCATCCAATCTTTTATATTTTTAACACACTCCGTTAGCTTAGATAGTTTAGAAGTTTCATCTGGTCTTGTTGAGATATATAGTTGAGTATCATCAGCATAACAATGGAAACTAATCCCGTATTTTATAATAATATTACCAAATGAGTTCATTATAAAACAAACTTGAATGCACAGTGGGTTTACAACAGCAATAGGCCTAAAAATTCTCTTGAAATAACACATTTTTGTATAAAATATTTTAGATTGAGTTTTAAATAATTAATTAACTAATTTGTTTATGATATTGTTACTGTTCTGACCCAATTTCCAATGGACAATAAAATATTTCAAAAACATTTCATCAACAAATAAAGCATCTACATATTATGCCCCTAAATCATATTTATGTCTAGTTTAGTTAGTTAAGCTATTCTAAAATTCTGAATAATTTCAAATAACAGCTTTTTTGAGTTTATATCTAACTGTGAACTGCTTGGATTTATTGGACTCCAGATTCAGCAGGTACAGAATCATTGATAGTGTGTTTTTAGACCTCTAGCGCCCTCTGTCTGTGTCTTATAGAAATGCTGACAAAAGGATTTCAAATATAAACTTCGTAAAACATAAAATGACACAGAAAAATATTGAACAATCGAGAACAAAACATAGCAATTTTCCCAGTCACCATTCAATACAAATCTTTTTTATTGACATACTGTTCCAGTCATTGTTTCCAATCTGCAGTGCAGGTTCAACTTTGGAAACTCCTGGAGGTCTTTTACACTTTAAACAGGGCTGTCCGCTGCTCATTTTTTAATAGGACAGGGGGTGCAAGTTTGTATTAGAGGCCTGATCTAGAATTCCGAGTTCCTCCATTGATACTAAATGTCAGAAATACCAGTAGTCTAGACATTATTCAACTGTTGGCTCTGGGGTACCAATACAAGGAATTACTTAGTAAGCTGAAACTGTCAGTGTAAATGCTTGATATAAGGTGCTCTCTTAAGTTAATGGGCTTTTAAACTCTTGATTCATTACTCAATGACAGCAGCAAAAAACAAAAGCCTTTATTGCAGAAATAAAGATCTAAAAGTGAGCAGAGGGAAACAAGATCATCAGTTTTCTGACCATCACTCATGATGTTTACGTTCCCTAAAATCATCAGTTCTGACCTAAGATTATCATAATCAGGACATATTAAAAAAACATGATGCTGAAGGCTAAGTCTAGACCCAAATCCTTCATGAAAATGCAAGTTATTTAAAAAAAACAATTGCATAATTCAAATGAATGAATACCATGAGGGAAAAGCCCATTACCCAAGTTAGCATTAAGTTAGCCTGCAGCACAAGACTTACTGCATTTCACCATGTTGCTAGTCACATGACATGTCAGGCTGGCAACTGTGGCAGAATTAACCATGCTATTAATCCGTAGTTTAATTCTTTTTCCTGTTTTTCCCTGCGGATAAATCAGGGGATACGAACCATATGGTCATTATATAAAAGGGTATAGCTAAAAGAAAAGCTAATTGAATAAATTAAACAGACCAGCATCCAAATAGGCAATGTTTCCTGTAGAACACAGTATACAATTGATTAGCACTCCTCAATCTCGTTGACAAACATGCGCTTGGTCATTTGAGTTTATATGATCGTCTTTAATCCCCTCCGTGGCATTTTGGCAGCTGCCCTGGCCTCTCATCTTCATCTCTCCCTCTCTTTTTTCTTTCACGCTCTCTCTGTGTTGGTTTACACGTCGCTGGCTCTCTGTGTTTGCAGGCAGCGGCTGGAAGCACCCGGTGGGAGTGTAGGTGGGCTGAGGAAGCAGTGGTTTGCCAGGATTTGCTCAGACGCTGTCTATCTCAGGAACTGGCATGGGGTCGGGACTCCCTGTCTGTTGAGAGGCACACAGAGGTTCACAGGGCTGGCTGAGCGATTCTGCCGACAGGCTCTTGCTAGACAGAATACTGCTAAGACTCGGCTTCCGGACGCCCCGTGGCTGGGTCTCGATCTCCACACGGACCTCAATATTAGTCCCTTCCCTGCTGTAAACAACAACAAACACTTTGAAATTTTGTTTAGGAAAAATAAATCGATTATGTTATTGATAGTGTGATTTATGCTCATTTTTAAAACCCTATCTGATAATTTTAAAAATGTTAAATGCAATTCTCACATGCAATAACTTGGACACACATATTTACAAGATGAGCTATATAAAAAAAAAAAAATCACATTTTGATATATTTCTGAGGAGATATAAATGTCAGGGTCATTTTGATATCATTATGAAATTAGAAATCCTGAATAAAATAACTAAATATTTGTAAAAAGAAAACGTTAAGTGGTTTAGCACAATTTCATATTATTATTTCATAGAAAAAAATTGAATAGTCGTTCAAAAGTTTGGGGTCAGTATTTTTTGTAAAGAAATGAAAACGTTTATGCATTAAATTGATCCAAAATGACAGTAGGCATTTATAATGTTACTAAAGATTCATGTTACCTTCTATTCATCAAAGAATCCTGAAAAGTAAATAAAATAAAACATGAAGCAGCACAACTGTGTTCAACATTGAACATAATAAGAAACATTTCTTAATCAGCATATTAGAATGATCTCTGAAGGATCATGTGACACTGAAGTGTGGAGTAATGATGCTGAAAATTCAGCTTTGAAAAAAAAACCTGGTATTTTACATTTAAATAATGTTTTACAATTTTACAGTATTTTTATTGAAATACATACTGCCTTGACAAACGTAAGAGACTTATTTAAAAAACATTACAAATCTTACCCCAAACTTTTGAATAGTAGTGTATATATTTTAACAGAACTGCTTCAATATTTATAAAAAAATAAAATAATCATGACATTTGCTGACCTCAAAGCAAATGTGTGTGTGCTGCTGAAGGCACATTCCTCAACAACATCCACATCGTCTGACTGAACAACCTGCTCAGTGTTGTCAACATGTCCATCATTAGGAGGTTCAACTGAGTCCTTTGCTCCAGACTGGATTACACTGGTGCTGGGAAGCGGCATCACTTCCTCCACATTCACACTCACTTCCTGTACACTTCCGTCGGATAGAGCTGGTTTGGTCTGGCCGGTCCAGTGATCACTGACTACATGAGAAAATAGAAGATCTTCAAGAGAAGTTTAAATGTCATCAGATCAGGCCAAACGGTGAGCTTAATATTACAAAACAAATATTTCTGCACTACAGTTACAATGTTTCAAATACAAACTCATACATAGTGATTAACAATTTATAATAAAGTAGGATCATTTTCTAGCAAACAGTGTCATGAGTAATGTACAGTATAGTGTTGGGTAAGCAGCGTTGAAACTGTAGCTTCCCAATCTAAAAAAACATCTATAATCTAAAGCTACTCTTTTAAACTAGTAAGCTACACATATTACTAGCAAAAAGATACTATTACATTACAAACAGTTAGCTACACTAAAAGCTTGCAAAAAATAGCTAACTACAAAGAAGGTGTATAGTGTGGTTAAATTACAGCAAATATACTCTTAAAATGTATTAGCTACACTAAAAAGAAGTAGCCAACTACAGTAAATATGTTTAAAGTGGTTAAACTACAACAAAGATACTTTTAGAAGTAGTTAGCTAAACTTAAAAACTCCTAGTAAAAAGTAGTTAACTACAGTAAATCAGTTTAAAGTGGTTAAACTACAACAAAGATACTCTTAGAAGTAGTTAGCTAAACTTAAAAACTCCTAGTAAAAAGTAGTTAACTACAGTAAATCAGTTTAAGGTGGTTAAACTACAACAAAGATACTCTTAGAAGCTACACTTTAGCTACACTAAAAGCTAAACAAAATTAGCCAACTACAGTAAATTAGTTTAAGGTGGTTAAACTACAACAAAGATACTCTTAGAAGTAGTTAGCTAAACTTAAAAAAAACTCCTAGTAAAAATAGTTAACTACAGTAAATCATTTTAGTGTTAACTACAACAAAGATACTCTTAGAATAGTTAGCTAAACTTAAAATCTCCTAGAAATGTAGTATTAACTACAGTAAATCAGTTTTAGGTGGTTAAACTACAACAAAGATACTCTTAGAAGCTACACTTTAACTACACTAAAAGCTAACAAAAAGTAGCTAACTACAGTAAATCATTTTAAGATGGTTCAACTACAACAAAGATACTCTTAGAAGTAGTTAGCTAAACTTAAAAACTCCTAGTAAAAAGTAGTTAACTACAGTAAATCAGTTTAAGGTGGTTAAACTACAGAAAATATACTCTTACAAGCTACACTTTAGCTAACTAAAAGCTAACAAAAAGTAGCTAACTACAGTAAAATCAGTTTTAAGGTGGTTTTAAACTACAACAAAGATACACTTAGAAGTAGTTATCTAAACTTAAAAACTCCTATTAAAAAGTATTAACTACAGTAAATCAGTTTTAAGTGGTTAAAACTACAGAAAAGATACTCTTGGATAAGCTACAGTTAAAGCTACATTAAAAGCAACAAAAAGTAGCCAACTACAGTAAATCATTAAGGTGGTTAAACTACAACATAATACTCTTAGAAGTAGTTAGCTAAACTTAAAACTCCAATAAAAAGTAGTTAACTACAGTAAATCATTTAGGTGGTTAAACTACAGAAAATATACTCTTACAAGCTACACTTTAGCTAAACTAAAAGCTAACAAAAAGTAGCTAACTACAGTAAATCAGTTTAAGGTGGTTAAACTACAACAAAGATACACTTAGAAGTAGTTATCTAAACTTAAAAACTCCTAGTAAAAAGTAGTTAACTACAGTAAATCAGTTTAAGGTGGTTAATCTACAGAAAAGATACTCTTACACGCTACAGTTTAGCTACATTAAAAGCTAACAAAAAGTAGCCAACTACAGTAAATCAGTTTAAGGTGGTTAAACTACAACAAAGATACTCTTAGAAGTAGTTAGCTAAACTTAAAAACTCCTAGTAAAAAGTAGTTAACTACAGTAAATCAGTTTAAGGTGGTTAAACTACAGAAAATATACTCTTACAAGCTACACTTTAGCTACACTAAAAGCTAACAAAAAGTAGCTAACTACAAAGAAGCTGTTCAGTGAGGTTAAACTGCAACAAAGATACTCTTAAAACTCCTAATAAGAAGTAGCTAACTACAGCGAACCTATTAAAAGTAGTTAAACGACAGCAAAGCAACTCAGCTACAGTATTAGCAATAGCAAGTTTCACTGAAGCTATGTATAGGGGGTATTATATTATATATAATATGGGTATTCTGTATTATATTATCTCTGCGTAACTGTATCAGCCATAATCTTTTTTCTGGCACAAAAATAGGAATCTCAATATTAAATTGCTAGATAAATACCTTCTGATTTCGATACTGGAGTTAAAAACAAAGCAATATTTCTAATGCAACTGAACTACTGTCAGGCTACTGAAAAAATACAGGTAGTTAAATTAGCAGTGGCACAACATTTAAGTTAACTGTAAATGTATATTCATACAGCCAAATTTCAGGAAGTTGGACTTACAGTTGGCCAGATCTTCCAGCTGTATGTTCCGCACTTCAGGAGGTTCAGTTTGTGGCCTGCACCAGCCATTACGACACAACGACATGGGCACGACCCCGTAGATGTACGTCAACATAAGAGGCACTCCCACCCCTTCAAACACAAAAGATTGACTAAATTAGAATTAATTATGAAGGTATTGATTTTCATTATAATAAATACAGAAACATTTGTATAAGTGTACAAGAATACACAATGAAATACTCAAATCACAGACATATTTAGCTCAAAAGTGAACTTATTTTCAGATGAATTATGTTAAAGAAGGAAAAGGGGCAAGAATGCACATAATAGCAACATAAATACACAGAGGCATAATGCTAGCAGCAAAGACAAGGACAACACACAATAATAGAGACAAAAGGCCATGATCCTCCTGGTTCTGGATCAGAACAGAGTGGCATTGTTGATGGGGACATTGAAGGGGACAAGGCCCCTCTGTGGCTCTCCTGAGGAGAGGTCAGAGCTGCAGAACAGACAGGGCTATTCAGAGGGGAGAATGAGAGGGAACATAGGCTTTGGGTTTGCGAGGAGAGCACAGAGTCGTGAATGTGCTGCGCTCAGGACTTCACGCTATGCCATGGAGATCGCTCTGACATTTTAGTTGGAGCCGGTTGCTGTAATCTTCCCCTCCCCGCTCCAGCTCTCACAGGAATGCCAAAGCAGAAGATAGATGAGTCATCAGAGACGACCGGGGCAGTTGCCGTGTGTATGTGCGAGCATGAATGAAACAGCTGCATTCACATATGTAAGCTTAAATGTGTGCAATATGGATGTTAAAGGATTAGTTCACCCCTCACAAAATATTGGTTGCTTACCCTCAAGCCGTTCTAAAGCCGTATGATTTTCTTGCTTTTGTGGAACATAATAAATATTTAATAACGAGTCAGTTGCTATTTTCCATACAATTACCGGAGACGTTTAAGCTCCAATAATGTTTAAGCTTTATAACAGATGCCAATGCAATATGAATAAAATATTATAAATGTGATCTTTCAAAGTCAAATGATAGCTTTGTTTGATTAACTAACTTAAGCATATGTTGTTATTCACCTGAATCATGATGAAAACATCTGGCTCAAGATAACTTTTTCTAAAATTTCCAGTGAATAATGTCTCTATTTCAGCCTGTTTCGGCTTCAGATGACATTTTAAGCTTCACAGAAAAAAGTTGTACGGGTTTGAAATTATTTTTAGGTAAACTATCCCGATAAGTGTGTTTGTTTTAAGTTCTTCCTTTCTTATTCAATGTCTCAACTGAGAGGCAAATTAGCTTCATTTGTCTGAACTCATGCCAGAACATAATTCAGCTTCTTTAAATTTACATGACCCAACAATATGACTACTACAGTGCTCCTTGGTTTAATATCCCTTTTCCCCACATTCATATTCAATAATATAAAAAAGACTTTTAGTGACAGTTGTGAATATTAAAAAGAAAGCTTTATGCATTGTGTTAAACATATGTATAGAAGTAATAAGTACTAACCACAGTGATTTACATGTTCATCATGTTATATGCAACCAGCAAGATGGATGGATGATTTTCTTACCGACAGTAATGGCTGCTATGACTGGAGACACAAAAACAGACATCATGACCCCACTGGCCACTGTCAGATAATGTTTACTTCCTGAGATATTGTTTTTCTTACAGCGACCATGAACCTGGCAAGCAAACAGATACAAACATAAAGTTTGTACAAGCATACAAGCATAAAACGTAAATTACACTTTCACACTTTTTTTGTGTGAAGAAGTACACATTTTAAATAATGATGTTCATGGATACATAATTTATAATAAACATTGTGTAAAACATTCTTCTGATGTTTTTTAGGGTCCTCCTGAAGAGCACAATGGCATTCATAAAGTTATGACAGTGAAACTCTCTCTACTTTCTTTGCAAACTTGTTCTATATCAGACTTACCGGCTGTTTGAAGGAGACAGGTCTGGTGGATTTACATAAATTTACATATATGCATTCGGTAGCACTTTTCTTATAATGAGCATACAGCCAAGGGCATGAACCTTGTCTTATTATCATCCCAGAGATATTAAAAGGTCACTGGGAACATTTCATCACAGAGTGGACATGATAATGCAGCAAACTTTAGGTCTTTACCTTGCGGGCCATATAAATCGGGATGCCTACAATGATGACTGGTATCGCAATGCCTGCTATAAGTGAGATCACCACCGGAGCCCCGAGCAGCATGCCCACCTGCCACAAAACCTTGCGGGTCTGCGACCATGGCTTCTTTCCCCAGAAAGTGCAGCCTGAGGGACTGTGAGGAAGATAAATGAAAGTATTTTTCACTCACATAGCTGTGACATGTACATGACATGAGGTTAAAGATAAGACAAGGAATATTAGCCAATAAACGCCAGACACACGCACACTGTCTCATTGAATCAATATTTTATGATCTCATCGTCAATTAGCCTCATGCACCGCCTGGGTGGATTACAACCCTTTACGGTCAATGTCACTTCCTATTCTGTTCTGTGTGGTAAAGTATTACAGGCTACTAGCTTAAAAGGATAGTTCACCCAAAATGAAAATGCTGTCATTAATTACTCACCCTCATGTCGTTTCAAACCTGTAAGTCCTTCGTTCAACACAAATTAAGATATTTTTATGAAAGGTAGTAAGGACAAAACTTTGCGCACAAAAGCTACTCTCGTAACTTCATAAAATTACAACCACTGATGTCACATGGACTATTTTAACGATGTCCTTACTACCTTTCTGGTCTTGAGTGTGGTAGTTGCATGCATTGCTGTCTATGCAGGGTCAGAAAGCTCTTGATTTCATCCAAAATATCATTATTTGTTTTTCAAATTAAAGGTTTTACAAAATTGGAACAACATTAGGGTGAGTTATTAATGACAGAACTTTCATTTTTGGGTGAACTATCCCTTTAAAAGCCAATCTGAAATTAAATATTTGAAACACAACACTTTATTAGTGATGAATGCTGATTATCATCTTATAACAATAACCAAATTTCAATCCAAAGGTTTTTTTTCAATCCAAAAAAGGTTTAGCACATCAATGTTTACAGATACAGCTGATAGAAATGCTAATTAATGCTAAAATTTTGCAATAGGCGACACAATATTTTTTAATTTTAACTTTAGTAAATACACTCTAAAATGCTTCAAATGTTGCCTTTTTGTCTGAAAAAATTACTTTAACACAAATGAATGTGGTATCACTTGACAGAATTACATTTTACATTTACATTTATGCATTTAGCAGATGCTTTTATCCAAAGCGACTTACAGTGCATTCAGGTTATACATTTTTTTGTCATTACATGTGTTCCCTGGGAATCGAACCCACAACCTTTGCGCTGCTAACGCAATGCTCTAACCACTGAGCCACAGGAACGCATGCTAGGAACACATGCTAGGAACACAGAATTAGACAAGGGAATGTGTTCACCCAAGGGCTAGTTCACCCAAAAATAAAAAGATTTAAGCACCGTCATGTCATTCTACACATTATTTATTCTGTGGAACATAAAGAATATATTTTCTTTTTTTGGCATTATTACGATAGGACAGTTTATATCTGACAGGAAGTGAAGAGGGAGAGAGGGGGGGTGGGGTGGGTGTGGGCAGGTCGAGAAAGGTCATCGAGCCAGGTCAAACTCAGGACATCCGTAGTACTACGACGCTGTATGTCAGGACCGATAGCCTCATGGGCAGGAAAGAATATATTTTGAAAATGTGAAAATCAAAGGTTTCAAAACAACACTGACCCGCTGAAAAACAAAACAAACAAAAAACTATCAGACATTTTTCTAAATATCTTCTTTTGTCTTCCACAGAAGAAATAAAGGTACACAGGTTTGGAATGACATGAGGGTGAGTAAAGGATGACAGAATTATTTATGAATTCTGTCATTTCATGAAAATATTTCTCTGCCCGACTGGAGCCCAGCAGAATGGGATGTTCATTAAATTAAGAACCCTGCTTCTGGCAAATCGTGGGGGTTGGGTTGCATGGAAAGGGAAATATGAACAGAGATTTGTACTGATTAATTTGATGAAAGTCGGTGCTGGCCGGCATCCAAGAATGGAAAAATCTATCAGAAATCAGCTTTAGTGCAGCGATAGCTCACTGATACGGGTAGCAAAGTCACTATTTTAAAGATCAGACCTCTGAAACGGCTCAGCTTCAGCAAGACTTGTGTTTATTAAGAGTAATTAAGAAAATCTGATAATCTGTAACATGTTCATGAAGTCGGCAACACAAGCAACTTGGCACAAACTCAGTATTGTAGGGCCAGAAAAACATATCTGACATTCTTGTGCTGCAGAATTACCCCTGTTTAGCTTGGACTGAATGTGTCCGAGAGTAGCTTAATAACAGATCACAGACTCTGGTGACTGCTGGGGATGAATGTGGGTTATGTGCTTGCAGGCAAATGTCCTATATTTGGTGGTGAAAGCTCTGCACACTGGATAAATATTCTGTAACTGTTAATTAGAGATTGCACAATTGCCTACAGTAACTTAATCAATTAATAAATGCAGGCAGATTTAAAAGCAATAAGAGTTTAATTTGCGCACACCCACAGACCAAATTTTGCATACAAATCTGCAGGCACTTTCAGAAATAAACTCACTCTACAATTCTGATTAATATGACTTCCAAAGCTAGCACAGTTTTTTTGATCAGTCTGCTTGGACATAAAGTATTTAGAAGGTACAGATTTGATACAGTGTGCATTTTCACTTTTAGAGGGATCAAATCTCTGAAACAGTTTGAGTCAGCAAGTAAACTAGATATTCACGATCAAAACTGCATAGTCCATTATTTTCAGATTTATGTCTATGAAATAATTAGTACTCGTTTTTGTGGGACATTTTTGTGGGAACTATTACTTTAGTGTCACATAATCCTTCAGAAATCTTTCTAATATGCTCATTTGCTGCTCAATAAACATTTTTGATTTTTATCAATGTTGAAAACAGTTGTGTTGCTTTATATTTTTATGGAAACCATGAAACTTTTATTTTCAGAATTGACTGATAAATACAAAGTTCAAAAGAACAGGATTAATTTGAAATAGAAATAACATTATAAATGCATTTACAGTGTCTTGATAATTTTAATGAATGCTTGTTATTAAACATTTTTTTTTAAATATTACTGACCCCAAACCTTTGAATGATAGTGTATTTCAAATAAACTCACCCTTAAAATGTGTAAAAAACCAAACTGACCTGTGGTTGGTCACTTTACATGTCTCATCCTGTCTAAGTAAGCATTTTTACACAAAATAAACTACAATGCAGACCAGACCTTTACCATTAGCCAAAGATCTGGCTACGTGCGACTACTCTTACTGTAACTTGATGACCGTGTGTATTGTGTGTGTGTGTGTGTGTGTGTGTGTGTGTACCTGAGGTAGTGCACATCTGTGATCTCCTGCATGCACAGCCAACAGAACTGACAAGCACACACTGTACAGTTCATTCTGTTGCAGCTGCCATCATTAGTCTTCATGATGTAGGCACCACAACGTGGACAGGGCTTGATCTCCTCTGCATCTTCAAGATTAAAAGCAGAACAAACATCTTAGCCAGTGGACACCAAACAGATGTTAGGTTAGTCCCTCAATGTTTGTGCCATACCACCAGGCTCCTCGTTGAAGACATAGAGCGTGGAAACATCATTGGCTCCTGACGTGTGGCGAGCACGCTGACGCCTGGCTTGGTCACAAGTCTGGTCTGGGTGCCACAGCTGGCGGCAATGGTAGCAAAACTCGGTTTCACAGCCTTCCCGACCACAGCTCAGCTTGGGGCACTCGGCACAGCCGTAAGCTATCACTGCATAGCTAATGAATGATAGAAATAAAACGAGGAGATTAATTCATATTTACCTTTATATTTATATTCATATTCATATTCATATGTGACCCCGGACCACAAAACCATTCTTAAGTCGCTGGGGTATATTTGTAACAACGGCCAATAGTATGGGTCAAAATTATAGATTTTTCTTTTATGCCAAAAATCATTAGGATATTAAGTAAAGATTGTTCCAGGAAGATATTTGCTAAATGCTCTACCGTAAATATATCAAAACTACATTTTTGACTAGTAATATGCATTGCTGAGAACTTAATTTGGACAACTTTAAAGGCGATTTTCTCAATATTTAGATTTTTTTGCACCCTCAGATTCTAGATTTTCAAATAGTTGTATCTCTATATCTCCATATATTGTCCTATCCTAACAAACCATACATCATTGGAAGGTTTATTTATTTAATGGTTTTGTGGTCCAGGGTCACATATATGATTTATATTATATATATAAATATATATTAAATATATTTCTTAAATATATACATATAAACATACACAGTAAACAGACATATATTATGTAAACATAAAGTTTTATTTTGCATACGATTAATCGCGATTAATCGATTTTAACAGCATCAATTAACAATAATTAATCAACATGAATGCTCAGATGTGGGAACTTCCGGGTTTACCATATTTGATGTGCTCTATGTATGTGTGCTGATAATTGTTTATGTGAGAATATTGAACAATACAAAATACATATTGTCACTATCCACACAATATATATTGTTGCATTTTTGTATTGTGACACGACCCTTTGTTACACCCCTATTAATCAATATGTTAAACACATAATTTTATATGTGAGCATATGCCACTGTCTAGCACATATGGTGGTTACCGCTATCATTGTTATTATTTTGCACCCCAGTCACAGTAGTAAAGAGAGAGGATGCTCTTGGGTCCATGTGGAGAGACTGCAGATGATACCTAATACCATCTTGTTGACAAGAAATGGCAAACATCCACGGGTTCCCATCACTAACCTGATCTGGTTACCATTCCGAAACCTAACGCGAGCCTAGAGGACTATACATAATGCACCACAGAGGAGTGTGTGCTTTACGCTGCAGCGTGTGTGTGACACAAGGATTCTAGCAAAAACCTCCTTCACATGGTTTTTAGCTGGTTGACACTAGTTTAGATGGCTAATCAGCAGGACTACCGGCTGGTTTGGCTGGGGATGACCTAGTAGACCGTTTTTGTCAAACTGATTAGAGCTGATAGACCACCATGGCTAAACCAGTGGAGAAACCATAGTCTGAGAAACTACCAGCAATCTTTTTGAGACTATTTTTGTTATCATATTTCTTTTTTTTTACTAACAATTGTTTCTTGCAAGCAGTTCCACTGAGTAATATTATGTGGTGCCTCTATGTCAGCAAGTTTGCTTTAAAAGCAATCTAACCTACTGTACCTAGCAAAGATATACAGTATCGTTACTATATGAGTTATTGAGAATCAGGTTTTTAATTATCAGCCGTTATTATACATTTCTCATCCCTATTTTTTTGTCATTGTCTGACCCTCACATCAAGTTAATATTTCAACTCATGAAAAAATGAATGGAATTGTTCAACCTAATCTTTGGTAAATATCAAAATGAATATCCATTTTCATGCCATGCTTTAAAATCCCATGATGCTTAAATTCACTTGTGGCATTTAAAACAACTGATATAAATTGTAGTGTTTTTATTAATAAAATATTTTAAATAATATTTTATTATATTATATATTTGTATTATTTAAATGAAATAGTATAGATATAATTTAATTTGAGAATTAGAATTATGATTGTAAAATTAAAATGATAGAATTGTAATTTTAATATTGGTCATAATGTAAAAATAATTATCTTTTAGTATCGGCCAGAATATTAATTGTATAATCTATTGTTAAAATTCTAATTTATATATCAAATTATAGTTATAAAGTTATAGTTTATATATATATATAGTTATACATTATATATATATATATATTTCAAATTATAATTATAGTCAGTATAGGCACTTTTCTACCACTTTAAATTTAAACTACAGATTTAGAAAACTTAAAAATCTGAAATTTTGTGTATAAATTCCAGAATTTTTTGTATGAAATGAAGATGTTTTTGCACAGTAATTTAATATGTTGAGTGTGGGGGTAAATCAAATGGTGTAAAAATATTCCACTATAATGGCACCAATGTGCTTGGTGGCTGTGCTTCATCATCATGTACATTCAGTTATATTTATGTTCTAACCTGCAATCTGGCGCCGGGCACCAGCGCGTGTCTGGATCAGCAGCTAGAAAGCGGCGCAGCTGAAACTCTTCAAAGCGCTCCAGCAGTGCACCGTCATCCAGGATGGCACGGACATCGGGCAGAGCCAGAGCTTCAGGGCACTGTGGGCAGGCGATACCCACGCGGCTCTCTGAGATCTCGATGCGTAGATATTGGCGCAAACAGTTCATGCAGGCACGATGCTGGCAGGAGGACAAGCGAGGGAAGTGACCGCGTGGTTGACTCAGGAGGCAGAGCGGGCACTCGACCAGGTGCTCCAGCAGCTGCTCCTGACTGGAGGAGGACAAGGACAGTACACCCATTGAGCCACTGCTCCCACACTCTGCACCTCCCTTGTCATCTCCCACTCCACCTCCTTCCCCTTTCTCAGGATCTCCTCCATCCCTACCGCCCTCTAATCCAACATCATTGTGAGCCCGGTCCTGAGAGGAAAGACAAAATGACTGAGGGCAGTACTGAAAGTTATGACTTTTTCTCAGGCTAATGAACATTTTGAACACTTTGGTGCCCCACTGGAAGTGGTCCATATGGCGGCGCAAATGTCCAGTGTGGGAAGATTTGTTTTCATTGTATGGAAAAGAGCAGCTTGCACATTTTTATAAGTATTTCCTTTTGAGTTCCATGAGGAAAAGGCCATACAAGTTTGACAGATGATGACAGTTTAAAGTGAATGAATATGTGAATTGATTGGTCTGACCAAATTTTAGACATGAGATTTTCTTTCTTTCTTTCTTTCTTTCTTTCTTTCTTTCTTTCTTTCTTTCTTTCTTTCTTTCTTTCTTTCTTTCTTTCTTTCTTTCTTTCTTTCTTTCTTTCTTTCTTTCTTTCTAGCAAGTTGCATTCAAAATCCACTTAGTTCAACAATCTGAGGGGCATGACTGACTGGCCATGATATTTACCAGGTGAAATGAAGCATTACAGCAACTGCTTACAGAATACAGAAATTAAACTGAAACATATGTACGGGTTACAGAATAAATGTAGATGTCGTCTTACTTGTTCCACATGCTCATGCTCATTGGGTGTGAGAGTTATGGCCACTTCCTCCTTGTTCAAAGTCCCGGTGGGCTTCTCAATCCTGGGGTCAGATTTGGGCTTTCGGCTGAAGAAGCTGAGAAAACTGAGGGACTGTGACTGCTGCTTGGGTCTCTTCATTGTACAGAGCTGGACAGTCCAGCCAAAACAGCATGAGCGGATCGGGCCCCTTTTGTTTGTGTGTCTCTGTTTGTTTCTTATGGTCTGACACTGAACATTGGCAAAGAGACCATTGTGAGAAAGTACGAAAACTGTCCACAACAGAGTTCCCTGATCAAGGTCATCCTTGTTTTCTTCTCAGATTAAATGTTTTCTGTTTCTTCAGTTATCCAAAAGCACCAAAAATGTTCATCCCTGAAAAGAAAACATAAACAGAATTATGAGATGTGAAAGTAAGATTGTTGCAGAAAACATCTCCCAGTGCACATCCATTTAAAACAATGGGGACAGAATTTTCAGCTTTTTGCTGAAAATTGCTGCTCAAGAAACATTTATTTTTATATTATCATCAATTTATCAATGTTAAAAACAGTTGTGCTGCTTAATATTTTAGTGGAAACTGTCATATATTTTTCAGCATACTTTGATGTGCAAGTTCAAAAATTCAAACAGAAATTTTGTAATGTTCTGTCACTTTTTAACATTAATTAAACATTAATGTGTCCTTGCTGAATAAAAATATCAATTTGTTAAAAAAAAAATTATATATATATAGAACTATATATATATATATATATATAGTGTGTGCATACACAATAAGTCATGCAATTAATAAATAGCAAAGTATTTTACAAATAGCATGAATTATTATTTAAGAAGTATTATACATTTCAGAAGAATAACACCATTTGCTATTTTACAAACTGAAACTACATCCGAAATTAAAAACATGTTTATCGTTTAGATGTTTTCAAGTCAACGTATCTGTGAATTGAATTTTTATGAATTAATTAACAGATTTGGAAAAAAATGCATTAGCATCGCATCATTGACCCTGCAAACAATTTCTAAAAGCATCAGGCTTATAAACTATTTCCATCTTGTCTCACATTTCCAAGTCAGGTGTGACTGATTAATAAGCTACAAACAGATGTTTCCAAAGACCTTGATTATTTCCTGGCTTGTATTCCACCCACACACAGAGACACCTGCATACTGCATACTTTGATTGAGAGGGAGTTATTGTGTGCTATGGAGTAACGTAGCGTCGTGGAATGGAATGGAGAATTCTAAGCTCTATTTTATCTCGATACATGATCGTGTGAAATTAATCTCCCAGGTGGACCACACACTATTACACTCATATCAACAGTCAACATGTAATGGAGAAGGAGATGTCAGACAGACGATATATAGTCCAGACTGACTTCTTTTCCCAATGGAAGGATTCAGAAGCTCTAGTGTGGGGATGGGGGTTTTACTTTCTATTCTTAATGCTACTCTCTTCCAAAAGAAACACTCTTGTGGAGAACCAGACTTGAAGATGGACAGTGATGCCCCTGGCAGACACCACATCAGCTAACATCATTACAGAGGAACATCATGTCCAAGCGTTTAAAAATTGAACGGTAACACTTTACAATAAGGTGTCATTTGATAACATTAGTTAATGTATTAACTAACATAAACAAACAATGAACAATGCATTTATTAATTTATTTATTAAACTTTGTTAATGTTAGTTAATGAAAATACAGTTGTTCATTGTTTATTCATGTTAGTTCACAGTGCATTAACTAATGTTAACAAGCACAACTTGTGATTTTAATAATGCATTAGTAAATGCTGAAATTAACATTAAATATCATTAATAAATGCTGTAGAGGTAATGTTCAATCTTAGTTCATGTTAACTAATGTTGTTAACTAATGTTAACTGATGAACCTTAATGTAAAGTTACCAATTGAACAGACGTATCGCTTCAAAATATGATCTCATTTGACCAGTGCTATTATTGTTAACTAACACTAAAACTAAAACTATTAAAAAATGAAAACTGAAAGCTGAAACAATATATAAATATTAGATGATAAAAATATTACGAAAATGTTCAAATTAACTTAAACTGAAACAAGAAAGCTAAATAAACTTATAAAGAAAAAAAAAAGACAAAATCACAAAACAAAATTACTAACATTTAAACTAAAGTGAAAACTGAACATATACAAATAAATCTAAATATGATATATAAATAGTACAATCGTACATAAACTAAAATAACACTGCATTTGACAAGTTGTTTAGCTCTTTTGAAAGTGAAAGTGACGTGACATACTACCAAGTATGGTGACTCATACTCGGAATTTCGTGCTCTGCATTTACCCATCCAAAGTGCACACACACAGCAGTGAACACACACACCGTGAACACACACCCGGAGCAGTGGGCAGCCATTAATGCTGCGGCGCCTTGGGAGCAGTTGGTGGTTCGGTGTCTTACTCAAGAGCACCTCAGTCGTGGTATTGAGGGTGGAGAGAGCACTGGATATTCACTCCCCCCACCTACAATTCCTGCCGGATTTGCAAAGCACATAATCATGAGGATCGATCTCGTTCAGGCTTTACAAAGACAGTTTTGCAAAGGAAAAACATTTTGATCAGGTCATTAAAAATGAATAAAATGCAGATTCAATTCTGTGATATTGCCTATTAAGCTACTTAGAAAAAAGCAGTACTTCAAATGTTATGGTCATTAGAAATACAATGGTCATAAGAGAAAATCAATGACTTATTATTCTTGTGGTAATGGGTCTTAATAGTAAAACATCTACATTTCTTACACTTAACCTTGCTAAAAACAATGTCTATTAAATTGTTTCTAGAGAAATACTTATTAAATCCATGGGCCAAAAAAATTCACGATCCTCTAATGATCAATATTTTGATCTCAGATAAGCAGCATCAGCCCCTCTGGCAGCATTACGTAATTAAAGAGAGGGTCTGTGACTGTGTCTTGCCTTTGACTGCCCCATTACTCAACAGAACAGAAACCAATAAAGAGGAAAGACATATAATATCAAGGCCATTCAAAACGCTGACAAGCAGGGGTTTTAAAATGCACTGGACCAAGCGTTGAGCGTGAAGAAAGGGTCATACAGTTATAATGGAGGCTGTGGGAGTACAAAGCTGGATTTTAATGCATTAAATGATACATTAAAACTATTACAGAATGCATTTGGACATTCTGCTTTAAAATGATGAGCCAGGCAACATGGCTCATCTAATTGCATATCATTATTATCTAATAGGCCTATAATACTCACCAACAGTCTCTTGCATATATGTAAAATAAATACTTGTATCATGTATACTGCAGTATATAGTGGGACTCAGTGATGAGACAAAGCCCACATGTGTTGTTTTATAGCTTCTCTGGCCATAGAGCAAAATCCTGTGGCTGAGATCTTTGGATTGGCTTCGGTGTGTTTTCTTTCTCTTCATTCCCTGGACTATTTGTGGACATGAAGCCTACTCAACAGTTTTCTTTTTTAACCACATTAAGCAAAGTTGGGCAACAACTTGGCAAACCAAAACTATCAAAGGCCGATGCAATGTTATAATAGCTCTGTTTACAATTATATCATCTTTTGAAGAGGGAGGGGATCCCATTAATACACTGACTAATACCTCTCATCAGGAAAGCATCGTGGCAATACTCTTTAGGACGTTATATGAGGACACACCTCCACATTTGGGCCACGAGCGCATCAGTGATCCGATATTTACACGAACTGTTACTTTAATGATACAGCACGGACCTTTATTTGACATGTATTTACGTACGGAATCACAGGCACTTCAGACGACCTCTGGATTATGCTCAAATGTTGTTTTTAGCGCCGCTTTAAATTGTAATCACTGAAATTCGTTGTCTAAGAACAGAATGTGTAATAATTAATCAGAAGGTCTGACCAGGGCATCACAGCACTGCAGGGAGTGGCAAGGTTATTACGTATTGCCGTTCACCCCTGCCAAATAATATAGTTGTATGCTTAAATGCAGCTTATAATAGACACACGCAGGAAGAAAACAAACATCTTCTGACTAAAAGATAACGCACAATAATTTAATGAAATCAGTCTCTTACCTCCGCTCAGTGCGTTATCAGCTCAGCACCACAGCTTGGCTCCTCCCACTGAGCGGCTGAGGACTCGCAAGCTCTCGCGGCTCCTCCCACTGCTGTAAAACGTCGCTTATTTGCGTGTCTCTCAGCGTTTTTCTGGACTCTGTGGTCCGAGATTCGCCCCATGACGTTGGCGAGGAGATCCCCTTGAAGCTCGAGGTTCCCTCCGCTGCACACCGGCGGCGCCTGCTGCCTGAGAGCTGGTAATGGTCTGCGGGAGAGAGAGCTGCCTGCTGCAGTGATATGAATCGATGGCATGACGTAAAATCACTTACACGAAACACATTTAATGCCATTTGGTAATGAAACAATATCTGACAACGATCTCCGCCTCTAAAAATAACAACAAACAGCTTAACGTTTCGCTTCGTTTAAGAATTGTATTTTCTTTTTATTATTAATAGGCCTATATATATATATATATATATATATATATATACCTCTTTCTTTTCTTACTATTTACTTGTTTACTCGAATACTTTTATATACCTATAGCCTTGTATCATATATAGTATGATAAGTATCATATATATTACATATTTAAAGAATATATTCTAAATATAGAATAGTGCAGTTGTTATCTCTGTGTAGTAAATATGCACATAAATATAATTGTCATTCTGATACTTGAGTATATAGCCTAATAGCAGTAATAGCAAACTATTTCATATAGGACAAAAGGTGCCATAGTATTACATAACATTGACATAATACTAATATATATGTATATTAGATATTACATATTACACTGGACTGTGGTACAACAGACTTTTGCTACAGCAAAAAAATAGTATAGAAAGAAAATATTATAATATTGGCGGCTGTTGTAGCCTATAATATAATATAGTATAGGTATATAAAATAATGTTTTCATAATAATATAACAGATACAAAATTGTTCATAGTTATTGCGCCCAAAAAAATTTTTTATCAAAATGCTTTCCTTTATCTCAGTTACATTATCGGACAACATTCCATAAAAAGAGAAATGTAAAAATAGAGCAACACCCGGAAACGCGTAACTGAGAAAACGGACATACGCAACATAGCGGAAGAAAATGTATACAATGGCAATTTGGAAATCAATTAAGTTATGAAAAAAGAGCATTAATTGCCTTTCTTTGTGGTCGACGTGCTACGGAATGGCGGACCGAGAGCAGTAGCGCCCCGTCAGACGCCGCTGGTTTGCCTCGACGGGAACGGTTATTTGACGTGTCAGGCAGAAAGAGCAGGTATATTTATGACATCTGCTGAGCTTGACAGTATAGCTGGAGTTGAGTGTTTAGATGTGTGTGGTGCATATCGACTGAATAAACACACAGGCTGGGCGGAAAGAGTCCTGCAGTTCAGTAGGCACACACACACACACACACATGCATTTGTCGCACTATGAGTTTAATACATCTTTTATTTGCTGTGAATGTCGCAAGTCTTATTTATCTATATGCCACTGTAAGATTAGCATGTTAGCTCTTAGACGCGCCATGTTATCTGTTATATGGGTTGTGTTGACGTGTATGTCAGTAACGTGTGTTATGTCCACGCTTTTAAAGGATACTTTGGAGAATGAGTTGATTGTTTTCGAGGGAATCCAGAGGAGGCTGCAAATAAAAAGGCTAACTGGAAGATGCCAAGAAGAAAACAACAGAATCCACAACCAGTCAAGTGTAAGCTGCTTTTTCCTCCAATATTATTAGATAAATTAATTAAAACGTGCTTCATTCCTCTCATTTGGTTGGTATTTACTAATTCAGAGAAAAATCATAGAAACTCGTCGTGTGGTCTTGTTTTATTATAATATAAACTTGGACATGACTGTCTAAAATCACCGAATGTTAGCTGTCGTTTAGCAGACTCTTTTGTTACAGTAATAACAGAGACACACCGACTGGTTGGTTATAGTATTATAATTAGTTTATAATATAACTATAAACTATCTATCTATAAATAAATAACTTAGAATTATAAATAAATAGTGATAATTTTGTATTGAAAGAAGCATAATTGCACTGCCATCTGTTTTGACTCTGAATTGTGATTTCAGGTGTCAGACAAGCTGACTGGTAGATTCTTCTGATGATTATATGCTGTGTATCCAGTCTCCTTTATTTTAAAATGTGTAATGTAACTAACAAAAGTAGGAGTTGTTTCTGTGTTTATGTCAGATTTTGAAGACGAGCTGAATTTAGCTGTCTACACGGTGTAGTTCATTTTAATGTTAAGTCATTTTAAGATTTTCAGTCTTACTTGGTAAATAAATGAATAATATTTTACTTGCTGCAAACATAGCTTGCTTCAAAAGTATTGGTTGTTTCATTGTGTCCCCTTTTTCCTTCTAAAGTTGTGATTATTTTCAGTGTTGTCCAGCAGATGGCAGTACAATTACAGTAAAGCCAGAACCGTTACTGGCCGAGTCGATGCTGCATGATTGGCTGTTTCTTTAACATATTTTCCTTTTTTGTTACATGAAAATCACATTAAAACTGTCTTGGAAAAAAATTGCCATTGCCTTCTTTGTTTATTTTTACTGTTTCTATTCAGATATTAATATACCTATAGGTTTTTTAACCCTTGTAAATTGTAAAATATGAAAATCCATCATTAAAAAGTTATATAAATAAAACTCGCAGTGTGATGTCATTTCCACTGTGACTAGCCATTTTGCCACTAGTAAAGATGAAAGATAAACTTCTTTCCTGTCAAGCTGTAATTTAGTCATTTATGCAAAATATTGTGTGAAAACTGAATATAATTTTATTCAGAAAATATTACTAAAACATAACCCCTCTACGATGCATAAATTGTGACATAGTTAAAATGACAGATGAAATAAACTATTATAATATTATTATTACTATATTATTATTCAAGATTTCCACATGGCCAAAAGTGCTTATAGTTGAAGAAACACCCAATTCTTATGATGGTTTTGGGAGTTATATTTATTTCCATTAGTGATTAATTAATTGTTACAAATGAACATAATCCCACAAGATGGTGTGCAGTAAATCTTGTTTGTATAATAAATGTAAGATTCAGCATGATTTACAAAGCTTACAGCTGCTTTTATGGGCTTCATATGGGTTTAGTACATATTTTTACATCTGTTATTATTATTTAGATTTTGACTTTGTTATTCAACCAACTTCTATATATTTACAGAAGTTGTTCGAATAAAAAAATGACAAGAATAAATCATAACAAAGACAAAACACAGAAATAAACACTGAAAAATAATCATTAAAAAATACAATAAAATACACGCATACAGACAAATAATATCAAAACGACATTATCATAAAGATAAGGAGAGAAATGGCACACAGAGACTGTCTATTTTGGGTCAAGTTGCATGATATTTCAGTGTTGTTTTTGCTATTGCTGCTGTATTTGACCATGACCCTTTGCTTTCAGTGGATTCTGAAGATGGTTTAGGCACTGTACGTCCAGCAAGCCTTACCTTTGAGAGCGACTTTCTCCTGGGACAAGAACTCGAGTTTTCAGATCCTGACAATGACAGCAAGATCATAGGCCTTGAAAAGTTCTCAAGTGAGTTACATGAGTTTCTAAGCCTAACATGGGTAGGGAACATTAAAGGGTTCAGACTGTCATGGAAAATCTGGAAATATTGAGGAATTGTCCATTTTTCATTAAAAGTCAAAACAATCATAATTTTACATAGAAATTTCTTGTGATATATATATATATATATATATACACACATACAGAGCTGGGTATATTACTTACAAATTGTAATCTGTTACTGATTCCAGATTACATGACAAAAATTGTAGTCCGTAACGTAATCCGTTACATTACACATTTTAGGTAATATAATCAGATTATTTTGATTACTTTTAGATGACTTTTGACAACTTGCTTATCACATTGATTTAAATAATTATCTTGTACCATAATGATGAAAGAAATGCAAAGAGTAAGAAAATGTGTTCCATTCATTGTAATTTACTACAGGAAGTGCATTATATTACATCAAGTGTTTGTGAGTTTAATGAAAAGCTAACAATGAATTAAATCATAAAAAAATCTAATAAATCAGTTTAAAACAAAGTCCCTTTCAAGGAAAGTCTTTTCACTCTGCGGTAATATTTGTAATATTTGCAAAGTCCTATCTTAATGAATGGGGGAATCCTGAAATCTCAAAAACTTCTTGCTGAACTCGCAATCAAATTACATACATCAATTCAACAACAAAAATCTGAAATGAATTGCCCCATTAATGTTGTATCTTAAAAAGCTTCTTTTTCAGGCTAGACCAGCCAATGCGCATGCACAGATATAACGTGCTTATGACTGCGCATCGGCTGGTCTAGCCTCAGGTTTCTATGGGAACCGGAATCGCTGCAGTGACGCAATGACTTTACCAATCATCGATTGGCTCTTTCATTTAGAAGGTGGGACTATTCCTCCATATTGCTGTTGCAGTTTTTCCCATTAATAAGTATAGGATTGAACAGTCTTTGTATTTCTAGACATTCCCTGCCTCCCAATATGCATACTATCCACCCTATCTGCCCTAAATAGTATTGAAAATTACTTCTATCACATGGATAGTATGCACATTGGGATGCAGGCAATGTTTTATTTATTTAGTCATTTAGCAGATGCTTTTATCCAAAGCGAATTACAAATGAGGGCATTATAGAAGCAATCAAAACCAACAAAAGAGCAATAACATGCAAGTGCTATTACAAGTCCTGGTTAGCCTAACGCAGTACACGTAGGAAGTTTTTTTTTTTTTTTAAGAAAACGAGTATATAGAATATAGAAAAATGACACTTAGTGTTAGTTTTACAAGAAAAGCTAGCAGTTAAAGAATAAATATGCAATTGATAGAGGGTCAAATGTTTGTGTTTTTTTAAATAAAAAGAAGACAGATTAGATCAAATAAAATTAGAATAGAGAGTGCTAGAGTTAGAGGGTCAAATAAAGATGGAAGAGATGTGTTTTTAGCCGTTTCTTGAAGATGGGTAAGGATTCAGCTGCTCGGATTGAGTTAGGGAGGTCATTCCACCAGATGGGAACAGTTAATGAAAAAGTCTGTGAAAGTGATTTTGTGCCTCTTTGGGATGGTACAGTAATGCGTCGTTCACTTGCAGAACGCAAGCTTCTAGAGGGCATATAAGTCTGAAGTAATGAATTTAGGTAAAGGGGTGCAGAGCCAGAGGTGGTTCTGTAGGCAAACATTAATGCCTTGAATTTAATGCGAGCAGCTATTGGTAGCCAGTGCAAATTGATGAACAGAGGTGTGACGTGCGTTCTTTTCGGCTCATTACAGATTAATCTTGCAACAGCATTTTGGATTAATTGTAGAGGTTTGATGGAACTGGCTGGAAGACCTGCCAAGAGAGCATTGCAATAGTCAAGTCTGGACAGAACAAGGAATACATGATTGCTTTTAAAATAGCAATTAAAATAAAACACTTACTAAAAAAAGATTTAATATTTTTATTTGCCTCCATGCCATGTAGCCATTAATCAACATCAAAGAAACCGTGAACATGCAAATGTGATACTTAATTATTGAAATATATTTTATTTAATCTCAGGGGTACTTAAAGTATATACTTAAAGTATATTTGGCAAATAAGGTTTAGATGACAAAAAGCTTTGGAATGCCTGCATTATGTAAATAAGAAATGTAATATATGCATTTTAATGAATTTGAAAGACAAAAGCCTTCCAAAGACATAACATATGAACATATCAAATGCTGTATCGTCACCTGACTAATGACTGTGCAAATGTCTACAAAACTAGACTTTTTGAATGTATATAATCGGTAGGCTATTTTAGAAAGGAAAATTAAAAAATTACAAAGAGAAATTAGGGAGAATCAATGAATTATTAATAATTTATTGCTATTGTGTGATTACATATTCTAGATTACATGTAATCAGTAACTACCCGGCTCTGTATATATATATATTTATGTATTTTTTAAAATAACATTATGGCTACTACTAAATCATGAGGATCTGAAACATGCTTTAGTTTGCTGTATTGCTGGCATTTGTTAGAAGACATATGTGCTCAATACGGGACATTAACTGCAAAGACTGACTTGTAATATTAGTGCTATTATGCAAAAACGTGCTGCATTTTGTCTGTCAGCAAGCAGTGTGATCTTTCATGTACAGATGGAAGTAGTGAGCCTACCGTTCAGGAAAATTTATCTGGTTTTGGCATTCTGACAGAACATACAATTTCAAAATTTCAAATCAGGAAAAATATACACTGTGCCACCACTATTATATAAGGGTCATCAAGACAGTCATCATCACCATCAAGGACACATTATAATAAGACATTTAGTCATCATCATCATCATCATCTCCTCTCAGGGTCTTTATCATAGTTGTCATCATCATCATCATCATCATCATCATCATCATCATCATCATCTCCCCCTCATCATCATCATCAGCAGGACCATTATAGTCATCATCATTATCATTAGGCTGGGTAATCATCCACCTGGGGTTTCTGAAACGGGCGATATAAAGGCTGTTCATACTTCAGACTCACACATTTCTCCAAATTGCATGTGCATGAGGAGCTTGCAGAAGGAAAGCGACGTTTCACGGAAAGACAGTGAGCAGAAACACTATAGCCTTGTCTTTTGTTGGAGTACCTCCTTTTATTTGTTGCATTACTTTAAATTTGTCCACTGGCTTAGTGGGTAAGTATAAATGGCAAATATTTTTCCTATAACTTCAGTTGTTGATATTTTGTGCAAAATGTGTACTTTTGACACCTGTAGATGCATGTGATCTTGCATAAAGGTTTACCTTTACTGTCAACTTATACCGAAATAGTCTTTTTAGCAGCCCTAAATTCTATTTCGAATGCTTGCACACTATCTGAGATTGGAGAAAACATATATATACAGCTGCATAATGTAATGCAGTTTCCTGCTGTGGTCCTGTACAGCTGACATCAGTCTGCCTGGCTTCCCCCTGGGAGACGAGGAGAGCTCCCCCTTCAGCCGCCTCAGTATGGAGAGTGACGCCGACGACCTGCGTGCGACCGAAAGCGAGCGTGAAGAGAGGGTTTCTGAGTCTGCCTTTCCCTCTTACCTCTCTTGCAGGGGCTGTGGTCAGCTCCTTGAAGACCCCCTGGGACCCGGCATGGACTTGGTGGGGCCCTTCTGCATGCGCTGCTGCAAAGGGAATGCGGATGACGTTATGGACAGGAAGCTCTGCTCGGGCTTAGGCTTACAAGCGGAGTCTAGAGGGGGAGGGAATGAGGGCGCTGGTGGCGAGGATGGTTCCCTAAAGCTCCACTCATGCACGCTCTGTGGTTTCACATCACGCTACACTAACCACATTAAAAGGCACATGAAGACGCACAATGGCGAAAAGCCGTACGGGTGTCCGCTGTGCTCCTACGCATCGGCACAACTAGTGAACCTGCAAAGGCACTTGCGCATACACACAGGGGAAAAGCCCTATAAGTGTAACCACTGCACGTTTGCATGCAGTTCCTTAGGGAACCTGAAGAGGCACCAGCGTATGCATGCAGCTGTAAGCCTGGGTCAGAGTGCTCCTCAGCCAATAAGTGGCAGCGGTTTAAACCACACTACCAGGGGTCAGAAGGAAAAGGAAGCAGCTCCTGCCCCCACCGAAGGTAAGTAAGGTTCTGCCTTGTCCCCTGAGGCTGATGATACATGGGGCAACTTTGGGCAATATTGCCATCAATGGGCAACCAGGTGAGACACAGGGCCCACGAACGATCTTATAAATGTGTTACCCATTCTCAGTGGGAAAGTGCCCAAAGCAAAATTGCTCAAAAAAAGTTACCCTGCAAAGTTGCCCCGTGCATCATCAGCCTGCAAGAAATTCGAAAAGTTTTATAATTCAAAATACTTCAGTTCCAGGTGCTGTGCAGTCTGCCCCGCGACCCCACATGGGAAGGGATAGGAACTACTTGAACGCCCTTGATGGCCTCAGGCTTGCGCAGCAGTCATCAACAGTGGTGTTGCAGTCAGGACCGGCTGCGTCTGAACCTGCCCCCTTGCCCCCAATGTTCTTCCCCTTCACTTGTCGGCTGTGCGGCATGGCCCTGGATGACGAAGACGGATCCTCGGCCCAGATATGCGCAAAGTGCACTCTAGAGATGCTAACTAAGGACACACCCGGATGCCACGCTGAGCGAGGGGACAAAGTTTACACTTGTGCTGCCTGCCCCTTCCTCACCCATTACCCGAACCACCTGGCCCGCCACATGAAGACCCACAGTGGAGAGAAGCCATACAAGTGCCCGCAGTGCGACTATGCCTCTGCCCACTTCGACAACCTCAAGCGGCACCATCGAGTACACACTGGCGAGAAACCCTACAAGTGCCACCTGTGTGACTATGCCTGCGGCAACCTGGCTAATCTCAAGAGGCACCAGCGGGTGCATTCAGGCGCCAAACCCTTTCAGTGTGCCATCTGCAACTACAGCTGCAACCAGAGTATGAACCTAAAGCGGCACATGTTGCGCCACACGGGCGAGAAACCCCATAAATGCCAAGAGTGTGGCTACACCACTGGCCACTGGGACAACTACAAACGACATCAGAAGAAGCACAGCCTCACTACAGATGGCTGGGTTAAAGTGCAGATGCCTGGAAATGATGAAGAGGTGGAGGATGAAGAAGAGGTATAGCCTCTTATTGCAAGACAGTCGTCCATATGAGATTTTACAATTACTGCATAAGCTTTGTTGGTTGCTCTTCTTTTTCTCTGTGCCCTCATTTATTTTGAGAATCATTATTTTTGACATTTCTTGGAATTGTCCACAAGCTGCTACATGAAGTCATGCACAAATTAAAAGACAGTTACCTGAATGTCCTAATGCAGGGGTTGTCTAGTCACACTCCTCGAGGGCCAACCTTCTTGCAGACTCTAAATACACTAAATACACCTGAAATGGCTAATCAAGGTCTTTAGGATTACTTGAAACTTCCTGCCAGGTTTGTGGGAGATGGTTGGCACTAAACTCTGCAGGAAGGTGGTCCTCCGGGAGCAGGTTTGGACACTCCTGATTAATGCCCTTGAACAAGGCAGTTTGTGTTACGCAAAGCTCTCTAAGAGCGTTCTGAGCCTGATTGTGGTTCATTTATCAATGCCAAACTCTGCACCACTGCCATATGAAGTTCTTCTTTAAGCCTGGAGCTACATTGCATGCACTTAAGTTTACCTTGTTGGCTTTTTTGAGGTTTTATGTGATTGATCATTTGTCCATCAAAGATATTCTCAATCCTACTGATGAAAATGTCTTTACAGATGAGCATTCTGTTGTGATTTTTGATCGTCTTGTTTTTGCTCTCAATAATTCTGTTGCCTTTTATTGTTGTGTATATTTTTTGACTGTGAAAAATGCCATTTGTCTGAGTTTACTTTAAGCAAAATGGTGCATAGTGGATATTCGTGTTATGCTGAACATAGAGCTTTTATTTTTGTATTTTATTTTTTATCTCTCGAGGAACGTTTGGGATGTATTTGCCACCCATGGCATTGTTAGCTATACTGAAGGACGACAGTAACCGTAAACCCTAATATGCAGTTAATCCTTCAGGTTGCCAAAAACGACTGAACATTGATGGAATCTTGTAGGTGTGTGATGTTTGAGTGTTTTCTTGTTATTATGCAGTGGTTTCATTAATGCCTTAAATATCCTCAAAATAAAAGAGTTTGTGTTGAAACTTCTTCTCAATTCATTTGCCATCTTTCAGTCACACAATTGCTCAGAAGTAAGTTACTAATAGACCAGCAGGATATGATTAAGATGCTGAGACAGGCAGTGTGTAATCCTCACACTTCCATAACGAGAGCTGTAATCCTCTGCTGCGAACAGCTCTGGTAAGCATGCTAATGAAGAAAGAGCCCCAGGCAGCACGAGAGCACTAACAACTCTTGCAGTGACCTTCATGCTGTTTGATTGTGAGAATGAGTTTTAGATGGTTTTTCTGGTGTTAAAGCCCGTTTTGAAGCAAAAGCTTACATTAAAAAGAAATTTGACACTTTGATCACTGAATGCTGATTCAAATTGTAGGAGGTCAAAAAGCTACATGTCATGCTAATGGTGTTTTTTAGCCAGGACCTAACCTGAACGTTAGTGGGTTTTTGCACAGTTAAGCACAGGAGTCATTGTGTCTACAGGTAATCCCATATATGATAATCACACATGCTGAAATACCTATCATGCTTGTGTTATTAAACCAAGGAACAGAAAATAACACAGAGGAACATCGTTTGGCACCTACATTTATTGAAACCCAGAAGGCTCTAACTTCCATCCTTGGATTTAAAATGAAGTGAGAATTTGAATAAATCATACTGATTTATGAGCGATGAACAGGGTTTAGGAGTATAGACGGTTACCCTTTTCATCCTAGATGATAATGATGATGCTGGTGAACATACTGAACATGGCAATCACAAAAGACAGTCATCAGCTCAAAAATAATCAGCCATACAGCACACTGAGAACAACCTTCGCATTTAACACATTCTGCACATGTGAGGAATTATATATATCTGGGATGAAGAATATGGGAATTTGAATTCAATATGACTATCATTGCAGTCAAAAACCCAGCATAAATGTAAAATACAGCCATTTCCACCATGGCACCATGTGATCACAGTCCTCTGAGATGATTGCCACAATGTATTTAGTAAAATACAAAATGGATTATATGTATATAATAAAAAGAAAAACGACGTCTGGAATGATATTCTTCAAAATGAAATATATAAAGTGTACTTAGACAATCACTGAATTTTAGATGTGAAATTTGTAAACACTCTTTTTCTACAATTTTGTAAACAGATAAATGTTAGTTTCTAATCTTTTTTTTTTTTTACACAGCTTGGATTATATTTGATCAACTGTACTTATTTGTAATATACTAAGATAATACAGATATTAGTAAATATTCTGAATATTTTTTTAAATTGCATGTACATTTATAAAAGTGACATTACCATGATGTTTGTGCAAAATGCTTTAGTGAACTATAATTTTGGCATTTATGAGTAACCTGTGTTTATGAGTAGGAGTTTAAAAAAAACAAAAACAAACGGCCCTTCAAACCTCTCGAATGTTCCAGGATGTTTCCCCACAGTTTTACTATCTCAATAAATACCCAAGCCATCTATCTTACTTAATACTGTGCAAAAAAAGACAGGTTCAGCTAGTGCAAGCGGGCCTGCCGAACACACCAAAACAAAGCGAGATTTCAGGACACAGCTGAGGCCAGAGTGAGAGAAGCTTTTCAGCCAACTTGTGCCCGGCGCTACATTTCATTTCAAATTTGAGAAGATAAACTGTAAGGCGTCTGATTCAGCATAAGGCAGAGAGAAAGCAGGCCACAATAAAGATCTTGTGTTTTCATCCAGGATATGCACTGAATATGCAGTAAGCGTCAGGTCGAGCTGCAGAGATCCACCACGCCATGGGTCATATTGCAACATATGGCACACTGAACGATACGAAGCACATCTCTATTAAATAATATTCTCAACTGATTTTAAAAGAAACATATCAACATATTTTGCTGGTATGGATCTTACTCTAGTAGGCAACTACTCTCATGAGCAGTCGAGAAAATGAGACATGAATTTGGTGTCTGCCAGATGATGACATGAGAGGAAAAGCACAGTTTTGTGTCTCTAGTAAGGAAGTACGATTCAATAAAGCCCATCTTCAGAAGAAACTTTCATCACAGCCTCTCTTGAATGTAGTAACTTGCCCTGAGGTACCCTGTATTAATTTAAACGTTGTCTCTAATTATGCCTCAAATCTGAAATTATCCAATTTTTGTTACTTTAATTGAGCGAGCACTGAATCCGAGGCCTCTCATAAAAGTAATGAGATAGACTTGAGTCAAAATGATGTACTTCATAGGCCATTTTTGAGACTATTGATCATTATAAGTTTGTTTTTTTCAAAAATGGATTACAATACTGCAGAACTGGGCATCTATTAAACTACTCATCGCAGAGAAACCGCTAAATGAATCGGTCTCCTTTAGTCCAGTCTTTGAGGATGACTATCACAGGTCATCGTCCCCTATTCCTTCAAAGGCGTAGTTTCCGTGGAAATCATTGCCACTGATGTCACTGGCTGAGTTGGAAGAACTAAGTCCTTTCAGGGAGACAGAAGACAGCTTGGTCTGTGGAAATAAAAATAAATAATAATAGAGAGAACAGGAGATTAATATCTAAATAACTAAAACTAAAAAAAAATTGCTACTTGAAATAAAATATAAATATTAGATGATATATGGTGCCTTGGAAGTAAAATAAGTTTCAACTGAAATACTAAAATTACTGAAACAAAAACTGAAATAAAGCTAGACTTAACTATAGTTAACAAACACTGAAAACATGTGCAAATAAAAGCTAATTCAAAATAATACATACTATAATGGCGTATAAATAATAACAGCATAGAGGATATTTCCATTGTAAGTTAATTATAAGACACTGAAAATCATTGACAACTCACAGAGAGTTTGACTACTTGTTCACGGCTGGGATCAGGGGAATCCTGAAAAACAGTCATGCATATCACATATCAACAATGGTACATCTCCCATATCAAAACTAGTGGTGTTCTGCATTAGTGCCCACCAGTAATGGAGGAGACTTCACAGCTTGCTGACTGTCAGAGCGCTGGAACGAGCCGTTCAGGCGCTTCTTCTGCATCTGCTGGGAACACAAATCACACAAACTTAGAGGAAAAAAACAGAAAATGCCCTTTAAATAGACATGAAGTTCAAATTGACCACATTTATTTTCATAAAACATTCCTGAACTTGTGCATGGTTCATTTATGCATATCATTACAGAGAAAAATGTCTTTAAAGTCTTTCAAAACTTGAAAACCTGAAAAAACATTGTTTAGCACTGAAACAACTTTCGTTTTCAGCTGACATCAAGGCTTATTTCTTTAAATCTGTATTCAGGTATGCTGCACCAATTTGCTTGAATTGAGTGCCACTGCATTTTTTGCTTATTGAACAACTAGTATCACATATGCCACATTAAAAAAATTCTAAATGCAAGTTATTGATCTTATTGTGAATAATTAATCCATGCATGTTTTTTTTTTAATTTTTAATCACAATGTTGCATAACTCTGTCTTCTGGTGAAATGACAGACTTCTCTTTTACATGGTGACTTTAAAGAATTAGTTAACTTCCAGAATAAAAATTCCTGATAATTGACTCACCCCCATGCCATCCAAGAAGTTCATGTCTTTTTGTCTTTAGTCACAAAGTTAATTTCTTAACATTACAGGATTTTTTTTCCATATAGTGGACTTCAATGGTGGCCAACGAGTTGAAGGTCAAGGTCAGTTTATTTCTATATCACATTTAAAAACAGCTAGTGTATACCAAAGTGCTGTACATATACAAATAAAGTAAATATAGAGAATAAAAGAAAAGACACAAAAAACACAATCAATACAGGCTCCAAATTGCAGGTTCAATGCAGCTTCAATCCCAGCCGAGGAATAAGGGTCTTATCTGGCAAAACAATCAATCATTTTCTAAAAAATAAATAATTTAAATACTTTTTAACCACAAATGCTTGTCTTGCACTAGCTCTGTAATGCGTGTCCACAATTTCACGTCTTATATAATCAAGTTAGAAAGGTTACATGTGCGTTTAGTTCTTCATCTGTGTACTCATCTGTGTAAAAATGAAATTTGGAATTTCAACCTGTTGGCCACCATTGAAGTCCACTATATAGAGAAAAATCCTGGAATGTTTTCCTCAAAAACATTAATTCCTTTGCGACTAAAAATAAAAAGACATGAACATCTTGGATGACATGGGGGTGAGTAAATGATCAGGAAATTATTATTCTGGAAATGATCTGATCCTTTAAGGAAGCATAAAATGGGTTTTGAATATACTTTCCTGTTGGCTTAAAGTGAGCTCAGTTTTGCACAGCTAGATTTGCTCAAGTCTCTCCAGCAAACAGACTATTTAACCAACATTTAAGACCAGATTATCCTGAAAGGGTTCCTCATGCAAGTCCCATGTGGCAAAAACAAATTAAGACTCGAGCTCTTAAATGAATCAAACGCAGATACATCCACCGACTGAAAGATATTTCAGAAACTCCACCGATATTTGGCATGTCTTTACGAGAAGACAAACATAGACCTACTGACCTTTTTAATGCTTCTGCCAGATTTCTTCACCATCAGCTCATCAACCATAGACTGCAGACAGATGCTCATCATGATCGCCTGGGGAACAACAAAAAACTCAGTCCAGTGACTCTCAAACAGACAAACATTTATTGGTCACTAGGCTCATTCACTATTTTTACCTTTGCCGTCATCCAAGATCACTTACATTTAATCTTATAAAAACACAAATAATCTGATAACAGTTGAAATCTTCAGCAAATCTCAAAATTAATGCCTAAATCAACTTTTAGCATTTAAAAAATGTATTTTAAGCATTTTATTTTCAATTCATTTAGACAAAATCGTATAGAATTTCAATATCATCGATTGATCCTGCGCTGCTGCTGACCTGTGGACTGGTGATGGTGACCCACTGCAGACGGTCTTTGCTCATCAAGTACTCGAAGGCCAGCTCTAGTTTTACATCACATTTACTGGAACTGCTTGGGTTTGCGGTACCGTTCGCCACAGGCACCTGCTGTAGAATTAGGCCGGGTCATCACAAATACGATCATCATAATCATTGTTATTTGTGTCGAGGCAATTACAGAGGCCATTTCTAAACTCCTCTACATGCCAATTACCTTCAAAGCTCAATTAGTCATCATTAGCTCTGCTCTAAATGTCAACGTCCTCATAATTACATATCATCAGCACAACAACAAAAAAGTGTCTCATTAGAATTGTCTTCTTCACACAGACAGATGAGACTCAGTCAGTCCCATTAGAGAGACATGGCTTGCAGTCCCAGCATCCTCAGCGTCAGGCCCTGCTCTAAGAGGACGGCCGTTCTGAGCTCATTACTAACAACTCTGCTATTCCAGGCAAAGCAAAGCCAATACCACAGCAGAGTGAAGCAAAAACAACTTCCAATACACATTAAAGTGTTTGACCCAACTGAAAACATACAAAGCGTTTTCATATTCTCATTAGAAGTTGTTTAGGTATTGCTACTAAATGTAGCATGTTTGTTTGTTAATCTACGGTTTAAAAACAAGGGACGGAAAAAGAACGCTTAATACTTTTAGATACAGAATGTATATTTCGATTGTCTTCATTTTGTTTCCTAATTCTGATATACTAAAATGGATGCAGAAAACCATGAAGGCATACATTTAGTAGATTCCAATAAAAAATATCAATAGATAGATGGATGAGTGTCTGGAAGCTGATAGTTATAAGCGAGCAAGGAGACAAACAACACGGTCTCTTTTCCTTGCTGAAAGTGGCTTTTTTGGTCATCCGTTTCAACTTCCCTTTATCCAAAATAGACCAACCAGACATGCCTGAAGAGACAGTCGTAGAAGGAATTTGGAGAAAAGAGTTGTCTGGAGACGCAAAAGGAAGTTTTCCTACATCCTTACCTTAAAAAGTAGCCCATATCTTTTTGAATATAAATAAATACAACAAGGCTTTATTATACTGAACACTGAAACCATTTTTCATACTGTACATTATACTGTCTAAAATTACTTGTAGCATTTAAAACATTTGATTTTTATGTTTAGCATTTTATTTTTCCTTTATTTAGACAAAATAGAATTTCAGTTTTATATTGTTTTACTTTAGTGCATATCATTTGGAAAAATAAAGCAGTTTTAAGTCACATTTCTGCTTTTATTTCACTCAATCTATTTTTATTTATTTTATTTTTATTTTATTATATTGTGGCGTCTAAAATCATTTGTGGTGCTTAAAACAATAGATTTTTATTTCTAGCATTTATTTAGCATATTAAACTAAATTGTATAGATTTCAGTTTTTTACATGCAAAAAGCATTATAATAAGTATTTTTATGACATTTTTTTTTGCATGTTTGCCTTTATTTCACAACATTTTAACAAAATAAAGCTATTTAAAGAGATTCAACTATTCCAGGGTGAAATAAAGTTGTCATTAAGTTATTTCTAAAATATGAATAAAAAATACCCGTTTAATTTAAGCAACTATGTCTAAAATACAAGTGATGTGGTTCTTTCTTTAAAAATGTGACCTCATTTGACTCAACTATTCACATACTTTAGGAACTGCTGAACGACAAGCTTTTGTGGCTGTGACAATTTTTAGTATGATTCAAGTAATTTCAAAAGGAATCCATTTGATCAGGAGTTTTGCATGTGGTAAATAAGTTATCCATGCAGATTTGCAATGTTGACCAACATAAGCAGTCTGCTTGCTTCATACATCAACATTGGACCTTTTTGAATGCAAAATTGCAATGATGTCTGCATTATTGTAAAATACTTTTTTTGTTTTTTGTATCAAACTTACAGATGAGGTGACCCGCCAGCATCTCATGCGTGTGACTTTGAAGCTGCCCTCTTTCATCTGATCACTGGGCAATTTGACGTGAAAGTTGAGTTCGTTGTTGCCGGCACCGACTATAACATGACAGCCCTTCTCAGGAAAATCTGTGATGCAGGGATCAAACTTGATATAGCCGTAGTACTTCAAAGTCTGAGCCAATCTGATGAACTGTGAGACAAAATATAGTTAGACACCGATGATTATCTAACAGACACAAATTACTGGAGGCTTCAAGATAATACATTCACGTCTGAGAATGGACTTCAGCTTTTATAGAAGTAGTCAATTTCTTTCCAGCTCACAGACACTAGGGAGATCAAATAACGTGTGTGGCGGAGCTCAGCCGTACCTCCTTCTTTGAGCCTTTCTCCTGCAGGGATTTCAGCTGTCTGTGCTGCTCTTTGTTCACGAGGATCCACCCCCGCTCTATGTCAGACACCGTCTGAGTGGAAGAAAGAGGGAAAAATCGGGTTCTCTCACTCTGAACATGACTGAATAAACTGTTTTTAAGGAAGATTTGTGCAGTTTTTTCATAATAAATACCAGCTCAATATGCAGTCAGGGTTAATTTAACTGTTATTTCTAACATTTTCATTGTTAGTTTTAGTTTATGTAATTCTAATATATTTTGTACATTATCTAAAATGTAATAAAATGCTATAAATGTGATGCATTAACTACATTTAACAAATGGAGCACTATTTTACATTAAGTTTTAAAACTATTTTAGGGTTGCAGAAGTTAATACTCAACAAATAAAGTTTAAACTAGCATTATCTTAAAATGTTTAATGAGTATAAATTTCGCAGTAGTCTGGTATTGTTATTATTTAGTAAATTACTTAAATGCCAGTTTTTTTAATTATTTATAATATATCATGTACCAAAAACTAAAACAACACTTTTTAGTCCCTTTTTTCTCCATTTTATTTTAGTTTTGGAATCGTTGTGTTGAGTTATTTATTTGCATTAAGTGAAATGGATAGTTCAATCAAAAATGAAAATTGTTTCATTAATTGCTCAACCTCATGTCATTCCAAACCCATAAGACCTTCATTCATCATGGACTATTTTAACAATGTCTTTACTACCTCTCAGGGTCTTGAATGTGTCAGTTGTGTTGTTGTCTATTGAGGGTCACAAAGCTCTTGAATTTAATAAAAAATATAGTAATTTGTGTTCCAAAGATGAATGAAAGTCTTACAGATTTGGAACGACACGAGGGTGAGTAATTAATGACCGAATTTTCATTTTTGGGTGAACTATTTTTGGGACAACTTAAGACAACTATAAATAAGCCAATGTTGGATTATTCCCACAAAGTTTAAATAACTGTAGACATTTTATTTAAAAAAAAACTTTTTTTTGACAATCAGCACAGGAGCCACTTTATTTGCCAGAACAGTTATGCACATTATGACAACTTTTTGTGCGATGAACCAAACACAGTATCTTTTAAACTAGGTGACTGTTACCTGAGCATATAACAAGTTGAGTCCCACACGGTCGTCCATGACATCACTGTCGTACGCTGTGTCCCAGTAGCTAAGAATAGGGCATGAGACAATAATGATAAGTTATGTAAGGGAAATACTATAATTTACCTTCCTCTTCTTTGATCACATCCGCTTTCTGATGTATCATCAAAAACCATCAAAGCAACTTAAAATCATGTGCACTGCATTTTACTGCATAATCACACCGTTTCTATACGCACGCCTGAGGATCTAACTAGACGGCAGCTTTCCAATAGTAGAAGCATTTTTATCAAATCTTACATAAAGTTAAACAGAGAAAATAATGGTTCTGTCCTGTAATGAAGCTTCGGTCTATAGCTACACAGCAATACTAGTGTAGAAGTTACTGAACAAATGCTTCTGCAGTGTATGTCTCCATTTGCCTAGAAGCAAACGACAATCTGGCAAATGAGCAATCTTCAGCTCAATGGCCATCCTGACCGTCCATATGTCAAAATGTATTTTTCATTTTCACGCATCGTCCAGGGCATGAACTTTGGCTAATTCTGGTCTGTTAATGTCCCTGCAAGTTTTAGCAGAGTTTATAAGAGCACAATGATCTTGCATAACAATTGATGTTGTTCACATAGCAGCCAAAAATGGATATCGGTTAAATCTCATTTGAATGCTTTTACTGGTTGATGCTGGAACATTTATCAACTATACATGACAGGCAGGGAGCAGGAAAAAGCATGGGAGCATGTTGTGTGACTTTTTATTTTAATTTGATAAAAAAAAAAATATATATATATATATGTTTTGAAAGTCTCTTACACTTACCAAGGCTGCATTTATTTTTATCATCAATACAGTAAAATTGGTAATATTAAGAAAACAACTTAAAATTACTTTTGTATTTAATACTAAAAACTGTAAAAAAAAAAATAAATAAAAAAAAAGTAAATTATTCCTGAGATGATTGAAGACGTTGAAAGATGAATTTTCCGCATCATTATTTCAGTCTTCAGTGTCACATGATCCTTCAGTAATCATTCTAACATGCTGATTTGCTGCTCAAGAAACACTTCTTTTATTATCAATATTGAAAACAGTTGTGCTGATTAATATTTTTTTCTGAATTCAAAAATGTCATGAATTGAAATATCAAATACGATGATTGCATTTAGTAGCTGTGTTTTTCATTTATCTCCTTTAAAAATATTCCTGTGCTTTCCTGCCTGTCAGCAGCCAATCAGAGCAGCCAGATCTATATTCCATTCCTGATGTAGTGAACAGGTGGGATCTGGCTGAAGTCTCCTGTAAAGTAGGTCAAGAGGCCTGCAGTTCCTCTGAGGGGACTGAAAAGAAAAACACGCCAGCATCTTGTGCACCTTTTCCAACAGTACAAGATGAAGACGTGTGAGATTTAGCTGACCAAGGATATATAAGTGGTGAAAGTGGAAACATTTTTAGCAAAATAATCTCTGCTAAGCTGTGCTAAAATAGGGAAATTTATGTTCACATAACACCTTCACACCTGCTTCCAATGCACATGGTGAAACACATGCTGTTTCAATGCCCTTGCAGGAGATTTTACATAAATAATCTCCCCTGATTCTCACTAATTATTCCATTACATAAACCGCACACTCCAAAGGGCATTTGATGAATACTGCAGTTAATACACCACATGGAACATCAACATTTATATGCTGTATGCAGATGTGCACTTTCCAGCGAATAAATAATCAAGTTTGTATTGCTTAAACCACTTCAGAAAATCTGGACAGCACTTCAGAGACCATTTGAGTTATAAAAGATATCTCTAAATCCAAGATGTCTTCAAGTCCAAAGTGCAAATATGAAGACTACTGCTGCACAGAAGCACATGACCAGACTCCTGTGGTAATGATGTTTATACCCCATCTACAACAGGAAGACAAAAACTGCCTTTCTAGTCATTTAAACAGTGAAGATTGAACCTTGTGGGGCACCTCTTCCTGAAGCAAATATCCATGTGTTGAATAGTCCTTTGAGAGCTGTGTGTTAAAACATCTCACCATTAAAGCTATTCTTTGGGAAGCAAAGTTTTGCTCTGTTCTTCACAGTACGGCTATCATATGGTTTCAGTAGACTTTAAAGTCTACTTTTATGGTGCTTTTGCATCCTTTTGAGGCTTAGGATTCTCAAATATTCTCCAAAATATATATTTTATGTTCCACAGAAAGAAGAAAGACATACGGGTTTAAAACAACATGAAGTTGAGTAAATGATGACAAACATTTAATTTTTGGTGATCTGTCCCTTTAAAAAGTCTGTTTTTTGTTATAGATTTAGAAGGACAATCAACACATTTTATAAGAACTTCCTCTCTAGGCTACATCAATGTATTCTTATTGTTCACTTTGCTGTAGGACCGAATGCTCAACCATTACTTCCAAAATAAGTTTTGTACCTTTTACGGAGGACGATTCGGTAGTCGGGACTACTCAGGCTGGTGATGGACACGTAGGGCAGCTCAAATTCTTGCAGTTTTCTCACGTCTGGGGCACCGTGGGAGGTCGGAGAGGGAATGAGAGACCAGATGAAATGTATGAGTGCCTTCAGACTCAAGGACATTTGGAGAGTAATAACAATGACAACAAACTAAGAGAGATGGGGGAGAATCCATCTGGCTAAAGCCGTAGAGGGCACAATAACATGTTTATCACTTTGTGCAAGAGAGAGAAGGAAGAACAGAGGGAGGGAAGGAGAGAATAAATGCTGCAGCTGTTAGAAAAGACGTTTTCTCTAGAGTTGGGAAAGAGCGAGAGATGGAAGCCAGGGACTGAACTGAAATGGGCACTGAGCTTTTAGAAACATTAAAAACAGGAGTGTGAAAAGAAGAAGAGTCGACAGTTAGATAGCATAGTGCATGCCGTCACAACTTGTCATTCTACTCTTTGGCTTACCCTTTCAGAAGTCTGACATTAGACAGCATGTTAAGACAAGAATGGTATTATGTGATAGGAATGTCTTAATAAATACATATGTATTAAAACATTATCACCACGTTTCTAATTGGTTGCATGGTTGTTGCTTATAGGTGTCACTGTAAAGATCTCAAAATTGTTGTAAATTAAAAATATATATTTGAAATAATACATTGTTTAATTATTAAATAGTATTAGTCAATAATAATAGTAATAATTACACTGTTTATTTATATTATCATTATTATTATGAATTGTCAATATGACTAGCACATTATAATATTCTAAATACTGCAATAATAATAACAATAATGTAGGATTTTTCTGTTTTTAGCACTGACATGTTTTTGGCACACAGTTCTTGATTTTGGCTCCACCGGCACTCAATCGAAAATCGGGTTTTGTTTGCAGGCATTTATTTTTCTCACTTTTCTTTCTCCAATGTGCATTTCTGCCAAGATCGGGCAGGACGCCAGATTCATTTTTGTGGAGGATTCTTCTGGGGGACTGCTTTTCATCAAATCTGACAGGATTAAGCCTGTTTCAGGTGAGGATCTTGCAACTGAGTGGGAGGCACATAGCAAGTCATTCCTCAGGGATGCGTGATGATTCTGTGCTAAAAGTAGTCAAACAATGACAGCTCATATAAAACAGGAGACATGGAAAGTTCCACAAACAAAACGACGACATTACATCCAGACAAGGAGAGCGACTGCCAGACATCTGCATAAAATCAGTGAAGAGATGTCCTTCAGTTTCAAGAAATGGACCAAGTCTGTGAAGTCTAAAAAAATTAATTCCACTTCCAATAACTCTACTGCTCTCCTAGGGATTCATCCTTTGAAAGATGTTTAATTCCATAACGCGATGACGGCAGAATAGAATTTGGAAACAATCAAGCACAAAATGACCTATTCTTTACAAATTAATTTGCCCTTTGCACTAAACTAATGACATATATTGCAGGGAAAAACTCTGAAGTGAGGAAATTCATTTATTTTGTCCCTGGGGGGTGTTCATAAATGACGCAATCCTGGTCATTCGAAAAGACGCTTAAAGCCAAAATTTGATTAAATATGATCTTGAGCAAACAACTCCTCGCAGTGAGAGTATAATTCGGTTTAATTTCAGATGGAGCAAGTAATATTTCTCAGCACAGGGCATTTCAGGCCATGCACAATCAATCAATACAGTGACAACCAATTTGAATACTCCTGCTGTTGCATTTACTCCTGCCAACAATGTCTCAACAAACATTGTTTATAATAGACTACGGAGAAAAGCACACTTATTTCTACTGAACCATTGTTTCATGTTGTTTTTCAACCTCTAGGCAACTATAATGCAGTAGTTTTTTCTTCTCAGAGGTCATAATGCCTTGTTTTACCACAAAGCTCATAAAGGTATTATGTTTAAATGCATAAAAAAATATTGATAACTAGTAATATGTTTATAACATATGTTACATGGTTGACATGGTGTTGCTATGTTGTTCTGAAAGGTTTTAGCATGTTGCTATGCAGTTTCTGGGTAGTTTCTTACTGGCCCAAGTCAAAATGGCCCAATAGTGTCTGGCTGCAGACATGCACTTGCATTTTCAGACTTGCACTCTAACACACCAGCACGTCCACAAGTGACGTCACTTGCAGTCTTTTTTATTTTGTATTTAATTAAATTATTAAGTATTTTTTTAATTTAATCTCTCAACATTTTACACAAGTAGCCAGGTGGTGAAGACAAGAAAAAAATAAACTAAATTACAATGTCACTTGTAATGCTTGCACTCTTCGCTGCCTGCGACGTCACTTGCAATCCACACAAACCGTTGCGTGTTGCCAATAGAGACATGACGCTGTGGTGGTTAAACGATTAAAACTAAATTTAATATCATAACATACAGGGTCCTGCAAGTCATCTGTAAGAGAAAGACAAGACCTGCAAATCCATGGCCACAGAACAGCAGAATATGAACGCAGTGCTCTCATGAAGTACTTTTAAACCTCCCGTAGAAAATCATAAACTCTTAATGTGTTATTGGTTTTAGTTTTAGGTTAGATTTTTGTGATTTTTTTAAATAAGAGATCAAAAGGATTAACAATGCAGATTAATTTTCACAGCATTCTTTGATCATATTTACCAAGGGTGCCGATATTTTTGGCGATGACTGTATATCTTTTAATTTACCTGAATGTCATGTGACCATGACATCACAAAACTATGAACATATGCATGTAAATTATTAAAATATTAACTTTAAATCTCAGGGGGTACTTCAAATAAATATTTAATGTATGAGGGGTTTTGCTGCATAATTTGAGGTATTATCCATATTTAGAAAAAAAAGAAAAACAAAAGAACAGATCGGGTTACAGACCAGAAGTATAATACTTATGGTTTGGGTTTAGTTCAATCCCTAAGCCAGTATGAGCAATAATAACAACGGTGTTTGTCTAACAAGCATTACAGGCCTACAGCAGAGCTGTGTGTGCCATGCCAACAACAGCTTGACCGAAGTTTCATCTACTTGACCTCAGTTTACTTTTGTGGAGAGTGGGCGGCCATCTCTACAGAACACAGACTTCTCTTTTGAGCTGCCAGGACCGCTTTTATATTCAGTCCAGAGGAAGTATGTTGACTTTTAGATACCATTTACTAACAAGCCAAACCACTTTCCAGCTAAAGCCAGCAGGCCACATCTTATGCCAGCATATCTTACGAATTCTACCAAATGTATAAAAGATCTTAAAATGAAAAATATCAAATGTTATACTCACACGTGCAGCCCCCATCCCCCCTCTCCTGAACCAGGAAGAGGCTGAAATATCCCACCAGCTCATCAGGAAGGTCGAGCTTTGAGGCCACAGCCTGATAAAGACATCAAAAATCATTCATCTACACTATTACCCAACAAGAGAGGACAGCAAATCAATTCACAAGATTTGCATATGTATTTACAGGTAAAGAACACAAATCATATCATGTACACATATGTTGTTTCATTTTATAAATACACATCCTTTTCTTTTTGTGTCCAAACTTTCAAAAGTGCTTTGGATGGTTCTCTTAAACAGGAGTGTTGTGTTTTAGAGGTTAAACATTACATCCAAGCAGATCCCATGATCAGGCTACACTTCACTACATTTATGCCTGTTTTATGTTTAACACTTGACTTTCTAACTTCCATCAGGTGCTAAAGGGCGCTTTGGGCCATCCGTGTGCTCGAATAGCACAGCAGAAAGCAGTGCATGCTGCATATGGGTGCAGGGTGCATTTTAATGAGAGCTTGGATCGGCCATGACACGTGGGAAAGCTATGATCCACAAAGAGCTCCTTAAAGCCCAGGCTCAAATATGTGTTTTCTGATTGGAGAGCAGGTCTAAGTAAAGAATCAGTGAAGAAACACGTGATCTGCTTTCTATTTTTAACACAGGCTAAGTACAACACATGTTGTATTCATTAGTTAAAAAAGGAAGAATGTCTATATTAAATTAGTCAATCATTTAAATAATGATTAATCAAGATTAATCAAATTTTTTGACTTGTAGTTAATGTTCTATGTTGCATTCTAAATGTCTTATGCATATATTTTATAAAAAAATGTAGTACACAGAAATTTTCTGAAATATGACTTAAATGTTTACTATTTGAATATATTAAAACATGTAATTTATTCCAGTGATGACAACGCTGAATTTCCATCAGCCATTACACCAGTCTTCAGTGTCATATGATCCTTCAGAAATCATTACAATATGTTTATTTGCTGCTCAAAAAACTTTATTAGTAATGCTGCAAACAGTTGTACTGCTTCATATTTTTGTGAAAATTTATTATTATTTTTTTTAATTAGTCTAATTAAGTTGTCCTTACAAAGAAAATTAGCAACAATAGCTAGAAATCACTCAAATTTTGGCAAAACATTATTGGTTTGGTTTGTCTCATAAGACTATACCTATTTCTGAGCAATAAACAAATGTAATTATCAGTGTTAACTTTAAAGGTCCTGACAAATATAAACCCTTAACTTGTCAAATTAAAGAAAAGTGTGTATGTCCTGTTTTTATGTATTTCTGGCCTTGACCATATGAATTTGTTTACTGGAGACATGAATAAGAGTCTTTTTGCAGATAGAAATACAGGCTAATCATGTTAGCTCAATGAAAGGTGTCAGTAAACCATAGACAATACTATTCAAAACGACAAAGGCATAAACCTGGCGATAATAATAGGCTTAGAGAACATGAAGCAGAGGTGTGCTTTGGAAACAGTCACAAAACAACATTCTCACCTCCAGAACATCTTCAGTCTGGTCCGATGTGAGGATGTTGACTTTGACCTTCTGGCCATTGGACAGGTAGATTTCTAGCTGCACCTCCTCAGTGGGAATCTGCTGGGTCTCCTGCAGCACAGCCAAACAGTGATGCACTTTAAAAAGGGTTTGGGGAAACATGCTGAACTCTAATTCAACTTATGATGCTTCCTGTCAGATTCAGCTGCTCTCAGAATATTCTGATGAACTTGCAGTATGTATACCATTAAATCACACCCTTCAAGAACACAAAATAGAAAAACCACAGTCAGAGCAGTTTCATTTCCTGTATTTTCCAGTTTTCATGTCAGAGGGCACTTTCATTTTAGAATAAATGTAATGCTTTGAGCTTTGTGTATAGATATTGTTGCAAGATATACATGCTAAGAGAAGAGAAGTTGTTTGGTAAAAAGGGTCAAAACACCACATTGCTGACTTTTTTAATGAATACAAAAAAAGTCACTGTTCTTTCACAATGCTATCTTTTGCTTTTTGAAAATTCATCCCCCCACCCCCCTCTTCCTGCATGTTTCATCTCCCGCTGAGGCAGAGGGTCTCAGAGCAGCAGCTAATCTTTACAGAGATTGAAAAATGAAAACGCAAGGCCAAGTCTAATCTCCGATTCTGTTCCTGCAGACTGCTCTCTGATGGGCAGCCGGGGGGACGGACGGGATCTGACTGCAAAAATGCCAATATCTATGTGGGGTGGGGAATGAAATTCCTGAAGAAAGAATGCAATCTATGTGCTTCAGGCAACAAATGTAGTACAGGATGGTATAGGAATGTAAGGAAGTGAGAGAGGCACATGGACTGCATCGTCATTCAACACACATGAGCATATCTTAATGAGGAAACGAGAGAAATCAGACTAATGTTTAACCCAGGATGACCAGGAAATTGATTTTTTACCCCTAAAATGTTTTGCAGTATTCTTAGAAAAAATGGGGGGGGGGGGGGGGGGTGGAGAAAGGCAGATTCAAATGATTAATACTGATACTCCATACTCAAAATTATTACTACTGATAAAACTGATAATACTGATAAAAAAAATGTGTAGCACTGTAAGTCGCTTTGGATAAAAGTGTCTGCTAAATGCATACATGTAAATGTAATTAAAGTTTGTTGACAGACAACTGTGTAACTTCTGTATTTAGATGCCATAAAGTTTAATTCATAACAGAAATTATGCAAATGTTGATTGCTACAGGCAAATGAAAAGGCAGAAAAATGGCGAGGACATTTTTGAACATGGAAAGGAAAACCCAATTCAGTTTTATTTTTCATCATAGGCTCTGGATCTGTAAACTTACAATACATTTTCATATGTAGGTTTACAATATTTCAAACAGAAGCAATTAATATACTAGATCTGCAATTATGATATTAAATTATGGAATTAATATAATAAAAAAAAAAAAAAAAAAAGAGTATAGAAATTCTACCTGTTGAGCTTTTCTCAAAAAGCTGTTGAACATCTCACTGGATCCCAGAATGGGGTCCTGACGCACTGCGGGGAGAAAATAAAGTCTCTATTATAGATATCAAAACCTGTAACTTGCCATCCTACTCCAAACATGTCAAGTTTTTTTAATAAACATTTAAATAAATTTAACCACTTACATTGGCAATTGTTTTTACAATTTTACTCTTAAATCACAATAGCATGCTATACAAATTATACAATATATAATGAATAAAAGTACGCATTTAAATAAACATTTACACTATCATTCAAAAGTTTGGAGATTTGTAAATAAATTCATGCTTTTAGCCAGCAATGATGCATTAATTTGATCAAAAGTGACAGTAAAGACATTTGTTACAAAATATTTCTATTTCAAACAAATGTTGCTTTTAGAACTATTTTTTCCCCCAAAGAATAAAAAAAATAAAAAGCTATTAGTTTCCACAAATGATTTCTGAAGGATCATGTGACACTGAAGACTGGAGTAATGATGCTGAAAAATCTGCTTTGCATCACAAGTTGTACTATATTTTTGATAAAACAAATGTAGTACTGATTAGCATAAAATACGTCTTTCAAAAACATTACAGAATCTTACAGATCCCAACTTTTGAATCTCACTATCAAAAAGTAGCCATAAAATACAGTGCAACATTTTGAGTGGTGACTCAAATTAATTAGCAAGTTCATCAAAACAAACCTCCCAAAATAGTTGCTGCAGCAAACTGAACACATTAATGCTACTTGACAGAAAGGCCAATGCACGTGGCATTGTTTTTATCAAAGTATTAGATGTGGTTAGTCTGTGACAGTCCTTTAAAGGTTCAAGGTACAAGTTTCCTCTGGGAAAGTTTGTAGAATGATTGCCAGAATGTGTTTGTGTATATTGAGATAATAATACAACTTTCTTATTCTTGTGTCTCAATTGAACCATAATAAGAAAAACCGGCAGCAAACAGACCAACATAAACTATAATGTTTTTTTTTTACTTCCAATAGCACACAAGCAAACAACCACGAGACATTTGCACAAACTAACGAAATATTCGCTCTGAACAGCTTGTGTGTTTGTGTTGGTTAATTTTCCATCAGCATGTTTCTCAATGATGTAACTGAGGGGAGCCCAAGCCAAGAGCAGCTCCAGACTGTGAGCAAATAAGCTCAACAAGGCTTAGCTTGTTCGATGGAAAGTGCCAGTGCTGGAATGGATTAGAGCAAACGGCTCTTGGTGCTGCCAGCGCCGCGGATTTCCTTTTGTGTGGAGAAGACCTCACTCATAACCTGTTAAACTACATGCATGGCAACACATCCTCAACGCTGTATAACACTGGTGGCCCTCTTTTTTTACAGTGTGCCTGACGTTTTCCTAACACGAATGACAATGTAGAACATTAACAAGCTCCGTCCTCTTCAGGAAGAGCAGAAATTACAAGAACATATGACCACATATGAAGGCTGATAATTATTCTTCTTTTTTTTTATTAGGGGGCTAATAGGATGCATTAAACTGATCAAAAGTGACAGTAAGGAATTTTATAGTGTTACAAAACATTTGAATTTCAAATAAATGCTTTTATTTTTAAACGTTAACTTTTAATTAAATAATTCATTTTAATTAAGGTTAATTAAAGAACCCTTAACATATATCACAGTTCCATGAAAATATTAAGCAGTAAATGGTTTTCAACATTGATAATGATAAGAAATGTTTCCTGAGCAGAAAATCAGCATATTAGAATGATTTCTGAAGGATCATGTGACACTGAAGAATGGAGCAATGGCTGCAGAAATTCAGCTTTGCATTACATGAATAAATTACATTTTAAAACATTAAAATTGTGTTAAACGGTAATACAATTTCTAGGGCTGCCCCCTAATAGTCGACTAATCGTTAGTTATTAGAAAACTTAAAAAAATCCACAGGCGAAGTCATGCAGTCCGTGACAGACAGATCGTTAACGGCTAGTCTACGGTAATACAGTATACATCAGGCAGGACATCCAAAATATCTCAAATATGGCTTATCATCTGAAATATATAAGTAGCAGCAACTTTACATGGCCGCTCAATCTAATGTTACCCTAGAGCAGGGGTCGGCAAGTAAGTTTGGCATCGGGCCGAAATAAATTGCCACTAGATGGCAGGCTAGAACATAGTCAAAGGATAATAAGTGGCTTATTGGAACGCTGGTGCGCTAACTTTTCCTCCTATCACGTCCACATGACAAGCTAATAACATGGTTGTCAGCATTATAATAGCTGCTTTTTGCGGTGCAAATTTTGTTTTTTTGTAAGTTATTTAACCTATGGATCGATGCATTTCTTACAGATTTCTGCTCATTTGAAATCGGATACAGATGAAGAAGCACTGTTAGATTTCATTTGTTTGAATGCATTATTGAGAGAGCGACTGCGTGTGAACAAGTGTTGTAGTGCTTGTTTAAATCATGCTTTCAGCTGAAAATATTCAGTTTATAGACTAGAAGCAACAAACAAATTCCTAGAGAAGTACAACTTACCGCTCATGTCCATTGCCGGCATCATATAGCCTTCACATTCTTTCTGATTTGAGCGATCCTTCTCTATCAAGCTAGCTAAATATTAACATGTGAATTCTTGCTAAATATGCCGTTATATTATGGGTCGGTGGCATGAATTGTACTTGTGATGGTGGTGGAGCGCTCTTGGAGTAAGTGAAAACCACGACGCTTAGACTTTTAAAAAATCTGCTCCTCGCTCCAGTCAAAATCACACACCGCTCCACTCCGACTCTGGCCAATATCTGGCCGCCTGTTGCCAACCACTGCCCTAGAGAAATGTGCGCTATTGAAGTGTTTGTGTGGTGTGTGGAAGCTGAACAGTAGCGCTCACTTCAGGACAGATGGAGGCGCCAGTGCACTCACTTGCAATTAAAATACCAGGGTTGTTCCATTTTCCGATACTAGTATCGGAAATTCCACCAATACCACAAAAAATTCTGGCATCGGTATCGTCGAGTACTTGAACCCATGTACTGATCCGATACCATTTTCTTAAACAAGACCTATAGTTATGCCCGCTAGCTTTGCTTATCGCTGCAAATCGGAAATCAACTCTTCTTCGCTGCTCAGAATGCAAACGAAGACAAAAAACAAATACAAACAACCCCAAACTCTTGAACGATATTTCTTTTTGTATATGTGTATATCTGTTAAAGTGAATTTTGTAATGTTTAGTCTAGTCTCATAACTTTTTTGTGAACTTTTCAGACAAAAGATGATGCTTCTCACCAGCTTGCATGTATTTCTCTAGCTGTTCTCTCCTCTGATCAACTTCAGCCGGTGTGAGGGTGAAGATCTTCTTTGGTGGAAAAGCCGGCACCACATTATTTCCATATTCTTTTTTTATCTGAAAGAACACAAGGAGAGAAGTTCATTTTAAAGTGATGAGGTCAAACTCTGAAAACAGAATGTTTGGTTCTTCAGAGAGGACTGAATTAAACTGACCACTGCCTGCCCTTGGCCGCCGTGCACTGCTCTGTCCTACATGCTGACTGACTGCGGGTCTCTCTGGCACCAAGCTAATAAATCTGTTTACACTTCACAGCATCTACTAAAATTATGCCTGCTGTTGCTCCATCTGTGTTATTGGAATGCTATTCAACAGCACAATAAGAAAATTATATGGAAATATATTCCCCATCGCAGTGTTGATAACAAAAACGAAAAATACAAAAAAAAAATCTATAATTGAAATAGAGCTGAAATAAGATAAAATATAAATATTTGGTGAATGTTGAATAATTGAGAGATGGAGTTTGTTGATACGGATTTCATTTAAATGGTAACAACTCTACAGTTTCTTATTATTCTAACTGAATTAATTGAAACAATGCAAGAAACTGCTGTGAAAGATGACATTTAATATGCATTGATTTTTATTTCTACATGTTCTAAATTATAGTTCTTTAGAAAGAAAATCAGAATCGGCAAAAATCTGTAGTGGCAGGTTGTACAAACAAAAAATCGGAAATCGGAATTGGCTGGCAAATCTGCAATCGGTGCATCTCTAATATATATTTATAATAATATATAAATATAATTTGTATAATTATAATATCATAATATAATATGAATAATAATATATAATTTAACAAAAGGATAGTTTATAAAGTTATGATCATTTAAAGGCCCATTTTAAGGGTTAACCGCAAGCCTCACACCATGACACCCCTCTACAGATTGCATCATATGACCACGTATGATCTGACTAGGCCCTCAACGCCCTGTTACCTAGCAACAGTGGCGGTGAAACAACACAACATGCTGTTAATGGTGAGATCACTGAAGTTCTCTCTCATTCATGAGGGAACTTGGTTGTCTGTGAAATTGGTAGGTGTTTGAATGGTACTAGGCAGATCCTTTTAGAAGAACGCTTTCAGTGGGTGACCACTGACCACTCAAAATATTTCCCACCATTGTGACCTACTCCGTATTGGTGAATATGATCACAGCTACATTTTTCCATTTTCAATTTGTGTTTCACAGGCAAGCTTTGTGATTATAATCCAAATGTGTTTTTCCTCACACAACCTCAGTACTATCTGAAGCAAATTTGTTTTAGGCTAACTGTCTGAATCCCAGTCACATCCAAAACAGTGCATAACACACAACAGACGGTCATATAAATAACTGTAGTATTCGATTCAGAAAATGATTCATTTAAAATCACAACAATCTATTTTCAGAATAAGCATACTGTGTGTGTGTGTGTGTGTGTGTGTGTGTGGTCTACTGTAATTTGGATCTAATTATGTTTGACTTCCTCGGTTTCAGTGAAGCATTGCATTTGTCATCTCAGCATCCACAGCACTAACTGACTATTAAGTGGTTGATTTTATAGCCAGTGATTTGTAACTAATGTTTACAGTTTTGAAATAAACAGCTTTTCATGTGTCAATCCTTGAAAAACATGGGTGCAATACTTCTAGAACATATTTCTGAAATGAAGGTTGAGCTGAAAATGTGTGTTCACCTGTTCATGGAGGCCCAGGAGTTGACTGTAACGTACTCGGCAATGCAAGACACCATTCACATGGATATTGTAAGCCTGCAGAAGGAAAAACAGTTGTACATTTTATAAAAATAAACATTGAATAGTTCGGAGCAAGATTTTTTTATTTATTTTTAATACATATTGTGTCAACAAAGGATGCATTTATTTGATTCAAAATACAGTAAAAATGAAAACAATACTATGAAATATTATTACAATTTAAAATGGCTGTTTTTTATTTGAATACATTTTAAAATATAATTTATTAATCCTGTGATGGCAAAGATAATTGTCAGCAGGCATTACTCCAGTCTTCAAAGTCACATGATCCTTCAGAAATCATTCTAATATGCTAATGTAATACTCAAGAAAAAAAATATATAATAATTTCTCATAAATTATCATCAATGTTGAAAACAGTTGTGCTTCTTAATATTTTTTGTGGAAACCATGATACACTTTTTTCAAGATCCTTTGACGAATACAAAGTTCAAAGGAACAGCAATTATTTGAAATAGATTTTATTTTATAATTCAAAATATCTTACTGTCATTTTTGATAAGTTTAATGCATCTTTACTGAATGAAAATATTAATTTCCTCCTTTTCAAAATAAGATATGAATGGTACTATGGTAGTGTACATAAAATAAATAAACACTCAATATATTTATTCTTAAGTAATTTGAAAGGCCAATTAATAACCAGACACTAACTTTACTAATAGAAATGAAACCATGTGCATTATTTAAAGAGAAAGAAATAAACAAAAATCTATTAAGAAAATATTTCTTTTTTTTCCCCAACACAAAAATTGAATTATTACATGGGAACAGGCGAGTGATTTTAAAGCTAAACACATTTTGACACTAAAACCCAAGACTATGTGTCAATTGTGTCTTGTAATTATTTTAGCCATACCACAAAAAACAAGACGTTTCTAAAGTGTTTATCCCTTAATGAGCCTGGAAACCAAGGCCATCCAGTTCACATTTTCTTTTTCTCCCCAGAAGCTTTCCAGCTGTTGCTGATATTGCATCCATGCCAACAAACACAACCAAGAAGGCAAAATAATCACATTTCGATATGCATGAACTTCTCGCCATCATCTTTTTGTCACAGGAAAGTAAGCTCACTGTTTTGTTGTTGAGGAACACATTTTTGCACTATTGTCTGACTTCCTGATTTGTTGTTGTTTTGACTACTCATCATTTTGGTGTTCATCATCTTTAGGTGTCGAAAAGTAAGTGAGAAACTAGACAATTACAGAAAACAAGCAATGCTTAAACTAGACACAAATCAAAATGTGTCTAGGGAACAGAATGGAGAAACCAAATATGAAGGGGGCTGTTTCTGAAACAGAGGAAAACATTCCTTAATGCATTCTTGTGGGTCGTGTGGCGTTTAAAAACTGCTATCAAATAGTGAGCGGTTCTGACCCCAAAATATTTTTCTTTGTTTGACTTTGTTTCAGGAGGATGTTGTGTAATGTTCTCCATCTTACTGTAGATACTACAAGAATAGTCTCATCAGACCTCACATAATTCAAATGCATTCAATGCTGTTAAAAAGACTTCTGCAAATATGTACAGCACACAATGACCCAATTATTGACAGCACGGCATGCAACCGCCGCTACACAGCTAATACATATGAGTCATCAAAGATATCAAAGCTAGAACAAGTCTACTGACAGAGGTAGGACGAAACTGCCATGCCTTTACTTGTCGTGAAATATAAAAAAGGAAGAATGAGTATGCAAGTCTTCAGGAAATGCAATACTTTTTTGCCCTAGTCTTTGAACAGGAAGTCTGCCATTTAAATCGCAGCCCACTCATTTTTGGGAAAGTATGCATATTTGGTGACTTGAACGGCTCCAAAGCATAGAGGAAGACAAATTTAGAATAAGACAAATATAGAGTAAAACAACATTGTGCTTAAGATGTCTGAAGAAAACCACCTACAATTGAGAGAAACAAAGCACTCTATATCTCAGGCTTTCAGGTATTGTGAAATATTATTATAAACTAGAAATAACTTTTCTATTTTAATATATTGTCAAATGCAATTTATTTATGTGATACAAAGCTGAATTCTTACCATCATTACTCCAGTCTTCAGTTGTGCTGCTTCATATTTTTGTGGACATCGTAATTTTTCTGGATATTATTTATCGATTATTTTTTCTGGATTCCTTGAAATAAATTTTCAAAAGAACAGCATTTGTTTGAATATTTTTTGTAACATTATAAATGTCTTTATTGACACTTGTGATCCATTCAAAGCATCCTTGATGAATTAAAGAACTAATTAATTTTTTTAACTCCAAACTTTTGAATGTCGCTGTATCATCATGGTTTCCACAAAATATGAAACAGCACAACTGATTTCAACATTAATAATAATCCGATACATTTCTTGATCAGCAAATCAGCATATTAGAATATTTCTGAAGGATCATGTGACACTGAAGACTGCTGAAAATTCACCTTTGCATCAAAAAAAAATCATTTAAAATATAAACATATTAACAAAGAAAACTGTTATTTTAAACAATATTTCATTTTTTTTACTGTATTTTTTTGATTAAGTAAATGTCTTGCTGAACAGAAGAGACATTCAAAAGCAGAAAAGCAAAGCAAAACAAAAATAAATCTTCCCAACCCCCCTCTTGACCAGTAACTGGATGAACCAGTTTACGCAAAATGTTTACATTATGCAAAACAATAAATATCTTATCATGAACAAAAGTGAAACAAAAATATAAAAGCAGTAAAATGTCAGTGTGATTCATACATCTGACCAATTTATATCTCAGTGGCCTTGAAAGACTTATCTATTGAGAACGTCACTGACGATCGGTGATGGCTGAATCACAGTCACAGATCGACACAAACAATGTTTGCAGTCAGTCTGTTAGGAATGATTCACAGTATCTTCAGGTCTGTGCATTAAAACCTGTGCGGGTCTCCTGGAGCTGTTTTACGAGTGCTGGGAGCATCCATGTGCACAGTGGAGCTCATAAATAATCTCAGCCCTTATTCAAATCATTTGGTGGCTAAGGAGAGTCAACACGACAGGCTGCACATCTGCACTACATCTGCAGACACCTACGAGGAACGATTCGGGCAAAATAGGCTTTGTAATCAATCCACAGTTCACTGCAATACAGATGTACGCAATGTTCCTGTGGCTTAGTGGTAGAGCATTGCGTTAGCAGCACAAATGCTTGTGGGTTCAATTCCCAGGGGCTCGTGTGGGTTCAATTCCCAGGGAAGACACGTACTGACAAAAAATGTATAGCCTGAATGCACTGCAAGTAGCTTTGGATAAAAGTGTCTGCTAAATGCATAAATGTAACCTCAGCAGCCAAACTGAAGCTGTCTGTTATTGATAGGCTCTTCTCGCTGTTTCATAGACAAATCAAGTGTCATGTCTTCTTCATAGCGAGCCAACTTTGTTTCCAGTTAGGCTGGATAACTGTTATGCTGAAATAATTGACAATCTTGCACTGCATATGGCTGCGGGAGAGATACAGAAGAACTGAGACATTGTGAATCCAATTCACACAACAACAACTCTAGAAGATGCTAGCTGGAGTGTTTCTGAACACCCATTAGCAAAGCTAAAGATTCCCAATTCAATCATTTTTGGTGCCTTTTAATAAGATGTAAAGGTAAAGTTCATTAAGCTGTAAAGGGATGCATATAAAATCATGCAATTTTAAGACTGAAATTAAATCAAATAAATAGACTGAAATGTAAAATTGAAATTAAAATGACAAATTATGTACATATATTTTTAAGAAACATTAGCCATACTCTTACAATAGCCTAGATGTATGAATACTCATATCTATTCCATGTTGTGTTAAGTGTAATGACTGAATCATTAAATCACTCACTCAACCAATTCATTTATAAAACAGAGTATTTCAATTTGAAACGAGTCTTGTTATCCTTTATTTAAACTACAGTTCTACCAATCTTGTAATAGACTCCAGAAAGAGTGTTTTTAAGCATTTTACCCTCAAATGGAAACAGAACATCTATAAATTACCTCCATTTTGTCAACTGTGAAAGATTTTAAAAGACGATAGCCAATAGCCTAAATTAAATAAGAAATTACGTTCATCTGTCATTTTAATATATTCTCTATCTCTTCTTGTTGTGAACGATACTGAGTCAAGAGGATCTGGGTGAATGGACATGTTCCCTCAAATTCCGTCAGTCAGCGAAAGATTCATTCACTGAAAAGATTCGTTCACAACAACGATTCACAGCACCACTATTCTGCAGCGTCTCATAAAAGCTAGACGCATCGCTTATTTGACCTCCACCACACTTACCACATAAGTCGATCCATTTTCATCGGAGCGGACCTCCGTCTCGGGGATGGAGAAGTGCATTTTCTACTGTAAGAGCACAAGTCTTTGACCGAGTCGAAAATGCTGTTAAAAGCGAGTGTTCACGGAAAGCCCTCGGTGTTGGTGTGTTGTCATGCAGGAACCAAACTGAATGAAGGCGAGCTACACTCGCTTCGATTCCCTGTGTAGTCCAATCCAGTCCAGAGCTGAATTACGACACAAAAGTTCTGTTCTTGCGACGTGGATTATTAAAAAAAAACTTTCTTAATGTTCAGGGATGAACTTTTCCAATAAACATCTAAGCAGCAGCCATGTTGCAACTGGAGGTAATTCCACGTTCATTGTCGGCAATGTATCGCTTAATCTGTCCTCTCGCGCACTGTAAAAGAATGTGGGAGTCGAGTCTGCAAAAAAAGTGTCGTCGCAAGGCCCACGATCCAATTAACTTTGAGATTACTCCACGTAAAGGTGCTCCGCGGATGTCTACAGCCCCCGTTTCTACCTACATTGGTACATACGAACCAGTATGGACAGGAAACAAAAGAAGAAACTGTTTGTCGCAGCATGCATTTCGAGATACCGATGTTGTGCTCCAACTTGTTAAGAAGAACACACAGTCTGCATTGAAACGAAACCTTCCAGCGTTATAGACGAAGCCGCTCTCTCTGCTGTAATGTATTCAATATGTATCTGCGCTCTCCCGAAGCATTGCAACAGTCTGGGGCAAACCATTGTTCTAGAGCGGGGGGAGGTACTGCGTAAAAATGTTCATTCGAGATCCTTTGGCATTAACAAGTCGCAAGCGTAGTTTGTAGTAAACAGCAGTGTTGGGGAAAGTTACTTTTAAAAGTAATGCATTACAATATTGCGTTACTCTCTAAAAAAGTAACTATTTACGTTACTTAGTTACTTTTTATGAAAAGTAGTGTGTTACGTTACTTTTGCGTTACTTTTTAAATATGAGCAGGGCTTGGTTGTTTGTTTTTAATATAAGAAGTTCTATTTATAGCAAATGTAAAAGCCTTTCACACCAAAAAGTGTAAAAAATAAACCTCAGGCTGAAGGAAGAGTAAATCACGTCTGTACAGTAGAACACAGGAGAAGATTCAACACTCTTCAGCAATTAAAAAGCAATCAAGCACAATTGTTAATGTAAAGTTATTTTTGCTTATGTTGAACTGGATCATCAAAGTTCAGCAGCAAACACATTGGTTAATAAAATGAGATTAGATACATTTGTGTTGTTTAACATATTTAATTATTGCAGGCTTGCGTCATATTCTGAGTTTGCATTTCACTGTTTTAATTCATTTTGATGAACACTGAATCTGTTTTTTGCGAGTGCGATGAATTAATACACATTCACATTTAGTCTAGATTAGAACTACAGTAAGATCATGTTCACACGGCACACTGTCAGTCAATAAATGTGAAAAAAGTAACTCAGATATTTTCTTGTAAATTAAAAAGTAATGCATTACATTACTGGTTACTTGAAAAAAGTAATATTATTACGTAACTCGCGTTACTTGTAATGCGTTACCCCCAACACTGGTAAACAGTCTCTCCATAACGACATAAACTTGTATTTAAGAAAGTTTTTTAACTAAATTTTAATTATTAAATGGGCTCAAAATGGCGGTGTGATACAAGCAACGCGGTTAAACTGCATCAAAGAGTATTTAAATATGAGCTAAATCATTTCTCAAAACAGGGAGAAGGGTATAACTGCAGCCTGAAGATCTCCAAATGGGGGCGGGAACTCCAAAACGGGGTGTGAGCTCCAAAATAAGGCGTGGCTTCCTCCCATTGACAGCCAGTCACATAACATGCATGCGCAATTTTTTCTTGCGCTTTTATTGGTTGTGTCAATCATAGTGTTAATTTAATTCCGTACACTATGCTACAATTAATGCTAACCCCTAAACCTACCCCACACTGACCTGACCCTAACCTTAATCCAGTGAGGGGGGCCCATGTGCCCCAACACAAGTGGGATGATAGAAAAAGGACACTGCACAAGTGCCTGGACAACTAATCTCTCTTTTTCTAAATAAAAAACACTGAACAGAGACAATGCTTGTTCTGAATTTTTTTACATTCATGTGAAAAAATAAACTAAAGCTAGGCCAAATTTTGACCTTTTATAAAAGAGATTAAACAATATGTTACTATATATTAGATAAAATTAAGAACAAAAAAGCAAGAAAGACCTATGAAGCTTTTTGTTATTTAAATTGTTGTAATTTTACCCCAGGCATGAATTGTTTAACTTTACATATTCTTATGAATGTTTATTTGTTTTTGTACTTGTTGTGAGTTGCTTGTACAAACCTTAATTTTTGCATTAAAAAAATACAGCTCATAAATCTGTTTTTAGAACAGTAAAAGCTTTTTTACTGTATAGTCGCAATGTTATATTGAGTCACATTTAATAAAAAAACACTGATGAAAGCAAATATACCCCCACTTTATCAATATTTAAATAGTATATGTTTATGCTGAACTTTATTCTTGAACAGATGTAAGCAGTATATAAAAAGTGTTTCTGTTGCTCATGAACACATTTCTGAAACATCCGTGTATTTGACAAATGTTGCATGTTATTCACTTCATCTGTGCTAGAATATGCAAACACCGCGAGAGCATAACTACCGGGAGCAGAAAGTGTCCGACTTCACGTCTCCGCTTTCAATTCCGCCCCGACTGCAAGCGGCTACTCTCGCCGATCGGTCTGTGCGGCGCTGCATGAAGTCGAACACATCTATACTTGGAAGCAGCAGGTTAAACCATCTTTGTGATTTGAGGTATTTGACGCCCCCTGTCTTTTTTTTCTCTCAGAAAAATGAAAGGAGGTGCTTTAACAAAAGTTTACTTAAGGAGATCAAATAAAAAAATATATATTTTGCCCTGGTATGTCTAGTATAATACGTTTTTACAACTTCATAGCAATACACATTACACAAAAAATAATAAACAAAAGTTATCAAATTTAGTAATTATAAAGCACCAAAATTAGGGGTCGACCGATATGTGTTTTTCAGGGCCGATGCCGATACCGATTATTACAGATCAAGTAGACCGATAACCAATATTTTGAACCGATATACGTGTCTGGTGTAAAAATGAAAATGAATGCCAAAATTAATAATAACAAGAGCTCTGACAAAAAACGTTCTGCTTTTAAACATGTCTTTAATTCTGAAAACTGGTATATTAATAATATTAATAATAACATAAGTGATCACCCAGGCATTCTGTAAACATTTTGTAAAACTTAAAGTAAACGCAGCGTATTGTGTGATTATTCTCAACAAAAGTTGTAATAATTGTTGTAGTTGTATTACGTATATTCTACTGCACCACAGTAATATATTCGGCTAAACCGAACTTATATTTTGACAGGTTGCCATGAGGACCTTTTAAGTTTCTGTAGCCTATGTATATATGATATGACGATCGTTTTACTCAAATGAAACGGTCAAATGCTCATGAAGTGACTCTCCGAGCAGTTCTGGGGATGTTGTTCATGTATTTATGTCCTCATTTAGTGAGACGGCAGATACTGAAAACACCGCGAGCAGCACGCGCTTCAGTATGTATGTGTGCAGTAAATGAAACCGCACGTCTGTGTCATTCATTAACAGAGATGCAGAACATGCAGGATTCATATTTAAATAGTGTTTTTGCGGCTTAATATTTATAGATACTAGTCCATAGCGCGAGTCGATTTAAGTGTACTGACCTACTTTTGATTAATTCATCCAAACTTCGACAAATTCCATGACATTCCGCGTTATACGGTAAATTCCATTATATGACTGCATTCCGCGATTCCGCCCGCATTTTCCGCATCGCGGACATCATAGGTTATATTTAGGTGTTTTGCAACTTCAGTGTAGTGGATTGTGATTTATTGCAACGTCTGCTGCTGCCTTACCTTTGAGAGACAACTGATGCGTGATCACTGACGCAGCTCCAGTTAGCAAGTGCTTTCGGTGTGAGACTGCCTTCAGTTTTCCTCGTGACTCCCTACATATCAGATGAGCGGTGGGTGGAGATTGCTCTAGGCCACAGAGGGTTGAGCTCAGACAGGCTGCATCGGAGCCAAATAGTGCATTTAAAAATTAAATAATTTCACCTGTATTATTTATTCACCAATAAATAGTCACCTGTAAATAGTATGTTTGTTTGCATAATAAAAATAATAATAATAATATATATAAAAAAAAAATTATCGGCAAATCTGTTTTGAAAATGGCCGATATCGATAATCGTAAAAATGCTTAATATCGGCGCCGATAATCGGCCAGGCCGATAATCGGTCGACCCCTAACCAAAATGGGCAATAGGGTTGCCTAAATTAACTCAACAGGTCTCCATAGTGTACATAGAGTTTTGTCGTTAGTATTATAGTTATGGATAAACTTAAAATTCCCATATCTGAAATATATTTATTTATGTATTTATTACAGTAACTTTGGTAACAGCTGGTTTATCTTGACAAATGCACTCGACACTAATTTGTCTAAAATTGGCACATGGAATGAGAATATTTATATATTTTTTATTTTATTTAATAATTTTATATTATTTACTTTTTAAACATTTATTTTATTTATTATTATTATTTTATTTATTTGTGTGTGTGTTTTGAGTGTCACCTCTGAGCTGGGGCAGTCCAAAATCCACATTTAAGGGGGATAAATACATTTTTGTAGCCAAACTACTTTTTGTTATGCCAGTTTAATTTTATTTTTGATAATCACTTTTATGTTTGATATGTTAATTAAATATTAAGTAAATTAATAACAAAACAAGGATGTATGCTTATAATGTTAAAAAAGTCATCCGAATTTGTGGAATGAGGCTTATTTTAAATTTCCAGACTGAATATAAATGGCGATGGTATGGCGACAATGATCTATATTTTTACAATTATTATTATTATTTTTTGCAATAACAGGGGGAACAGAGTCAAAGTACAATACAACAGTATTATAATACATTTCAAAGTGAGAAATGCAAAATGTTTGCGCCGCCTTGTTACGAATGATGTCGCGGCACTTGAACGTCACATGATCCTCGAGTCACATGACTTTGTTTTGGCGAAAATGACAGCTAGCGTTACAGCAACTACTATTTATTTATGTACTGTTTTTATTGTTTTATTCAATGAATATGTCGACAGCCAGGATACTGACGCACAGGTGAGACGATTCGCAAAATCACTGTAATGAAATAATACTTACATGCTAGAGTAGATAAGTTGCATTGTTGCCATTTGTCATCACTGTCGTAAAGTAACACATTGCAAGTTGTTGTAGAATGTTTTTAAAGCTTTCACCTTTGCTTTCGCTAGTTATGTCAAATGTGTGAAGGGACTGTACGACAAGACAGTCCTGTCTGGGATTTCTGCCTAACAAAAGGCCATATTAGTGGACGCTGCTGTTTTGAAAATAATACCAGCAATGTAGACAACATTATAGGGTAGGAAAACTTTCTAGTATTACAAAGTTGTTTTAATTCTGACATTTTCTTTGGATAAATCTAACTGTATTGTACTGTTTTAGGTTGGACTTGGCAAACTGCTCTATTAGTCATGTAGAGCACCTCTATAATTCATCCACAGCATTCATAATGTATGTACCAGAGCAGGTTTTTATCATTATAATCTGTCATTTTTAGAACTAAATTTAATATCTAACTGTTGTCATTCTGTTTTCACAGAGACCTCTCCAACAACCCCATCTCTAATCTGAGCGATTTAATATTTCAGGGTTTCAGCCGTCTTACCCAACTGTAAGTTATGCATGAGCACTTTATATCATGTTTATAACATTTAAGTCAGCGGTTTTCAGCTGGGATCTGGAGATCCATGAAAAAGTTCAGAGAAAAACAGTGTAATAGATATACAATCAAATGTAATAAAATCATTGTAAATAAATAATAATAAATACATTAAAATAATTAAATAAATAATACATCATGTGCAGTGGAACGAATGTAATACTGTAACTATAATAATAACTAAATATTTTTCAAATTATGTTTTATGTACTGTATTTATATGATTTATTTCGCAGTATAAATTGGGTAATGTGATGATGATATTCATCCATGGCATTTAAAAGATCTGAAAATAGCTGATTTAAATTTAAACACATTGAGTTGACTTGACAAATCTTTACTTAGTTTACTACCCTCAAAACTGGAGTGTCCAGGGGGCAATGCATCATGGGAGAAGGTTGAAGTGAAAAACAATGCCAAAGTCTGCGAAGGACAGAAAAATATGTGCAATCAGACTGCGCAGATGTGTAAGTAATTAATAAATTGGGATCTCAGTCTTTAAAATAAAAAACAATTATGTATTTCAATGCATTTCTTGATTATGGTTTGCCTCTTCAGCCTGGGCTTGCCCTGAAAACTCATTCTGCAGCCCGTATGGACCAGGGTTCTTTGAGTGTGACTGTCTGCTTAATTTCCATGGATACAAGTGCATGAGACAGGTGAGACCTCCGTCAAATCATGCCAAACAGGTTGGCCGTTACTCCTTTATCGCACACATTCATTATTCTTTAACAATTGCAGGGCGAGTTTCCCATAGTCAAGATGCTTGGGATACTAACCGGATCTACAGTTGTGGTTTCAACTTTACTCTGGTTCACACAAAGGCGAAAGGTCAAGAACACTTGAGTTTGAAAGAAAACTGACTGTTGGGCTGACAGTGAAGCCACAAAATGCATCAAGCTTACTGAAAATGGTGCAGGAGACACTAAAGAGTTTCATACACTGGACGGTATAAACCATCTGCAGAACATTGGTGTTTCTGGTTTTTTAAATTTGCCAAAAGCAGGTTTGCATGACATACATTTTTTTAAATGAACAAGTTTGTACACGCTTGTGTTAAATGTTTTACTTTCTTTTAACCCTCAAGGTCCTTAAATCTTTGTATTTATAATTTTTTGAAAGTTTTCATGAATACTGACACATTTTCACAGCCTTGACTAGTCTGGTCTGTAAAGAGGAAAACTGACCGTAGCCCGACCTCGCTGATTGTGTTTGGAGGGCAGCCACATTTCTGACATATGCTTAGACTCTAAACATGTCAAGGTGAAGCACTGATGTATTTTAACAATGATTATGAAGGACAAATATTTTGTGTTGCTTTAAGACAAAAATTATCTTCATTTTTAATGCTGTTTACTTAAAAAAATGTGTTTTTGGCATAGAAAAAGACAATTAAATTTACAAAAGATGGGGAAATAGATGTTTTAGGACCGTTGTTATTTGTGAAATATGTAAATCGTTACTGCCACGTCCTGCTGTTTACAGACACCACATGTTATATCCTGACTGATGATCCTTCAACCTCTGTAACTATGCTTTTCTCTAATAGAGATATATAGACTGACACACTATTAGTAGAATACGGACATACGTAAAGTACATTATGCGGGTTTTTGTCAATAATGTATTTTTGTGGTGGGGAATTAAGCATGTACCTCGGCATCCTGGTACCTTAAATAAAGACTTGTCACAATATCACAAAGAATCAGCCAACAGAAGTTTTTTTTTTTTTTTTATCCAAACCAATTATTTTTATGTAGCATTTCCAAGGTTTTGGTAATACAAACAAAACCTCTTATGCAACACATTCAGCATTTGCATGATCTTACACACATTTGCATCATGTTCTTTTCCTTTTTTCACATCTATGAAAGGACTTCGGCAACAGAAACTATCCAAAAAGGATGATAGATGTTTCTTATGTTTATGTCTATGCACTGACCACCACGATGAGCCAAAATTGAAAGCACACAGGCTTTAGAGACACTTTCTTGAATTTCGTGGATCTGACACAAGAACAAAGCAATCTGGCATTACTAATTTAAAGTACTAATTTGAGAATTTTCCAAAGAAAATCTCATTAGGTGGACTTTTTAGAAACTGGAATCGGACCAGTTATACAATTTGAAATTAAATGGATCTCACTAGTGAGGACATAAACTGTGGCTTTATTTGAAAAGCTTGTTCCAGTTCATAGATCTGTTTATTGGGTGCCAGAAGCCCTGTGTGCACAGACCCTTTTATGTGCAGATGCAAGAGCGAAGCAGAACCGTGTTCGTCTGCTCTTCACTGATCTACGTTCTTGACTCGCAGTACCACAGGCACAGAGGTGCAGGGGATCATGCCCAAGTCAGTGATCACAAGGTCCACAAAGTCTGGTGGCGTCACGTCATACACCAGGTTCAGAAGCCCCAGTGATCGAACAGACTGCCAGTTCTCTAAGTGGGTCTTCCCATTTCTGGTCACAATCAGGTCATCCGGGTCATCTGTAAAAAAAAAATGTGTTTTTGTGTGCGTGTGATTAACTATATATGTTACTTAGAAAATAAAATAAGCCAAACATCACAGAGTTACCTAATTCATTGGATACAAAAGAGTCAGTCTGCACTCGTTCACAGAACTTGTAGGTCTCACAGCAGACCAGCACTGGTACATTGTAGGCTTTCGCTACCAGGGCAATCTGGGAAGTTCCCACACGTGACATCACATATCCATTAGCAAGGAGTGCATGGGCACCAAGAAATACCTTGGATACCTGGAAATAAGAGTGCAGAGTCCAGGTTCTGATTCAGCATTCAGATAACAATGTTGTTTAATGACAACATAAAAGCTAGTTAACTTTAGTGTAATCACACTACCATTTAAAGTTTAAATGTAGGAAATGTATTATTTTTACTGAGCATTTATGCATAAAATTGATCAAAAGTGAGAGAAAAGACATTTATCATAGATTTCTATTTTTTTTTAAATACTGTTCTTTTGAACTATTCATTCTGAAACACAAAAATGAATGATCAAGAGACACTGAAAATTGGAGTAATGACTTCTGAAAGTTCAGCTTAGCCATCACAGGAATAAATTACATTTTCAAATATATTCAAATAGAACACAATCATTTTAAATTGTAATATTACACCACATTATTGCAGTTTTACTGTATGTTTGATAAGAGGCTTTTTCAAAAACAAAATAAATCTGTGACCTCAACCTTTTGAACAGCTGTGCATCCTATATGTTAACACAATCTAAAAATAACCTTGCAGTGCCATATATTCATTTGAAATAACACTGTAATTGCCATCGAAGAATGTCCGTAATAAAACATTTGTATAAAGTGCACATGCTGTTCTACTCTTAATTGTTCTTAAAGAAAGTGGTTCAATTTGGTAGAGTCTGATAAAACCAAGCAGTTATCTTTGTTCTATTAGCACCACTTCAGTTGCTACTGTGTGTTGTTAAGAAAGAAAGTACCAAACCATAATTAAGCTGTATTTTTAGCTACTGCTAATGTCACACACATAATCAATCCTTTGAAAGTACATGCACTTTGGTGAGAAATCACCTTACCTCACAATGAGCTAAAAATAAAAAGTGCTTGCAAAAAGCTTTACTGAAAAGAATGACTCACTTCAGGCAGAATGTAGGACAAGGCAGATATGAGCACGTAAGTACATCGGATGCCTTTCTTCACCAGACGCCTCAGCGCCTCTCTGCCCTCCAGTCTGGGCCGACTGTCCACAACGATGACTCTGAACTTCCTCTGCTTTTCAAAAGCCTCGCACAGAATGTGGTTGACAAGCGAAGAGCTGGAAAAATACAAGAAAGCCCCTTCTGAAACACTTCTGAATGAATCAAGACTATTACAGAATTACATCAATTAACTGAAAAACCTTACCAGCCATAAACAAGAATGACATCTCCGTTACTTATCTTCTCAATAGCATACTTGGAAATGGCTTCAGAAGCCAAAATGATCTTCTCATTTATGTAACTATCAATACATGCCTGCAGTTTTCCCTTTGGCCTGTTGAGAAAACATTGCTTTTAGAAATTCACAGGAAGAATACTGTATATTAATGTCTCTAAACTAGTGACTCTGAATATTTTTACCTCTTCTTCTTTGCATTGACTGGGTATATTTGAGATCTCCTTCTTGATGTATTTGATGACATTGCCCATGCTGGCCGAAAGGGGTCGACACTGGCTGAGAAAACTGCAGGCGTAATGAGAATTTGCAGTGTTTGTTAAACATCTGTTTCCATGTAAGATCGGAGATCAAATAAAACACATCTGCATCTCAGCTCAAGCTATATCGATTTTCACAAGGAAGAAGGTGAACCTGATATATGGCGACAGCTTGTTCACAAGGTCCCTTGACAACTCCTCATTTGGAGGTGTGCTATAGTCTTGAATAACCTATAACAAATAATTTAAACATTAATTCAATCCAAAATTAAGAACAGTTGAGCTATTCTATAGGTTTTATTATGTATTACCTGTTTGAAGGCATGTAGTAGGGCCACAGATCGAGCATTGGATCCTGCTATAATGCCCTGAGAGTACTGCAGGCCCAACCGAACAATGGATGGGTGAATAACTGTGGCAGGGATGCTACAAAATAAACCATATCAAATAATAAGTCAACCAACTGAGTCATCTAGGTTATTTAAGCTTAATTACGAATATGTCTCTTCCGGAAAAATAAACATTTAATTGTAAAAAATTATTTACATATAATGTTAGTAAAGTTTTTTTATGTCATATTTTACATTTTCATGATCATTTCTTTTTCAAGAAACTGATGCATTAAACGGATCAAAAGTCACCATAAATACTTTTATATTGCTACAAGAGATTTATATTTCAACTAAATGCAATTCTTTCAAATTTTCTCTTCATCAAAGAATCCTGAAAAAATGTGTAACGATTTCCATAAAAATCAGCACAATATTGATGATAGGTAAGAAAAAGTGTTTGTTCAGCACTAAATCAGCATATTACAATGATTTATGAAGGATGATGTGACATTGAAGACTGGAGTTATGACTGCTGAAAATTCAGCTTTGATATCACAGGAATTACATTTTAAAATATATTCAAAAGCAGTTATTTTAAATTGTAATAATATTTCACAATATTACCGTCTTTACTGCCTGGATGAGCATAAGAGACATCTTTCGTTAACATTTCAAAAATCTTACCAGACTTTAGGGGTGTCCCTGACTACGGATTTTCATAGTCGAATCGGAAATTTCTAATCTTGCCGATAGTCGACTGATAGTAGAGTCATATGTTTGGGGGCGGGGCAAAATACATTACCAAGAGTCAAGTCAGTCATTCGACAGTCATAATTACTGACGTTAACACACAGGGAAAATGTGTAACGGACATCTCGCAGATACAAAAATAATGTTTTATGTTTTTATTAAAAGATAATTAACATTAAACGTCAGCGAAGCCCTAAGAATTCACAATATTTTTTTTTTTTTTACAACAGTGCTCTCATTATAACGTTATGTACATGACAGTAGTTATTAATGTTCAGCATTTCTGTTTTGAGCTGAAGATGACCAGGAAAGTGAAGGATTTGATAGCGGCTCTGAATGAACTCCTTTTGTGGACGCGTTCTTTATGCAACAACGTGCAGAAACATGGCAACTAAACACAAAAAATTCACAGCGTTTTATTATAATAGTGTTCTCATTTATATCATTATGTATATAGTCCCAGTCATAGTTATTAATATTCTGCATTGTTTGTTCTGCTCGCGCTATCCACTTTGTTTGCTCTGCTCACGCTATCCGCGCTATCCGCAGGATCCACTGAAGAGATAATCACTGTAGTACTACTGCAGCGCAGTCTTATATGGGATAAACAATATTACACGATAGGGTTGCACGATATTGGAAAAAACTCACATTGCGATATTTTGTTTTTCTGCAATATATATTGCAATATTTAGAAAAAAAACTAAAAGAAAACATGATTTTAATATCTCTGTTTGGAAAAAAAATCAATGATTGGGGTGATTTTATAGGTGAGTAAATCAGCATAGAAAATAAACAAATTACAACCATAGCATCTGCGTGGCTCTTACCTTGTCTACACCTGACACGCGTGACGCCACAAAATACTGTAGAACCCATAATCAGTGATGCTGTCTGTCTACACTGGATGCATGCGCGGCGCGACAAATTCCCGCTCGAATCCCGGTGTAAATCCCCGCTCTAACTGACACAAACGTCAAATGATTAGTAACAGTAGCTTTGTCGCGTCCAGTGTAACAGAATTTAGGGCCATAGGCCGTTCACATGTCATGGCTAAAATGCATGGAAACGCCAGCATGGAAAGCAGCGCGTGCTTTCTCCTTCTTGCAAAGCGCTCTGGAGCTTGCGCGTTCGTGGCTTCTGCCGTTGCTAAGCAACCGTGATCAGCGCTCTCCTCGACAACGCGGAAGTTTCAGCAAAGGATAAATGGATTTCCAGCACTGAAATCTTGCAGTAGCTCTGCTATTAAATGTATTTAAAAATGGATATCTCTGTACAGCTGTCGCGTCTGGTGTAGCTGCAGTGTCTGTGTGTGAGCAAAGAAAACAATCAGTATATATATATAACGAAAAGTATAGGCCTACTAAACATCGCACATCCTGCGATGTGACTATTGCGGATGCGCACATCGCGATATCGATGCTGAAACGATATATCGTGCAGCCCTATTACACGATACATATAAATTGGCCGAAATGTTTCAAAATCACTTGTACCCTACCTGATCTTGAGTCTTGTGAAAGATTTAAATCCCTGCCGCCAAGATGCTCCTGTCGGTCACGGATTATGAAAAATGAAACTTAAATCTAGGGGTGGTTGCATTTATTCACCAGTAGTTATATGTGAAATCAGACATTTGAGCACTCACATACAGCCAAAATGGCATGATCTTCATTTCATAACACTTCTGCGAATATTCAACAGTGATTGGATGTCGAATCAGGCTCCTCCTATGGAAGCATCGAATCTGCGACTATTCGGGGTCACCCCTACCAGATTTACAACCAGATTTCCCCTTATCCCCCCCTGTGTCAAGACATAATTATAACTAGTGTAGAAGATACATTGTTTACAATACCTGATTTGCTGGGTGGGAGGGTTTTTCCGGCTGTATTGGTGTAGATGTGAGAACAGGCTGACCTTGTATCCATAATCTGACCTCAAAGGAACCTAAGAGAGCAGAAAGAACAGCACTGGATGTGAGTATTTTGTTCGCTAAAGGTTAAACGCTCTGGAGGTCACATCCTCCCTCCTCAGGTCAAGAGCTGAGGCTGCAACAGAACACTGTGCATGAAGACATACATGACACAAATGTGCACAAATGAAGAAAGGCTCCACGGTAGACTTTGAATGCTTTATACTAGTTATAGAGCTACGCCTATTAACATAAAAAAGTAAAATAAATTACACTCAAAAGTTCACCCACATATGACATCTAGCTCATCACATGAACACAATGTAATGACAATAATCACAATGAAATCACCTCCAGCAGACATTAAAGCCAAGAAGATTCAATAACTTTCACCAAGAATCGAAAACACATTACACATAGAGAGAATTCAACAATACACTGCACACAAAAGTGTGGAGCCAGACCTTGACTCCAGTTATATTTAAACCGCATCCCTGCCCTGACTTCTGTAAGACATAGGAAGGACCTGGGTTAAAAAAAACGCTGCAAAAATGATCTCAGAAAACACCTGGATGAATCCATCATCTGTCAATGGGCAATAATCAGACAACAGGCAAATCATGACTGTGGATTTGTCTCACCTGCTGCCTCTCAAGCTTTTTGGCCAACTTCTTCAATGCAGCAGGGTCGTCCACTTGAACGTGCTCCGGTAACCTTTTCACTACTAACAGAAGAGAAAGGAATTTGCTTATCCTACTCAGAAAACATATGCAAATATGTGTGTTGGCAAACGTGCGTGTGTGGTGTGTTTGTATTTTTAAATGTATTTTAAAATGTGTGTGTGTGTGTGTGTATATATATATATATATATACACACTCACATTTGTTTTTAATGTGACACTGAAGACTGGAGTATGGCTGCTGAAAATTCAGCTTTGATATCAACACTGGGCCGAAGGCAGAATACCGAACATGATTTTTCATTTCTTCTAAATGTATTTTGTCAATTTTTTTCACCATTGCATAAATTATAGATCCAAAATGTGCGTTTTACTGTTTTGTCTTGCCTTTCAACGAAGAAAAAAAATAAACCACAAAACAATAATTTAACTTAAAATTAATAAGATAGAAAAATAATTTTTGGCCATTTTTGAGACCCCCTTCTTGAACCAGGCATGTATCTTTTACTGTACAAATAAATGCATCCTTACGGAGGATAATTATTTTAAAACATTAGAATATATCCCTGATCCCAATTTGAACACTACGTGTGAATGTTATAATAAATGTGACTCTGGACCACAAAGTGGTCTTAGTCTTAAGTCGCTGGGGTATATTTGTAGCAATAGCCAAAAATACATTGTATGGATCAAAATTATAGATTTTTATTTTATGCCAAAAATCATTAGGATGTTAAGTAAAGATCATGTTCCATGAAGATATTTTGTAAATTTCCTACTGTAAATATATACAACTTAATTTTTTTTTATTAATCGAGCTGTTGTAATTATTTTTATCATTATTATTCTTACTTTTTATTTTACAGAACAACTACAAAATTACAATACTAACATTTAAGACTTCAATTAAATTAAAATGAAAAACACTTTATTTGTCCCTGAGGGGCAATTCAAAAGCATATGGTATAAAAAGAGTCCTAAAGTGCATAATACAAAATTAAGAATTAGAGTTTTCCGTTAGAGTCTGAAAAAGAATTAAATAAAAAATAATATTAAGTTTTAAGAATTTAAAAGCAGAATTGCTTTAGGAACAAAGGTGGCCCTCCTCCTCTGAGTTCTACAGGCAGAGCAGCGAAGCAGTCTTCCAGAGGGGAGACACTCAAATGCAGAGTAAAGAACATGTGAGGGGTCTTTAATAATCTTACCTGCTAACCTGAGAGTCTGTTGATCATATATGTGTGTAAGAGATCTAACAGACAAACCAATAATCTTAGAGCACACTGTGACAGCACTCTGCAGCCGATTTCTGTTCTGGAGACTAATAGACTGGAACCAACAAGTTATGGAGAATGTGACAATACTCTCTATGAAAGAGTAATAAAAGGACAACAGAATGTCTTCACAGACTCCAAAGGAACTAAGTTTCCTAAGGAGATATTGCCGTTGCTGACACCTAAGAATCTCCTCTGTATTGGAGGAGAATTTCAGCAGATGATCGAAAATATTACCCAAATATTTATATTCCTCAACTAGATCCACTGGCTTCTATGGATAAAGGTGGTGACTGCTGCAGCCAGATCCATCTGCTTGTTGGAAAAAGTCACCACCATCTCTTTGGTTTTGCTGTAAACTCCTGTAAAACTGGTCTGTGGTTCTGTGAGGGACCGGACAACAGAGACAGAAGAACTGTGTCGTCAGCGTATTTGACCAGATAACAGTAAGGCAGAGTGGATCTGCAATCGTCGGTGTACAGGATGAAAAGCAGGGGTGAAAGCACACAGCCCTGTGGGGAGCCAGTTGAGGTGTAACGAAGGACAGAAAGGGCATTATTAACCAGAACTCTCTGTGACCTGTTGGTCATAATTAGCTGGTCGTCCAGAGGAGAGTTCAGTGGTCAAAATGTGAGGCTGCAAAGTATTGAATGCTTTAGGAAAATCAGCAAACAGAAGTCTGACTGAAGTGTCAGGGTGCTCCAGGTGTTTGTGAATACCATCTATAATAAATGTTTTTGCATCAACAACACCTCTTCCTGCACGATATGCAAACTGAATTGGATCTATCAGAAAGTCCTTTGCTCTGATAATGTGATGTTTTAGGATCCTCTCCATAGCTTTCATCCCCAGAGAGGTAAGAGCCACAGGCCGTAGGTCATTCAGTGCTGTGGTCTTACTTTTCTTAGGGATGGGAATAACTGTGGAATGTTTCCACAGCTGAGGGACTGTGCTGCTCTCCATGGAGCTCTGCAACAGAACTTGAAACACGTCTTGTAGCTGCTGAGCCGTAGTTCACTGACAAGTTAGGCAATTTCGCGTTCATAATCGAATTCGCTTCATCTGCGATTTGAACGCGATATCGCCTAGCTTGTCAGTGAACTACGGCTCTGTGTATTAACTGCCGCTGCGTTTGAAAACAGGTGATGGAGATTTAGCGCCAATCACGGAACCGGCTTTACTAACGAGATGCGCATGAGAATCGAATTCGATTAATTGCACAGCCCTAGTGGGAATCTTTAGTCACCTCACGATCCGATCCGATTCCGGGAGTCACGATCCGATCCCGAGAGTTAAGATCCGATTCCAGAACGATTCTTGATCTACCCCCCCCTCATTACTTAATGTTAATTAAAATCCTTACATTTACATATCCTCACATAAGTAATTAAGTAGGGGAGACTGGGGCAATTGTAAAATGTTTTACATATTCCTTCATAACTCACAGGCTACTTGAAATACAATAGTCATCTTTTGATACAAGAAACAGATATAGGAACACTAATTAATGTCAATTATATATTTTCACTAATAAGGACAAGACTATAATATTAAATGAAATTAAATAAATCCGAGTGTTACAATTGCCCCTTTGTTGGCCCAAACTTCCCACCCTGGAATAACATTTTAGAAGCAGTGAATTACCTGGCTGAAGCTCATTAGGGGTAGCTTTAGGCTTGCTGGAGGAAGATTGCTGCCCCCCTTCTTTCTGGCCCTTTTTTGATGCTCGTTCTGAGTCTTGCCGTGCCCGACGCTCTGTTCGCAGTTCCGCTTTGCTCTTAGCAGGCTTCTCCGCAGCCGCAGGAGATTCCGATGTAGATACATTTACAGGTGCAGGAGCCGCTAATGAGATAAAGGGGTCAAACAACTAAAAGCACTCAAAAAACAGACATTAGACTTAGGGTTGTGTTTACACTTGGCAGGTTTGATTAGATTTAAATGAACTCTGCTCTGTTAGTGCGATTCATTTGAGTAAGCGAACTTTGGTGCACACCAAACAAGCAAACCGTCAGCTTCCAAACAAACTCCGGTGTGGTTCGACTGAAACAATTGTTTGCTCAAGCATACCTGGGGCAAGGTATTTGCACCTCCCTTAATACATCTGAGATGATTTGAAAGATGCCGGATCTTCTAGTCGTGATAACTGATCTCTGGCTAATTTGGTTCTTCAAACTAATTTGTGGATTTGATTAAAAGATCTGGATTAAGTTGTCTAAGATTACTGCGCATTCTCGTGTTCCCCGAAAAGGGCAGATGTATCAATACTCAAAACCACGATCAGCAATGCAGCAATTGGCTGGTGGCAAGAACGCAACTTAATGACATCATATAATTAAAAAAAGACAACTGACGAAAACACATTTCTGGACTTTTATGAACAAAACTACATAAATTGTATAATAGATCAATTATTTTATTTCTTTTTTTTTCTCTTTACATAATTCCCAATTATTTATATTTTGCAATTTCTAGTATTTGTACATGCTTTACATTTTATTTCAATGTTTTATTTAGCAATATTTAGTTTTATTTATCTTTGAAGCAGATTTGTTACGTGACAGTATTAATTAAAGTTTCTTAAGGCTCAGATTAACTGTATAGCATCTGTGTAAGACACCAATACAATTATAAAGTAGTTATTTCATCACTAATACATCTTTAAATTAGTAAAACAGTATTATAGACTACACGACATTATTATAGGCCTATTATTTTTCATTATTATTATTTTAAATTACTGTCCCTGGATCAGTAGGGTACTCTTGTAATAAAGTAGCGGTGGCTGGGACATATTTTAAGTATCAATTTTGCCTAAAAAGATGCGATAGAATCCTGTTTACATTAAATAAGCCTGCTCCCGAGCAGGTTTAAGCTTACGGACCTGTTGCTATGACAGCAACTCTGGGATGAGCTTCAAAGAACCAACCAATCCAAGATCAAGCAAAATCGTCAACAATCAAATCCAGATAACCGAGTTAGCAATGTATGAAGAACGAACGCCTGGTTCCTCTCGTCACGGGTGGTCAGAGCTTCATTTGTGTGTATAACGGAGGAATTCCAGCTGCTGTTTGGAATTCCAGCTGCTGGGCTAATCAGAAGCCGGCCACAGCAACTGTTAAAGTATTTAAACTGCTTGGTCGCTGTTATAACTTAGGAGAAGCTGATTAGTCACCAGAAGTGACGGACGGCAGCGCGTAAGTGTTGTAATATTAGTTTGTAGATGTTGTTTAAATTATTTACTTGCTGCTAGGAAGGAATACTTTGTTTCCTACCCATTTCTATTCTGCATTTTCACTGAGGTTTATATTTTTGATTGCACTTACTGGTAATTAGAATAATTTGCACCTCCTTGTCTTCAAACAGGTCTCATTGTTTCTTTCACTGAACAACAAACTGAATGCTAAACAGTCAAATTTCAGGAGTGACCATTCAACTGAGACTGCGCTACTCTCAGTCACTGAAGCCCTGCGAATTGCAAAAGCCGATTCCAAATCATCAGTCCTCATTCTGCTGGATCTGTCTGCCGCTTTTACCATAAGTGAGGGGGGGAGCAGTCAATCAATCAGATCCTCCTTCCACCTCTCATCACTAGACATCACTGGGATTCCACTTTGCTGGTTTGAATCCTATCTCACTGGTCGGTCTTTCAGGGTGGCCTGGGGAGGGGAGGTATCCCAAGGAAACCAACTGGTCACTGGGCTTCCTCAGGGATCGGTCCTTGGACCCCTCCTCTTCTCATTCACATACACTAACATCTAGGGATGCAACGATACCATTTTTTCAGAACCGATCCGATCCTGCAAATTCTGAGGATCGGCTGATACCGATCCAATCCGCATTGTTTTTTTTTATGTAACTTAGATTTTCTATACTTCTCTGTGTTGACCCGACGTCACTCTTCTGTGTTTAAACACAATCATTTACAGTGTTTTCTCAACTGGTCGGTCAAAAGTGCTGGGTATGCAGCCCAAAAGGGGTTTCGAGACCGTTCTGAGTGGGTCGCGGATTATTTACAGCCAAAGAAATGACATCAACAAAAAACGTAATTCTAAATGCTTTTCTGATGCGAAACTTTTGTTTTAAAAGACGTGCATGAAAGCTGTTGTCACTTCAGTCAGATCATCTGACTCCGAGGCAGTTTAAGGAAAGAAAGAGTGCCTGAGAAAAACGCGCTGTCCCAATTCAGTATCTGAGGTCAGATGAAACGTTGACAGGTTTAATCTGTGTCATTATTCCACGTTATTTTCGTAACACGTTATGAAATAAAAAGTATCTCACCTCAGAAAAAAAACGAACTGTCCTGTCAGATGTTATAGTGTGCTGGTGGCGCGCGCTCTTCTATAGCACGCGTGAACGCGGCGCATCTTTCGACCGGGCAGCACTATGGTCCAAGTGCAAGTCTCACGGGCCACACGCATGTCATTTACATATTAGTCACCAATACAAACCAACCAGATTTATAATATTATTTATAGCCTAAATATTATGATATCTAAACGATTGCATTTATTTAAATAAATAAATAATTCTACTCACCATTAATAAAACACCTGATGCTGTTGGGAGCTGACCAATTACATTTAACAGCTGGTTATATTCTGTATAATTATGTATGTGATGAATAAAAATCTTGAATCTTGAGAAATTCTGCTGGAAAGGAGTAACAGCACAATAAAGTTGTGATTGTAATTTACAGTCTGTAAGACACACGGAAGCGTGACTCGACACGCGACATTGCAGAAAAGTTCACAAATGTAGCCTATGTTGATCCAAACATGGAGAGCATTTCCGATTTTAATAATCTACGGTTCTCTCCAGAGATGTGTTGACACATTTTCTCTAATTAAGGATGATGTTTCTTTTAACCGAACGCGACGCGCGGTTTGAATGCTTAACGGAGGATGACAGACAGACAGACAGACGCAGCGGAGAGAGAAGTTCTTGTGGACTTGAATTTAATTACTTAAATATTCATCTATACCTCAGATTAAACTATGGAACAGCTCCAGAACACTTGAAATATAGTGTGCGAACACTTTATGGTGCTTTATGATGTTTTTGTGGCTTCCCTGGGGCTTAACAACTACACAATAGTATAAGCTTAAAAGCATAGGATCGGATTTGGATCGGGTCTCGTCTGACCGATACCCGATCCGCAGAAAATGACTGGATCGGAGCCGATACCGATCCACAGTATCGGATCGATGCATTCCTACTAACATAACTGGGTCTCATCATACAGGCACATGGCTTCTCCTACCATTGCTACGCTGATGACTAGGGTTGGGTACCGAACTCTGTACTTTTAAGGGTACGGACCGAATTGCATCGGTACTACCGAATATCGATTCACATTAAATCATTCGGTACCAAATTTCGGTACCTGAGAACGCATTTGAGAAAGAGAGACCCTGTGACATGATGTCACCCCTGCAACTCTTTAAAACACAACACACAGGGCAAACCGAAATGTTCTGAAGTGTGCTTACATTCATATGGTTTCGGCGAAAACGCGGACAGGATGGCGGAGTCCATTCATAAAAACGGAATTTACTCTAAAGTGCGGAATTCGTCCATTTTTGGATGAATAAAAGAAGGTTTGTTACTTAATTCGAAACGCAATATGAACTAGTGTATGTGAATACTAAAACGCAAAAGACGGTTTAAATATGAATCCTGCATGTTCCGTTAGCCTTGGTATGTATGAATGGTGGAGACGCGGTTTTGTTTACTAAACAAATACTGAAGCACGTGTGAACTTGCGGTGATTTTCGGTCTCTGCATCTCACTACATGAACACATGATCTTACAAGACGGTGAGAGTCACTTCATGAGAATTTTACAGTTTCATTTGAGAAAACTAGCATCATATCATACTGTATACACACATAAACTTCACAGCAACCTGTCAAAATAAACAGAAATATGTTACACTTGTATTACTTTTGTACAGTATAATTTACGTCTTTATATATTCAATTTACTGTCAAATTTAAATAAAACAATTAAATGATAAAAATAATTACTACAACCACATTAACGACTTAATTGTAGATTTTTTTTATTATTAAACCTTTTTTAAAGGTATATTCACACATTTTTCTATCATGTATTGATTGGACAGTAAACCTCTATTTGTTTTAGGGATGGCTCAATACCATAATTTTGGCTTCGGTACGATACCAGAATGTAGTACCTCGGTATCGATACTAAATCGGTATTTATCGCAGCACGGTGTCCGTCAGCAGATTCGCTGATGGACATCGGCATACAAAAATATAAATTTTATATTTTAACAAGTTTTATAAATATTAGTTTTTATAGATTATCATACTTTAAAAAACTTTTTAACAATGTATGTTTATTTACAACAGTTATGCTAACAACAATAAAAAGGCATTAATGACATTAAAACAGCGAATCTGCTGACGGACACCGTGCTGCCTGCATTGTCACAGGAACATGCCAGCTGATGATAATGAGGAAATTACATCGCTCCCTTCGCCAAGTGCATTTCAAACGACTACATAATGACACACACATGCCCTGCTCACTGCAAAGTCCCACTCCAAAGGGATAGGGATGATCACTTCCATTTGGAATTTGTCCGAGAACCGAATGGTACGCGTACCGACCCATCCCTACAATATACGCATTTGGCCCAGCAAACAGGATTGATTTGAATGTACAGTAAGCTCTCAAAATATGGCTAAAAACACATCTCTTCCATCTTTATTTGACCCTATAACTCTAGCACTCCCTATTTTGATTTTATTTTATCTAATCTGTCTTCTTTTTATTTAAAAAACACAAACACATTTGACCCTCTATCAATAGCATATTTAATCTCTAACTGCTGGCTTTTCTTGTAAAACTAACACTAGGTTTCTTTTTTCTATATTCTATATACTCGTTTAAAAAAAAAAAAAAAACTTCCTACGTGTACTGCGCTAGGCTAACCAGGACTTGTAATAGCACTTGCATGTTGTTGCTCTTTTGTTGGTTTTGATTGCTTCTATAATGTCCTCATTTGTAAGTCACTTTGGACAAAAGCATCTGCAAAATTATTAAATAAATAAAATATACCTCATAAAAGCTGTCCAATCAGGTTGTGACTGTATCAGTGAGTTCTAAATGAACCAGAACTAAATAGATGACTTTTCATTTTTAGGGTTAGACCAACAGAACCAAACTACAAGTGTAAACACACCCTAAAAGCTTATTAAACAGTAATCATAGAGGTTATTATATACAGTAGTAAAAAAAATACAATACATTAGTTGTTGTTCACATCTTTCTATCCTAAGAAAGACAATAGACAACTCCGAAACTATTAATAATATTAATCCAGTCTAGATAAGAAAATAAATGATAGCCTCAAAATTATTTTTCCCAGTTATCCCTATTTAAATTTTGAATCAAAATTAAATTAGTTTTAATCAACTTTAGATGCAGGAAAATAATTTTGGAACAGCAGCACAGCAAGCTGAAGTACCTTTATGTGCTGGGCTCTGTGTGGCAGGTTTTGGCGGAGCTGGTACTGATGCTTTCTCTTTCTTCTTTTCCTTCTCTGGAGGACCGTTGTCATCTTTTTTATTCTTTTTATGCTGCTTCTTCTCTTTCCTAAGACGCTGCTTTTCTTCTTTGGTCAATTCCTTACCCTCGTTCTATAGATAAAAAGAGGGGAATCACACTTTGAATGATTTTAAATAATCCGGTGTCACTGTAAATACTCTGTCTCTTAAAACCTAGCCTGCATTTTGGGCAACTCGAGCTTCAATGTCTGCTGAGAATGTGGCTGTGATGCCCAAAATGCTGTCCAGGTAGGCAGCTCACTAGGTTTTGAAACACAGCCGTTGTGTTTGTGATATTCCGTAAATTTCAAAACAAACCCACACACATACAAATTGTAAAATTAAATACAATTAGTTAAACTACGAATGTTGTTAAATTATATAAAAATAAATAAATACTTGACCTACCTTCACCCGTGAAATATCTTGCAACTTTACACCTTCATCTGTGACACAGGTAAACACATTTAAAACGCATCCAAGGGTAAAACTGCTCTTTATTTGCATAAACGCTAGTGATATAAGATACTAATTTACTGAGGTCAGTATAAATTTGAATGAATAATGTCTACGATGACAAAAATCCTCTTGACACTGACTTTGCAGTGTTATTTCATCATGCTGCCTCACTCGATCTTTACCAAACTAAAGAACGTTGCACAGAGATTCAGTTCGTCTTGCAAACACATTCAGTTACACATGCAATCAACAGGGAGCATCGCAACCGTGCCTGTATAGTTTGATTTCAATGTCTTCTAAATGACCAAAACAGAATGATGTAATTTCCACTATGCATGTCAAGTCAGCGGTGTCATGGCAGAGTGACGATCAGCGGCGTAACCAGCGGCAACACGAGCTCTCCGTTAACGACTATAAACGACACGCTTACTTGCGTGTTTAATTCAGTGAAAGCACACGTTAAAAAAGTTTCATCTTTATATTTTACCTGTAGCATGGTTGATGCTGTCAACCTGTTTCCCACCCGAGTCCGCCATGTTTCATTTCTTCGTGACTTCGCGCTGGTAAACTGATGTGAAAAGCAGTCGCGATGAATTACGCCGCCCTCTAGCGATTGAAAGGAGTGAGCTGACTTTTCTTTCTTTCTTTCTTTCTTTCTTTCTTTCTTTCTTTCTTTCTTTCTTTCTTTCTTTCTTTCTTTCTTTCTTTCTTTCTTTCTTTCTTTCTTATACTTTCTTTCTTTCTTTCTTTCAGTATATCATTCATGAACGTATCATTTGTACAATTAAAAATAGTATAAGCTGCATGTAAACAGTAAAACAACGAGTACAGTACTTGTTAACATAGTTTTAGATGGAGTTTAGCATGTCACATCGTACCCAAACACCCAATATGAAACACTTCCGGTTAACGTTAGCTCTTTTATGAAATAGACGGTAAACAGTCGCTTTCAACAACAACACGTTCTCGTTGTGTTGAAGAAAAAAAATATATATAAAAAACGAAAAGATTGTTGTCAGAAGTGGGATTCGAACCCACGCCTCCAGAGGAGACTGCGACCTGAGCGCTACCTGACAAAGGATCGTCCGACAATATTTCGGAAATGTCAAGCAATGTCGAACTGCACAGCCAATCGCGTCGAAGCAGTATGACATTCGGGCCAATCGCGTCGAAGTGCTTTAACATTTCCAGCCAATCAAAAAGAGCGATTCTTAACATTTTCTTAACATTCGTGACATTTGACCAACCAGAGTACAGGGGAATGTCGACGGCACGTTTCCGCGTATCACCGCTAGGTGGATGGGTCAGGTGTCAATCAAATTGCCGAACCGCGCCGAAGCTGTACGAAAGAGTGAAATTATCTTCGGGGGCGTGTCAGAGGTCAAAAAAGTTCAGGACTGAAGTTCATTACCAACGACGAGCGTCTTTGTCGCGGAGCTCAGCATCATTTTATGGACAGCGAAACTTCATTTTATAATCAAATACAGCGTTATAACGGACAACGACAGGTAAGAAATTATAATGTAATTGCATACTTCTAACTTACATGTTTTAATTATTTGTATTTATTTAATTAGCGTGTTGTTTTTAATTATTTGCTGAATGGCATTTGCGTTTTAAAAAGTTTGCCATTTGTTTAATGTATTTGCATAACAGAACAACACATTAGGCTTCAGTACAAACATGTACCTGATCCCATTCATTAGACAATATGATGGTATTATATTATATTGTTATTATAATATTATAACTTACACCAATGTAAACAAGGTGTCATAATTGTTTATAGACATTTATGTAGATAATGTTGTAGGTATTTTGAGATTTATGTTTACATATTATGTAACATACTGTTAATGTCAGCTACATTAAAGGGTTGTGTGTAATGGGAGATTCAGAGATTTGAGAAGGTGGGGGAACGGATGGTTAATGAATGGGATGGTTACTGAAGGTGTGAAATGTTCGTCTCTTGTTTGTCTTTCCTTTAAAGAGAGATGTCAGCTGTAACATTATATACAAGATAAATAGTTACTCATGTCCTAGAAATGAATTAATATATTAATTTAATGAAGTATGTTTTGCTCTGTTAAGGGACTCCCTTGTATTGTGCATTACATTTGTTACAATGCTTACAGATTGATAAAAGTCCGATGCAGTCTCGTGGCCAGACAACCTTGCTTGCAGGTGTGCTGAAATGCATCTGTGGTTTTCACACTCCAAAGGTAACATTAATGTAGCAAGTATTTTTGTTAGTACTATTTACTGAAAATATTTTCTTTCTTAATTTATAATATGTCATTTTTTTTTGGTTGTCTTAAGCAGCCCACTGTCTCTACTGGACCAGCACAAAGGGCTTTGAAAAAACCTGCTGCTGCTGCTGGAACCGCAAAGGAGGCCATGGAGCAAAATCAGCCTGACCCCCCTGCCCCAGGCCCAGCCTACTGCACCGGTGGCAACAAGGGTTGCACCATAATTGTCAATGGTAAGAATTACATTTTTTAAAGCATTGAAGTATCAGTTTAGTTCAAATTCGAGGAAGTACAGAAAGTAAGAAAGAGAATAAAGAAAAAGCAAGAAAACTTTGAGAGGCTGGTTGAGACAGAAAAAGCAGGAGCTGTCTGTGTTGCTTCAGGGCATTCAGTTGCCTCAGACCCTCCCTGAAGCTCAGGAACCTCTCCAGGCTGCCAAACGCCCACGGACTGAGCCAGAACAACCAGCGGAGCAGCACCAGTACAAGCTACCAGAGAGCACAGCAGGTCAGGCAAAGCAAAGGCAGACTTCTACTGGACGACCCCCTCTCAGACCAAAGGCACCAGCACAGAGTCCTATGTTGGTTACGTCATCAGCACCTGGAGCATCAGTGCAGATGGTACCCAACATACTTATACCAGCAGCACCAGGTTTCCAGGGTGTGCCGATGCTTCAGGGTATGCCAGGGTTCCAGGGTCTGCAAATGGTTCAAAGACTGCCGATGGTCCAGGGAATGCCGATGGTTCAGGGTATGCCAATGCTTCGGGGAATCCCGATGGTTCAGGGGATGTCAATGATACAGTTACAGCCTACAGTTGCGCAGGGCACCAGTTTACAGCCTTCTGCACCAGCTGCCAGTCCGCAAGCCATGCCCAAGCGACCCTACAAGAATGCGGAAAACCGTTTCCAAATAATTTATATATTTTTATTTATTGTAGTGTAACTATTGTTAATATTTGTGTTGAACATTATTTAACTTTTTATTTTAACTTATTTATTGTTTTTGAAAACTTGGTATTACAATTTAAATGTATTGTTGTTTGAAATCTTTATTTATTTAAGTCATTTCTGTCATTAGCATAATTGTAAGATAAAAAACTAATTGGCAAACGATAGTGTTTTGATTTGTACTTTTATTTTCATCTAATTTATCTTTTAATGTATTGTTTGAAAATTTATTTAACATTTAATTTATTTAATACTCATTACTGTTCTGTTGGCATAATTGTAAAATAAAAACAAATTGGCAAATTATTGCTTTTTGATTTTTTACTTTCATTCATAAAACAATATTTCACTTTCAAATTCTTGTCAGACATTTTTCATAAAAATAACAGATTTGTGTCTTGTATGAATGTAACCTAAAAAAATGCTTAATCATAATAAATAATAATACAACTACAAATAATAATATGCTTAATCAGAATAAACAATTCCAATCTACAACTACTAAATGACTAATAACAACACAAACACATTTCCATTGATATACTTTAATTTCCATGTCAGTAATATCAAACAAAGTACATATGTACATTTGATTAGCCTTGAAAATACATTTATTTAATGAAATTAACAGTATTACAAAAAGTTGTCTTTAGCTGGATTCGAACCCACGCCTCGGTGAGCACCTGCAATAGGAAACAGTGTAATATAAATGCGCGGTTTTCCCGCGCGAAGAAACCGGAAATTGTATCACTGCGCGGCATGCTAAGGAAGAACTGTCTTTGAACGTCATATTTCACCCTTTCTTTTCTTCATTTTTCTTTTCTCTTCTTCCCTTTCTCTTTTCTTCTTTCTTCCCTTCTTCCCCGCCTTTGATGGACTATTGTTCCCCAGCTTGAGCGCAGCGCCTTAGACCGCTCGGCCATCCTGACACGTTCTACGCTATTACGTCATCACGTTAAATAGTAATGATGCCGTCACAACGTAGTTTTTACAAGTTTTGTCGTTTTTAGTAACGTGTTATGCGTTAAAATATTGTTGTTTGTGACTTATGATTAAATTATAGAATTGAGGATGTTTTATTAAATTACTTTTAAGTATATAAGTTATCAATAACTTGTAAAGATTTGATCAATAACTTGAATTAATTGTGATAAGTGTTCTTATTTAATGACAGTCACTAACAACAGTATTTCAATGTATAAAACACTAAAAACGACAAACCGTGACGATCACCTGCTTAAGCAACGGCGAAATATGTTAGTTTAGTTAACTTAGCTAACGTAGAATCTCTGTAAACGTATTTGTTGCTACGTGTTCACTTCTGCACATTTTAACGTTAACGTTACCTGTAACGCTAGAAGAGTTGATACTGTCAACCTGTCTCCCATCCGAGTCTGTTATTTTTCTTTTCCTAGCAACTTTTCGCTGGTAAACCGAGTCTGAAATGGATTTGGGAGCGACTAAGCTCGGTTGTGTGTATACTTATCACACGAACAATTGCCTTTCACTCTAATTAATGTAACATTAGAGTGACGCATTTAGTAGCCCAGAAGCATCTTTGTTTCGAAGCACTCCAGAGCCATCTGCTGGTCAAAGAACTGTTATTGTAATGTTAAAAAGCAACATGCTGTAACAGACACAAATGTTTGGAAATTACGGTCACATTAATTTTTACAAGGGTTAGACAAGGCTATAGCTATCTGAATCTATATGCCTACACATACAGTAGACTGATCATAGTTATTAATTTTAATTTGTACACTTAAAATGTGTGTACACTGTATAATGATGCATGCCTAATAACATCACTTATGTACATCAGTGGGGATTTCTTTAAGACTGCAAGGGAGCTCAGCTTCCCCATAATGTCAAAAAATTAATGGTCAAATATGTACTATTGTGTTAACATTTTATTGACTAAAAATGCGTTAGATCACGTCATCTCGAATACGAGTTCGTTAGAATCAGCTACATATAGCAGGTCGATTCCTTCTCATACATTCCCGTAGCGTCAGTGTATTTCCCTGCTGAAGCCCAGCGTCCATTGACTTCAAGGGGCTGCTCTGAACAGTTTTTTTCAGTGCCTCGAAACTAGACGGTCATTGGATAAATGCTGTGATTATGTCCCGCCCACGGACGCTCAGCGTCTCTGGAGTGAATGGAGGAGTGGGCTGGCCTGGACGCTGGGCTTCTGCGTGATGATTGGACGGTCTGTATCTCCTTTTGATTGACAGCGATTTTGTACTATAAAAAGTCGCTGACGCTGAAGCTATTCAAGCTCAGTCCCAAAGCGGCTTTGCACTTGGTTCTTATCAATCATAATTTTTGTTTTATTATTCATTTATAATGTTATGTTTTAATATACATGCTGCTTAACTCGGAAATTTCAAGATATGCGAGCAAAAAATGCTCCTGACACGAGCAAGAGTGCTGTTTTTGTTTCGTTTGTGTTCGAATCCAATATCCGCGTTGATTGGGCGAATCACTGATCACGAAGCCATTCATAAAAACAGTCATTTGATTCGCTCCTGAAGGATTCAGCCGTTTTGAAAGAATCGTTTGAATGAATTTAATTTTCCCGTCTAAAGTAGCAAATACATTATTTTCCAACATATTTCTATATTCAGAATTTAGTATTTAAAACATTAATCTCATAACATTATTCATGGCAATTATAAATATAGTCTAAATGAATAAAATGTCACTTGATGCAGCTTCTGTGCAGTGCTAGATGATTTTTGTTTAGATCATTTCATGGATAACAATAGCCAGTCATTCATTCACATTAATTAAGTATTCAGATAATAAATTGTCTGTTTTCACTTACATCTATTTTTAATTTTGATTAATTTTGTAGAATTGAATTATAAATTAAGTTGGTATAGTATGGTAAGACATTTTTATGGTATCGTGACAACCCTATTATACACCACAATTCCTTGTTTCAGTTTAACCTAATTCCCACATTTCCTCATCGAGTTTAAATACTTTTTTTTAGATTGTTTGTTTGTTGTTCATTCATTCATTCATTCATTCATTCATTCATTCATTCATTCATTCATTTCATTCATTCATTCATACATACAGTAGCAGGCTAGCGTCACTGGAAAAGACCCTAGTTGGTACGACAGGGTCCCAGAGCATTTTCTTGAAAAGGAACGTAGGGCAGAATTTAAGTATAAAAAACGGACAATTTTTATGATGTAGGCCGAAATGAGCTTCCCCTCTTTGAAAGACCATCAGCCGCCACTGATGTACATGTATGTAGTGGCAGGTGACGCTAGGGGGCGAATGTGAGCCGCAGTGAGTTAAACTCATGTATGAAGAATTCACACTGTTAGTTGTTAAAACATACTTCTGTGAAATGAACTAACTTCTTGTTGTGTTTATTAATTTTGCAGGTAAGATAAGTGATGTGGCATCGCAGCTTATGTTCATGAAAGGCGTATATGTGGATTTCATGTGTTTGTTTGGCGCACCCGCGGCTGGAATGTGGCCGACTCGGCCATGTAGTTATCGCTGCAGCCCGGAGACCTGCAAGTGGGAGGAGCTTACACCAAGACCAGCAAGCGGGAGGGGCTTGAGAACAGCAAGTGGGAGGAGCTTATGCCTCTAGGCTGGATTTCATCGTAGTTTAAAATGATATAAATATAACGCATTTTCATAGTAGTTTCAAATGAAATTTTTAGTTTTGTCATTATTGTTTGTATCCAATACCATTCACTGTCAACATTGAAATCATGTATTTACTCCTTTTTCCATGCTTTGTGATTGTCTCATTTTAAATACTTAGTAATTTAAGCATATTTCTGTTTATTACATTTTACTTCTAAAATTCTTCTACAGTAGCATACCAAGGAACATTAAAGTGAGATGCAATTGCACTTAGGAGGTAAATGTGTGATACATAAAGAAAATGTTGAGTACTGTTAAGAAAAAGTAGTTACCATTTGCCTGGACTGCACATTTTTTATTTGACATATTTTTTAAATCAAATTACAGTAAATGACAGACAAATCTTCTTCAGAACATGTTACACAAATCAATGTATTAATTTGAAATCTCAGGGTGGGTAAACAATGTATTAATTTGAAATCTCAGGGTGGGTAAATCATTTTATTTCTGATGAATCAAATTATGTACAATCATTAATTCAGCACAATAGACATGCATGCAGTGGACACGGCTAAATCCCGGATGCATTGCTTCTGAGTAACTTCCGCTTAACCTGTGCTGGGTACACAAGAAGCACAATGAGCATTAGGGTTAACCCACATTTAAAACATTCTCCCCATACCATCCAAGATATGCATGACTTTATTCTCTTGTTGAACACGTACAAACATTTCAAGAATAATTCCTCAGCTCTTGTAGGTCTATGCTATGCAAGTAAATGGTGTCCAGAAACTTTAAGGGAATTTTTAATGAAGTATTCTTTTTTATATTCTAGTTTATTCACCATTAATTTACACAAAACTGATTATTGATTATTATTAGTATTAAATATATAAAAAAATATTTAAACCATGTTTTACTTTTATTACATTGTGGATTAGGAGATGTGTTAGTGCTTTTGAAAATGTACCTTATTCTTTAGAAAATTACACCGTGAAAAGTGAACAGTTTGATCAACTTAAAAAAATACTTCAATTTGTAACACCAAAAAAAATACGTTTTTTTTTATCAACTTAATTTATTACCTTTATTTGTAATATATTTAGTTGAAAAAAACAAACTGTTCAAACTGTTCACTTTTCACGGTGTAATTTTCTAATCTCCTAATTCACAATTTAATATAATTAAAACATGGTTTAAATAATGGTTAAAAAAATCAATACTAATAATAATCAATAGTTGATCCAACTGTTCACTTTTTAACAGTGTATCTATCATAGACTGTATAAAAACAGGTATCTATTTACAAACGTTTAAGACATTTACCCTTTGTAAATCAGTGCAGTCCAAAATGTAAAAACATTACGGTAACACTTTCTATGAAGCCCATATTTATAATGCATTATAAGGGTATTCTTAAGGAATTATAATGAATGCATAATGCATTATAAAAAAAACTTATAATATGTTATATCATCTTATAAATAATCATAACAACAATTATATTACATTATAATGCTTACGTATTTGTGCTTATAACTTTTACGATTATGATTATATATATAACACAATGAACACCATATTAAATCTACTTTTCAATTGATAATGGGACTATATATTTTGAGATTATTTAAGATCTGCATTGTACCTTACTACAGTACATCTTGTAAGTGGTTAGGTGTGGAGTTTATTTGAGAGTTCCCTGTGAGGCTAATATTAATTTGATGTTGTCACGGTGCGAGCAAGGGGCACCGAAGAAAACAGGGGTCGGGGTCTGGGGCCAGGACCATGTAGATGAAGAGGGCCTGGAGACAGAGGTAGACACGGGTGCCAGAGTGGTGCCGGTAGAGCTGAAGGACCGTGAGCAGACACCGCCGCTGCCTCACAAGTCTTTTGTGCGGACTCTGTGGGCTCCCGGAACGGAGTGAGCTCTCGGAACGGAGTGGGCTCTGGAGCGGATTCTGTGGGCTCATGGAACTGAGCAGGCTCTGAGTCTGCGAGAAAGTGAGCAGCCATCGCCGCTTCGGAGGAATCGTGAGCGGGCACCACCGCTTCAGAAGCCTCGTGAGTAGGAACCGCTGCTTCGTGAGCCTTGTGAGAGAAAGGCAGCGCTACAGGAGTTTCGTGGGTGGGCACCGCTGCCTGGGGAGCTGTGTGCCGCCTCTCAGAGGATACATCCGCGGGCTCTACCGCTTCGAGAAGGCCTGACGAGAGCTCCGCCACCTCGGAGGAGACATCTGCGGGCTCCACCGCTTCGAGAAGGCCCAAAGCGAGCTTCACCGCCTCTGAGGAAAAATCAGCAGGCTCCACCGCTTCGAGAGAGCCTGAAGCAAGCTCCGCTACCTCTGAGGAAACATCAACGGGCTCTACCGCTTCGAGAAGGCCTGAATGCTTCTAGTTTAAGAATGGTTATTGAAATAGAGACAACGGTATAATTCTGCCTGCTTCTGCTGTACTGTATCCAATGAAGCAGATCATTCCAGACTTTGGGTATGATCCATAAACAGTCAGAGAAGGAGTGACCTTCATCCCAGAGGGACTGCTCTTCTCATCCAATCTCAAAACCTCTGGCAGTCTCTTCTCTGTTTGTTAGACACACAGCAGTGTCAGTGACTCCTGAGAGCACTTGTCCTGTAAAAACACATTGCCCTGTCTGACACATACACACACGCACACACACACACACACACACGCATATTGGCTTTATGTTTTATGGGTACATTCCATACATGTTTTTTACTTTTATACAAACTGTATTTTTTTATCCCCTTACACCAAACCTACAGGTGCATCTCAATAAATTAGAATGTCGTGGAAAAGTTCATTTATTTCAGTAATTCAATTCAAATTGTGAAACTTGTGTATTAAATAAATTCAATGCATACAGACTGAAGTAGTTTAAGTCTTTGGTTCTTTTAATTGTGATGATTTTGTCTCACATTTAACAAAACCCACCAATTCAAATTAGAATATGGTGACATGCCAATCAGCTAATCAACTCAAAACACCTGCAAAGGTTTCCTGAGCCTTCAAAATGGTCTCTCAGTTTGGTTCACTAGGCTACACAATCATGGGGAAGACTGCGATCTGACAGTTGTCCAGAAGACAATCATTGACACCCTTCACAAGGAGGGTAACCACAAACATTCATTGCCAAAGAAGCCTGCTGTTCACAGAGTGCTGTATCCAAGCATGTTAACAGAAATATGAGTGAAGGAAAAAGTGTGGAAGAAAAAATATGCACAACTAACCAAGAGAACCGCAGCCTTATGAGGATTGTAAAGCAAAATCAATTCAAGATTTGTGAACTTCACAAGGAATGGACTGAGCCTGGGATCAAGGCATCAAGAACCACCACACACAGACGTTCAAGGAATTTGGCTACAGTTTGTCGTCAGAGGCGTCTCACCCGGACTAAGGAGGAGAAGAACTGGACTGTTGCCCAGTGGTCAAAGTCCTCTTTTCAGATGAGAGCAAGTTTTGTATTTCATTTGGAAACTAAGGTCCTAGAGTCTGGAGGAAGGGTGGAGAAGCTCATAGCCCAAGTTGCTTGAAGTCCAGTGTTAAGTGTCCACAGTCTGTGATGATTTGGGGTGCAATGTCATCTGCTGTGTTGGTCCATTGTGTTTTTTTGAAAACCAACGTCACTGCACCCGTTTACCAAGAAATTTTGGAGCACTTCATGCTTCCTTCTGCTAACCAGCTTTTTAAAGATGCTGATTTCATTTTCCAGCAGGATTTGGCACCTGCCCACACTGCCAAAAGCACCAAAAGTTGGTTAAATGACCATGGTGTTGGTGTGCTTGACTGGCCAGCAAACTCACCAGACCTGAACCCCATAGAGAATCTATGGTGTATTGTCAAGAGGAAAATGAGAAACAAGAGACCAAAAAATGCAGATGAGCTGAAGGCCACTGTCAAAGAAACCTGGGCTTCCATACCACCTCAGCAGTGCCACAAACTGATCACCTCCATGCCACGCCAAATTGAGATAGTAATTAAGGCAAAATGAGCCCCTACCAAGTATTGAGTACATATACAGTAAATGAACATACTTTCCAGAAGGCCAACAATTCACTAAAAATGTATTTTTTATTGGTCTTATGAAGTATTCTGATTTGTTGAATTGGTGGGAAACCTTTGCAGGTGTTTTGAGTTGATTAGCTGATTGGCATGTCACCATATTCTAATGTGTTGAGATCGTGAAATTGGTGGGTTTTTGTTAAATGTGAGCCAAAATCATCACAATTAAAAGAACCAAAGACTTAAACTACTTCAGTCTGTATGCATTGCATTTATTAATACACGAGTTTCACAATTTGAGTTGAATTACTGAAATAAATGAACTTTTCCACGACATTCTAATTTATTGAGATGCACCTGTACATCTCACACAAAATTACTGGCAGATTTAAATTTTCAAAAATATATTTCTGTATGATTTATAATCCAGTGGTCACCTTGATATCAATTTGACGTCAACTATTGATGTTATGCTGTAACACCATTTTCAAATTCAGTTTAGATGGCTATTTCTTCCTGTGGTAATTGGGTGAAAATAGGAAGTTAATCCCACACGGACATTGGTTTAATGTATAAGGCCAATATGTTTGATGTTCAATTTACATCAAATCAATGTCATGTCAAGTTTTTAAGGTCAGCTTGGTTTGCATATTTGACCTGTTTTTGTCAAATGTTAATGTCTGATGTCAATTTGATGTCTATTCAAAATCAATTGCCCACTGGGAAGCTTGCTTCCTCATAGGAACCTAATAAAAGTCTTCACAAGGTCAAAATTTACTGGTATTACTACACACGTTCTCAGCTGTGAGACACCATGATACAATGTTAGATCATAAAGCCCCTGAACTCAGAAATTAAATTATCTGCTATAATAATATGAATAATATGAAAATGTCTCAAGCCACTTAAGATAAGGCTCAAAAGCAAAGCTTATAAAGCAATGTTTGTTAATTACACATGGTACATAATTTACAGGTACAGACAGACTACTTTAGTGCATTCTTATTTGGTTTATTTCGTAAGTATAATCCTTGAGTGCTATAAGGCTTGCTGTTAATAAAGAACCCCAAACTGAACTCAAACACTTCTCATATAGGATACAAATAAATTAGTTTTTCTTCAACAGTCAGTAAAAGAAGGCATTTAATCTTTAAAAATGTTAATCATTAACTGAATGGATTCTAACTAAATTCAAAATGTATGTATGTTTTTTACTATTATTTATTTTACAATTCATCAAACAATAAAGTGCAAGTGATTTAATTATTTAATAATTTATATAATATAATTAAATATAGTGTGTGTGTGTGTGTGTGTGTGGTGTGTGTGTGTGGTGTGTGTGTGTGTGTGTGTGTGTGTGTGGTGTGCGTGCGTGCGTGCTGCGTGCTGCGTGCGTGCGTGCATGCGTGCGTGTGCGCCCTTTTTTTCATTAATGTTATATGTGACCCTGGACCCCAAAACCAGTCTTAAGTCGCTGGGGTATATTTATAGCAATAGCCAAAAATACACTGCATGGGTCAAAATTATCGATTTTTCTTTTATGCCAGAAAATCATTAGGATATTGAGTAAAGATCATGTTCCATGAAGATATTTAGTATATTTATTACCGTAAATATATAAAAACTTCATTTTTGATAAGTAATATTAATTGCTAAGAACTTCATTTGGACATATTTAAAGGCGATTTTCTCAATATTTAGATTTTTTTGCGCCCTCAGATTTCAATTTTCAAATAGTTGTATCTCTGCAAATATTGCCCGATCCTAACAAACCATGCATCAATGGGAAGCTTATTTATTCAGCTTTCAGATGATTTATAAATCTCAATTTTGAAAAATTGACACTTAAGACTGGTTTTGTGGTCCAGGCCATATGATCTGCACAGTTACAGTTTTATAAAAATATACTATTAAGATTTGAAGTATACATTCAATGCAATAAAAAAGTGCACAATCAATACAAATAAGCACACTTCTTTTCACAAGTGCAATGAATGACAAGTTTAGGGACTGAATGATTATTGTAGAAAAAATCATTGTTTGCTATTATATTTAAGAAGGAGGAAATAAACACAACATTGAAGAAGGAAATAGTTTATTGAATTTTAGAAGGAATAAAAACCATAATTAAAAATATATATTTTTTTTTAGGGTTAGTACCTTTTAAATTCCAAAAAAGCAGACTACTGAATGACTCTCGATTAATCTTTGCTCTATGTTGGGTGTATTCACGACGCAGTAGCTGGTTGAAGGGGACCAAACCTCACAGAAACACCTGACTTGGTTCCATTTGACCAGCCACAGCAAGGCGTGCTGCTTCAGACAGAGAGAACGGCAGGCAGAGGGAGGAAGACTAACGGAGCTTATGTTGAAAATGTTCAGCAAAACAATCTTACTGCTTACCTGTTGAGAAGACAATGGAAACAATTGAATAATAATTTAAAGATAAAACGAAATTAACTTGGCTACAGAATTTACAACTTGTCAGCCCTATTTACAAATGTTTTTTTTTTTGTAAAATGTGAATTGTATTCCCTGTGCCGTTCAATGGATGAACACTACCACAAAAGTTTTAGCAAGTTTAGCATCAATTATTGACTCTTTGCTTAATGTGCTGATAGTCGGGAAATGAACACTTTAGCGTCTTCTTTAATAAAACCCATAAGGTGCGTGGCTCTCAGCAGAGACAGCTGTACTCTGTCAATCTGCCCTGGATCTTCAGTAGCTATGGGTCAGTGAGAGATGATGGGGGTGTGGAGGCCCCATACACTCTTAAAAATAAAGGTGCTTCACAATGCCATAGAAGAACCTTTAACATCTAAAGAACCTTTCTGTTTCACAAAAGGTTATTTGTGGTGAAAGAAGGTTCTTCAGATTATAAAAAGGTAAGAAAGAGATGTTTTTTTAAAGAACCTTTGACTGAATGGTTCTTTGTGGAACCAAAAAGGGTTATTCTATGGCATCGCTTGAAGAATATTATGAAGCACCTTTATTTTTAAGATTGTACGTACGCCTACGGCCAGGCAGCTAACTAAAACAACAGCTTTACCACCTGATCCAGAATAATTCTTGCAGCTTTTTGTCATCTTAAAATACAAAATAGCACAAATTGATGCCGCTTTGGTGTTAAAACTGTTCAGTTTGGTTGAATTAATTTAACTTTTAATCCATGCACGCTCCGGTCCTGTGGTGATGGATTCCCCCTGAAACCACACACTTCCTTACATTCCATAACTTGAATATTCATATGGGCATATAAGGAAGCATGTCATCACAAGAGGCAAATTTGAGTTTCCTCACAGAACAGACAAAGTTGTCAGGAAAAAATGCATAGAGAAGAGATACATTTTTTAAACAACATGTTTATTAAATTTTTCTGCTTCCTTACTATATTAAGTTATAGAAAAAGTCCAAGCAAAATGCTGGATAACTCCAAAGTGAATCCAGAAATGTTATCCAGAAAGATAAAAAAGCAGTATTTACCACTCCTTCACAACAAACATGTGTTATTCACTTTGTAGAATGAGTAATATTACAGCTCAAGTGCGAAGAAACACTAAATTTACCTGTATGTAGTTATCTCTTCCTTTGTGTTGACAAGTGTCCATAGATAAGGTACATGGAGGTTAGTCAGCCAAGCAGGAGAGGACTAGCACATCTAGCACTCGAACATCTTCTCAATTTAAATAGACTTGAAGGTTTCTCATTCTGCCACATGGACACTTTTTTTTACTCCTGGATATAGGAGACTGATATACAGTAGATCAAAGACAAGCTATGACACCTGAGGTGAAACCCCAGTAACACGCTCATACCTCCATTTCCTTTAACAGCACCATTTCCAATGGCAGAGGTGTAAAATCTTCCATTTGCTACCTCGTAAAACAGAGATGTCACCCAGCATCTCGGTCCAAATCAAAATGGAACTATATATAATATATATAGTGCCATTATATTTATATAAGTATTGAAAAAAATTCAAAGAAAGACATTTATATTCTGATAAATTGCAACTTGTTTATACCAGACATGAAATGGGCTACTCCTGTTTAATCTAAAATAATTTGAAGACATTTAATCTCAACTGCCTTGCCAATTAAAGAAAAAGACTTTAAAATAGTCCCAGATGTTGTGATTAGTCTCATGTAAAGTCTACTCCAGTTCAGAAAAAAACACTGCCTAAAGCCAACTCTATCTAGCAACAAATGAAAACTCTCCCCACACCTTTCTGTTCCCCTCTTTCCTCTTCTGCTGAGTGCTAAGTGTATCGTCCTCTTTGCTTGACTGGTGGATTCTGCCCAGACATGGCCACATGCTCCCGGCCTTTTCAAGCGCTCAGCCTCCCTTATACTCCCCCCTCTGCCCCTGCGGTCCTCCACCTGTTGGTGTCCTTTAGAAGCCAGGGCCTCTCCTATGCCTGCTGTCCAACCCAATCAGGGCCATGACAGGGGAGAGCGAGCCTGTGAAATCACACCTCTCAGCTGTTCACACTCGCCTCCAGACACCCTACACCCACTGCTCTTCTTTTTACACCTAATTTCAATGGCTCCTTTAGGGAGAGAGAAGAGAAACCAGGAAACAACTGCGAGTGAGGGACTTCTGTACAGTGGTGGGTTAGAAGACACCCTACACTGGGATTTGGTTGGGTTTTAGGCCACTGGAAAGATTTGCTCTTCTTTTTACACCTAGTGGTTTCATTTCAATGGCTCCTTTCAGCAGCAAGGGAGAGATCTATTCTTTAAACAGTTCTCTTTATAAGCTATCTTTTTAAAATAGCTATCTTTTCATTTATAAACCAGGCTTAAACATAAACAATGTCTGCTGGCTAAAAGGAAGCAAAATATGCTTACACAAAATTTTTCTGAGAATAAACCCGGACTTTTGGTCCTTCTGTACAGTGACTTAACTTAATTTCAATGTGAAAATCTTGGTTAGAAGTCACGATTAAGCTGTTTTTATAAAACAAGTTAAACCTTTTCTTTCTCTAGAAATATTATACATGTTTTATTACTTACTTGATATTGTATACTGCCTGGGATTAAATGGTTGCAGCCAGGCTGTTTAGATCTTATATCTCTTTAAACTACATGCTCAAAGAATAGAATTTAAAAAGTTTTTAAAGCATGCCTTGGCTTATTTATCTGAAGATTTGGGATCAAGAGTGCTTTCTGTTGTGCTTCATTGTGAGAGTTTAGCAGGCCCCAAACTTTGATAAATGGTTCATCACTCTCCTCTTTTAAATTTAAATTAAAACCCCTTCTAGTGTGGGTTTCTTATGTATTAATTACAAGCATGTTTTAGATTTTTTTTCTGAGCATCAACTTTGGTCACTTGGGTTGTAGCTTTATATAAATAAAACAATCAATCAATCAATCATCAATGTTTAAATGACAATAAATGTTTTTTTTTTGTCAAGAAGTTTTTTGACAAAAAATGTTTTTTGATATTTATTTTGTAGTAGTGAGGTCTAACTAAAAAGCGCTATATGGTATTCTAAATAATATATATATATATATATATATATATATAATGTATATATAATGTTTTTTTAACAACAATTGGAATAGATACACTGAAAACGTGAATTACATGAACATTAAATTATGTTTGTGGTCATCATGTTACATAGCAATGTACATAATAAAATGATTAACGATGAAAATAATTCACTGATTTAAATGATAATTTAATTGATTAAATACGTTTTATAAAATTTAATTAAATAAATGATTAAATACATGCAATAAATTGTACATACATTATATGTATACTAAAGAATAAGAATTAGGAATACAATTTATTGCATTTATTTTTATCAAAAATACTGCAAAAACAGTACTAATTTTGAAATTATCATTGCAATTTAAAATAACTGTTTTCTATTTAAATATAATTTCAAAAATAATGTATTCCTGTGATATCACAAGACTTCTCAGAAATCATACTAATATGCTGATTTTCTGCTCAATAAACAATTCTTATTATTGTAAATTTTGAAAAAAGTTGAGCTGCTTATTATATGTATATATATATATATATATATATATATATATATATACAGTCATGGCCAAAAATATCGGCACCCTTAAATATGATCAAAGAAGGCTGTGAAAATTATCTGCATTCTTAATCCTTTTGATCTTTTATTTAAAAAAAATCACAAAAGTCCAACCTTTCATTGGATAATAAGAATTTAAAATGGGGGGAAATATCATTATTACATAAATGTTTTTCTCAAAAACACGTTGGACGCAATTATTGGCACCCCTAGAAATTCTTACGAGTAAAATATCGCTGAAGTATATTCCCATTCATATTCACAATTTTGAGCACTCCAGCCATGGCTTTCTGGAAATATAAATGCCCAAAATCCCTTAATCATCCATCACAATGAAATGATCAGCAAAATATAATTGAGCTTCACAAATTAGTGAAGTGGCATAGAGCAGTGAAAATTCCCATTTCCAACATCAGGGCAATAATTAAGAATTTCCATAAAAAAACATAAAATGTTACACTCCGTGTGTCTATATCGTCCTAATGCACGGTGAGAAGGAGAGTTTAAGTGGTTAAAGAGTCTCCAAGGACTGCAGCTGGAGAATTGCAGGAAATAGTTTTGGAGTCAGAGTCTCGGAGTCAGAAAACATTTTTTTTTAATTGTCAAACAACGCCTACATCACATGTTGTTTGGGAGGGTTTCAAGAAAAATTATCCTAGCTCATCCAAAAACAAACTCCAGCATATTCAGTTGTCAGACATGACTGGAACTTCAAATGGGACTGGCTTCTATGGTCAGATGAAACTAAAAAAAAAAAAAATTATCAGCAAAATTGGTTTGGTGAACACAGGGATAAAAAGTACCCCATGTGTACAATTAAATAAACTGCTGTATTTTTGATGTTGTGGGCCTATATTTCTGCTGGAGGGCCTGGACATCTTGTTTAGATACACGGCATCATGGATTCTATCAAATAACAACAGATAAAAAAATAAATAAGTGACTGACTCTGTTAGAAATCTTATAATGGGCCATATTTGGATCTTCCAACCGGACAACAATCCAAACACAACCCTCAAAAATAACACAAAAATGGGTCACTGAACACAAAACCAAGCTTCTGCTACGGCCATTCCAGTCCTCTGAAATGAACCCTATGGAAAATGAGTGGAGGTGAACTGAAGAGAATAAGCACCGCCATGGAGCTGGGAATCTAAAGGTCTGGAGTGATTCTGGATGAAGGAATGGTCTCTGATCTCTTGTCAGGTGTTCTCTAACCTCATCAGGCATTATAGGAGAAAAGTTTGAGCTGTTAAACTGGCAAATTGAGGTTTTAAAAAGTATTGAATAAAAGGGTGCCATTAATTGTGGCCAATGAGTATTAGAGAAAAACATTTATTTCATAATGATATTTCCACCCATTTTAAATCCTTATTATCAAATGAAAGGTTAGATTTTTTTAAAGATCAAAAGGATTAACAATGCAGATTCATTTTCACAGCCTTCTTTGATCATATTTACCAAGGGTGCCGATATTTTTGGCCATGACTATATATATTATATATATATATATATATATTAATGCATTTATCAGACGCTTTTATCCAAAGCGACTTACAGTGCATTTGAGTTATACAATTATTGTCAGTGTGTGTTCCCTTGGAATTGAACCCACAACCTTTTGCGCTGCTAACACAATGCTCTACCACTGAGCCGCAGCAACATATATGTATGTATGTATGTGTGTGTGTATATGTACAGTATGTATGTATGTAGGATATACATACATATATTTATTGGAGGGGGATGGTGGTGAGGCATGTTTTCAAGATTCTTTGATGAATGGAAAGTTAAAAATAATAGTATTCATTTGAAATTGAAATATTTTATTTTATCGAACATAATACACACACATAATCAAATAGAGAATTTTATGTAATATATTTCATGTATAATTTTCAATAAAACTACAGTTGTCACAGACATGAAAATGCATCATAAAACATAAAAAATAACTTTATTATACAAATTGTTGTTCATTACATTCTTTTCGATGTCAATTTTTAAAAATCAATGAAACTCATTTACTGTCACAAATGTCTGAACTGTCCGGTTTCGCACCATGCATTTATGCATTTAGCAGACGCTTTTTTTCCAAAGTGACTTACAGTGCATTCAGGTTATACATTTTTTTCAGTATGTGTGTGTTCCCTGAGAACTGAACCCATGACCTTTTGCGCTCCTAACGCAATGCTCTACCCCTGAGCCACAGGAACATGCTTGATGACCACATGATTTCAAGACTGAGCCACCCACAGAATGAACCCGACCTAGTTCTCTGGAGGAAATGGGAGAGGTCTGGGTACATTTTCCCCTGCAACAAGCATGCCAGTACCCCTGAAGTCAGCACCTGTGTTCTAAAAGAAGCCCAGGCAACAGGAGACCCAGGGCCAGAGATGAGGCTTACTCTGAAACCCAACACTCCGCACCCTTTTAACAGCATCAAACCACCACAAATAGCCAGCAGCAATGCTCTTCTCAGAAATAGTACCATGCACGCTCAACAATTACTGTTTCCTGTGGCTGCACATGACAGTAACAAATTAGACATTTCCATCTAGATCATTACAGAGGATTACAACATATGCCATCAGTAATAACCACAGGTCATTATACACCTGTCAGTGAAGATATTTTTACTTATAAAGCTAAAAGAATATGCCATAATTTCCAATAATCCTAAACTATTAACTGTTTAAATGAACATCGGGTTAAAAACAGAATTCATTGAAGAAATATAAAAATATAAATATGAAAATGCGCCATGAACTGTGATACAATTTACATTTCATTTATGCATTTCAGTTGCAAATCCCAGGTTGTTCCCGAATCGAACCTTTTGCGCTGCTGGCGCAATGCTCTACCACTGCCACAAACAATTGTAAGGGTGTGTCTTTAATGCACTACGGAAACAATACAGAGCAAGTGTTCAATGGGTCAATGGGAAAATAGAGAACTAGAGAGAGAGAGAGAGAGAGAGCTCAGTGTTTGAGGAGAACGAGAAGCTCCAAATCTGACCGCTCTGTTTATTTTTAACACTGGCAGTCAATCTAGGCCCCATGGTGCTAATAACTTTGTTCCTCTCTGTCACTAGCATTTGGCCAGCAGCATCCCAGTTTATTCTAGGAGGTCATATAGCGCTCTCTTTTTCCGGAGGCTGGCGTATAATTTTTCAGGCAGTGCAATTTAAACAGCTGATTCCCAGGACACAGATGCACAGCACAGGACTTGAAGCTAGCAATAATCTTTTTTACATTTCTACTCCATAGCACACAAACAATGATATTGTGGTTATTGTGCTGAATGGAGCTTGTTAATGATTTAACCACATATTTCACACAAATTGGGACTATAAGACTATAGTCCCAATTTATATTAGATATGTTTAACTACTGTGCACTTAACTAATAGTTACAATCAGGGCTGGGTAATAACTGATTACATGTAATCTGGTTTATGTGAGCAGATTCCAAAAACTTGTAATTACACTAGGCTAAGTTACATTTTTAAATACTCGTAATCAGACTACAGTTACTTTTTAGGATTACATGATTACATATTATTCACACAATAGAAATACATTATTCATAACTGGCTACGTTAACATGCAACCAAATAATCCGTTTGTAATTGGATTGAAGGCTCAATCGGACTGAAAATGCTTCATGTAAACACATTCATGCCTAGGCCTAATCGATCCGATTGAGCTCGATCGGAATGAACTTTCAATCGGATTGAAAGGGGTGGTTTCCTCTTCTAATCCGATTGAGCATGCGATCGGATTGAAAACCGAAACTGAAAGGACTGCGCATGTGCAACGATGCAGAAATAGCGCAATGACGTGTGACGCGCGGAATGAGCTGCTCTTCTTTTGGAATAAAATGTTGTATAAGTGCGTGTCCTGTCATAATAAAACTCTCCTTTCACTTGGCAACTGTGAAGTGGTGCAGGCCAGCCTCCCACCAGTCCTTGTTTCGGATTCTCAGCCACAGGCAACCCGTTGTGGGTGCAGGAGGGACATTTTTCTGCATGATAAATATGAGCAGCACGGCACTGCGGTTTATATGTATATTTATCCAGAAATGGAAAAATATTAATTCAGTTATTATGTGCAAACAGTAGTGAGAAACTCTATATTTGTGCAGTGTGCGCATGTAAAAAAACAAAAATCAATTCCGATTTGAAGCCTGAGACATATAAACAAAGACTATAGAATACCTTAAGGCTGGAATACACTACACAACTTTTAAAATCTGAACAGATTTTTAAAACACTAGGCATCATACACTTAACCGACTTTATAAATGATGACAAAGGAAAACTGTGCATCATACACTACGTGTCTGAAGATCATACACTACCTGACTTTAAAGTTGTTCAGATCACAACGAACTCACGCAGAAACGTGCGCCTTGTTGCTAGGAGACGCATGACAAATGAAAACAATAAGTGTTCTAAAATCGGCTGAAAATATCAAACATGTTTGATATCCTCCGACTGGATAGAATCAAAGACTGAAGCTAAAAAATCGGAGTCTGTGACCATAATACACTACGAGATTTTCTGTGGAATCTGTCAGCTGTAATCTGCAGACTGGCTCTGACTTTCCTCAACTAGCGTCAACTTGTTCAGACTGTAAAATCGGGGGAAATCAGGGCAAAAATCGCGTAGTGTATTCCAGGCTTTAGACATGTCACTCGTATAGGTTTGAATGGAGAAAAATGCAATACTTAATATGGCCGCTCAATCGCAGGAAGCCCCGCCTTCTGAAAGAAAGAGCCAATCGCTAATCGGTAAAGTCAGCGCGTCACTGCAGCTGCCGTTAGAAGTCCCGCTCTGAGACGCACGTTCAGGACTGCACATGCGCACTGGCTGGTCTAGCCTGAAAAATAAGCATTTTATAACGCTATTTGAGCAAAAGAAACAACATTTATGACAGTTGTTGTCCGATTTCATTGGTGATTTCAAATAAGAAATGTAATCGTAAGCTTAGTGAACAGTTTTGTAGAATTTGATGTTTCCCCATACAAAGTGATAGGATTTGGATGCCCGAGAGGCGTTTCAAAGATGGCCGCCAAGTGACATGACTTGTCTTGTCTTAAAAGAGACTTTGATATAAACGCGCAAATCAACCCGATCACTTTATTTAGCATTCATGTAAACACTATATTCAGATTAATCAATCGGAATGAATTCAGTCCGATTAAACAAAAAATTGTGCATGTAAACGTGGCCACTGATTCTCCAAATTTCTCTTTTTCATATTTTAAAGTTTTCTTTCTAAAATATCCTACTGATTATATACATACATATAGTCCAGTTTTGTGGACATTCACACAGAGATCAGTCATTAGTCAGGTGGCGAAATAATTGGACCACTGGATTTACAAAAATAATTTTAAGTTTAAGAAGGGTTTCAACCATAGACTGTAAAAAAGGTTTCAACATTGCATCAACTACTGATGAACACATTAATTGTTATTTGAATTATTATTCTGTAGTATTTTTTTAACCATGTATTATTAATTATAACTAATTAAAATGCACATATTAGGCCTACTTTATTTCTTAGTTACATGTAATGCAGGCATTCCAAAACTTTTTTGTCATCTAAACCTTTATTCACAAAATATATTTGCTTATATATTATAATAGTCCCACCCTCTAAATGAAAGAGCCAAATTTCCCATACAAACCTGACTAGACCACCCAATGAACATGTGCTGTATAAGCACATTATGACTCTGAATGCACATTGGCTGATCTAGCCTTAAAATTAAGCTTTTTAAACACTATTTGAGCATAAGAAACAACATTCACGGGGCAATTAATTTCAGATTTTTGTTGCTGATGTGACACGTAATTTAATTGTGAATTCAGCGAGCAGTTTTTGAGATTTCAGGAATTCCCTCATTCATTAAAGCATTATATAAATGATTCATTCATTCATTAATATAGGTCTTGTACGAGCTGCCTGGAGGCATTGCGAATATGGCCGCCGAGTGAAGAGACTTTCCGTGAAAGGGAGTTTGTATTAAAATGATTTATTTTAATGCACTATGTAGTAAATTACAATGAATGGAACACGTTTTCTTACTCTTTTCATTTTTAACATCATTATGGTACAAGATAATGTTATTTAAATCAATTTGATAAATGAGTTAAATCAAAAGTAATCCAAAAGTAATCTGATTATATTACCTAAAATGTGTAATGTAACGGATTACGTTACTGACTACAATTTTTGTCATGTAATCTGGAATCAGTAACGGATTACAATTTGTAGTAATACTGTTTTCATTTTGCATTGCAAAACACTTTTGCTGTTGAGGTAGGATGGGGTTATGAACAGGACTGGTGGCATAATTAGGTTTAAGAGTGGGCTAAGGTGTAGAAAAAAGGGTCAACAGTGTAAGTATTATAGATGTATTAGGATATTTTTTTAAATATACAATGTCAAAACATGCATGAACAGAAGAAATGCACTGCATTAAATGATTAATCTAAATCTAGTAATAAAAGACACTTAATATGCAAACTGAAGCATAGTGCTATAGAAAAGCCAAGGTCAATGCTCAAACAATAAATCATGGCGCTAGCAACAGCAAGGACATTTGTTCAATTCCCAGGGAAAGAAAGAACTGATAAAAAATGTAATACCTTGAATACAATGTATGTTGCTTTGGATAAAAACACCTGCCAAATGAATAAATGTAATGTGGGTCCTTGTGTTCTGTTTTGCAGATTGTCATAAAGTCATACATTACTCGTTTTCTTAAAACACTGGAATATTATCTGTTTAATGTAGAAAAGTGTTTTAGACGAATGACAAATATGATGTTTAAAAGAGACACAGAGATATTTTCGACCAACTGGGAAAATATAAATTCAGTTTCATTCAAAGGAAGATGATCAAATTTGTATACAAAAGATAGTTGATCTAAAAACGAAAATTCTATGAACATATACTGAGCCTCATGTTGCCCCAATCAGCATGACTTACTTTCTTCTGTGGAACATAAAATAAGACATTATGAAAATATAATATATTTCTCCCCCGAGTACACATTGAAAGTCAATGGGGTCACAATGACTTTCATTATATAGACAAAACACTTCAAAATATGAATCAAAATATCTTCTTCCACTGAATGTCTTGTAATGAAGAATAAAGTAATTAATACATTTTTGGAATAAGTAAATAATGATGGAAATGCAGTTTTTGAATGTGTGTGTGTGTGCTGGTATGGGGATCAAATGTCCCTACAAGGATAGTGATACCAGAAAACTTTGACCTTGTTTCCTATGAGGGGTATGTTTAGGGTAAGGGGATAGAAAATATTGTTTGTATTGTATAAAAACCATTACACCTATGGAATGTCCCCAGATCGATAGAAGTGCCTATGTGTTTGTGTGTGTGTGTGTGTGTGTGTGTGTATGTATGATACATGTGATTTCTTGTGTAATGTGAAAGTCATCAACACAGATTTAAAATGTGGTTAAAAAAGAGCTGGCTAAGGCACACTATAATTATTCAGCTTTAAGTGTTGTCCTTTCTTATGACAGTTGCTCCCGCTGAGGTTGACACAGCTGTCTGTGAGAGTCTGGTACTGTTCTGTGAAGGATGGGAATAGAAAAGGTCAAAGGACACTTGCATTGTCAAAACAGGTGCTAGCAACTGAGAGGTAAACAGCTTATTCCCTGCCCTGCAAAGATGCTCAAAATGACTCTTTGAATAAAGATTAAATCATTTCGTGTGATATGGTTCTGGTAATACATTATCACATTTCATGTGAGAAGCATTTATGTGAAGTATAAGATCTCTGACTAGATGTTAAACACTTCCCCATGTATTTTTTTCAGTCACAAGTAGGCTACAGTTTTAGTAAATGAAAGCTAGATATTATTAAACAGCAGACCAAATGGTCATATAGCAGGAAATGCACCTCTGACCCCATCCTGTCACTCCTTAAAAGACCCGCATGAAACAGGCAGGGTGTCAAAATGGGATATGTGTTGGTTAAACTGGTGTCAGCAATCGCACTGGAAAGTGGGGGGGTTCCCAATGAATGAATGTGTGAGCATTGGTGGTCAGGGTAAAGTTGGGGTAACTAGGTCAAAACTGACATAATCACAACTCCTGACAAATGAACAAAGGATTACAGGTGAGTGAATATGGAGGATTCTACATTCAAGACAATTCACTGCAGCCTGAAGCGGAGGCATGCGACAATAAAAATAATATACTGTGATTGTGGTATCACATCAGTGTTATGAAAATAAATCACAATAAGTCATCAAGTGGTCTGAATTTTTGTTACTGCATCATTATTTTGGGTTTCAGGGCTGTCTGAAGCAATCATCATATGTTTGATGTCTGATCCTTCACATGCACATAAAGACAAACTCACAAAAGTAAACATGAATTATATACAAAATATCATTATTTCTATTTTTATTGAGCATCATCGACTTAAAATTATTCTTTAAGATATGGACTATCTTCTAAACAACATAAATTGCTTTGAATGCCCATTACAAGGCTGCTGTTTAACAAATTGTATTGTCACATGACTTTCCCAAAGATGTGACGTCAGCCTATGTCACAGGTCATAGGTCACACATGTTTCTGTCAGCTTAATCTTTTTTTAAAGAAACCTCATCAAACGTCTTTGCTATTCTTATAGGTCATTCTTATTGCATACAAGGCAAGTTGTCACATTGTATAACATCTGTAACTTTTAATTATTTTCTGTATTTTATTGAAAGTTGTTCAAAGTATTGCTAGGAAATTGATTGTTTTATACATTATGTATTTTATTAAACATAATTATATTAGCCTATAGGGTGGGAGTAAAAAATAAAAACATGCATGTTAAATAAACATAGATTACACGTTTTTTATTCGAGGTTCGTATTTTAAAAACGATTATCAGCTATTGTGTTGGCTATTTGTAGAATTACCGACAAAGCAGCTGAATGAGATTTTTGGTTGCGCTCTCTGTAATTTTCCTATGCTACCTTCCAAGATGGCGGCGTCCGCATAGCGGCGTCAGCACGGACAGCACGGAGCAGAAGTCAGTGTATAGAAGTCAAGCTGTATTCCTCATGAGAAATCAGTTTGAAAACAAATTAAACACCAGCTGAACTATCGAAAGTTCGCATACATTATATTGATTTATTTATCTTGTTGCTCCGCGCATTGATGATCTTAACCGCAGCTGTGAGATGTTCACGAGCATTCATGTGTGTTTAGGTCTGCTGGTTAACGTTTAAACACTGATCAGATGGAGCCAAACCACGGGGACATATAAGACAATTAATGATTTTAGAAACGCTAAAAGGCATGCGGTGTGTGAAGGCACTGCAGCTCACCCTTGCGGTCGTCAAACCAGATGCTGTGGCCCATCCGCTCATTCTGGAGGTGAGATCACACTGTCCTGCACCTGTCTGATTATATCAATAATTAAAGAAATATTCAACGAACTATGTGGAGTCTACATTACATACATCACGTGGATACACTATTTCTGAGTCCCCCTTGACATCATTAACTGAAATTCAATAGTGGGACTGTGACTTGTTAAAAGGGCTATATCTAACTATGATATTTTGATAAAGCCAAATTACGACATAAATGTGTGTTCTATCTGAGAGCTGATTTATTTTTTATATTTTGTAGCAGGTTGTATAAGTTTATGCATGGAATGCCGATTCTTAAAGGGGTAGGTCACCCAAAAATGAAAACGCTGTCGTTATTTAATTAAAGGTAGTTTCAAACCTTCATGCCTTTTTTCCACCTGCGAAATACATACGAAGATTTTTGGAAGAATGTTCCAGTTTTGTTGACCATTGGCTGCCATTGTATGGACAAAAAGCAGAGACAGACATTTCTTAAAATATCTTCTTTTATGTTCCATGATAGAATTCAGGTTGAGACATGAGGGTGAGTTAACAATAAAATAATTTAGATTTTAATTCATGATTATTGAAATATTATAAGAAGTACTGATGTAAATCTACAAGTGTCAGGGTGTACTTGAAGTAAATATTTTAGGTGAAAGGGCTTCGGCTGACAAAAACGTTTGGGAATCCCTGGCTTACTCCATATAGTTACTTACCTGGCTATAAAAAATAACCTTTCCTCCTGAGCAATATTCACTGGAGTGAAGTGTGACAACTAGCCCCAGTCTCCTCTATACCCATCCTGCTGAATGTTACCCTTTTAATGAAGAAAGATGTCTTGTAACTCAAAATATGTGGAGGCTTAAAGCAACATAATTTGTCTTTATTATTAAAACGAGCCAGCTTCTTGCCTGATTTAATTTCCGCTGTCTGTCACCTCAAAGAGATAAAGGTGCCTTTAATTAGCAACAATTTCCTCATGCAACGTGGTGTGGAAACTGAAGCCGGTACTGCTTTAATTTCACCACTGGATTTTAAATGTAATGTTTGTTTTTTCATTAGAGTGAGATCATCACTCAGTCTGTAACCTTGTTCTTTTTCGGAGATTAAAACTCTTAATTAACTCTTTGTCATCTTGATGCTGAGGGCAAACGTGAAATGAAAAGACCTACAGCAAAACTACAAGAGGCTTCCATCATAGCAACACATTTTTACTGACAATAAGTTTCGGTTTTAAGAGATGCAGATGAACATAGGAAACATTTGAATATAATATTTATTTTAATTTCAGGCTCTTCATCAGAAGATTCTTGAAAACTTCGTTATAGTCAGAAAGAAGGATCTGATGTGGAAAACCGCAGAGTCAGAAAGGTTTTATGCTGAACATGCAGGTAGAAAATAATCTTTCTTTGTATAATATCCACTGCATGAATGAAAAAGGTCTATGTTTGTAACAGATTGAATGGTTAAGTACATGTGTGGGTGGGTGTCAGTGTGATGCGTGGTTTTAAACAGGGAGAGTCATAGTGAAGGCTTCACACAACCTGCAGTTATAATGTTGACACAGCATGTGGAGAGAGAACATGTTACTCACTCTCAGCTTATCATATCCTGCATCCAAAGAAAAGCAGCTGCCTCACATTCACATGTCTGTATTATATATGCAAAAGCCTTTTCAGACCATATTAACAGATTGCAACAAAAATCTGCTGCACAAACCACATCACCCTCGTTGACTTATTTGATTAAAATATAAAAGATATGCAATGGTTTATTTTTGGTTATAATCCCTGACTGTTTATTTTTGCAGGACGTTTTTTCTATCAAAGACTGGTTGAATTCATGTCAAGGTAAATGTTTATTTTCATTTCCCCATTTATCATAAAAAGTGTAAAGACTTAATGTTTTTGTTAATAAAAAGCAACAACAACAAGACACTTATTTGATATGGTGGCTCTGTATATTCAATTCAATTTTCACTTTATTGTTGGAATTTCTTCCAAAAATTGTCACGCATCCCATAGCGTTTACTGTCTAACATTAATTCACAGCAGTACACAATACATCATAAAGTTGGTACAGCGCAAAAGCTTAAGTACCTTCCATTCCTCCGAATCTTGCTGCCTACTTAGATCAGTGGTTTTCAATCCTGTTACCTGGGACCCACCGTTCTGCACATTTTGCACATCTCCCTTATTTAACAGACCTGATTCAGATCATCAGCTCATTAGGAGAGAGATCCATGAACTGCACTGTGTGTGTCAGATAAGAGATGCATACAAAATGTGCAGAGCGGTGGGTCTCCAGCACCAGGATTGAAAACCACTGACTTAGACCCCTATTCTGATTAATGCATTTTTTTCTGACTGATAAACAAAAGATTTACGTAATCTGTTCAATCTGGCATATGATACTCTCAGTCTTCTATTCGATGGCAAAAGTTGATATTCCTCATACAGAATATGGGAAGAATCAGACATAATTTTACCTGTCAGGGACAACATTTTCTTCTTGTACAACTCATGAAAACTTGGCTCAAGCATTTGACCCACAATCTTGGAACAGTTAGATCTCAATCTCGCCAGTCAAGCTTTGAGTTGAACAGAGAGACAGCTATACCAAGCACATATTCCATATTGTACAACACTCTGTATTACAGATTGAAAAAACATGAGCAAAATCTGTTTGTTTGCTCCAAAAGACCTTAGTCTCCTGAGAAAATAAATACACGGTTGTAATCTGTACAATACTGACGCATACTAAAATCATCTTCACTGCCCAATAAAGACAATACCACTGTCATCCGAGAACTTCAATATGTATGTGTATACACTGTCAGATTTATAATAGCAGGTTTATATGCACATTTTATAATGTGTGTGTGTGTATGTATATATATATATATATATATATATATATAATTTCAGTTAATGCCTATTTTATTTCAACAAACATTTTTATTTCAGGCAACAAAATGTTTTTTTATTTTGTATATAATAACCCTGCTACTACACCATTCTTGCATGATTTTGTTGGTTCAGGTCAGCCAGACTTTGGTTGTTTTAGTTTTGTGTGAATAGTGACTGTTTCTATTCGATCCATTTCATCTACTTGCACGTGGCTTCAAACTTTGAGTATTCATTATGTGTGTACATTGTTTCAGCTATTTCCTGATAAAGTTCCTGGTAAAACCTGTTCATGGATCCAGTAGGAGGAACAACTGCTGTAGAAATTCTTGAAACTATGTGTTATTTGACTTGACATGCATTTATGGAAGTCAAAGTTTAACCATGTAACCCCTTGTAGCTTCACGAGTCTTGACAACAGCTTTTCCTCAAATTACCCTCTGAGCTGATTATCCTACAGCTTCACAGACACTAGGAAGTTAGGAAGTCTAACACTAGGCAGTTAAATCACTGTATTCGGAAAGAATGGATGCTTTTTTATTCTAATTTAATATTAATATACTCTACAATTCAAAACTTTGGGGTCAGTAAGATTAAGGTCTGATCATGTGACACTGAAGAGTAATGGGATGCTGAAAATTCAGCTTTACCGTCGCAGAAATAAATTACATTTTTAAATTATGAAAAGAGAAACAGTTGTTTCAAACTGTAACAATGTTTTATTAAATGCAGCCTTGGTGAGCAAGACCTCTTCCTAAAACATGAAACAATCTTACTGACTCAACCTTTAAGTTGATTTTAAATTAATGTGAAACTACAAATGCTGTACCACTGCCCTTCCTCTCGAAAGGAATAATTAATGCAGATATATGATCTCTCATCTGTGGAGAGGGACATCAATGCTGGTTGTTAATGTAGCGGTTGATCCAGTTTAGACAGTGAGGCTGATGTTACCATGGCACCCTGTCCTCAGAACATGTCTTTGTCTTTGAAAGATAAAACATTAACTGACCTGTGTCTTTTAGTCGACGTCAGAGTCATTTAAAAATAAGCAGCTGATTATTCCTAAGCTTTTAGTTCCATTTGTGTTCCAGCAGTGCCACTAAGGCAGTGCTGCTCATCTTTTGTGACTAGGCTTGTTTGTAAAAGAAAAAAACTCACATTTTTATTTTGGATTCAATTCTGTTTATCCATCTAAGCAAACACGAGGTGGTCACAGCTCCCTGTGTAATCCTGCTGTTTACTTGTATTCCCACAACAGCGGCCCGATGAGAGCGTACATCCTAGCCAGGGAGGATGCTATCACTCACTGGAGGGGGATGATGGGTCCAACAAAAGTCTTTAGAGCCCGCTTCACTTCACCAGACACCCTGCGTGGCCAATATGGGCTGACTGACACCAGAAACACTACTCATGGTTCAGGTGGAGTAACACTTTTCAAAACTGAACAGTTAAAGAAATAGTTCACCCTAAAATGAAAATTTGCTAAAAATGTACGCATTCTCCGGCTATCCAAGATGTAGATGAGTTTGTTTCTTCATCACAACAGATTTGGAGAAATTGAGCATTAGTTCACTTGCTCACTAATGGATCATCTGCAGTGAATGGGTGCCGTCAGAATGAGAGTCCAAACAGCTGATCAAAAACATCACAGTAATCCACATGACTCACGTCCATCAGTTAACATCTTGTGAAGTGTAAAGCTACATCAAATCCATCATTAAGGTGTTTTCAGTATAAACTCTTGCTTCTGGGCAAAATGCAAGTTCTCTAACCATAATAACGCTTCCTCCAGTATGGAAGCAACGGTTTAAAGTTCAAAACATCTTAATAATAGATTGTTTCTTACGAACATGCAGTTTTTCACTTCTTGAGATGTTAATTGATGTACTTGTGTTGATTACTTGTGGATTATTGTGATGTTTGTAATCAGCTGTTTGGACTCTCTTTCTGACGGCACCCATTCACTGCAGAGGATCCATTGGTGTGCAAGTGATGTAATGCTAAGTTTCTCCAAATCTGTTCCAATGAAGAAACAAACGAATCTACATCTTGGATGATCTGAGGATGAGTACTCTTTAAGCAAATTTTCATATTTGGGTGAACTTTTCCTTTAACTAGCTAAATAGACTAGATGATCTATATCAAAACAGTTAATAACCTCTCTAGAATATGCCTAATGATGAGTGTTTGTTTTTAAACTGCCCTTCCAGGCCACTTTCCTGCAGAGATTTGACCCAACCCTGATAAAAATCACCTGCCTGTAGCCTTCTAGTAGTCTTGAAGACCATGATTAGCTGTTTCATGTGTGTTTGATTAGGGTTGGAGCTAAACTCTGAAGGAAAGTGGCCTGGAAGGGCCAAGTTTGCCCACCCCTGTCCTAGACCATAACACTGATTTTATAAAATAAAGACTAATTTCTTAACTATTTTAAATGGAAGAATACATTTTTTCTATTCTAAAAATGTCAGCATTTTCTTATTTTCTTTCTTTCAGATTCAATCGAATCTGCCAAGAGAGAGATTTCATTTTTCTTTCCAGAATTCAATGCAGATGAGTGGATGTTGAGGGAAGAGCCACGCTTTAGATTGGGTCCTACTGAATATAATGAGGAGAGACTAATTCATACTCTCCCGGACACATGATGATCGCTGGTCTGATGGTGCTTTTACAGTGCTACAGTGGATGAATGTGACTTTCACCAGATGTTTCAGCATTTGATGTTTTCTCTGTTACTCTTTTGTGACCACAAAATATCTCTATCACAGCTCTGCCAACACAATTATATTCAGTTGCATGTATTTTATTTGTATGTATAAATAAATATTTGTACTACATTTGTAGTAGAGGTCAATATTTTGTTTACCTCAATATAGAAAACTCTAAGCACGGTTCTTTTTAAGTAAACACCGTATCCCTTTTGATATACTAACAGAATAGTTGGATTGCAAAGAGGTAAAAAAAGAGATTTAAAATATATAAAGAGGTTTTTGAAACAGCATTCCTTTTCATTTACATTAGTTAATGCACTGTGAGCTAACACGAACAAACAATGAATGATTGTATTTTTATTAACTACTGTAAATGCATTGTTCATTGTTTGGTAATATATTAACTAATGTTAACAAATGACACCTTAAAGTGTTACCATTTATTTTTTAGATTAACTTACGGTTCAATGAATTAACATTAGTTATTGCATTAGGTATCAGGAACTAACTAGGAACAATATTTTTTTAAGTGAATGTCAATTTATTGTTATTCATTATTACTTCATTATAATTCATTACTCAAAAAATATTTAGGCCATTAATATTTTAATTGCATATAAACATTTTCCCTCCATTTGGATTAGACAGTTTTATTATTAAACCTAATATGATGCATATTTGTCAGTTATACATTAATGAAACAGCAATGAGATTTATGTAATAATAATGTTTTAAATGTGCAATAACCACTCAATTAAATATATTAATTGCATACAGTTTAACTAATTGAATTGCTTGTTCCAAAAACCATGTTCATACTTTTTAACTGATTATATTTTATTTAAAAAATCAATTGATTTAGTGCCGATTTTAAGGAATTTGAAAATGACTTTAAATAAAATAGATTTCAATTCTAATCAAATTTTGCCAAGTATGCCTAAATTGTTTACAAATTAATAAAATAAATACAAATATCACCATATGTAGAAATTAACATTAACCTATATTAATAGTGCTGTAAATGTATTGTTCATTGTTACTTCATAATACCTAATGCAATTGAATTAATGTTCATACAGAACCTTATTGTAAATGTTAATTCAGAGAGTGAAGCAAGAGAAAGATTAGGATACAGTAATAGTTATTATGTGCTTCCAATAGATATTTAATAACTCAACAATAAACACAATCTTCCAGTCAGTAAAGCAGTGATATATCAAACAATACTGGAATAACAAAAACAGCTGCTTTATATTCCTGCACACTACTTTTGCAGTAGTGCTAGCTTGCTACAGAAACTGTAATTAGGGTTTGAACAAATGTTTGCGCTTGTACCCCAAAAAGCTGAAGGCAACAGTAGTGTGGTAGTAAGAGCCCTGATTTTCAAATCCAAAATCAAAATTAAAGCAGTACATCAACTTCAAGACACATCTTTTCTGAGACAAACGTGTGTTGTTGGTATGTTTTAAACCATTTATCATTTTTTACACTTTTCACAAAATCAATCATCCATTCGTTAAGTGTCTATATGTCGATTGCCCTTCCTGATCTATCCTGTGCTTTCATTGTATGTACAGTAGATGCTTTTACTAAGATTTTTTTCATTTGGCACATTTTGATTAAGACATTACAGAGAAAAGATGTACATAAAAATAGACATTATTAAAATAGTCAAGTGTAACTGAATAATGAAACTAACAATTAACTGACCCTTGAAACCCGTTAATCACAGCACTGATGGACTTCTTCATTTAGGTCATCCCTGCTTTTTACTACTTTGGTCCCTGACATCTTCACCAAAGCTTCCCAGAAATCCAAGAGACAGTCTTCATGAGGTCTTGGGTGAACACCTCATTGAGGCATCGAGTCAACCGCTGCGTCCGTCAAACCATCCACCGGTTTCATGACCTCATAGGTGGTTTGTGAAGTCTCCTTGATCTTCCCGCTCTTGTCCACCTGCCGGATGCTTTGAGTCACAGTGATGGTCACTTGCTTGGTGGACATCCGATTGTCCTGCCATTTGGTCTAATGAAGATAATATTGAAAGATTAGAAGGCATGATTGTTACCAAATGTTTTCAACATTTTATTACAGTTTTGATTAGTAAGATCACATTTCTCAGATGAATAAAAAAAAGGTTATATAAATAGTTATATAACTAGTTTGAGGATTATTATTATTAACAAAAACTAAAACCATGGAATTTTTTTTTGTTATTTGAAAGAATATGTACAATAACTTAAATAAAAAAAAAAATTATATATTTCAGCTAGTTTTCAAGGCAAATGTTTTCACATTTTAATTTGTACTATAATAACAAACTAAAACTGAAATAAAAATAAAACTGGTCTGTTTTTCATGCCCAACATCAATATAGTTGTATAGCTTAAAAGTGCATAAATTACCGCCCACTTTAATAAAGTGAACACTAATGCTAAATTATATTTTGTAAATTAAGTACAAAAAAAAAACCTTTCTGGTGTGGTGCAGATGAAGCAATACATAAGACAAAGGTCAGAAACACTGATGTAGTTTACATTGTCTTGCTCACACATGCTGCGTGAAGAAGACTGAGCCAAATAAAAACTATTGTTCAACTAAAATACTTACTATTTCCTCAGTTCGTAACACGCTTCTCCTCTGCACTGTGGTACCAGAAGAAGACAGCAGGTCCTGGTCTTGAGAACAGAGGATTGCAGGGGTGCTGCCAGTTTTCATGTCATTCAGACCCACCTCAGACATGGCAGAACACACTTTCAGATATGCCTGAGCTGGAGAAGGCAGACAATCATCAAAGAGATCTGTGGCCAGAAGAAGATACGGAAGTTATTCATTCTCTTCAACAAAATCACTGCATTGCTGACCGTATCAGAAATATTTCAGGTATGACTGTGTAAAATACATTTAAATGAATAATCAATGTGATATTATCTATATATCAATCATCCATCCATCCATCCAAGATCGTTTTCCTTGAATTGTTATTTTATATACTGTATATTAACATAAATTAATTTAACATGTTTAAAAATAATATAATAAATGATGAAAATATACATACATTAATTTATGTATGATTTATATATTATTTCTAAATTATACATATATACACTACTAGTCAAATGTTTTGAAAGATCTCTCATGCTCACCAAGAAATTATCACCAAAAAATAATATACAAACAGTAATACTGTGAAATATAATACATTTACAACTGAATACTATATTTATATATTGAATATACTATATATATATATATATATATATATACACACATACACTATATTTGCTAATATAATAATATATTTTAAAATGCAATTTATTTCAGTGATGGCAAAGCTGATGTTTCTTGAGAAGCAAATCAGATTATTAGAATGATTTCTTGAGTGTCATCTAAAGACTGGAGTAATGATGCTGAAAGTTCAGCTTTAACATCTCATGAATAAATTGCATTTTAAAATATATTAAAATATATATATTTTTTTCTAAATTGGAATAATATTTTACATTAATTTGTTAAACATTTTTTCATCAAATAAATGCAGACTTGGCAAGCATATAATAAATAAATATTTATATAATAAAAAACAAACAAGCAATTATTTCAAACTTTTGACCAGTATATACTGATATAATTCTGCTCAAAAGTGGTAAGCAGCGCTTATTGTGTTCATCCTGGCTCATATTGTTGTACTGAAGCACTAAAGGGATTTAACCATCACCATGGCAACAAGAGGCCTACTTGAATGAATTGCTCACCAACAGCAGACTCACAACACTTTCCCTGTCCTTCTGGGAAGGAAATATCATTTGAAGAGTTTGACAGGTTAAATTTGAGTGACTACGGTGAAATGATACGTTCAGCTGATTAAATATGAATACATTAATTTCAAAAGCTTTTAAAAATGAGAATAAAGCCTTGAAATATGATCTCAGTCCGTTCTCACCGAGGTTGGCAGTCTTCTCTGATGGGAAGCCCACCTCTGAAGAGTTTTCTGAGGGGATGCTCTGGATGGAGGACAGGGGTATGTCTGTGTCCGTGCTGGTCAGCCAGGTGGACTCTGTCTCTTTGGTCCAGCTCTCCATATATCTCGGCTCCAACACATCTGTCCTGGAGCCTCCACAACCCATGATGTCAAAAACAAATCCACACCTACACAGCCTTGGATTCTAGGTCCATAACAATACCTCCCAAACAGCAAGTGAAAGGTAGATGTTTGTTATATGGTGTTCACTGAGTGATGTCATTTATTATTTATGTTATGTCATTTAGTATGAATCCACATCAGCATCATTTTGATGTAAAAATCAAGTCTTCCACTGGTCAGGTGTCAGTCGAACAGGAAAATCTGGGACTAATTCTGTGGAAGAGAAATAACAGCCTATAATGAAAGACTTAACTGTGATTTAAAGTACTAATTTGATGTTAAAGTATTAGGGGAACGTTCTGGGAACCTACTCTGAACGTTCTTAGGTTCTCGTTATAAAATTACTAAAAATAACTGACGTTCAGGTTCTCTTATAGTAAAAAAATTACCTACTGGGACGTTCCTAGAACGTTCTTATTTGGTGGGAACCATACGTTAGCTCTTAAAATTACGCATTACACGTCACCTTAATGAGTGATATATTAATGACAAATACAAGATGAATATTGACCCGTTTGCAATTTCTCTTGAGTAGTTCATCACTCGTAATATGTAAACAAAGACGAGTTTGATATTTCCTCTGGTCCAAATAATAAAGAAGCCATGAATTATATTTAAAATAGAGTTCTAATTTAAACCCAGCGATGTGCATTTAACAATTTTGCCTGTCATGCAAATACAATCATAAAGCGATTGATAAATGATTATATGAGCGCATCGTCTGGTGTCGCGGCACGCTACTCTACACATACATAGATAATATAATGTGTAGAAACATGCATTACGCTAGTATGCAGTATGCAAAAACGTATTCAGCCTTTCAAATGTGCTGGGTGCCTTGCTTGTGGTCGACGCGCAGTGTCGGACAGTTTGACTTCGGTACGTTCACTGTATTTATAACTCTTTTCAAAACATAATTTCCAAGATTCATACAGGAGCTCTATAATTTCCAAGATTCATACAGGAGCCCGCGACAAAAAAACTCTCACTGAGCTCTGACACTCTCTCTCTCTCTCTCTCTCTCTCTCTCTCTCTCTCTCTCTCTCTCTCGATGTGAATGATGCTGACCCTCTCATCTCTCAACCGCTCTTGTCCCTAAGAGGTACAGCACACCGAGATTACAACGAGGTATGTGTGGTACAAAATGACTATGGATTTTCTTTTTGATTGCTCTTAAAAATCCACTTCTGTTGAAGTGCAGTTCATGTGTTATCGTGATATTCATGTCTCCCTTCAAGCTGAAGTCGTTCAGTTGTGTGTTTGTTTACTTAACACAAAATAACAGAGCTGTTCAGTTTGCACTTCTATAATCAAGAACAAATTGCATGTTTTTGAGCCATGTGTTTCCTCGTGAAATCAGTAGGGTTTTGTAAACACCACTTTGCTATTTGCCGCTACTGTACAGCGAGGTCCATTCCATAAGAATTGATGACATTTAAATGAAGTCGCAATGATTCAGCATTTTATTGCATTTCTGAAAGACATGCTTTTTAGATAATGGCAACTGCCCTCCTAATGTGATTCAGATGAATAACTGGTATGACTGTAATGTGCAACAGTGGAGGTTTCAGCTATTCATAACAATCTGCTCTTGGCGTCCCCCCCGGTTTACAGCCTGTAAAATTAAGCAGGCTACATACTTGCACTCAGAGGCGTAGCAATAGGGCGGGAGAAGAGGTTGCTAACTAAAACACCAATTGATCAAGTCCATCAGGATTTAATGCAGCTTGAAGTACAACATTGGAAAGGTGTTATAAGGAGAGTGATTTCCATCATCTGCCATCTATCTGAGCGCAATCTTGCTTTTAGAGGCCACACAGATGTTTTATTTGACCCACACTATGGCAATTTCTTGTCTCAGGTGGAGTTGATGGCACAATTCGATCCCATTCTAAATGAACACATAAAGAGGATTCAAAACAAAGAGGCAAAGGTCCATTACCTTAGCAGTACCATACAGAAGGAGATCATAACACTAATTGGAGACAAAATACTGCAGGAGATAGTTGGCAGGGTGAAAAAAGCGAAGTACTATTCTGTCATAATGGACTCTACTCCTGACGTAAGCCATACTGTCCAACTTTCTGTAGTGTTGAAGAATTGTGAATCTTCTGTTGGAGCCTTCATCTCTGAACATTTCTGTGGATTCATTGATGTACTGGACACATCTGGAAAAGGTCATGATACGCTTTTGGAAAAACTTGAAAAGCACAACTTAAAGATTTCAGATTATTGTGGCCAATCTTATGACAATGAAAGCAATATGATGGGCAGTGAACAGGGAGTTCAAGCTAGAATCTTGCAGCTAAAAACAAGGCATGGTGTGTCCCATGCGGCAGTCACAGTCTGAACCTGGTCTTGCCAGATGCAGCTAAGTCGTCTGTGGTATCAATCTCTTTCTTTGGTGTTCTGCAGAGATCTTTTAGCTCATATGTGCAGCGCTGGGCAGTACTACAGCAACATGTGAAGCATCTGACTGTGAAATCTTTGTCAACTACAAGATGGGAAGCTCGAATTGATAGCATGAAGGTGGTACGTTACCAGCTGCCAGAGATTGTCGAAGCCCTGTCTGCCCTCCAGACATTTGCTGTGGAGAAGAAAGACCCAGAGACCATGTCCATAGCAAAGAGCATACAGAATGAGATAAGGACCTGGCGATTTGTCCTGTGTGTGGTTATCTGGTACAATGTCTTGTATCAGATCAACCATGTGAGCAAAATTCTTCAGAGCCCAAGGGTTTCTCTAGAAACACTTAAAAAGGAAACTCAGGGAGTGCAAACATACTTGAATAATTTCAGGGAAAGTAGACTTTCTGCCTCAAAAACGGATCAAACGGATGCAAGAGAGATGGCAGAAGCTCTTGATGTTGACATGACATGCCTGAGAAAAGACAACGCAAAACATCACGGCAATTCCTATATGAGAGCAGAGATCAGACACAATCCACTCCAGAAGAGTCTTTCAGAAGATAATTTTTTCTGCCCTTGGTTGATACAGCCTCAATGACCGATTCTGTAAGCTGCAGGATTGTTATGCCCTGTATAGTTTTTTGTTCCCAAAAGAAAACATGAGAGAAGCAACGCATAATGGACAACTCCAAGACAACTGCAAAAAATTGTAAAGAGCATTACATGACATACATTCAGATGATTTGGTCATTGAGGTCAGGGCTGCTGTCCATACCTTTCCTGATCATGTGTCTACTTCTCCAAGAGACATGCTAGACTACATCTGCAAGGAGCAACTTCTAGATTTGTATGGAAACCTGAGCATTGCTCTTCGTCTGCTGCTAACACTTCCCATCACCGTTGCCTCTGGTGAGAGAAGTTTTTCAGCTTTAAAGCGGATAAAAATATACCTCAGGTCAACAATGAACCACGAGAGGTTGTCAGCACTGGCACTAATTTCAATTGAACAGAACATACGTAGGTCTTTGAATATGGAGGACATAATGACAGCATTTGCTGTAGCTAAGGCTCGTAAGCACCATTTTTAAGGTGACAATCCGTTTATGTAAATATGAAGATTGTTCTGTATCTTCAAGATTGTATTGTACAGTATTGTATCTTCTGCCATAAAGATTAAGATTAAAATTTTGTTAAAGAATTAGCACTTTGTTTTAAAAAAAAAATAAACTATTTATGTTATATTATGTGTTTTGACTACTTTTTGTACGTTGTATAAATATATTTTATATCTAGGTAACAAAGATATATTAACAAAATAATCTTTTAGAAGGGCCTCATCTATTAATTTTGCCTGGGGCCCTCACTTCCTCTTGGTTCGCCTCTGCTTGCACTAATGCATGCCCAATCTCTATTGCTTTCAACTGAATAATGTGATATGATAATACCAACCATGAAAATAGCCTATCAAAATGTTTGTCCATTCAATATTTTAAATATTTAATAATATGTATTATATATAATTCACTAATAATTATATGAATAACTAAGCCAGGTTATTTGGTTATAAGAATTTCTTAAAGGGACAGTTTTTATGTTTTGTGTGTGTGTGTGTGTGTGTGTGTGTGTGTGTGTGTGTGTGTGTGTGTGTGTATCTACTCATATGCTCATAGTTTTTTTTCCTCCATAGTCAAAGAGGAAAACATAGAAGCCTGTTATCCGCAATGGAATAAAAATGTTTTTAAATTGGGATATTTTATCTCACATTTTGGCCTTTATTTGATCAAAATCCAACAATATACTATCTACTATCTCTATTTCTTCATCAAAGCACACCATTCACACAACTTTAATGAGATGCATCCCTTTACCCCAACCCCAAAAGCAGTAGTTACACAATTTGTATGTGTGATTCAGATGATTACTGTATGTATGTTTGTTTGTTCCAAACCCATTCACCATACACAAGCCCTAATGCTTGAAATTGCCATCGTGTTCCATATTTTTCTTATAATGAAACCCCTGCTAAACAGAGCAACCAATGAAAAGAGAGACCAGATTTCAGAAGGTGTATATAAAAACAATTCTAGAAACGTAGGCTGTATATCCCATTAATGACCCTGATTTGCTTTCAAAATGATTGTTTAAAGCAGGAAACTAAAGTTAGCTGCAGTGTTATAGTCATCAAACATCTGTCTGACAGTATATTACATGCATATCTCAGCTGTTTTATGAGAATATTCCTCAGTGCTGGAGGAAACAAATGACTGAATGTGCTTGAACACTGAACTAGACATCATAACTGAATTTTAAAGGCCAATAGGAAAATGTGGTAAACCTTTTATTAATCACTGTAGCTCGCAACACTAAAAAAAGATGTCGTAAAATGCTGATGGGAAGCAATTTAATTGGGTTTTAAAATCACCACACAGCCAGTAAAACACTAAGTGAGCATAGCAGTTAAACCACTGAGTCCTGTAGTGTGGTGATATTGGGATTTTCTTTGGCCAGATGGGGGCAGTGCAGGCACTGTTTTGAGAGGATCAGTATATTGTCCTAGTTTTCTAGTTTTGAGGAACAGTAACATTGGGTAGTTGTTCCAATTTGTTGCAAGTATACATAAGTGTAGGGTTAAAACTGAGACCAACACAACAACATTGACTGCTGTTCCATTTATATAAAAATAGAGTGAAAACAGTAATATTGAAATATTAATGTAATATTATTACAACAGATTTATATTTTGATATATTTTAAAATGTACTTTGTTTCTATGATCGTAAAGCTGAATTTTCATCACATTTTCAGCCCTCCAGTCTTCAGTGTCACATGATCCTTCTGAATTGATGCTCTAGAGACATTTTTACTATTTTACTATACTATTATCAGATTTTAAAACAGTTGTGCTGCTTAACATTTTTGTGGAAATGATGATACATTTTATTTCAGGATTCTTTGATGAATAGAAAGCTCAATTTTTGTACAAATATTCTGTAACATCGTACATGTCTTTATTGACATTTAACTGCTAATTTAATGTGCCCTTGCTAAATAAAACTTTGATTGATTCATTCATTTATTGATTGCTCCAAACCTTTTCACCTTTAATTTATATAACAGCCATGAATATGATTTACTTCTTGCTAGTTGCTGTTGGTATTAGGGGAGAGTCATTGTCAATCAAAGCATTTGATTGGACAAAAATCTGTGTAGTTCCTAGTTCGGGTTTTATATTATATCTGTCAAAGTTTAGAAGTACAGTAGCATTTAGATGAGCTCAAAGCAATACACACTTGGACTACAAGCCACAAAACTCTCATTTTGGTGTGATCGTGGTCTTTAATAGCATAAAAACATTACTCAAGCTGTATCTGCTACCCACAGACATCCTCTATTGTGTTTTATTTCTGTCTTGTTTTATGCTTGTTGTTATCCCTCCAAATACAGCCCATTCGTTTCGCATTCATTGTGCTCAGTGCAGTGGTGCAGTTGACTTTGAAATGAATAAAAGGAAACTTTTAGCTAAATGAAAGTGAAAACCGTGCCAATTGCATTTTGAAGCTCTCTCTTTTTTTTCATCTGGCCAGAACTGTTACTTTTCTCACGATCACAGTTCCTCACTTTATATGCAGTGAGAGTATAGCTGCCCACACTGGATTTTGCTTTGTCAAGGTGACGGGATCCTGTTTTCTGTGTCAGCTAAGATTCCCATCAAGACTAGCGTCTCCTGGCAGAATATACTCCACTCTTCTGATCCCACAATTTTTCGCTCAGTCGAGCCAAGTCCAGTCCACACAACGCTGGGAGCTAAATCCACCTCATCCATCACAGCCAGACCTGATGCAGTCGGCACACACATATAGTGTATATGAGGATGAACCAAACTAAAGAATCTCACAGCCCTAAAACAGGATCAGGTGTGCACAACCTTTAGGGATGTATATCAGTACCATCGGTTATCAGCTAGTTTTGGTAGATACTAAATCATTTTTTTTACTCATCTTTTTACATTTAGATTACCTTCACCGTCATCTAATGCTCGCTTAAAGGAACTGTTCACCCATAAATAAAAGTTTCCAGAAAATGTACTCACCCAAGAGTAATTTAGTTTGGATTTGGATTTAGCATTACATCACTTGCTCACCAATGGATCCTCTGCCGTCAGAATTAGAGTCCAAACAGTTGATAAAAACATCACAATAATCCACAAGTAGTACACACAACTCCAGTCCATCAATTGACATCTTGTGAAGTGAAAAGCTGAATGTTAGAGAAAAAAAAAAAAACTCACACCATAAAGGCGTTCCCTCCTGATTCAGACAGGAGGACTTTTTAACTGGAGAAAATAATATTATATATTTTAGCAACAGTTTGAAAGTAAAATGCCTTTGGATTTGTATCTTTCAAACACACAGCTTGTGGATTACTTATATTACTTGTGGAATATTGCGATGTTTTTATCAGCCATTTGAACCCTCATTCTGATGGCACCCATTCACTGCACAGGATACACGGATCAGCCAGTGATGTAATTTTTCCAAATCAGTTCCAAAGAGTCTTGTATGGCCTGAGAGTGAGTACATTTTCAGCAAATCTTCATTTTGGGGTGAACAATTTCTTGCAAGTCAACTTTTAAAATCACTAATAACTGATTTTAGGCAAAATAGCATAGAATTAATTAATCAAAATAGCATCGATATTGGCCAGAATTTTAAGATTAATGCCTCCCTAGAATTATTACTTACTTACTTACAAAAGACAACACAATGCAGACACATGCCATTTCATAAAAAAAAAACTTAATGAAAAAGTTTCAAACTTTTTATTTTACCTTAAAAAATAAGGGACTTATTTTTCAGTATTAATTTGGCCACTGCTTTACAAATGAATGGCTGTGCGGTGTGCATTATATCTTTCAGCACATGTTAATCAGCAGTGCTCTGATGCGTCAGTCTGCTGTGGTTATATTCCAGTCAGAACAGAGTCTTTAACTGGGGAAGAAGAATCAATGGAATTCATTAAACCTTGATGGCCTCTTGTTGATGGACCTTTCGTCTGTTTCCTTTTACTACAGCAAATTAAATGTGGCAGTTTATTTAAAAATGCTGACCCCTGCGCTGACTAAGGAATTGAGCAGAATACAAGGACTTGGCATAAACAGTCATGTTTAATTTAAAGAGCTAAAGCATATTACCATAATAAGAGCTTCCATGTTGACAGATGAAAGCAGCCTGTGGATGTCAACTAGCCAGCTCGCCCTTTCTGATATTTTGGGAATGTTGTGATTTGTTTTTATTTTTTTCGACAGGCATACATTTTTTTGTCTTTTACATTCACTACTTTGTGCAGCTTCATTTTCCAACAGACAATAGACAGTGAATGGTTCAGACCCCAGGAATGTCCCAGACTGAGCTTTATCAATAGCTTGTTAGACAATGATGAAAGGAAAGTCTGCATCAATTTAGCTCCATTTGAGCATTTTTGAGAAAACAAAACTTTAATAAACAAAAAGCCAGACAAAGCTTTTCATTACACAGACATTTAGAGCGATGCACAGCACTTTACGGAATAAATGTGCTGCAGATTTGGAGTTGGTTTTTGGCATGACAACATTGGTTTGGCTCTCTTTGTGCTTTAGCGACAGTTTCCACTACAAGAAGCACATAATGCTCAGCTTCACTCTTAAAAGAGTCTGTAATAGCATGTTATGTCCTATCAGGAGTTGTTCAATGCTCAGTTCACTCTATAAAAGAGTCTGTAATAGAAGTTATGTCCTATCAGGAGTTGTTCAATGCTCAGCTGCACTCTTAAAAGAGTCTGTAATAGCATGTTATTATGTCTATCAGGAGTTGTTCGGTTCATGACTAAAAAATTTAGAGCGATGCACAGCACTTCACGGAATAAATGTGCTGCTGATTTGGGATGGTTTTGCATCATGACAATATTGGTTTGGCTCTCTTTGTGCTTTAGCGACAGTTTCCACTACAAGCATGTTATGTCCATCAGGAGTTGTTCAATGCTCAGCTGCACTCTTAAAAAGAGTCTGTAATCGCATGTTATGTCCTATCAGGAGTTATCAATGCTCGCTGCATCTTAAAAGAGTCTGTAATGCATGTTATGTCCTATCAGGAGTTGTTCAATGCTCAGCTGCACTCTTAAAAAAGAGTCTGTAATCGCATGTTATGTCTATCAGTTGTTTTCAATGCTCAGCTGCACTCTTAAAAGAGTCTGTAATAGCATGTTATGTCATACAGGAGTTGTTCAGGGTTGTTCAGGCTCAGCTGCACTCTTAAAAGAGTCTGTAATAGCATGTTATGTCCTATCAGGAGTTGTTCAATGCTCAGCTGCACTCTTAAAAGAGTCTGTAATCGCATGTTATGTCCTATCAGGAGTTGTTCAATGCTCAGCTGCACTCTTAAAAGAGTCTGTAATAGCATGTTATGTCCTATCAGGAGTTGTTCAATGCTCAGCTGCACTCTTAAAAGAGTCTGTAATAGCATGTTATGTCCTATCAGGAGTTGTTCAATGCTCAGCTGCACTCTTAAAAGAGTCTGTAATAGCATGTTATGTCCTATCAGGAGTTGTTCAATGCTCAGCTGCACTCTTAAAAGAGTCTGTAATAGCATGTTATGTCCTATCAGGAGTTGTTCGGTTATGACTAAAAAACAAAATACTATTTTTTTGCTATCAGTCTTTCTTTAAGCCTTTCATTAAGACTAAACAAAATACTTTAGAATATAATAAAGCAATGATGTTAGAGTGCTTTAGTGATGAAAATAACTTTATTTTCAATTTTTCTGAAAAAAAAATGTATTAAAGGGGAGGTACAATGCTGTTTCGTGCATTCAGAGTTGTTTACACTGTTAAAGAGTTGGATTCTCATGCTAAGCATGACAAAGTTTAAAAAAAAACAACAATTTGGATGTATAACAGAGCATTTCTGTGCCAAAAATCTAATTTCCGGGTTCGTGCAAGTTTTGGAGAGGTTTTTTCGATCGTGGCTCTTGCTGAGGTAAACGACGGTGGAACTCCTTATATGGGCATTTCTCCTGAAAGCCAATATGCTTTGGCAGCACTGCACGGGACTCACTCGGGAAGAATGTCTCCAAAGAAGTGTGTTTTTGGATGTGGGAAAGATAACCTTGTTCAGCTTCCCGAAGAACAAATCAATTCTCTTTCCGGCTCATACTGCATAGGTTACGCGTATAGGGCTGTCACGTGATGAACGAATGACTCAAACCCGAAGACATATCAGATAAGAGGTGAGGTGAGCTAATGAGGTGATGTAATCATAGACTAAAGACCCAGGTAAACAACTAATTAATTTGTTCTGTTTCTTATAGCATTATAGTTTTGTATTATTGTAGTGTGATCAACGTTTGCTAAGAAGTAGGTGTGTTAGGGAAGTAACACTTAACATTTTAATTATGTTTTGCTAAAAAGAACAAAATGACTCGAAAAAAATATTTGTTCATTTTCCTGAACAAGACTCAAAGGTCCGAGTCGGTTAAATGATTCGAACTTCCCATCACGACTCGTCACTCTTTAGCTCCGCCCACGGGGCACGCCTCCAGGAGCTCGGCTTTTTTCGGAAAGAATCATAAAGCTGTATCTTTCTTTTATAAATGTGATAAACTAAAGATTTTTTGGCGTTATGAAGGATGCAGTACTACTCCATAGGTACTCAAGATTAATATGAGATTGGGTGAAACTGTGTGTGTTATGCCCCCTTTAAATAAAATATGAGAAATAGGAAAGCAATATGCTTGGCTAAGATATAAAGTATATATGTCAGAGTAATATGAAAGAAAACTAAAAATTATTCCATTTCACATTACGGCTGTTGACTCTTGTGAAAAAGAATGTACTTGATTTTATTGAGAATGCACTTATACTTTAAATTTCAAAAGTGTATTTTTTAAAAGCTGTACTTGCAGATCACATAACATTAATGAAATAAAAGGCCACTTAAGTGTACTTAAAGAGAGTACACTTTTATGACTATAACTAAATCATGTTTCAATAATCTTTTGTCATGCTTTAAAAAAGTGCACTTGTTTTGATGTGTTGACTAACATACCAAAGCACATTTAAAGTACCGATTTTAATCTAACTGTATTGTGTTTTTTTAAATACTGCATTTAAAGTAAATTATATTTTAAATGTAATAAGTTGTAACTTCATCATTATAAATGTGTAATTACAAATATATTCAAATACATGGCAAGTGTCAATAGAAAAATGACAGTGTATTTTAGTGTATATCATAAATGCCTGTCAGTACATTTGGCAGTATATTTTAACCATATTTTAAACACAATAGAAGTAATCATGCTGAGCTGCACTTCTTTTTCATATGGTGAGAATCATGGAGATGCTGTATATGTAATAATAGTCATAGTGTGTTTTGGTCCTGTTTTGTTTAATAGAGGTAAGTGTATGACTGTATGCTGGCAGATGTGACCAGGAATCAGCAGTGAAAAATGTGTTTAGATGAAAACATGATAAGATGAGTTAGATGTCTCCTTTGCATGATAAAGTATCCTAAAATAATTGACAGTATAAGAGCCTATATACAGCAACAAATCAATCCTTCTAAAGCTTGTCAGCTGCATTGAGCGTCTTGCATTACCTGTATTGAATGAGTAGTGTGTATGAATTAAAAGAGTAAAATGCATGTCTAAAAGCAGCCTGCTGCAGGGCATTCACATCATTCTGGATAAATGGAGAAGAGGAGCAGCTTAACACATCTGAGTCTTTAATGGACAGCACAGCATCCTGACTGACAACCCATTCATCATTTTCTTTAGTCTCTTTCAAAAATCCTCTGCATTTTGTTCCTCTGGGCGGGGGATCTTGTTCATCCAGATGTTGTACTTGAATTCAGGCATGCAGGTTTTGGGAATAAGCTGTAAACTGTACTCTTGTAAAACTGCAGGTGTTGCTGTAATTTTAATTCCAGGGTCATGGAAAAAGTTGTGGTCCCGAGAGCCAAAGTGAAATGAATACATGTTTATTATTTCAATTTCATCATAATGTTTTAGTGGTAGCGGAGCTCTAGTGTACCCACAGGTTTTTCACACTATAATTATGTGTATCCTCTGGTGATAAATATAAATGAATATGCTAAACGGTGGAAAAACATTGTATTATCTTGGGTGCTAAAACAGCATTATTAGCATGAGTTCATAGCTTGCACAAATCTAATAAATAATCTGATATTCAATAGCAATTTCTTAAGGGGGGGGGGGGGATTTTATACTTTTATACTCTTGTTAACTTTATTTTTTATTTTTTATTCTTTTATATATAGGTACATATATATATATATATATATTTCAACAGTTTTTCTTCATACAAAGAAAGTCAATGGGGTACAAAACTCAAGCCTGAAAAAGACATTAGAATCCATTCTACTCCGTTGTTTAAAAAAAAATTAAAGAGATAAGATCACTGAAATTTAAGTGTTTTTTTCACTTTCAGAGGAAATCAAATCAAATTGATAAATTTACATAATAGCCTACAGTACAGAGTTCAGATCACTTATAGTGACATGGGTAATAACATCAATTCTCATTGGTTCTTGCATGTCACATTATGCAATATCCTGACATAAGCTCCAGTGGTGTTTAGTCACTTTATTGATTATATTACTTTTATGTCATTTTTGTTGCTCACAACTTTTGGGCCACTTTGACGTTTGACTTTTTCGCATTAACTATCCCTTTAGCTTAAGTTCACACACTTCAAATGACAAAATTAAGTATTTGCAATAAATGAAAGGGTATTGTTTGTTCCACTGAGCTCTTCAGGTGTTTTGCCAACATGGTGACTATGTTCTGTGGCTATTTTGCTGATAAATGCTTGACAAAACTAGAACAGACAGGCAAGCTGACGACAGCGGCACTCCAGTTAACTAACCTCCTCTTCCACAACAGCTTCAGCACAAGCTTGTTTTCGACTTGCTTTGGTTATTGTATTTGCATACATGGCTGACTTTTAGCATAAAAGAAAATCTGTGAATAGGGAGAGATAGTGATGGAGCAAGTAATTGAGAATGAAAGAAGGGAGAGAGAGCGCAATGATCCAGTAAAGAAGGGTATGTCTGTTCTTGACGAGTTGGCCATGGATGACGGGTGAATGACCCTTGCAAAACTTGATATGCGGAGTCATCAGTGAGATCTGACAGACAGAGGTGATGAATGCTGGGGAGGACAGTGGTGGAACTCTTCTATTTGCCCTTTATCATCTCGGCCTGAGAGTTTAGTATAGTTTAGTTGAAGTCGGAGCTGATTTATGTGACTGGAGAAGTTGGAACCTGCAGTTCTCTGCTCCTATAGATATAGGGAGAGAATTAAATCTGGAGCCTATAGCCTATTGGTGAAAGAATTGCCTAAAACAATCTCCTAATATACTCTTTCCATGCTCACACTACTAGCTCAGTTCATTTATCTGCTAATACTGTCCAACACTGAATCATTTGTAATAAAGGAACTGTCATTTTGTAAATTAGTTTTGTTCCGGAAAGTAATTCAAATTTTCACTATAAGAGATTAATTTCTGCATTAGCATACTGAGATGGATGGTGCAAATGACAAACAAACAAACAATAAATAAAACAAAAACATAAAATAAAGAGAATTGCAGCATAGCATTTTTTTGCATTATATTATTGATATTATAATATTTGTGCACAATTTGAACATTACAGCAGGATTTGGAAATTAGAATTCTGCTCAAATTCTATTTTTCTTCACACATCACATTTCATATTTCATTTCAAGCAATCGGTCTTTACTGTTCTTTCCTTAGACAGAACACTAACTTTATTAGGTTCAAATATTGTTTGATGTGGCGGGAAATTAAGCCACAACTACAGAACGGTTGTAAATTTTGAAAAATGTATAAAGCAAACTCATCATGTTTATTACACTCAATCTTTATATTTATATGATTATGATTTATCATAGTTTATGATTGAAGGTCTGGGTCTAGGCCATAGGTAAACAATGTAATTTATACATAAGACATATTAGAAAAGTAGCAAAAATAATATTAAACAAATTGAAATCTGTAAATCTGTTGCTTTCAATAAAAGTTAGCACCCGAGACACAAACATGCCAAAAGGTGTAGAAACACCCAAACCTTTTTAACCTCCACAAGTGAACAGACTTGGAACAAATAAAACAGGAAGCAAACACATTTTTGTGCAAGGAAAAAAAAGGCAGTGCTGTGCTGTTGCATGTATGACTGCACATTGCCAAAAGTACATTACACTTTCGTGACTCTTCAGTCTCACATGCAGAATTTAAATGAAAAACAGCACTTTGTTGAACATTTATTTATTTTAGAAAAACTGAAGGAACAGAGTTTTAGTTGCGTCTCATTGCTAGTCATGTACTTTGCTGGATTACCACATCACTCATTTGAATCTGAAAATGAATCTAGTCATAAAACAACACTGGACATGGCAGTACACCACGGAAATCAATACAACACAACATATCAGCTTTCTTTATCATTTTGCCTTTGTCTGTTTTCAGGAAAACTGATGGTGTATTTATGTCAGTAGCTCAGAGTTTGCCAGCACTGCACTTACTCCATTATCCTGCATAAAGAACTGAACATGCGAGAGCTCACAAACAATAACCAAGGTTGATTTCCAGTCTCACAGAGTCAGTTAATTACGACGAGGTATAAAACAGAGCAGCAGTCCATTTCTATTGCCTAAGGTAGACAGCCTGCAGTGTAGTGCAGTGCTGCCATATAATACACAGCCTGTGAGTAACTCAGTGAGCCATTGATGATTGGACGCCCTCCATTTCAGCTGCGTCACATTGTAAAGCATTATTTAAAAAAATTACATCTTTTAGGTGGTTCTTACAACATGAAATGGTGAAATGTATTGTTACCTTCTATATTCACTCCTGATTCATTATAAGCATTTAAAAAGCAATTAAAAAAATTGCAACATTGCATTCTCGTCGCATGAGTTACAAATGTTTCTTATTTGGTTCAGCTGACATTGTGCATGTCTTTGTGAAGCACTTCCCAAAACTGTATTTATTTGTTTCCACACTGTAACATAGCAGCTTTGCAGGTCTTGTGGGAATTTCTTTGGGATTGGGATTAGAGAGATTTAGTGTCAAAAGGTGTCAGATCTGATTAGAGTTTACTGAGAGAAAGAAACAGAGAGGATAATTTGCATAGGACACATTTTCAAAGGAAGGAAAAAGCATTTTATTTTACGTCTCCAGATGGAAAAGTTGTTTTGGAAAATGATGTTGTAAAGATGAAGAGTGTTTATTTAGTGCACATTATTCTGCATAATTTTAAAGCTGTTTACCAACTAAATTCCAATAAATTAACTTAAAACATTAAAGAGAGAGAGAGAGGTGAGAGAGAGAGAGAGAGAGAGAGAGAGAGAGAGAGAGAGAGAGAGAGAGAGAGAGAGAGAGAGAGAGAGAGAGAGAGAGAGAGACTAGTCAGTAGAAAAAGACTAGAAATCTGTTTCCTGGGACAACAGGCACTGGGCATTATACATATTTGACTCCCATATCACCAAACAGAATTGTATCAATTGAAGTTACCGCTTTTTCAAATTTATGCCACTTGGTGGCAATAGTAACACATATCGTAGACAGCAAGCGAACCGTGTTTGACCCATCAATTTAATCAGTTGCTGATCATACTGCATAATACATTTAGTATTAATATACCATCATGCAATTTCTTTATTTTCACAAGTAGGCAACAAACTATATAAAATGTATCTTCTTGCTTCAGTGATATGCAATTTAAAGGGTCTTGCTGTCCAGATCATGTAGCCTACTTTGTGTTTCAGTGACTGAACTTCAGTCTACATATATCTCACTATATACACTAAGATTTCATCTAATCTGAACCACAAAACTCTTCTGCATATCAGTGAAGCAAGACGATATATTTTACACAGTTTTGTTGCCTGCTTGTGAAAATATATAAAAAATATGGGTTTCGAAATCTTATTTAAACTAGGAATAAACAACATCTTTGGTCATACTTTATTTTAATGTTCAATTCTCACCATTAACAAACCATTAATGTTCAATTCTCACCATTAACAAACCATTAACTATGACTTTTGCCGCAATATAGGCCATTTGCTGTTTATTAACAGTAAGGTAGTTGTTAAGTTTAGGTGTTGGGATTAGGGATGTACAATATGATCATGCAGACAATGTGCTTTATAAGTACTAATAACCAGCCAAAAAGCATGCTAATAAGCAACTAGTTAATAGTGAGAATTGGTTCCTATACTAAAGTGTTACCCATTTTTTTTAATAAAAAAGTTATTACATAAAATAAGGAAACATATTCCACATAATAAAAATAAAAAAAAATAAAAAAATCTGCAATATTAATCACGTGACTTATGGTAGCTCAACATTATCTGGATCACATGGATCATCAGGTTTTGCAAAAACATATGGAATAAACACAGTTTGCATTAAAAAATAACAAAAGAGAGACAAACCAGATGCTAAGACATTCTCAAGTTCATATACATTTTTCAATATATTTACATTTAGTCATTTAGCAGATGCTTTTATCCAAAGCGACTTACAAATGAGGACAATAGAAGCAATCAAAACCAACAAAAGAGCAACAACATGCAAGTGTTATGACCAGTCTCGGTTACCCAAATATAAGTTCACATATAAATTCAGAGTATTCAAAATATTATACTGATAGTACAGTTTATAATTAAAATGCATTCAAAATGCCAGTTCCACTTGTGGTTTCAGACTTTTGGACCTGAATGTTAAGTACAGCAGGTCTTTCAACTTTTTATGCAGAAATTGTTAAGGTAATCTCTAGTTATAGATTTTCATAAATTTAATCAACCTCAGATTTACAATCACAAGTAAGCTCAGTTTAATACACCGTTAATAAAAATCTGACTTTTGACTTTTCTCTCCCACTCACTCTCATTAGCATAATTTTTTTATATTTGCAGGAAATATCAAATAATCTCCTCTAATACAACTAATAGGATGAATGCAGCTTATTTATTAAGCTCAGCTTGACACAATGTTTCATCTGGGGTTGTTTGGTAGGCTTCCAGTTATGGTGTGCTGCTTATATAAATACCAACCACAAGTGATGAAGGTTCAATAAAGATGTAATATTAATGTCAAGTATATTATGCAGTCATGGCTCCAGAAACCATCCTGTAGGACTGTGGCCTTGATTACAGAAAAACCACCTGTACAAATGACCTTCATTTATGCACAATAGAGTGAAAGAGCATCTCTGCACACCTTCTCTGATTAAAGTATCAGTTTTCTAAATGTTAGTTATATAAGAACAAAAATGAATAAAGGCTCCCATTACCATACAATACTGTATGCTGAAGAATTTAAGAGTACTCTTGAGAAAGGATTTGTATTCCTGTTCACTGCTCCTTTGAAAATAATGTGTAATGGTCCCCTAATGATTGCCGGCATCAAAATTTGTTCAATGGACAGAGAAAAAGGCAGGCATGCAAGGAGGAATGCAAATAAAGTAATACATAAGGCTAGTAGCGAATGACAGCAAATATAGCGTGTGTCATATTTAAGTCCAATTTCAAGCACCGATAGTAAATATGCACATATGTGGGATATTTACACTTTGAATATATATAGCATATTTGCATATGTGATTGCTGTGACTGAAATGTGATTTTCAGGGGACAAGTTCATGCAAAACAAATTTATACTTTGTTTGCAAACGCTTGCAGCAAATGTACTGTGGCAACTAAATGGAGGAAAGGAAACATAAATCTAATTTTTCATCTAAATGGGCTGAATGTTTAGATTCAGACAGTAAATAAAGAGGGTAATGAATGTGGCACAAAAGTAAAACACAAAAAGGGGCCTAATCTTATTTTGAATAAAAACTAATCTTATTTTGAATAAAAAATAAACTGTTGTCACTCACATCCTATTGGCTGTAGAATGAAGTGGTCTATAAAGTGACAGGGTCTAAAGCCCAGTGAGGTTAAAGTGTTAGGAAATTCAGAAACTTTGAGAGACCAAAAACAGGTCCACCTCTGGCTCATCTGGTGGATCTTTGAAAGACAATCAGTCTTCTGAACTCCAGCTGACCATCTACAGCAGCCTAAATGAAAGACAGAGCCGTTCTAGCACAGGACCGCCCTGAGGCAATGCAAACCCACCTTCATCCTCTCAACAAAACAGACTGAGTTAGCAGAGACTTCACTGTCTCTGAGAAAAAGAATCTGTTTGTTTCCTTTAAAGGTGTTTTAGTTCACAATTCTGTCATCATTTACTTGTTTTATCCAACTTTTATGACACAAAAAGAGTATTTTTAACAGAATATTTAAGGTGCTGTATCCCATATAATGAATGTGAAGGACTGACACTGTTGAGCTCCAACAATGAAAAAAAAACTTTTTTAAATATCAAGTCTTCTGTAACCTTGCCTTGTGTGAGGAACAGACCAAAAATGCAGGTTCACTGGGAAAACATGCCTGTGGCGACATTTTTGCATAATGATTTTACAGTGCTTCTTGCACGTTTCACAACGCTTCCAAAGTGAAATGTCCAGTGAGTGGAACTAAAACCATGTTCCGTTTTTTTCCAAAACAGATCAATTTGAATCTGGCAACTTTTTTTTACATTGGTTGTTGTACATATTGCAGCAGTAGGGATGTAGTAGGGATATTTGAGGACAAATTATAAATTAAAAGGTTTCATTTTATATTGCTTGGACAAAGTGCTGCACATTTCTTTATGTAATTGAAATAGGCCTATGTAAATTAACAAAGCTAAATGGAAATTTTAAAACAAACCCCAAAACAAATAAAAATTATACAAATCAAAGAAATCTCTGCATATAAACAAACTATGACTTTTCCTGTGCACTTTACATTTAAAATTGGAGGTGGCCATTGTATTTTAAGCACGGTCCAAACAAAGATGCTGCATACATGTAATTTAGATTGTAATTAGATTAAATAATTTCGAAATCTGAAGCAAAAACAGAATGGTCTGGCTATAGCTTTCTGAAATTATACTAGCCTTCATAAAACATATCTGCATGAAACAAAAACAGCAGACGGGCTGAATGAGAATGCATATTCACTCTCTGACAGCAGGTGGCGCTTCTAGAACAGCAGCGATACAGCGTTTCCTTCCTAAACAAGGCAGCACTGCGCTTATGAACACTAATATGCATATACAGGCGCAATGCACATCCATGACTTTGCGTGTCCATCTTATGTATAATCTGTTGCACCTTCGCATATTACTGTGTGTATATATGTGTACATAATGTAAAATGTGTACATACGGTGTATAACGTGTATTGATAATTGTAAGTATGTCTAATAGTACACTGTGTGTACTGAGTACATGTATGAGTATATTGCACATTGTCATCTGTATAAGTCTGTAAGTATGTACTGTCTATATGTAAATTGTTTCTGCACTGTCTCAAGAATTTCACTCACCAAGGCACATGTGGCTGTGGTGATGTGACAATAAAAGTGATTTGATTTGATTTGAAGATGAAAAGAAAATATCATCTAAATGTATCCCCTACCAGTGAGTGACACTAAAAAGTTAATGTAAGTTAACGAAAGTTTTTATTAATCTTTAATATGTCCATGTAATTGTAATTTGGTCTTGATTAAAAAGGTGTCTTTCAGTGCCTCTGTTGTTCATTTCAGCTACAAACTGAAGCGAATATAGCCTAGTTTTTGGAGTTTTGCAAAATGTAGACCGAGACATGTTTTCCAACGAGTTCAGCTCATTCAGTCATAAGAGCTGTAAAAGAGAAACTGAAACATCAATGCATAAATGTGTCTGGTGGTAAAATGTTCATACTGATTTATGTGTTTTTTAAAAGCAGCTTCTAAATAACATTATTTACCATCTGTAGATTTAGAGCCTTTAAATAAAGTGCTATAGTGCTACCATTGAACTCAATACTCTAATTCTGCTTCCACGAGTGGAATGTAAGTGGGACAAATATAAATCATCTATGGCTAGTTTTAGAAAGTTATCCAGCTACACTATAGAGCCATTATGTGTTAAACAATAGTGTATATTTTTATAATTAATGAGGTTGCTATGTGTGTAACTAATAGTTTGTGTGCAAGCTTTTCACTTTGTGTGTGTCTATCTGTTTGAGGTAAAGTAGCCTATTAATTAAATGAACAAGTTCGTTGTGAGCTTTCATTTGGAACTCTGTTATATTAAAGAGCGAGTTTTAATTCCTCAGTTAATTAAGCTGAAATCCTTAACTACACAAAGCAGCTCATTATCACTGTAACACATTTTACATTTCAGAAAAAAAATGGCTGGCCACTTGAACACATATGAGCTAACGCTAATACAATGCTAATTAGCCCATTTTCACTCCTAAAGATGAAAATGCTGTGCTGGCCATTTATGTATATACAATTCAATATTTGACCCCCAGCTGTTTGGGATCATTTATTTTTTTTGAAAGAAATGAATAGCCTACTTTTATTTAGCACAGATTAATTAAATTGATCAAAAATGACAAGTCATTCATGTTTATTTAAAGATTTCAATTGTAAATGCTGTTTTTTTTACTTTCTAACTATCAACGAATCCTGAAAAAGTCATGTTTTCCACAAAGCAACTCAACTTTTTAATATTGATAATAGCAAGACATGTTTCTTGAGCACCAAATCAGCATATTAGAATGATTCAAGATCATGTGACATTTAAATATATTAAAACAAATGACAGTTATTTCAAATTGTAAAAATATTACACAATATTATGAGGAAAGCATATTAAAATACACTGGTCTGATCAGCACCGCACTGTAAGCACATTTTAAATTTCACTTTCGTTCTATAAAATATTAACATTACATATATGAGCTAAATAATAATTGCTACATTAGCCCATTTTCAGCTATATATAATGCTTTGGCCAAATATTTTTTTATGCATGATGATTCTCATAGGCACCGTGAGCGTTATGATCATCTGCTCCCTTTTTGAAATAACCTCATGTTTAGCCTACAAAAGGATTTCATCTGATGAGCAACTATAGACTGATATCAGGGACAAGTCAGACATCAGCGCAGTCGAGCGCATTGTGAGATGCTGTTTTTTTTACTAAAAATACTGAAAGCTCCTGAGAAAAGTCAGCCCGTTTGATCACATCAAGTAACTCTACTTTTTAATACTGTGAAAAGTTGAGTAACGTGCTTTCATTGTCAGTAATAATATTAGCACATGATTAAACAAGCATCTGTTTTATATATTCTTGTTTCGTGACTTCAAAATATGACATTTGCTCTATATAAAAACATGGAGGCAATTATTTGGTATATGGTTTATGGATCAAATAACGCTGGTCTGTAAAATGTACGGCAGCTTTATCCAGCCCAAGATCGGTTTGTTAAGCAGGTTAAAAGTACTGGATTACTCCTCTATATTAATATTAACTTGAAATAGTTAGCAGGGGGTGCTCAACCTGTCTGTGGGGCATTTGCCCACAGTGTAGTAAGGACTCTATACTGGAAAATATATTTTAAGCTATAGACGATATAAACCGAATTAAAAACTCTTTGTTGTCATTGATCAGCTCATGTCTTCACGTGAGTATTACCCACATCTGGCCAAACTAGCTCCACTAGCCTCACCTCGCTTCGCCTCATCCTCCCAATACACTTGGCTTATCACTCTGAATACAAATGATCATAACTGATGGACAACTATAGACTATATCAGGGAAAAGACATCAGCGCAGTCCGGCGCAGAGAAAAGAAAAATAAGAAAGCTTGAGATGAAGCCCGTGCATCATTTCAGGTAACTTACATTAATACTGTGAAACTTTTTGTTGACGTAACGTGTTTTATTGTCAGTAATAATTTCACCACCAACAACAATGCATCTGTTTTAATATTCTAGTTTCCATGACTTAAAATATATTTGCCTATAAAAAACAACGAGGCAATATATGGTATATGGTTTAAGGTTTCATTGAATAACATTGTTAAAATACATAATGTAATATAAAATAAACAATTTACATCATTACAAATACCTGCAAAGGACGCCAAAGGCCTGATAATTGCTGTTGTTACACTTACGGGATGATTAAATCCTTGTTTAATATTGACCAAACATTTAATTCAAAAATCCACTTGATTTGTACTTTTTGGCCACCTATTTGCGATAAAAATGCTACAGCCTCTTTAATTTCTTCAACAAGAATATGTGGACACCACAACCCTTACCAACATGAACCATGGTTTTATCGTAGTAAAATGGCTTAATTTTATTTTGTGTGATTTCTGACTGCTTGAGAATATAAAATCAGTCAGACAGCTGTATTAATAAAATAATAGTCATAGGTAACTAGAGCTAGAGTTGTAAATCATAAATAATACAATTTAATTACAATTTATTTATGTACTTTTATATTTGATTAAAAGTTCTATTTTTACCCCTTATAGTAGTTTTTTTTTTTTTGAGGGAGGGAGGGAGCACAACAATACTATTCTGCTTAGGGCACCTATTTGGCCAGCAGCGAAGACTGAAGACAAAGAACATAAGACTGGACCTCCAAAACACATCTTGGGGCTTTAAACTGATAAATCTCGCTGGTTGCTGCATCACACAACCTTTTTCAGTTGATTCACATTACACTTGGTGTTTATAGTCCAGTGAGGAATTCCATCCAAACCACTCTCCGTTATCAGGCAGTGGAATGCTTCCATCTTAATGGCTTTAGATTAATGGCGCTCGGGGGTCTGCCAGTGGACAGCGAGCTGCACTTTCAGATCTAGCGCCTAAACAGCAGTTATCCAGGGTGGACATAAATCATGTAAGACTGTAAGACTGATAACAAAGCAAGCATACTTCCATTTCTAAACAAAATGATGTGTAAATGACTACGACAATCACTTTTCTTTGGATTACGATCTAAGAGCATTCCATTGTTGACTTTGGCATAAAATTACTCTAGATATTATAAAAAAAATTTTTTTTTCATGTATCTTATACAGAGAGGCCATTTGAATAGTTGCAAAGACAATAACCGTGTATGAAATGAGTCTGTGTTATAGAGTGGTGGAATGATGATGTCACTTTGTAGGCGAGAAAACCTGGAAGCCAGTTAGCATTTTATCACTTCCGGTTCCATCGTCCCAGAGTCAATGGGGTTTTTGAATGGGATTTTGGTTAAATCCCTTAAATAAGGTCCGTGGTTCACACAAGCTCAAGATACTTTCACGTTTTATTCATAAAGCACACCAGTTAAACCACACTCGTGATTTTTTTAAACTGTTACGTTTCTTAAAAAAGACGGTTGCTAACAAGTTGCTAAATAGGACTACAGGCGCTGTCGAAGACATTCAACGTCATAATCATGCCAAACAGTTTATCAATTTACAGTATTTTCCAGTTGTATAATTTGTAATTCAATTCATTTTAGAACAACCAATGAATAGTTTCCTGCATTTTATATTGTTGTTCGACAATATATTATTTTTTTGCTTTGCCCTGAAATGCGACACAAGGCTTCGGATGGAAGATGCTCGTTTTATCACTTACTGATGCAGAGACTCTGGGTTCGTACCATAAGGTAAACTCATATTACGATTATTACATGTAAACATCACATTTACCGGCTTTATGTGGTGAACGTGAAACTTTAATGATGCATAGTGCTTAAAGCCAAGTTAAAATTAAATGTTTACAGCCACATGAAGCTGTTAGAAATCATATAGGTTGAGGATTTCCTAGAAGCAAGGATAAAATAACATTTGTGTACCCACCCTAACAAAATGAGCTGAAATGTGGTGCTTAGTTCACTAAAATAAGTTTCATCTTACCAGATCCAAAGACTCGCACACTCTGCTGTTTTTAAATCCTTTGTAAATCCTTTTCACTGAACATGTTAAACATAAGTTTGAGAAAGTTGTCGGCAGCGAGGTGCTGGTGATGGTGAAGGCGAGCGACCGTCGGTGCAGTAGTTCGTTTATAGCCTAAGTTTAGCTTTTCAGTTCTGGCGCTTTTATTTAGGCTTCAAAATTCGTCAAAGTTATATTTTTTTGTGAAGATTATCTTTATGGACAAAACATGTAAGTTTCATGAACTGTGATTGAACACAGAGCTGATGTTTTGGGATAATTCAAAAGCCTATGGGAAAAATCCTATTGGCTTTTGTCGAGGGAACCAGTTTCATGATCCGCCTACAGAGTGACGTCATAGTTCCCCACTCTATTGCGGATACACTTGCTCCATATTAGTAGTCTCCTCACAATCGTCTCTCCTGCACAATACATTAACATTTGAGCAGTCTCTCTTAGATTCTTGCTTGAAATTACTTTTGAAGTTATAAATTATGCCCCAAGTTAATTGTATGAGCATTTCAGGCACACTAATAGCAAACGTCTGCAATCTACATATTCCAAGTGACAAAAAAGGCTGTTATTAATTTACAGTATGTGCTGTAACTAGCTGTTCCATCATTTCACTCACTAAATAATTTGTCCATCTACATTTTATCTCACTATAACATTCATAGACTTTCATAATTCACAAATATTAAAATGAAATCATTTAGAAATGTCAAACTTAGAGATGTATCTAAAACGTAGCATATTTGTTACTAACTGCACTGACCAGTATGTGGTTAAAATAATGGATTCATTGATAATGAGCTTCTGGAAACAATAATATAATAAAAACACAGCCGTGCGTCATGGGTCTGTGTAATGCCGGTCCTGATGTTGAAGTAAGGGTTATCAAATCAAATCTCACTAAGGCTCAGCAAGTGTAATTATAGCTCAGAATGAGGTACACTGTTGCAGTGAGTCATGCTGAGAAATCTAGTATATCCTAAATCCAGACTTAATTTGTTTATTAAAAATCTAGTTAAAAAAATCATTATGGCACTAGTCAGAAATGATCTAATAGGATGGTCATTAACTGAAGGGCTCAGGTCTCCTGAGTCAACATTCAGTTTTAATGGCTTGAGCTTAATACAATCTACTGTGAAGTGAAATCACAGTTCATGCACGGATGGTTGTAAAATGGCTGCAATGATGTCCATGGATGTAAAAGTATAAATACAAATGCAACCAGGCCACAGGGATTTTCACCCTGGGTTATTGTCATTTTAAACCCCAAGCAAATGTAAAAAAATAGAGCACTATAAAAAAAATCACTGCTTTTAAACCCGGGTCACAGTGCCAAACATGTGGAACTGGTATCTAGCAAGCTGTTTAACAACAGACAACAAGTCATTAAATGTGTCTTTGCTTTCCTCATTAAATATTCCTGGCCTTGAAACACAGGATGTGAAAGTTTCTGTGAGAGTATGTTTTTAACTGTCTGGTAAAAAAGGAAAAATCAGAACAGTGATAACATGATTGTGTCTCAATGACTGATCAAACATGAAGTGCATCATCCAGTTATAACGAATCAAAACAGCATTTCATATACATATAAGTTTTAGGTCATTTATATGCTTTTGAAATATGGTTAATATATGTACTGACAAGTGATTTATGGTAAACTAAAATTATTTTAATGAAATATTCAATGTAATTTCTATTGAGACTTGTAAGACATGTAAATTAAATGAAAAGTAAAATTTAATTAAAATCTGTAATGACAACATTTGTAATGATGAAATGAGACATTTAGTACATTTTAAAATATATTATTAATAATACTATATTAAATCTATTAAATTCAATGTCAAATAAAACATCACATTTAAAATAATTTACTTTAGACATGCTTTAAAATGTTAGTCAACACTTAAAAAAGAGTGTACTTTAAATCTTAAAGATAATTAAAACAATAATGAATGAATAATGATGATGAGCATTTAAAATGTACTTTCAAGTAAAACTTTTAATTTTAAATTATTACAAAGTGCAATTTTTAAAAGTGTACTTAAGTATGTTAGGAAACATTGCGATGAAAGTATACTTAGTTCACTTTTATTTTTATTTCGTTATTTTATTCATATATTTCATGAATGTTTTTTATGTAATTAATATTACATTTTCTGAAAGTACAGTTTTTAAAATATTTTAAGATTTAAAGTACACTACAATTAATAAATACACAATCCAAGTTTTCTATAGTACTCATAAAAAGTAAAAAAAAAAAATGCTATTTAATTTATTTGTATATTTGTTGACTTAAAACAGCCATAGTTGACTTACATGTTTACAGGGCCAAACAGTTATTTAAAACAGACTGCATGTCCGTTACAAGGTGTATTTGTCCAATCAATGTTATTGACCTCATAAATATGGAAGTAAGAATGTTAACCCAGAGTTTACTAATGTAAACAGTGAAATCTTAAAACTAGAAAGATGCGAAGTACAAAATAAAAACCTAAATATTTAGCTTTTAGACCCTGGCTATAATTTGACATACAGTTGACTCTTGTAAATTCGAGAAATCTGGAGAGATGTGTGACCTCTGCAGCATCTTGCACGCTGTTCATCGATGGTGGCTGTGGATTGCTGTGCTGTGGCGTGGGAGTATAATTCATCTTAACATACACTTTCAGAGATTAATCAGGTTGAGTTAGACCGTGTCTGATAAATGATGCAACATTCTACCTATTTTAACTGTCCTGGGGATCAATGCAATCGATGGCAAGAGTAATGCGGGAGGATAGCTCGGACGGGTGCCTTTGAGCATGTCCCATGTGATAATACAAGCATTGAACCTCTATTCAGGAGGAAAACCAAATAAGTCACATTGAGCTGTGTGACGTGCAGGAACAGGCCAGTGATTCAAACATATAATGAATTTATAATCCAAACCGGAAAAATTATCTCTGAATCAAAGCTATGTATTTCTATATGTAACAGAGAGAAGAGATTAATTATGAACTGGGCCAAAATGTTGATCATGCTTTAAGATAATTTTATTATGTTCATCATTAAGGCGTATTAGGTGCATCAGTATGGAAGCCCGTTTCTGCCACTGAATAAAAAAGGTAATTACGACTCACAATTATCTCACAATTCTGACTTTTTTTCTCACAATTGCAATTTATATCACTCAATTCTGGCTTCTCTCAATTCTGAGAAAAAAGTCAAAATTGCGAGTTTATATCTTGCAATTTTATTACTTCAATTTTGTTTATATCACAACTCACAATGAGAAAAAAGTAAAACAAAATCAGTTTATATCACGAGTTTATATTGGAAAAATAAAACAAAATCAGAATAGCGAGTTTATATTACTCAATTTGGAGAAAACAAGTCAGAATTGCAAGTTTATATCATGCAATTCTGAGAAAAGTCAGAAGTGCGAGTTTATATCACGTAATTCTGAGAAAAAAGTCACAATCGTGATATAAAAAGTGACAAATGCATTTAGCTTTTTTATTTTAATTCAGTGATGTAAACAGGCTTCCATACATCTGAGAGGAGGGGATATGAATAAATTATTAGTGTGAAATGAGGGAAGTTTTATATAGCCATTTGAAAATAAAATGGTAAAATAGCTTTCGAGATGAATGGAAGTTTTGTGACAAGTGTAGCATTTTATGTCTGTTTGGCGTTTTCTCATGTGTTCTCAGTGAACACACTGCATAGATGAACTCAATATGAATACAATTTGTGTGGTCTTTTAGGCCAGAGCTGAGTGAAAGAGACAAATGAAAGAACCAAAGGCGCTATATATACAACAAGACAATTAAAAAAGGCATAATATACGCCTAGACTTTGCATGAAGCTGGTTTCCTATAAACAGTTTAAAATAAGCATACAAACAGCCCAAAGCGAGGTTAGTCCTTCCATGTCCTCCCTCTCCTCTCCTTCCAGACAGCTGCTACAGGCTCAACGATTGGCAACAGCTGGTGAATAGGGCCATGACCACCTTCATCATGGAAACAGCCATGCATAACCCTGATCCAGAAGATGGCTGGGAGCCTGACAATGTCATGCCACACAGATCTGTCTGATTCTACAGGTATACATTATTTATACTCTGACAACACTGGGCTGCTTGAGGTGAGTTGGACTGGGACTGAAACTAAAAAAATTGCTATGGTAAAACTCTACTCCAACCATCTACTTTTCAAACTATATTGTCCTATGTAGGTATGCTGGAGCCTATGCCACCATCTCGGCCATAGGCAGGGAAACACCTTGGATGGATGGCCAGTTAAATTAAAAAAATATATAATCTTGAATTTCAGAATATCTTTAATTTGTCCTTGTCACGCTCTGGACTGTCTGTGTGTGTATTTCTCCCCATGTGACCCAGTTTCGCCCTTGTTTGATTGCGTTCATTTGGTTCAGGTGTGTCTCGTCAGTTACCCTAATTTATTTTTGTATATAATGTTGTCTGTTCCTGGTTTCCTTTGTCGGGTGTTACATCTATCTTCATGTGCTACGTGTGTCTCCTGCCTTGTCTTACCCTTGTTTTGAACTACTAAAGACCGTTATCCTGAATTCTCCTACATCTCTGTGCTCCTTGCCTCCTCACAGTAGCATTGCTGACAGAACATCGGGTGACAACAAAAAAAAAGTTTAGTTGCGTGTTTCCCCTCTAGTGATGCGCGGATGAGCTAAAACATTACCCGAATCCGCAGCTTCAAATAAAGTATCCAACCGCCCGCACCGATATTTTTGTCTGATTTAGATAACCGAACCCGTCCCGCACCCGATTGTCACAATCAGGGTTCGTACGGACATAAAAAAACTGGAAAAGTCATGGAATTTTAAAAAAGCAGTTTCCAAGCTTGGATCGATTTGGAAAAATAAATAAACCCAGAAAGTTTTAGAAAAGTCATAGAATCTATTTCACAATCCCCTGTATAATAGAATTATGTTTAATTATGTCCCGAATTTCAGTGGGGTATTGCGCATATATCGCATTACTCATTCCCGCAGATTTCAACTTTAAAATGAGGGGAATTACTGCAAGACATTTATTCAATATAGCGTACATAGGTTAGATGAGTAAATAAATTCACACAACCCATCAGATCAAATCAGTCATTTGAAAACAGCGTGATTCAGCACCGAGTCCTCTCTCTTTGACCTTCTCTTCACATCGGCGCATCTAGAGCTGCTGCACGTTGCGATACAAGACTTTAGCTCACCTTTCGGTGCAGTTGACAGAATTGTCAATTTCCTAATCGGTCATTGTTGCATCTTTTTAAGCCATTCGGTACTCGTGCTCTCCTTTTCCGCTCACAGTCACATCCAAAGCGCGCTCTGCGAGTACCTATTTGCATCTTTAATGATTTATCTTATCCACCCGCGACCCACCCGCAAATAATCAGAATGCACTTTTTTTTATTACCCGACCCACCCGACCCGCGGATCATCCGCAGCGCCCGCGGATATAACCGCCATCCGCCCATTACTATTCCCCTCTGTTTTGTTTACGCGTTTTGTTCAGTGTTTTGTTTTCTGTTTTTTCCCCAAAGATCCCCTTGCCACTTTGTTCACCTCCCTGGCCCGTAAGGACCTGCCCCTCTTGGTGTATGTGGTTGAATTCAGCCAGCTCGCCATTTTAACGGTGTTCGACGACGACGACTGTTCCCGAGTCCAGCCTCGAGAGGGCTCATGTCCCCAAGTCCAGCCCAGAGAGGGCTTCCATTCCCAAGAGTGTAGCCCTGAGAGCCCGTAGGCTCACAAATGCCCATCCACCCTCCCGCTACAGCATTCTCCACTGCTGTCGTCTGGCAGCCCCTCTGCTCACCCTCAGCCCACCATCTGTGTGGTGGGATCACCGCAGGTCTGCCAGTCTCCATCGGCATCGTGGCTGGAGGACCACCTGTCTCCGCCTCCAGCCTCTGAGTCCCAGACTCCGCCTCGGCCTGTCGAGCAGTCCACTGGCTCTACCGGGCTCCTTCGTACCTCCGGCTCTGCTTTGGTCTGTCGTCGACACCATCCGGTCAGCTCCACCTCGGTCCTCTGTCGCTCTGGCTCCACCGTGGCCTTCCGGATCCCCGCCTCCACCTCTGTCGCCTGAGCCATCTGTTCCACCTTGGCCCTCTGGATCCTCCTCAGGCTCCACCATGGGTCGCCCTTATGGCTGTGGCCTGGGTCCCACCTGGCTCCGCCTGCTCCAAGCCCCTCATTTCTCTGTCTAGTCCGACCTGGCTCTTGCCCCCCATTGTCTTCACCATGGACTCTGTTTGCAGACCCCCTCCCGGGTGTCCGTCCTCTTCCCGAGCCTCCTCCCAAGTTCCCACCTGTCTCTCCCTATGTTGTTCCTGTGGCGCGAGGATGCGCATTCCGGGAGGGGGGCAATATGTCACACCTCTGGCCTGTCTGTGTGTGTTTTTCTCCCCATGTGGGCCCCGTGATCCAGTTTCTCCCTTGTTAGATTGTGTTCATTTGGTTCAGGTGTGTCTTGTCAATTAGTTGTTTAGTCTTATATATAAAATGTTGTCTGTTCCTGGTATCCTTTGTCCGGTGTTACGTCTACGTTCATGTGCTACGTGTATCTCCTGCCTGCCTTCTGTTACCCTTGTTTTGGACTATTAAAGATTGTTATCCTGAATTCTCCTACATCGCCACGCTCCTTGCCTCCTCACAGTAGCATTGCTGACAGTCCCTCAGTTGCTGTTATGTGTATTGAGATAACTTGAGCTTCAATGGAAGCAAAAACATTTGACCATCGATATAAAAGTGACATGAACAACATTACCAATCTGCTTATTTGATTAGTGACCTAGAAATAGCACAGAATATGTCTCATTAATTTTACGTCATATTTCTTTATTTTACAGTCTTCAAAATCCTAAATTCAAAATCCTTGTATTTTTTATAGGTTTAATTAGGATTTGAAACTAATATGCTTAATGCAATGCAAAATAGTTAAAAATGCTCTTCTCCATCAGTTCATCATCAGTCACTGAATTACTGCTGCTAAGTACAAAAAAAGTACACAAATTTAAGTTTACCATCTGCTTTCTACAAGCAGTAATAGCACAACAAATTGTTCCAGACAAAAAGTGCTAAGTTTTGTGAACAGAGCGCTATCTATAATAAAACTACAGCAATTTACATAGACAAGAGGTTTGTTTGGGCTAAAAGAAAAAAATGACTCTACCAGCGAAGACAGTGCCTGGTTAAACTGGGTTACAGCTGGTTAGTGAAAAAGATCAATGTTGAAGTACTGTGTGGAAAAGTATGAATTATTGAGTGAGACCAATGCTGCAAAAGTGACACAACTTAGTCTATTCACCCCTGAGACTTGTAAATATGGAGACTGAAGCATGTAAAGAGATAGCAGAGCAAAGCCCTATTCAAAAGAGCTAATCTTGCAATAGTGATGGATGTGTATTACTGAAAGCCCATTCCGAGGATAAAAAGCATCTGTTTTATAAATATCAAATGAAAACATTCAAATTTGTATCATGGTTTGAACAGACAAAGAAGAGGGGAAGGTTTTCTGTGAGTAAATTAGGACCTACTTCTCATGCAAAAGTATGTTATTGTTTTTTCAATAAAGAATCCAATGCGTATGAACACTACTATATTGTGATATTATAAAAGACAGATTTACAAGAGATGCTTATAGTCATAAAGGAACAACAACATATCCAGCTTTCTCTCTGTTTAAGTATATATTTTGCTTGGAGAAAAGTAAGAAACCATATCACTCTAAGAGCCTAGAAACACATAAAGAGCATTCAAGTTTAGTTAATGCTTTATAGTGACATAATCCCCATTGAGGAGAAGAGGCCTCCAATTCAAAGCCGGAGCTACTAAATGCTTCGATATCAGAGCTCTGACCCTCAAAAAAGGGTTAAAACCAGTCGAAATAACAGCTAATTCATCAATGTCCACAGCAGACTATTTTAAAGCTAATCCAAACTCCTCAGATTCCACTAGTGCTCTTGATGAAAAGCTGGTGGACTATTATTCTCCACTTTATCTGCTGGGCACGAGCTGTTTCAGATTCATGCCCTTGGGATATATGGGAAGTGTGACAGGACCAGATTCCAAACACTGAGCCTCAGAAATATGTACTGTGCCAGTAATAGGATTCCAGGCTTATTCAGACAATAATAATGGAAAAAACTGTGGCCTCAAAATGCATGCAACATTTAGGAAAATGCATGAAAAACAAAACATTTTTTTTTCAAATGCATGAATAACAATATAAAGAAATGTTTATTTTATCATCTACTTGAGGAACTACTGGAAGCTATGTGGAAATGTTTCTCACCTATAGCTAAGTTTCATATTCACCTTCAAGTATTTTATGCATGGACATATTTAAATAGATTTCATCCTTCATCCATCCATATCCAGGACGCTAAACATTTTGCTACATTGAATTTACAGTGCATATCAATTTATTTGCAGTTTCTTCTGCAGCATCGGGGGAAAAAATGTATATTTATGAGGATGGGATTGGCAGTCTTTAATTTGCTAGTGGTAGCTTCCCCTGACCTTTGAAAAATCGACCACATTCATTCACATGGACAGGATATTTTGAGGTGAGATGTTATATCTGAATCAACATGACCAACTGCATCAAATAATATCATTAGCTTTCCCAAATAAAGACTGTCTGTCTTTAAATAATTTTAATAAACCTGTAGATTGCTTTGATTACTTTTATAATGTGTGTGTTAAAAAAAAAAATATTAGAGGGGAAACAGGCTTCCACAAATGTAAATCCCCATGCCCAAGCTTATTGGAAAATATGTGGCAACATTTCTGCAAAACGTTGCAGAAATTACATTGATTCGTGCACATTTTGAAACAATTTTAAAGTGACATGTCAGTGAGTTGCACTAAAAGTGTATTCATTATTATTATTTATAAATTATTTTCAAATGCTAATGTGAAGCACATTCTTTTTAGCACCACCTACCTGTACACTAAAGACTACACTAATCCTAACCAATAGTGTTAACAAAAACAAACATGAGATACAAATGTATTTGCTAGAACAACCATGCCATTTTAGCTTCCTTATACAAGTCTTTGAGCTCTTTTATCATGGTGTTTATGATGGTGTTTATGGAAGCCCGTTTCCAGTTTGATAAAGTTTAAAATGAGAAATTGTGTGACACTGTGAGATTGTCAATTGTGCAACATGAAATAGCAATTACAATATTTAAAGTCATCTTGGAAACTCACTCTGACAGATGTTTGTTTTCAGTAATAAAAGTATAGCTATCTAAATGTAGAAATAATGAAATCTCAAAAACTACTAGCAAGACTCACAATTCAACATTTTTAATCAGCAAAAAATCTGACATGAATGGTAGGCTATATACTACGGTGGCCCAGTAGTGCACAACACAACGGAATCCTCACAACACAATGGAAACAAGCCGCAACACAACACATTAGAAAAACACAATGGAAAAAAACTGCAACACAATGTAAATAATTCGCAACACAAATAAATTAGCACAACACAGCACAACAAAATTAGCACAACGGAACTAAGCCCCAACACAACGAAATTAGCAACACAACAGAAACAAATAGCAACACAACGGAAACAAGTTGCAAAACAATGGAAACAAGTCGCAACACAATGGATACAAGTTGTAACAAAACAGAAACAAGCCACAACACAATAAAATTTGCACAACAATTCAATTCAATATTATTTGTATAGCGCTTTTTACGATACAATCGTTGCAAAGCAGCTTTACAGGAATTTAGTTTCCACTATATATTTATATATTGTAGAAACGTAATATATTTAACTTATGGCAAAATTCTGTATACTGTCTGAGGGTTGGCTTCCTCTGAGGTCCTCTGAGGGGTTGGCATCATCTCTTCTCAGGTGTTCGGTCATCTCAGATCATTTAAGGGTTGGATCCAGACTGAAGCTTGTGTAGTTCCTAGTTACCACGGAATGTTAATCATGTGGCAGAAACAGAGAAACAAATAGCGTAGCTGTTGTTCCATCCAAGCAAAAAATTTTTGTTCAACCCAAGCTAAAGCATAATAATGTGCATTTGATCAGATATCAACACAGCATAAACAAGCTGCTGCAACACAATGGAAATAAGTCACAACACAACGAAATTACCACAATGGAAACAAGGCGCAAAAGAGAAAAATTAGCACAACACAACGGAAACAAACCCCAACACAACGAAATAAGCACAACGGAAACAAGCCAAAAAACAGGGAAATTAGCACAACACACTGAAATTAGTACTATTTTGTTGTGGCGACTTCGTTGTGTTGTGTACTACTGTACTGGGCCTCCTTAACATACATATGTGTGTGTCTGTGTGTGTTAATTAAGGTGTGCTGTTGCAGTAATGCAGAACAGTTAATAGCAAATCTTGTGGTCTCATAGCACTGAATACACAAATAATGACCCTTTTATATTTAATAACCAAACCTAAATTGTTCATTCCATGCAGCGGCTGTGTTCCTGCTAAACTAATGTCTGGATAGTAGCTTCTTGTCATGTATTTGTATGATATATGTGTATATGTGTGAAGGCAGACATATCAGCTCTATGCAGGCCCTCTTTAACAATAGATAAATGAGTTGCAAACTTGCCTGTGCTGTACTGTGTTCATTTTTCTTCTTTTGACACATTTTTTTTTTTGCATTGCCTGGCATAATAAATTGCTCAAGCTGATGTCTAATGAGGTGTAGGATAGGCCTCATAGGCTACAGTATGTACTGAAGAGTAGCGTTCCAGCTCTGATACAAAGACTGCACTTTCACATCGGTCTCAATGGAGAACCTAGTTAATGTGCACTTACAAAGGGCATGTCCCCACTATTCTCAGCGTTTTATTGAATGCATCCTCCAGCACTGACTGACTATGACTCAAAATGAACCTTGACTATTACTCTCTAGGAGCCTTTTGAAAGACTTCAGCCATGGACAAGTGTGCTCTACTGAAATACAAATGACTGTCAAGGAAGGGTCGAAGGAGATAGTGGGATAAAACTAATTCAGGGACTTTTAGGTATTTCACACGAGCGAGCAATATTCCATTAAAGGAATTAAAACTGGGCTACTATCAGTTAATTTTAAAGAATGTGAGTCATTCTAAACATGTCAAATCAGAATTCATTGTTTATTTGGTACCATCCATTACATGCAAGAAATGTTGCTAAGAAGAGTTTGGCAGGTAAACTGCTGTCATTATGCCACAATCTACATAAGCCGAGGATAAATTTACAGCATTTTGCCAGCTAGCTAAAAGTCACGCCTTCATAATTATTGTAATAGCTAATATATATGCCAGGAAATGACTCTGGGAATCTACTTTTAAACTGTAGCTTGCCAAGCTACAACCTACTCATAATTAAAAGTAAAAGTAGTTGAAAATAGTGAAACTGAACTCAGCACTTTTTTTTTAAAAAGTAGTGAAAACTGAAAAGCAAAAGCAACTACATAATCTGACATTATTTATTAAGTCATTATCTTTTAGAATATAAAACGTCCCAATATTAGTCATTCATCACTTTAATGAATAAACCTCTACAAATATATTAAACTAATTTATATAAATCTAAACAACATTTGCTTGTAACTAAACATTTTGCTGTAAAATATTTTTTTTAATGAAGTGCATGAATGAATCAGACTTTCAAAAGCTACATATGAAAGTTTATCAGTGTATCAGTATTCATGCTACTTGTTTGGGGAAAAAATAAAACAACTAAACTATACTCAGTGGCGTACCGTGGGTTTCAGTCAGGGCCTTCAGTAAGCTATAACTGTAAACTACATATACACATCTTACACATCTCTGTTACAGCTAACGCAGCCATATGCATATAATGCACTTATTAAGTTGCACACGGGCTCTCAACAACAATGACGGCTGATCAACAATTTCAACAGTAGGCTAGATTAGTGTGGGTTGAATGCAGAGTAAATTTCCCTACATGGTCAGTAAAAGTAATCCGCCAGTACACGGTCACATATGCACATTCACGTCACTCTAAAATGACGACGCGCCCAAAGCAGCAAAATTGTACAAACGCTGGACATCCACACATCACACCACAGTATTATCAACGCACCATGCACACCTCCATAACAATGTGCATGATACAATACTCATAAAATAATAAAGCACTTACCTGTCACTTGTAAATAAAGTCCATGGGTCTGCCATACCATGTCCCTTTACTCGTATTTAAAAGTAAACACGGTCAACAAAATAACTTGTGCTCGGTGCTAGCTATTAGCCACTCATAGCACTCATAGTTGAAATCTTTGAAATGGCACATACAAACTTTGCTGGCCTTTGTTAGCGAATTCGGTTTGAGTGTAGGTCTTCCTTTCTCTGTTATTCTCTTTTGTCTGCAAAAAAGCGCCTTGAAAAAGTGTTTTTAGTAGATCGGCAAAAAGATCTGGTGTAGGCGCCGATGACTGCAGTTGTCATTTTCTTTTCATTAAGTTTCACTTTCGTTCTTTGGAAATCCCTGACTAAAGGGGCGGTCTAGACACTGGGCACGTAGCTAGTACCAGGGGGCGGGCTGTCATTGAACGTCAAAATTTGATTGGCTGATGATTCTGTCAGTAATGCTCGTAAACAAATCAGATGTGACGTCTTTCAACAAAAGGGTAGCACTATCTGTAGTGCTGGCCGCAGACTTTTTAATATATGATATTCCAGTTTAACCTCAACTAAACTAATCATAGGCAATTTTGTGGACATTACATAAATGAAAATGATACCTAAATATTTTTCACACAATTTTATTTTGTATAGGGCCAGCAGAGAAGGCCCTGCTGCCCCTGACAGCCCACCACTGACTATACTAGACTGCATCTTCTTAATTTTGTTGTTTAATCTGAATATCAAGATCTGGTTTAGTCAATCAAAATAGTTCTGAGGTTAACTGATCTAATTTTGTATCCCTGAAAGTTAGGAAAATAGTGATCTGTGATGTTGCATTAAGTATTTTGTATTAGGTTTTTGTGTCTATTTGTTAATGAGGAATTTGTGGGTACATTAATGTTTTTAGATTTGTGGAGTTAAAAATAGAGCTTTTTTGTATTTTTTATTTATTTATTTTTGAAAAAGATAAAAATAAACCCTAGGGCTAAAACTTATTATTCAATAATTCCATGAGATAGATGTACATTTTAAACATCTTTTTCGCTATTCATTAAAACCTAAAGGCTAAATGGAAACTGTTCTTAAGGGGGCATCTTCCCCTATCTTACTCCATATCTCAAATCAACCAACTCTAGACAAGACAAAAACGTGTTGATAGATAGCTCCAGCACACAAAATTGTCCTGATTTAGGCCCATGAGGCCCCAAGGTGACCAGCATGGACACAGAATTGTCACCCAAGTGTCAGATTTACAAGCCCTCTATCATGACAGCTCCTGCCACCTCATTTAGCTGGACCGGGCCAAGACCTCCCGAGCTGGGCGCTGGAGTTGCCACAGCAATAATTCACGGGTAATTAAACAGTCCCACCAAAGCCCCTCACAGCCCATTGCTCATGTAGCAGTTGACAGTGCGGGGCCTTCAGCACACTGACCCAGCCACTGGCAGCAGGGTCGGCTGCGGGCCACCGTGTGTCATGTCAGTCGCCTCTGTGTAAATCCACTAGTTAGGCACAACCATTGACTTCCTGTCAGCCAAGACAAATTTGCGAACACCTCCTCTGATCATCGATCCAGTGTTGGCCTAGCACGTTCAATCCTAAAGAGTTGTTAAGGTTTTAAAAAATTCTATGTTAAAGAATTAGTTACAAAGAAATCCAATAAATCCATGAACAACACGTCAGGCATTTAACAGAAACTGCAATCCATCAATAATAACTGTTTCTTTTGCCTAATATTAAAGCTATATTTTAGATTTAGATAAATAAATATAGCTTTAATTTGTTACATAGACTTTTACAATACTTTTATTGTGTTTTGCATATGTTTTGAAGCTTGAACCCTCATTCACTGTAACTGCATGGAAGGGAGCAACTAGCACATTTTTCAACATGTGCCCTTTTGTGTTTTACAGAAGGAAGTCAGTTATACAGCTTTGGAGCATCATGAGGCTGAGTGAACGATAACAATTTACCATGTTCTCTGAGGATTCTGTCACAATGATTACATTAATGACACATTTGGAGCATCAAACAGCAGAGTTCTTGCTAGATTAATTGCTAGGTGTAGGATAGGATAATATAGAATGAATTATAAATCAAAAAGGATTATTCCTAAATGCAGAATGATGTTATGAAACATATGCTTAATATAAGATGGTAGATGTTCTTGTTTTGAAATCTAATAACTAAATGTTTTTTTTATATATAAAATAAAAACCCCAAAGGCACAGCTATTTTGGGTAATACGCTATGAATCCTTTCCTTTGTGGTAAAGTCAAGGAAATGTCATCAGTCATGCAAACACTCTGGTTTGAGTGTCTTTAATAAAAAGTTTGAATCGTATTTAAAGTTAGAGACAGAACAAAGCAACAGAACGGCTGAATGCTGACTCTAAATGGATTACAAAGCAAGACAAAATGCCGTTTTCTGGACAGCTCCATAAGCCCAATCAATCTGGAGTCAGCACCAAAACTGTCAAGTCCCTAACTTATTCCTGTCGTTTTCCCTGAATTATTAGAGAGCCAAAACACATTCAAGCCAAATAAACAGGGAGTGTATAATGACTGAAATCTGACTGAATGAAAGCAGTGACTAAGCTTCTTCCATGTAAAACAGCAAACACACAACTGAACACATAAACAGTTCGCAGTGGTAAAAGCGTATGCTGCTGTCTTAAAAATGATTCTGCTGAATGATTCGCACCAGATGGCAATTACCGCCCCATCTCCAGCTCTCTGCTTCTGAAGCAAATTATGCTTGTTAAAGGAGCATCTGGCTCATCACAGTTGTGTGCAGACACCAGTCACTGAGAAACTACCATTCAAAACAATACGGCAACAGAATTCATCCAAAGTAGTCCAAAAAACTGTACCTGGCACCACTGTTTGAATTGACTCAGATCTAATGAAACTAACAAACTTATGAGCATAGCAAACGAACAAATAGCACAAATAAAGAATGGATGAATTAAAATACATCATTATTAAAGTCAAGTTAGATTTCAGATTATTTTTTAATAAAACAAAATAGATATTACTGTATTGAAAGTATTAAATGCAATAAAACAATACATAAAACTTATCAGAACTTTTTTACCCTGCTAAAAATATGTTGGTTTTTATGGTTTATGGGGACTCTCCATAGGCGTAATGGTTTTTATACTGTACAAACTGTATGTGCTATTGCCCTACGACCTACCCAACACCTAAACTTAGCCCTCACAGGAGACTTTGTGCATTTTTAGATGTTCAAAAAAAACACCATTTAGTATGTTTTTCAACCTTTTGGTTTACGGGGACGTAGGCAGTGGCCTCATAAACCACTAAAAAGTGGTTCACTCACACGCACGCACGCACGCACGCACGCACGCACGCACGCTTCCACGCACGCACACACACACACACACACACACACACACACACACACACACACACACACACACACACACACACACACACACCTCTATGAACTGGTGTGCCTGTAACACAGCAACTATAAAATCAATAATTAAACTACAATGCAGTAAAAAACTCTAAGACATCAGGAGTGTAAAACTGATACATCCACTCTCGCACACTCACAGACACACACATACACAATTATACACACTCAAATGAATTGGTATGCTATATAATATAGCCAAAATTAGTTCGAAGACTGAAATAAGTGGTTGAAATTAGATTAGACCCAGATGGATTAGGCTCCGATAAAGCATTCCTGTTCATTTTTGTTTCATTTTTATAGAGTTTTAATGTTTTGTATAACAAAATGCTTTCAGTGTTCAGGGTTGACTGTAGTAGTAATAATGCAAAAACCTATACATAATAACCTATATAATAACCTATATTATAATAATGCAGAGAAAATACAAACCTTGACAAAAAGTAGTCTTTGAGAATGCCTAAATGTACATTTAAATCCACAACCTAATAAAAGTAAACAATTGTGTCTAAAAACAACTAGGTGGGAATTCACAAGCCTCTCTATAGAGTCCTTTACAGGCAACTAGTGGTGACACCAGGAAATTACTTTTTTTTCTTTGCTCACACCAAGAGGTGCTAATCTGCATTCAGAAATTGGATTTTAAAGGCCTAGTGTCTATTTTCATCTGAAATACTGCATAAATTGAAAAAAAAATTTTAAAAAATTGAAAAAAATGCTGTACTATTTTCAATGGGACAAATTTATCATAATTATTACATAAATATGAATTAGTACCACCAATTCTCTCAAAATACAAAATAAAAAAATATATTATTGAACAAAAATATATTAGATTAATTTTGCTGTTACATCAGGTGTACATTTCACTTTTGACTGTGGACCAAGTTCAAGTTATCATAATTATTACATAAATATGCTAATTAGTACCATGCAACAATGATTCTCTCAAAATACAAAATAAAAAAAATATTATTGATAAAAAATACAAACTAACAAATGCGAATGCTTATTAGATGTAATTGTGAGTTTGAGGAACAGTACTGAAGGAAAAAAAAGTTACATTTCAGGTGTCCGGTCACTTTTGACCGTGAAGACCATGAGTGTGACTCCCAAATAAGGAGTGCACAAGGGTTAAATTGGGCCTAATGTTGATCGACTTTTGGTACTTGGTGATTTTAATATTCATGTATGCTGCCCTGACAAACCCCCAGTCTCTGAATTTGTGCTAATTGTTGATTCATTTAAAGGGGTCATATGACATTGCTAAAAATAGCATTATTTTATGTATTTGGTGTAATGCAATGTGTTTATGCAGTTTCAGGTTAAAAAAAACACATTATTTTCCACATACTGTACATTATTGTTGCTCCTATGCCCCGCCTTCTTGAAACGCGCCGATTTTTACAAAGCTCAACATTCTGAGAAGCGAGGTGTGCACTGATTGGCCAGCTGTCCAGTGCGTTGTGATTGGCTGAATACCTCAAGCGTGAGACGGAAATGATATGCCCCTTACCATGCCGTGTTAACATTTCATTTCCAGGTACATATCCTTTAATTTAATTTGTAATGATTTTGTTGAGTTTTTTTTATTAATACGATCCAAAATATTCGCTCTATTATTGTGCACTCTGCGAATGTGTCTTTTGATGATTATTGCAATTCTGCTACTTTATATATTGTTGAGCCTGTGTCTGTTTCTTCTCTAATGGGCATTATCTGTCATATACCTGCATCTTGCTCTCTGGATCCTATTCCCACATTTTTAATTATGGAAGTGTTAGATACCATTGGTCCATATATTCAGTTTATTATTAATAGTAGTCTTAATAATGGCTATGTTCCATCCTGTTTTAAAAATGCAGCGATACACCCTGTACTTAAAAAGCCCACCCTTGATCCACAAGTTTTAGCCAATTACTTTATCTTCTTCTATATAAAGACTTCCTTTCCTTTCAAAGGTATTGGAGAAGGTGCTTTTTCATCAGCTTTCATCATTTTTAAAGAATAGTGATATATTTGACAAGTTTCAGCCCGGGTTCAGAGCTCAGTATAGTACAGAATCTGCTCTTTTGAAAGTGTTAAACGATTTACTATTAGCTGTCGACTGGGAAATGTGGGATTTTGGACCTTCTGGATCTAAGCTCGGCTTTCGACACTATCGACCATTCTATTTTATTGAGATGATTGGAGGCGTAAATTGGAATTAGGGGAACAGCATTAAGCTGGTTCACATCCTGTCTTAAGGGGAGATCTTTTTCTGTAGATATTGAAAATTGTACCTCTGTTAATGCTGCATGTACATCTGGGCTACCACAGGGTTCCGTTTTAGACCCTGTTTTGTTCTGCCTTTATCTTCTTCCTCTAGCTATGATTTTTCGTAAATATCAGATCTCATACCATCTTTATGCAGATGATATTCAGCTTTATCTTCCAATGAAACCAGTTGACAGTATATCTCTCCAGTCCAGTTGATTGATTGTGGGAGGGAAGTTAAAACTAGGATGGCGGAATTTTTTTTTACAGCTAAATTAATCTAAGACTGAAGTGTTGGTCTTTGGACAGCCTGAATGTGCTTCCATCCTTTCTAAAACTTTGCGTCCTATAAGTAAAACTGTAGGCCCTTGTGTTTGGAATTTGGGTATTATTTTTGACCTGGCACTCAAATTTGACAAACAGATAAATTCAGTTGTGAAATCAGCATTTTTCAGCTTAGGATGAACTAAAGCTAAAGTAAAAACTTTTCTTTTTTTTAAGGATTTGGATAACTGTTATTCGTGCATTTATTTCAACAAGACTGGGTTATTGTAATTCATTGTATTTATGAATGACTCAGTCTTGTTTATCTCATCTCCTGATGGTCAAAAAGAGAGAAAGTATCACTCTAGTTCTGATTAGTTTGCATTGGCTCCCTATCGAGTTTAGAATTCAGTTTAAGGTAATGCTGTTTTTGTATAAATCTATGGCAGGTTTGGCACCATCTTACCTGTCTGATCTCCTCTCGTACCATGTGACTAACAGGCCTTTAAGGTCATCAAATTCTTCTTTGTTGTCGGTACCTATGACTCGCTTGAATCTTAAATATGGGGTATTCATTTTTTCAAAAACGCTTTAGAAAACTGAGTACCAAAGTACCAGTACCAAAACAAACTTTTAGGCAATCAGCAGTAAGGGGCATGTGTACTCATGATGCAAGGAAAGAGCGCTCATTAGTGCACATGACGGACATTAGCCGAGCCGAGCGACAACAGAAAGATAGAGATTGCAGATAAAAAAACTATAGAGGAAAACATCTATGGAACAAAAGAAGGCTTACACCATGTCTACAGCTGACAGGACAGTTGTCCTGTCACGGTCTGTATACACTGGACATGACAAAGCCAATTTTGAAAACCACTTGAAATTTGGGTCAATATGTCATAAATATGCCATTTGCGTCTGGTGTAAACACGGTGTTACGATAAAGCAAGAAGAAGGACCCGTGTAAATATCGGATCAGCTTTCCAGCGCTGGAGAGAACTCAAGGAGCGGGAAGGCTTGCGATCAGACGCCGTGGTTGCTTTGTTTATTCTCGATAGGTGACTAACATTGGTTTTGATTTGTTTCACTGAACTAATTGTTGCCGTACATATGTGTGGGCTGGAGCTATCAAAATAGGGGCAAGAACCTTTTGGGGTTGGGTGTTTGTTTTGTTGATATCAAATATCAACATTGGCTACCAGAAATCACTTACCCCACCTTTAAGGAGGATCGTGCTTTTTCAGTGGCAGCACCTAAGGAATAATTTGCCATTGTATATAAGATCAGCCTCCTCTTTTCAGGTTCTTAAATCATCACTTAAGAATTATCTTTTTAAAACGGCTTATGGTCTGGAGTAAATGCTGTTAAATACTTGATTATGTGGGATGTTATCTTTGTCATAAATTTGTGATTTGTTTTATATGGTTAGTTGTTTTAAATATTGATTTATTAAAATTTTGTACAGCAATTTGGTCGACTATGTCGTTATTAGATGTGCTATATAAATCAATAAAACTAAACTAAAACAGATATTAAAACATATGTGTGAAAGAATGTGAGCATGTGTATGAATGAGTGTAAACTCCATTTCTACTAAACAACATTTTGTTTTTACAGATTATACACTTACAATTTGTTTCAAAGTCCATGAACACATACAGATCATACATCACTGCCAATTTTCATGATCTCTTTAGGATAATTGATGTTGTCATGAAGAAGCCCCATCAGCACAGCAAAGGCATGTTACATTTACATTATCCAGGGCAGCCTCCTTTAAAACCACTGTTGCATCAGTTTGGGGGAAAAGTAATTATCCTATTTGATCAGCATTCATCCCAGTCCCCAGTGGCCTAAAAAGAGAAAGAAAAAAATGTAATTAAAATGTAACCATTTTCAGATAGAGGTGCATTCACATCAGTAAGGATAGGTAAATAGTCTGTTTCATAATTTCAACCACTTTGTGTGGTTGTTTAATGTCTCTGTCTACCACAGCGCTCTAGAATGATACAATGGCAGGACCAGTGTGAGGGCGTTTAATAATGTTTAAATAAATATATTGCTTTCAGAAAGCTACTTATTTGCCAAAATATTAAAACAGACATGATACATTCACATACCTTACACATTTTCATGAACAAGGGCTGCTCTTTAAAGGGTTAGTTCACCAAAAAAATGAAAATGGTCAATAATTTACTCTCCCTCATGTTATTCCAAACCCATACAAATTCTGCTAATATTTGGAGCACAAATAAATATATATAATAGTCTCCTAACTGGTCTGAAAAGAAAATCCTTATTTGGGTCATATATTCCAAGACTAGAATCTGTGATTCCTAAGTACAGTATCCACACCGGTGAAAGACTGACACACTTACTCCTCAAGATTCCATCCGCGCTGGAGCCGTGCCGAGCCGTGCACTACCCCACGCACGGAAGATAATTCCGCACAGAGCTGCAATTCCAGGTTTTCAAACAGAGATGGCGACAAAGAGGCAAAACTTACGGACTGTAGCTTTAAATATAATTGCAATAGTGATATATGAAGTCACAATTATTAGAATCAAAGTTGCAATTGTGTTGTATAAAGTCATAATTATGATAAAATTGCAATAGTGATGTATAAAGTCACAATTAATGAAAGAAAAGACAATTAGTGATAAAAAAGTCACAATTATGATAAATAAATTGCAACATTGATATATAAATTCATCATTATTTCATAAATTTCACAACTCACAAATATTAGGGGACTCCCAAATTAGTTTTTTCAGTTCAAGCAATTTCAATGTTCTGTCGCTATGACTATTTTAAAATTAATATTATATTAATATTAATAATAAGTTGTAAGCCATTTGTGCAAATTTGCTATTGTGCATTTGAGTATATTTTCTTGATTTGAATGCCAAATCCAGTAGAAAAGGGAAGAGGAGAGGTGGAGATGGTGAGGGAGAGCGAGATGAAAGAAATGAGATGACTTTGAGCGTAACAGATGTCAGAGTGCCATCATTGTAGAGGGGGTGTGTGAGAAGCTGCCACTCTGCGCACATAACCTGGCATTTAACACATCAGCCGGCCCTAACAGAGTGTGACAAGCCCAGAGCCTCGTGGATATCAGTCTCCCCACACACTCCTACTGAAGCTGAAACACCAGACAAATGATCTGAGAGAGACACCAAACACGATCTCTCTTCTAATGCAATCATTTCTGAGGGATAAAGGCACGCCAGAAGAACAAGAAAGATTATCGGAAGATAAAAAGGAAAGATTATGAAAGAAAATTCCCATTTGTGATTGTATACATATTCACACACATTATAAAATTCATATGAAATATAGCATGCATTCATCTTATCATTGGACATTGTCAAAGGCCTGTTTTCTTTCAGAATGCTTTGAGATATACCATTCTAATGAGGTCTTTGATATATAAAGGTAATTGAAAAAGGCCGCTCACGTGTGAAAGTTAGTGGCCTGTAGAAAATTGAGATAGGATTTATTTTAATTCTTGGGTATGCTTAATAAATGAAAACACTTATCAGTCTAACCAGCTATTATACAAATTGTGATTACATTAACACAGAACCAAAAGCATTGATGTCATTATCAATGTGACAATATTCACTTTTCATCACAGTGAGTAGATCAGCATTAGTCCACCAGGAATTTCCAAGAAAATAAAGCTTACACACATAATATTGCAGCATTATAAAGATGCATCTAGGCAAGCAATCAGTAATCCATGCAACCACAGACCTGGAAAACAAGGCAAAAATTGCCCTTTTCTCTTATCAGTCATGGAAACAATAAGTGATGCTGAAATAATTATCCATTAGAAATGGAATGTGATGGCAGCATGTGGACTAATGCTGCTGTAATGGAAATTACAGATTTGTGCCAATGACTGTTTTCAGTTTTCAGTGGAATGTTGCATTTAGCATCTAAATAATGAACTTCTCTGTGCTCAGTGAGTATGTGGTTTACTAAACCAATTAAACTGCATTATTTTATAGCATCGATAATGGGTTTCAGTAGTTTGGTCCTTTTATCATGTCTTGACCCAGTGTTATTTTAGTATAAATTGAGATACTATTATAGTTTTTATTAATATTGTGAATTATTTTCATTTTTTATTTTTATTTTGGTGAGTTTTGTCATTTTAGTAAGTTTTTACTTATTGTTTTTTATAAATTTTACTTTTAGTTATTTTAGTACATCAAGTTACATTGAAAATGAGAAATGTAGCTGAAATAAAAGTTTACTTTAATGAAAAATATTTTATTTCTGTTAACTCTTTCCCCGCCATTGATGAGATATCTCGTCAATTATGAGACGATGCTTCCCCGTCAAAGACGAGTTTTTACGGCAATCTGCGTTCTAGGTGTATTACGGTAAGGAAAGCCCTAGCGCATGCCCTGAATGAGTTACGGGACTTGCGGGTCTTCCGGGTGCGAAATTCAAAGATGATCGGCACAAAGTAAACGGAAAATGTAGATCATATCATAAATTAAAATGAAGAGGTATACTGAACAGGCACTGGAGGTGTTGATGGACTCGAAATCCTGATCACTCGTGTTTTGATCATTTTGTGTCTGATCAGGACGAAGTAGTCAGTGAGGGAGATGCCTTTACAGACACAGAAACTTCTAGAGTCGTGGATAGACCAATAACCCGTTGATCTGGACGAAGACAAAGTGCACCGGCCTGTTTATGTGTGGACACTGATAGTTCAGACGGCGATACTTCGAACACTTCGTGGAGAGATTCAAGGCTGTCTCATTCTTCGTTCCGATGTGCCAGAGTGAATATCTGAGTAAAGCCGGGCTTACACTGTGCGATTTTTAAAAAGTCCTTTAGGATTGTACTTGTCAGACTGTACGAACATGATGATCATGTCATACTGCGGATCTCAGTTGTCATTAATGTCAGACTGTATGACAGTCAAGACGAGTTAAAAACGGGTGCACGCAAGAAAACTTGTCCGGAGTTTTACATTATCAACCCATACACGTTCGATGATTGGGAACTGTGTTGCACACGGGACCGAAATTTTGGCTATCATGAAAGGTATATGAATGGTGGCAATACTGGCGTATTTAAGAAGAATAGTGTATGCAACTCTACACACCCACATGAAAACAGCGGCGCAACCAGTGTTTATATAGAAAAGGCAACATATCAGATGAATTCCGTGAGCGGAGGACGGGAGCACCGGAGTTTATGGCTGATAGAATAATTATCTAGCATTAATTCTGCTCATAGCTTGTCTTGAAAAATGAAGACGGTTTGTGTTTCATTGTAGGGGTAGTCACACTGCAGGACTGTGCGCCAAATCTTCTGACACTGCCAGAATTTCGTCGGAGGTGAAATTTGATCGCAACAGTCATTAATCGGCTGTCGGTGAACATGTCAAACCAGCGATCAAAGACTACAGATTTTAGCCAAGGATTATAAGAATCTTTTAGGATTTTCTAAATTTGTCTCAGACGACCAAATCGTGGCCAAAATCGCACAGTGTGAGCCGGGCTTAAGACAGATAAAGAAATGGCCAAAAAAGTGTTATGCTTTCTTATGCACATTTGGTGTAATACAGTGTGCATATATATATAGTAGTAGTAGTAGCCCTTTATTGTCACTAGTCACATAAGTACCAGCGAAATTAGCCATCAACCTGTCCATACATACACAACATACATATGACAACGGGGTAGACAGAACAGGAAGACAGGGTAATGGAAGAGAATTACAGCATTTACATGAGGAAAGGGAGGAGCAAAAAAAATAATTGACCCCCAGACTATGCTCCAATTGGAGTACAGTGTGAGAACAGAAAAAAACACCTCAGCACAAAAGCACATATACCATAGACACAACTTGCAACAGGGGTTTACATATCCAGCACTGGCAAGCAGCCATCCGGTCCGGTGCCATTTGCGGCGCCGGTCAACAGACCTGCTCAACAGTGTGGCGGTACAAAGCGTTCAGAGGCAGTTTGGTCGGGGGAGGGGGGTAATGTCTGTGATAGGGGAGGGAACAAGAGTGTCCCGCTGCAGTGTTCTTTCCCAGGGATAAATTTCCAACAACGACCTTGCCGGGCAGTGCTGGTACGGGGGAGCCAAAAGATAAGATTGCGATTTGTTTAGGCGAGTAGCCGCATTCCAAAGCAGCTACTCTTTTTTGTCCATTTCTGGTCTCGTTCGTAAATTTTCCTCTGTAAATCCGTGATCTTCTCCAAGATGCAATCCATAGTAATAGTCCAGATAGAATCCATATTGCGGTTTAAAAGTCTAAAAGTCTCAGACGCAATGCTGACCGCTCTTACCACTGCTACAGTCATGACGGGCAGCTTTGTAAGGCTTTGGACAGCTGTACCCGTTTTTTTTTTTTGATAACCCAGGGCAAAGCCTAATCCAATCAGCAAATGACCTGTTTATCCCGGCTCCGAAAAGGTAGATATCTTCAATGTCCTCAACGAAAAGAGCCACCAGACATACGATTTGCCACCTCTCCCGCATCCCTCGTATACCAGCTGCGACGTTCCGTCAGGGCAGACAGGTTCCCCGGAACCCAATTTTCTAGTCGAAAAGATGGTGACAATAGCGCTGAGAGCCAGTTGATCAAATCCATAATTTCTTAGTTTGAAAGAACAGTGCAGAGAGAGTCTCTCAGGAAAGACGAGACAAAGAAGCAAGCAAGGAAAAAAAAAGGGAGGACGGGTGAATGCGGCTGCCTCCGTTGAGAGCCAAACGAGAATATTTATATATATATACACTATATATATATATAGTGATATATATGTGTGTACTGTGCACGCATAAATGTATATGCGTGTATGTACATGTGTGTGTATGATCTATATATGTATATAAATGCGTGTGTGTGTATAAACATATGTATGTACGTATATGTGTGTGTCTGTTCTATTTATTAAATGCAATTTAAATTATGAATATAATTATATACAGGTAGAACACAACAACGAGGCAGAGGTCGGACACGTGAAGCACATCGACATGGACCTGCTGGTGACCAGACACCAGCCATTGTGAACCAGCCAGCTGAAGATCCTGAACCTGTTCATGAGTGGCATAAAATTAACTGGAAGCTAAAAAACCTTCCCTTCTCTGAGAATCCTGGGCCTGTCGGTGATGCTGCTGCTCTTGACTCAATAGAACCTAAAGACTTTATTGAGCTGTTCATTTCTGATGAACTGATTCAGAACATTGTTGATCAGACCAACCTGTGTCCAGATCAGTGTATTTAGGCTCACCTCTTGACCAAAAAAAAAAAAAAGCATAAGTTGAATCTGTGGACCTTCATTCTCGCTAGATAGTCTTTGGCTAGAACGTCCTGATGCCCATGGCTCAGGACTTTTGAAGGCCGGTCCCCTCTGGGAAAGAGCGGTGTACACCTCGTCATTCGGTGCCTGTCTCTCCTCAGTGCCCTCAGGAGATCGGTCTGCCAACCCTGCCACCCACGGCGCTTCAAGGGCCCTGCTGTCTCCAGCGAGCGCTTCTCTGTCTCTTCCGCCCAGAAACATTGCACCGCCCCTTCGGGGGTCTCTAGAGCAGCTAGAGCGGCTGTCCCCTGCCAGTCGTCTGCTTCAGGGCACCGAGCTAGCAGCTCTAAGCTCACCAGAGGCCAGTCTCAAGAGACTGGTACCCTTAAGCTGCATTCACACCAGACGCGAATGAAACGTTACGCGCGAATGATTGCGATATACAATCCTGCGGCGCTATTCGCACGAATGAGGTGGCGCGAATGGCGCGAATTACATGGCGTGAATTGAGCGTTTGGGGCGTTTGACGCGCGTTTCGCTCGAACAGCGCGAGTTGAAAAATCTGACCTTTGGCGGATATTCACGCCGCGTTAACCAATCAGGAGCTTGCTCTAGCAGTGACGTGATAACGAGCGGAGGCAGAAAATCCGAAACAACAATGGAGGACAAATTAATCGTGGTTGTATGTGGGTACCCGGAGCTGTACGGTACTACTTCGTACTTTTACAAAAACAGGAATAAATTTTGCAACGAGACTGGAGCTGCCTGGCAGAAGCCCCTCCCATGACGCGAATTCGCGTCTGTTGTGTAGTGAATTTCATGTGCGAATGAAGCGAATTTCACGCGCTAATGAAGCGAGTAAACTCAAAATGTTCAAGCGTCAAACTACGCGCGAATAACGCGATTTATTCGCTTAATTCGCGTCTGGTGTGAACGCACCTTTAGTAGACTATTTGGCAGAGTGGAAACTACTGCCAACTGTGTCTCGATAGGTCCTGCACACTGTAGAAAGAGGCTATCGCATTCAGTTTGCTTTCAACGAGGTCATTCCGATATTGTTGGGTCCCGAGCAGGCTCTGGTAATGGAAAAAGAAGTGAATACTCTCTTGAGGAAGGAGGCCATCGAGGTGGTCCTTCCTCTCGACAGAGAGTCCGGGTTATAAAGCCGGTACTTCATCATTCCTAAGAGGAATGGAGGGTTGTGTTCAATTTTAGATCTGAGTCAACTGAACCGCTCAGTCATGCGACTGAAGTTCAGGATTCTCTCTATCAAGCAGGTCATGTCTCAGACCAGGTCCGAGGACTGGTTTGTCACGATCGATCTAAAAGATGCATACTTCCACTTCTCCATTCTTCCCCATCACAGGGATTTCCTGAGGTTTGCTTTGGGGGCCAAGCTTACCAATTCTTCCTTTCAGCCTTGCACTTTCACCCCGCACTTTCACGAAGTGTGCTGCTCTGGCTCCGCTACGACTCCAGGGCATCCACATACTGAACTATATTGACGATTGGTTGATATTAGCTCAATCGGAGCAGGTGGCAGTTTGGCATTGAGATGACGTTCTTGCCCGCATGAAAGAGCTGGGGTTAAAGGTCCCATATTGTCAAAAGTTAAATTTCCTGGGTTTTTTCATTATAACAAAGGTCTAGGGAATATGTAACTACCCTATAAGTTTCAAAACAGTCAGTCTACAGTAAAGTGCACACAGCCAGCATAAAATAGCTGTGATTTTTCACGAGCCCTTGTGACTTCCGTAAAAATTTGATGTCAGAACTACTCAGTCACTGCCTTCAGTCTCCATCCCGAGCGAAACCTCCAGACAACATCGCGTCCATGCCATGCTGAGCAACAACAACATGGAAACAATGTCGAAAAGGTTCACTTTAATGGACGAAACCAGATCGGCCGACCTGTAACGTTACACTCTCACTCAAAGGATGGACGATCTGACAGGATTGTTACTATGAGGTGGATCATATTTAACGTTTATAGTAAAGACAAACTCACCATGTAGTCACGATGAAGATGTAAATACATTTCAATTTCAGCTGGTAACTATTTTTACAGCTACATTATTATTCCAGCCACAAATGATTATATATAAATCGTCAGTTTGTTGTTTTACACACATGCACACAGACATTATTTCATACACAGCATAGTCGTGAGATGCAAGAAATCTTTAGACATGCCCACAACAACAAAAGTCAATAATTTATTGAACCTTTTCTGATAAGAAGTGAGCTGCAAACGCGATCATGTTTGATGGTGGTTTTTTGTCCAGTCCGCTCGTTTTATCGCGTTTAACCACAGCTGTCGCCAGTTTTTTTTGTCTGACAGTGGCAGTAGGTATACGAATCTGCGCTGGTTTGAATGGGCCGCCTCCTTAATTTTCTTCCAGCTTAGCACGGTGACGTAATTGTGACATCAGCCCTACATGACCCTAGTTACCTGTGGTTGGCCTAGCCGTGCGTCACTCAGAAAACAACAGGCCAATCAGAAGAGAGGCTCATGAAAATTAATTAGATAGGACAAATCGACCTATTTTCAGCAGAGCTCCTGAGAAAAGAGCTGTCAAAATATATTGAGATGGTTTTTGATACTTATACCGCAGATGTATATTCTTAAGGACAACACCTAAAATAAAACTCTAGAAAGGTGTACAATATGGGACCTTTAAGACTAATGCAAAGAAAAGTGTGCTTTCTCCACCACAGAGAACCACTTATATGGGCGTGGTGTGGGATTTGACTACGATGTAGTCACAGCTGTCTCCTGCTCGGATCGATTCGTTCCTCCCTGCAGTTGCAAGAGTCAGAGAAGGCCGATCACTTACTGTCAAATAGTTTAATAAACTGTTGAGTCTGACGGCAGCTGCGTCCAACGTGATACTTTTTGGGGTGCAGTGCCTGAGACCCCTACAGGGGTGGCTCAAGACCAAGGGGTTTTCCCTGAGGTGAAATCCTCTTTGCATGCTCAAGGTCACGCGGCGATGTTTTCGTGTCTTAGACATGTGGAGGAAACCTTGGCTCTTGTCACAGGGCCCAGTGTTGGAAGCTCCATAATGTTAACGACGGATGCGTCCTTCACCGGTTGGGGTGAGGTCATGAGTGGCCACCCTGCCCGCGGTCTGTGGAGCGGCCGCAATCTCACGTGGCACATCTACTGCCTGGAGGTGCTGTTCATGTTTATAGCATTGAAACACTTCCTCCCGGACCTAGGAGTGTGCACCGACAACACAGTGGTGGTTTCTTACATCCAGAGGTGGAAAGTAACTAATTACATTTACTCGCACTACTGTAATTGAGTAGCTTTTTTTGTGTACTTTTACTTTTTTAAGTAATTTTTTAAATCTGTAATTTAACTTTTACTTAAGTATATTTTGTTTGAAGTATTGTACTTTGCTACATTTTAAAACACATTCATTACTGAGTAAAATAAAAATAAGCTCCCTGGAAACTAAGTTACTGCAGCAAATAATGGGCAGGAGGACAAACTGGCGCTAAAATCACAAGAAAGATGCAGACGGACAAGACAGGCGTTAATGATGCAGACCCAGCTGAAAACCAAACCCCGTCGTACAGTGCTATATACATGATAAAGAAGCAGAGGATAAAGGTGATGGACTGGCCAAGCATGTCTCCAGACCTAAATCCTATTGAGCATCTGTGGGGCATCCTCAAATGGAAGGTGGAGGAGCGCAATGTCTCTAACATCCACCAGCTCCATGATGTCGTCATGGAGGAGTGGAAGAGGACACCAGTGGCAACCTGTGAAGCTCTGGTGAACTCCATGCCCTAAGAGGGTTAAAGCAGCACTGGAAAATAATGGTGGCCACACAAAATATTGACACTTAGGGCCCAATTTGGACATTTTCACTTAGGGTTGTACTCAATTTTGTGGCCAGCGGTTTAGACATTAATGGCTGTGTGTTGACTTAATTTGAGGGACAGCAAATTTACACTGTTATACAAGCTGTACACTCACTACATTACATTGTAGCAAAGTGTAATTTATTCAGTGTTGTCACATGAAAATACATAATAAATTATTTACAAAAATGTGAGGGATGTACTCACTTCTGTGAGATACTATACATGCATAAAAAATGTTTGTACAAATAAAAATATGCTTCTACAAATATTCATAGAGCTATGAACTAATAAAATCGATTTTACTAGTGCATATTATTTTTTGTCCGTTAACATGGCCATAAGCATCATATTTCTCGTGACATGTTTTGGCAGCACAGGAGGATAGGATTCATGCTTTGAATTGAAACACATCCATACATTGTGAGCAGAGAACTGTTAGACGGAATTCATATATTTTCTCTTATTTGGTGCAATATTACATTTTTAGCTTTTCCATATATTGCAGTACAAACAAGTTGGAACACAAATGGTGAGAAAAAAGAGATGAATAGTGTGTGTGTGTTTGTGAGGATTGTTTGTGTGAGGATTGTTTGTGTGAGATTAAGAGAGCGAGACAGAGCAAATTTGCAGAAAGGCGTGAGTGGAGGTAAGGAAAAGGCAATCCCAGGTGACACCTGGTTTTGCCATCCATCACAGTCCAAAAGCCAGAAAGGAAACCATTGAACCATCCTCATCTGGCATCCAATCACAGGCTCTGCCTTTTCTCCATCACCAATCTCATTTGTTCCTCTCAACAATTCATTCCATGCATGCTCGCTGCACTCAGTGAGATGACACCTGGTTGTCACCTTGAATATATTTATTTATTCCTGTTTTCCTTAGCTCAGGCAATGATGACTCAAATTGAACCTCAGCATTCTAACCAGGGCAGAGATTCAAAAATTGAACTGGATGTGGTTTGTGTAGTATAACACAAGTTTTTTGTTTTTTTGTTTCTTAGTTTAAAATTTGATTGAGTAAAATGAAACTTCTTCTCAGTCCATTTATTGTGGCTTCAGGGTGAATTCAGATTCTTCAAAATACAAAAATAAGAAACAAGTAAATTAATTGAATTTATTTGTAGACCAAAACAATTTACCTAAAATGTGTTTATGTGGAAACTAAAACTTGATTTTATTAAGTTATTCAACATCAAATATAAACCTAAATGCATTGTTTTGCACCAGCAACACTAAACACTGTACAGCAGATTGAAATAGCTGCTTTAGGTAAAAATGGCAGGCTATGTTCTTGCAATGTCAAAGTGAAAGGGTTGAATTACTGTATCACATGGAAATGCACACACTACTATTACTATATCTAAGTTCCTATAATACAAAGTAACAGGAAATTCAGACATGACCTTAACTGCAGTTCTAGCTTGTGATGCAGGAGTGTCCACTTGAATGCAATGCATCAGAAATGAGCCTTTGAACACAACAAGGTCTTCCATCAATGTCAAGTATTTCATGTTTTACACAAATTTCACAGACGGCCTGGAAACCACGACATATGGGCTGGTTTATGATTGATTTACTATCTTTCACCAGATATTTTCAAAAAAAAGGTAGTTTGAGAAGAACTGCTTTCATAAGTACAGTTCATGCCAGTGAACCATTAACCAGTAAATGGGTCAATTAAGATGAAGAAAAAAATCAATGACATACAAGATATCCTTCCAATAAAAAGATTAGAAATGGACCCAGATACATCAAGACTTCATCTACAGGTGTTGACTAAGCTCTGCACAGTCCAAAAATAATTTCATTTTTGGATAATAACAGCTACATGGAGCCACAGAATAATATTAAATAATTTATTGCTCATACTTTGCAGGGTTTGCTGACTAATTAACACAAGTGCAAAGCACAGTGAACTTTGAAAATTAGGGTGGTGGAGAATCAATGCAAGTCCCAATGAAAAACAGACTTCTTGCTGTCTTGCATTCTGTGTATATCAGCTGATTCCAACGGATGTGCCAGAGGCAATTTCATAATGGCAGAAATCTCTAGTGGGATAATTGCAAGGTGCATTTTATTTGACCTATGAAAATATGAATACATTTTGGAAGAAGAGGTGCTTTAGCTGTCATAGTTTGGTGAGTCAAGTACTCTGTATTTCGCCTGACTTTACGGAAGCGTGATCTGTCTTGTACACATTAACCGTATGGCTTGGAATGAGCAGAGCTGCGAAGGCATTTTCAAGTTACAGTGCGTTTTTAAACAGCATAAATAATTACTACAAAGGGCACAGAAGGGAGAACAATAATGGAAGCCAAGTGGGGACTTTGGAGAGAGCAGGGCACGTGCATGTCATAAGGTAACCGTTTGGAACCCTCTTGGCAAAGGGAGGACAATATAATTTCCTCATTATCTTTACCATGACAATGCAGTGTGTAGCCTACCGCAATAAGGAATGGATATAAAGTGTAAAAATATATCAAGCAATCATTAATTTGAAGATGTCAGAAGCTCAGTACAAACAGGCAATCATGTGAGTAAATTATATTTGAATAAACTGTGTTGATATATTTCCTGAAAAAGAACAGAGAAAGCGATGAACTGATATTATCCAATAACATGTATCATATTCAAAGGTTCTCTATTATTATCAGTGGCAGATAGTCACTTGCGGTTCCACTTAATCATATTTCACACGTAATCACTGCTTTGTGGATGGCAGCTGCTGATAAGATTGTTTGTAACGAATGCACAACTTTCATGATAGATGTGCTTTGCTTTGCTTTGCTTTATCAGCGTCAAATCTTTGTCATTATGTAGGAAATAGATGCAGGTATTTCTCATGTCATACTCCAATCTTGACAGAGAAGAGAGCAAATCTCTATGGATTGGATATTAAGCTGTTGTCATGATAATATTCTTCACATCACAAATAAATCAACAGAATCACTCATACGCATTTCATCATGAACTACATATTTGTTCTCAAGTGTAAACAGATATAATATCATGGGATGAAATCCAGCCTGTTTCATAATTTATTATTCATGCTGGCTGAACACGTCAAAACTGCACATTTGAAGTGTCTCTTTTCCCCTTCAGTGTAATGAGTTTAGACTAGGAAGCAATAAGAAGAATGGTGGAAACACCTTTTTGCTGTTATGCTGTATTACCAGAATATGCTATTACAGGTTTAAAATGCAAGTTCTTAGAAACAATCTTTTTTTAGTTGTATTATGTTATATTCATTCATACATACATACATACATACATACATACATACATACATACATAGGAGACTTTCTGACCTTCATGCACAACAAACATTAGTGTCTGCTAGGGTACTAAATTATATAATTTCATGTTTTCTGTTTTTTTCTGCATGTTATTTTGCACCATATGAAGTTGAAATTAAACACAGTGGAAAAACATGCTAAAAGAGTCATAGAAGAGGTGTACAGTATTTAAGTTGTTGTATGAATTTTATATTTTAAATATATATTTTTAAATAAATTAATAGACAGGACAAAAAAAATAATTCCACTGATCCAAATTCACCACAGGCTGTAGGGAGAAGAACAAATGCTTGAAATATTCCTTCTTTAACTTGTATTTGAAGTGGATGATGAAAATAAAAAGCCACATCCTTCCTCTGATTGTATTAGACAGATCTAAAGAAGCTGCTTCTTAGGTTAATAAGTTCTTTGCCTTTGGCAAGGTTACAGCTGCCCGGCTCTTATTCAATTAGATCTGGTGTGAATCCAGGGAAAAGCCAGTTGAGAATATGGATGGAACTATAAAGCAATCCAGTGACGATTGCCAACATCCCTCAGGCCTGTTTACAGGTCTTCGACTGTTAGTAATGCCACAATGATTGAAAAGACAACTTTCAACAGAAAAAAGAAAACAGAAAACAAGATAATTCAAATACCAGCAGATGTTCAGAGGACACAAAGTTTAAATGCTTTTCAATTTGACAATACTGTTCTGGACAAGGATCTGGGTCATACATCACTCTGGATGCCAAAGATATACTGTGTATGCTGTATAAAATCTGCCCCAGAACAGATGTCGCCTTTCTTCTTATCATTGATTATTGCCTAGCAGAAACACTAATCAAGTTCATCGTTGTGCTAATTACATACTGTCACAAATGACTTTCACTTGATAAAAAGGTCACCAGTGGTTCTGCTAGAGCTAGCCACACATTTCCTAATGGATAATCGATTTTTCCACATCGTCTTAATCAAGCTTGGATTATTAGATTAACATATAATGTCAATGGAAAAGGTTCACCCGGATAAATGTTTTTAATTTAATAATACAGATTAAATTTAGATAGCAGGGTGTTTTATTGCTATAGACCCCATTTTACACTAAATATAGTTTCTGGCAAGACACCATATTTACTGCAATTATTATTGCTAAGTCTATTATAAAACCTTTTTTATTTGGACAACTGCAGTATCTAAAAAGTATGGCATTTTTGTAGAATCAGTGTTACCAGGGTACATTTTTGTAAGGGGTTACAGAAAACAATGCTAAACTCATACAGTATACATTTGTATTTTCTCCAGTTCAAACTGTTATATGGAACTTAAAATATAATGCCACATACTATTCAATTTTGTTAAAGGACACTTGTCAATCATTCAAATGTACACTATTCGAATTCAAATAGTTTTGTCATATTTTAACCTCCATAATTTTTTTTTTATTATATCAGCCCCAAATCACATTAGACTTATTTTGAGTTAATGTGAGTTGATTTGATATTTTTTATCTGAGAAATAATAACTGTTAATTCTATAATTAACTGTTAATTATATTTAATCATACAGTTAACTTGTTTAATTAACTGGTAATTCAATAATTAACTGTTGCATAGGCATAATTATATGAACCAGGAAAAGAATAAATGTTGTATTGCAACACAGTCTCATGGCAATTCATAAACATTTCACATTTTGGAGAATTGGTGACAAATTAGTTTGAATTTGTATTTTCATACTACCTGCTGCAGTGCCCATTATGTTTAGAGAATGGAACTTCATGCTTACTTCCCCCCCCCTAACAATTGTGCAAACAGAAATTCATACAAAATTGTCTTCTCAATAGTTACATTTCATAAAATCGTGTCCTGGCCTGACAAAGTTGAAGAGCTTTGAGTTAAACTCCACCATATCCAAAGGTTTTTATAGACCAAGAAATTGATTTATGACTGTGTGATTGCTGTGACGATTCTCAATCAAAAACTGGAACAAAAAGAAAAAGAAGCTTTACAGAATACTTTTTCCTTCTATAGTGTGACAACAGTAACTAAGAAACTCACAATTAAATAGTTTACAAAATAAAATACTAGTGGTGAACAAAAATGTAAATAAATATCTAACAAAATCATTTTAAGTAGCAGAGGGGAAAAGAACATGTCAAACTGTGTAAGGGTTAACTGTCTCTGAATGAACCTACATAAACTCTGTTTCCTCCTGTCATCTGTGTATCTGACAGCTCACATTTCACCTTTGCCAAAGTGTCCTCAGCAGGGAAATGTTTCTAGCATCCTTCACTGCATAGTGTGGATTCAATCCACGCCACCATCTGTCTCGTTGACTGCTGCGATGTGCCCTGAGATGAAACGCATGCTAATTAATACTGCTTCATCCCGCATCTACTTAAAAATCTCAATTACCTCTAATTGTAATCACAGCAGTTTCGATGTCAGGACCCTGTCAAAATAGAGGACGCACGAGCCGCCTCAAGTCCAGGCAGCTGACAGGAAACAGTTTCCATTGGGGTGCTTCTAATCATGTGCCCTGCCAGAAAATTAAATAAATTATGCAAGGAAACCCACAGACATGGGTTTTAAGTTGTAAAAAAAAAAAAAAGGTTTAAAAAAACTCCTGTTTACTTTTATACACATGAAATTGCAGGGAAATTGACACGGATAGCCATAAATCTGGAACAGCACCTGAAGGCTGTGCCATGCGGCCTTGACCTGACAAACAGCCCTTGGAGCTCATCTTATTTTCTTTTACCTTAAATCAAAGGATTTATGAGATGATTTACAACCACTCAATCTCACCTCTACTTCTTTCGTGGATGATTCCTTTTTCCTCTGCAAGCCAATTTCACCAAAATTTCTTTTTGACAGCAATATGTAATAAATAGCTTGAGCTGAGTAGAGAGGCGGCTGTGGTCATTTTCTAAATATAAATCTAAGACCTGCTTTTTAATGTCGATAATAGACTAAAGTGTCAGTTAGGATTCTGCAGCATGTGTGCATTCACACTTTATACTCGGATCTCCTGAGGAATGACTGTTTCATTAACTTAAGGAGATAAAACTTGGATGGAAACCAAACAGTCAAACCAAGTTAAATCTTAATACCACACATGCAGATAAAAAATAATTTATAATCCATTTGATCGAATTTAGTTCTCTACTGAGATAGACAAGGACTTTGCAAGGGTAAGTAATATTTTACTTGTATTGATAAAAGTTGTATTCAGTTGTATTTTTGTATTAATCACTCGAGGAGCTTTATTTAATGCACTTAAATGCTAATATTACAATAAGTATGAAAATGTAAGTAATTTACGGAGTTCTTTCTTATTTGCGATGGTCACGTGACCAACATTAGAACCCCCTCATTAATATATCTATTAAAAAAGCTCTTATAATATGTTGACTCACACATACAACAAAGAAATCTACTCTGAACCCAGATTTCATGGCACCAAAAGCACTATGGTCAAGGTTAACTAATACCCCTGCCCTGGGGATTCACGGGGGAGACAATGCCTTGTGCTTGTATGAACATTTATTCTCAATCTGAAGTAAAGCAACTTCTGCATCATTCGTATAAACACACATGATTGTATGTAGTCAGTAATTTCACTACACTGAAATAAACACATTCTGAACAGTGTTGTGAATAAAATAATTGCAAATGTTATGATTGATTGCAAGTTCACAAGTGAAAAAGCAGAGTAAGCCATGGCTGCAAATATGAGATATGAAACTAATATGATGGACAATGGCAGGCGCAAGGGTTATCTTATTCATAATTCAATTTAATCAGTTTTCCATTTATTATTATTTTAATTCTGTCAACATTGCACAAGCCGCTAACTAATAAGAAACTTGCATTTCTCCATTTTCTTTGCTTGAGGCACAGATTTGGTGTCACATTATATGCTGTCACCAGCACAGACCCTTTTTATATTCTATTATTTATATTCGCTCTCCATTTCTATTATATAATGACATTTTTCAACTCTGCTGGTTTAGCATTGAATAAATAAACCACATGGAAATGCATGGCATTAGGCTGCATCACTTTCACCACATCTAGCATGAACTCCATTATTAAACATGGTTATCAATATCAGCACTGGCCATTCTCTAGAAGTTGCTTTCTGGTCATATGTCAATTTCATTTCTCCATTTGTGAATTATATTGGCCTAGGGGTCTGCATTGCATATGCACATTTCATCTGAGCAGCAATAAAGCCAACTGGAGAGTTTCTAACCTGAGGTGTGTGGGTGATGACTTCGTATTGATGTTTGTGTAAAATAGTCACTATAAATGATGCATTGCAATATTAATGAAATTGGTTTTGCAGTCATGGTTAGCTGTGTATCTCACAGCAACGTGTCTCTAATCCTTTGTTCAATATACACAGAAATGTTTTTCAGCATATCTCACATACCTATCAATACAGCCCTGTCGATACAAAACAAGGCACATGGACAGAAGCTGTTTGAAAATGGTCTTAAATACTAAAATATCTGCAGGTCAAAAAGGACAAGGGACATCTGCAGGCCATCGGGACAAGACCTCAGGAACCAGATGAGTCCTTTACCCAATCTGACTTTGCTGCAGTTTTTTTCTCCATTCTGTCACCGATGGAGTATTGGTTCCTTGCCGCTGTCGCCTCTGGCTTGCTTAGTTGGGGACACTTCATTTCCAGCGATATCATCAACTTGATTGCACGGATACTTTTTAAACTGAACTGAGCTGGATGATGACTGAATTCAATAATGAAATGCCTTTAACTGAAAATTGAGTGTTTAATCTTGTCATTTTACATTATTGACACACTATTTTCCTATTTTGATATTGTAAAGTTACTTTGACACAATCTGTATTGTTAAAAGCGCTATATAAATAAAGGTGACTTGACTTAACATGACATGACCATAACATACGCCCTCAAATAAATGCTTTGTGAAACATGTGCCCATTGATATTCAGTCACAGTTTGAATCTGGTGCTGTGATGTAATGATCCTATTAGATAGCCTTCTGTCTACTTATAAAAAGAGAAAAGTTAGGTAAGAGACAGTCAGGTGACTTTCCAAGAGCCCTAACTTACAGTCCAGCAGCACTGGAACTTAACTAAGTCACGGAGTCACCAATTTGTTCAAAGACATTGATTCATTCAGAAACAAAACATACAGTTGTATAAATGAGTGAATCACTGAATCATTCACTCAACTGATTTGTTATTTGTTATTCAGGAGCGAAACTTGGTGATATGGAATGTTTGATTCTGCTTTGACTTTATTAGGGGCCAAGGTGCGATTGTATCCATTAGATTTCACATTATTATAATTCTTCCTCTGCTCTGAAAGTTATGAAATTTGGCACACTGATACAGTTTCACTCATGTTTATGAACCGTACAGCACAGAAGGCAAATTCTTTTTTCCTCTGAATCCTTGGCTCATGCCGAGTCGAATGAACTCCGGAATAAAAAAATCGTAATGTTTAGTTTTTTCGCTATTTTTAATTATTAAAAAAAAACTTTTTCGAACTCGTCCGGTTAGTGCGGTTAGTGCGATTTTCACCAACATTGGCTCAGGTCATCTTCAGGCCATGTTGGCAAAAAAATTATGGAATTCAAGTTAATTCGTCAAACCGTTCTCGAATAACTTGCAAACTAATTCTACGAAAAGCACACAAAAATGGATGTTAGCCTATATTTCCGCAGCGGTTTGGTGTATTGAGACCAAACATGTTGTCATAGCAAGCAAGACCTGAGGCTACCTGCAGTGTTTCAGCATAGTGCCACCTAGTGGACAGGAGATATTAATTTTCCCATGTCAGCCGTTTTTTCTGACGGCCATTTTTAATTTTGTTGTCAAATTCTATATTTTACAACACATTGACGTATCGTTACGAACCTTGGTATGTGTCTTCGGCACTATGCCCTGATGGTACTCAAAGAGGTTGGGGGCAGTGCCATCTTATGGTCAAAATTGATAATGAAATTTCTAAAAATGCTAATAACTTTTGCTTACATTACCCTATTGTAATGAGACTGATGTTGATAGATTAATTGGATCATGCTGAGAACATCAGTACCAATATTACCATAATTGGCTGAACTTCCTGTCCGCCATTTTGATTCATGTTAAAAACCTACTTTTTTGAACACCTAGACCATTTCACCAAATTTTCAATCATCTTCAGACCAAACTGGCAAAAAGTTATGGATTTCGTGACGATATACGAAACGGTTTTCGTCTAGCGCATCAACGAATTTGCTGGAAAAATGCCAAACTGAGGCTGTATCTTTGCAAAACTTTGACATATTTACACCAAACTTTGTATGTACCCTTGTCACCTCACACTGACCAGGCCACATCATTTGGTATTTTAAACGGCAGAAAAGAGAGCAACATTTGTAATTTCGCGATGAAAAGTGTTTGAAGTGCACAAAGAAAAATAAAGATTTTCAAAGATTAACACGCACTGCAAATCATTTTGTTATCAATTTCTTTATTTTTGAGCCTTAAGAAGACTTTTTTTGCAATCTTTTTTATTTTTTAATTACAAAAATTTAGTTTTTAGCAAAAACAGTCCGAAACTGTTGCAAACAAATATGTCGATGGATTTTGATGTGTGAGGACAATGAGGATAGATTTGAGGATGGAAGTGTTATTATTTATTATGGACATTTTAACTAAAGATAAAAAATGCTTTTTTGTTTAAGATTCTTTTACTTTTTTTAAAGCAATTTTTTAATGTTAGGGTAAAGCTTTAATGCTGTAAAGTTAAACAATTAAATACAATTTCAATTACACAATTTCAGCTTATTCTGTAAAGCAGCTCCACAGCTCTATATTGTTGTCACATTTATGTTTTCGTGGATTTTTTGTTTGTTTCTCTTAATCTTCTGTCTCGTTTCTTTTGGGGGGCGAAATAGCCATTAAATGTGTTATAGAAAAATCCTGTATCCATGTCCCATCCATGTGGCTATGTTACTTTACATAGTATGGTAATATAATAAAGCACACTAACAAGAACAATAATTTTCTGCAGTTCCAAGCATTTCCACTCAGTAAATGCATATTTTAAGTTGTCCATTGTCACTAGTCAATCCAGTTTTAATTGCCCAATAACATGGGCACTAATCGTATAGTTGCTTTAAAGTGTGATTAGGCTAGAGAGTGTGAAAAAGTGTGGCATTGGAAGAGGCGCACTTGATGGAAAATCCATTGCTCAGACAAGGTAATGAGGTGCCGAGGGTGATGAAGGCAGAGGTACACAGTGTAGATAGCCAAAGCACTGGATTACTGCCCTGAGCACAGGCTCATGTCCCCTTTGATCTTTCTCCTTGATCATGGCACTTTGTAAAACCCGCAAAATCCAAAATGACCAAACATGACCAGTGTAATACTCTAACATTACACCATACAGACAACTAGGACATGATGCTTTGATCTCTGTAAAGTTACACAATCAGTAACACAAGTTTACTTTGTGGAAGCAAAAAGAGGGTGTTATTTCTGACATTATTATTCTCTCAATACATGCAAACATGCATTCAAAAAGAAACTAAATTGTCAAGATCTCAAGAGACCTGTTTTTGTATGCCATATGGAGTTTCATTGTACTTGCGACTTTTTATAATGAGAGATGTAACTTCAAAAGCATAGCATACCTAAAATGCCTAAGCAGGGTGGCATTTTAATTTCATTATTCAAATTAATTCATGTCCAGAGGTTAAGATTTAATTTTAGAAGGATCTCAGAGTACTGAGCAAAGTCTAATGGCTTAAAAAGACAGTGTGCCTGAAATGAAGATTTACATCAAAAAATATGTTAAAAAAATAAATAAAATGTTATAAAATATAAAGTTATAAAGGCGTTGATGGTTCCATGAATAACTTCAGAACCTTTTCAATCCTTTCACAAAAGGTTATTTTTATTGAAAAAAAAAACTTTTCTCTGGAAAACCCAAAATGGTTCTTCTGTTGCATCGCTATGGAAAGCCCTTTTTACATGCTTAATATTTCAGATTGAAAAATAGGCGCCGAAGAAAACACCCCAGGAACGATAACTGAAACAAAAACTATAGTTTCATTTATCATTCTAATTCTATGATAATAGAAAAGTCCACAGCACAGCTGTAATGATAATGACACAGAGTAACACTATTGTTGGAATAACGTTTGGATAATTTTTTTTCCAAGCTAATGCATAATATGACCAAATACACCTGACAAAAAGCACAAGCATTAAAGTGGCAGATGACAAAATGATAGCGCGTGGTTTTAATCAACAAAATGATATTGTATGTCGGTGTGGACACAATTATTTTATAGTTATTGTTCTTGGTGTAAAAGAGAATTATAGCATTTGCTAGTAATTAACCTTGGCTCACAGAGAAAGAATAAAATGTTAAAAACCAGCAAGTGAACAAATGTTCAGTGTCCCATCAATCCGATTCTGATGAAAAGACATTTGTCTCCTGTTGACTCCTGCTGTCCATATTTGTCATCACCCACTGAGCTCTTGAGTGAATTCCATTGCACCACAAGCCTGTCAGCAATCGAACCGCCTCAAATCCTGACAACATGATTCCTCGCACCCCCTGTGTCGCTTTAACACAGGGACAATTATTCACTCTGCCACCCAGCCCAATCACCTAAATCTGAACTTAATTAGATCCTAATCGAGCCATTTCTCACATTACGGTGGAGAGCTTTCCCTAGGTAGAGCCTGATTAAGCAGACAGAAAAGTCATTTTTTTTAAAGGAAAGCCGAAAGCTAACTGCTTTAACGCAGTGTAGTCAATTTTAACAAATATCTTCAACCCGTTGGAAATTTTTAAAATAAACAATAGTAGTGTGTGTATATTCTATACCTGTGAGTGAATTGAGAAACGATTGAATCCCCAGTGTAAGCAAACACACAGAACATGCAATAAAAAAATGCCCAAAACAATGACTTTTGGCCTTGATCTGCATGGTTTTAAGTTGAGTTCCATTTATTCTCTTTTATAGTAAAGGACACATCTCATTTACAACAGATTTATGCTTTTCCTGACACACTCATTAGATTTCGTTGATGATTTCAACCCTGACTCTGACACAAACGGAGATAGAGTACTCTATAAAACCTTGTACCTGTACTGACGCTCAAAAGATGAACTGTAAAAATGACTGAAAACGCTCAAACTGCCCTTGAAATGTGATAAGTGAAAATAGAGGTACCAGAAAGCATTTCGTATTGTGGCTCTCACTGTTGGAAGAGGAGAGAATTACTTTAATCGCAGTTCTAAAAGTCATGTCTCATACAATCAGGGAGTTGACGGGTCAGTATCAATTATCCTGGATTCCTCATTCATTTTTCCACGCAGGGACAGTAAAACGTCTTCATTCTATCGCTTACTGTGATGAAGATGGATTAAAGGCATGCTTAGATGTGTGAAATCAATGGCACCTTAACAGCATGTAGCATGAAGCAATCAGCCATGTCTGCAACACAAATGACACATCTGCAGTACATCTGTAAAGCAGACTGTCTGTGTCTTCACATTGTGTGTGCTGTTTGCTAGTGTCAAAAAATCAATTTCAAAATTAAGTTAAATTTCAGGGTCAGGATTCATATGATCAAATGGTGAAATGCATGAGGTTCGTGAACCAGAACTCATCCACCTCTCAGTCAATGAGGTCTGTCAACCAATGGTCATTAGGACATGTACACTGTAAAAAATAATTTGGTAACACTTTAGATTACAACCCGCAAAGAAACTACGTAAGTATATTGAATTTACAGTGTACATTTCTGTAATTATAGTGTACCTATAAATAACGTTTGTGTAGGTATAAGGGAACAATGTGTTATGTTTGGGTAATAAGGGGGTAACATCCTGTAAAACCTGTATTTATGCTGTAAGTATTTTGAAACTATAGGGGTACCTAATCTAATATTACGTGGCATGTATGGCCTAAACAACAATCTTATTGTCACGAATGTGACAAACGGGAGGGTGCTCCTCCACCTTTATATCTGCACTCAAGGTTACAAGCTCACAGCTGTACTTTTCCACTCATGGTAAGAAACTAGAAAGAGTATATAGAAAATCATTTAAAATCAACCAAGGTACATTTTTCTTCGACAATTGTTTAAGAACAAATTTTTGATTTTGTTAAATTTGTTCATGTTTTTCACCCACAAACAAGTTAAACTATTATGGCCAAACCATCAAGTTAATAAACACACAGTAATAAACACTGAAAGTCAAGATTAAATGTATTATAGCGAACTGACAGGATTTTACCGTCTTTGATTTTATCGTTTTGATCCATGTCCTCAAGCACCATTTTGACTAGTTCACTGTTCCCTGGTTTCAATCGCTGCTCAATGTTGTGAGAACATTTTTGGACAAAACCCTCCAGTTTTAAAAGAACGCATACCAGTCAGTTTAAAAAATCTCTCTCCTCTTTCGCTCAAGTCAAGTCAGCTTCCTAACCCAACAGTCTCAACCAAGTGTTTGGATTGAAACAATAACCCAGCGTGTTTAAAAAGTAGGCCTACACACTACAGTGGTGTGTTTTTGCCAAATCGCTTGCAAATATAAGATTGTGTATAGCCTACATACCACAAAATATTAGAATAGGTACCCCTTTGTTTCAAAATAATTTGTAATTTTGCAGGTTATTACCCCTTTATTCCCCAAACATCGCATATTATTCCCTTATACCTACACGGAGGTACTGAGTAGGTATACATAATTGCAAAAAAGTTACTCTGTAAATTCTGTTTACTTATGCAGTACGTTGCTGGTTGTAATCTAAAGTGTTTACAAAAAAAATTACATTTAAGGAAATACCTGAATTAATACATTTACCCTCCCTTCAGGAACTGCGTCCCTATTGGAAACGCAGTTGACCTGCATACATATATAAAAACAATTACACCTTAAAATATAAGGGGCGCCGGGAGAATACCCTTTTCTGGGTTACAATCGGGTAAGAGTAGTTTTCTCTTATATATGGCGAGCACTCAGCATTTAAGAAGTGTTGATCCGTGTCCTCGATGTACATGACAAACACACATGGCTTTTGTTTGGCAAAAACATGAGGGGAAAATCTGCGTGTCAGCCTTTTTTCTATGAAAAAACCGTTGGTCCCTCTTTTAAAGGGGCTGCCGTCTGCTTATCGGGACCCATGCGAGGCACAGAGGCAAATCGTGGGGTTCGAAGGCTGTGGAAATCCTCGGCTAGGAGCGATTCCTTGTTGGTTGAATCTGCTCCCCTCACCATTGTTAATCCTTTGAGAGTTTTGCCCCTCTCAATGCAGGAAGGAATGAGGGTTTTTTATCACAAACTGCTTCCCTCTCCTAATCTATTGCCGCTCACCTTACTGTGTTGCTCTATTGGAGGATAGCTCTCTGCTCCCCAGTGCTCGGTAAGGTCGCTCTCCTTGTGGGTCGAATTGCTCCCCTCACCATTAAAATGCCGCTCCTTCTGGGGTTCCCTCTCATTCTGAAATAGTTCTCCGCTCTAAGCTCCTTGCTGGGTTATGCTCCCCTCACATAAATAATTGCCGCTATGTTGTTCCCTTCTCTAATATCTCCGCTCTGCACATTGGATTGCTCCCCTCACTTAGAGGGAATAATGCCGCTCCCTTCTGGTAGTTCCCCCTTTTATTCAAGCTCTGTGTAGGTCGCTCTCCTTTTTGAAACCTCATAGTGGGTCAATTGCCGAAGTTCCCTCTCATAGTAGTTCTCCGCTCTAGCTCCGTGTTGGGAGTTTTTATCCTATACCTTTCCCCATGTTCCCTCTCACCTCATGCCGCTCCTTCTGAGCGTTAGTTCCCTCTCATTATAAGGAATCTGTAGTTCTCTGCTCTTCCACCTGAGGGGGTCTTCCCCCAAGAGATCAGCACTTTCTAAAACATTCAGTGGTAAGATTCATCCAGAATCACTCCAATCCTGTATGTTTTTTTAGACCCGGCTTTCCCAGCTCCATGATCGTCGCTTCGGTGCTTCTTCTCTTACCAGGGACCAGTTCAGGTGCTTGGCCTCACTTAAAAGAATCATTTTATATAGGGTTCAGTTTAGAGGACTGGAATGGCCTTAGCAGAAGCTTGGTTTTGTGTTCAGTGACCCATTTTTGTTTTGTGTTTAAGGTTTGTTTGGGGATTATTGTCCGGTTGGAAGATCCAAACATGGCCCATTATAAGATTTCTAACAGAGTCAGTCACTTTTAGATTTTTTATCTGTTGGTATTTGATATAATCAGTGATGCCATGTATCTAAACAAGATGTCCAGGGCCTCATTTATAAAGCGTGATTTTCTTGATTTTCTCAATTTTCTTGATTTTTTTCTTGAAGCCCTCCCAAACAACATCTGGTGATGTAGGTGCTGATTGATGATCTTTTTTTAAGGTTTTCTGACCCCGAAACTCAACCTTTTTCTGCAGTTCTCCAGCTGTGGTCCTTGGAGAGTCTTTAGCCACTCAAACTCTCCTTCTCACCGTGCATTAGGACGATATAGACACACGTCCTCTTCCATGCAGTTTCGTAACATTTTATGTTGATTGGAAATTATTAATTATTGCCCTGATGTTGGAAATGGGAATTGTCACTGCTGTAGCTCTTCTCTTTAAGCCAATTCACTAATTTGTGAAGCTCAATTATCTTTTGCTGCACATCAGAAATATATTCTTTTTTTTTTCTCATTGTGATGGACGATTAAGGGAATTTGGACTTTGGTTTCCCTCCCGTTTATATTTCTGTGAAACAGGAAGCCATGGCCGGATAATTTCATGTTCACTATCACCCTGGAGTGGTCAAAATTGTGAATATGACTGAGAACATATTTCAGATATATTTTACTCATAAGAATTTCTAGGGGTACCAGTAATTGTGGTTGTCCACATTCCACAATTGTGTAATTGCCCAAGATACATTTGAGAGAAAAACTAAAACATTTATTTCATAATGATATTTCCCCCCATTTTAAATTCTTATTCTCCAATGAAAGCTTAGATTTTTTTATTTTTTTAAATAATAGATCAAAAGGATTAACAATGCAGATTTATTTCTACAGCCTTCTTTGTTCATATTTACTTACCAGGGTACCAACAATTCTGACCCGTGTGTCACAGGAAACAGGGAGGAAACAACACGCAGACGAGGAGATACTTCAAAATAATAGTCGTTAATGACGACATCCAGGGAAGACAGGGCAATGCAGACAGACAGAAACACCGGAATAACAAGTAGACAGACAGAACTCAACTTAAATACACTTGGTAATAAACTCATAATCACACACACCTGGAACAGAATTTACTCTCATGAAACGATGACAGGAAATGTAACCAAATAAGGAAACAAGAGGCGGGAAGGAACAAGAGCGGAACACGGCCTGCTAACTCCCCCCTCCCGGACGGGGCCTGTCCCCCCTTGAAGGCGCCGTCCCGCGCCGTAACAGGGAGGGGGGGTGGGCACATGGAGGGGGGTGCAGACCCTCTGAGACAGGACCGACACAGGACCGACAAGACGGGGCCTCCAGAGCGAAACAGAGACAACGACGGAGCCAAGGTGGAGCAGGGAGCTCAGGAGGCCAAGGCAGGTGGTTCATGGTGGCCGTGGCCTCGTCCCTCGGCCCGCCTCTACAGCCGGGACCTTTGTACCCCCCCCCCAAAAAAAATCCATGGGGCAGCTCAGGGGTATCAGGAGCCCTCCGGGGCCGCCGATTAAGATATTATTAAGATATTTTTTATGAAATCCGAGAGCTTTCTGACCCATCAATAGACAGTAATGCAACTGACATGTTCAAGAACGTCCCAGGTTACATATGTAACGTCTCGGTCACGTATGTAAGCCTTGTTCCCTGATGGAGGGAATGGAGACATTATGTCGTGACGACATAGGGGATTTACTTAGAAGCCCCAATCATCTCTGACTTTAAGAGAAAACGCTAATGAATATTGGTTAGTGGATTTTGCATACCTGAGCCCCTCCCTGTGCATACGGGTATAAAAGGGCAACAGGTGTATCCACTCATCAGGTTTTCCGCTGAGGAGCCGAGAACAAGTCCCAGGCAACCAGCGATGGTTTGAGATTGTGGCATGGGAACATAATGTGTCCGTCCCTCCGTCAGGAACCGAGGGTTACGTACGAGACGTTCCCTATCTGTCGGTCACTCCGAGTTATGTTGTGACGATATAGGGGTCCTATGGAAAACACCACAACCTGAACCCCGTCACAACCTTTTGGCATGCAGATGCTGACAAGCGAGCGTGTGACAGACAAATGCCATGCGAAAGGTCGCAACCTTCCCATCGCCCCAGCGCAAATTTGCTAACCTGGTACCCACAGGGACCACTGAGTACATAGCTGCTGGAGATAGCCAAGCCGATGTTCCTTTCTGAGCGTACTGGGCCTGGTGTCAGACTGCCACCCCCAGTCTGACTGTCTGACTGGAGGAACTCCACCAGGGTTCGCCGTCCGGGGAACTGAACTGGAGGAGAAAAAGTGGCTCCAATGGCACAGAAGGAAGCGCGTTCTGAGGCATCCTCGCAGAACTCCCTAGGTTCCAGAGGAGACTGGCTAGAGGTGTGTGGGGTGGCACTGCGTCCCCGAACCACGCTCTCTTGGTCGCTGGCAAGATGGGTCGTGGGCGAGAGTGAGGAGGCAATGCATCGCACACTGTCGGCCCGCGGACCTGAAAACCCGGAGTAAAAAGAAATTGCTCTTTCTTTGAAAAAATGGGTTCCACTTCACCCTTGGGCCAGCGGCGGCGGAACCGGCCCTCCTCCGGGGAAGGAGCGCCGCTGTTCTCGCCGTCTCCTTCCAGCCAGGGCCGCTTCAGGGGTCGGAGCAGCTCTGGAGGACGCAGGAGGGCGCCCACGGCGACGAGCAGATGGAGGCCTGTTCCCGGGGGCAGCGGTGGCTGACGGTTCACCATGCCAGGGCAGGATGTGCTGGATCACCTTTGTCTGCTTCTGCATCGCCGAGAACTGCTGGGCAAAGCCCTCGCCGATGTCGCCGATCAGCCCTGCCTGGGAGATGGGGGCGTCGAGAAAGCATGCTTTGTCGACGTCCTTCATCTCTGCCAGGTTGAGCCAGAGATAGCGCTCCTGGACAACCATGGTGGACATCGCCTTCCCGAGGAACTGCGCCGTGACTTTCATTGCTCGTAGAGCAAAGTCAGTTGCTGTGCGCAGCTCCTGCATCAACCCCGGGTCGGGACTACCCCGTACATTTGTTTGAGTGCCTTGGCTTGGTGAACCTGCAGGATAGCCATGGCATGCTGGGCAGAGGCTTCCTGGCCTGCAGCACTATAAGCTTTGGCCGCGAGAGCAGCCGTCAGCTTACAGGCTTTGGATGGGAGATGCGGACAATTCCTCTAAGTGGCGGCGTTTCGCGGGCACAGGTGCACCGCGACCGCTCTCTCTCCACCTGGGGAATGCCCACGTACCCCCTGGCAGCACTGTCATCAAGGATAGTGAGGACGGAGGAGGCAGACGAGCGGCTTCTGGCCGTGAAAGGGGCCATCAACGACTTCGTCAGCTCCTCAATGCACCTCCGGGAAAAAAGGCACCGGAGCAGAATGCGGTTTTGAGCCGCTCCCCGCTCCGAGAAACCAATCATCCAGCCAAGAGGTCTGTTGACCTCCAGCCCGATACTCACGGCTGCCCGGGCAAGCATGGCCGTCAACTCTGGGTCTGGTACAGCGGTGGCGACAACACCCGAGGGGGCAGCACCACCGAACCTTCATCCTCAGAGGACGTAAGCCCATCCCCCGATGCTGCGATCGACATCTTATTCACGGACGGTGCACCGAATTAAATGCTGGCCGCCCCGTGGGACGAGCCAGCGAAATCACCAGGGACCCGGACGGGACGTTCGCTGCGTGAGTAAGAGGTCCGTGGGGACGTACCCGGCGGAGAGGCTCTTACTGTGACCCTCAGATCTCCCAGAGCGCCAGCCGGCGGTCCTCTGCTCGAGCCAGAGAGACAGGGACGGGTGACGGCAGAGGGTGCCAATCCTTTCAGAAAGGAAAGGCGAGTTTGCAGCGAAGTCATTCTCATACGCCCACAACAGGCGCATGAGTCATCCACAAACGCATCTTCAGCGTGTTGGAGGCCCAGACACTGAAGACAACGATCGTGTCCATCATCCGCGGACAGGAAACGACCATAACCAAGAGGACACGGACGGAACGGCATCTTGAAAAAGACATGACCGAAAGCGTTCATCAACGCAGCTCGAGTTCCGAAGGGGTACTGACATGTTCAAGCTTCATTTCATGAAGCTGCGAGAATACCTTTTTGTGCACAAAAAAAAATATGAGTAATTTATGACAGAATTTTTTTTTTTCGTAAACTAACCCTTTAATTTACACATCAACACAAAAATATTTTTTTACAGTTATCACATACATTTGCCAGTTTGCATAAGTGATAGCTCTCTGTCAGGGCTGGATACTAAACGGCAGTGGTCTAACGCTCATGAGCATCATCCTGTCTACCCCATTAATCTTGGAATCCATTGTCTGGCAATAAAAAGGTGTGTCTGAACATAAAAGGTCCCTTCTTTCCATCAGTCTTAGTGCCACTCAATAAACGGCCACAGCTTTAAACAATGTACGGCCCCATGATAAAGCCTTGTTTGTAGTCTGTCTTTCCAATTGGCAAGCCCAGATAACCATCTAAAGCTTTTTAAACCTGTGGGCTTTGTAAGGTTACAACAGCACACAATAAGATGGTGACAAATTTCAAACTTATCCTCTCTGACACATAGGTCTGATGTTAAGAGAGGTTTCAGGCGAAAATGGAACAAACAATCTGTTGATCCTATATACCGGAGCATATACAAAGAAAATCAATATAAAACTAAATGAGATCTACTGCATTATATAACACCTTTTTAAGGCATCAATGTTACAGACTGGCTGACTTTGGCGAGGATTGATTGTATTGACGTTATAATAAAACAAAGCAATGAGTGATTGAACCCAGCTGTGTTAATCAAATCATAGTCATCCATCACCAACTAACAACTGAATAAAACACATTTTAGACAGAACAATGTCATAAAATTAAAGCAACAAAAATACACATTACGGCTTCCTGCAGAAAATATTAAATTCATAGTGGTAGTTTTCAGCGTAGATTACATGTTTGGGACGACATTGTGTTGCATTTGCCAGCGTCCCGTATAAATGGAGGAGCGGCAATCAGCCTAATGTACTCGAGTGTGTCCAGCGCACAAAGCCTTCTCAGGAAAGCATTAGCTCAGCAATCTCCCAAAGTGAAAACCCCTAATTAACATGAACGACCAGAATCTATCATCATCAAAAGATTGTTCTTTGCAGACATTTCTAGAAAAACAGGTTAGGTAGAGTTCTCCTTCAGTCTAAAGCCCAAAACACACTGCACGATTTCAGGAATCCTATAGGATCACTGCATGTCACACTGTGCGACATGGATCTAATAAACTTGGACACGACGTGTGTGAAGACTGTATGATGATGACACCTATTGACTCGTACAATACGAGAATAAAACATCATCAGCATGCGCTAATGATAAACAAAAAGTGCATGATAAATCACACTTTAGCAGTTGTAGTTTTATGTGTGCTGTAAAAAAAGTGCTGATAAGAGATTGAGGTAAGCAGTTTTATGTTTTAGCGCCATGTCGTGTTGATTTCATGTCGCAGTTTTATTGGTTGGTCAGTAAATGTGGATCGTAGCAGCAAACACACTGTGCGATGATCACGCTGTATCGTAGGCTATCTTTGGTTGTAAGACGTTAAAACAGCCGTCTTTGAACCTCTCTCACTGAAAGACACTGGACCACCGATTAGGAGTCACGATCACAGAAATCGCCACGATTGTTTCACGATGCCAATCTTTCATCTGGGACAGCCGAAAACTATGCATGTTTTACTGTTTAGGGCTTAACTATATGATTGATCTGTCTACTGTCCTAAATGCAGGTTCACAATATTTGCACCCTTACACAAAGAAAATATATTTATTGATATATGAATTATCAATATATGAAATGTAATAGTTTAACATAGTTTGTAAATATATAGAATAATGAATATACAGAATAATTAAAATATATTGAATAATTCAACATACATAATAATATTTCGTAACTTTATATTCAATATATAAACTTCATAATTCATATTTGTACATATACACACTGTGTATTTTTATATAGTACTCAATGTCAGTTATGCAGTAAATGTAAAACATCTAATTTAACACATACCATGTTGCCATGACTTTAATAAGACATCCAATTGTAATAAATAAATAAATACAAATAAAAATCCTACACTTTTATATATTTCTCAGTAAATACATTTGCTTATATACTGTCATACATATTTCTTATAAAGGGTGATTGCAGGTAAAGTGGGCCACTTTTTGTAAAAAGTGTAATTTAGAAACCTAGATGTTTTTTTTATTATTATTTATTACTTTTGTTAACTTTAATGTCCAGCTATAATATTTCAATTTGAAATATTCAAAAGTTCACATAATATAAAGTTCATATCAAGTTTTATTAACATAGTATATACCAATAAACATTTTTAGATCAGGCACTCCAGAAAAAAGAAAGAAAATTCAGGTAAAGTGGACCATCCCTTATTTATCAAAAAAATATGTTCAGGTAAAGTGGACCATCCCTTATATATCAGGTTATGAGTAAAATAAATCATGTGTAAATCCTCATCTCAATTCATGTGTGAAATTCCAAACAACTGAAAGACCATGTGCTGACATTAAATTTGATTCAATCTGAATATCAGAATTTTCAGAAATCAGAATATTAACAAAATTAACTCTACAATATGTTATCATGTGACTATAACACAAGCAACAACAACTAGTTAAAAAATAAGAACATTTAAAATGGTAACCATATGTAAAAATTCAATTCAAGATTATTTGTATAGCGCCTTTTACGATACAATCGTTGCAAAGCAACTTCACAGGAAATTAACTTTCCAAAATAGATCCATATTTTAGAAAGCTCAACTTATATTCTGCATCTACATGTTGCTCCTCTCATACTTTCTTTATTCCACTGATTAAACTGAATGCCTCGACATCCTTTTTATTCTCTTTCCTTTCTTCCATCTCTGACTCGAATTTCCTGACTGCAGACTCATTTCTGCTTTCTAAAAAAGTAAATCATAAATGTCATAAAATAACCAATGAATGTCAATTTATTAAATTAAGTTGCTTATAATAACTGAAGGTTAAGGTCAGCCCACTTTACCTGAATCCCAGTGGCCCACTTTACCTGACACATACAGCCAAAGGGGCCATCATTATTTAAACACCTTACAAGAAAACTAACAAATTTGTAAACTTTTTTTTCTTAGCATTTTATTCCCTGTTAACTGTGGAAACTAAAACAGCTGGAACTGTCCCAATGAAAGAAGTGAGAAATTAAAATCTTATGTCAGTGTTTTCTACTTTTCACCATGACCCAGTCCTCCTTGAGGTGTGGCCACACCCAGCAGTGTCATATTGCATTAAACAAAATGTCCCTTTGATTAAGAATCATTGTTATGCTCTGAAAGAGCAAACCCATTGAGCACAGTACAATCAAACATATTAAACGGCCCACTTTACCTGATGGCCCACTTTACCTACTGTCACCCTATGAAATGTATTCATGAATAGGTGCTCATATGCAAACCCGTGTTTTAAATTAATTGTTTCAATTTGTAAAAACTTAAAAATGTAGTGTAGATTTTGTCTTCACAGATATGTTTTATATGGGTCAATTTACACATGGTCTATATTGCAGTATAATGAAACATATAAGCGCTAGTTTTCTATTTATGGAAATGTATGATTTAATATATCATATTATATTTTCTAGTATGTTCCCATGTAATTTTGTCATAATCCAGTTTTATTAATAATGTGAAATATCTAAAAGCAATTTCTCTCCATGAGTATCTTGTGTTTTAAATGTTCTGACGTCAGGTGTAAAGTGAAGCTATCTTGATTTCCATTCTAATTGTGTTTATGCAAAATGGCTTTTGAGGAAATCAATTTAATTGAGAAATATTAAGCCCAGCCTTTTCTGTTCAAAGAAATGTTGAGGGAGGTTGAAAATTCCCTGTTTGATCCTTCCAGTTGAATTAAATGTGATATGGCTATAGTTGTTAGACTGTGAGCAGATCGCTGCCATCAGCTAATTTAGAGTCCAAGCACGGTAATGTGAGATGCTTCTATAGCACTGTTCTCTACTGAACCCCCAATACCTTTAATTTAAGAGCAAGTGCAGTCTGATAATGGCTGAGCAGACCACACATCCCAAGGTGAACAAGGACACTGTCTGAACATTTACTCCATTGACACTGTGCAGACAAAATGCTAAACACAGAAAGTAGAGGACAAGGTCTGTTTGCTGTGACAGCTCTTCAGAATATACACTGGAGGCGAAGTGGACTAAGCTCTGTAAGCCAGAATGTGTTATAGCCGACACAAGATGGAACCATTCAAAATGTTGCCCATCTCTGATTCTGGGAATCCTCCCTTTTATGACAGAGTTGATCCGCTGAGAGGAGACCATGTTCTGTTCAAGCTGAGTAGCTGCTGCTTTGAGCTTATGAAGTCAATATTCCAAACAGTTGCCATGGCTCTTTAACACAATTAATATCACAAATCCACTGAGTTGGATCCCAAGTTGAGGGATATTTAAGTATTTTTAACTCATTTTAACACTACAAATATAAGTATTTTAAAGAGTGTGTTTTTATTGGCTGCTAAATGGATAATATAATATAATATGATTTGAACCTCCATTGCATACTAAACAAAAGTGTTCCACAAGTGTTGATACTCATGTAAACATTTGGAGGAAGAGCTCAAGGACAAAACAAGACAAATGTGTGTAAAATAAAATAACAGTCGAGAGTATTAACAGCTGATAAAAGCATCACAATAATCCACAAGTAATCCACATGGCTCCAGTCCATCAATTAACATCTTGTGAAACTGCATGTTTGTGTGGAAAACAAATCTATCCTTAAGGAATTTTTAACCATTGCTTATGGCCAAAATACCAGTCAATGACCCAGAAAGAGTCCCCCATCAGTTGCCCTCTCGCATCAAAACCCACTTGTAAACAGTTCTGGATCTGTGCATATTTCTCTCTTGATTCAGATGATATGACTTTATCACTGGAGAAAGCAATATTATAGATGGAGGACTAAAGATGTTTTAAGTTGAAAGCATCTTAATGAGGGATTTGTTTACTACAATCATTCAGCTTTTCAGTTCACAAGACGTTAAATGATGGACTAGAGTTGTGTTGATTACTTGTGGATTATTGAGATGTTTTTATCAGCTGTTTGGACTCTGATTCTGACGGCACCCATTCACTGCAAAGGATCTAATGGTAAGCAAGTGATATAATGCTACATTTCTTCAAATCTGTTGTGATAAAGAAACAAACTCACAGTAACATTAGAGCAAACTTACTTTAAATTAACCATCCGGCACAACATCTGGATATACTCTCTCCAAGTCAGGTGGTGTTTGTGGACCAGCTTGGCTGAGCTGACAGTGACCTGATTGAGATGTTTCACCAGTTCCAATGTTTCTTCATGTAGGAATTGGGACAATTATTTGTTCAAAGTTATCCAATAGCACTGAGACTTTGCATAAACTTTGGATTTTCATCAACTCGATCTGGATGTTACCTTGTGCCTTGTGACTAGTGAAATATTTCCATTGATGGAGCTGAAATAGACTAAACGTTTTAGACCTGATGTTGTCAAGATGTCCAAAATGCTTGATGAGACACGTGAGATTGCTCACATTTGACATTCTTTACTACTAGGCTCTTGTGTTTGGTGTGCAGAAAATATATTATATGTTCAGCTATATAATCCGTTGACAAATACTGGATGTAGAATGTCCCATAAAATGTTTCCAATCTCAGCAAAATGTTTTACTGCTAGCCAAAGACAACTAGTTGTCCTTGAGGAGAAAACTGACAGAAGCTAAGCAGTTTAGTGGTTTATAAGAGTAATGAGGTAGCCTGTTTTTCACTGGTCTTTTCATGTTCACAAATGTTACACAGCATCGTTCACCTCCTGCACTGATTAAGGGAGGACATAAATCACTGCCTAATAAGTTTTATTTCTATTGGCAGACTTCTTTTTCTGCCATATGCTGCTGTTTCATCATGTGAACATACTGACATACTGCATCCTGTGGCACTCTTTGGGATATTCTGCATTTAGTGATCCACAGATTTTGTTTCAAATAAAAGATTTAGCTTGGAGGACTCCTTCCAACAGCACTTGGGGATTTTAAATGTCTTTTAAACATCTTTGATCCTGAACAGCGAGGGGCCAAGGGTAAACGCAATTAATTTGTGTTTACAAAATGAGATGGGATTACCTAACTGTTTGCTCAATCAAGCTCCTATTCAATTTTGCCCACAGCACGCTTGTTTTCAATGGTACTGAATTTCAGGTTGAAGTGGTATCGTGGGCCTCCTCAGTCTGGGAGTCTTAAGAGGAGAGTCACGTAAAAACAGATTGAAAGGAAAATAAATAAATAAAATTATTCTTAATGGATAGAGAGAAGCAGCCATGAAATCATGAACAGAAGCCAATCAGCCCATTCAATCTCTTGTGCTTTATGAGCCGTGTGGGATTTTAGCACTCTGTGCAATGAAGTGGGACACAATTAGCATGCCAGCAATTAGATATGAAGTTCTTATACTGCATTTAAGCAGCCAACTCTTTGCTTTAAGGGATTTGGGGTGCTGGTTTGCAGCATAATTGCGTTCAATAGTGTATCACATCAACGTACATGCTTGGTTTGGTCATATTTTCTGCTACTTGTTAGCTGTCTCTGAGAATCTGTTTGATTGATTTAGGACCGTCAGTTTAATGTGTTAATTTAATTAAATGGATGGATTGCTGTGGACTGCAGGTTGATATTCGATGATATGGAAATAAAACAAAAACACATTTTTAATGTCTGTTCAATGCTTTCGCCATTTCTGCTGTCATAACATAATATTGTAGAATTATCTTAATTTGGGAGCATACATATGTGATATATTTAGGCTATTAACTATTAAACAAAACAATTATAATTAATAAATCAAAGTATTTTATGTAATAAATTAAATTACATTTTATTTTTAAAATGCTTTTTTGTTAGTTTTTAAGCTCATAATTAAAACATTTTAATATTCATTCATTCATTCGTTCATTTTTATTCTTACATTTAATTTAATTTCCCTAGTAACAAAGTTATATATTTAAAATACATTTATTTCATACTAAGTATAGTTCAAATCTATTAATATTTACTGACATATCACTCGATAATTACTGATATAAAATTATAATCAAACTTTATTTGGAGTAATTGTGCACAGTGCAAATTTCTTCATATTCAAGGCTTAAATGTGTTTTAATGTCACTATTGATCAAGATTGTATGATATTTGAATAATATCAGTCTTTAAGATATTTAAAGTGTACCTTGCATTAGTTCCACTTTAGCACAATCAAATATACTTCAGTATATCTTTAGTTGGACTTCAGCACTACTTCCGCACAATTAAAGTGCATTAAACTAGGGCTTGTCAACCCTAGTGAAAAATATATATATTAAATGTATTTGAAATACATTTATTTAATGTTAAGTATAATACAAATACAGTACATTTACATAGTTATGTGCTCAATAAAAATACCCTGCAATTGTACTTTTAGTATACTAAACTTGGTATACTTAAATTCTACTAAATTGGAACCACTAATTTTTTACTTAAGTGATTTTATTACCATTTGAATGATTAAACTTTTTTAAGTTTGTTTATTTATTTATTTGTTTGTTTAAAATGTATAATTAAATAACAAAATTAAATTAAATGCTTTTTTTAAAGAGTGCAGACAAGGACAATTGAATAGTGAACATGTGACTTTCAAAAAAATAACCTGTCTCAGTTTCATAAGACAAATGTGAATCATATCTGATGCAGGTCTTTATTAGATCCTGTCTGTCTCATGTTCCACCCCCCTGACCTCAGCATTAGAGGAGAGGATGCTGACTGGGACGCCCTTTGACTTTGACAGCTGGGGATGTGACACCCATATGTGTGCATGGAACAATGCTGACCCACTGGATTTTTTACACACCAGAGCAGGCATATGTACTATTTTGGGGTGAGCTGTCTATTTATAATTGAGTCTTAAGAGGCATGTTGTCATCACCTGACGGCATCAGCTGCATGAGAGATTCGCTGTAGGACGAAACATCAAGAAATAGTTCACCCAACAATGAAAATTTGCTGAAAATGTACTTTTCCTTGGCCCATTCAAGATGTAGATAAGCTTGTTTCTTCATCTGAAGAGATTTTGAGAAATTTAGCATTGCATCACTTGCTCACTGATAAATCCTCTGCAGTGAATGGGTGCCGCCAGAAGGAGAGTCCAAATAGCTGATAAAAACATCACAATAATCCACACAACTCCAGTCAATCAGTGAACATCTTCTGAATAAAAAGCTGCATGTTTATAATAAACAAATCCATCAAGATGTTTTTAACTAAGATACAAGTCCTTTGTCCATAAATATTGATTTCTCTTGCGCAAAAGTAATCTTGTCTCAATCAGGAGAGAAATGTACACTGATCATGCATCGTTTAGAAGCCAAAACAGTCCAAAACAGTTCAAAACAAAAACATCTATGGACTTTGATGTAAAAGGAAGAACTTACACTGGAGGAAGTGTTGTTATGGATTATGGACTCTGCAGAGGATCCACTGGTGAACAAGTGATGTAAAGCTACATTTCTCCAAATCTGTTCTGATGAATAAACATTTACTCCTTTTCTAAGTCTATTTTTAAATTCATTTTAATTCACAACAGTATATTTCTATTGAAGGGTTACTCCACCACAAAATTAAAATTTTGTCATTAATCACTTACCCCCATGTCGTTCCAAACCCGTAAAAGTTTTGGAACACAATTTAAGATATTTTAGATGAAAACCGGGATGCTTGTGACTGTCCCATTGACTGCCAAACTATTAACACTGTCGTAGCACAGAAAAGTATAAAAAACATCATCCATCTGCCATCAGTGGTTCAACCGTAACGTTATGAAGCTAGGAGAGTCTCCTCCGCGTCAGCATTGCACCATTTTGGAGAATATTCGCTGGACGCAAACTGCGTACGCAGTTCTGTGTCAGCCGCACTTCGCATATATGTCTTCTACGTTCGTTTACGCTTTTATTTGAACCAAAACAGCGGATCCTTGTGGCGTGGCTGACACAGAACAGCGTACACTGCTGACGTCCAGCGGATACAAAATGTTGAATAAAGTCGTATTTTTTTTTTTTTTTTTGTGTAAAAAAAGTATTCCCGTAACTTCGTAACGTTACGATCGCACTGATGGCAGATGGACTATTCTGACGATGACTTTTATACTTTTGAGTGTCTTGACAGTGTTAATTGTTTGGTAGTCAATGGGACAGTCACAAGCCTCCCGGTTTTCATTCAAAATATTTTAAATTGTGTTCCGAAGATGAACAAAGCTTTTACGGGTTTGGAACGACATGGGGGTAAGTAATTAATGACAAAATGTTCATTTTGGGGTGGAGTAACCATTTAATGTATTTAATGTAATGTTTTTAATATTATTTATTTATTTAAGATCAGAACTACAGTTATTTATTTCAGTATTTCACATCACACCACTGTAGATGGTTTAAGTTTTAGGTAGATAATGGGCAAGACACTACACTGCAGGTGAGCACTCCACCTCAGTATTTCATTCATGCCCCACCACACACACACACAGCACTAATCACAGTGTAGCTGACATACTGCCATCACACACACCTTAGACATTAATTTCCTCTTCCTCCCTGGTTTAAGCATTTTCCTATTTAACGACTACCAAACCAATCCGTGTTTTGTTTTGGTAGATGTTTTGTTCTGGTTTTTCACTCTCCTAATTCATGGGCACAGACTTTTAAATCTTTAAATAAACATAAGTGCCATTTGTTTGACCCTGATGATTTTGTTATAGATAGACGCCTCTCGTCTTTGATGATACTAGATTTGAAGTTTCTAGATGGAGAAGATATGATGAGTCATACATGCTCGGAGCAGTCAGGACCACCATCCAATCATAATTCTCCACTAGGTGCTTGGCTGCTTAGTGGGCCAAACTATTATTTGCCAGACAGAGAACAGTGCTCCCAACTGAAATATATGTGACTTTCAAATTGAATTTGGTGACTGACTAAATTAAATCCTTTTATCTACCTGTTTTTTTTTGGCCAATTCCAAAACCCTTCTGTTTCAAATCACTGTCAAAATGATCTCTTTTATTTCAGAAAGATCAGGAACTGATAAACTCAAGACAGAATTTGAATCACAAAGCTGCTCTGATATACATCTATTTAGCTAGGGGTAATGACAATTATTTGACGTAATGCATCCTGCAATGGATCTTCAAATCAGAACACATCTGGTTTGTGCACTCTGGTTCTGCTAGTTGCACCCCTCTGAGGCAAATGGTAAGTAAATTCAATATAAAACTGATTTACACTGAGTTTTAAAATTGAGTTTAGATAACAAGGGGCAGAAGGACTGGCTCCTGAATAAAAGAAACCAAAAAACATACAATGGAGTATGTCTGTATAAGAATAATAAGCACCACAGTTACTCAAAAACTAAATTCTGTCACTTAAATGATTATATATACTTAATTTAATACTTAATTTAAGTGACAGAATATATATATATATAGAGAGAGAGAGAGAGAGAAGTCAAAGTAATAGCTATAGGTTCATATATTAGAGGCAATAGTAATTGCTGGGTACATCTCGGTATATATTCATTGTGAGATTTTTGTTTTGTCATAAAAGATACTTGCAAAATATTATCTTTTTTATGTTGCCTTGTTTTTCTGTAAAAAATACCTTTAGGCAACATAATTTAGGTCAAAGACACCCCTCCACAATTAAAGTAAAGTTTAGTTTTTAAGCTTCACAGTAAATATATTCACGTTTAAGGATATGGTTTATGCAACCTAATCTCATGATACCAGATCACTTTTTATAAAACATTGAATGGGCACATCAAAAATGTGTGTATTTTTATGTCCTTCCAGGTTACACCAATAAACAGATACAGTTGAAGTCAACCAGTTGAACATACAAAATACAACCTGAAGCAACTTGAGTCACTATATGTCAACACTTGGATAATAGTATCTGCCAAACATGATATATTTAGTTGTTTTGAGCAATGTTCATTACTGTTCACTGAAGTTTGAATATACTATAATTTAAACTTTTAGCCATTGTTATTGCTTCATCTCTGCAGTATTTGTCAGTCTGTTGAAAAAAAATCCTCACCTTTCATCAGAACTACAAATGATTTGTCATAGTTTTCAAACAGTTACAGTGTGCAGTCAAACTTTTAAGTGTGTGTTGGACAATAAATGTTCCCTGTGTTCTCATTTATTTAACAGGTGTCCTGTTTTTGACCTGCATTAACTGTGTTGAAAGAATGTAGTTTATATAATATTGTTTCATTTGTTTAATTCTCTGCGCTGAGAACATTACTGTATTTAATGACGTTCATATGTATTTCTGATCCAAATCTAAAGCACACTGACAAGTTTACACAATGAATACACAGTGTACTTCAGAAACTGCCAGAACCACTTTGCAATCAGAGTGACGACAAAATATAAACATGAGGATAAGAAGAACATGATTCTGTCTTGTTCCCATTCTTCATGGGCCCAGCGAGGTAGTTCATCAAAGGAAATCAATTATTTTAATGGATTTTCATATTTGTTTGTTCTTTTTTCCTCTATATAATGTATGTGTGTGCAGATAGATGCGGCAGGTCTGTTATTGTGTTTGGCAGTAAACACCACAACACAGTCACTTGGGTATTTCATTTGGGGTATGTCTTTTTTTTTAAATAACAGTTTTTGATTTAGAAGTGAATTAAGTTATGATCCTTATACAGAAACTTACACAATATCAATCAAGTTTGCAGTTTGTGTGTTTTAAAAAAATCTATTTGAAAGAAGTCTCTTATGCTCACCAAGACAGCATTTATTTGATCAAAAATACAGTAAAAACAATAATATTGTAAAATATTTTTACAATTTAAAATGTAAAAGCTTATTAATTTGAATACATTTTAAAATGCCATTTATTCCTGTGATGACAAAGCTGAATTTTTAGCATCATAACTCCAATCTTCAGTGTCACATAATCCTTCCAACCAGATCTCATGAAAGTGCTTATAAATAGTATGCCAAATAAAAACGAAAACTCGTGGTATTGATACGCAAAAAAATGGACTTTGGTGTGTTGTGGGGTAGATGCATATCATATCATATGTACGTGAAAACTGCTTATCATATGCACGCCAACAAATTTTGTATCATATGCACAAGAAAACGTCTCCTCGGATTATAACCCTCACGTATCAACCCGTTCTCTGAATCGGGAAGGAGATGCTGCTGCGTAATACTGCCAAATGCGTCATGCTCCGATTTCTGGCTGAAAAGGTCCCTGTCGGCAGCGTGAGGATTGGCAGCAAACGCAGCATCTCGTTCCCTATTCAGAGAACAAGGGTTACGCGAGTAACCCAAGACATTCTCTTTCATAGGCTCAACGCTGCGTAAAGCTAAGACGCTGTGGGAACGATATAACAAACACGCCAAGCTAAAAACACTCCTTGATCTGTTCTGAGGAACCAAACAGCATACAGGTTCAAGCAGATAAAACCTGGGAACCCGGAGCCGTGTCAAGATCCAAGTTATAGAACCTGACGTAAAAGTGTGCGGAGACGGACCATCCTGCCGCTATCACCAATTAACCCTCTAGGGAGATTCTATACAGAGCTTCAGAGGAAGCCACGCTCCAAGGTAGAATGCGTTCCCTGAGAGGTGAAGAAAGACCACTCACCTTAAGCTTTACGCAGCGAAATAGAGTTAACCTAGTGAGAAATTCTGTGCGAATTATATGTGGCAAACGGCGGCCAGTATGCCAGCAACTGGGCTGTGATGTGTAAACCTCACTCTCCTGACCTCAAATAGAGGCGCTCTTCAAAGCGACTGACGCTAGAGGCATGTGAAGCCTTTGGCGTTCCTTGTCTAAAGCAAAGGGAGGAGGATGGAAAGAGTGAAGTCGCGACCCCTGTGAGTGAAACGATGCGGATAAAACCTTGGGGGTTTACATTAGCCAGGTAGGCGCAAGGTCACCTTGACCCAGACCGGGAAGTGACAGAGGTTTAGGGGGTGAGTGCAAGTAACTCTTTTCAAAGATGTCATGCCAATAAAAGAGTAACCTTGAGAGTCAGAATCCGTATCTGGAGCTGACTCTAAGGGCTCAAATGAGGGCTCCCTAGACCCTCAAGGACGACTGATAAGTCCTGGAAGGAACTGTAGCCTTTGGCGTTCCTTGTCTCAGATGCCGGATACCACACATAAAAGCAGAGGATGTCTCCCCAGGGGTCATCCAGAGCGGAACCCCTACATGGTTGAGTTGGTGCGGACCCGTGTTGGGCGAGAGGTAAGAGGCTACATTGGTGCCGTGACCCGGACCGGGAGTGTATAGCCCTGCTTTTAGGTTGGTGGGGGTGCCGGTAGTAAGGCGGATGTATGCCAGTAAGGAGCTGTGATTTGTAAACCTCACTCTCCTGACCTCAAATAAGGAACCGCTCTAACGAGCTTGGACGACTGAGACTTGTGGGGCTGTAGAGAGCTTTTCAGTTGCGTTCCGCTGAGTTAGGTGCGGCCGTTCCTGGCCGCTAGGCAGGAGAGCATCGGCTAAAGCACCCGAAATACTCAGAGTCGGCTGCTGTAAATAACATCATTATATGAAGCCCCCAAAGTCCATTTTTGCGTATCAACACCACAAGTTTTGGCTTTTATTTGGCATACTATTTATATGCATTTTCATGACACTTGGCTTCAGAAATCATTCTGATATGCTGATTTGCTGCTCAAACACCTCGTATTCAAAACACCTAATAAGAAACACCTCTTATTATTATCAATGTTTTAACCATGATTATGTTTTCAGGATTCTTTAACGAATAGAAAGTTAAAAAAGAAAGATGTTCAAAAGAACATTTATTTGAAATGGAAATCTTGTGCAACATTTTAAAAGTCTTTAATGTCAACAATTTTGATCAGTTTAGTGCATCTTTGTGGAATAAAGATTTTAACTTCTTATTTCGTATTTTACTCATACATCAAAAGGCAAAAAAAAAAAAACTTAAATTGACATCATAACAGAATAAATCTACTGAGCAGAAATCTATGGCTGGAATAATATTATAATACAGCCACAAGAAACTTTGTTCTCTAAATTATTTTATCCAGTCAGTTTTCTTGTTTTTCATGAATAAGCTCTTTATATGGGTCCTGTGTCCATTTCAAGCTGTGAGAGTGAAAGAATCAGATACACGCTGGGAAAATGCATGGTGAGTTTTCAGGAGCTACTTACTGGAATTTACATTATGTCACTTTTACTTTATAAATAACATAAAACTAAATACACAAGTGAAACAAAGTGATTGGGAATTGTAAGTTTAAACGCATTTAATTTCAGGGTGGTATAACATCTGACTTACACCTGAATAAGTGTTAAATCCCTTCATCGTGGTTTTGTTGCAAAGACAGAATTATGTTCATATCTTTGACAGTTAATGATGGATCAAATTTAGGTTTGAAAAGTTTGTGCGATGTTTTTATAGCTGGTTTTCATCAGCTATAAAACATGTTTTGTTCATTTCAGAGCTTTGGTTTGCTTTAACATCTTTCTTTCCCTTCATTCATTCATATCTTGTAGCATCTATTAAAATGAATGGCTGAGTGAAAATCTGGTATGGTCACAAAAAGACCCTTTTCTGCAAAACTCTCGTACATTATCAGACATCAGGACACAGATGTGAACTAGATTACCCACGCTCCCCCTAATATTCTTCTCCTGCTCTCTCTTTTTCTCTCTCCCCCTTACTCTCCTGACCACAAAAGAAAGAAATCATTGAGTTGTTCCCTTTTTATAAACACTCCCTCCCCTTCCAGTAGTCTCCAAATAGGGACACAGACGTTCAGTTTCCCTAACTTTGTTGGAAGAAGTGAAAAGAAGTCTAAGGCAGGCTGATTATATGTGCTCCACTTCTCTGCCTCTGAATGGCAAAGCAAAGAACAGCGCTTTGAACATTTTGACCAGACACATGGCTCTAACTTATGACATGGCAGAAGATTCTGGTGAGTTCTGTCAGTTTTTTGGGCTTTATTTTATTCATATTTTATTCTATTTTGAAAAACAAACTGTCTTGATTAATGTGGCAGAGCAATTGCATTCATGGTCTAAACTGACCACTGATTTGAGTGCATGACTCATTAGTGATTGGTGTAAATATATCTTTATGACATTCTTTTAATTATGGGAATATCGCCTTACATTTCATAAATATGCAGTGATAGAAGAAGGTTTAAGACACACCACATTCAACCTTTAAACAATTAAACTTTATTTTTTGCTGCATGTGAGATTCTCTTTAATGTAAGACTAAATTAAACCAAAAACTGGAAAAGGGACTGTACTTTCCATTCCATTTCCAAGACTTGTAGCCTATTTGCGTAGGCTTCCAATGCTGAAAATGTGTTCTGAAGGTTGAGTTTCAGCACAAGAGTGAACATGACAACTTCCAGACACTTGGCATTAATACTGAAGGCTAATCATGTATTTTTATCTGGACTAGGCAGACTTTGTTATCATAAAACAGATACTGCATTTCCTCAGCTTTGAACTGGTTGGGCATGCATTTTTAGAAATGAAATACTGTTACTAAAAAGGTGCCTGGAGGAAATGTAAAGGTCAAAAGTGATGTTTGAATGGGCTTTTATACTTCCAATAATAGCATTTAAGTATCCAAAAGGTTTAATTGTTTTCTCCGTTGTAAAACATTAAGAGCTTTGGATTGGCAGTGCAAGTAGTTGTGTGGAATCAAAACGAAGCGACTACTCAAATCAAGACTTTTGTGCCATTGTTCATTTACAATGTTGTTCAGTAAATCTAAAAATAATATTTGCATATGACAGCCTTTTGATCTGCTTATTTAAGGAACAATATTCATCATTCCGAGACATGAAAAACTGTTTCAATATTTATTTTAATCATCTCAATACATTTGACACTTTCAGACTTAATAAAAAAATAAAACACCTTGCAAAAACATTTCAGTGTTTAATTTCAAATGTGAAAAAATAATAAAAGATATTCATTCATTTTCTCAAAGTGCTTCAGGACTGAATGAGAAATAAATCACTGCTTTCATCATTGCATGCACAGCAGAGCAGAAGTTCATTACAGGCTGTGTCGGTCTGTTGAGTTACAGATATTATCCTTCCTCCATGAAGCACAAATGTCATTCAGCAAGCATGAACAACAAATTACTGCTGTAGAGAGGCAAAGATGCTCTCGATGGTACTCCTTTAAATCGTTCTTTACTAAAAGAGCTTGATTGTGATTGATAGTGTCTTTGTTTTTTGTTTAGTTTTTTTAAATACCTACAGATTTGATGGGTTACTACTGACTGTACAAACTGAATGCAACCCCACAGGTCAAACCTTTAAAAAAAATGACTGCAATAAACCCACAGATTTGATATTCTACTATAATAATGCGAAAAATATAAATACATAAGCAGAAAAAAATTAAATTTTCATGCTGCCCAGAACATTCACAAGATTTTTTTAGGCAAAGCGTGCTGAACTACCACAGAATCCAAAAGTGCTCACACTGTGGAAAAGAGAGCCGTCTTCCCTCGAAGACAGATATCACATTTCACACATTTCCAGATGTTGAGGGGAGTGTTGGGACGCCCTGGAGTAAGATAGGACATTGAAAGAGATTGTGTGAGTTGTCAGTTCAGTCACATCTGGAGACATGAGAGATGAGGTGATGAGCCCTCTCTGCATCAGAGATGTTACACCTACGGGTGTTTTGTTGTGTTTTTCATTCCCCATGTGCTCTGTGTGACCTAGTTTCTGTCTCTCGTTAATTGTGCCATTATGTTCAGGTGTGTCTCATCATAATGTGCTTTTACGTTCCCCATATACGTTGCTTTCTGGTCAGTGTTTCTTCGTCCGGTCTCGTCAATATATGTGTGTATTTGCTACCCTCCTATTATGGATTACCTCTATGTGGTTGATTAAAGACTGTTTATCATTATTCTCCATTGTCTTGCTTCTCTCCCGCACCACACCGTGACAAGAGAGCAGGAGATTAAAAAAAACTGAGATAAAATAGTTTTATTAAAACATCCCTAAAGCAACTTGATGCAAAATTCATTATTTTTTCTTTGCCCATTGAAAAATAAAATCCCGTTCTTTTTTCAAGAAAACAAACTTCTCTACATTTTGTTATGCTTAAAACAGGAAAAACTCTATTTTTCAGTTTATCTATTGTCATATTTATTGTATTATTCAACATAAAAACAACTTTTTTCAATTTATAAAACCAATTAAAACACACAGGAACATCCAAGAATAATCCAAGATGATATTTTTTGAGCCCTAGGGCACTGTGCAGAAAATGTAAAAAGGAAAAGCCTGTATTATCTAAGATGGGGCTCACTATTTTTCTTTGAAATGGTGAAAAAAGAGAGAGCGAGAGAGGGGTTGAGGGCACTCATCCTTGTACATGGAAGACTAAACAAACAGAGAGGTCATGTGCTACACCTCAAATGAATGTGTTCGCTACACACATCAGCAGGAAGCCCCCCTCCACATGCTCCGGAAAACCCTGTAAAAGTCTACTGCTTCATTTAGCCTTCACCGTGCAGTTGGCAGACAGTATAGTTTCAGAAATACAGCAACTTTTTCTGACCTCTCATTATCTTGTTTTAAGATAAGTTTCAGAAAAATATGGTAAGATATGTGTTTTTCTTGACTAGTTTTTAGTCTGTTTCGTATATATGGACAATCTGTAATAATATAATATAATATAATCTTATAATAATAAAATATAAAACACACACACAGTTCTAAAGTTTTGTGCGTGTAAACGCATTTTATTCAGCAAGGACATATTAAATGGATTTAATGTGACAATAATTCACATCGTTACAAAATGCTATTTCAAATACGTGCTGTTCTTTAGCTTTTCTTCAACTCTATAAAAAAATCCTAATTTTAAGCTGCACAAACATTTTATAGAGAAGCTTGTTACCACCATGGAATAAAAAAAGGTTATTCTGACTTTTCCACTCACAATTCTGTTTATATCTGATCATTCAGATTTCTTTCTCAGAATTGTGAGACATAAACTCAGTTCTGTGAAGAAAAGTCCCAATTGTGATATACATATTTACACTTCTGAAAAGAAAAGTCTAAATTCTGCGATATAAACTAGCAATTGCAAGAACTATTTCAGAACTGTGAGATAAAAAGTTATATTTCATTGCATGGTGTAAATAAAAGAGAATTGCAAGATGTAAACTCGAAATCCTGAGGGAAAAACTCAGTGTTTATTTAGCAATTCTGTTTATTTTCTGAGAACTGCAAGTTTATATTTCACTTTTTTTGTATGTGGCAGAAACAGGCTAACATAGATTTCAACATGGATATTAAAAAAATCAGCATATTAGATTGATTTCTCAAAGATCATGTGATACTGAAGACTTAATTGCTGCTGATAATTCAGCGTTGTCATCACAGGAATAAATCACATTTTAAAATATATTCAAATAAATTGTAATAATATTTCACAAAATGAGTGTTTTTACTGTATTTCTGATCAAACTGTAACCTTGGTGAGCATGAGAGCCTTTCAAAAACATGAAAAAAACTTACAGACTCCAAATTGTTGAACAATGCTGAATAGTTTCCATTGAAGAAAAGTTTTGGTCTGTTCTCAAAGCAAAACATTACTTAAGCATCTGTTTATTTCTTCACAGATGAGGTCAGAGCTTTGCAACAGTGGTGATTGTGTGGAAAAGCTTTGAGGGGCTCAAGAGGGACCTCACATTTGTCATCGCTTGGGTTCTCATCCATCACTTCGTCAAGTCCCAGGTCATAGAGTTTCCTCTCTCCTCTGGGTCATGATGAGGCTTCTCTCTACTCTGGGCACTTGGCTCTTCACACTCCTAGTGATGCCAGTCTACTGCCAGAGTGGTGATGATGGAGAGTGGGGATCAGGTGACGTCTCTGGGACTGCGGTCACTGGCAACTCCTCCGCTTCAGTCTTCCATGCAGTCGGGGACGAGCCAGACAGGACCAGGCCAGTTTTTCAGAGCCTGCCAGAGACAGAAGGCAGTGACTGTTATGTCAACTTTCACACCAGCCAAGTCATGTCAAGGCGATTACGAGCTTTCAGAGAGGAAGTTGCTTATCTAAAGGCCCTTCAACATGGGAACCAGGTAGTGATGGAGAATCTGGTCCAGTTTGTAGGAGCAGAGATGGGAGATCAACGCTACGAGGAGGTGATCCAAGAGAACATTGTTGGAATCAGGGAGGATCACGTGAGCTGTGAGAGCGTGGTGACAAAAGCAGCAGAGGAGTTGCAGAGTCAGCTGGAGGGAGACGCTCAAGCCACTTTGGCTGGAATTCAGAAGTGAGAAGAAATTAGTTGAATTTTAATACGACCTTAACAATTTAAGACGCTAAGGCAACAAACCTGAATGATAAAGAGAAGAGAGGAAAGTCTAATACATGTGCAAAATATTTAGTGTCAAAATTGTACAATATGCTGTTTACACATGAGAAATGGTGATGGAAGATCAGAGGTGAAAATGTCTATATTTTTCTAAATATATAAGTATAACGTGCATCCCAAATAATAAACTGCAGAAAAATACAGTTAAAAACTGTAATATTACAATTTAAAATGACTGTTCTGTTCTATTTGAATATATTTTAAAATGTAATTTATTCCTGTGATGCAAAACTGAATTTTCATAGGTCATAACTTCAGTGTCACATGATCCTTCAGAAACCATTCTAAGTCTTAAGTCGCTGGAGTATATGTAGATTATAGATTTTTTTTTCATGCCAAAAATCATTAGGATATTAAGTAAAGATCATGTTCCATGAAGATAATTTGTAAATTTCCTACCGTAAATATATTAAAACTTAATTTTTTATTATATGCATTGCTAAGAACTTAATTTGGACAACTTTAGATAGCACCCTCAGATTCCAGATACCAAATATTGTCCAATCCTAACAAACCAAACATCAATGGAAAGCTTATTTATTCAACTTTCAGATGATGTATACATCTCAATATCGAAAAATTGACCCTTATGACTGGTTTTGTGGTCCAGGGTCACATATGCTGATTTGCTGGTCAAGAAACATTTCTTATTACTATCAATGTTGAAAATGTGCTGCTTAAAATTTTTGTGAAAGCATTTTTTAGGATTCTCTGATGAATAGAAAATTCTAAAGAAAATAATATTTGTGAAATAGAAATCTTACTGTCACTTTGATCAATTTAATTGCTGATCATTATTTTAAAAAAATATTTCATTCTTTATATATATATTATAATTATACATATATATATATATATATATATATATATATACTTTATATAGTATCATTAGTTTAATTTATTTATATATTTTATTTTTATTTCCCAATATACAGAGTTCATTTATAGACCTTAACATTTGAAATTGCTTGCTCAAGAGTGTTTCAAGGCTGCATACATAAAGTAACACTTCAAGGTAAAAGATAGTAAATTAATTACAACCAAATAAAATTCTCAGTTAAACTGATCCTAACTCAAGAAATATACGCTTATAAACACAGTGATGAGTGTAAAAAAAGCTTGTCGCTCGTAGAGCCTCAGACGAACCACAATGACGCGACTCTCATTCTGGTCTCTGGGTTTTCCATCACCAGCCTGGACAGTTAGAAGGAATGTGAATTTCAGCCCCTTTGAGGCCCCTGGTTGAATAAAAACTAAGCTGAGGCCCCAAGGAGGCCCCTGTTCATTTCCTTCTTTGCCTCTCTCTCTCTCTCTCTCTCTCTCTCTCTCTCTCCTCTCTCTCCTCTCTCTCTCTCTCTCTCTCTCTCTCTCTCTCTCTCTCTCTCTCTCTCTCTCAGAATATTTCTGATGTTTTGTCTACTTTATGTCTTTATCTAAGAATAAAAGAGGAGTCCCTTGTCTTTGAAGAAATGCTGCGTACTGCGACAGACATCAGCACTCGACTGGAGAGCTCCTCACGAACCCTGCATGTGGAGATGATCAAACAGCTGAGGAAGAACATGAGACAGCCGCGCAAAATTAAATGATTCAGTGGGATGCCCTCCAACCTGGAAAAACAGATAAAAGTGTTATATGGCATGTCACATCTATATTTATCCACAACTGATTTTAATAACAGTAAAACAATGTTGTCACCTTAAACAGTCCATATGTGGACCATTTGAATGCATTTTGTAATATTTTGTCTCCCTTGCCTACTATATTTTTAAAAGCACTATTGTCAGAGAATAGACTGAAATGCAAACTATATTTTTCTCTCTTCGTTCGACGTTCATTTGTGAGCCATAATGAAAACATAACGCTTTGTGTACAAGGAAATACAAAAAATGATCTTGGCAGAGAGGTCTTCAAAGAATATCCTCTATCAAGTACAGACAACCCCGCAGCTATGGTCTGGCTGTCTTGGCGCTAGGGAGCAGATGGTGAAAAGACTGCATGAGGGTCTGGAAATCAACAAGCATGAACTCTTATATGTTGGAGAGAGAGAGCAAGATGGAAAAGAAAAACGAAAGAAAAAAACATGGCAGTGATGTCACTGAGAAATAAATGAAAACGTGACTTTGCAGCTTGGACCCAGAATCAAAAAGAATCAGAAGAAAGAATCCAAAATCTTTATGACTGAAGAATGTTATTTTAAAATATGTTGTAATTACTTGAGTATGATTAAATATACTGTAAGTATACTATTAAAATATAAGTGTATTACTCCAGTCAGTTGTGGTCACTTTTACTGTGTGTGTATTTTTGAAGGGATTTCTGTGTGAATGCTGGCAGATATTATGTTCATAGATACAGCTTGTGTGAAAGAATGAATTTCAGTGACATCAGCTAAATACTATATTGAGAATTATGTATGTATATACTGTTGAGGGTTGTAATCACTCTTTATGTGGTGTTGCTGAATATGATATTCACAAAACATAAACAAGTAGCTACCATTAGAGAAGGTATTTTTTATTTAGGTCATTTATCTGCTAGAAATTGCTCATTGAGAGTGTGAACGCTTTAAATAGATTAAAAATAAAAGCCCCACAAACGACTGCACAGTAAATGTCATTTAAAAGCCATAGATATTTATCAGTCAAACGGTGAGAACCCTTAAATGCAACTAATTTAATTAATTTATAATGATTTGTTTTTATTTTTATGGTGAATTTTTTTTATGGTGCTTGTATTGGTAACATCTATATAAAAATATCAATGAGACATAATTACTGCCTTCTTCTACGGTCTTGTGTGTTTATTCAGCATAATAATGATTAATAATAGATGTATCTGTCTCTAAACGTATCCACAGTAAAAACCAGCATTTCAGTTTCACCTTCTGACTGAGTCCTCGCTCCCCTTCAGCATTTATTCAGCTTCCCTGACCTCTAGCGGAGATGAACTGCCATAACATATCAATCACTCGATGCGATAGGTTTGGCCCTGATTTGACAAGGATTGTCTCCATACGAGTTCGCGAACACATCCATCACACGTGAGTTAAATTTGTTGTTTTTATTTAAAAACGAAAATTCATTCAGATTTGTTGAAAATAGACATCGGGCAAATTGGAATGTGGTGAAGCTCGCGAACTTGTGACGTGATCCCGCCCTCTCTTTCTGTCTGACATGAAAGTGGGCAGGCGGACTGAGAGAGAGATGCTCAGTCTGGAGTAAACCCTGGAAACAGCAGGAGCCGGGTCATGAGTGCATCTATACACCGTGTGACACAAATGGAGTTACTCTGGGGGATATCTGCTCCTAAAAAGTCTTATTTTTGGATGCATATGGAGATAAATAATACTTTTGCAGCACGGAACCTGATCTTCTGCTGAACAGGTGCGCAAAACTTAAGCCCATCATCGTGCTTTTTCACGCAGAGAGAAAGAAACTTCAGGGTTGGATAAATACGGATAAACACTTATGCTACTTAATTCGAAACCTTTTTATGAAAAACTGATTTTTGCCAAAACTTATAATATGTGATTTAAAAAAAAAACTTGACGAGAAGCCAGAAGAAGCAGATTATGCCACCACAACAGAAAACACAGAAGCCACTGAATTATACGGAGACTGTCGCGTGGAATGCAGATGAAAATATAGAAATGTATTGAAAGTAACTGGCTGTATGATGGAGCGCTTTCAGATTCAGCGGTTCTTCCTGAGGATTTCTCTTCTCTGCACTATCCTATGTGAGTCAAGTAAGTTCTGATATTTTTCACATTTTCTCACAATATTGCTTAAGAAAATAAACCATAGAGACTCGTGGAACTGGTAGCTGGTTTCTAGTCCAAACTGAATATTAATTGTATAAACATGGTTTTGACTGCTCATTTCCAAAAACCACACTGACCTTAATCTGGTTATAGCGGCTTTGATGCTGGTCTAAGTTGGTCTGTCAACTTGAACGAGCTCTGGCCACCCTAAACCAGAATCTTTCTAGAAAGGAGCCTTAAAAATAAGACAGTTTATATTTGATTGTTTTACTTGTGTATTTTAGGGATTTCAAATGTGCATTGATTAATTTGATTTATTCTCACACTGCCTCTGCTTAGCCTAAATATCTCAAGAGTCAAGACATCCAGCTTAATCTGGTTTTTAGTTGGTCACAATAGGATACCAGTTTATCTTAAACCAGCAAACCACCATGAGCTGGTTTAAGATGCAGATGCTTTCACATATTCAGTCAGAGATGTGTAGGCATTAGAATGGCACGCACGATTGCCAGTAAAATATCTCTCCGTGGCCAAGCTGGCGCTTAAATCAAGGCAGATTTATTGGGCTTGCTCATCACTCTGCGTTTACGCTCGCACTCTCCACGAGCGTCTCTTCATTTATGTGTCCGCTCGCTGTCAGCAGCCGCTGGACTCCTGATGAATGAATATCACTGGGGCATCTGACGAGCTTGCAGCTGGATGGACTTTACCGCCGCTATTTGCATCGGATATGCTTAAGAACATTCCGAGCTCTGGATAGTTTCCAGAGGTGAACGGAGATACAAGAAGAAGGTCACCATCCAATTTAAGGGCCGGGGCTTTGATCTAACAGCCTACACGTCGGTGTAGTGAAATACGTCCACCTGCTCTGCTCCTCACAGACTGGAGAACAGATGCGCTGTTATTACTTATCGCTGTTTAAGCGGCTGCAGAACTGAGGCAGACTTCACCGTTCCAAACTGGAACCGAGAACGAGCCTAGAATTCTGATGTTCTTTTACATTATTTACAAAAATTATCACGGTAACCACAGTTTCTGTAGTAGCCTAATATAGTTATTGCTACTTTAGAAAAATCACAGTAATTAATGAATGAAAGGGGTCCTATTATGCTCTTTTACAAAGTCTTTATTTTGTTTTGGGGGTGTACTAGAACATGCTCTCATGCTTGGTGGTTCGAAAATCGCATTATATTTCACATAATTTACATTATTACAAATTACAATACATCTCTCCCTAGCCTGCACAAACTGCTAGATTAGTTCCGGGTTTGATGAAGGCCCGCCTTCCGAAAAACGAAATGTATTGTGATTGGTTAGCTGTCCCAGTGCGTTGTGATTGGCGAACAGTTTAGAAGTACTAGATTGGAGGATGGTCTCAGCAACCTCAGTTGAGAGACCAGAGGCTATGAGTTGTGCCCCCTCGGGAGCCACGCCCACAGCTTCCACAACTCCGAGCGGGGGTGAAAGATCATGCCCGCTGCCAGTGAGAGGAGATCCCTCCTGACGGGAATCCCCCATGGAGAGCCGTTGAGGAGAGAAATCGGGTCAGAGAACTGTACTCGGCCCGGCCAGAACGGGGTTTTAGCAATAGAAGGACCCTTTCCCGGCGCACTCTCTCTAGAACTCCCAGGAGCAGAGCGATCGGGTTGGAAAGGCGTACAGACGAAGCCTCGGCCACGCTTGTACCATAGCATCCAGCCCCAGCGGAGCTGGATGCCTGCCTCGACAGGATGTCTGCTCCTATATTGCCACGAAGGGAAGAACCCGATATTAATACGCTTTGCCCCCAAAGCACATTTCAGGAACTTCCTGTGATGGGGAAGGAGTATGCATCTTCTAGATCGCTCGTGACCACCAGTCCTCGGATCTGGTGTGAGGCACGTGCTTGAAGAGGGCTTTCTGAACTTCAGTCATGTGACTGAGTGGTTCAGTTAGCTTAGATGTAAGAAGGACGCAACCCCTTTCCCAGGAACAATGAAGTACGGCTGTAGAACCCGGACTCTTTGTCTAGAGGAGGGACCACCTCGATAGTCTCCTTCCTCAGGAGAGTGCTCACTTCTTGTTCCATTACCAGAGCCTGCTCGGGACCCACCAGCATGGGAGTGACCCCGTTGAAAGGCGGCGGCAGAGCGCCACATAGCCTTGTTCTAAAGTGTGCATGTCCCATCGAGACACAATTGGCAGTAGTTTCCACGCTGCCGAATAGTCTACTAAGGGAACCAGTCTCTCAAGACTGGCCTCTGGTGTATTTAGAGCTGCTAGCTCGGTGCCCTGGAGCGGAGGACCGGGAGGGGACGGCCGCTCTAGCTGCTCTAGAGACCCTCAAAAAGGGGGGTGGCGAGCCTCTCAGCTCCGCTACGTTTCTGGGCGGAAGAGACTGAGAGAAGTGCCCGCTGGAGACTGCTGCGCCCTGGAACACTGGCAGGGTTAGCCGGCTGATCTCCTGAGGGCACTGAGGCGAGACGCGCACCATGTAATGCGGTGTACCCTGCTCTTCCCCAGAGGGGCCTGCCCTCACCAGTCCTGGGCCGTGGCCAGGACTGCCTCAGAAGCCTCCTTCTGGAAACGACGGTCCTCAGACCCGCGTCATCTCTTAGGAAGACTAAGGAACCAGAGTCTGCTCAGGCAGATCCCAACGAGACACGCTTGGCAGGGGCTCCCAAGCCGCCGGGTGGCCTACTAAGGGAACCAGTCTCTCGAGACTGGTCTCTGGTGTACTTAGAGCGGCTAGCTCGGTGCCCTGAAGCGGGGGACCGGCAGGAGACGGCCGATCTAGCTGCTGTAGAGACCCCCGAAGGGGTGGCGAGCCTCCCAGCTCCGCTACATTTCTGGGCGGAAGAGACTGAGAGAAGCGCTCGCTGGAGACCGCTGCGCCCTGGAACGCTGGCAGGGTTAGCAGACTGATCTCCTGAGGGCACCGAGGAGAGACGGGCACCGTGTAATGCGGTGTACCCCGCTCTTCCCCAGAGGGGCCTGCCCTCACCAGTCCTGGGCCTTGGCATCAGGACTGCCTCAGAAGCCTCCTATTGGAGACGACGGTCCTCAGACCCGCGTCATCTCTTAGGAAGACTAAGGAACCAGAGTCTGCTCAGGCAGATCCCAATGAGACACGCTTGGCAGGGGCTCCCAAGCCGCCGGGTGGCCTACTAAGGGAACCAGTCTCTCAAGACTGGTCTCTGGTATACTTAGAGCGGCTAGCTCGGTGCCCAGAAGCGGGGGACCGGCAGGAGATGGCCGATCTAGCTGCTCTAGAGACCCCCGAAGGGGTGGCGAGCCTCCCAGCTCCGCTACATTTCTGGGCGGAAGAGACTGAGAGAAGCGCTCGCTGGAGACCGCTGCGCCCTGGAACACTGGCAGGGTTAGCAGACTGATCTCCTGAGGGCACTGAGGAGAGACGGGCACCGTGTAATGCGGTGTACACCGCTCTTCCCCAGAGGGGCCTGCCCTCATAAGTCCTGGGCTGTAGCATCAGGACTGCCTTAGAAGCCTCCTATTGGAAACGACGGTCCTCAGACCCGCGTCATCTCTTAGGAAGACTAAAGAACCAGAGTCTGCTCAGGCAGGACCCAATGAGACACGCTTGGCAGGGGCTCCCACACCGCCAGATGACTTGCTAAGGGAACCAGTCTCTTGAGACTGGCCTCTGGTGTACTTAGAGCGGCTAGCTCGATGCCCTGAAGTGGGGGACCGGCAGGGGACGGCCGATCTAGCTGCTCTAGAGACCCCCGAAGGGGTGGCGAGCCTCCCAGCTCCGCTACATTTCTGGGCGGAAGAGACTGAGAGAAGCGCTCGCTGGAGGCCGCTGCGCCCTGGAACACTGGCAGGGTTAGCAGACTGATCTCCTGAGGGCACTGAGGAGAGACGGGCACCGTGTAGTGCGGTGTACACCGCTCTCCCCAGAGGGGCCGCCCTCAAGGCCCTGGGCCATTGGCATCAGGGCGTTCTGGCCGATGACTATCGGTCCGCAGATCCATCTTCGGCCCAGGAGCGTCACTCTGACTCCGATTCTGGCGAGTCGAGAAGTGACATTCCTCGAATAAGGAGCTGGAACACGATGGGGCTGCTTGCCAGCGACCAGCTGACCACCTCAACCTCCTTGGAGGAAGAGAGGTAAACATTGTGCCTCGGCAACACGCGAGCCGCTCGAAACAAAACAAATAAATCTTCTCGGAGAGAAACTGCTGCAGATTAGCGCACTCTCACTCAAGGGGAAGAACTACAGCTTAGGCTTCCCCCCGAGAGAGCGCTAGACCTGGGGATACAGTGGAAATAGGGCGAAACCCATCTCCAACCCGTCCGCCAGATCTATGTGCGATCCCCGTGATCTCAATCGCCGCGGTGCCTCAGCAGTAGCGGGACCGCGAGATCATAGGCGCGGACACACTCCTCGGAGCGTGCCCGGCGGGAGCACAATGCATTGCAGCGGGGAACACACGTTTTATTTGCCCTTCCTTTTTTCTCAAGAGAGCGGTTTGTGCGCTTCTCTTAGGCTCCGCTCCCCAGTATGTGTTTCTCTCTAAGCTTATTTGTTTTTATTCATTCACAACACGCTTGTGCAAACGTACGTTTTGAAAATTCATCGACATCCTCCCTGTCTTCCTCCTCGGAAAAAGACAGACGGAGCGTCGAGCCCTTTCTCTGGGGGGAAGAACCGCGGGGCGGGCTTCCGATCTCAGAAAGCGGGCGCTGGATCTGATGGGAAAGGAAGAAGATAGGGATCGCCCTTCTTAATTCCCTCCATCTAATCCATCTGCGAGCACAGCCACTCACGCTCAGCGGCAGCGGGCAGGTGCTGCGAGGGCGCAGGTGAAAACCCCTCCTCAAAGAGAGTCCCTCCTCCCCCCCCCCGGGAGCGAAGCATACGCAGTGGAAGCCACTCATAATGCGGGCAGTCGGCTCCCTCGAGAGCCGACCCTGCATGCTTCACTCCCAGCCAGACCATCGCAAAAACTGTGTGTATCCCGCTCGTGATATAGCGTGGGCAGGGAGGAACACACAGTCTGTAACGTGATCTACTTTCGCCCTTATTTGCCTTTGATATGTCTGCTTCCTAGTCTTTTCCTTCCTTTTCTTTCTTATTTCCTATCTTTCTTTGACAAACGATAGTAGGAGAACATATACGTGACTGACACACACAGAGAGCTTTGCTGAATGACAAAAAGCTACACGGGCTGCACGTCACACTTTTGAGCTTCCTGGTCATGACGTCACCCGCACCGGTCGGCCGTCAGACTATATATGATCTGATTACACATATGATTCGAGCGGGACAACGCTGGAGGGGAGCTTTAGTGAAAGGTAGCCTTAGTTCCCGGAGGGTGAACTAAATGATTTAGTAGCCACACCCTCATTGTGTGTCGTGTTTAATCTGTGACGGGATGGTTATAGAGTTATGCACTGAAGATTGTAGCGATATACCTGCATAACTATCGAATATTGATAAAGCTGTGCAATAGGTACGTGAGCACTTTTAATGAGTAAAATATTTTTTATTAATACAAATTTAAAAAATATATTTTTTATTTATTAAAGATTATAATAACTACTAAAAATCTAAAATAACCAGGCCTAAGATAGTACAGTGATTCCTGGTTCTTTTTAAATGATTGAGCCGCAAAACCAGTAATTTAATTTGTGCATAATATAGGCTATATAAAAGTATAAATAAAAATTCTGCAGAAAAAAAATACATTTATTGTTTAAATACGCACTAAAGCACATTAATAATAATATTTGCTGTAGGTCAGATTTAATAAATGTTTTAGTAAACAAAAGCATTTAAAATAGGCCTCTATGCAAAAAATAAAATACAAAATAAACACATATATATATATAGGCTATATATATATATTGTTTCAGCAAGTTTTTATTCCATTATCCACACTAAAACCCCAGTTCACGCTGATGGATTATTTTGTATTATTGTCTTATTTGTCACCTTTTTTTTTTAAATAAAAACCATTTGTGGGTTTGTCCTATGTATTGCTGAACTACAGTGAATTATCATCATATTCTACGTTTTTGCTTATCCACGATCCTAAAATAAAGAATATAGGCTACATATAAATATAGACTCATATAGTCTATATAGCTATATAGGCTCACGCGCCCGGACCGAAAGTAACTTCCGGTCTGTGTTTGTATATCGGCTGTTAGTGGCGCCGGCTACAAACACAGTTAAAGTGATTAGTAATAAAGTTGGGCTCAGGTTGTTGTGCTGTGGGATGTGTTTCACAGACATACATTTATTTGTGGCGACCCACCTCAATATCAAAACTTTCAAAATAATCAAAACGAGGCGCAGGTGTTTTTATATCACTGTATTTCTGAAGGAACACTGTCTTTAGAAAATGTTTTAATTTCATCTTGCATGTTGTCTGATAAAGCAGCGTTTGTAAACTCCGTTTACAGCCGTTACCGGCACAAACCTCTAACGTTAACGTTATTTCTCCCGCTTTTAAGCGTCTCCTGCTGGCAGAGAATGAATTTGCATTTTTAATAAGTCCGTCTAAGTAGTTATCGCTGCATCTCAGTCCGTCTGATTTACGAAGCAAACATATTTTGCTTGTTATAAAAAAAAATAATCTACTCCAGAGGGACTTAGCTGTTGTTATTGATTATATTTGGATGTCTACCGGAAGTTAAGTTAAGGCCACAAACACGCGCATGCGCAGTAACGGTTGTTTATGTTGTTGCCGGTGAAACCGTCTATACATCACACAAAACAAATAAATCTCAAACAGTGGATCATTTTTATCAACATCGCCCAGCTAAAACTGCTCAGTCTGCTTCGTGTACAGTGAAAAGTGCAATAATATCTGAATTAATTTAACGTGCTACCCACCTGTTGAGATTGAGGACCACTATTTACGTTCATCACACAGAAACATAATTACTATTTCTCATAGGTAAAGCTATTTAGCATAGGTAGGACTATATCATGGCCACAAATTAAGAATTTGTTCCCCAGACTTAATTCGTGAACCGCTCATATTACACAGCTCTGTTCTGCCGAAGTACTCGGAGATGTCGCCACCAAGCGTTTGATAGGAACTTAACTAATTCGTCATAAGTTTAAAAAACAAACATTTGCTAATTGATTCTAACTAAAATTGCTGTTGTTAGCACTTAATATTTCTGTAGTACAGCAAAACAGCGTAGATCATTCATAAAAATGAATATAAAAGAATGCTTATCCACAAACGTCTACACCAATAAGCTCTGCTGTATTATAATATAAACCAATGAAATTGGGGGTGAGCGGAGCGACACGTCGCCCCACCTTAATGTGTCGCCCCACCCCATTGTCCAGGGTGCACTCTGGAGCTACTCGAGTCAATGGGTTGATACTTTCTTTTATAAAGATACTTTCATGTTTTATTCATAAAGCACACCAGTTACACCACACTCGTGATTTTTTTTAAGCTGTTACATTTCTTTAAAAAGACGGTTGCTAACAAGTTGCTAAATGGGACTACAGGTGCTGTCAGAGACATTCAACGTCATGACGCCAAACAGTTTATCAATTTACAGTATTTTCCAGTTGTAGTATCATTTGTAATACAATTCATTTTAGAATAATCAATGAATAGTTTCCCGCATTTTATATTGTTGTTCGACAATATATAATTTTTTTTGCTTTGCCCTGAAATGCGACACAAGTTTTCAGGTGGAAGATGCTCGTTTTATCGCTTACTAATGCAGAGACTCTTGGTTCGTACCATAAGGTAAACTCATATTACGATTATTACATGTAAACATCATATTTGCCAGCTTTACTTGGTAAAAGTGAAACTTTAATGATGCATAGTGCTTAAAGCCAAGTTAAAATGAAATGTTTACGGCCACTTGAAGCTGTTAGAAATCATATAGGTTGAGGTTTTCCTAGAAGCAAGGATAAAATAACATATTTTGTACCCACCCTAACAAAATGAGCTGAAATGTGGTGCTTAGATCACTAAAATAAGTTTAATCTTACCAGATCCAAAATCACTCACTCTGCTGTTATTTAAAAGATTGAATATGCGGCGATACATTTTTTTATTTATATTAATCAAGGAATTATTGACTTTTAATGCACCTTATTTCGAAATGTACAGAAATACGTGCTTTCATATGTCCTTCTGTTATGATTATTTAATTTGGTCACTATACTATTTATAAATAATGTCTCATTTCAGTTTTAGTTTGGCTCTAGTTTTGTATTTATTCCAGTTTATATGAAACGGTTCATGTAGCGTGGATTAAAATTAATATACAGAGTAAATCCTTTTCACTGAACATGTTAAACATAAGTTTGAGAAAGTTGTCGACAGTGCGGTGCTGGTGATGGTGAAGGCGAGCGACCGTGGTGCGGTAGTTCGTTTATAGCCTAAGTTTAGCTTTTCAGTTCTGGCGCTTTTATTTAGGCTTCAAAATTCGTCAAAGTTACATTTTTTTTGTGAAGATTATCTTGATGGACAAAACATGTAAGTTTCATGAACTATGATTGAACACAGAGCTGATGTTTTGAGATTATCCAAAAGCCTATGGAAAAATCCTATTGGCTTTTGTCGCAGGAACCAGTTTCATGCTAACAGCCGATCCGCCTACAGAGTGACGTCATAGTTCCCCACTCTATTGCTGACACACTTGCTCTATATTAGTAGTCTCCTCACAATTGTCTCTCCTGCACAATACATTAACATTTGAGCAGTCTCTCTTAGATTTCTGCTTGAAATTACTTTTGAAGTTATAAATTATGCCCCAAGTTTTAAATTATTATTTATCACAATGAAAACAAAAAAAGAAAACAAATAGGATGTTGCTTTCTGTCATTTGAGTTTCCTTTCTGTGAACAAATTAAGCGTGTCACACAAATTAATTGAAACTCATCAAATATAGACTGTTACGGGTCGCACTGTTTATCCCTTGTTTATCTGTAACTAAATCAAGTATATTTCAAGATTGTATTCCTTGTGTGTGTATATATATATATATATATATATATATATATATATATATATATATATCTGTGTGTGTGTGTACTGCAGATGTGTGTATATATATATATAAATAAAATAATGTAATAATATTTAGTATATTCACATCTAGGTGGAAAAAATAGTAATTTGTGCTAGTGATATAATAAATGAAAAGAAACCGAGCATAGTAGATTTTATTTTTTTTGTACTGAAATCGTATCGAACCGTGACTCCCGAACCAAGGTATGTACCGAACCGTGACATCTGTGTACCGTGCCAACCCTAATATATATATATATATATATATATATAAAGATAAATATTTTTCTACACATGAAATATGAAAGCAAATAGACCTATAATTATGAAGATATGTTTTCTGGATATGTTTGATGCAGCTCATGGTATTTTTTTAACAATAAAGGATGTTTATGACACAAGCAGTTATCGATCAGTCCATTATAAAACATACAAAGAGTGCATGTCTGCCTATTATAGAATCAAAAATCCATTTTAGATCACAATCGAGAGTTATTACAAGCACTCAATGACGATTTAAAGTGGGTTTTGTGCGAAAATGTTAATAATCACATTATTTTCAATATAGCTTGATGCTAATGGTACCTCTAATTATTTCAGATGCATTCTTGTAAGCATTATGGATATTTTGTGTTTCTGATGAAGAAACACAAGTTATTTATCTTAATTTAATGATGTATATTGAGCAGCGGACATTGTAAACCACACGAGATACATACGCTACATGAAGAAAAATGCATTGTTGGTCGGCGCCACCTAGCGTGCAGGCGTGAATTAGCAGAAGTCGAACATTCGTTTCGAGCTCGTTGTGAATCAACATTTGCGGCCGATTCGCCTCGCTTTTTCGCATCGCGCTCAGTGTGGAAAGACCTTTACACTATTTGTGGCGGCATATATATGCAAAGTAATTATCTGCTAGCAGGAGGCGCTGTTGGAGCGGGAGAGCTCGAGGTTTCCCCGGTAACGCTGTACACAAAACAGAGCTCTGCTCACAAACGCTGCTTTATCAGACATACATGCAAGACAAAATGAAAATGACATTCAAAGTTTTCTGAAGACAGTAATTTTCCATCAGAAATACAGTGATATAAAACACCAGCAATGTGTTTTGGTTTTGGAACGTGCAGAGCTCAACCAAGCGTTCTTCCCACCCGCCAACCATTTGAATTTCCGTAGGTGGGATTTAACTTTGTGATGTCACAAATACAGGAAAACAACTTTGTAGTCCAAATGAGCCATTCGTTGTAGTTCTTGAAAAGTTTTTTTTTAAACAAAATATCTCCTTTTGGAGTGGAAAATATCTAATTTTTATGCCCAAACATACACACTACACACTGACTAAAATTCAAAAAGTGAAAAAGCGGATTTAACTTTGGACCCCTTTAAAATGTCACAAATACAGGAAAACAACTTTGTAGTCCAAACGAGCCATACATGTATATGTATAGTTCTTGAAAAGTTTTTTTTTTAAACAAAACATCTCCTTTTGGAGTGGAAGTCACTTTGGATAAAAGTGTCTGCAAATTTTTATGCCCAAACATACACACTACACACTAAATGTGAATGTAAATTCAAAAATTTTTGAAAAAGAATAAAACTTTAATAGGACCCTTTTAAAAAGCCTACAACTTTTGTTACATTATGTGTAAGCCTGAATGCACTGTAAGTCACTTTGGATAAAAGTGTCTGCTAAATGCATAAATGTAAATAAAGAAAACATTTTTAGAGTTATAAATCTTTTATTAATATAAAAATAAAGTTTTATATAAAAAGTTCGCTGCACTTTAAATTTAATTACAGATAAAGACAATTAGACAGTCACCTTAGAAACTCATCAAATTAAAACCTTTTTGCAGTGTAAAAGAAGGTTTATCAACCTTCCATCATTTTGTTTATTTTGTTTAAAATAAATTAATAATGATAATAATATTAATAATAATAGACTAGCTCTTTAAGAAAACTCCACATTTGCAACAGTACAATTGTTTTTTTCATCTAAATGTTTTTTTATGTTTTATTAAACATTTTATTCAAGTGAAAAGTTTAATTAAGAAAATAAAATATTATTAATAATAATGCAAATCTATTGTGAAGAAATAGAAAACATATTTTCTCTAATTAAACGATATTGTCTGTTGGTTAATGAACACTTTTTATTTTATTTCAAGGTATAAATTACTTTACAATACATCATCACTACTATTTTTTTTTCTTTTTCTAAAAATACCAAATTCCTATACTTAGAATAATAATCACTTTGAACTGCATGGCCTGGCCATAATATGCTTAAAAAAGCAAGAAATGTGCCAGAGGTGAGAACATATTTTCCTCTGCTGACTGTAGTCGGTGCTGTGCTTGGGTTTCATATCATGTCCCACTGTGCTAATGCCCTGTGGTGCAGACCCTAAATCTGACTTGTTAATGACATGTTGTCACTCGCCCAGAGTGTGACTCATTGTGCCAGTAGGACCCAAGGGAGCTCAGTTCTCCACACAGCAAATGACTGCTCTCAAATAGCAGGCCTGACACATACTATGTGCAAACACTGTCCTCAGGGTTCTGTGTTAATGCCTCCTCAGCTCAGAGATGAGACCTGAGGGGGTCAGCTTAATGGTGTCTAGCCTCTGTCCTGCATAGGTGTCAACCAAAGGTGCAAAGATTACAGGACATCTCCCCTTGGAAAAAGAAAAAGAATAAAATCAGTCATCATTCCGTTACCCACACTGGCCCACGTATCATTAAAAAATGTTGGCTTCACACATATCAGGTGTTTCAAGCAATGTTCTTGAGAGCATTTTTTCCCTCAGTATATACAGGTAAGTCCAAATGAAAACTTAAATTGAGAACATATTATAAGTAGTATTAATAAAAATCAAACGTACTATATTCATCATGTGGTCACTGTCACGTGATTTCGCACGTACTAGTAGTACTCACTGAATCTGAATATGCCTTTCATTCAATATAGTATACGAAAAACAGTATGCCAAAAGAAAATATGGCATAAGCCTGCTCTAACCCAATCTCATGAATGTGCATTTCAATGGCACAATTAGGTGGCTCAACATGCAAAATACTTTGCGTGCAATTAATAGTCCGAATCCGGCATGAGCTCACGCCCATCACCACATCTCTTGCATCACACTACAGCTGCACCAAGGATGCAATTTCCTACATTGCACTAATCAAATCTGTCAATCACACAGCTGTCACCAATCACTCTTTGGTTTTTTCCGTGCACGCTTTATGATTTATGCAATTGGTTTAGGACATATTATATTAGGACTTCTTAGTGTGGGGTAGGTATCATATGCATGCAAAAACTGCGTATTATATGCACGTCAAACAAGTCAGTTTCTGCATATAAATATAGCATGTAAAATAAAATATGATATTTTTTTAAACGTGCTATTGTTATGCATTTTCATGAAACCGGGCTCGCCAGTCAGTTTGTTGTTGTTTTTTTTTTTTGTTTTTTTATATATACTACTTATAAAGACAAAATCTAAATTGACAATTTTTATATGATCTTTAATCAAAGTAAATAGACTGGCGTTTTGAATGATACATAATATTGTTTTGTTGTTCACTGCTTGTGATTAACTTTCAGCTTCACATTACCCACAGAAGAGCTACTCTCTTTTTGCACTCTCACATTAACAACATTTTGTTATTTTGGATAAAAAGTTATGTAATGTAGCTTTGAGCACTACGTTAAAAAAACAGTAGGCTATGTGTAATGGGTCCCACTCGCCTGCTCCGATCGAGTCTTGAACCCAGGACTCCGGCGTGAGAAGTGGGCAAACTGACAAGGAGGCTAAAGACTTCAGCCACTAGCGTAAGTCGCTAGTGCGTTTCTTGAGATCAGGGAAGTGAGGTTTACCTGCACAGTACCTACGAGCTGGCCTCCGTTACATATGTAGTATCCTACAAAGTGAAGTGACGTGACATATGTCCAAGTATGGTTGACCCATACTCAGAATTTGTGCTCTGCAATTAACCCATCCAAAGTGCACACACACAGCAGTAAACACACACACACCATGAACACACACCCGGAGCAGTGGGCAGCCATTTATGCTAAGTGGGCAGCCATTCTAATGGCGTTGATGAGCGCTCTAAATGCAAGCATGCAACAATCAGGCAGCAATTGACAGCGCTATGATCCAATGGCATACAGGCATCGTCAGATTGACAGTACTCTAGCCCAATGATGTTGGGGATCCAGTGGGGGCGGCACTCATATTTCAGGGTGACCGTGCCACTTTTTATCACAACCCTGCTAAAATGTAGAGCCAGTACGTATACTTTTGGCGCCCCTTTCAGCTGGTGGTACCCTAGGCGACCGCCTAACTCGCCTATGCCTAGAAACAGTACTGCTGCGACGCTTGGTTATTTTCACAGCTAGAACATGACGGCTGCGCAAATGGATTTTTAAATGCCAGTAGTCACAGTTTTTAATGTAGTTCTTATTTTGTTTTTTACATTTCTGGTATATAAATAAAAATACAGAATACATAATTGAAATGCGGGACAAACCTCCCAATTTCGGGACTGTCCTGCAAACTGTGGGATGGGTGGTCACCAGGGGTGGACTTAGCCATTAGGCAAAGGTAGGCGACTGCCTTGGGCCCCCAAAAGCCAAGGGCCCCCTAAAATGCTTTTCATATACAAGATGCGCATTGAGCGCGGACACGCGAACGGTAGCGCTTTACGTGTTTACAACCGTCTGCATGTCCGAGTTGAACGTGCTTCTTTTGTATCCTGCTTGTAGCAAATTGAAAATAGTATGCATCTGAAGATGCTGCCTGCCGCGAGAGCGCGAGGTCTCTCTTTCCCAGCATGCACACAGCTCTCTCTCGTTTGTTCTGTTCCACGAGCGGCTGAAAGGAGCTGCGCTTTCCGCTTTCAGTTAAAAGCTTTGTCGCTTCTCTAATTTTACATGCAAGTATAGCTGAAATCACAGCACAGCTATTGTCTTTATCTTATGTGTAGCCTATTTGATTTTATCAGACGACGACTCGATTATAAATCAGGATTTTTTGTGCAGATTAACGTTTTGGAAGTGAGAGCTGAATGTAGTCTTAATGAGTCGAGTTTCAGTCACTATTTCATATTCATTCCGTTTTCTGACAATAGAAACAGAAAAATATACCAATGAAAACAGTTTTATTGAGAATTTAGCCGCATCAAAAATGCAGTATGTGGGCACAGAGAGGCAAACAAATGCAATAATAAATAATAACTATAAATTTGTCCTGTTCAGAAGAAGAGCATGCCGAAAATGTAAACCTCAGTCATGCAAAGAAAGAGCGAAAATGTTTCTTTTTTTATTTCTACTAGACATGAACTAAGTTAAAAATTGCTTTGTGTCATGTAATGTTGTTTTCTTTGAAAATTGTCTACTGCTGTTTCTTTTTTTATTTCTCAACTAGACATGAACAAGTTCTTTGAAAAACATATATGATCTTTGAAAACCACTCGTCATGCTCTGTGTTTGGTTTCACTAATAAAAACATATATTGCATAAAGCATCCAGATTTGTCCATGCCTATGTGATTAGAGTATAAAAAACATGATAAAGTATTAATTTAGTACATTTAGAACAAATAAAATGTGTGATTAAGTGGTGATTATTTGCGAGTTAACTCATGACAATCATGCGATTAATCACGTTTAAATTATTTAATCGATTGACAGCCTAGTAGAAAATTAATGTAGGCTAGTAGAAAATTTAACTCATCAGTGGATTTCCTTGTCAATATAGGCTATATTTTACACACTTTTCTCATTCTCACTAATTCAAGTTTTTTATAAGAATTAACCTCTGAAGGGAACCAATTGTCTTCAGAAAAGTTTGGATGGCATTTCCATTTTACATGATAAAGTATAATTTATGAGCTGAGCACTGCTTTATTTACAGCCGTTACCGCTATATTTCTGATACCTCCTACTGGCAGAAAATGAATGTGCCAATTTCAATAATCCAGTCTGTTTTTGTTCAGACCAATGCGAAAATCCACTCACATAAACCCGTTTTAAATATCATAATTTATACTTCTGACTCATCCCTTTACTTTAAAAAAATGGTTTAAAGGTTCAATTGTGAGGTTTATCATTTTATAATTTATTTAGTTTTTTGTAAAAACTTGTATCTCAATGGTAAATCAAATGCTATTTCGTGGTCTACAATATGAAATAGTAAAAGTGTCTTCTAAATGAATAAATGTAAATGTAAATGAAAGAATCCCATTATAACATGTACATGAAAAATTTAGTAACATTGAACACAACTATGGAGCACCATTGTGCAGCAGCAAGCATCACGACAAAAAAGGAACCTCAAGGTTGATCTAGGTAAATGAGTGCAAATGTATAGGGCCCAATTCCTATATTTGCCTGGGGCCCCAATTCACTAAATCCGCCCCTGGTGGTCACCTTAGTCTGAGGACGTGAACTGCTCCTACAAGAACATCACGTGTTGTCATCTCAAAATTACTGTAATTACAATATGGCGTGAAGGCAGCACAACTCTCAGAACATTCCGAGTTTACAAGTTGTAATTAACCATTGAGTGCTTTGGCGTTGATAGTGTTGACATAGAAACACATAATTTAGATAGAGTAGAATGTCATGTGTTGTCATCTCGAAATTAGGCAACGACACAGCATGAATGCATCATAGCCGTGTGGAATAATTTGCCTGGAAACATTTTTGAGCAAATCCATTACAGTCGACAGCTGAGAAGTGATGATGCGTGTACGGTGTAATTATATATGATTAAAGACATGAATCGGAGTTAATCCCCTGATGAAGCGCTTTAATACTGTATGTTTTAGTATTTAACATGCAAATAGTGCGGTCAGTGAGTGAGCCAAATTAATAGACTCTCTTTCCCATTAGTTCATTTAAGTATTTAAACTCTAGATCTGTAAATTCACACACTTTCTTAATAATTTGTCATGCTACACTCAAATCTATAAGAAAACTTACAAATAAGCTGAGCGTGCGAAACCGCAAATCTGTTGCAGACCCTGCCCTGGAGGTCCACTCAATAGATAAGAAATTGTCTTTAAAAAAAATTAGGATAGAATAATTAAGTCTTCTGTGTTGTCTTTATTAAGACTATAGCATTCAACGCCATAAAACAAATGCAGCAACAATAATAAATGTATATAATATACATATAAATAAACAAACACACAAATAAGTACTAAAAACATGTACTCCACTCAAATGAAACGTTACTCATGTGAGAATTACTCGGGAACCTTTTACACTGTTACAAGAATATTAATACATGTATAAAAATACTTTTTAACTTTTTATGAACTTGACCACTTTGCTCAATTTATTGTCATTCACTAATAGACTAGCACTCTTAAAATGTAAACCGCTCACTGGCGAACTCCTATATGGCATAACATCCATTTAAAAAATATTATTAAGATTATAACAATCTGAATGTTTGGCACTTCAGTAATGAACCAAGTTCTCTATAAGATGATGTAATTTACTTTACGACTGCCATTTATATGCCAAGTTGTGGATAGGACAGTAGAACAATAATTTAAAATGCCTCCAATTTCTCATTATCATATGTTTTAATCTGAAAAGAGCTTTATAGAAGTTGATAGACTGGATATACAGCATGTAAATTATTTCTGTATATGCTAAGTCTAAGCATATAAAATATATATTCTGTCCACCAAACAGTATCAGCATTAGATGATCAAAAATCTTAAGATATCTTATCACATTTTATTTGTGAAATCTAGTACAAGTCTTAGCTGTTTGAATTTAATGTCTTCTTTTCCACTTGCAGTCTCTTGTTGCGAGAAGACTCATTCACACGCTGAAGATGAACTCTTCAAAAAGCTCTTTGATGGCTACTACAAGTGGTCAAGACCTGTACCAAACACCTCTGATGTTGTCATTGTCAAGTTTGGTTTATCTATTGCCCAGCTGATTGATGTGGTAAGTTCAATTAACTATTTTCGATTCAAATATATTTTAAATATATTTGTAGTATTAAAATGTATTCCTGTGATAGCAAAGCTAAATTTTCAGCACCATTACTTCAGCCTTCAGTGTCACATGATCCTTCATTTGACCATTGTTTTTATTTTGTTTATGCTTTTACTGTTACTGCTGTTATAAAATTAACTACTAATACTTTGTCAGATTGCAATGGAGATAAATGCAAGACAATGTCTAAGAAAAGTTCAAAAACAAATTTCCCTTTGTCCTGTTAGGTTACACACATTCAGACTGCTATTCATTTCAAACCTTTAAAAAAATCATAAACAAGATGAAGCCTACACTTCATGTGCATCTTAGAACAGGAGAGCGCCAGGCTGTTTTGGCCCAGGGTTATCTAAAACTTAGCATACTTACAAAAACAATAAACAAAATGCCAGACATTTAAAAAAAATGTGTTTACAGATGTGCTGAAAGACAGTAACGTCAACCTCCTACTGTATATTGCCATGTTAAGGGCCCTAAAACCTTAGAATCTTGATTAATTAGGGTACATGGTCCTTGAAGGCTCCAAGTCCATCAGAAGATTAAAATTATAAGGTGTTTGTGACACTTCTGAACCTAAAGCTTTCTGCTGGAGCAAACCCAGCATCATGACTCATCTAATACCCACTATCCTTCCTTATTTTTCTCCTCCACAGGACGAGAAGAATCAGATGATGACAACAAATGTCTGGCTAAAGCAGGTGTGTGCAGCATGAAAGTTAGTATATGGATAGAGAAAATAAATTGGAATGATCTGGCACTGTGAATTAGAGCAAAGTAATTTATCAATAATAATAATCAAAATAAAATTGGCAAATAAGTATAATGGTGGCAGACTTATTGTAGTGATTTAGTTTTTAATTTCCTGAACATTTGTGGCCTCTCGCTCAGGAGTGGAATGACTATAAACTACGCTGGAAGCCTTCAGACTACGACAATGTGACTTCTATCAGGGTTCCGTCAGAACTAATCTGGGTCCCGGATATAGTTTTGTACAACAAGTGAGTAACAATTTATCTGAGTTAAACAACACCCATAAACCCCCACGAGTTAAAAGCAAAGAAATCAAGCCAGAGCATAAGATGTTAACTGTGTAGTGCTGTGTAGACTGTTTTAAATGCAGAGTTGGTTCTCAGAAGCGCACAAGCAGTGACATGATCAATAAGGTGTACTGTATGCAATACCATGCCATAGGAGCTGCACTGAAATGAACTCACACACTTTCAAACTTTTTTGTATGTGTAGGGTGTGGGTGATATACTGGTACAATTAACTGGTAGAAATTTGTCAACCGGTAGACATTTTGGACTATCACCTTTATCATGTGTAACCGAGTGGTAAAAAGTATAAAAGTTTGTTTCTCCCTTTGCATCATTAAACGTATTTTATGTTTATTTGCTGTTTTCTGTAAATTAGTAAGTAAAAAGAAACAGTGAAATCATTTTCCTTGAATCGTCTGAGCAATTACGCATGAGAAATGCGCATGCGCTGTCGTCCTCAGACATTTTGAGTGATGCACAGCGAGCAGTGCGAGGGAGACGCACTCTCTCCGTAATCGGTGACAGGTTTAAGACCATCCAATGTGTACAGCCTTATGTTGAGGATTTCAGCCCTTATAAAGTGAATGTGAGGTCTGAAATAAGAGCTCATCTTTGATATTCCCACTGCCGTATTCTGCCGTATTTTGCTGTATAGTAGCCTACAGTGTAATTCCGCATGCATTTTTGTGGGGTAATTTAATGGAAGTGTATCACAAAATTTCGTTGTTGTAGTATTTTCTGTTTGCATTTTTGTGCCACAGCTGTAGTTTTGAAGTGCCGTGTTTTGATGGTTAAGAGCTTTGTTTTAGCTTGAATGCAACCAGACTACAAAGGCATGTAGTACATAGGGGGTAATTATACACTGGAAAATATAGAGCTGTGAGATTTAAATTGCATCCCAAGCTCTGTGTATCCTTTTCTGTTTTGTTTTGTTTTGTTTCTTTTATTTTTGATAACTGCCGACCATAAGAAATCTGTTTTACTTTTTTCTCCCTTTCTGGTCTATTTTGTGAAAGCTGTGAGCCGGAACTGTTCTTGTACATTTTTGGAAAACTTTTCAGAACAAATCATTCTTTTGAAAATATTAAATGAATAAACTACAAAGAAAGTGAAACCTGTTAAATGTGTTCCTGGCGGTAAATCAAAATCCCCGGTTCCACACATGGTTACACCTTCACAAGATGTTGCTGTGGTCCGTGGACACGAAAATGTATCATTTGCACACGTTTTTAAGTATTTCGGTTTAAAAACACTTGTATGTGTCAAATGCCTCCTGTGCAAGTATCCTCCTAAACACAGTAATTTACGTCTTAAGTGAAAGCAAACAGCTGAGAAAGAAAACATGTCTAACAGTATCCAGGAAGCTCTTAAAGTGACAGCAGTCTAATATTCTTGTTGTCTGTCATTCATGGGAATCAAACAGAAAAGAGAAAGATCTCACTGCTTTTGACTAAATCACATTGTAACTATAATAATAAGATATATATATATATACACACATACACATACTCACTGGCCACTTTATTAGGTACACCTTGCTAGTACCGGGTTGGACCCCTTTTTGCCTTCAGAACTGCCTTAATTCTTCGTGGCATAGATTCAACAAGGTGTTGGAAACATTCCTCAGAGATTTTGGTCCATATTGACATGATAGCATCACGCAGTTGCTGCAGATTTGTCGGCTGCACATCCATGATGCGAATCTCCCGTTCCACCACATCCCAAAGGTGCTCTATTGGATTGAGATCTGGTGACTGTGGAGGCCATTTGAGTAAAGTGAACTCATTGTCATGTTCAAGAAACCAGTCTGAGATGATTTGAGCTTTGTGACATGGTGCATTATCCTGCTGGAAGTAGCCATCAGAAGATGGGTACACTGTAGTCATAAAGGGATGGACATGGTCAGCAACAATACTCAGGTAGGCTGTGGCGTTTAAACGGTGCTCAATTGGTACTAAGGGGCCCAAAGTGTGCCAAGAAAATATCCCCCACACCATTACACCACCACCAGCCTGAACCGTTGAGACAAGGCAGGATGGATCCATGCTTTCATGTTCTTTACGCCAAATTCTGACCCTACCATCTGAATATCGCAGCAGAAATCGAGACTCATCAGACCAGGCAACTTTTTTCCAATCTTCTATTGTCCAATTTTTGTGAGCCTGTGTGAATTGTAGCCTCCGTTTCCTGTTCTTAGCTGACAGGAGCGGCACCCGGTGTGGTCTTCTGCTGCTGTAGCCCATCTGCTTCAGGGTTCGACGTGTTGTGCGTTCAGAGATGGTATTCTGCATACCTTGGTTGTAACGAGAGGTTATTTGAGTTACTGCTGCCTTTCTATCATCTTTAACCAGGCTGCCCATTCTCCTCTGACATCAACAAGGCACTGGAAATTGTCTATTTTTCGGACCATTCTCTGTAAACCCTAGAGATGGTTGTGTGTGAAAATCCCAGTAGATCAGCAGTTTTTGAAATACTCAGAACAGCCCGTCTGGCACCAACAACCGTTCCACGTTCAAAGTCACTTAAATCCCCTTTCTTCCCCATTCTGATGCTCGGTTTTAACTTCAGCAAGTCGTCTTCACCACATCTAGATGCCTAAATGCATTGAGTTGCTGTCATGCGATTGGCTGATTAGCAATTTGTGTTACCAAGCAATTGAACAGGTGTACCTAATAAAGTGGCCGGTGAGTGTATAATTTACACAGTCAAGAATATGCAGTGTATATATTAATTTGTTTACTTTATTCAATGTATGTAGCATTTATTATTTATTTGTTGTACCATAGCTTTTTTGTCCTATTGCTTTTGATTAGTTTCTTATTCTTAATATTTAATCTCTGACTGTTTACTTGTCTTTAGTGAGCTTGAGTATTTTGTTGGTGTTTTCTAGTATGTTTTTTTGTGATATTGACACTATTGAAAATAATTACAAATGTCTATGGTATCAAATATTTTGATATCATGACCTTATTTAAAGTAAAAATAACTAAATTGTTTGTGATATATATTGTTAGCGTGAAATAAAATTACTCATATCGTTATATGAGGTTTTGGTCATATCGCCCACTCTAAGGCTTTATTAAAACATTTATTTATCTTTTGTGTATATCCAAAATGTGTATAACCAAACTGTGCTCATTTAATGTAGTATTAAAATATAAAATATATAATATACATAAATATAGTATTAAAACAACATATTCATTGTTACAGTCAGTGTAACAGCAACCATGCACGTTTTAATTGCTTTGAAGCAAATATTCAAATGTGTGAAAATTGATTTTGCTGAATTGTTTGATGCATGATGCATGACATCTGATCAAATGAATGTTGTTGTCCCCTTCAGTGCAGACGGGGAGTTTGCGGTGACCCACATGACCAAAGCCCACCTCTTCCACACAGGTAAAGTGCGCTGGGTTCCACCTGCCATCTACAAGAGCTCATGCAGCATCGATGTCACCTTCTTCCCCTTTGACCAGCAGAACTGCAAGATGAAATTCGGCTCGTGGACTTACGACAAAGCCAAGATTGACCTGGAGCGCATCGAGAACACAGTCGACTTGAAAGATTACTGGGAGAGTGGCGAGTGGGCCATCATCAATGCTATCGGCACTTACAACACCAAGAAGTACGACTGCTGCCATGAGATCTACCCAGATATCACCTACTTCTTCATCATCCGCCGTCTGCCGCTCTTCTACACCATAAACCTCATCATCCCCTGCCTGCTCATCTCCTGCCTGACCGTGCTGGTCTTCTACCTCCCGTCAGATTGTGGTGAGAAGATCACGCTATGTATCTCAGTCCTCCTCTCGCTCACCGTCTTCCTGCTGCTCATCACAGAAATCATCCCCTCCACCTCGCTTGTGATCCCGCTCATTGGCGAATACCTCCTCTTCATTATGATCTTCGTCACCTTGTCTATCGTCATCACCGTCTTTGTGCTTAACGTCCACCACCGCTCGCCCAGCACTCATAAGATGCCCCATTGGGTTCACTCAGTCTTCTTGGATTTGATCCCACGGTGGTTGTTTATGCGTAGACCTGCACCGGACAGCCGTCGCAGGCAGAAACTCCTCCTCCTGCAGCGGCAGGGCCAAGGAATGACGTCACGGGTGCTTGCACCGGCAAACGCAACCCCCAGTACATCTACCAGCTGGTTCAGAGGGGAGGACGAGTCCCGCAGACGCTTCTGTTATAAGGACTTAGAACTGGGAACGCTGTCCTCGGCGATCTCGCTTTCACTCCAAACCCCTTCGCCCTGCCCTCTCGCCTCGACTCCACCTCCTCTACAGAAATGTGTCCCCTCCTCTAGACTGGAGTTGGGCCTGGCTTCCAGGCAGCTTGGTGGAAGAGTTAATGTCACAAAGCGGCCTGACAACATGATGCCAGACAACCCAGGGTTCCCTCTGTCCCCCAGTGTCCTGCAAGCTCTGGAGGGGGTTCACTACATAGCAGACCACCTGAGAGCAGAAGATGCTGACTTTAGTGTAAGTTTCTTTCAAATTCTCTAACATGAAATAAAAAAGTACTGTATTTACACTACTGTTCAAATGTTTGGGGTCAAGCACACAGGCTGCATTTATTTGATCAAAATACAGTAAAAACAGCAATTTTCTCAAATAAATTACAATTTAAAATAACTTTTCTATTTTGTTTTAAAATTTCATTTATTCCTGCCGGCAAAGCTAAATTTTCAGCAGCCATTACTCCAGTCTTCAGTGTCACATGATCCTTTAGAAATCATTCTAATATGCTCATCTAATGCTCAAGAAACATTTTTATTATCAAAGTTGAAAACAGATGTGATATTTTTGTGAAAACTGACATTTTTCAGGAATCTTTGATACATATAAGTTATTTGAAATAGAAATCTTTTGTAATATTCTAAATGTCTTTACTGAGATTTTTAATCCATTTAATGCGACTTATAAGTGTTAATTACCTTAAAAAGAAAAACATATTGATAAGCTCAAATTTGGCACAGAACTACAGCCTGTTCAGAACAATTTTCAACCTTCGAGCAATGATTTGTCAAGCCAATGTCAAAGTTTACGACAAACTTTTATTAAAAACTAATAAGAGAGACACAAATAAAAGAAGTTTGTCTATGAAAACACTTGTATTTGAATGTATAACCATAAATATTATTGTGAAAATTAAAAATTCCAACTGGATAAGAGACAGTGACTTTCTGTAACTGCATGACTACACAAAACTACTGAGGTTGTTATTTATAATTTCTTGTTCCTCTTCATAGTAAAAAACTGCACTCTAAAGAGATAGAGACAAAGTGGTTTGTGGGTATATATTTGAGTCTGTCTTGGTACCACCCTTCTGATATGACTTAAAGGGATAGTTTTGTTATAAACTAGTTTTCTAGTTACATGTTGTTTTGCTGCTATAATAATCCACTCGATTCTCTTACGTCTTCACACAGGTAAAAGAGGACTGGAAGTATGTTGCTATGGTAATAGACAGAATCTTCCTATGGATGTTCATCATAGTTTGTTTGCTGGGCACAATCGGACTCTTTCTCCCGCCCTGGCTCGCAGGCATGATCTAGAAAACACACTAGTGAGTATATTATATGAACAATAAGGACTTCTAATGTTTAGGCTTCCACAGGAAGAACCAGCATCAGGACACAACGCCCCTTCTAGCAGGGAACATCACGCATGAGATTGCGTGCTGAGATTTTCCAGATGCATGTTTGACATCAGGATTGTGGCATCAAAAACCTGACATTTACTTGAGAGGAAAGCCACAAATTAAAGAAACTTGTCTATGAAAACGCTTGTATTTGAATGTATAACCTTAAATATTATTGTAAAAATGTAAAGTGCCAACTGGAAGGAACTACACAAATTTAACTGATTACACAAATAAAAGCACGGAGGTTGCTATTTCTCATGTCTTGTTACTCTTCATATCAAAGAGTGCACACTAAAGAGATGAGACAACGTGGTTTGTGGGTATGTGTGTGTGTTGACTCTGTCTTGGTACCAACCCTCCTGATATAATTTAAAGGGATGTTTTACAAAAAATAAATTTACAGTATTTCAATTGAAATTTAATTTAATTCAAAAAATGTCATTTACAGTACTTACTCGTGTCTTTACAGAATGGCTTGTCTTCTGTAAAACATGAACAAGATTTTTTCAGAATGATTTTTTTTCATACAGTTGAAGTCACCAAAACCAATGTTCTTCAAAACCTCTTTTATTCTCCAAAGAATTTAATACAGAGATGGAATGGCATGAGGGAGACTAAATGATGACAGCATATTCATTTTGGAGGAAATTTCCCCTTTAATACAGACACAGATATAAAGACTTATATCCGTTATGTCTCTCTTGTTCTGTGGTGTATTTGGAAGTCACGTTTACAAGTAACAATACCTTTTAATGTTGTTTGGAAGCATAAAAAGCATATTTGTGCACTATGTGAATCTCTTACATTGTTTTGGTCTACAATATAAACACATTTAATAAGACAACATGTCCAGATGAATGTTGGGTCGTGTACCATAGATAGAGGATTCAGCAAGCTATGTTATTAACATTTGTACAAGACTTTTCTCAAAAGAAAATCTAGAATCAAAGTAAACAAAAATGCTTAGTGGGTATTCCAGAAAGTAGGTTAAGTATAGTTCATGGATACGTGAATGACCTCAACTTTCAGTTCCAAAACCAGGTAACTGTCAGGTTATGTAAGTAGCTATTACAACAAATTCTCTGAACATAATGCTGTCGAGCTTATAATATAAGGTACGGTTATTATTTAAGAGGTATTCAGCACTTAAGTTCACTATTGATGAGGCGCCAGTGACAAACGTTTTAAAGCACTATTATAACATAAAGCAAAATTAATTTTATTTTACTCAAATTTATTCCCATTACACATTGTGAATATGCATTCAAAAGGTGTTTTTTTTTTCCTACAGGATATTTTTATAATGTATTTTTATTATAAAAATACCACACATACACCACACGTTGAAAGAAAATGACTAAAAGCAAACTGCAAGCACAATTTAGTTTTTGTTCAATCAATCTTACATATAATAAAAAAATATATAATAATGTTCACAGTAATAAAAAAAAATGCTGATTAAAAAAAGATAGCAGATGCATTTTTGGTACATATTTCTTTGGGTTAATCAACCAGTTATGTGTATATGTGACTTTAGGTTAACCCTGTTTTCTGGAATACCCCTCTGTCTTGTTTGGTTTTGTAAATCATAAATGTTTACATGAAGCACTTAACATGAAATGACCGCAGTACAACTGCTGCCTGAATTTCATGTCCCACACTTATACAGATGAATCAGTCTGTCCTGTACTCAAGCTGTGAGTCAGCATGTCCCAAGCTGCTCTTCTAGTCTGTCGGTGAATTTGGGTCCTCAGGTCTGGGCTTTGCCAAGTTTGAGCGCACTCGGGCCTGGTCTACAGCATCTAACAGGTTCTTGGCATCCATGGCCAAAGAGTGGGCCGCTGTCAGCATCTGTTTCTTGCACTCTTCCTTCAGAGAGGTGACGGCGTTCTGCTGGGCCAGACGCATCTTACTGATGAGCTCAGCCAAGTCCTTATTCAACAACTTCTGAGTGCCTTCGATCTGACAGAAACATTTATACTCTTATTAAAATCTCTTTTAGTGCCACATTTCACTGCATTGGTTTGAACCAAGTATTTTAAGTTTTACAAAAACTCACAGACATTATATGAAATCAGGCTGCAGAAACAGATTCAAACAAGGCCAATACTACCTCTGTTCTACAGGAAACATGCAGAGTTGGTAGTATATCATCCACACTGTTGATCAGATTTCTTAACGAGAGTCCAACAGTCTGTAGACAAAAATGTTAAAATGACAGTATGTGAAACTATGAATGGAAATATTGCTCACAAACGGGATCAGATTTAAATCAAGGCTTTTGTTTTTGTCACCTTGACAGGAGAGATGTAATCAGTAGACAGCAGTGTGTTGATGTCGTTTTTCAGCTGCACTACCACTTTCACTACGTCCATGACACACTGGTACACACTGTCCTCTGAGCGGTCCATCTCGGCTGTAGGCGTAGGCTGAAGACACATGAAACTGTATTATGCTTCCTATCATTGTACTTGGAAAGTAGAGTCAAATATTTAACATGTACAACCTGCACACTGTACATACATGTAAGACTAGTCCTTACCTGCACTACAATTCTGGGTGGTTTTGAAGGAGGTAGATGGAGTTCAGCTTTAAGTGATACAGGATACAGTCAGTATAGCAGGAAACTTTAATATGGCACAAGAATTATATTAATTTTCTCAACAAATATTAAAATGCGATTCATTCTTAAAAATGTGTTAAAATGATCACCTGTAGAATGCTGCACACTTACCATAACTAAGTGGTGGTTCAGGTGTCTGATAATAAATACATTTAAAAAAAATCATTATTGGGGTTGCATCTGACCATTACATTTTAGATTTTTTTTTAAATACATTAGATACATTAAATTAAAATGTTATTGACGAAATCTATGTAATAAAAATACAAACCTCCAAAATACTTGTGTCTTCATGAACCATTGGGTCCTGAGAAAGAACAGCAAGCTTGAAATGTGTATTATAACTAATATTGAAGGCAAACCTATATTTTAAATATACATAAGCGATTGGTAAATAGTATTTCCTTCTTACCAGAAGCTTCTCCTCCTTCTTTAACCATTTTGTGTCCTCCTCCATCTGTTCTTTCTGCATCTTCAAAGTGTCCTGCATGCGGTCCTTCTCTACCTGCCACAGCCGCTGAGCATCTTCCTTACTGACCGGCCCGAAACTGAACTCGCCCTCCTACCCCATGCACACACAGAAACTTAGATAGCTTTTACTGAAATATTAATGATTAAAACAACAATAATAATAAAAAACTCCTGTGGAAGCTAATTATTGTATCATTTAAAAAAATAAAATAATAAATTAAAATACATTACAAAAGAATAAATTAATAGTGAAAGCAGAAAATTTGATAATATGCCTAATTTTACCCCAAGACTGCGGCGACGGGGTGGAGATGTGGTTATGGTGAGGATGTTAGTGGAGTCCACAGGTGACTGGTAATCACACGGGCTGGCCAGGTCTGGTGAACTGGCACATAAAGCCTCATTAAGCTGGTGAAAATAAAATCAGAACATATCAAATTAATACTACATATACCTAAAAGTAAAATGTAATGACATTCATTAATTATTAAGTATATTATTTATTAAATTCTATTTAGAAAACAAATGTATAAATGAATTTACAATTAAATATCAGCATCCAAGGATTCTATATTTACAAGAACAATGTAGTGCTTAGTGTCTTGATATTTAAACAAAATGAACACACTACCTGAAGATGTAGGCCGACACCAAGGGTACTTCCGAAACGGCTAGTATTGAGCCTGGAAGGCTGGAGGTGTAAACAAAATACACTGACTGTTAGGCCGAATGTGCTGCTGTAACTGAGAGTAAGAGCAAACAAACAGCGTATGAAAGCTGACAGCTACTTTTGGTGGAGGTTCACTAATGTTAAACTTGGGCTCCAGGGTCCGGGTGTTACGGGCTTTGTCTCTCTCTCTCTCCACCTCTAACTCCTTCTCCATTTGGTGGACATCACTGTTAAAAAGAGTGTGTTGGTTAAAATGAATCTTTTTGACCAAAAGAAATACACATTTCAGTCACTTCAGTCCTCTCATGAGTATGTTAGAAGAACAAAAAAGATTGCATATTAAAAACATTGATTACACCACTGTGTGATTTTCAACTCAGGATCATCAAATTACAGTAGATAATATTAGGCTTTTTTTTACAAATGCACAATATACATTATTATAGGGCATGAAGCGAGAAACCTGATGTTGCAGGCTAGTTCGGTGAAGGTGGGTCTCTCGCAGGGGTCATAGCTCCAGCAGCGGGTCATGAGAGAGTACAGGGCAGGAGGGCACTGCTCAGGTTTGGGCAGCCTGTTGCCCTGTTCCAGCTGGTTAATCACATCACGGTTGTCCAGCCAGTGGAACGGCTGTTTACCTTGGCTCATAATCTCCCACATGCACACAGCTGGACGGCAGCAACACGAGAGGATAAAATGAAAGTGAGGAGGAAGGTTTGACAGACTTTTGTGCATTTTATACCTCTGGTGTTTAGGAATATCATATGATCATATAATGATTAGTAAATGTTAAAAGGATAGTTCACACAAAAATGAAAATTGTCATCATGTAATCACCTTCAGGTCATTTCAAACCTTCTGTGGAACACAAAAGATCAAAGAGTTTCCCACTTTTTTGTTGTTGTTCTGTACATTCTTCAAAATATCTTCTTTTATTTTCCACAGAATAAAGAAAGTCATACAGGTTTGGAATGACATGAGGGTGAATTATACTTCAGTTGCTCTTTTCTGAATAAAGGCAAAAGCTTAAGTAACTGTGTTGGGATCATCTGTCCATGACTTTCTCCTTGCTTCAGTCCTGAGGATGGTGCATCTGGAGGGGCAGCACTCTTATGTGAAGCCGTCAATCAGACAAACTGAGTGAAAGCTCAAGATTCACAGAACATGGCAGCTGAGCTCCAGAAACAGAGGACTCTCTGTCTGTCTAGTCATGTGTTATTTAACCAGTGTTTTAGTGAGGGGCTTCAGAACTAAAATCTGTTGATTTCTCAACCCCAGTATTAAGAATAATATTAATTAAAAATGAATATAAATTACAGTACAGAAACTTTTACAGTTATGTTAACATAATTCTTGCACCAAGAAATTAGATTAAAACGAATTGGCAAATTGTAAAAAGTTGTGACGGAAATGAAAATTTGTATAAATTAAGTTTAATAATGGCCCTGGAGTGCTGAATAATGTTTGTAAGCACAGGACGGTTAAGCATGCCAAAACTGGAAATTGGATTCATAAAAATGAATAATGTGCCCTGGGAGTATTTTACGATGCAATTTTAGAAATACTGGATTCTGAACACCATTTCAGACTTAAAAAATATATATATATATATATGCTCAAATTTCTTGCAATAATCAAATTAATCAAACAAGCGAGTGTCTGTCTAAATGAATGTTACAGTGTCATTTTTTGGTACAATGGACATGTGGAAATCTGTCTATTTTCTTCTATTCACTCACCGAACATCCACACATCACTGGCCACGGTGAAGCGTCTGAAGTTAATAGATTCAGGAGCCATCCATTTGATCGGTAAACGAGTAACAGATGCTGCAGACATAATGTAAGGCAATGAGAAATTGCTATGCTTGTTAAATGGAATTAAAAAAAAGGATATTTTAGAAGATTTTATAATGTGACAGAAGAGTTAAGATGATTATAGTTGCAACAGAGAATGGAATGATGACTCACAAAATTATTAAAATGTAAAACAGCTGAGGTAACCTTTGTAATATTCTTCATCCTCTATGTATCTGGAAAGACCAAAGTCACCCAGCTTCACAGACTCAGGTGTGGCAACAAGCACATTTCGTACAGCTATGTCTCTGTCAAGCAGATCACCCCAACACACACAATAAATGACAACAGTAGTGACATTTTAAATCCATTAGACCACTTAGTGAAAACGATTCTATTTTGTAGCTTTGTCCATATTACATTTATATTTTTAGCATAACAATGTGAGTGAAAAAGTGGTACATTTTACATCATAATTGAAAAAAATCATAAAAATGTCTGTTTATTTCCAGGCATGGTCTCAGACTTTTCCGCCCACTGTATACATGTACTGTAAACTATTTGAGTGATTTCCAAGAATGCTCTGTGTTAAAAATGTAAAAACGTTACAATACACACACTAACCATTAAAACATTTGGGGTCATTAAGATTTTAAACAAATGAATAAATGTATTCAATTGATCAAATGTTACAGTATATATATTTTTAATGTTACGAAATTTCTATTTAATGCTATTCTTTTGAACGTTCTATTCAAAGAATCCTGATAAAATGTATCAATGATTCCACAAATTTATTAACCAGCCTTTTTCAACATTGATAATAATAAGAAATGTTTCATGACTGAGCAGCAAATTGGCATATTAGAATGATTTCTGAAGGATCATGTGACACTGAAGACTGGAGTAATGATGATTATTCAGCTTTGCCATAATTACATTTTAAAATATATTATAATAGAAAACAGTAATTTAAATTGTAATAATATTTATAAATGTTATATTAAAATATTAAATAAATGCATCCTTGGTGTACATAAAAAACAAACTTTCAAAAACATAAAACAATGAACCGACCCCAAACTTTTGAATGGTAGTATATATACCACATGGATAATAAAGAATGCAAAATATTGAAGTGCATGTCACACCTGTGGACCATGTTCATTCCCTGCAGGTAAACAAGCGCTTTGCAGATCTGTAGGCTGAAGAGTACCAGAGTTACGTTGGTCAAACTCTGCTGTCTTTTTGTCAAGTACTTCCCCAGCTGTAAACACAAAACAAGTATTTTTAGTATGTTTAGTGTTTTTAGTGTAATGCTTGACTTTATTAAAGTGAAGCATTACACATACAGCTAGGCTTTGTGCTGCCCTGAGATGCATTTTTCAGACCCAATGGTGTTGGTTTATTAAATCATGCGCATTGAGTTCACCACTAGTTGACTGCTCAAGCCAGTCATTCTGTACTTCACAAGACGCAGTTTTGTCGATTCATTCAATACTGAACTTCCTGTGAGTTTGTAAACAGCTTATGCCTGTAAATGTTAATAGAGCCATATATGTGACATTCACTTAATTTAGTTTGCTAAATCAATCACAGCAGTTCTGGCAAATGGAATTACACTATGGATTGAAAGGGAATTTTATTGATTTAATTAAAAAAAATACATAAACCCCTCTATCTCATATAATATATTACCACCCTCCTCAAAATAATCACTCATAGCGACAATATTATAAGTCCTGCAATTTTCCAAAAGACATGCTTTGACATATAATACAAATAAGAGTGATAAGATCCAGCATCTGGGCTGTTGTTTACCTCCCCGTGCTGACACAGCTCCATGACAATCCATACTGGGTCTTCCTCAATCACTCCTATCAGTCGCACTATGTGTGGATGGTCCAGGTTCTTCATGATAACTGAATACAGAAAAAAGAATACAGTTACTCATTATTATATTTTTTTATTTGTATATTTTATTGTTTATTTATGCTACATTTCAAATGTCTAATTTAGATTTTTTTCAAAATATGGAAAACCAGATTTTCTTAAAATATGAATACTCATTAAAAAAGAAATGAAGTAACACTTTATAATAACTGCACGCTACGAATCATTAGGTAAGCATTAGTAAATAGTCAATTCATCCTTTATAAAGAATTGTTCCAATATTAATAGGCATTAGTAAGCATTTTATAAATACAGCTAAAAATGTTTTGTTCTTGAGCATATCTATAATGTTAAATCATTGTATTTTCATACTTTATTAACAATCAATTTATCATTTCTAAATTATTACGTTATTTACCAACCAGTTATTTAGTAGTTGTCAGTGGTTGATAAGATCATTTAGAAAGTGTAAGTAGATTATTAATAAAATATTTAAATGTACAATTATAAATTGTATTATTTAAGCACATTTTAATAGTTGCTCAGTGTGTTAATAAATGCTTTATTAACACATGTTCCTGCTGTAATTCATGATTAAGTCAGGTAGTTATAAAACATTTAGCAGTTGCCAGCCATCTATTTGTGTGAGCTCATCTAAAGCTCATCTATTTATACATTTTAAAGCATTTACAAAGCAGATTTAAAGGCTCATTTATCTCCCAAACAGAAAAGTTAAACTAACACAACACAGAGGGAAACAGAACACATCAATATTTTTCAAGATGCAAAAAATGAAACTGTACAACTGTACACTTGATCAAAAATAATAAAATAAACCTCTGCAATTTCATAGAAAAATAAAATGAAATAAAAATTAAAGTGTACAGTTTCATTTTTTTGCATCTTGTAATAAATATGTCTGAGTTCTGTATCCCTGTGTGTTGTGTTTGTTTATTTATGTTTTCTGTTAGGAAGATAACTGAGCCTTTAAATCTCCTTTGTAACAGATATGCTTATAAATCAAGAACAAGGCATTTATAGCTGTATTTATAAACTGCTTACTAATGACTATTAATGTTTGGACAATGCTTTATAAAGGATGAACTGACTATTTACTAATGCTTACCTAATGATTCATAGCGTGCAGTTATTATAAAGTGTTACCAAAAATTACTTAAAAATTAAACAGTAAAAAAAAAAGTTTTTATTCACGTACCAGCTTCACCCACGAACTTCTCTCTGACATCAGGTGCACATTCCTTACAGGTCTTCACCGCGACACTAATTTTCTCCCCATTCTAACCAAGACAAATAAAAATAGTCTATTAAAAAAATGGAACAAATCATAGCTAAGTCACCAATGATGAGATATGCTAATGTTATTGTAAGACATCTAACACCATTATGCAAAATGTACTATAAAAGGAAAATCCAGATTTGATCTGCAAAAACATTTTAGTTTTCATTGCATCATCACATGACTAAAGTGTCTAGTACTGCTTGCCCTTTTCTGGTAAACTCCTTCATGAACCTCCCCAAAGAAGCCTTCACCCAGCATACGTTTCAGGACAATATTTTTCCTGGACAGTCCAACCTTTGCTATTGAAAAACACACGAAGAGCACATCAGTACAAACAATAATGATTTTACAGTGATACCCCTGAACACATAAAAAAAAAAATCCCATACATACCAGGTGGTGGAGGTTTTTCATCTGGGATTTCACAGTATATATCAGAGTCTAAAAGATAGATTTGATGTTATCATATTTTCCTGAACTTGTTATCATAATGCAGCAAATATCAAGTGTTTGAATTGGATTGTAACTAAAGGAGGGTCTGATACTCACTGCTGTATCTGAAGCTATCTGTTTTGTTCCTGATAGCAGGAGAGAGTGAAAAGTAATAAGGACAGTGAAATAAAGTATTTAAAATGTATGTACAAATCCATTTAATTAGGTGAATTATTCCATTAGAGATCACTTTAGAGTTATAGCAGTTAACAATTATTCTGCGTTGTAGCGCTGAGGAGAAGAAAACAGAGATAGAGGAATGTTGATGTACTCACCCGGAGGGAATTTCAGGAAGAGAGTTGCGCAACTGCACACCTAAGACAGCGAAGATAAATCTCAGTTTGCAATACAGAGAAATATGGCAATCCCCAAACCCACATTAATCACAAAAGACAAGATTCAAAACGCACAACATTAAGGAGAGTGCTATCATAAACTCTCAGCATTTCAGAAAACGTCTAGTCGTTTATCTCAGATTTCTTCCAGATGACAAGAATTTAGAAAATAACTAATGATCAATCCTCTGGAAGTAGTTCACACAAGCTTTAACTCTTTGCAAAATGACTATTGACATTCACAGACATGTATTAATTGTGGCTTACCTTTAGGAGATTTACTTTTATTTGGATCAACTATCAAAGATGAGTCTGTGTGGTTAAGCAGCCGACAGTAGCCATCGATCAAATCAGCCATGTTCTCCGCAATGGCCAGGGATGCCACACTGATGGAAAAAGGCTAGAAATGGGGAAAAAAGGCCAGGGCTAGTTTACCACAAGAGTGGCATTGTGCATAAGAAGTTTAACAACCTAATACTGAAGTGAGAACGTTCTCACCTGTTTGGCACGCTCAATTTCGATAAGCAACAAAGTTCTGCCATCACTCTGTGTGTTATACTTGATACTTCGGATCTGTTTAAATTCAGCAAGGCAAACAGCCTGGGGAGAGAAAATGAGCATGAACTTGAAACAACATTTGGACAATGACAACTGGCATGACATTAAGGAATAAATACTTAAGTATGAAGTTGCTCACAGTGGAGTCTGCTTTGGTACGTTGCCGAATGCCTTTGGGACCAATGACTAAATCCACTGCTAAACTCCAACCTTGCTGTGTAGAATAAGAGGGACTTTAGTAAATTCAATTTAGCTAATTAAATCTTCCACTTTTAATAAACTCCATCATTTTTTAAGACCCTAAGTTGGAGAACTTACCACTAGCTCACAAGGAAATATTTCCTCATCAAAGTTGGAGAATTCCCCATAGGTCTCGAAGAACTTGATCATACACTCGTCCTCCTTTAGTAATGCATACTGCTGAAACGTTTGCTGGATGAGTTTCCTGAGTTGCTTGGGCTGTTAAAACCAAAGTTTTACAGTTTAGATGTAGAATTTCATTGTGCTAAGCTCTCATAAACTCCCACTTGTTTATTTTTTTATCAGTTTATTTTATCAGGGTCCTGGGGCCCGATCTTTGTACATCGCTTATTACATCTGAGATGATTTGAAAGATGCCGGATCTTCTAATCGTGATAACTGATCTCTGGCTAATTTCGTTCTTCAAACGAATTTGCGTATTAGATTAAAAGATCTGGATTAAGTTGTCTAGGATTACTCCGCGTTCTCGTGTTCCCCGAAAAGGGCAGATGTATCTATACTCAAAACCATGATCAGCAATGCAACGATTGGTTGGCGGCAAGACAGCAACGTAATGACATCATATTAAAAAAGACACCTGACGAAAAAAAAGATACATTTCTGGACTTTTAAAAGGAAACAGCCAAGCGAACAAAACTACATACATGTTATAATAGATCAATTAAATGTGCAGTTTTTTTTTTTTTTTTACATGATTCCAATTATTTATATTTCTGATTTCTAGTATTTGTATAGGTTTTAGCTTTACATTTTTATTTCAGTGTTGTAATTAGCAATTCATTTAATTTTACCTTTGAAGCAGATTTCTTATGTGACAGCAACTCTGGGATGAGCTTCAAAGAACCAACCAATCCAAGATCAAGTGAGTTAGCGACGTACGAAGAACGGGCCCCGGATTTATTTTGTCTGGCTAGCTGTAAATTGTCCCTTACTTCTCAGCATTTTCTCCATTAAAAAAAAGATGACATATGAACAAATCTGAATTGATGCTGAATTTAAAGGTCTTGGTAAAATGTTTGCAATTGAAAAAAAAAAAACATCAAACATTGAACACAAACAACTTATAACTTCAATTCTAACTCTAGAAATGGCCTGTTAAAGGAGAAGTTCATTTCCAGAATGAAAATGTCCTGATAATTTACTCACCCGAATGTCATCGAAGATCTTCATGTCTTTTTTTTTTTTCAGTCGCAAGGAAATCACATTTTTTGAGAAAAACATTCCAGGAATATGATGGACTATATAATGGACTTAAATGTAGCCGTGCCAATGGGTTGAAGGTCCAAATTGCAGTTTCAATGCAGCTTCAAATTGATCTACACGATCCCAGATGAGGAACAATGGTCTTAACTAGCAAAATGATCTGTCATTTTCTTAAAAATATATACATTTATAGTAGTGCTGTCAAACAATTAATCGCGATTAATCACATCCAAAATAAAAGTCTTTGTTTACATACTATATGCGTGTATAATTATTAAGTGTATATAAATACAAAACACATGTATGTATATATTTAAGAAAAAAAATTATGTTTACATATTAAATATGTGTATAATATAAAATATAAGAATATGTAATTGTATAAAAATAAATACTTTCTAAATATATACTGTGTGTATATTTACAGTGGTGTGAAATTTTATCTTCCAGTGTGTTTTTTCTTTCAATTTTGTGCATATTTGTCACACTTGTACAGGACCCCGCACATGACATACAAGAAATAAATAATAAATTACTATTTTGTTCCTTTACGAATTACTTCACTACATTTCATAAAACATATCGTTACTCCTTATAATATATCACGTGCTCCGAAACGCAGAAGCGGTGTCTGATTCATGAACAAACTGATTATTTTCAACGAACCTGTCAAATCGGTTCGCAAATCGCAACAAACGATTGATTCACGAATTGAATTGATCCGATTGCAGCTGTTCTCGAGTCGACAACTCACTGATTCAAATGAACCGTTTAGAGCGAGTCTCCAGTGAACTGAACTCACAAGTAAAGAACCGGGAGATCTGGTGAGCGCGTGCCCTTCTGATGCTGCGAAAAGTATGTTACTAATATCGAATTTTAGAATTAATTATTGTAACTTAAAATCATATTTAGGTCAAATCTGTCAGTTGTTTGTGAACTAAATCTGCTGTAAAGGGTGATCTATTTAAGCCCACTGAAATGCTTGAATGCAGACAGATCAACATCAGTGTCTATGTTTTAGGTCAAAAACGAAACATTAAAATAACACAGATTAAATAAAATAACTCACGCACGCTCATGTTCCCCGCTGCTGTGTTATCAGTTTTATTAAAATGCTACACATTGATTTAGCCCTATGTGACGTCTCTGTTTATATTGTTTAGATCAACTAGCCGAGTAGACAGATATGAATGTTTATTCATAACCATACTGAAAATAAGTTAATATTGTTAGCTGACGCTAACTGTCTAGCTAACAAGCTTGCTGGTGCTAAGTTGAGGACATTTTTACATATAAAGTCCAAATATTTGTATTCAACCACCTAGATAGATTACATCTGAGGGGAAAAAAAGGATGTGATGTTCCGAACATAACTACAGTAATTATAAAAGTGGGAAGTGATGTCCTCTGGGGGCATTTGGCCAGGGGTGTTTTTACACCACAGACAAGGTATGAGAAGAAAATATAATTATATGTTCCTTAAAATGTTCTTCCTAACTTCAGGCCTTATTCTCACGTCATATATAACTGTGACGATCTGCAAAACAACAAGCTTTAAAACACTTTTTTCTTACTGGTGAAAATAAGATGGTCAAATCTGTTTTCTCTCGGGTACATCACAGTGTAAGCTTCATAAGGAACATTTACTAAATCACTCTAGTCAAAATAGTCCATATCAACAACAAAATATATATCTTGACTCCATATAGTGGTTATTTTGGGAAAATCCCAGTTATAAAAATATGCACTAATATAAAATTAAATTAAGTAGTATATATAAAATTGCAAACTACATCTATCTATCAGTACTTTTTTACTTAAGTACATAAAAAATTGAGTACTTTTGTATTTTCACTCGAGTAAAATTGAAAAAGCAGTACTTGTACTGGAGTAATATTTTATAATACGTATCTGTACTTTTAATCAAGTACTTGATTTGAGTACTTCGTCCACCACTGCGCTTTGTAAACACTGGGTTGGTACTTCTGTCACACATGTGTGATTACATAACGTGTGAGGTCGAGCTAGTGCATTTGTGGTTAAAAAGTATATAAGTTTGTATTTTCTTAGAAAATGACAGATTGTTTCGCTAGCTAAGACTCTTATTCCTTGGCTGGGATTGTGTAGAGCCCTTTGAACTGCAATTTGGACCTTCAACCCATTGGCTACCATTGAAGCCCACTATATGGGGAACAATTCTGGAATGTTTTCCACAAAAATCTTAATTTATTTTTCGACTGAAGAAAGAAATACATGAACATCTTGGGTCACATGGCAGTGAGTAAATTATCAGGACATTTTCATTCTGGAAGTGAGCTTCTCCTTTAATAAAATAATAGCACCACATAAAAGTGGAAAACAAATCTAACCTTCATACTGTCAATAAGTCCCTTAGGAAAGAACAGGTCCAGACCAACATCTTTTCTAAATAAAAAGCACCATATTAGCAAACATTTAAAAAAAATCACCTTTAAGTACAAATGACAAATATGAACTTACTCTAGCAAGTCAAAGTTGGACCTTTTCTCTAGACCTTTGGCATTCATGTCTTTATAAAACCTCCTGAAAGACAGAACAAACCACACATGTGATGCAATGCTCTGAAATGACCACACAATTCAATAATATTGTGACCTAGAGCGATGTAAACTGAATTATTGAATAATTGAACATTTTAGTTCTGGGAAAACAGTTTTTTAGCATTGGAAATATGTACTCAGTTGCTGGTCATGAAGTCCTGCTGTTACACTGGATAATCAGACAATATCAATAAAAGCAAACAGACTATGCTTTTCGTTACCTGATCTCCAAACAGCCCAAATGAAGTGCCATTCCATCGCTAACTTTGCTAGCATGATGCTGCATGTAGTCACAACGCACCTGCCAGAAGAGGAACAGTATTTACATGAACTCACTAACAAAACATAACCACATAAAACTACAAACAGGAAGCAAATCTGGAGAAGTTTGCTGACCTGCTGATAGAAATACAAAAGGAACGTCCTGTCCTCTTTTAACCTCTTTATGAAATCAGTGGGAATGTAGCGAATCCTAAGATCATATCTGAAATAAAGCACATACGCACATTTATGAAAAGTTCAAATAATGGCCAGTATATGGGTGACATGAGTCAAGAGTGACCACCGTCATTCTCCCTCACCTCCACTCCGCCTCGGCGTGATGGCTCTCATAGCGTTGCTCAACCTCTTCTACAGTCAGGTCTGGATGAAGCCAGTGGAGCTCTTCGGATTTGAGGTGTTTGAGTCTTAGCCCAAAGCATCCTGGGTTTTGCACATTTGGGCCCAAACGCCCACTGATCAGAATAGACTGGATGATAGTCTGATGGATAAGCAAAACACCAAGTGTCCAGACACCATATTCCAACATTTGGCATATTACTATATATACCATAGTTCAGTTTTGCTAGTCATACAGATTACCATTCAAACATTTGGGGGCAGTAAGATGTGTAACCTTTATTCAGCAAGGGTGCATTTAAAATGACAGCAAAGTCATTTATAATATTAAAAAAGATTCACATAAATGTTGTTATTTTGAATTCCACTAAAATATTAAGCATCATATTTACATTTATGCATTTAGCAGACGCTTTTATCCAAAGCGACTTACAGTGTATTCAGGTTATACATATTTTTGTCAGTACATGTGTTCCCTGGGAATCATATCTGTGTTAAACATTGATATTAACAATAAAAAAAGTTTATTGAGCACCAAAAAAGGATATTAGAATGATTTCTGAAAGACCATGAGACACTGAAGGCTGTAGTAATGACTGCTGAAAATTCAGCTTTGCCGTCATAGGAATAAATTACATTTTAAAATAGAAAAGAGTTACTTTAGGTTGTAATAATATTCACATTATGACTTTTTTCACTGCATTTTTTGATAAATAAATGCAGCCTAGGTGAACATAAGACACTTCTTTCAAAAACATGAAAAAAATCTTTCGAGGAGTGGTGTGTGTATACCTTGATCTGCCATGAGCTGTCACATTTGACCAGTTTGAAGTTTTTGCTGAGGTTGTTGCTGCTGCTGAAGCACACTTTGATGATCTTCACAGAACCGCCATCTCCAACAGGACCCAGGTCAGGGCTTTTGATGCCCCCATCCCAGTCCTGTGTGGGTACCTTCCAGGAAAGGGTGCTTGCATCACTCGCCATGTCCTCAAAGATATCCACACACCATTACACAATCATCTCATCTGGTACTAACGCCAGTTTGGAAACACAAGAACAGGGTTTATAGTTAACTGAACCATGTGTGGCATATGCTAAGGCATTTTGCATTAATGGCAACGTATAATACTTTTATACACTTGTACTATTTTGTCTAAATAAATAAAAAAACAAAAAGCAGTCATTTTAAAAGAGAAAAATGGATTTATGCATCACAACATTATAATTTACAGCATGAAAATAGACATTCATTTTGAGATTCGTTAAACAATTATTAGTGTTTTTAACTTTAAGTGAGGGTTAGATGATGGCACATATCTACACATAGAAATGAGGGAAATCAGCATGAACAATTATATATACAATATCAACAGATACAATTCATTTAAAAGATCTAAACTCTAATACAGGTGTATTTAAAAAATGTGAATATCGTGAAAAAGTTTTTTTTGTAACTTATTTCAAAAGGTGAAACTTTCATATATTCTAGATACATTATGTGTAAAGTAAAACATTTCTAAAAGTATTTTTGTTTTAATTTTGATGATTAGAGCTTACAGCTCATGTAAGTCAAAAACTCTATATGTCAGAATTTGAGTTTCAATAAATGACCATCCATACAGTATAAATTGCGGGTATCTCTAGTTCTTTGAAACCACAATAATGGGAAAGACAGCTGACTTGGCAATGGTCCAAAAGACATTCATTGACACCCTCCACAAAGAGGATAAGTCACAGAGGGTCATTACTGAAAGGGGTGGCTGTTCAAGGAGTGCTGTATCAAAGCATATTAAATGCAAAGTTAGAAGAAATTGGGTTGCAAAAAATAAACAACTACAAAAAATCGTCTTGCAATGTATGTGCTCTTAAAGTATAATTTCTTAAAAATTAGTGAAAAAAGAAAACTATCAGGGGCACGAGGAAGGAAAAGACACAAAGAAGAGGAGCAGAAAAAAAGAGCAACATTGAGGTAAAAATCGCAAGCTAACGACTGCAAGTTTACGACTGTGTATAGCCCGTGATGTTTATGTAGTATTTTGAAATAGCCTTTTTAGAACATCTTAACTGGCAATACTGACACTGTGGAACGTTTTTGCTTGAGTTAAGTGCTTATTTATTTTTTATTTAATTTTCTTTAAAATTAATTTAAGCTTCTGTAATGTTGTTTTATTTTAAGTTACATTACTGCTTGCTTTGAATTCACCAAAAAGTGTCTAAATGTCTTTTGAAAAAGACCATGACTATAGGACTATAATCTAGCATTCATAAAATGAAATAATTTAAGTTTAAGTATATCATTTTCCACTGATTTGCACTTTGTTTAATTTTTGTGTGATTCTTCAAGTGACTGTTAGTCAAATTTGTTTATTTATTATCACAATTGATTTACTACTTATTTTGTGTTAATACTTATCAGTATTTATGTTATGTTATATTATAGTAAAGTTGAAAAAATAAAATGTAGTGGTGGGTGGGGGGCAGAAATCTAAAATCTTGCCTAGGGCACCAACAGAGCCTGGGCTGGCCCTGCATGTGATTGTATTTACTGGAATGCAGAGCTAATACAGTATGGACTGATTTGCAGTGTGGTGTCTAGTTTACTGTTTAGATGGTGTCTGACATAAAATCTAAAGGCACAGCAAGATGCTAGTTTATGAATGTATGTATGTATGTGAGTGAGTGCGTGTTTCTGTGTATGTATTCTCATTTAGGGTTTGTCTTGCTGTGTTGTTTGCCTGAGGCAATGCATTCCTAGAAGTAAGGCTACATGTCTTTTTAACTTACTCAAGCATATTCTTTTTATGCACAGGCAAATTCTATCTTGTGCAATGCCAGCATATGACAAAACCTTGTGTTAAATAATGTGAGATTAATTATAATCCCTTATTGTTACTAAAATGTGTCATGAATGCCAAGAATAAATGTCTCGGTTTTATTTGGTTTCGGTTTTAAGTCTTCTTTTAAGTGACTAATCATTTGATTACACAGGACTGAAGTTTCAGTGTCACACTTGAGTAAAGCTGGCATTGTTTTTAAAGTTTAGTTAGTTTAAACAAAGAATCATCAGTGTAGCAACCAGAATGAATTGACTTGTTCTGAAATAGTTAATCTAGCCCAGATAACAAGTATGTGGGATTTGACCTCTAGAGGCTATAGATTTTGCAAACTAACACCAGCTCCGAGCTATAGAGCACAAAGAGACTACAGGACCAGCACAAGGGAGGAGATATGAAAATAGATTTATATTTACCTGAGGGAACAAAGTTTTAGTAGTTAAGTTTTATGTTAAGATTTTTATAAGACATTTTTAGGTAATTAAATTATATATAGTTCTATGTTTGTTTGTTTAAACATATATGCCCTGACTGAGAGCAGGAAGCAAATAAATAAATAAATATGGATAGACACTCTTGTGTTCTGTTGTTCATTTATTGTTTTATATAAGTTGATGTTCTTGTTGATTTTCCAAACTATCATCTCAAAGGGAATAAAGTATATGCACCTTATATAATGTTTAGCTTTTAATTATACAAGTGCATGTTCTTTCCTCGCACAAAACAGGCCAAATACGGAGGTCTTGTATTGCCTAGTAGTTATCGTTTATCAAAGGGTGAAATAGTTAAGAAACCGACAAAACTCCTTCTTAAGACGAAATAAACACTAAGGCAGACCTCACTATTAAATCCTCGAAAGCAGGTTTCGTGGACAGATTCTCCACACGATATGGAGACAATGGAATGCGCGTGCACATAACTGTATCTGCGCAGACTTGCCCTCCCAAACACACATATAGCTTACGTATACAAACGCAGGTAAAATAGTTTTAATATACAATTATGTATTTTAAGTAATATGATATCCATATATTACGACACATTTGGATCATTCTTGAAAACATTACAAGTTTTGTGATTTTAATAAGTGAATTATAAAAATTTGGTGTGACTATTCATGTAAAATAAAAGTTAGTGCAATGCTTCGGCCACCGCCATCAACCCTGTATTCATTTAAATTGCTCACTAACCTTGCGAAGTTGTGCTCTAGGTTTTTTTTCCTATTTCCTTAAAGTTCCTCAGTCAAAGTCCAGCTCTCAGACTCAGGTAAACAGAGAGACTGCTGCTGAAGCCACTCCCTTCGCTTGAGTGCACTTCCTATCCTTGCACTGCCGTTATAGGTGAGAGCAAACGATCACTAATAACACATTGTCGTATTGTTAGATGCAGGTTTTATTAGAAATTCCTTCTAGTTTGCAAAAGTCATAATATGTTTTAACAGACATTTCATGGGAAATGCTCAAATGGTAGGAATAATAATACAAATTCCACCTCATTTTCCTCAATTTTGAACGTATCCAACAAAAATATTTTTCTACACTCACCTTCATCATTTATTCGTTGTTTGTTTAGACACGACTGACATCTAGTGGTCACCTATATAAACAACTATTTTAGACTTTGCCCTTTAATTGTAAGGTGACACAAAAAGTCAGTAGTAGGCTAATTAGATCTGTCATGAACAATAATTACTATGTGACTTTATGATGTTTACATTGTTACCTAATAAAATAATCATTAGTGACGTGCACTGCAATTTACGTAACACATCTGAATAAGTGCGGGACAATGAGGTACAATGAACTTTAGCCTTTAGCATTATTAGCTTTGATTGACGTTAAAATAACAGTTTTTTCCTCCCACAACAGTTACATTCAGATGAATCTATATTCCCTTAAGCGCTGCCATTGTTCAGTGTTGTTAATGTTAACTAAAAGTAAAACTATTTAAAATTACAAAATAACTATTTAAATAACTTTTGCTATTTGAAATAAATTACACAATATTATGTTGAAAAACGTACATTTAAAAAACAGAAATTCTACAAATAAAAAATGTTGCCTTGCATGCGTGTTAGTGAAATAAATAAGTTTAAGTAGGCCTACTAAAATTAAAAATAAAATAAAGCTATAGCGATTATAAAAATAATAAAAACTACAAAAGCACATTACAAAATTAGTAAAAAATCAAACAAAATAATTAAAAACAAATTATAAATAGTTTATAATACTAAAACAGCACTGCCTTGGCCCTGCTCTATATCAGCATTTTTGTAGGAATGCTGCTTAGCCAATCGGGTTAAAGCACCGGAATTGTTTTGGGTTATATGTTAGTTTATTACTGTCTAATGTCTGTGAAGAACGCCACAAAAGCTCTGCAACAAATTTGAATTAGTCATTGAACCTTAAACCGTCTCCCTCAGTAGATGGCAGTATATTCACAACACTGGAAAATCATCCCTTCCTCCTCTGTGATGACAAAAACAGCTGAATGCAATTCATTGTGCAGTGTCTAGAAAATGACAATATGGTTGATTTCCTGGTCAAAGACATTGCATGGACCTTAAACTTATTTTTGACAGCTTGACCCCTTCAGGATGAATTAAGCTTGCGTGAGGGACTCCAGTGCTGTGGGCAGAGTGAAGTCACACTGATCAGTCGTTAATAATCAGACTGTTTAATATGCAGAAGAATCACAATGTAGACACGCACATCAAGAGCAGACTCATATTACAGAGGTTACTGCTTTAGTTAGGGTTCCATATTTTATAAGAACAATATTTCTGAACTACAAATTTAAAAGTAGGCTATCATCTGTCAGTTTCATTCTTGGATCTGTGATTTGTGTCCGACTATATAATGACTATGAATTAGAGCTGTTCCTGCATCAGAGGTAGTACCTGTTCTGTTCCGAGGTAACTCAACCAAGAAGAATTCCAACTGTTAAGCTTTAATGGGACACCTTTAAATGCTCATTATATTGATGGTCACATCTATTGCTCTTTTTGCTGTCATTCTGTCACCACATTGGCAGAAACGGGTCGAGCAGTCATTTAACTATGCAAACACCCTCTTTCTCAAGGTAGTACACTGTAAAAAATTATGACATGGATTTACAGTATATACATTTAGAATATTTTTATAGTCGTAGTTCTACAGTTTAATACAGGCAGCTGCAAAGAGTAACTTCATAGTGAACACACTCTGAGAAAAATAATGTAACAAGTAGGGCCCAATGTAGTGTGTTAATATTAAATAATGTTCTGCATTGATTTTCATAGGTGTTCTGAATTACGCTTTGCATCACTGTGATGTGTTTTAGGGTTAAAGGAGATGTCCATTAAATTTACGGCAAATGTCCAGCAGAAAATGACCCATACTATTCAGATTTTCAATTTAATTGTGTGTGTGTGTGTGTGTGTGTGTGTGTGTGTGTGTGTGTGTGTGTGTGTGTGTGTGTGTGTGTGTGTGTGTGTGTGTGTGTGTGTGTGTGTGTGTGTGTGTGTGTGTGTGTGTGTGTGTGTGTGTGTGTGTGTGTGTGTGTGTGTGTTGTGCTGTAGGATTTTTGCTTTTACTATTCTATTCTATTCTATTATAAATTCCTGAATTGATTTTGACATATTAATTGACATTAATTGACATATTACTGTTAAATATTGTAAAATCTGTGAAATTTGTTTTCACAGATTAATGTCTGGGATTGGTGTTATTTTAGTATTTTTTAGATAATGTTATAATTTTTATTATAGTGTTTTGAGACGGTTTTATTGTTAGTATAATAGTATATTTAGTCAAATAGAATATAAATTTCATTGTGTGTCATAATTATATTATTATTATTTTAAATGTTTATAACATTTTTTTGTTTGTTTTATTTTAGTTTCATATAACCCATTTTATTTTCAGTTTCAGTTTCAGTTTTATTTTATATGAAGTTAAACTATATATACTGAACTAAACTAGAAAATGAAAAAGATTGCATTAGGAATAGGTGAAATTAAAAAGTTGTTTTCAATTAAAGTTTATTTTGTTTCAAATAATGAAAGCTTTATTTAATGGTCTTAGTTTTTTGGGATCGAGAACATAAAATGTTGAACAAAGACATGAACACATGACAGAACATACTACATTGCAAGTAGTAAATGTACTGATTCACAAGCAAAGTAGTGAGCTCTTCGTGATGCGGCTCATTTTAATTAGAGTCAGGTAGCTCTTCCTACATTGCAGAGAAACATGCGGGAGGACGTCACACCTGTGTCCCATGACACCCCAATTACCGCTTTGCTGCTTATCAGAGTGCAGGTCGGCTATTACTGCAGCTTCCCACTGTACCAGAGGGCAAAGTGGGCTGTGCTGGGTCTTCTATGTTATAATTAAATTAGACTTTATTACAGTGACACTGAGCTTGTGAGCTAACACACACACATACACATATGCACTTAAATGTCAAGCATCGATGGAATAATGAGAGCTGAATAACCACATCTGCCATCTGTGTTGTTGTGTATAAACCCCCTAATTTAGAGGTGGATGGTTAATATTAATAATAATTATTAATATTAATTAGATCATATTTTCACTGTTTTGATAAATTAATTCTCTACGTGATTAACTCAACCCGAGGTCAGGTCTATAGAATTTCCAGAAGAAAATCTGATAGGTAAACCATAATATTTTGACTTTATGTGGAAAACAAACAAAGAAAACCTTGCTTTTCATCAAGTATATGTATATTATAAATATATACTTACGTAATAGCTTGTGTAATAATTGTGTATCACAGTTTTCACAAAGATATAGCGCAGTAAAACTGTTTTCAACATTGATAATAATAATGAAATGATTGGAATGATTTCTGAAGGATCATTTGACACTGAAGACTTAAATAATGACTTATGAAAATGTAGCTTTGCCATCACACAAATAAATTACTTTTAAATATGATATTTAAGGAGGAAACCTTTATTTTAAATTGTAATAATATTTCATAATATTACACATGTTACTGTATTTTTGATCAAATAAATACTTTGTCTTGGTAAGTAAAAACATTTCAATATTAGTCCTGGAATTGTGTAGGTCAGTGGATAAATGTATTTATAAACAAGCACGTAGCAACTCTTTTTTTCAGTAGGAGTGGTTCTGTGTTTCTGGAATTCCAGCACATGTTCATCATTCATTACTTCAACCACAAACAAAACAGAAAAACTCTGCTCAACAGTTTCCGCTATTTGCCGTAAGTGTGGGGGGCAAAACCAGTCATGGTAAAAAGAGGTGTTGACAGGTGATGCCTATGGACAGAGCTCACACTAAAATAGCTTAGTTGATTTAGCACATCAAGCCACATTAATGTTAGCAGAAATGAGGCACAGAGTGAAGTCCCCTTTCCCTGTTGATCATGGCAGATTATGTATGTTGCTGTTTTGCACATTTAAAGTAATTGTGGAGACATCGCTTCACTGCACAGAGATACAACTGCACTTGGCACAACAGCTAGTGGGAGAAAGAAAAGGACAGAGAGAGATTGACAGGCAGAGACAGACAGAGGGCAAAGGTAAAAACTTTAGATGAAAGTATTTTATATGCAGAAAGTATTCAAGAAACAGGCATGACTGAAAGAAAGAGACAGGCCCTTACTTGAATTTGGAGCAAGGCTTGCAAGAAACTGCACTGCCCTGGGCTAGTTTCACCAAGACAAAGGCTAAACAAACATTTGGATAAAGTTACCAAGCCAATTTCTAGATATAAAACTGGTTTATTTCTCACTGTCCTGGAGGCTGTCTGGACGGATTAGACAGTAGGACTTCTGGGACAGGGGACTCGGAGACTAGAGGGAATATGGCTGAGAGACTCAGTGACTCCCGTCACAGTCATGCCTTGAGACATACACACATACACAGAGGCCTGAAACGCACTGATGTGTATCAGCATAGAATGCCCCTCCCTCCAAAACACAAGGGCCCAAGTGTGTGTATGAATGGAGGCGAATACGTCTGTGAATTTTACTCCTTATACTGTGGGAGCAAGTGACTTTTTTCACTGAAAATATGTTTCTTGTCTAGCAGAAGCTAACTAGCAATCTGTTTCTGTGTTGTTGTTCATACATGTTGACGGATTTGTACATTTAATTGAGATTATTCCAACAGGATGTTATATACAATTAAAAAATTGGAATAATGTTATACTATAGCTGATAATTAGCAGAACAACGTCACAAAGCAATTACTTCACTGTTTATGAACAGAATGTTGTCTCATTCATGTGTTTTTTAGTCTTTAAGAACACTGTATTTGAAATCAGTACACATGGCTGCTTGTTAAAATTGACGGACATTGCAACAGTAACTAAGGGGGCATGTCTTTGCGAAGGGTCTCTAGAGCTTCACGTCTTCAAATCACTCTAGCATTCTTCAGAAATAAGAGCAATCATTGAACATTTCTTAAAACTCTCTTTTGTTACTGAAACAAAGTTCCGTTTTGCATACATCCCTATTGAAGTACCATCTCAGTGTCACAGCGTTTACACTTTTGTGTCACTTTCAAATATCTATGTCTTTGTTGAAGGATGTCAAACCTCTGAAATGAAAGCTGTTCATTTATTTCTAAAGACGATAATGAATGATAAATTTGAATCGCTTGATAATGATGACAGCATGTCTGTTCATCTCTTTCATTCCTTGTTGCCTTGCCATTCAATACCACCATAATAACACCGTGGCAATTACACAAGGTAATTACATCAAGCTTGGACAAGTTTCAGACATCACATTTTTTATAGCTTCTAGCCCCATTGTGCCACTTTCTTTCTTTTCAGTATAATTTAAAAGGAGTTTTTAATTAAGAGGTCTCAAAGTAAGTCATAATGTTTAAAAGTACATTTATGTGAAGTATTTTAAAAATACTTTAACACATTACATAACTAAAATGTGAGAAGCCTCAATTAAAAAATATAGTTTTTTATTTTTTATTGAGGCTTCATAAATTTTAGTAATGGGAAAGGATCACAACTCAGGTTGTGTATTTTTTCTTGGCATTAAATAGATTCTCTATTTATTTGTTCTCCTGAGAAGGTAACCTTAGCAACAGAAGGACGCGTAAAGGCCCGTTCACACCCAGAATTAGGGGCGTCATGCACTCATTATTTTTGAGGGGGCACGAGTTGGGGGGGGGGGGGGTTAACATGGTTATCTGCAAAGATAACTATAAAGTTAATAACGAGTGTCCAAACCAGTGGATGAAATCATTTGTTCATTCTAAGCTCATGCGCGTATGCAGCTTTAAATTCGAGCTGGATTTCGTGATAGCAGGATTGATTCTGATTGGGTGTCAATGTTTTTATCATTCATGAGATGGAACATTTTTTTAAAGGGATTTCAATTATATAGTTTATCTGTGCCTTTATCATTATAGCTTTGGTATGGACTCTGCTGTTCTTTAAAACTGAGAACGGTTTCTAGAACTCTATATTTATCGTTATCTTTATAGTTATCATCCTTGATGTTACCAGGCCTTAAGCGTTTCAGATTATATGCAGACAGAACATTAACAAGACAAACACTGGCGTTATTACCGCATTATTATATAGTAAATACTATACAACAAAACAGGTGCGGGAGTTAAGCCGTTGGCACGATTATTTAACACAGGAACATTAACACAGACAAACAAGCGTTACTTCACCGCATTATTATTACCTAAATACTATACAACAAATACATTAACGCGAGACATTTACCACTTCTCGAGAAGCCTTCTTTGATCAAATCACAAGGGAATCCACAGGTGGAAATTTAGTGTGAGGTCCACATATTTTTAGCATTTCCATGAATTTGTAATGTATTGGTTTCAATGACCCAAGTGCTCCAAAAGAAAGGCTTAGTTTTTAACTCCTGTGAGCTTTTTTTTTTTACTAACGAAAAAAAAAATCACCAAGAATTTAGCTAATTGTCACCTTTAGTTTTTTGTTGAAAATGTCTTTAGTTGGCGTTTGATTAACTGCGGGAAAAAAGTTTCTTCCTCCCGAAATGTCTTTAAAATGTTGAGCCCCTCAAACTTTGAACTCTAAATTATTGATAATACTGTATATACTAACAAAGCTGATTCACCTCTGGTCTTCTTCTGTCCGTTATTTATCTCTCTGGAGTCTCTTTTAACATCCTTGTTTTTTCTTCTTCAGCTCTTCTTTCACGGCAGATACAAGAGCAGAGGGGAGCCCTTAAGTCAGCAGGATAGTATTTGGAGCAAACCCAAAAGCTAAGCCAAACTGAGCCCTGCTCATTCTCTCAAGTCACTAAAACTTACAGTACTTTCTGTCATTCTGCTCTCTCTATCTTTTTCATCCACTGTTCCATTCATTCTAAACACAGTCGGGGTCTAACGGAGATCTCAGCGATGGTCCTTGACCTTTCTCAGCCTACTGTTTGCACTCTCAGGGGTAAACAAATTGAAAACACTCAAAACAGAATGATTACTTTTGCACACGACTGTTTCCAGACTCCTCCATTGCAATTAAAGAATATTAAAGTTTAAGGTGAATAGACATCTTTAAAAATGAAGGAGGAAACAATATTGATCTGCTACTGTCCAGTATCACTGTATCTGTGTGTGTGTGGGGGGGGGGGCTTTATCATTGTGGACTTTGGTGAGTAATGAGCAAATGTTACTGTGAGTGATCATTACTAATACTTAGACTCTGAACAAATAAATAAATAAATAAATATAATGACTACAATGTAGCTCAAAATTGTACCCCCCCCCCCAAACCCAGAAATGTCATGCCTTACTGATAAATTATGCTAATTTATTTATTGCAAACAGTAAGAATACAGCATTATTATTCACTGAAAAGAAATAACGTCAAGTGGCTAAAAAGCATGAACCTCTGCAAGTTATGCTGAGAACAAATATAATGTCCAATTCCGCTGGATAGGTTGTTTGGTAAAACTGGAGACTGCTCACACAGTTAATTTGTTTTTTGTTAAAGGGAAGAATGTTGTTGCATGTTGTCCTGGCATAACTGGGCAATAAGTTAGTTTATATGACAGACAAGACACTGGAAATATTCTCCTTCCAATGTGTCAGTGAATATTGTTTATTTGAAACACCTCCGATTCTTATTGGTTCAACACACATATGCAAACACGCACCTACATTTTACCCGGGTCTCATGCTTTTTGCTGCAAGCTTTGCAAGATTTCAAGTTTTCATGTAAATCAACATTATGACCACACAAACATTGACAAAGGCCATTCAATATTTCCTTCTTAATGTACTTTCCTCAGCACTTACTCACGCAATACTGTCAGCCTTTGTCAGCTCAATGCGAATTTACCCACCTTTTCATGCTGTCTTTGCATGTTCCCTATGAAGTCTTGACATCTTAGGAAATTGGAATGGGCTTACTGATGCATTTTCTTGATTTAAAAGTGATAAAAGCCAAAACTGGCTACTGCTTTTTTCCCTTATTTTCCTTTATTTTCATTGATGAAGCTCTTCCCCACAAGTAGTCTTAAAATAGCTGTAACAAATGTTCTGAGCCCGAGGTCCCACACTTATTCCCTTGGGAAACTTATAGAAGTTAGTTATAGACATGCAGCACTATTGGATGGCACCAGGTTCCCTGTTGCCAGGGCAACCAGTCAACATGCGTGATTTCATAAAGCGAAAAATAATAAAGTTTCTGAAATATTGAGACATTTTAATATGTTATAGCAGTCTGTTTGCAGTAACAACTCCAATAAAGCTGACTCCGATAAACTTTGTTAAAGTACAGTAAATCTATGGAATAGTCAAGGTTAGAAGCTCTATCATTATTTTTCTTTCCCATGCACACAACCTCTGGATCCTGTCAACGCTATCTCACTGCAATTCGTACATATTTTACGAGGTGGCTAATTCGTACGACCTCACTCGTACAATTCTGTAGCATAGTGTGTCATCAGTTGTGAGTGAACATAGTTTGGATACAGATATTCTCTGCTATTCTAAACCGAAGGGAAATGTAGCATGTTGACATAGTATTGGAAAGTTATATTTTTGTTTCTGAGAAAAGCATGAGAAAAATGGTATTACTGTAAATAACAGTCCCAAAACATCTCTTATAAATGTTGTGGCCACTTTAGATCTTGTAAAGTATTGTTTTATTGCTTGAATATCTCTGCAGAGCCATACAAATGAATAAAAAATGTAGCAAATGCAGAGAGTTCATTTAATTTGAGAAGCTGAATTGAGCTCAACCAAAAATTGAACAAATAGCAGCCAACTCAAAGCTTAGCAACTTAGTAAGCAACTTCAAACAAAATAATGACTAGAGATGAATGAAAATCCCAAGGAACAGCAGGTAATGAGCCATCCGTCTTCATTCTGTTTACCTTCAAGATGTCACCATTGTTTCTAGAGGATTCATCATGCTATTCAGCACTTTCCCAGAAGCATATTGTGCCTGGCTGATGTTCATAATTCATCAACTGCCTCTAAGTGACTCACACAGTGTCATCAGAAAATGGGTTGAGTGTAAATGTGTTGATCTTTAAAATGTGGTACAGTGGATTGTGGTTCCTCATTAATGCTAGCTGGGCATATCAAACTTTCATCAGGTTGGAGGAGACGAGTTAATTGTTCAGTGGCATTCAATCTGCATTAAGCATGCGCTCCCTCATTGCCCATAATTTGGCCGATTTTAAAACACCTTTCTCACAAAGCACGTTTGACAAGTGATATCATCAGGTTGAACAAATTTAACCAAGGTGCGTTCACGCAATATCGTTATTACCGGTTATTACGAGATATCAACTTGTAAAAAGTATTCACGTCCTCGAAGAACTTGTAATTACAACTTGTGAACTGGGAGTTTTCCGAGAGCTTTTAATTGTAATACCTGACCACCTCAGATTCATTAGGCACTATACTTGATAGTGCGGTAGTTCCGGGTCCAAGTCCAAGGGTGTGAACAGCTCCAAGTATAGAATGTCATGTGTTGTCATGTCAAAATTACAGTAATTACGATGTGGCGTGAATGCAGCATACATTTTCCAATACTTCAAGGAGCTTGATTTCGATGTTGCCCCCAAAAAGGCTTGCACTGCGATATTCAGATTTCTGAATGAAATTACACATATTTTTTGATATTCAGATTTATGAATGAAATGACACATATTTTTTGTGAATCAAAACCAAACAGTATTCCTGTAAATATATTTGGATACAAGCTGATTCAACAAAAGCAGTCCTGAAACATCTCGTATAAATGTTGTAGCCACTTTAAATCTTGTATCATTGCCTCAATATCTCTACACAGCCAAACAAATATGTAAAAGTACAATAGTTTGGCTTGTTTTAAAACACCCCTCACAAAGCACATATTTGACAGGTGATATCGTTAGATTTGAAGGGATAGTTCTAGTGCTGTCAGACGATTAATCTCGATTAGTCACTTACAAAATAAATGTTTTTGTTTTCACATACACAGTGTGTTTGCTGTGTATATTTACTATGTATATATATATATATATATATATACATACACACATACAGCATATATTTTGAAAATATTTGCATATATTTACATGTTTATATTTATATTACATTTATATTATATATAAATATATAAACAAAACAAAATCTAAAATATATACATGTATGTGTGTGTGGTTATATATACATAATAAATATACACAGTATACACACACATATTTTATGAAAACAAAAACGTTTATTTTGGACGTGATTAATCACGCTTAATCGTTTGACAGCACTAGATAGTTCATCCAAAAATGTGAATTCTGTGATTAATTATTCACCCTCATGTGGTTCCAAACCTGTAAGACCTTCGTTCATCTTCGGAACACCAGTTAAAGGTATTTTGATTAAATCTGAGAGCTTTCTGACTCCGCATAGACAGCAACACAACTGAAACATTTTATGGCCCAAACATTTAATAGTCCATTGTTAAAATAGAAACATGCACTCTCATGAATGGCAGTGGAGATTAGGGATGGGCATTTTCCAAAAAAATTGCATAAATAAAAACGGCTCATAAAAAAAATGAATATTCGAATATTAGTTTATTTAAATGAGGTTTAATGATAAAGACGTTATTTTTAATTATCAAATTTTTGTCACGATTTCTGAACATGCTTATTATTAGCCGTTACTCAACAATTTTCTACAACAACGTTACATTATATCGCAAGGATATTGATTGAAAACGTGTAAACAACAACTAAAAAAAAAAAAAATTAAAAAGCATAAAAAAACATTCAAGATCAGGCAGAACAAAAGGAAAAATCAAGCAGACTGTGCCAATTACAGTACATAATGGCTACATATACTGCCATATACTGTCAGCCTATATTTATTGTGTTTACATTGTTTCAAATATTAATTCTGAGAGAAACAATAATAACCACATGCTCGGGTGAAAGTTTTTTCCTCAGTCTGATAACAATAAGAACGGCGCTGACAAAGATAACATGTGCTAACAGTTTCTTAGCGCTTTGTGTTTAACCACTCTCCCTCGAGGAAACTTTATATATGTCTGAAGATCATTTCACTATCAGATAAACTCTCTTCTCGGCTCACTCGAATACAGCTGCGCTTACCCGCAGTCGTGAATGCAGTGATGGACAGCCGTCTTTCCTCAGTCGACTGTGTTTGGATTTCATGATTTCTCATTGTGCTGGTGATATTATGATAAATCAGTTTCACTACTTTAGTTGATCAGAAGTAATTACATTTTGTCAGATCATTTAGTAAGATCGTTTAGATCAAATGTTCAGATGACAACGTTCTGTGATCAAATACTATCAACTTAACACGCTCCACAGCGCCACCCAGTGCATGTAGTTATAACTGCTTAGGATTTAACATGGATTCCCTGCATTTACGGCCAGCAAATTAACACATAATAAAATTCTAATAGAATTTTCATTGTTCGAATAATAATTACAGACCGAATATTCGAATGTTCGACTATTTGTGCACGACCCTAGTGGAGACTAACCTGGAAGAGTAGAAATATATATTGAATAAAGTTGTTATTTTTGTTTGCTTTGCGCACAAAAATTATTCTATAGCTTTATAACAGTTTTATTACAGTTGAACCACTGATGTTGCATGGACATTTTTAACGATGTACTTACTACCTTTCTGGGCCTTAAAATGTTTCAGTTACATTGCTGTCTATGCAGCGTCAGAAAGCTCTCAGATTTCATGAAAAATGTCATAATTTGTATTACGGATTTGGAATGACATGAGGGTGAGTAATTAATGACAATTTAAATTTTGGGTCGAATATTTCCTTTAACAAATTTAACTAAAGGAGCTTGAATCTGATGATGTCCTTGTGGAATAGTCGCAAAACAAACTGCATCGCAATATTCAGATTTCCCAATTAAATGACTCTTAAGAGCTGGTTATTTTTAGTGAATCAACCACAAACAGTATTACTGCAAATACATTTGCATAACAGTTTATTTAACAACATAAAACAGTCCTGAAGCACATTAAATATATGCTTGACCAGTGTGGACTGATTCCAAAAACAAATGACTCGTTAGGTGGTTGTTTATAGTTGAAAAATACCTATTTGAATTAGTCAGAAATACACTGTACATCATGCAGCATTTATATGTAAGCAAACAGACCTTATGGTTAAATATACACAAATGAATCAGAATCAAATGAATGAACCAGAAATCCAAATGGAACCATGTTCCTGTGGCTCAGTGGTAGATCATTGCGTTAGCAGCGGAAAAGGTCATGGGTTCAATTCCCAGGGAACACACTACTGAAAAAAAATTGAATGTATAACCTGAATGCACTGTAAGTCGCTTTGGATAAAAGCATCAGATAAATGTAAATGTAACCAATCTTATAACTGAAGTAACGTGACATACAGTAGTTGCTGACTTATTCAGAGGGTGTCAGATATGTTCCAAGTCAAGCACATTCATTCCAACTGAGGTTTACTCACGTGCCCCTCCTGTGCTGGGCCAGATAAACCTGACTCAAGGGATGAGTCCGTTTAATGGAGCTGAACACGCAAGCCCTTTCTGTATCTGGGTGAATGACTCCATAAAGATGGAACTCTGTTTACTGAAGCAGGTAAATAGAGAGGAACAACACAGTCAAGCCTCATCAATCAGACCACACATAGAGCTGTTAGTACCAGGAGCATCCCAGCACAAACATGCACATACCAGTCTGACACTCATCCTTTCTTTTAGGAAATATTTGAAGAATATATTTGCTGCCTTTTATTTATTTGATAAAACTATTTGAATGTCAGTGGAGAAATGCTACAGTAATGACATCTACCAACAGGGTCAAGCTTACTAGACAAACATTGACCCACATCTAGTATTGTGACATCTAGTGTTGCAGTGTGTCTGAAAGTAAGTCATAAACCTGGAAAAAGAAAACAGAATAAAAGAAACATAAGCCTGTTCAGTTATCCTTATGGGTTTAGGAGAAAACTCTGTTTTCTAAGTATTAAAACATCAGTGATACTGGGAGCATCACGGAAACCATCTGGGGGGCAAGTCTGTAATATTTAAAAACCCTTGCACAAAAAACAGCCCTCTTCCTATACTGCAGGCACATTCCTACACACACTTATATTCATGCATCCATGCACACACATTTACATACGCACACAGAGTCTCATAAAGTGATGACTCCTGACAGCTCCACTTTCTGTGAATCTTGGGTACTCATATCTAAATCTCTTTTTCAAATCCTCCTCACCAAGTGGCCATTTCAGCTGAAACAAAAAGTGCCACAAACCAATAAAACTGCCATGCAATTTAAAAAATTTAGCTAAATTTCTTGTCTTAGAGCCACAGGCATTTTTAGAGCTGCCAGTCAACTGAATTTTAGGGATAACAGCACTAAAGAGCTAAGAAAAATGTATTTAAATTAGATTTTTTTAAGTTCCACATCGTGAACAGTAAAAGCCGTTAATGGCTCAGAAGTACAGAGAAGGTTATTTTGATTCACATGAACAGATGGTATGCTCTCAAAGAGCTGGCTTCTCAGTTGTCTATGAGCAATGTAATGGCTTTTAAAACCAACCAAGCGTTTCCTGTTTGAGATCCAAAGACACCTAATTACTAAAGAGTTTTTAAATTTGTTTAATTGGAACAAGAGCTCATGAGAGTATGTGTATTAGAAATGCTTTGGGGGAAAATGAATACAGAACAATCATTGTGCTTTTACGGTGAGTAGTCTTAACTGACTGCATAATAATTTATGGCAGTGATTCTCAAGCAGAGGGACGGGGCCCACTAGGCCCACTTGCCTTTAGGATGACTTAAAACTATTTGAGATAAGACAAAACAAGCATCTAAATAAAATAAAACACCTAATATATATATTTTTATTTTAATTCACCCCCACAACAACTTTTTCCTTAAAAAAACACGGTTCTCACTTTCTTGTAAAACCTGGATATACAGTGCTCAGCGTAAATGAGTACACCCCCTTTGAAAAGTAAAATTTGAAACAATATCTCAATGAACACAAAAACCATTTCCAAAATGTTGACAAGACTAAGTTTAATATAACATCTGTTTAACTTATAACATGAAAGTAAGGTTAATAATATAACTTAGATTACACATTTTTCAGTTTTACTCAAATTAGGGTGATGCAAAAATGCTAAATCTAGTACTTTGTATGGCCTCCATGATTTTTAATGACAGCACCAAGTCTTCTAGGCATGGAATGAACAAGTTGGCGACATTTTGCCAGATCTATCTTTTTCCATTCTTCAAGAATGACCTCTTAGAGATTGGATGCTGGATGGAGAGTGATGCTCAACTTGTCTCTTCAGAATTCCCCATAGGTGTTCGATTGGGTTCAGATCAGGAGACATACTTGGCCACTGAATCACTTTCACCCTGTTCTTCTTCAGAAATCCAACAGTGGCCTTAGATGTGTGTTTAGGATCATTGTCATGTTGAAAAGTGCACGACCAAGGCACGGAGTGATGGTAGCATCTTCTCTTTCAGTATAGAGCAGTACATTTGTGAATTCATGATGCCATCAATGAAATGCAGCTGCACTCATTTGCATGTTTCACTGTCATGCAAACCTTTTACATGAAGCCATCAGTTAAAACATTTAATCACTCCACAGTAGTCTTCAAAGGATAGGAGAACGGCACCCATGCATGCCAAGTGTATTAGTAACTTCTTTTTGAACTTTTCGATTCAAATCAGAAGACACTTTTCTCTGTGAGAAGTAAAACCAGCTACAGTATTCTGACTGATAAGTAAAAAGGTGTAAATTACCTTGTGATATGCCATTGCTATGTGTTTTCTTTAAGGGCTTAGACTCAGAATTCTTGTCATTGTAGTCTTTTAGCTTTGCTCTTTCAGTGTACTCATTTTTGCCACTGGTTCTCAAACTTTCAAACAGATGAGTCTTGTGGAAAACCTTTTCAAAGGCTGAGGTATGTGAGGAAGCCTAAGGATTTGTTTTCACTTGTCGTTCAGTTCTCTTTGTTCTTGTCCAGAACAAAAAAGTAAATGATACAAAAGACATAAGGAAACGGTCACAACCTCAGCTTTTTAACTTTTGAGAAAATTAACAAACATCCAGAACTGATGTATGCTGGCTAAATCCTTATCCTAAATCCTGATACAGTAAATCCACAAAAACCTGGAAAAGTCATGAGCACTTTTAATATTATTTGGGGGACTTGGGGGACCTTGCAGTCAAATATTCAGAGAACCACTGATGTATAGGCTAAATGAGGAATTATACAGCAATTAGTCCCGTCCTCTATTTTGTTTGGAAAGTTTGGACTTTTCACCATTTCACTGTTCTGTGTTTACGTGTTCCAGACAAACTGTCAGGCTACGTTTACACGACAACGATGTAGTCAAAAACTGAAAAGTTTTTCCCTTGCGTTTTTAAAGAGTTTCACGTAAACACGACAACGTTTTCAAAACGATTCACATTTACACACATCCGTGAAAACTGCCAAAAACACTCTATTACGTATGCCAGGCCAATAGCTGGCACAGTCACCTTGTTAGTATAAACAGTACCTGTAGGGAAGTGACTATTAGCTCTTTGTTGGCGGGAGTTCCGTCACTAAAAATCACCACACCAACTGTTGCTCTACTCCTCATTCATAGTGATAGCCGCTTTAGCTACGTTAGCAAACTCTTGAACAGCAACAACACAACCATGCACTCCACCATTGTTGTGTATGTTTGTTCGCACTTTCCTTTAAAATCGACAACTTAATTATTCATAAGCCAGTCATTGAATCAATAAGTAAACTGATTCATCCACAAATGCTGACTCCTTCATGAGTGAGTCATTGAATTATTCAATCATCTGATTTGTTTAACAAGATTCATTCAGGAAACTTTACACCACTGTCAAAACAGCATTTTCTTTGACAGAGAAAACCTGAACTGGCAATATTTTAAAGGTTCAGTGTGTAAATTTGTACGGCATCTAGCGGATGAGGTTGCGAATTGCACGTAGAGAAGCTACTGTGCCCGACACAGGAAAAAATGTTGTCATCTGAGACAGCAGAGAGTAGCCAGTCAAGCAAAGAGATTTCTTTACAAAGGTAAATTAAGGAATTATATTTACTTAATTATTCAGTGAACGGAATATCATTGTTACTTGTTGATCATTGTGTCAGTGTTATATTCACAAGAACAACATAGTGACGAAACACGTTCTGTAGAGCAGTTTGTCCGTTTAGGGCTTCTGTATAAACATGGTGGCGCAAAATACTGACATCCATGTAGGGGGCACTTTTTTGGAATTGCGCTCTAGCACTAATTTGCCTTGTTTAGTAAATCTGGCCCTTGAACAGCAGCATCTTATATGATATTTCTTAAATATTTTTTTTTCTTTTTGAACAAATGCTGAAAACAAAACACTGTCCCTGTGACCCATTGTTCTTATCTTTCAGTCCATGTTGGACCTTTACAGAAGTTAGAGGAAATGTATTCTGTCTGTGTTCCTTCAGATTCAGTCTCTTCTGCTCTTCAGACCTAGAAAAGCATGTAGAATTGTTGTTTTTGAATATAACAATAGCAGAACAGTGATACATCCACAATCGTACTGTATAAAAAAGTGAATACCTGCATGGATGAATTCAGCTCTTGCTAGAGTAAAGAAGCTTCTTTGTGCGCTGGCGGAGGGCTTATTATTGGATTTTTTTTGCCCAGAGGGTAATAAGGCAGAGAAGGTAACAGCCCACAGGAATGAAAATGAAACCAACAGACCCACCATGCCTCATCTGTCGATGTATACTTATCTGTATCCCACAATTTCATATTCCCCTCCAGATCACCTCCAGATTTCCTACGTATCTCAACACACTGAAAAAAAAAACACAAGACATGCTCGAGTGGCTTTAGAAGTGGAGGGATGAATTCTTTCTCTAGCTTGTCAGAAGTCAAGCTGCGAAGGCCGTCCTCAAGAGCTGCCACATTTCCCTCTGGGCATAATTAAGTCAGTCTTGCAGGTAAAGGCATTCAAGTGGCCTATACTATATGAGCAACGGTATTTTTTAGCCAGCCAGGCTATAAAAAGTTTTAACTGCACAAAGTACCCATTATAGCATACCTACCTAAGATTTTAATTTGACTTGAGGTAAATTAATCGTCTTGGTATGGATTGTGAACAGTAACTTTGCTTGGAAAAATTATGTTAACATTATGTTCAATAATATTTGACCTCAAACTTGGTCCAGGGGTGCTTGGGAGCTAAAGCAATTATTAATCACATTTACCAGATTTAAATCTATTCTAATTAATATTTGTATTATATTATATTGTATCCTATTATTTATAATCATTTTACACATGAGATGAACTGATTGATTATTTTATTACATTGGCAGCCATTGCATTTAAACAACTTATACTGACATATAGTTTTATGGAGAAAAATAAAATAAAACCTATTCAACCTGAACATGGCCAGAACATCATTTTACATGGTAGCTGTGATGAAACTTAATGCATGTTTTATAGCTTTGCTAACAAGCATCTCTTTAAAAGTAAAAAGACCCTCTATATGATACTATAGAGAGTAAAAAATGAGCACCATAGGGATACTGAGATGCTCACATGCCTAATTCATGTCTTCCTGTTTTTCTTCTGAAGAACAATGAGTTACACAGAAAGAAGAAGGAAACAAGGCTTTATAATGCAGTTAGCCGAGAAAAAGGATGATTTTAGGTGATGTTCAGCACCAGGTGAAACCTACCTGTTTTGATATGTCAAAATGCATGATGTTATGAAGTTTACAACTTATAAAAGATACAGGGTCTGTCATGTTATAATATACACTTAACAAAATTATAAACGCAACACTTTTGTTTTTGCCCCCATTTTTTATGAGCTGAACTCAAAGATCTAGACTTTTTCTATGTACAAAAAAGGCCTATTTCTCTCAAATATTGTTCACAAATCTGTCTAAATCTGTTGTTAGTGAGCACTTCTCCTTTGCCGAGATAATCCATCCACCTCACAGGTGTGGCATATCAAGATGCTGATTAGAAAGCATGATTATTGCACAGGTGTGCTTTAGGCTTGGTGCATTCAAAATGCCATCAATAAAATGCACCTGTGTTCGTTGTCCATAACATACGCCTGCCCATACCATAACCTCATCACCACCATGGGCCATTCGATCCACAGCGTTGACATCAGCAAACCACTCACCCACACGATGCCATACACGCTGTCTGCCATCTGCCCTGTACAGTGAAAACCGGGATTCATATGTGAAGAGGACGCCATCAAATGTGAGCATTTGCCCACTCAAGTCAGTTACGACGACGAACTGCAGTCAGCTCGAGACCCCGATGAGGACGACGAGCATGCAGATGAGCTTCCCTGAGATGGTTTCTGACAGATTGTGCAGAAATTCTTTGGTTATGCAAACCGATTGTTGCAGCAGCTGGTCTCAGACGATCTTGGAGGTGAAGATGCTGGATGTGGAGGTCCTGAGCTGGTGTGGTTACAAGTGGTCTACGGTTGTGAGGCCGGTTGGATGTACTGCCAAATTCTCTGAAACGCCTTTGGAGACGGCTTATGGTAGAGAAATTAATATTAAATTCACGGGCAAACGCTCTGGTGGACATTCCTGCAGTCAGCATGCCAATTGCACGCTCCCTCAAAACTTGCGACATCTGTGGCATTGTAATGTGTGATAAAACTGCATATTTTAGAGTGGCCTTTTATTGTGGCCAGCCTAAGGCACACCTGTGCAATAATCATGCTGTCTAATCAGCATCTTGATATGCCACACCTGTGAGGTGGATGGATTATCTTGGCAAAGGAGAAGTGCTCAATAACACAGATTTAGACAGATTTGTGAACAATATTTGAGAGAAATAGGCCTTTTATGTACATAGAAAAATTTTAGATCTTTGAGTTCAGCTCATGAAAAATGGGGGCAAAAACAAAAGTGTTTGAGTTTATAATTTTGTTCAGTGTATATCATGATGCAACATAATACAAAAAATAAATCTCCTGCATTTGCATGCTTGTAAATGGAAATGACACGGCAGATACTTTAATACTGGAGGGTAATCTGTTCTTTGTGCTGGTATATGACTGGATGGTTCTGTACGCTTCAGATGTCATTCTCCTTACATAAGACTGTATAGTGCCAAGCCACGACAGGCCTTAACAGTATGACATTGTGTTATACAACTGAAGAACACCAGCAGCACCACGCTCATTGGTTTCACAAACTGAGTAGAACTAAGAATGACTTTCAGAAGACAAGATGATTGCTGAAACATGAACAATCATGAGTGCTGATTCAAAATTGGTTTAAAATGTCAGGCGTCCTCTATCCACAAGACAGAAACAAGAAATGCTAACACAGGCTGATGCTAAAAATAGGGCTTTAAATGAATCCTTAAATGTATCCTCTGAAGATTAACAGTATATGACATGCAAGTGGCTGCTACTGAGGCTTGTTTAGATAAACAAAATCTTCAATCGTTAACAGTTCTCCAAGTCACACCAACCATATGCTAATAATTAAAAAGCTCTGTGTTGTGACATGCTGCTGTATTGCCAGTTTTAATCTATTTTTATATAACTAGTCTATACAAAAATTATGTTTGTTCTTAAAATGTGTTTACTTATTATAGGCAACAGAAAATGTACATTAAAATTAATACTTACTTAGCAAGGACTAGTTAAATTGTGAGAGTGAAGACTTTTAAAATATAATTCAATATTTAATTTAAAATCAATGTTGAACTTTTTATTCTTCAAAGAATTCTGAAAAAAATCACGGCTTCCACAAACATATTAAACAGCACAAATGCTTTCAACATCAATTATATAAGATATGCTTCTTAGAGCAGCAAATCAGCATATTACAATTATTTATGAAGGATCGTGTGACACTGAAGACTAGAGCAATGATGCTGAAATGTATATAACATTCATTTTAAGTTGCCTACACTATATGAGGAAAGGTGTTTTGTAGCCAGCCAGGCTATAAAAAGTTTTAACTGCACTAAATACCCATTATTGTCACGTGTTTGAGTTCCTGTTTGTCCTTATTTGGTTTAGTTCCTGTTCTCATTAGTTTATCATCATTCATTCAGATCACATGTGTTGTATCATACATCTCGTTTGCTCCTTGGTTTGCCTTTATAAGCCTTCTGTTCAGTCCGTTTTCAACATGAATAATTAGATATGTTTCTTGAACAGCAAATCAGCATAGTAAAATTAGTGACGCCAAGTCCGATTCATTTCCGCGAACCGGTTCTTTTCGGACAGTTCGACTCATTGAACCGGTTCAAAAAGCCGATTCATCGGCTCCTGACGTTATCAAGCAATGATGTCACTAATCATTTATTTTTTAACAGCTCTGTGCCATGTTGCATCAATGAAACATTCGAATAAAGTCATTTGTGTCAACACATATTGAAACATTCAAATACATTTTTTTTTGTGAACACATATTGCTGATTATTGCCTTTCATTCACTTAAGTTAATAATGTTTGTGGTCACAGTTTCATTCGCGGATCCTTTATGGCAGATATAAGACTGACTAATATTGATTAGCCTACGATAGAATTCCTAAAGGCTTCGCACCTACAGCACACATTACAGACACCGATGCACAAACACGGATATGTTCTACATATCTTAAGACTTAAGTATAAAGAAATAATAAAACGGTCTGATAAACTCATTGATTTAAGTTAAATCTGATCTGCATGCACAATAAACCGTACTAAAACTCAGGGTTTTCCATGTTTTAATAAAAACTCAGGTTTTTAATAAAACAATAAAGCATAGCATCTCCTTTGTTTGTTATTAAGAAACTTTGCACATCAGGCTCGTTCAAGTCGGTGATACAGTGTCAGCAACTCACTCATCAGAATCTTCGGTAATCCTCGGCAAACTTCGCCACGGCTCATTCGGTTCGTGTTGAGTCCTCGGTAGTCCTCGACAAACTTCGACAGTTGGTTGAACCAGCTTTTTTTGTATTGTTTTTTTTATTGAAAAATCATTAATGTTCAAACAACTTGGCAATGTCAAAACATCTTCACGTTGCAATATACAACAGAAAGAGAGAGAACGAAGAGAGGCAAAAAAAAAAAAAATTAAAATACATAAACATTGAAAGGGCTAGGGTTTTTCTTGTAAATCATATTCTATAATAATAGAAAATGTCCTTTAGGGTGAAGCTGTCAATGTAACATACCTTTGGGTAAAGCCAGTCATGAATATCAGATGATAAAGCATCCACATACATACACACAATGAAAAGACAGATGATCCGTGGTTTCAATGTCATCACAGAATTATACATTTATTAGAGTCAAATCCAAATCTGAGTCTTAAGTACTCACTGGAAGGATATATCAATTTAAATATTTTAAATTAATTTCTTTAATTTTAGGAGAGAAAAGAAATTGTATGTATTTAGTTCTAAGAGTATGAATGGCATCTTTTTGGAAATTAGATGAAATTGAATTTCTGTAAACTACAATAGGATAAGAAATGTTGTTAAACATATTTCTAATACTTTTGTTTGAAAGTTGACCTTCTCTGAATTCACAGCCTTCAATTAACTTTCAATATTTTTTTATGCAATTCGAAGTGTGCTACACACAGGTGAGTGGGCCTAAACCACCTGTATTCGCACTAAACACTTTTCACACATTACTGTGTGTACATAATCCCACAAAAGACTCAATAGCATATGTATGTTTACATGTTCATGCACTACAAATCACCTTACACTGTTCCCCAGCCAGCTGCTTGACTTACAATGTTTCTCTCTTCACATGTACAGTATTCATTTGAAGCCTTCGTACAGTTTGTATTTTTTTAGTCTACGTATAGAGTAACATTTATATATAGTATATTTATAGTAAAAATCTGTCAGTAGAGTTTAGTGTCTTTTTTACTTCATTGTTAGTTGCCTGTAGTTGTACCGTGGTCCTGTAGCACAATGTTCATTCCACTGTATATGTACCCACATGTAGCGCAATGACAATAAAGTTCAACTTGACTTGATTTGATTTAACGGTGGAGGTAAACAAGGTCATGGGGTTAGAATAAAAGAGTTTCTTTGATTAGACAAAATAGAATTAGGGATAGCTTTAATAACAGATTCAAATTTAGCACGATTGCAACTTAAATATTTAACACAGAAATTATCATGTGACATAATCATATGACATCGTCTTTATCTTATTTGACTTTATCAGACGACGGCACAATTATAAATCAGGATTTTTGTGCAGATTAACATCTTGTAAGGGAGAGATGGCTATGTGGTCTTAATGGGTCGCGTTTCAGTCACTATCATTCATCCCGTTGTCTGACAAAAGAAACCGTAAAATAGACCAATGAAAACAAGTTTTATTGAGAATTTAGCTGCGTCAAAATATGTGACGCAATATGCGTCACAGAGAGGCAAACAAATGTAATAATAAATAAATGTACATTTTGCATGTACAAAAGAAGCAAGCTGCCCTGTCATGCGAAAATGTAAACAGGTTTGTGTAAATAAATTGCTCAGTGCAAAGAAAGAAGTAATGGGAACCTGGTGTTTCTTTTTTCATGTGTCTAATAGACATGACCACTTTCTTTGAAAAACATCTGACCTATGAAACAGGTCTACTCTTCATGCTCCATGTCAGGTATAGACAACTTCGGTCCTGGAGGGCCGGTGTCCTGTAGAGTTTAGCTCCAACCCTAATCAAACACCTTGAACCTTGGGGAGTGTGGCCCCAGGCAGCAGGTCTATAGCGTAGTCCCATGGCCGGTGAGGCGGTAACTGAGTGGCAGCCTGTTTGTTGAACACATCCTGGAACACCGCATAGTCAGATGGGATTGAATGTTTCTTGAGGGGTTCGGGGCTTAACTTGGAGACTGGAAGGAAGTGCCGGAGGTACTGGAACGTTAGAGATACAATTCTGGAAACGGGATTCACTCCATCGCTGGAATCCCATCTGACCTCTGGTGAATGTTGCGTGAGCCAGGGGCGTCCCAGGATGATGTCGACCGTGGGGGGGGGGGGGGGGTCGATACTTGATGCACCCAAGTGGTTTTCCTTGTATGGTATCTATCTTGAGCTCCTGAGCTTGCCGGGTAGGTCGAGACCTGTTAAGAGGTTTTGGGAGATGAAATTCCCTGAGGAGCCGGAGTCCATGAGGGCGGATACTGTAACGGAATGATGAGGGGCGAGTAGTCGTACTGTCATCAAAGGTAATATGGAGATTTCAGGTTCGATATGGAGGGTACTCACCGCTGGGCGTGGGAGACGAGAAGGACACTTTTGGATGAAGTGCCCCGAGGCGCCGCAGTAAAGACATAGACCCGTGGCGAGACGTCGCGCACGTTCTGTGCGAGGGAGTCGGTTGGTGTCCACCTGTATGGGTTCTGGTACTGGAGGACAGGCAGCGGGTGAGGCTTGAGAATGAGCTGTTTCAGTAGGTAGACAGGCGGCGAGTCGTTGGGAAATCCTTACAGCCCTTTGCATGAAGCTCTCCAGGCCGACATTGTCATCATAAATTGCCATTTGAATTTTGATCTGGGGACCTAAGCCTTTGCAGTAAGCAGTTATCAGCGCCATCTCGTTCCATCCACAAGAGGCCGCCAGGTGCAGAACTGAAGGGTGTAATCGCTCACCGAAGAAGTGCCTTGTCTGAGGCGTATGAGTTGGTCGGCCGTGGATAGAGAGCCGGTTGATAGGCCGAAGACTTCCTTGAAGTGAGCAGAGAAGGCATCGAAAGAGTTAATAAGGCTGCTCTGAGAGTTCCAGATAGCTCGTACCCAGAGCAACACTCGTCCAGAGAGCAGGGAGATCAGGAAGGCCACCTTCAATCGCTCAGAGCCTAAACTTTTGGGCTGCATTTCTATGAAGAGGGGGAGTTGAAGCAAAAAAACGTTACATTCTACTGCCTCACCCGAGTATGTGGCTGGAAGGGCCATGGGACTGGCTGAGGCAGATGATGGATTTGGGACCAGAGATAGAGCGGCTCGAAGAGCGCTGACGAGCTCCTCGAGAGGATCCGTCGCCGTGGGGTTTTGGGACTACATCCCCAGTCTACGGTTGAGGTCTGGTCTTCGGTCAGCAGATAGAAAAGGGACACAGAGGTAAGTGAAATCAAAAGTTGGTTTATTGAACTATGGCAGGGTAATAGAGCAATGTAGCAAGTCCAGGTGAGTGAATCAGGAAATGAGAAGTTTCTAGAGAGTCTTATCTGGGAGTACTATATCCTTTACTATATCCAGGGGGACCAGCAGGAGCAATGGAGATCAGGGAGCGGAACACAGGAACGACGAGACTGTATACAAAAGATAAGAAGGTCAGGTGAGTGAAAATGGAATGTTTGAGACCAGACAGTAACTGTTCGGGAGGAGTGCATTGATATAGTGCTCTTGATGACTGGTGACAGGTGGCATGATCAGTAATCAGGTGAGTTGGATCTGGTGTGTGTAGTTGGTGGTGACTGAGGTGACTGTGACTCCCTGACACTAATTCAGTTTTTGAAAACTATTTAGGATGGATAGTATGCAAATTGGGACTGTATATTCGATGTCTTTTATCTAATTTAAAAACATATACATTTTAATCAATATATTTGTGTTTCCTGCATTGTTAAAAAAATCTGGTACAAATGACAGAGGTGTGACCATGTTACACTAAAAAAAAATGATTAATTGAATTTACAAAATTAAGGTAAGTGGTTGCAATCATTTATTTTAGCTACATTTAAATAAACTAATTTAGTTGACTGACTTTCAAAATTTTTTTTTTTTTAAATGTAGCTAAAATAAATTGTTACTTTGTTACCACTTACCTTAAAAAAATTGTGTATCTTTTTTTCAGTGTACTACGATTTCAGAAAACAGTTGTCACAACTAGCTAGTAAATGTTTGTTTGTGCATCTTATCGGGGGTGTGTTAACCAACTAGCATCTGTTGTTAGTAACATAATTCAGCAATTTTGTGTTTTACAAAACCAGCAAACATTTGTAAGCAACATCACAAAGTTATGGGCTTGGAACTACATAATTCAACCTAGTAAGCTGTTAGCAGCATTATAGTTTCTTGGTACAATATTTAAATCAACTCTTAAGCAAGCTAACATGCATTACAATCTATATATTTCATTACATGTATATAGAAATGTAAGTATACAGGAAACACACCACGGCCCAATATAGCAGCACAGGCTCAGTAATAGGATGGGGTTGGGGGCGGGACTATTTACTTGACTGACCAATGCCAAACAGGGCAACATTTTGTTCAGGAATCCTGTTCGAAATCAATCACAGTTTTTGCAATTACCTTTGGTGATACTATAGTTTTGAAGAAATGACACACACCACCTTTAACTGAAAAACGATGACAACAACTATCATATTGTACTAGAAATAATCAGGCAATGAAAAAGCAAATGTACAACTACAGTAACATTAACATGTTTTTGGCATTCTCACCAATATCAACAGCAATATGTTGACTTGAGAAACATTACCAAATGTTGTAAAAATGCATTGAATGTTTGATGTACTAATTAGATTAAAATACAACATTGGCCGCCTGCCTCTGAAAAGCTGGCAGGAAGACTTTGATTTCAGGCCAGTTAGTATTTAGAGAAGCCTCGCTTCTTCTTGCAAAGATGGTGTTTTTTGGCAAGATATCACACAGCGTTGAAACACACTGACAGATGATGGTATTCTGAGAAATAGCTTTCCCCAGAAAGAATAAAATATAATTAAATATCAAAAACACACATCTCATCCTGATATTATTTTCACACTATTATATGAGGTGGAGACAATTGTGTGGGTGGCAGCCTCAGCTCTTCAGGAAGGCTGTGTGCTAAGTATAGCTGTGTTGCACAAATAGTGCATGTTCTATTTTGCCATTTAAAATTGAGTGATCTTGTGCTGTGTGGTCTTTGGAGATAATGACATCAAATACATTGTGTATACATTATCAGTGACCAAATAAGAGACCACAGTGTAGAACTGACCGTTGAATAAAAATTACAAATTCATTAGAATTCACTAAACCAATAGTTAAGTTTTCTCATGAGACTGGGTTAGTATTGTGCATCTCCAGATCAAAGCATGTTTTCATAGCACTGTTAGAGCATTCAGCATTCGGAATCCCCTTTAACAATGCTGATATCATGATGCAACATAATTGTAACATACATAGCCTTGATGACACTTCCTCCCTCCACAACAAGTACACATATCATGTAAACTAAGTACGGTCAAATTATTTTGACAAAAGCCTCACTTGGTTGCTTCTCAAGCATTTGGTTTGACATAAGCAGCAGCATCACCTATATAGACAGAGTTACAATACTTACTAGTATCCAACTCCTGAAAAAAATGACCATATAATATTATTCAAATATATGAGCAATATAACACTCGTGGCAGTGCGATAACACTGTATATCGTCATGACTATGATTCGGCTGTAGGTAATCACAGCGTGCCGATATACAGCCATATTGCATGGCTAAGAGTGTGGTATTGCGTTTATACAACAGTTTGATGGCACAAGTGTGTAAAAACATAAGAAACAACAACGGAGTGTCTTTAATAACCTTATTTAGTTTGAACTACTTCCGTCACACACTTAAATATCAAGTTGAGTTTGCTGGCCAGTCATGCACACTAACACCATGGCCATTTAACCAACTTTTGGTGCTTTTGGCAGTGTGGGCAGGTGTCAAATCCTGCTGGAAAATAAAATCAGCATCTTTAAAAAGCTGGTCAGCAGAAGGAAGCATGAAGTGCTCCGGGTGCAGTGACGTTGGTTTTCAAAAAACACAATGGACCAACTCCAGCAGATGACATTGCACCCCAAATCATCACAGACTGTGGAAACTTAACACTGGGCTTCAAGCAACTTGGGCTATGAGCTTCTCCACCCTTCCTCCAGACTCTAGGACCTTGGTTTCCAAATGAAATACAAAACTTGCTCTCATCTGAAAAGAGGACTTTGGACCACTGGGCAACAGTCCAGTTCTTCTTCTCCTTAGCCCAGGTAAGACGCCTCTGATGACAACTGTAGCCAAATTCCTTGACACGTCTGTGTGTGTGCTCTTGGCCTTGACCCCAGCCTCACTCATTCCTTGTGAAGTTCATTCCCCAAATTCTTGAATCGATTTTGCTTGACAATCCTCATAAGGCTGCGGTTCTCTCGGTTTGCTGTGCATATTTTTCATCCACACTTTTTCCTTCCACTCAACTTTCTGTTAACATGCTTGGATACAGCACTCTGTGAACAGCCAGCTTCTTTGGCAATGAATGTTTGTGGCTTATCCTCCTTGTGAAGGGTGTCAATGATTGTCTTCTGGACAACTGTCAGATCAGCAGTCTTCCCCATGATTGTGTAGCCTAGTGAACCAAACTGAGAGACCATTTTGAAGGCTCAGGAAACCTTTGCAGGTGTTTTGAGTTGATTAGCTGATTGGCATGTCACCATATTCTAATTTGTTGAGATTGGTGGGTTTTTGTTAAATGTGAGCCAAAATCATCACAATTAAAAGAACTGTTGTATTTAATATAATATAATAAATATAATATAATAGTTTTTGTTGTTATATATTTCAAAACTAAAACATTTAACATTACATATGTTTTATATTATTAAGGTAAATAAATATTAAATGGAAACAAATTTGATGTTGCCTTGGCAACTAACTGAAATAACATTTGTTAAAAATAAAACTGAAAAAATAAAGCTAAATAATATTCAAAACCGACAAAAGCACATAAAACTAAAATTTGAAATAAAAACTGAAAAAATAAAAGCTAATTAAAAATATGAATACATATTGTAATAGTATATAAAGTAAAAAAAAAACATGCTATAGTACTTGGTGTCGGAATGGAAAAGAAAAGTATATCACTCATCACTAATTTGGGTAGCATATAACATTTAAAAAACATTTAAAGAGAAAAAGTTAAAACTATTCATATGCGTCTTTGATTCTATAGTGTGTATCATTAATGCAGTAGATTTGAATGTGTGGAAGTGAACCTAAGAGATATGTACTTCTTTTGAGACATGAATGAAGTATTTTGAGCTTCGAGAACCATCTCTATGTAGTGTCAGGATGGCTTTGTGTTATTCAACTATAGGCACTCCACATTTGACATAAGGGGGTTTGGAAGGGTGAATTTTGCCTGGATGTGTTCAGTGAATGATCTTACAGTATAACTCTGCAGTCCATCTTGAGGGATCTGATTATAGTGAATAGATTCAAAAGTCCTCAGGTCAACACTGTTGGCAAAGTAAGACATTACAGTGGAGATTAGTGTTTAAATTGTCAAGGAAACAGAGTCACTGCATCACAACTTAAAGACACATACTGAAGGTTCTGCTGGAGTTTGATCAGTGTGTCAAATCATTCAGTCAGTTAATTATATGTTTTTGACATTCTAGATTATCAGAGAGCAACTGGATAATGTGAAATGACGTGTAATGCGATAACTTGATACAAAAACAATGTGCATTGTAAAACAGGTAAAATTAGAAGAATGACAAGATAAGTAAATTAGCACAATTCAATTTTTTATTTTATAACATCAGTGTTTTACACTGTATATAACAAATTATTAATATTCATGCTAGTGTTGTAAAAATAAACACTTTTCCCCACCTCCCTCAGAAATATTATCATAATATTTTTTACACTGATAAAAAGGCAGTCTCATTTACAGTGGAAAAGGAGCTTAATAAACTCAGTGGTCACTGCTTCCAAAAGGGTTAAGAGGAGCCTGGGCAGCACTTCAGCTATGAGAACAGATGAGAGCAATGAAATTCTGCTGACGTCTGAGACATGCATGTCTGAAAGAAAGAGATTGACCTCCAACAGTGTGTGAACTGCAGATCAGTTTGAATTGATGGTTTATCTGACACCAATTTCTGTCCAGTTAGAAATGTATTTTAACCTCAACCACCTCTTTATTCATAAACAAGGTTATTGTGATAATTTTAAGGTAAATGCCTAATCCTCACCTTTACAGTGCCTATGAAATACATTTACTCTCATTTTCATGTTTCATTTGAGGAACAGCACTGAATAACATTGGACTTAATTTGGCTTTTTGACACTGATCAACAAAAAGAGAATTTAATTTCAAAAACTGATACGAATATAATCAGTTTTCACGCTTATATCTGACTCACCAAAATCATCACTGATGCAGTCAAATGGTTTGTAGTCATAAATACTTAATGTTAAATGAATAGTTAAATGGACTTGTGTGCATTCTCTGATGGTTATAAATACTTCTATCTGCGAGGTCCAAGTTTTGGTGAGTCAGAACTGCGGCAGAACATAAACCATGAGAAAAAACTAACACTCCAAGCAACTCTGAAAAGAGTAATAGAAAAGCACAAGCCAGGAGATGGACGTGGCACTGAATATCTCTTGGATTTAAACCAGTAATTAAGAAATGGAAATGCTTTATGGGTGAGTGACAGAGAAGCCACTGTTGAAAAATGGCATATGACATCTCGTCGACAGTAAGACATGTGGGAAACACTAAAGCCAGCTGGAAGAAGGTTTGTTTGTCTGATGAGATGAAAATTAAGCTTTCTGGACATGAGACTAATGTTTGTTGTAAGCCAAACTGCACATGATCAGAAACACACCATCATGCTGTGGGGATGCTTCTTTCCCTGGCAGGTTTATAAGGGCGGAGGGTAGAAATGAATGCAGAAAAACATAGAAGTCCTGATGGTGTCTTTGAGACACGTGTGACTTCATTTAGCATCAAAACATATATTCTCTGGTGACCTGAAGCATAAAGCCAAAACTTAATATTACAGCGATAGTTCCCATAAATGAATATTTTGTCATGATTTACTTATACAGTTCCAAAACCTGTATTAGTTTCTTTCTGCTGATGAACACAAAAGTAGATATTTTTTAAAATGATGGTAACCAAACAGTTGATGGTTGTCACACACGGTTGCAGAGACTAGATTGATGAAGAAGAGAAGGTAACACTTTAGTATAGGGACCAATTCTCACTATTAAATAGTTGCTTATTAGCATGCCTACTGTATAATTTACATATTGGCTGTTTATTAGTGCTTATAAAGCACACATTCTGCATGAACATATTTTATATCCCTAATCCTACCCAATACCTAAACTTAACATTTACCAATTAGGAGTTTATTGGGGCAAAAGTAGTAGTTAACAATGTTAATGTTAAAGAATTGGACCTTAAAATAAAGCGTGACCAAAGATAAAGTTCCAAAATAGGCCATAACTTGGACGACACCAGAAAAAGGAACTTAACTAAAAAAAAATGAAGGAACTAATGAGCTAATAAATAAGGCAACAGGTGACCAGAATGATAATCAAACAGACTGAGAACTAGGTCAATGAGGAAGACAACCAAAATACAAAGAAACCGAACATAGCTGTGACAATGCTAGCCATTGACTTCCATAGCATTTTATTTTATTTATTTTATTCAATACTTTGGAAGTCATGGCTACCACCAACTGTTTGGTTACCAATATTTAGACAGAATTGACAGAAATCAGAAGTTGTGGGTGAGCTATCCCTTTAACAAATCCAGATTTCAAGTCAAAATGAGTATTTATGGGGTGCACTTTACAAAGGCTCATCTACTATAGATATTCATGCAACCTGACAGAGCTTGAGTAGAAATAAATACATACATACATAAATAATAGGGGCAAAATACCTGTTTAATAACTAACTGTAAAAAAGTTTTGACCAATCATTTGTCAAAAAAGCCAAAATATATCCTGTGAAAAATAATTCCAACAGCATAAATCCCTTTTAAAGGCACGGTAGCTAATATTTGCTGAGAGAAAATCTATATTAATGTGTTATAAAAATAAACTACTGTAGATCAAAAATTTGATTAAATAAATTTTATTTAAACTGCTTTAATTTATTATGGGTACTGTTTGATTTTAACATCCCACATTTTGGTTTTATCTTTTACTTTTGTAATCTTTTATAGAGAATGGAGACATAATAAATGGCAATTTATATATTAGTTACTATATTTGATGATTGTGGTGCAATGGCCAGCATGTATTCACAGATATTAGAAATGTTCTGTATTGGCATGTAATGTCTTCATTCACAAAGTAACACTGTATTTTGTGATGTGTTTTTAGTGATTTAGTGCCCAGGCCTCTGCCCATTTTGTGTGTGTGCATGAAAAGTCGCAGAAAAACACTGCTTTGGCAGGCAAATATCATTCTCATTGGCATTAAGTTTTATACAGTTCAAAAATGCAGCATGCAGTCAAAGATGCCAGAGTCCAACGCCTCACTGGGCCCGTGGTGGTCACCGTTGGCTCCAGCGTGTGTAAGGATCAGGCACGTCATCTCAAACCCTCCCCACTCTGAAAAGTTTCAATACCTTCGATAAGTTTCGATAGCTTTCCCAAAACTGTGTGTAATCCTCGAAACAGGCACCCTGTGGTCCACGCAGCGAGTCAGCTCCATTCCATTACAGCGACTCACGTCGTCTGAAACACTATTACAGCTTTTAGCATCTATTATATCCATCTCTTCAATTTCATGGGAGACTCAAAGAATAATCCTTTCACTGTCTGTGCTCCTCTCCGCTGGGCTGAATGACAGGAAAAATAACTCAAACAGAATGAAGGAGCACAGGACACTGAAATCTCAAGGCATGAAACCAGTGAATAAAAAAAATTATAAAAAAAATCTCAATCAAGGGTGTTTTATTTTTTATGATGCTCCAGGTGTGTTATTATTGGAGGATATTATTACTGTTATTATTATTTTCATGATTCAAAAATTTGAAGTCAGCTTGAAAGGGATAGTTTGGCCAAAGATAAATTCTGTCAAGTTTTTTTGCTCTCATTTTATTTAAACATTTAAAGTTTGTTTCTTTTGTGGATCACAGAAGGTGATATGTTAAAGAATGTACTGGTTGCTCTTTGCCATATAATTGAAGTTAATAGGAATGCAAACTGTCAAGTTACAAAATAACATAACACACACAAAAGAGTTTCATAAATTTGGCCAGTACAATATCAACCTTTTTCATTTAGTTTTACATTGAAGAAAGATTCACATTGATTTAAGAGAGTAAATGATGACAGAATGTTCATATTTTTGTTAACTATCCCTCTTATAAACTCATTTTCAATATCAATTCATGGAGTTTAGAAATATGCCCCAATTTTTTTCTGAATACTCTCATCATCTTTCTTATGTTTATTATGCTAAAGTAGCAAAACAGAAAACCCAATAAGGCTTTTATCACCACCCACTGGTGACCGCTAATAATGGGGCTGAGAATTTGAGCAGGACACTGATTTAATGCGATTAGTACAAAATAACTAATGTATTTGGTCCCAATGAACATCATAAACTCTGAAACGATAATTGAACCAAACGATTCGCAGTGAACTAATATTATTATCTGAGCACTTACAGTGATGAGCATGTATTTATCAAGGAGGGAACCAAATTGGGGAATAACCTGAGGGATATACGATAAAGGCTATTGCTTTGACGTACTGTTGCTTGTTTGTGGATTGCTTTATGATATAATTTTTTTACGTTAAAAGATCTATGTGCAATAACAGGAAAATGAATACAACCACACTCATGTTGTTGTTATATTAATCTTAATCGTCTCTCTTCTGACCCCCATTCACAATTCAACATCCCTTGTGTTTGGTATCACCAGAATGGACTAATAACATACAATAGAACTGATGGGAAATAAGAGGTGAAGGGGCATTAGTCATTATGCTATAAACCATCTAAAGCACCCATGAGTATGCTGATATGCAGTGAGTCACCGCCTGTGGCTATAATAACATAATATTTAGAAAGTTCCCCACAGTACTTTCAAATGACCAACTGAAAGGTTCATTCAAAATCACTACCTTACTAGGGCAGTTTAGTGTGGCTTTAGTTTGGGTACTGGATTAAAATGTAAAGGTTTGAAATATGCATCTGGAATAAAATTATATGTGGGTAGTATACATCGATATCTCTTGGGGAAACAATACTAGGAATCCATGACCTTTCATATGTAACACACAAAGTTGATGCCATGCAAAGAATTCAGTGCATGCTTGTATAATCTCCAAATGACCTGAATGTGTTCATGCTTTCCCAAAATGCAGGCCCCCTTTGTGACTTGCACTTTGTATGTTTGCATAATTGATAAGGGAAAAACAATTAGTCCTTAGTCCTACCATGCCAGAGCTAAATCCATCCAGCATGCAGATATATCTCTCTAAAACATGTAAAACAGCCCCTCAAAAATTGGACTAAGTCATTACTCTTTATCAGAATCAGAATGAGCTTTATCTATCATCTATCATTATCTATCATAATATTCCACAAAATAAATACAAAAAAGGCGATAATGATAATTTGAACCGGTGTTGGTAATGAAATGTGTGTTCGAATATCAAAAATGAGTTTAGCTATTAGATTATCGCCTTAATCACATCCAAGAAATCATCTGGGCAAACAATCCTGCAAACTTCCAATCATTATGCTTATAAAGGAGAACTGCATACTGGGGGAAATAATATTTGAGCAAACTGTGCTAAAGGGATTGTTCACCTAAAAATTAAAGATCTGTCATCAATTACTCCAGCCTCGTGTCGTTTCAAATCTGTATGTCTTTCTTTTTGTCAAACACAAAATCTTGTAAAATTTTGTTTTTTGTCCATACAATGAAACTTTTTCTAATGCTATGTTGCATCCCACTCTATTACCGTTTTTTTTTACAGGCAAAAACAGGTAATTCCTTCTTCAAAATAGGTTATTTTATGCTCTACAGAAGAAAGTAAGTCATACGGATTTAGAACAACATCAGTAAACGATGACAGAATCGTAATTCTTTGAGTAACTATTCAATTTAAATGACTGTAGCTATTAATAACCATTTCACTATGAAGAATGACCGATGGCAGCATTAAACCAAGCCTGATTCTTTCTTAAAGCAACCCAAGATCCCACATCTAGGGCATCAAGCTGTCGTTCAAAGAGAAAATGCCCTGAAATATCACCTGGTTAGAAGATCCCATGTGCAAGGTCAGAATAAAATCATCTCCGCATGCAGCCGACTCTGTAAGTGTACAAGCAACTACTATCCATAGAGAAGATTTCATTGGCAGGCCAGATTCCAGCTGGACATGCAATTATATATTTACAACAGCAAGGATCCTTCCTCTTATCATCAGTATTCACCTTTCCTTCCTGAGTGTGAGGAAGGGAAGTGATAAAAACAGCATATCAAGATCTAAATACATTTATCCTAATTCAAAGGGGTCCATTATCCCCCTCCGTTTCTGGAGTGACAGGCTGAGAAACGTCAAAGATGTCCTGGCACTGAAGTGGGTTTTTTGGCGAGGAGGTCTGAGGAGGTGAGGAAGGTTTGCTCTTCTCCAAGAGAAGTCTCAGAATCTCCCCCACCTGGTCCTCCAAAGCCGCTAGCCGGCTGTTTAATGTCTGGATATCACCTTTTAGCTCCAGCTTTGCCTCATACAGACTGTTTTGAAGCGCAGTCTGTTCAGGGAGAGGCTGAAAGTGAATCCCCCGAAGGGTCATGTCGCCCTCTCCAGGGCTGGGCAGTTCATACGGGCTCCTTTCCATTGAACTTATCTCGTATGGGCTCCGTGAATCACCAACCTGGTCAATACGCAAGTCACTTTTTGTGATTCCGCTGTCGCAAGAATCAGTCTTGTGTAGAGCACTATTCTCATCAGTCTCATCGCTACTGTTACCGTTTCCACCAGGACCCCTTTCGTTAGAGCGCCCACCCTCTGCTTCCTGGCTCTTCCCATCTTTGGAAATCACATTTAGTGGCTGGGATACATCCCCCACTTCCTCTTCCTTCTGCTGCGGCTGCTTCTCTAGTTCCAGCGGAAGCATAGGAGATGATCCTGATGCAATGTTTTGAAAACGCATCCAGCCACGTCCTTTTCCTCCTCTTGGTCTCACCGGACTTGTTACCTTCAGACAATTTGAGTCCTCTACACCAAAGCTGGGTTTGAGCTCCATGGCCTTATGGCCTTCACTCCTGTTCGGTTCCTCAGTCTGAACGTAGGCTAGGGCGCTCTGTATTGGGGTTATCTGCGAGACAGTCACAACGCTAGAACCACTGTTCCCATTTCCCGAGCCAAGGGCCCCGTTTTGCACGGGGGCCACGTGTTGATGTTGAAGAGGATGTTGGCCTTGGTACTGGGGCTGATATTGCTGCTGATGCATCTGGTGGGACAGTGGATGGAGGTGGTGTTCCACCTGAAACTGGTTCTTCTCCAGGTCATGCTGGGATGAACCTTGTGTGCGCATCTCCTTCTGTTGCCTGAACTTTTGGAAGAGCTTGCGGACCGGATGGTCCACAGGGATTGACAACGTCACCTCATTTTTCTGGCGTCTCCTCTCCTCTTCCTCCTTCTTGACATCGACAATCTTGCGAAAAACAATCTGTGGAGACATAACAATATGTAAGAAATCTGTATGTTTGGAAACCATGTCTGCGTTGAATGAATTAAATAAAGAATTGATTCAAGTTCTAAAGAGGCACTAGTTACTAAGAAGGCATGATGAACTTTTATGCTGGCTAATTACATCGGAGAACATATTTGTCATGATTAAGGTTGCATAGATTTACGATTCTTCTATTCTGCACTCGTGACCTTTACATCCAAAGCAGAGGGGAATAGGTCACCATATATAATTCCTGATAATAATTCAAATCCCATAGCTATGGAAGCCAGTTTCCACCTCAAAGTAAAATAAAAAAATGTTAAGTGTAAAAGTGTGAATTTAAGTTTAAAATCAGAAATAAAGTGACTTTTTTTAAATGTGTAAGCATTATACCTTTAGGTGTACTACAGCTTGTTACTGGGGCAGTACCCTCAAAGCAACATATTTGTAACGTATTTAACCCAAAAAGGTTCAAAGCAGTACCTTAAGGGTCCATATTATTACTGAGGTTATAATATAAAATACATTTTAGAGGTAGATAAAGTAAAAAGATGTCCCTTTAAAGGTACTGCCCCAGTAGCAAGAAGTTGCATCCCTGAATGTACTATTTTGCAAAAAAATCCCTCACAGTGTGTTTGTGAGGTGTAAAGTGACACTGTGTGCTATTAAGTCATAACTGTGAGAAGCAAGGTCGTAACTGTGAACCATAAAGTGGCATATATCAAAAATAGAGTTCCCATGCAACCCTCCACCTGTCTAGGTCCACTATGGGTCATTTAATGTATGCTATTTGTGTAACAGTGACATGGCTTCAAGCTCACGGAAGTGTATCTGTGTATGTATCGGCAGTAGAAAGTATTCATATCTGCTCTGAAGCAGCAGCAATAACAGCAACAGTAGTGTGTGCAGCAGTTGCCATGATATCAAAATCACACTGTGAGACATACAGTCACATTGCAAAGTATAAACTGAATGCTGTAATGGGAACCACAGTCTGGTTTCTGTTTCAGCAAGAGCCCTTACTGATTTACATATCACTGTAAAAGATGAAGTATTTGCTGTCATGCTTGCGGCCAGCTATCCAATCAAGTGCCACTGGCATGGTTCCTGAGGCATGACAGTATTGAGCAGGACAGTCGAGTACACAAACGAACAACACTGGAGCTGCGCCAAGTGGGTCAACAGTTAGGTTCAGGAACTTGTACCATTTAAACTACCAGTACTTTCGAGGTTAACAGAGAGACCTGTACTGTGTTTCAGAACTTTCACCCAACAGCAACACAGCACCTTGCAGAAATAGCCTCCCCCCTCATCGGATCTCTTTTGGCTGCGAGTATTCGCATGGCAGTAGCTTTGATCGCATTCGTTTTAATTAGAGTGTTAATTAGCCACCCAAGCCCCCTAGCTGAGCACCCTAGGGAGTTCTGTACGGCCCCACCTGACATACAGAGCAGGACATGCGGCCACACAGCTTGTTATTTTTAATGGAATTTCATCACATGTTCAAAGACCAGCCTGAAATAAAATTTAGTTTTGTGAAAAAACTCTCTTGTAATGATGGTCTAATCTTTGTATCACTTACACATTACAGTAGAACAAATCATGAACTTCTTGTAAATTACTGCATTCTTTTTCATCACTATCAGTGTCGTGTGAGATAATGTAACAGCGACCGTGCTAACTTAAAAAAAAATCCTCCAGGCAAACATCTCTGTAGTGTTAAAAATAGAACAGAGCGTGTCACGTGCCCTTTAGTTATCCCTGTGCAGTCTTTCGGCACCCTGAAGTGCTGCGTAGCATGTCACTTCTCATCTCCCAGGAGGACTCTGGTAAATAATGAATCCAGCCCACTTCTGCCTCTTCGTATTATTTAAATGTCGCTTAATACGAGCAGAATGAGATGGGAGTGACAGTCAACTAGAAAAAAAGAGAGAGTAGGCTAGGAGCAACGTGTAGCCAAATACAAAATAAGCGCTAGGGTGCAGAGTGAGAATGCAACAAAAGAAACAAAGGTGTGTGCAATGATGGACGCTAATTATGTTTGGGAAGTGACTTTAGTGGGAATACTTGTTAGAAATAATAGTCATCACATAACTGCTATTAACAGTTGTGGCATTTAATTTGCATTCTGAACTTCTATTTTGTCACTATTCAAAAAAGTTCAAATTAGGGTTTCACTGACACAGTAAATACATTTTGGCCAATAATGATAAGCTGTTAATTATTTTTTATGTAATGACAAAACTCAAATGATAAATATCATACTATAAATCAAGGCTATTTTGTCTGAAAAAAATCAACATTAAAAAATTCTAACTATAACATTACAGCATTATAATACACATTATGGAAAATGTATTCATCTTGAGATTTGCTAAAGATCACATTTAATAATGTTATTAAATTATTATACTTTTTAAAGATCAGTTTGAAATAAATAAGTGTTAGATGACAATGAAGACAATCTAAATGTAAAAACAAGAAAATGAGAATAAACAGTTAAATATTCAATATCGAATGATTCCAGTAAATTAAATTAATGATAATTATAATTATAAATAGTATTGCCATTAACCAATATATAATGCATCCCTAATTTAAACAGCCATAAATGTATCTGAGCAAACACTTAAAACAGCCCACATCCTTCAGAGGGTATAGGATACAGTAAGGCTGCTTATTATAGCTAAATATAGTACCGTAATCTCTGTCTGCCATTAAACAACATTACATACTGTATATGAATGTTAAAATGCAGTGAAAGTGATGTGTATAATATATGGATGCAATGTTATGTGCCCTTGGAATAAAACAAGAGCTGTGAATTAAGTGAAGCGCCATTATGCCAGAATATAAAGAATTTACTCTTTGGCCTCAGCTATGCACGCTGTTTAATTATTCCCTTTGTGCAGCCTCTTATTGGATAATGACAATTATCACAACGCTCAAGCTCTCTGCTGAATAAAAGCAGAGACCGAAAGAAAAAAACACATGTCAACAGCCTGCATCTCTGCTGCGGAGGAAAACTGATTAGGGATTTATAATTATCTGTTAGCATCCATGGGGAATTTTAATGAAGAATCCAATATTTCATATACACTCTCTGGAGCAAGCGTTATTATTCTAACATTCTTCACCTGTGTGAAGAGACTTTTTTCCTTGTCCAACAAAGATAGATTGTATAATTGGAATAATTGCACAGGCATGCTGGGTCAGTCTTGTTTTATTTAACACAGCCGTGAGTTCACTCCTGGACAGAAACTCAAACTAATGAGCTGTAGTATTAGATTTAATTGCTGCATGTCTGAACACCAAAAACTGTCCAGCCTGCAATTTAACAGAACTGTCACAGTAGGAGTATTAGGGACAAATCAACACGCATTTCTTCTAAATTTCCTGAGATAACATCAGCCCCACACAGCAACAGCGGCTCAGCCAATGGTATGGGTTTGGGTGCTGGACTGTTTCAGACTATTGTAAAACGGGAAACCTGTTTGAAAACAGTCATTATTTGTCAATACAATTAAAGTTTAAGTTTAAGACCCCATTGACAAAAATCATGGACAAAAAAGTTATTCTTCAAAATATATTATTGTGTGTTTTACAGATGAAAGTAAGTCATTCAGGTTTGGGACAAAATTAGAGCAAGAATATAATCACGCAACTTGAATTTTTTGGGTGGACTACCCCTTTGAACAACATTATCACAAGAAGTGTCAGTGTGGTTAAGTTTACCGGAGGAAATTGTCAGTGTAACACATAAACACCAACATTTAACACCATGTATGGTTGATTGAGACAGAAGTAGAGCAGATGCATGAGCTCAGAGTCAGAAACCAGGCCACGTGGTTAACGAAGGTAAAAAGACAACATGAATGATTTATTGGACCTAGAAAATGTGCTTTATATCACTTCCCCTGATTTAAAATTAAAGCACCTGACCAAGCTGTTTAGCAGGCACGTGCGGGAGAGGGGGGGGGGGGGGGGTTGGCGGTGGGTGCTTGCCTGAGCACCTGCCCCTTTTCCCCTTGATGCCCAAAGTGCCCTTTTGTCAAGGCAATTTTTTATAGGTTTTTTTTTGTAATTAAACGCCCTTTTGTGAAGGCCTACCTAATCTAACTATTAGTAAAACTAATTCATAATAATCTAGCCGTAAATAAAATCATCCACATGATGACCTGTCTCCTGACGATCTCGCGAGATCATCCGGGACGATCCCTGCATCCCTCACGTTCAGACCCCAGGATGCCTTCAATAACGTCCGCGGCTGCCTGTAAGTGGAGTTCGCTTCGAGTATGAAACATGCACTGCACGAGAGTGTTCAGCTCTCCTGATATTCACATCTCCTCATTTTGAATACGAATAAAACGTCAGGTCATGTCTCTTTTAATTTAAATCTAGAAACCTCTATGTGAAAACACCTGCTCGAGCTCGAATGAAGTGCGGGGGACGAATTTAAATTCTATTAAAACTAATATTAAATATAAAAAATGCAGCTAACGTAGTTCTACACACATCAATAAAAACAAAGGTGCTTGTTCTCTTTCGTTTTTGATGTTTAATTGGGAAAATTTTAAAGTGTGTCAAGGTGTCTTGTCTTTATATTATCTGACTAAAAACTATTCATACTTTGAACTATTATTATTACAGTATTTATTTAAAAAAACATTAAAAATAATTATCACAACACTGGCAAAACAGGCTTATACTGATTTTCTCGTCCTGCAAATTATACTTATCAATTCTGTTTTTATAATCAATATCATTCAAAAAATGAATAAATTCAGAAGAATATAATTCTATTTTAAATAAGACAGGAATATTTTTTCTACAACAACAATATTAGTGTTTAAAACAGCAAAGCCACCATACCCTGTAAACGCTATAACAACAACAACAATAATAATAATAATATAATTCCAGAGTAATAAAGAGGTGCAGAAAATGTCTTTAACATTTAAACTTAACATGGTCTTTTCTGTTCTGTGTTTCTTTTTCAAACCTTTTTCAAACCTGCATCATGGCATTTGCTGCCGTATTAATACAGAAGCATCCATTTCGATACACATATCAGCAAGGAGCACAGCCCTATTAAATGCCATGTTCCATGTGCCCCTTTTATACTTTGAGCACCTGCCCCTACAAAGGTCTCTGCACGGCCCTGCTGTTTAGGCAGATTAACCAAAAAGATTAAATAACAAAGTGAGCATATTAATAAACCTCTCTGTAGAGAGGAATTGAGACTTTTTACAAGTATATAAGTTTTGGTTGCTTTGCTTCAGAAGCATTGTGACATAAATGGTAGCTCGAGTACTATTAAACAATGTTTGGTTAACTTGACGTGCAATACTTTTGAACAAAGCAAATTATTTAGCTGAACTATTTAGGAAATGCTCTCAAGAGATGTCCAACTTAAATGGTACAATTACTTATTTACAGTATATGCCTAAAATGTGTGCACTGGGAAAACTGTAAGAGACTCAAAACAGCATTTAATCAAACAAACAACAGAGTCCAGCTCTGAGACTAAGAGTGTTTTTTCTTTTCATTTTTCATTTGTATAATTTTTCCTCTTTAACGCACCTTCAATGCTAAATACATTCTGCTACATATACATGGTAGGATGGTATTTTTTCATTATAAATTAAGCAAATTTCAAGGATGCATACGTAAACTTATGAGAGCAAGTGAGTATTTGGGTTGATTTTTTTAAGTTTTACTTTTGTTTTAGAAAACCTTTCAAGTAAATTTGAGACATTAATCACGTGACCCATTTGTACAGACAGTCAAAAATGCTCTCTCTCTCTCTCTCTCTCTCTCTCTCTCTCTCTCTCTCTCTCTCTCTCTCTCTCTCTCTCTCTCTCTCTCTCTCTCTCTCTCTCTCTCTCTCTCTCTCTCATTAGTCAGAGTACCAATTGGTTCTCATGCGATATGTATTATCTCTGAGGAATAATCCAGGCAATGCTGTCTGTTAAGTTAAACTCAAATACCTGTTTCTTTAATAGATACATTTAGTTCAACAAGAAAAAAGGCCCATTTCCCATTGAAAACATTCTCACAGTGTTGTTTATTCCCCTTGGACGTTGCCTGATTTTGATAAATACATGAAAGGAATGAGACGACACTTTCATCCTCATGACAAGAGCCACATGGAACATAGCATGCCCTGATAGTGACTGAGTGACAGACAGCAGGAACGGTGACAGTTACACCGCACCGATGTATCCCTGGGGATGAGGTGGATTATGAGAAAAAGATGAGAAAAAGATATACAACAATCTATTTCTTTCTTCTCATTCAGGTTTTATGAATGCCTCTTCCTTTTACAAAAAATACAGTACTGAAATGCATTAAGATAAACAAGATAAATAAATCCTCTTTTTGCCTACCGATTAAATTTACATTATTTGCTTTTATTTAAATTGGTTATTGAAGATTAAGCTAATATAAAAAAGAAAGAAAAAATGAAGTAAAGCTGTTCTTGATTAACAAATATTAATTCATAAAACCACTTCAAAAGCCAGGCACAGAAATCTAGTTATAAAGTCTTAGCACACTTTTCCACACCTTTTCTTTTTCTTATTAAACGTGTGTTCTCTTGCGTATTCCAAACCAAGAAAAAAAAGTTACAAACTGTATAAAGTGTGTGTTTTGTGGATGTACTGTAAGAGAAATTCATATTTCATATGTAGCTGAATTATTCCATACTGGTTTGGTGTTTATCATTCTATATTAAGCAATAAGCACAACCAGCATTGGAAAATGAATCAAAGTCATATGCACAGCATGACTGCTGACACATATTTCTCTTGAGAAGCATAAAACATTCGCCTTTGTTCTGGTTTGCATTGTGACATGATTTGAAAAGGTTACGAGTCATATTATACCCAGGTGCAGTGATCTTTTTTTTCTGTATATTATATGATAATCAACTCACAAGGTTTATTTCTGTGCCTGGTTTGAAATTATTCAAATTACTCGCATTAGCCCCGCTGAGATGTAGTAACAGCAGCTGCTGAAAGTCTTCCAGTCTCTGCGGTCTTTCGTACAGCTGTTGAAGCTTTAGTTTTGTTAGAAACTGCTGAAACTACATCCATTTGCAGCTGAAGATAAATTAAGTATCTGTGGACTGGGATGCAAACCTAGAAAAGTGGTGTAAAGCCCTAATTTTGAGCTGCTATCCCATGAGCAAAATGCAACAGCATTGTTACTTGCTGATTCCGGTTCTCATTTAGTTACATTTTCTGAACAGTCCCACTGAAATATCAACATAAATATAAATATATATATCAACATATATATATATATATATATATATATATATATATATATATTATATAATACAATATATCAATATCCACTGGTCTTGATTATGAAAAAAAGATGATAGAAAAGTATAATAACCAAGAGATGCATTTAGGACTTTTGTTGTTGTTGTTTGTGTATGCTTACTCATGCAGAGGTATCCCTCCAGCTCAATCAAACACAAATGATGAATTCAGGAATCTGTGTTAGACGACCCAGGCTCATTTGGAAATGTGTGATTCTGCCAGGATTTTTGCAAAACCTGAAATACCTTGCTTAAAGTACATTTTGCTGCACTTTGCCGATGACACATCCACAAGAGGCGCTATCATTTTTTTTCCATTGCAGATGCGGGTTAATTAAAATATAGATATTGCATAGCGTTAACATGTTTAACGGCAGTTGAACTATCCAGTGTCTGGCACTAAATAGCATGTTTAATATTCTACAAAACATGACAGTGACAGCATTTTATGTTGTTTGTTGTACGCATCACGGCAGTTCAGAAATGAAATGTCCGCTATTGCATTTAAAATTATCATACACCTAAAACCTAAACCTAGCTGACAGTGTTAACAAAAGCAAACGTGAGATGGAAATTCATTTGCTAAAGCAACCATGCTGTTTTAGCTTCCTTATACAAGGTTTTGAGCTCTTTTGACTCCTGTATCGATATCATAACCATAATTTGTGTGAAAAGGAGCAAAATCTGGGGTGTTTTTATTGCCCATAGTGTTCATTTCAAATGGAAACTGAAATGTGTGTATAGATAAGTTTTTTTTTTATTATTTATTTTGCAGAATTGTGCAATCATGTATTTCTAACATGTCTGTATTGGCGTTAAAGCAGGAATGGAAATCAATTTTGTACTGAGCACTTCTGCTTTAAGCACAACAAACATAAAAAGTCCATTCTTGTGTATGGGTTGAAAATAAGCCATACATTCTGTTGAAATAAAGGGGCAAATAAACTGTGAAGACTGAGACCCACAAGGGTAGTTATTTTTATAGTTGGTATTACTAGATATGTTTGGGTGTAAAACAACTCTGTGGTAATCACTGTAGGAGATTTGAAATGTGTCCCTGAGTTTTGAAAGATTCAGATGATTTTCTGCAGTGCAAATGGGTGTAAAGGCAAAAAGCACAGGGAATTGAAACAAAAGTGCACTGAGTCTTCCAACACAGCAAAATCCAACAGTGTAGATTAATGGGATCTGGCAGGAATTCATCCTTCCTTTGCAGCCCCCCTCCCACTCAACACTCCTCCGCTTTGCTACTTTAAGTATAGCGAGATACTGAAGATCTGCCAGAGACAGGGTCCACCCCACCCCCCCATCCCATCCCATGCCAATTCTGAGGCATCACCAGCCCGGGAACGTCCCTCTCAGCACTTTCCAATCACGGCCGGCCAATCAGTCCCTTTCAGACGGTCACGTTCATTTTTCTGCATTCAGACATTCAAGTGCCTCTTTTCACTCACCTATAATGCTTCCTGTCAAGAATACATCAGCTACAGAGAGCCGATGCCAATTTGCAAGCCATAAAATTAGAGTCTCTTTTTGGGGATCAATACCTATCTTGGTCTTTGCTCTTGAAGCCATAAAGCCGCATTTAATCAATTCATGTCTCTGCCCACAGACCTGCCAGCCAACCTCAACTAGTCTAAAAGGATCATTTCCGGATCAGCACAGATTTAATGACAATCAAGTGGAATAAATCTCAAGACTCTTAACAAAGAAGAAAATCAGCCACGAGTTATCTAAAATTAGGTATTATTGTAAAAAATTAGGTATTATTGTTAAAATTTTGGTGAAAAATTCATGTTTATGATACATTTCTAAAGTATAAATAACTTTTCCACTGCTTTTCATGTTCACTATATAAAGTTTCAGATATCATCTACTGTATGTACCTTAATGTTCAGGATTATTAAACTTATCTAATGTCTCCAGAAAGTTTACAGAACATAATATAGACATGAGATCAGGACAAATGTATCTTCATGGATACTTCTGAAGTAATTTTGGTACACTGAGATATTGCCTTTGATGTATCCCTGAAGTAATTCTGTAAGAGAAGGCATATTGGCCCATTAGAGTTACTATTTTTATCGATAATGCCAACAGTGGCCATAGAAAATATTATAGTGATCTACTTGCTTTGCTTTTCAAACTTATCAACAAAACGTTAAGAACTGAAACAGCCTGTGGCATAAGATCAGCCAATCTTGTTGTTTACATCAAATTAAGGAAGAATTTGTACAGATACCTCATACTGTCTTCTGGCAATAAGACGGAGCAGCTGTAACTGTCTCAAAATGAGCTAATACTTGAATATTCTCTGTGTCACGTTTTTAGATAACCATGTACTGTATGCACACAGTCAGACATGCACACAACCTACAACCAAACTGCAGCTTAACAGCAGTTTTATCATATTTGCCCTTACCATACTTCTTGCCTTTATAAATGCACTTAATTTTATTTTTAGAGTTCAGCATGTCACTATATGCATACTCACACAGTGACACTTATTTGGGGTTATTAAGATTATTTTTTTTTTTAAGTTTTATCTTCATTTATTATTTCTGTGATCATTATTCCAGTCTTCAGTGTTGTGTACTTGATCTTTTAGAAATCATTGTAATATGCTGATTTGCTGCTCAAGAAACATTTACTTTTATTATCTATGCCGATTCTTTGATGAATAGAAAGTTCAAAAGATCAGTGATAAAAATATTTTATAACAATGTAAATGTCTTTACTGTCACTTTTCCAAACTTTTGAACAGTACAATACACACATTCACACTGATGCTTCCAAGACTAGCATAAGATTTTTGGTGAATTTGACAAAACCCTATCTATGTCATCCAGCTAGTCAACATTACCTTGGTGACAAATGCTTTTTTTACAACAATATAGAGTGTTTCACAGAAAACCAAATGTACATTTTTAGGCATTAAAAATGGACATAAAAGATCCCTGAATGTTAAATTCAAACATCACAAAATTCTTAAAATTCACTATGGGACACTGCTGGTCAATGCACCAAACAAGTGAGCTGTTCTATAAAGCATGGCTTATTTTCTGTGTGGACACACTATGTTCTGATGAATTCTGTATGAATCTTACTCTTGTTGCTGAGAAAGCATCTCTCTGCCTGTCCTGTTGGTAATGGAGAGGATGATAAAGTTGCTTCGCCCACCTTATTGGCAGGGGTTTGCAGCTTTCCAAAGGCCTTGTAAATCTTATTAGGAGGAAAGCGTGGCAGGTGTGGAGGATTCTGCTTCCTCTTTGCGTTTGCTGCCTAGATGAATCAGCTCGGGCAAAAAAAGACTCTGATCTGACACAAATCAGCAGCCAAAGACAAACAGTTGTGAGCCCAGCGGGTAATGGTGGAGTATTCGTTTTAGATTGGCTTTTCGTTTTTGGATTGTCTACTGAACATGTGGCCTCGAAACGGGATAGACAAAGTCAGACCTTTCCTTTAAAACTGCCAAACAATGTCTGTCCATATAAAACCATCAAAGCCCGTCGGTTCCACAAAGCTTAGTGTGATCTACTCTGACCATCATGAACAACAGGAGTTACTTTAACTAAAAAAGAGAGAGTTCACACAGGGACAGTTCTTTACAAAGCACACCGCACAGCTAATCCATGACTGAATGTAAAGCAGTGGAAAAATTCACTCACTAACACACTAGTGGCCAAAGGCCTGGGGCTCTGCGGCTCTCTTAGAGTGACCTTTGCTTCAGAGATATTTACAGGGCTTTCACTGAGCTTTTTTCCTTACAATCAGGATCTCAGTGAGCCGTTGAGACATTGACCAGCAGAGATAAGCGATAATGAGGGAGTCTGAAGGACAGCTGAAGAAGCCTTTAAAGAAAGTGTGAGAACTTGGGCTGTGAATCTTTTATTTTTATAATAATGCCGCCTCCTAAAACACCTCTTTTTAGCCAAATTCTAAGGCATCATCACAAATATATTTCGCCCATTCCCAGAATGCATTGTGATGAGCTCAGTGAAAAAATAAATCCAGGATGTTTATAGTTAGTAAGATTTTGTAAGTAATTAATCACTTTATTCAGAAAGGATGCATTAAACTTGATCTAAAGTGACAGTAAAGACATTTTACAAAACATTTCTATTTCAAATTATTATTATTTTATTTTTTTACTTTCTACTCATCCAAGAAAATTATAATAAAAATTGAATAATAAATGTTAATAATTTTTTCTTAATTTCTGAAGGATCATGTGACACTGAAGACTCAAGCCATGGCTGCTGAAAATTCAGCTTTGCCATCACAGAAATAAATTACATTTTAAAATACACTGAACAAAATTATAAATGCAACACTTTTGTTTTTGCCCCATTTTTCATGAGCTGAACTCAAAGATCTAAGACTTTTTCTATGTACACAAAAGGCCTATTTCTCTCAAATATTGTTCACAAATCTGTCTAAATATGTGTTATTGAGCACTTATCCTTTGCCGAGATAATCCATCCACCTCACAGGTGTGGCATATCAAGATGCTGATTAGACAGCATGATTATTGCACAGGTGTGCCTTAGGCTGGCCACAATAAAAGGCCACTCTAAAATGTGCAGTTTTATCACACAGCACAATGCCACAGATGTCGCAAGTTTTGAGGGAGCTTGCAATTGTCATGCTGACTGCAGGAATGTCCACCAGAGCTGTTGCCCGTGAGTTGAATGTTCATTTCTCTACCATAAGCCGTCTCCAAAGGCGTTTCAGAGAATTTGGCAGTACATCCATCCGGACAGCTGCTGCAACAATCGGTTTGCATAACCAAAGAATTTCTGTACAAACTGTCAGAAACCGTCTCAGGGAAGCTCATCTGCATGCTCGTCGTCCTCATCGGGGTCTCGACCTGACTGCAGTTCATCGTCGTAACCGACTTGAGTGGGCAAATCCTCACATTCGATGGCGTCTGGCACTTTGGAGAGGTGTTCTCTTCACGGATGAATTCCGGTTTTCACTGTACAGAGCAGATGGCAGACAGCGTGTATGGCGTCGTGTGGGTGAGCGGATTGCTGTAGTTAACATTGTGGATCGGGTGGCCCATGGTGGCGGTGGGGTTATGGTATGGGCAGGCGTATGTTATGGACAACGAACACAGGTGCATTTTATTAATGGCATTTTGAATGCACAGAGATACCTTGACGAGATCCTGAAGCCCATTGTTGTGCCATTCATCCACGACCATCACCTCATGTTGCAACAATATTTGAGAGAAATAGGCCTTTTGTGTACATAGAAAAAGTACACAACTTAGATCTTTGAGTTCAGCTCATGAAAAATGGGGGCAAAAGCAAGTGTTGCGTTTATAATTTTGTTCAGTATATATATAAAAAAAAAAAAAAAAAACAGTTCTTTAAAATTCTGTTAATAATATTTCACAATATTATTAAACATTTTACTGTATTTTTGATTATATAAATGCAGCTTTGGTGAGCATAAGGTACTTCTGATGAATTAATATTATTCAAATATCATTAAATAGTCCAGTGTAATTACATATTGATTGTATATTAATATATTTAATATGCTATAATTACAAATTAAAATTTCTGACCAACACAACGTGACCAACATTTGTCATGTTGTGTGTAGGGTGAAGATGAGATGACAATAACGTAATAGTATTAGTAGGAGGCCACACTTATTATTATTATCATGCATGATAAAAGTGTGTGGTGTGTGTTATTCGGTGTGTGTGCGCGTGTATTCCCGCTGATTTGACTCATGCTTTATTCAGAGTGTGCGCTGCGAGGGGCCGTTTCTCCTCAGTAAAGCCGGCCCATCAGCAGCGTTACCCAGTCGACCGAGCACAGCGGGGCAAAGGGGCGGCCTCTGTCACTCCACCGACAAAGAAACCAACACTCTGCCCTTAAACCACTTCACACTATTTTCTCCTCAGTCTGGTCACTTTAAACGATGGTTCTTAAGTCTAATATAAATGATGGATCCAAAGTCTAAGATAACATATTCAAATAATAATCAACAGTAAAGTAACAGAATGTACATTAAAAACCAAAAGTAATAATGCAACAAGATTTTTTCATTAAGAGTGAAAGCATGTTGTCTACTAATGAAATACATATCCCGAGCTCTAAAAATCAACTGCATGCAACATTCATGAACTCAAAGTTACTCAGAGACCTTGAAGAACCATAAACCTTTAAATCAATTTATTTGTGCCCTTAACATAACAAAGTCTACTCTCATTAGACAGGTCCTCTTTTGCTGTGGCCAGAGGAAATAAATTAATATCATGGCTCATTGATTCCTGTCTGTGTCCAAGAAGTCCAGCAGCTCTATGAAAGAATTTAGTAATTAATTTTGTTTACTTGAAGGCATACAAGAAGGATCTCCCTTCCCTCATTATTTAAAAATGACATTAACGCACCAAATTTCAGTGCATCATTTCCTCAATAATGTAGATCAGATACAGCAAGAGAGGAAATCTTTGCATCTAAATATAGTTTTACACAATGCTCACTAATTATGTAACTCGATGACAGTAAAGTGCACAGCTGAGGTCTTCTAATTGTGTTGTGAGTGCACAGGGTCTTTCTTTAGTCAAGAGACCCAAAGTTCTCTATGGGCGGTCTGTCAGAATGAATCATTTATGTATTTAAGGAATGTGAGGTCAGGTCTGAAAGCCACAACAGAGCTCTGAACTCATGCCAACACAGCAGGACTGCACAACACACATTCAGGTCAAAGTGCACCAGGATGTGCTTGAATCTCTAAAACAAAACAAAAATCTAACTGATATGACAAGAGGAAAAAGAAAAAGAAAAATAATAACACATTTTTTTATTTCACTCATTAAGCAGCAAACAGTCTTGTCTTGTCTCTTTGTGTGTGGCTTTTGTGTACTGCACTTTTTGCTTCGAATCGAAGATTATCATCATTCAACTCATCTTAGAGATGGTTGGTTTTATTCAGGCTTTCTAATGTCTAGATTTTTAAATGCCAATGTAAGAAAAAAACCTTCTCGAACCAAGACTTGAGAAAAAGTGGGCGATCATGTTTGAGTTTTATTCTCCAAGGCTTTTTAGAAGGGATTCAGCAAAAGTCTGTTGCCATTAGAATGTGATATTTGGTGATAACAAGTATGTAGCGCTTACCCGCTTGCGGAGGTTGCAGGTGAGGATGAGGTTTCGGGTGAAGGAGTTGGCAAAGGCTGTGTAGAACTCCAGCACTTTGAGTAACGCATCCCTCCGGATGACATGCAGGTCGCAGTATGTCAGAGCCCTCACATTAGCACAGGCATGAGCTAGTGTGGATTCTTTCCAGAACACATCACCAAACACATCACCCTTACCTGGGACAGGAGACAGGGAGAGTAGTTTGAAATGACATCAGAAATAATAGTTGCAGGAAAAAAGTATGCAAACCCTTTGGATTTGCCTGGATTTTAATACTTAAATTGATACTTTTATTCACATGCTTTTCCCACCATGCACTGTGAATGTTTACACAATGTGTTCAAATAAGACATGAAAACATTTTATTTTTCTGTTATTTGCTTAAGCAGCCTGTTTGTCTGTTGTTGTGACTTGAAGATCGGTTCACATTTTATGAGTTATCTCTGCAGAAATGCAAGTTAAAGGTTCACATACTTTTTACTGCCACGGTAAATATTGATAGTTGATCTTTCTTTTGTTGTTGTTATTGTTTTTGTACTCTGACAGACCGTTTTGATTTTCATGGAAGCTTGTTTCTGCCATGGGATAAAAAATATATAAAAAGGTAATTGCGAATTTTAGCTCACAGTTGGGGTTTTTTTTTCCTCTGAATTGCGAGATATAAAGTCTAAATTGTGACTTTTTTATCTGAATTGCAAGATGCTAACGCACAATTACAAGAAATATTGTATTCCATAGCATAAACAATAAACCAGAATTAAGAGATGTAAACTGGGGGATAAAATGTTAGAATTCTGAATAAAAATATCTGAATTCGGAGTTTGTATCTCAGAATTGATGGTTTATATACTACAGTTCAGACTTGTGGGATAGAAAGACCCAATTACCTTTTGTATGTTTTTTTTATCCCGTGGCAGAAACAAGCTCCCATAGATCTTTCTACAGTATGACATAGGTACAGTATCTTCTAAGTTCACACACCACACTCAGGAGAGAATCTGTACAAAGTACCCAGTGTTCAGTGCTTTTGATGAGGGGCATCATTAGGAGCCCAGCAGGTTCAGTCTGGTGGGTTCAAGTAAATGCCTTGGGGATAATTAACTCACAGCGTTCGCATCTTATTTCATTTCATAATCATTAAAGCAAAAAAGCATCTGATCCAAATCCCCATTAGAGAGAAGAGCCGTTAACTTCCTCTCTACAGTGTCTTATAAGGTCTAATGTCATATCGTTTGCAGTTACACACACAAAGTCAGTGAAGGGCACGTCACATTCTTGTGGCAGCGGTACATCAGCAAGACTCGAGAGATGAAGAGATCAAGAAATAGTCCATTAAAAGAGAGAGAAAAGTCTTAAAACGTGCCTGTATGCGCACGTGTTCGTCAAAACAAAATCATCTTCTTGTTTTTATTGTTCATAGTGGAATTGGTTCCAGAGTTAAATAAGGAGGTAGCAACTGTCCTTTTTTTGCAGACAAATAAAAAAATAAAGCTGTACACAATTGGACAGATCAACAATGTCAGGATAGTTATTGTTTTGTCAATTTTTAATAAGAGGTTTATGAGCCAGGACTTACTCATCTTTTACAAGAGCAGTTTGCATGCTTAAAAATATGCCTTTTTCTCTTGACAACAAATCTGGTCATTGTTAGAGCACTGGCTAAACTGGAGACTGTGTGAACTATCAGTGCACATCCCAGTGAAACAAAAGACTCAACAATCAATGGACAGAGAATCAGTCCCCACAGTTCCATTACTGCAGGATAAGGAGACGGCGTGGACAGAGTAACAAATACCACATATAACTCAAGGAGACCACTGTGGGCTTTTATGTTACTTCGGAGAATGAATGCTAGCAAGTTCACTGTGCAAGATCCTGTGTGAAAACAATCTTTTAGGATCCACTTCATCAGTATTGTTCCCTTTATAAGTTTATTTTTCTGCGTTTATCCGAAGCTTGATATGTTTTGGAGCCGCGGTGTGTGCCCCCAGGAAAAACCTGCAGAGCTCTGAAGTATTACTGTAGTACAAACTGGCTAATTGTGCAGCATGGGCTTTCTTGAGTTTAATGAGAATGAAGGATGTTGTGCAGAAAATATTAACCACAGTAGCAAAGTATATATTGAAATAAAAAAGGGTTCTGTATTTGTTCAAGAATATTCAAGTTGCTTAAAAACCATTGTTTTTGTCTCCTGGAATTTTTAGCCAAGAAAGACTGAACAAGATCTAATTTTTAGAGTCCTCACATTCTCATGAACAAGAATGAATGAATGAATGTATGAATTAATTAAATAATAATAATGGCAACATAAAGAATGTGTAAATATAGTTCAAACGTCCTGTTAAAATCAACTTTCCAGTACAGCTAGCAGTCTAGTAAATTTAGTGTTAAGGGGTCCTATTATGCTCTTTTACAAAGCCTTGATTTTGTTTTGGGGGTGTACTAGAACATGTTCTCACGTTTGGTGGTTCGAAAATCGCAAATTTTTTCACATAATTTACATTGTTACAATACCTCTCTCCCCAGCCGTGCACAAACATCTCGATTAGTTCCGGGTTTGATGAAGGCCTGCCTTTCCGAAAAACAAATTGTGCATCTCACTACTGTGTTGTGTATGAACCATGTCAATGTGCATGTGTGTAAAACAACAAACTGACAATTTATATGCTTAATCATATGTAATTGTATATACATTGTTATGAGTAATTGTGGCTGGATATAACAATGTAGCTGTAAAAATAGTTGCCTGCTGAAATGGAAATATATATACGTCTTCGTGACTAGATCATCACTAGACATGGTGAGTTTGTCATTACTATACACATTAGATGTGAGTCACTCAACCGGAGGGAATCCTGTCAGATCGTCTATCCTTTGAGTAAAAGTGTGTGCGGGTCTGCCAATCTGGTTTCGTTCGTTAAAGTTAAACTTTTCAAATAACAATCGCGGTCCCAGACAGTGAGTGAGCTAACAGACAGCTAGCTTTAGTGAAGCGGTCAGGGGGATCTTTCTGCCACCACCTAAGCTCCGCCCACAGAAAACATTTGTGGCTGCATATATATGAAAATTAATTTTCTGCCAGCGTGGGGTGCTGTTGGAGCGGGGGAGCTCGAGGTGTCCCCGGTAACACTGTACACAAAACAGAGCTCTGCTCACAAACGCTGCTTTATCAGACATTATATGCAAGATGAAATGAAAATGACATCCATAATTTTCTGAAGACAGTCGGTTTCCTTGAGAAATACAGTGATATAAAAACACCAGCCAAGTGTTTCGATTTTGAGGGCTCAACCAAGCATTCTTCCCACCCGCCAACCATTTGAATTTCCGTAGGCAGCAAGGTTGCCAGGTTTTCTCAGCAAAACCCGCCCAATTGCTTTTTAGGGGGATCCCCTGATAAAAATCTTATTCCGGGAGTAAAATTTATTATTTTTTTGGTGGGGTTCCCCTGGTAAAAATTGCATTCCAGGGGCTAAATGTCACACTAATTGGGGTCGCCTCAACCCGTAGACATGAAAAACATCCCGTGGAAAGAGTGTTAAAGTAGCCCAATTACGCAGAAAAAACGTGGACTTGGCAAAACTGGTAGGCGGGATTTATTTTTGTGATATCACAAATGCAGGAAAACAACTTTGTAGTCCAAATGAGCCATCTGTTGTAGTTCTTGAAAATAGTTTTTTTTTAAGTGAAATATCTCCCTTTGGAGTGGACTTTGTGATTTGTAACTTTGTAGATCTTTTTATGCCCAAACATACACACTACACACTGACTAAAATGCAAAAAGTGATAAAGCATAATAGGACCCCTTTAATTTATGGTAGTCTGGTTTTACTGTGTTCACTTGTTTACCAAATTTTAGTTTAGTAGACCGAATTAGCTGTTTAAACTAGGTGTTTCAAACCAACAAAAATTTCTGTATTTGGATTTTTAGCAAAGTAACTTGGGATATAGCCCTTGTGATGACTTCCCTATTTGACAACTAACCCCTGAGGTCTCGCTTGTATTTTTTAGTGTGGAAAGAATGATTTAACTCACCTAAAATGGCAATAACCTCATCATCCTGAATGACCTCCAGCGATCCAGAAACCACAAAGCAAAGTGTGTCCACGCTCTCCCCTGAGTGGAAGATGAGATCTCCTGGAGCGCAGTGTGTGGTCTGGAACTCTACAGCCAAAGAGCGCAGACAGCCGTCACTGGCCAGCCGGAAGGCAGGGTGCTCGTTGAACACCTGGCGGTTGAGGTGCACACAGATGTCTGCACGCATGTCCTTAGGACAGATGGACAGAACCTAGCAAATAAAGCAAGGAAAGTAATGTCTTAATGAAACATTCTCTTAACAGTATGTATATAGTTTAATGAAACTCTTCTTGTCATAATACCTGAATTAATTTGTTCTATTTTGGACCTGCAATAACATACATAAGGACATATGTCCTTATAAATTACACAGCTGCTTATATTAATTAAAATAATATATACACTCACTGGCCACTTTATTAGGTACACCTTGCTATTACCGTGTTGGACCCCATTTTGCCTTCATAACTGCCTTAATTTTTCGTGGCATAGATTCAACAAGGTGTTGAACATTATTCAGAGATTTTGGTCCATATTGACATGATAGCATCACGCAGTTGCTGCAGATTTGTCGGCTGCACATCCATGATGCGAATCTCCCGTTCCACCACATCCCAAAGGTGCTCTATTGGATTGAGATCTGGTGACTGTGTAGTCTATTTGAGTAAAGTGAACTCATTTTCATGTGCAAGAAACCAGTCTGAGATGATTTGAGCTTTGTGACATGGTGCATTATCCTGCTGGAAGTAGCCATCAGAAGATGGGTACACTGTAGTCATAAAGGAATGAATATGGTCAGCAACAATACTCAGGTAGGCTGTGGCGTTTAAACGGTGCTCAATTGGTACTAAGGGGCCCAAAGTGTGCCAAGAAAATATCCCCCACACCATTACACCACCACCAGCAGCCTGAACCGTTGAGACAGGGCAGGATGGATCCATGCTTTCATGGTCTTTACGCCAAATTCTGACAAGAGCTTAAAGTGTGTGACATATCAGTGCCACTGCGCTCAACAATGCAGCCTGCTCCATACAGCGTTGCAGAGCACATTGTACATTGTAGCATGTCATTGCACTGATCACGTAAAGAAAGGTGCTTTCAGAGCGAGCTGTTCGGGTGAAGAGCCTGGTTTATCCTCTCCGTGTCAGCACGAGCGTGTGAATATTGAGGAACTGATAACGGACGGAGGATTTGGTTTTCACGCTAAAGTAAAGTAAAAGTCAGTTTCTTCAAACCAGAGAAGGTGAACATGTTGATATTCTTGTGCAAACACGGTCACCGACAGCCAGTTTAGTTTTGCTTTTCTTTTTGATTTCATTTTAAAAAGCTTATCTTTGCGGTTTATCTCACTTTAAGGCTTTCTTTTATTTATTTATATTTATTCCTCAGTGTTTGCTAAATCTTCTGTAATTTATTAGTCTGTATATAATACTGCATGTGGTGTATGCCATGCCTCATCTTATTCATTTTTGTTAATAAATGACGTAAGCTAGTTTGTTATTGTAGTCTGCTGTTTTATTGTTGTTGTGCTTTTTAATTAAGAATAACAAATAATCCATCTTTTGTTTTAGTCTCAAAAAGTGAAAGGTGAATATAAGCAAAACAATTATAATACAATAATGACCACATAACTGACGCACTGCGAGATTATGCTATTTACTCCTCAATTAAAATGTTTTTAAAACAGGTCTATTCGGCTATAGGCTACCTACAATGAATTATAGTCCTATAATTAAAATATTAACACTGCAGTCATCAATACAAATCAATAAAATAAAAAACTTTTATTTTAAGTACCAACTTTCAAAAACAACCTGTTTAACACTAAATACATTTCTTATTTTTTTTCACTATGTACACAAGATAAATATTAAAATAATTGAAAACAGCTATAGGCTATATCAGCATATGTTGAAGTAGATTCGACTCTCTTGGTCTCTGAGAGAATATGTGGCGTCAGATGCTGAAAGCTCCGCCATTACGTTTTTTCTTTCACTTTCTGCATATAGTGAAATTAATGAGATTAAGATGTTCACTGGCATATGTGCATGTGTGGCATGTGTGCAAACCCTGGTGCAAACGCGTGCGTGTGTGATATCCATTGGCTCGCCTACATGGTTTAAAACAGAAATATTTCCAACATTGCGACGTAACCAATTGCCCCGCCCCCCGTATCGAAAACATACCGAACCGTGACACCACTGTGTCATATCGGACCAAACCGTAAATTTTGTGAACCGTTACACCCCTAATATATATATATATATATATATATATAAACCATTTCAAAAGTTTTTTTGTTTTAATTTTGATGATTAGAGCTTGCAGCTCATGAAGGTCAAAAATCCAGTATCTCAAAATGTTAGAATATTTACATTTGAGTTTCATTAAATGGCCATCCCTACAGTATAAATTCTGGGTATCTCTTGTTCTTTGAAACCACAATAATGAGGAACACTGCTGACTTGGCAATTGTCCAGAAGGCAATCATTGACACCTTCCACAAAGAGGGTAAGTCACAGAGGGTCATTACTGAAACTGGCTGTTCACAGAGTGCTGTATCAAAGCATATTTGGTAGAAAAATGTGCACAAGCAACAGGGATGACCGCAAGCGTGAGAATACTGTCAAGCAAAGCTGATTCAAACACTTTGGAGAGCTTCACAATGAGTGGACTAAAGCTGGAGTCAGTGCATCAAGAAAAATAAAAAGAACTGGACTGTTGCTCAGTGGTCCAAAGTTCTCTTTCAGATAAAAGTACATTTTGAATTTCATTTGGAAATCAAGTTCTGGAGTCTGGAGGAAGACTGGAGAGGCACAACATTTTGGTTTTGGAGAACTTTAATCCAATTTGCTTTTGATTTTGGAGAACGTTATGCTTCCATCTTCTGACAAGCTTTATGGAGATGCTCATCTGCCCACACTGCCAAAACCACTTCAAAGCGGTTTGCTGACCATGATATTGCTGTGCTTTATTGGCCAGCCAACATGCCTGACCTAAACCCCATATGGAATATATGGGATATTTTCAAGAGAAAGATGAGAAACAGTCGATCTAACAATCCAAACGAGCTGAAGGCTCAATAGTTCCTCAGCAGTGCCACAGGCTGATCACTTCCATGCCACACCTCACTGATGCTGGAGTTTGTGCTAAAGGAGCCCCAGCCAAGTATTGAGTGCATAAATCAACATACTTTAAAGAACTTGAACATTTCTGTTTTGCAAATCCTTTTTTTGATTGATCTTAGGAAATATTCTAATATTTTGAGATACTGAGATATTTTGACTTTCATGAGCTTTAGGCATTAATAATAAAAAAACTATATTAAAATAAAAAAACTTTGAAATGTTTTACTTTACATGTAATGAATATAGGATATATGAAAGTTACAAAAAATATATACGTTTTCATGATATTCAAATTTCAATTCAAATTCAAATGAATCACCCAACGCGATTTACTAACATGTGTGCTTGTCAAATTACTGGTATTTGAGCCATTATTTAACAGTCAAAAAAGCATGTCTTAAACTATTTTGTGCTTGAAATGGCTGCAATTGTTTTTGCGAGGAGGAGGCACGGCAGAGAACAGAGAGCGCGTGGTAGAAGAGAGAGGATTTTTTTCCACAGGTATTAATATATTTGGAATGCCAGAAGAACATATTATCCGAACATATGGTTTGCCAAGCCATGTTATTTTTAATCTGCTTCAGGAAATAAAAGAAGACTTGGAACCCTCATCTAGAAGTCACGCTATACCAAGTATATCAAAACTTTTTGCAACCCTTCATTTTTTTTGGCCTCCGGTTCTTTTCAACGTAATGTGGCTTCTTTATTTCTTTATTCTTTATTTGTGAATATGCTCATTTGTTCTGCGCTTCATATATTGCATTGGTTGATATGTAAATAAGATGTTGCGTCTGTGTTCTTTAACTTGCATGTTGTTAGTCAATCCCCAGAAGAAATTTGCACGCCCATCTGCGCTGTTTTGGAATTGTGCTCTCGCGCTAATTTGCCCTGTTTAGTAAAACTGGCCCTATATCTGTATTTTGTTTGAGGAATACTGCAACTGTGTAGTATAATTTAAAACAAATACAGTATATTATTTGAATGTAGAATTGACCAAAAATCTATGTGTGTAGATCTAAATATGCACAGTACGTGTGTGTCAGTGCGCATGGGGTTATGGCATTAATATTACGGAGTGTCTATTTACACTAAGTGCAAATAGCCCACCTTGTTGGCAGAGGCTATTTACACTAACTCCGCCCACCAACGTATGATTGGGCTAGTCAAAATGACAAAAGATGGATGTCAGTCGTCAGCTCCAGTGGTGCACATTTTACTTTTTTTCTCCCTTTTCAAATTTCAAATCACATCACATCAGAAAAGCATTTTTTTTTTTTTTTTATAAAAAAAGTTGAAAATAAAGTATAGGGTAGGGTTAGGGTAGGTGTAGGGAGGGCTTTTGTACAAATAAGAATTAAAATTAAAATTGATACTCCAGTTATTATTGCATTCTGTTTAATAATGTATTACAATACTGAGGTGCAGATAATTGCCACTATTTGCAATAAGTAGTATAAATAGCAGAAAATAATTTGGCATGTGCTGGATGCTTTTACAAGCTAATGTTTCTATTATGGGCAGAAGCACACGCATGTAGGCCATTCTGTGCATGGAACAGATCTAATACACTTGACTTCACTTCACCAGAATGCAATTACAACTGCAAAAACAATTACACTTTGTGCCTTCATTACCTGTACAGGATTATTCTGGTCAGGCCTATTAATCTATAATCCAATTCTGATCTACTGCTCAGGCCATGATAAATAATGAAAATGAACAATGTTATACGCATGTATAACAAATATCTAGACTTTTGGAACATGTTGTGCTCGATATATAAATAAAAATATATGAAGGGGCAGTCGTGGCCTAATGGATAGAGCGTCGGACTTGTAACCCAAGGTTGTGGGTTCGAATCTCGGCTCCGGCACGAATTGTCCACGACTGAGGTGAGACCCTTGAGCAAGGCACCGAACCCCAAACTGCTCCTCGGGCGCTGCAGCGTTGGCTGCCCACTGCTCCAAAGTGTGTGCACTTGGATGGGTTAAATGCAGAGCACAAATTTCCCTGCTACTTATACTCCGTATAATTGTGTATGTGACAAATAAAAAATTATTCTTCTAAAAGTCACAACAGGAACAAGTTTTTGCTCTGCAAGTGTACATCTCTGCTGTCTTTTTGAAAATGTTTCAATTTGCCTGTTATGTCCAGTGCCATACATCAATAAATGGAGAGGATTCATCACCCCACGCTGCATGAAAATCAGTAATGAGAAGTCTTAAGTTTGAGCCAGAGTTTGAATAGATCTACTACATTCCCTGAGGGTTGAAGTCTCCTGGGATAATATGTGATTTCCCATTTCTCTTTTAGAATGAAACACAAAAGGAGGTCTTGATGGAGAGACACTTACACAAAAAAGATGGCCCGCCTTTCTCCACCTCCCTTATTTTAAATTTGACACAGTCAAAGTATGATACACAGCTCACAGTATGATAGCATCCATCAGAAAAAAAGATAAAGCTAATTATTTCTCTTTAGGTCAGCATATGCCTTAATTTGGGGTCCATAGTTACAGTTTTTTCTCGATTGCTAACACACAATTCATGAAACAATTCACCATTTTCTCACAACTATAAACACAATCTCAAAATTACACACCAACTTGTGCAAACTTCAAAGGTCAAAATCAAATAGTTTAGTCAAAAACATGTTCTCTTTTGTCAGACTCAAACTGTGGCCTCAGATGACACATAAACCTGCCAAATACACAGACTACTCCACTGTATAGGGAACACTAGTGAAATCAATTCAAAACACTGTTACAAAAACCTCCTTTTGGGAAACAGGAATGCTTTTGCTAGTCAATGACTGTTACAGTATACAACATAAATATAGGGGTGCAGATACAGTAAAAATCAGCAATAAGCTTTAAGAAAAGTTTACTTTTACTACATGACTGTAAAGAGATCTTACAGTAGAGGAAAAGCACTAGAAGAGAAAAGTTCAAAGACCAAACAACTGAATATACAGTAAACACACACTGGAATATACTGTCGGTTACTGTAAATAAATAAATTAATTAATTCATTATTCATTCATTCATTCAGCATCCTCAGCCAAATTGCATTACAGTGTTGATAGTATCCTTATTTGTTATAGCAATTTCTCAGTCTTCTGAAAAAAAGATTTATCTGCCTCCCCTGGACAGTCGTCTCTCAGTTCTGCACAAATACAGTATATTTAAGGACTACTTGGCTACAAATCAATTCAACAGTAATGAGTTTGAGGGTGTACAACATGTGCTACAGTATTTACTGTGCATAGAATAATGAAAGTTGTCTCATCTGAAGTACTGCTGCTATGTACTGTAGTTATATTGTATGTGTCAGTATATTGAAACCCTGTAGATGAGCCTGTAGGCCATCTTCCCTCATGGTCAGTTCATGCAGAAGAACATGTACTATAGTGCTTTGTATTTCATCAGGAACAAATGACCTTTGACCTCATCCCCTTCATTTTTTTCTTTTCTCCTCCTATTCCTCTTTGTCTCCTTCTACCAGGATTCATTTTCCAAAACACATAATCACTTGTGCTCTTGTTCATACCATCCTGAGGTTCTGACCTGTGTCATCAGTTTTGCTACTTAATGTTCACAGAGGGATTTTTTTCAAACATTTGTGCTTTTTGAGTTCATTTTTTGATGCTTGAGTTAATTATATTGTGTGTTCGTGTTTTCTGAATGAGAACATGGTTAAACCTGTGCAAAATGATGGCGTTTTTGTGTAAAGTTTTGCAGAAAACACTGAGAAAATTGAAACGTGTGCAAACAGGTGAAATGTGTTAAAAGTTTTGAGAAACGTGTCTTTGTTTTGAGAACTGTATGAATGGTTTGGAAAATTGGGCCAAATGAATCAGTTATAGTGTGTTAGCAATCGAGAAAAATTGTAAAATAAGAAATAGAGATATGCTTAGAGAAACTGCTTATTATTCCTGTTACCACTATAAAGATTAAAGAAAAGTACTTAAACAATGCCTTCCACGATCAAAACCACATCCCTAGTCTTGCTTAGCTAAATAAAAGTAATAAGTGTTTGTGTTTTTAAAATGTGTCTTTCACAAAAAAAAAACACTGATGAAAACAGCATGATGGCCCATGTTTGCAGAGAATAAACCTGCATAAATAATGTCACTAATGTATAAAAGGGTTAAAATGTCCCTCCAGTCTTAATAGTTACATGGTATTAGATTAAAATTAAAATACCCCAATTTTCCATATTTATTTTTACACAAACTATGTTTCTTGATCAATATATTCAATAAGAAGAAAAAATAATACATTTCCCTCATTAGGGCTTACAAGGTATGTGCGAAATACATCAGAAAGAGGAGCACGTTTACCCACCTTCTCTGTGTCTATGCCTTTGGTCATGGCCCATGTGGACACAATGTAGTCCATAACTCTCTCGCTCAGTCCTGTAGGCACCTGATAGAGCTTCAGGAAGTCTCTCACATTGTTCAGAATCTCATGGTAGCGATTGGTGTTCGTGTACATCTGCTGAAAGATGGTGGTCACGTTTCCAAAGATGGTGGCGTACAGAAGAGCTGAAAAATCAAAGAGGGGCACTTTAGAAAGCTGCTATATACAAAAATCAAAGGCTAGACTGAAAGTGAGAGTGTCTAGAAGTATCTGAAGAGAAATGGGAGTTGTGATTCGCTGGCTGAGGAGAGCTTCATATGAGATTTGGTGCTAATGTCTGAAACCAAGATCAGCATTTTGAACTTTCACGTGCATTAAATCCCTCTAGTATACCTTCTATAACATTTTCTATTAGCAGAGTAAAATCTTCAGCACTGTTAGAAGAAACAGAAAACTCTCATCAACTTTATGTGTGTACAGCGGGTAAAATACGTATTGAACACGTCACCATTTTCTCAGTAAATATATTTCTAAAGGTGCTGTTGACATGAAATTTTCACCAGATGTCGGTAACAATCCAGTACTCCATACATACAAAGAAAGCAAAACAAATAAGTTCAGAAATTAAGTTCTGTGTAATAAAATGGAATGACACAGGGAAAAAGTATTGAACACGCTTACTGAAATTGATTTAATACTTCGTACAAAAGCCTTTGTTGGTAATGACAGCTTAAAGACGCCTCCTGTATGGAGAAACTAGTCATATGCATTGCTCAGGTGTGATTTTGGCCCATTCTTCCACATAAACAGTGTTCAAATCTTGAAGGTTCCATGTGCCTCTTCTATGAAATCTGATCTTTAGTTCTTTCCATAGATTTTCTGTTGGATTCAAGTCAGTTGATTGGCCCGGCCATTCTAGCAGTTTATACTTTATTTCTCTGAGAAATCAATTGAGAGTTTCCTCAGCTGTGTGTGTGGGATCATTGTCTCGCTGAAATGTCCACCCTCATTTCATCTTCATCATCCTGGTAGATGGCAGCAGATTTTTATCAAGAATGTCTCGGTACATTTTTCCATTCATCCTTCCTTCAATTATATGAATTTTGCCAGTGCTACACCGTGATATTTTGGGGTAATGTGCACTGCCATTTGACCTCCAAACATGGTGTGTATTATGGCATCCAAAGACTACAATTTTTGTCTCATCCGACCAGAGTATATTCTCTCAGTATTTCACAGGCTTGTCTAAATGTTGTGCAGCAAACTTTAAGCGAGCTTCAAAATGCTTTTTCTTTAACAATAGAGCCTTGCATGGAGAGCTTGCATACAGGCCACGGCGGTTGAGTGCATTACTTATTGTTTTCTTAGGAACAATTCTACATGCTAATTCCAGGTCTTTCTGAAGCTCTCCACAAGTGGTCCTTGGCTCTTGGACAACTCTTCTAATAATTATTTTCACTCCTCTATCAGAAATCTTGCGAGGGGCTCATGGTCGCGGCCTGTTTATGGTGAAATTATATTCTTTCCTCTTCCGGATTACGGCCCTAAAAGTGCTCACTGGAATATTCAGAAGTACAGTAATCCTTCTGCAACCAATGCCATCAGTATGTTTTGCAACAATAAGTTTGCAAAGGTCTTGAGAGAGCTCTTTGCTTTTATCCATCATGAAATGTTTCTTGTGTAACACGTTGGTCATGAGACACCTTCTTATAGGCCGTCAGTTGGGACTGAACCAACTAATATTAATTTCCACTGTCAAGGAGCAGGATTGCTTTCTAATTACTGGTAGATTTTAGCTGGTGTCTTGGCTTTCCTTGCCTTTTTGCACCTCACTTTCTTCATGTGTTCAATACATTTTCCCTGTGTCATTCCACTTTATTACACAGAACTTCATTTCTGAACTTATTTGTTTTGCTTTCTTTGCATGTATGGATTTCTTGGATTGTTACCGACATCTGGTGAAAATTTCATGTCAACAGCACCTTTAGAAATATATTTACTGAGAAAAATTGTGACGTGTTCAATACTTATTTTATTCGCTTGTATGAACGTTTAAACCTGTGTTAATGTTTTGACACAAATACTGTATTATCAATAATTCTTTCAAAAATTCTAAAACTTTTCTTCACTTTTAAATTTTAAGATAAAATGTAAAACCAATTTGAACCACACAGGCAATGTAGTAAAAAATATAAAAATCTTAAAAAGAAAAGTGCATTGTTGATGTTGTTTTTAATATTATTATCATCAACAACATTAGTAATAACAACAACAACAAAACTATATTACCACTACTAATATCAACAACAACATAGTAATACAACAATAATAGTAATATTAGTAACACCAATAATAATATTATTATTATTTTTGTTTTTAATGTTATTATTATCAACAACATTAGTAATAACAACATAATATATGAATAATTGATTGTTATTACTATATTACTACTTTATTACTATATATATATATATTCCTATATTACTACTACTAATAATAATATTACTACTACTGTTATTATTATTGTCAACAACAACATTAGTAATATTAGTATTAATAATAGTAATATTAGTAACAACATCAATAATAATATAATACTTGATCATTATTATTAAATAAATAAGTCTTATTTTAAACAATATTTATAGCTCAAACTGGGATAGGTGAATATTCTGTGACATCCTTTTCTATGTACATATATACTTTTAAGCTGATGCAAGATGTAATATTTCATTAAAATGATATAGAAAGTAAGAAAAATACAAAGAAGTCTATTCTATTACAGAAACATGATTTAATAAAACTAATCAAATCTGCCTAATTTCAAATAATTTTTCAAGTATTCACAGAAGTTCTATTCCTAGCAACAGCCAGCTATGTAGCTGTTTAGTCTGCTAGTACATATTTGCCAGCAAACATTGGCAATATCCCCCTAATCCTATCAGAACTCACACCCGAGCGTTTCCATGGAAACACAGACCAAAATAGTTTCTGAAATCTATTGTTATTTTGTTACCAGTATGTTCTGAGAGGGCAGACAGGAAAAAGGCTCAGACAGAAAGGATGAACAGCATCAGCCGAGAGGTAAGGTTCCAGTGGAAAGCGAGAGGTGAGGGGTAATGCACTTTAAATCACATCAGTGATTGACAAGAGCCCAAACCAGGGTCTGTGCACCAATCATCCTCGCATTCACCCTCTTTTGACACGCATGCCAAAGACCAGCGGGAGCTTCATCAACTTTAACGGTCTATGCAAACCAAAGCATTAATTAACTGCCCATGTGAGTGAACGCAGGCTGAGTGATGATAATAGCGTCTGCACTCTGATGCAGCAATTCATTTCTAGCCGAGATACCAGTGACGCAGATAAATTTTGGGTCAATGATTCATTCGTGTGTCAGTCGACTGCCTGTTTTTACTAGTGTAATCAATATGAATGAGCGCAATAAAGAGTCATCAACTGAGACATATTTTAAACTTGTCTGGTAGTTTAGAAATGTATGAGCATAAGGCGATTATGTGCCAACCCACACGATTACACACACCTGAATGAAAACCAACAGGCCACAGACAGTGTCATTTAAACGAAACAGTTTCATAGAGGTAATTGCAACACAATTACAAATACAATACAATTTGACAATGCACATGATTCGTGTTTAGTGAGTAATTAAGGTATTATAGGTTATAGGTAATTGATGAGGTTAGTTTTTTAATGATTGAGTTCACCGTTAGTATAAAGGTCATGCAAGCACATGATAAACTAGAAGAAGCTGAGCTAACAGAACAGAGAGTCTCACTACATTACACAGACTATGCGGAAAAATTTAGGCGAACAAAAGAAGAAAAAAAACAGAGAGAGAATGGGAAAGGATGACCTAAAGAAACGTAAACATAAATGGGGGGGGGGATTCTTGTTTTTTGATACTCTACCATTCAAAAGTTTAGGATCAGTTTACTCTATCTTGACAGAATGCATTTAAAAAATTGGTCAAAAGACACAGAAAATACATTTATAATTTTACAAATATACATATATAATTGTTTTAATTGTTCTTTTGAACTTTTTAAACAATGAATCCTGAAAAGGTATTCAAGAATAATAAGAAATGCTTTAAAGCACCAAATCAGCATATTAGAATGATTTCAGAAGCATCATGTGACACTGAAGAAATGACTGCTGAAAATTCAGCTTTGCATCACGGGAATAAATTACATTTTAAAATATATTGCAATAGAAAACAGCTACTTTAAATTGTACCAATATTTCACAATATTACAGATTATTTTACTGTTTTTATTTTTTATTGCTTGCATGCAGTCTTGGTGAGCATGAGACTTTAAAAAAAAAAGATTCTATTGAACCCAAGTAAAATTGGTGTACAATATATATTTCAAAACGTGAAACCTTTTGACCTGCCAACAATAAACATGAAAATACAGATTTTTCAGTGTAGATAGCAATTAAACTAGACTGTGCTGGGAAATCTAATCAAGTTTTGAAGCCCTAACATATTAAAATAAAAACTAAATCAAACTAGACAAATAAATTGAAGAGACAAATTGAAAATAAATGGAAATAAAAACTGATTTAAAAATGCATTTGTTGACATTTTCTGGCATGAAACAGAAAAGATGATATTTAGCAGAATATCCAAACAGATTTTTTTCCCCAGAGTAAAAGTGGATGGGGACCACGGATGTGGAAAAGTGTCCATAAGCAAAGATGATATGATTTGGAATGGAGAGGATGCATGTGGAATTATGAAATGATCTCTTTAGCTTCTAGCACAGCCTCTGTAGTCTTACTTGATCTCCATGAGCATCAAGCTCCATCAGTTCTGCATTACTTCACATTCATGGCCTAATCAAATCTGCTGGAGACATGATAGTGGGTGGTCCACTCATGAGAAGGGAATATTATATCCCTATGGGTGTTGGATAAATGTTGATTGATAGAGGCAAAGAATGGCTGCGTGTTAGCCAGACATCATTTCGAATCGTCATTTCTGGAACCATCGTTTTCATAAATGCCTTCTCTCCTCCACTGAAGCAGACATTTTCTCATTAGGTCAGGGTAATAGCCAATTTGATGCCTTTTCATGTGGCGGTAATGGGAATAACAAAGGCCTTGCAGATGCACTTTTGATGATGGCTAATGAAATAGGAAAGAGTGGTACCGGACTAGAGGATTTTCGATTGGACTGGATCTCTCATGCACTGCATACAGGAGGAAATAGTCACCCTTGCCCTTTGCAATTACAGTAAAATGAATCATGAGCTGTGGAGGAAGCTTGCCTTGTGCCGTTATACTGTATTCAGAAAGATACTGAGTGCATGTAGAAGGTCCACCTATAAAAATCTGCCTGCAGCAGCCCAGATAAGAAAATACTGTTTATTGTTCAAATATTCTAAGGAAGGGTTTCCCAAACAAAGGATCACTGCCCCTAGAGGTTGATGATGGAACTGCAGGGTTTTGTGAGATTTTGAAATAAATTACTATCAAAAAAAGGATAACTGTCAAATAAATTACCTACAATTTTAATAAATAATTACATTTAAATAAATCATTTTCAAATAATATCAAGCTTAGAGGTCATTATACAAAGATATTTACATTTTAGTGCCACTAATTATCAATCAGAAATATTTTGGTAACACTTTACAATAAGGTTCATTAATTAACTACGTTAAGGCCTTTCCACACTGAGCGCCAAAAAGCGAAACGAATTTTGAATGACGCGCTGGAATAAAACAATAGCTTCCTATGGATGCTTCCACATAGACCTCGAACATTCGCACACCGAAAATGCGAATGTTTTTTTTTCGTCCAGTCCGACGAATCTTTTGAGTTTCGCAAAGTGAAAACACGGACCGTCCAATAAGATTTGATCATTACGTCACATGGCCAGAGCAACTGCTGTTACCCAAAAGGTCGACGCGGCGCTAAAAGCTCAGAAGCAGTGTTGCCAGATTGGGCGGGTTGCTGCACAATTGGGCTTCTTTTGATCGGCTTGGACCGGTGAATAACGCATTGGGTGGGTAGACAAAATTTGGGTTCCTTTAAAAAAAATTAAAAGCCACCCAATCAGCTACTTTATCTTTAGTCATGTTATCATAATATGTTCGAGCTCAAAGAATCACAGTAAAATAATATGTAGTGCAGTCATCAATTAATTTTTCCTGAACGCAACTCTTTTTAGTTCATTTTAACAGAGACTTATCTATCAATTTACCATCTTTTATGTTGGTGAGATGTGATGACTCATGAGTGACGGGGTTTTGGCGCTATAAAGGGCAAGATTTAAATGTGCAGCTATATATTCATTCATTCATTTTTTTTAAGTGATTGTCATGGCAAAGTGGCTTAAATATAAGTTACACGATAAAGAATCTAAGAGTAACTCAAATCTCACAACGTGGATTAGATGAATAGAAGATTTTTTAGATTTAATAAAAATCAAAACTGAATATGGGACTATACAATGCTGTCCTGCATCAGAACATCATTTAAACCGTCCAAACTCTTGTATACTTGGCATTGACAGCTGCTGGCCTTGAACAGTTTTGACTGTGCAAAGTTCTGCATTATGTTCTAAAATGTTTACTTCATGAAATACGTGCTGTAGTTCTGTCTGAAGATAAAGCACAAGACAAAGCTAAGCACATTGTTGTTAATTGTTATTATTTTATTTTTGCTGTCAGATTATCATTCAGTATGTATCAATGAATAAAACATTTTTGGCTGTTGTGGGTGTGAATTTACATTGCTTTCTGATCACTTTATTGTGCACGTTGTTTGCACACAAAAATAGCTTTTTCTTACTGTGGACATTGAAAATGCTGCATGTGTTTTTCCGAGGGTTATCAGTTAATTTCTTGATTGCCGCTTTGAAAATATTCCAGGACATTTTAAGCATATTTTCTGACTGCCTTTAATGCATTTGCCCTGTTTTGATCCACGTTCCTGTGAAATTGGTTTATTTTTATTTATTTATTTCATCATTATATTATTTTGAGGAGATAAAAATGGTGCTTATCAAACTTGATTGACATGGCAATAAAATTATATCACATTATTTTGGCAGTTAAAATTTTGGGCTGGTTTTTGTTGAATCGAGCAGGTTTTGGTGAGCTTTTGGGCTGGAAATCGTTAAACCCGATCTGGCAACACTGCTCAGAAAGAAGACTGTACACCGAAGTAGAGGACTTTTCCCGCAAGAGAGAAGGGTGAATGCAGAGCTATTTTTATTGTTAGTAATAAAGAACAGACTATTCTCACATGTTCTTTATACAGAATAACATTTCTATTAATTCTCCACTGAATTATGTGATCTGACGAGCACTGTCCATTTTCTTCCACGAGCGCGAGTGTTTATGAGTCAGAGCTCGTTCACTCTAGACCTGTCAATCATGTAATCAATCTCTTGCCCTTCCGTATTTACAAAAGATAAATATTTTTCTACACATGAAATATCAAAGCAAATAGACCTATAAATATGAAGATAGGTTTTCTGTATTTGTTTTTATGCAGCTCGTGGTATTTAAAAAAAGGATGTTTATGACGCATGACAAGCAGGTTTCGATCAGTCCATTATTAAACAAGCATGTCTGGTAGATTTTATATCGCAGTTATTACAAGCACTCAATGATGATTTAAATTATAATAATTACATACACAATGTTTGAGTGCATGTATTTTAAGCATTATTTTGTGCTATTTATTAATGTAATGCTGTATATTGAGTAGCCGATGTATTACATATGCGCTAGCATTGAATTAGCAGAAGGTTCATCTCGCGCTTGAAAGCAACATTCGTGGGCGATTAATCGCCTTTGGCATGTGAACTGGAGGTTTTTTCTACCTTATTTATTTCATGGGCATTATTCTGTTGACATTTATTTATTAATGTAATGCTGTATAGTGAGTAGCGTACGATGTAAACCACACGAGATACACATGCTACATGAAGAAAAAATGCATTGTTTGGGGCCACCTAGCATGCAGGCGTGAATTAGCAGAAGGCAAACATTCATCTCGCGCTCGGCGTGAAAGCAACATTCGTGGGCGATTAGCCTCGCTTTTTCGCATCTCGCTCATGTGGGGGGCTAGGGGAGAACAAAATTAACAATACTTCTACAGCATTTATTAATCATAGTTAATGTTAATTTCAGCATTTACTAAGGCATTATTAAAATCACAAGTTGTGCTTGTTAACATTAGTTAATGCACTGTGAGTATGAACTAACATGAACAAACAATGAACAACTGTATTTGTATTAACTAACATTAACAAAGCTTAATAAATAGCGTAATAAATGCATTGTTGATTGTTCGTTTATGTTAGTTAATACATTAACTAATGTTAACAAATGACACATTGTAATGTGTTTGCCAATATTTCATTTAAACATATCTCAGATTTCTGGTGTAATTCAAGTAAATAATAGGGTCATGTGTGTTTAATTAAAAAACAAAAAGCTTTCTTGCTTTACTAATTATTTCTCTGCACCAAAAGCAAGGACAAACTATACAAAAGATCCAACTAAATTATAGCATATGGCGCACGCACACACACGCACGCACACACCACAGTATTTTAGTGTTGTTTACCAATAAAAACTAAACACCCTTAAAACAATATACATTTACCTGAGAAGCAAAATGGCATAAAATATTAATGACACCATTAAAATAAGTTTATTTTTCTTATTTTGCATAAGCCTCATAAACCTCATTCAGCATTTTTAGATTTCTCTGAAAACCAGACCTAATGTCATCTGTCTTTCTCAAGTCCAAATATCTTGTTTTAATAGAATAGTCCACCTAAACATTTCAATTTGCTGAAAGTTTACTCATCCTCAAGCCATCTAAGATCTCACCCTCAGCTCATTTGTTTATTTCAAACACGCAGGTTTTCACTTCACAAGACATTAATTGATAGACTGGAGTCGTGTGGATTACTAGTGGATTATGGTGATGTTTTTATCAGCTGTTTGGACTCTCATTCTGACTGTATCTATTCACTGCATTGGATCCATTAATGAGCAAGTGATGTAGTGGTCAATTTCTCCAAATTCAATGGCCTGAAGGCGAGTATATTTTCAGCAAATGTTCATTTTTGGTGAACTATTTTCCTTTAAGGATGTTTCAATGGCCAGCAAGTCAAAAGTACTGAGCAAGAACAGGTTTTATTTTTCAGTGTTGAATCACAATTACTGTCCTTCTGAATAACGAGTACAGTAAAGGATTTACACTAGGCACAGCGATTCCCAAAGGCATCTGGGTCAGAGTAACAGTCTGTTCAGGCAGGTGTTAATAGCAACGGTTTAGATTCATTCAAATCCCTATCTTTTATACACTCAGCTTTGCAAAAAGTCTCAGAACGATTTCTCAGAGCGCCTTTACTCCAAGCATCAAATGAATGATTCATCGCCGCATTGAAGAGGTGACAATCTCTAGGATGTGACAGTGATATTAAGAGCGAGGACAGCACTACAAAGCGAATCCCTTGTAATAGCTCCACTGCTCAATATCCAAGCTCTTATTAAATATTTACAGGGCTGACTCATGCGCTGCTCCAGTGAGCTGTGCTGCCCGGTGGCACAAAGTCATGAGATGCAACCCCGCAGAGTCCACACAAGCCCAGCACGCGTAATTGTGTTGAACACATACCAAAATAATAAGCGCAGCAACGCAGGACAATATTAACAAGATTAGGAAGGCGATGACTTAATGCATGCAAGTACAGATGATTGTGCAGGGCTGAGTCCCAGAGCTCCACAGCGACTTGATTTTGTTGCGCGTGGCGCGAGAAGTGGGCTTGTGAGCTCTGAGATGTATGCGGGGGAACGCAAATGTACTGTGTAGTCAAGCTTGCTATTCAATTCCTCCTCTGGCCAAAACTTCCACACACAGGAAAACATTGTCTGTGCAGTCATTGTGATGTACTGAGAGACGTTAATGTACTGTGTAGTCAAGACATATAACTTAGGCTAAACAACGTGTTTGTTTTCTGCTGGTTGTTGGATTCTATTTACCAGCAAAAAAAATCGACTTTAAGTGTCTGTTTTACGTGTGGATTATGTACGCCACTTAAACATCTTATATACAGTATATATTTTATGCAAAAGAACATGTTTTAGTGCACAATTGTGGCATTTAGTGCTTTTAAGGCCTCAGCCTTTTGTATTGAAGTGACTCAGCATTACATCACTTAACCAATGACAGTGAATAACTCTAAACAGTGATAGATGCTAATATCAATTAATGTCTCAATCACTGACTTCAATACTGAATTCTGACGGCACCCATTCACTGCAGAGGATCCATTTGGTGAGCAAGAGATGTAGTTTTAAAATGTATCCAATCTCTTCAAAAAAAAAAAAACTTAACTTTTTCTACATTTCTTCATACATTTCTACATCACTTGGATGGCCTCAAAATGAGCAAATTTTCAGCAAATTTTTATTTTTGTGTGAAATATTCCTTCAATACATCATCTTTATCAAACAGTAGCTGAGCTAAAAAGAAAATATTGTCACTCTCTATCAATGATTAACACTAATTTGTTGATGTTAGGTTAACCTTAATGGACATAGATTGAAGGTCAAATTAAACATGTCGTCCTTCACAAGCTTTTTGTTCAGAAGTAATGGATCGAATGTATAACAAAAGCAGGGACAGTCCCTCTGGGGCAACCTGGGGTTAAGCACTTTGCTCAAGGGCACAATGGTAATAGGGCCATGTGCTGTAATTTAGGCGGTAGTGAGCATGCAATTTTGACCAAGGGAGACCAATTAAACCCACAATTTGAGGAAAACCCTCTTACATTTACATTTATGCATTTAGCAGACGCTTTTATCCAAAGTGACTCACAGTACATTCAGGTTATATTTTTTGTCAGTATGTGGGTTCCCTGGGAATTGAACCCACAACCTTTGCGCTGATAACGCAATGCTCTACCACTGAGCCACAGGAACACTTGTGGTTTCTCTGAGTTTTCTCCCTCAGTGCTACGTCCTATGAGAGGGATTCTGTCAGAAACGTAGAGCAGAGATGAAGGTTGACATGCTATTGACACAGCTACAGTGGTGTACATTTATGTTGACTTGTCAGGGTGAAACGTCCAGTATACTCTATGTTCAGATATATAGAGCTCAAGGCCATGTTCATATTTTTTAGCACAAGTGAATGTGTTTTCGTTGTTTGCTGACACATCACTCCCTAAAGCAAAGCACACATCTGCTAAATTCGCCCACATTCTTTCAGGAAAAAAAAAACACATTGTTTGCAGGTCTATTGTTGATGTGTGAGTTTTGTTAAAGGTGGACCATGTGTCCTCGCCTCACCCTCACCTGATCATCTCTCTAACTCTGCTCTATCATTTATCTATCTCAGTATCTACCTACCCATCTGTCTGTGTATCTACAGTATACCTACAGTGTTGAGAAGGTTACTTTGCAAATGTAATAGGTTACAGATTATAAGTTACCTTATTTAAAATTAGAAATAGTTATGGAGTAACTATTTTGATTACTTTATGTAATGTAACCGAGTATCTACTTACCTACCTACCAACCTGTCTGCCCGTTTATTTATCTGTAGTATCTATCTGTAGTGCAACTGCCAAAAATTGTGCTCTCCTGCAACACCTCTAAATCTATGCATATTGCATACACATATCAGAAAGAAAAATACTTAATTGATTCAATATTATTCAATAGTGCTGATTTGGGGCCTTAAAAGTACAGAAAGTCAAACATTACATTTATTTATAGCTGCGCCTAGCTAGCACGATACACAAGGCCAAATGAAAGGAAGAACTATGAAACGAGCCTTCCGACATTTCCAATGCAGCTGAGTGAGCTCCTTTGATCACTATCTGTGCCATCAGCAAAAACAAATGCATGCTGCTGTTACTGCCTCAATGCGAGTAATAACCACCATACATACCAATCAAACTACAGTGTAACTATATGTATCTGTAAAACCCCACCAGACATAGATGGAAATTAAAAGAAGAAATACCGAGAGGAGAACGAGAAGAGCACTCTCAGATCAAACTCTCCCACTTAATGAATATGTTCAAACACATTCTTCAAAAATTATATTAAAACATGCTCTCTTTAAAGAAAAGATGCATGTGATGAGATATTTTCCGTCATTTCATTTTTTCCACTTCTTTTTATAAATCATCACGGGCTACTGTTTGACATTACGTGAACATGGAAGCGAAACTCTAACAGACTGATTGAAACGTGCTGCACTCCTCTCACTAGATGTACAGACGTAAGACTACTGATCTAGTGATGGGTAAAGATGTCTGAATAACGCGACTCATTCGCTAATGAGGATTATATTAGCATTCTTTCAAATTGATGAGTCATCATCAAGAGATCTCCCTCAGATTGATGAGTCATCATCAAGAGATCTCTCTGAGCATGATTTATTCAAGAGGAGATAGGAGTTGTTCCTCACACTTCTGCAGTAATGATCAGTATGAGGGTTATATAAGGTCCGTCTGGAAGACAGAGGTTAACAGAGATTTGATCAAGTCATTAATATTGCTAGAATCACATAAGAATTTTTCCCCAAAGGACAAAGAAAACCAAGATGACACGATTTATCGGTATTACATAACAGTCTTGAGCAACGTACTAAGCTTATTTAATGCACGGTCACAGTCAGGTCATCAACTCATCATACAGGCTTGTTACTTTCAGTTCCATATTTCTGTGTAAATAAATGAATGTCATATATGCTTTATTTACTTCATAAGTTGAAAAACACACTGTAGCTCAGTAAAGGAATTATGCAAATCACAGAGAAAGACTGAACAACAGGATCATTTATAAATCTGCCACAATCAAAGAGTGGAGGATGGTGCTCCATTACACATTGTTCTTTTTGTTTACTATTGTAACAAGTCTTGGGTTGGCGAGAGATTATAATGAGCTGTTAATTATCAAGATTACTTCAAAATATTGGAGAAAGGAAATGTGTGTATGCTAGCGTAATTACCAGCAAAAACAATGTGATAATAAAACCTACCATACTGCAATATTTCATTGGTTTGACTGATATTGATTTACTGTACGTGTATGCATGCAATAAAAATTCCCTCACAGATAACACTGCCGCCTAATTAGATTGGACTATGAGTAGTTAGTGAATAAAATCCATGTTTTTGTGCTGAAATACAGCAATAAGTTGTGTTTAGTGAATTAACCCAACAATCTTTCTGATACAATTCAGTCATTTTTCAGCCGTTATGAGGCGATGACCCAGATGAGTCAGTAAATGTAAGTTAATGTAATGCTCTTGTGCTTGGAGGAATAAAGTTGGCTCAGTTCCAGCATCAGCCCAACAGGGATAGATGCCTTAACACACGCGGTCAGATTCAGCAATTACTACAGAGCCTGAAGGCAGACACCATTTCTGTCCATCACTCTATTTCTCTCTCCCTGTGTTGTACTTCTCTCCCATATAATTTGTATATCTCCCCTCTGCTCTTTGAATACTGCTATAGTGCAGGACAAACACATTTTGTCTTTAAAAAGTATTATTAGTAAAATATTGTGATAAGTAATACAAACAATGTCAACTACATTATGATAAAGTCATACTATGGTCATTACCCTTAATCTTCACAACACCAAGCTGTTGGCACCTGACTATGACATTACAGTCAAAAAAGAGTGTGTTTGACAGTACATTTCTTCACAGCTGTCATATAGCATGCAGCTTGTGACTCCCATGTGCTGTCAACCTGCTGGAGATGTCCAGGGTTTGCTCTTGAGCGAGCGCCACATTCACAGTCAATCTGTAAGGTGTCACTTAAGCTGACGATTTATAAGGTCCACAACATGCAGGGTCAGAAATTAACTAGGACTCCTGAAGAAATGCCATACTCCAAAGTGACCCAAATGACACACATACAGTATATGCATATACCAGTGTCCGAAATGAACTATATGGAGTTGATTTTAGTATTACATACATAATTTTACTTTAGTAGTTAATTACTTTAGCAGTACATTTTACACCAAGCTGATTGCTCACTAAAAACTCCCACAGATCATGTTTTCAGGCCATTTCAAGTCTTATTTTGATGTAAAAAAAAATCCCATTAATACCATTAAATAGTTTAGACTTATACACGAACGTGGAATGCACGCAAACACAAGAAGTGAGATTTATCGCATTAACTAATCACAGCCAATCATAACCAGTCATATCCATTCATATCGCGAATGAAGGCATTGCCTCTTCTCACATGACTCCCCCCCATTCATTCTCAATTACTCCCCTCCAAACTCAATGCATGCTTTAGAGTGTCTGTTAAAACTCAATGGGCTCAGGGGAGGCGAGAGAGACGCAGACTCCAACTGAAACTTTACCTTCTGGTGTCGCTGTTGGAGAGTGTTTCTTTAGAAACATTTGTGATTTATACACTTTTAAATGTCATATTTTGTCATATTTGCGTTATTTTATTTAGATTTTTTTATCATTCAAATTTTTGAGGCACTGCCTCTCTTGCCTCCTCAGAGGAAACACCCTTGATAACACACCCAGAGAGTGCACGCTAGGGCTGCATGATTAATCACATGCGATTGTCATGCATGTCTTGTCAGTAAAGCCGGTTCTGTGATTAGTAGTAAATGTCCAATGGAGCACCATTTACTACACAGAGCCGTAGTTCACTGACAAGCTACGAAATATGGCGTTCATAATCGCAGATGAATCATATTCGATTATGAACGTGATATTGCATGATAAGGCTCTTAGTTTTGCAAAGACACATTTATGTGGCCAAGAGTAAATGGAAACGTTTTAACAAATCAGATAGATGTCCAATCAGAGAAAACGCATGAAGTGACCAGGTGTAAACAGGCCCTTAAAGTTCACTCTTTCACTGCGTGATTTAGTCTATTAAAATAGTTTTACAATTCCCACAAAATGCAAGATAGGGGGGGAAAAATGCCCCTGTATGACTTTCAAGTCTTTTATATTTATATTATCTGATATAATATCACATGAAGAGTGACATTTTTCTCCAAATATCAGCACGAATGCAAATTTGATGCACAGTTCAATGAACAATAAGTTAATATTAATTTACTTGCATTTTAGACACAACAGTTCTTGTTTTTTCTCTATTTCGACAACGAAAATAGTTCCAAACAAAGCCACAGAAAAACTGTTTTGCGTCTCTGGGGAACACAGTGTGTTACTGAATCAATCAGCCATTTGAATGTAACATTTGAATGAATGACTCAATGACTCACTCATGCAGTAATTTGCCACCACCTACTGATGATTTTAGCTTTATGTTTAAAGGGGTCATATGACACGATTTCAAGTTTTCCTTTGTTTTTGGAGTGTTACAAGCTGTTCGTGCATATATAAGACACGTAAAGTTGCAAAGACTAAAGTCTCAAATCCAAAGACATTCTTCATAAAAGTTAAGAGACTCTTTCACGCCTTCCTAAAACATTCAAGCATGCCCCCACATGATCTACATTACTGTGTTGAAATATTTGCATAACACCACCCAAATGTTTATGCAAATCCCAACATACTAGATAGCTGGCCAATCAGAGTAAACCGAGCTTTTCAGAACGATGAGCTTTGTAAAAAATGTACGCGTTTCAGAAAGGCAGAGCAGAGAGGACCAACAATAATCAATGATATGTGTAAAATAATGTTTTTTTAACCTTAAACCATAACAACACATTGCATTACACCAAACGCACAAAATAATGTTATTTTTAGTAGGGCTGCCCCCACTGTTCCCTCGGCCGCGCAGAGAAATAATGTGCCGCGCACACGCAAAGATGAGTTGGAAAAGCCATTTGATTGTATTCTAGTAATAATTGAAAGAAAGATTGCAATAATTGCAATGCTCGGGTAAACCGCTATAGAGCTGGTGCCGCTATAGAGTTAGAACCGGTGAATGTGGTTTACAGGTTTCATAGAAAGAGAAAGAATGATGTGCGCCAAACGAGTCGCTGTAAACCGAATCCTTCAATGGTTGTGGATGAATTAGCTCAAATCGAGAGCCAACGCAAACGCAATGACATGTGAAATAAAATGTACTCTTGTATTAAATAAGAGTGGCTTGATTAAGTGCTGGTATTAGAGGATGATGGGCACAGAACGGTAACAAAACTCTGAGACATGTACTGAAGAATTTTTTTATAAAATAAAGTCACAGAAAATTATAATACACACAGGAGTATTGTGACAAACCATCAACTTTTAACCAAACTGTACTTCTTAGCGATGTTTAGATATAATTCACGTTCACTTTTTAAAATAATATTTAAATTATAGGTATTAGTTTAAATGCTTAATCTTTCATTTTGGCCACCTTTTTGCTATATGACACAGCCTCTATAATTTATTCAACAAAAAACATGTGGACATCACAACCCTTACAAAAATTAACCAGTTTTTGTGGGAAAACTGCTTAATTTTCTTTTGCGTGATTTATGAATGCTTGAGACGATAAAGTCAATCAGACAACTGAACTGTATGAATAAAATATTAGCCATAGGTAACGGTCTAGAACTACAATTGTAGTTTGTAAATAATACAATTTAATTACTTTATTTATTTACTTTTATATTTTATTAAAGTTCATTTTTGACCCCTATAGTAACTAGGTGTTTTTTTTTTGTTTTTTTTACAAATTATAATTATAAAAATTATATAATTATAAAAATTATAATATTTGGGGGAGGGGCACAACAATACAAACCTGCTTAGGGGACCCATTTGGCCAGCAGCGGCCCTGGTGAGGAGTGTGGAAGTTGAACAGTAGCGTGTTCACTGCAGGACAGATGGAGGCGCCGGTGCACGCACTTGCTCTTAATACTTCGGCATGTTTGGTCATACTGTGAAGACTATGTTTATTTGTGTGCACTCACAATAACAAGAAAACATTGCGCTTTTGTAAAATAATTAAAGCAAAAATGATGCACTTTCTGCCATCTCGGTCTCTGTGAACTTGTGCACGAAACTCTGTGTATATCTCTGCCTTACAGACATAAAAATATATATATAGAGAGAGAGTGAAATGTCTACTTTCAAATGAACCAATTAAAATGGAAAACAAATATTCTCAAATGTTCATACAGGCGCATCACTACTGCGGAGATGACGAGTCAGTGTCGTCGAGTTCATCTCTTAAACAAAAAAAATCGAAACCACTAGTTTATCAAGTTATTAAAATGTTAATACAGCCTCCTTACTGTTTTTCCTTGACACATTCCTAATCATTACTTCTGACAGTGCACCGTGGCAAGCTTTATGTGTGTGCTTGAACGCTTGTAGGCTATGTAGGCAATTAAAGGCTCATTATAATGATTTAAATGGTTTATTAATAAACATGTGATTAGTCGACTAACGCTTAAAATGAATGACTACAAGTCGACCAGAAAGATCCTTAGTCGATGGCAGCCCTAATTTTTACCATCGTCATATGGACCCTTGAAAGTATATTTTCCTTTTTTTCCCCAAAATCATTTCAAATATTACTATTGCCAACAAAACAGCTCTATAGTGTCTTACTAATTAAATGTATAGATTAAATTTAAGAATTTGACATAAAAGATGATGCATACATATATTTCAACTTAATGGAAAAGTACATTTCTGTTCTTCATCTGTTCATGGCATTCCTAAACCTGTCAAAGTACCGGCACAATAACATGATCAGCAAAACAGTCTAATTATTGTTATCAACAAAATTCCAGAAAATATCAAGATATCCATTTTTGTCATTATCGCACAGCCCTATATATTATTTTTTGTCCTTGTACATATTTTAGTTACTGTTTTAAGATTTTTTTTTTTAAAATATATCATATATATAGTCAGAAAAAATGCCACTTAGAATCATGAAGTTAATTTCGGTAACTTGACATTTACAGTATGCATTTATCAGAGCACACTCTCACTTTCTCAGTAGTGAGGCCAGTGATCTTTCTCAACTTACAACAACAGAGGGATTTGCTGTCTATCTTCCTGAAACTAACCCTCCATCTCCTACTGTGTTAAGTAACCTCCTCCTCTCTCTACATCACTACAATCGATACGGTACCTCAGAGAGGCACTCAGTCCCCTAAAGCTGAAGATGCACCACAACAGCAGGGGTGGATTTAGTGAATTGGGGGCCCCAGGCAAATATAGGAATGGGGCCCTTTACATTTGCCCACATTTACCTAGATCAACCTTGAGGTTCCTTTTTTGTCATGTACATGTTATAATGGCATTCTTTCATTTACATTTACATTTATTCATTTAGCAGACACTTTTATTATTTATTGTTGTAGACCACGAAATAGCAATTTGAGATACAAGTTAACAAAAACTAAAAAACTGATAAACCTCACAACTGAACCTTTAAACCATTTTTTTAAAGAAAAGGGATGAGTCATAAGTATTAATTATAATATTATTTAAAACGGTTTATGTGGGTGGATTTCCACAGTGGTTTGAACAAAAACTGCAGAATGGATTATTGAAAATGCACATTCATTCTCTGCCAATAAGAGGTTCTTTTGGAATGTCAGAAATATAGCGGTTTCCCTGGTAACGGCTGTAAATAAAGCAGCGCTCAGCTCATAAATTATACTTTATAAGATGAAATGAAAAGTTAATTCATATAAAGGTTCGTTCATAAAAACTTGAATTAGTGATAATTAGAAAAGTAAGAAGAAAATATAGCCTATATTGACGAGGAAAGTCCACTGATGAGTTACCAGCATAAGCCTACATTTAATTTGAGTAATTTTAATTTAGGGCTGTCAATCGATTAAAATATTTAATTGTGATTAATCGCATGATTGTCATGAGTTAACTCGCGAATAATCACAACTTAATCGCACATTTTTATCTGTTTTAAATGTACCTTAAATCAATACTTTTCAAGTTTTTAATACTCTAATCAACATGGGTATAGACAAATATGGATGCTTTATGCAATATATGTTTATTATTAGAGAAACCATAGTTTCCATGAGTAGACATGTCATGAGTTGACAAGGTCATAAACTATGTTTCCATCCAAATATTCGAATTAAACGTATGCACAAAACTGGAATATCGCATAAAATATATGCGAATAAAGCACCGTTTCCATCCAATGAGTCAAAGAGAACAAAATCGTCACTTCCTGGTAAACTGTGGCACTAAATATCACTAAGATATCATTTTTTTAATTCCTTGTTTTTATTATTATTATTAATAATGTCTATTTCACTTACTTTTATGTAAAGAACTTTGAATTACCACTGTGTATGCAATTTGCTATATAAATAAACTTGCCTTGCCTAAGAATATAGGAGAAGCCACTGAATATAATATTTGTTATATATGACAATTTACTTGCACCTCAGAGCGAGCAGACGAGACACAATATGCGGTTATTACTTTCAGGTGGGTTGGAATTGGTGGGTTTTTGTTAAATGTGAGCCAAAATCATCACAATTAAAAGAACCAAAGACTTAAACTACTTCAGTCTGTGTGCATTGAATTTATTTAATACACGAGTTTCACAATTTGAGTTGAATTACTGAAATAAATAAACTTTTCCACGACATTCTAATTTATTGAGATGCACCTGTACACATGAAAAAAAGAACATAGAAATACCAGGTTCCCATCACTTCTCTTTCTTTGCACGGAGCAATTTACTTACACAAACCTATTTACATTTTAACATCACTTTTTCTGAACATGCAAAATGTACATTTATTATTTAAATTTAATTTGTTTGCCTCTCTGTGCCACATACTGTATTTTGAATTTTTGATGCAGCTAAATTCTCAATAAAACTGTTTTCATTCATATATTTTACTGTTTCTGTTGTCAGACAACAGGATGAATATGAAATAGTAACTGAAACATGACCCATTAAGACTACATAACCAGCTCTCACTTCCAAGACGTTAATCTGCACAAAAATCATGATTTATAATCCAGCCATCGTCTGATAAAATCAAATAGGCTACACATAAAATAGACAATAGCTGTGCTGTGCTGCTCGCTGAACAGAGCAGACGCAGAGAGAGAGATAGAGAGAGAGAGAGAGGTGTGCGTGCACTGGGAAAGAGAGACCTCGCGCTCGTGCGGCAGTCAGCTTCAGATGCATAATATTTTCATTTGCTACAAGCAGGATACACAAGAAGCACGTTCAACTCGGACACGCAGACTGTTGTCGTGGTAATAAACACCATTAACAGCAACCGTTCCTGTTTAATGCGCATATCGTAAATGAAAAGTATTTTAGGGGGGGCTTGGCTTTTCGGGGACCAAGGCAGTCACTTACCTTTGCCTAATGGTAAGTCCGCCACTGCACAACAGTGTCTATCACTCACATTTTCCATATCTGTCTCCCAGTAGTGCCCTCTGGTTTGTACTCATTTTCAACCCCAGTTTAAGTGCAAACATTTTTCAACTCCATTAGGCAGTAAACACAAGGAAATCTCTTGACAGCAACACCCTTAATAGTTGACAATATTATGTGACCTAACCCAGGGAATTATGAGTCTCCTGCCAAATGCGAGTCAGGCTTGATAATACGCTGGTATATTGTGGACCAATAAAAGGGACTGGCAGACCACCAAGAGCCCCAAAAAATTGTGTGTCAGGGAATTTATCTCAAATTAATGAAATTATACATGCATTATGCTGTTCTTAAATTAGACACAGTTTGCCAACAATTTCAGCTATTTATACTTGTTTCTGTACCAAATTGAATGTTGGATCAATATACCTGTAATTTGAATGGACTGGGAGATCAATAAATCCTCTGGACCTTAAACTCATGATACATTCTTCTTCACTTAAAATGCTGCACATAATGATGCATTGCATAATACATGTCAGCCACTGTCCTGTTTGCTGTAAGACATTATGAGCGATCTAGTTTCTCTTTCCCAAGACTGCGGCAGGAGGAACAAGATTTGATTTACACTTGAATAGGTGCAAACCCAAAATGTCTTGGCACAGAAAACAGCAGATGATTGTCAGAGATGTGCATATGAGAGAGAAGACTCATTAGAGTAATTATACACCAGGACACAAACTCTTTGGGTGAGCAGGGCTATAAATACAACTTGGTATTATTGTACAATTATATAATAAAAATAAAAAAACTGTAATTGTGTCTTGTAACCTGTACTAAATCCCATAGTATGTAATGAAATGCTGGTATATCATGTAATTAGTTTGATTGAAAATGTCATCACTTGACAGCACTGCTATTATCAGAAGAACATGAAAAGGAAAGATGGTAAAAACAGCATCTGGACAGCCAAGAGCTCAGGCACAGTCGGTATTTAGTCAGAGACAGTAGATCAATAACATAACAGATGCAGGAATGCATCAATGTATTGCACTGACTGAACAAGTTAACACATCAACTTTATTTGTGAATACTGCTGCTTATTGACATATGAAGCATGAAGAAAAGACATCCAGAACAACACTGTGCAACTGGTGAGTGGAAATGACTTTCCCAGTGGGGTGTTTCAGACATCTTGTCACACGCAACACATTCAAACTTCTCTAACAACAGCCGTTATAAACTGATGTAAGTCAGGAACTCCTTGAAATTGTAGCTGTTGAAACAAATCTTACAAATCTAACTGTAATCTTAATGTCTTTATTATTTATAAATGCCCTCAAGAAAAAGTAGTACACTTTAGCATACTTTTAAAAAGAGTACTTATTATGGAAATAAGTAACATACTTTAAAATAATGTACTTAAGAGCAAACTGAATGTAATGTTTTCTGACACTTAACTGCATGGTAATTGCAATTTAATGAAAACGTAGTATAGTCTAAATTTATAATTAAATGGAATTAGTTGAACTTTAATGTGCTTTCTAACACATTTCAGTATACTTAAGTACACCGTTATATGCAATTTCATAATTATGTCTATTGTCTTTGAAATACATATACTGCCAAATACTGACAAACATGTAATGTTAAACTAAAATATATTTAAATGTCATTTCTATTGAAATTTGCATATAAATTATTAAATCATATTTGTAAATACACATGTGTGATGACAACGTTGCAATTTTGCAATTTAGCACTTTTAAAAATATATTAACTTACAATATATTAATGTAATATCAAATAACACACTACAGTTAAAATCATAACCAAGTTACATGTGCTTTAATTAGTTAACACGTCAAAATAAGCATGCTTCTTTAAAGCATGAGAAAAGATTATGAAAACAAATTGACTGAAAACCTACTCTGAATTAAAACGTTTATTTTGACATTTCAAAAAAAGCTTAGTGTGTTACGAAAACATCAAAATGTTAAAACAATTACAACTAAGTGTACTGTTTTCACAAGCATTCTCATCATCACTTTATGAAATATTATTACATTACAAGATTGAGAAATTGCAAAGATAGTGAAGCTTCTGAATCTTTATGTAACATTTACTATTTTCTCATATGCATGCTCATATTTGCTGGGGGGGATGTTAACAGATGCCCTGTTGTTTGTTGACATGCTGAGATTGTGCAGACACTTGCTGACTATAATGCCACTTTACGAGATGTGATTCCATTAGACATAGATCTGTTTCTTCTGATAATGTCTGCCTCACTGAAGGCAAATGTCTCCCCTGTGCTGACTGTAACAGTTCCCTACAACGGTTGATGCTCAAAGATAGCTCAAAACGAGCCACGGAGGGTCACTACGGCTACTGCCGAGCTCTATGAGATGGAGAAACTATCATATCGGTGTACCCGGAGCACATCAACCTTTGAAAAACACTTGGTTGAGACTATTACAGCTGACTGAACTGTACTGCAGCAGTGCTCTGGTCACTGCCAAAGAATGGACAAGGTTTATTGGTAGATTCAGGCCCTATGAGACTGTGGTCACATGACAGCGTGGCCAAAGGAGTCCGGATGCACAGAGCATCAGTTTCCTTACTCAGCACACACAATAAGTCTTAAACTAGACAGTATTGAAATGTTATGTTGCCGAGACTTCTGAACTACAGCCTCGCATTTGTCTTACACCCTACTCAAGAGAATGAGTGAGACAAAGAGAGGGAGATGTGGACAATGTGGGCAATTTGTTTTGTAATGCATGTATGTTTTATTAATCACTTCAGCTCTTAAAGGAATAGTTCTCCCAAGAATGAAAATCCTGTAATTTTCTCATTCTCATGTGGTCCCAAACCCATTTGATGTTTTTTCTTAGGAACATGAAAGGATAATGTTGGAAATACAAAGCATTTTTTTTTTACAACAACAGTTTAAAGGGAGAAAAACGACCCGAGAACTGGACCAGTAAATTAATTCTTCTTTTTGAGCTACTTCTTTTCAAATAACTGATTGATCTGATTCAAAAATCAATTCTGCAGTATTGTTATTGTTCACTAAAACTAAAAATGTGTATAATTCAGAAATAAATTAAAGTATAAATATCATACGAAAAATGTAAATTAACATAAAAAATGTTGCCTTGTCAAATAACTGAAATCAAATCAGTGTTGGCTGAAGTACTAAAATAGCTAAACCTGAAATTTAAATAATTTTAATAAATAAAAAAAAATTAATAAAACTAAAATTAAAAAGCTAATTCACAATATTAATAAATAAAACAGGGTTTATAGGCCTACATGTCTGGTTTGTAAGAACATATTACTATATCATACACGTATAAATAACATACATATGTGAAGCTTCTTGAAAATAACTAATTTCATATTCCACAGAAGAAATTAAGTCATATGAGTTTGAACAAGTTTTCATTTCTGGATCAACGGTCTCTTTACGAGCCCCAGAAGCAGTAGTACTTGCTCTCTCTCTCTCTCTCAGTACCACAAATATACACTGAACCTTAACAAGCCCAGGATTTGTGTTTTAAAAAAAGTAGTACAAAGCAAATTAATGCACCAGCAAGAAGAACAAGAGTCTAAACTGTAGCTCTGTTCCACTAAAACAAAAAGGCCCGGATCAGCACAGCTGGCTTTAACATGGTGATTAACCTAATGCTAATTCCACAGATCTAATATAAATCCAGTCCCATTCATACAATGCATTAAACACTGATTCACCATCACCACACAAAAAGTACATCCACAGATCCATGATTAGCACACATATAACTCTAAGAACAGGCAATTAAACCCAGTTTGTGTAAATCCGCTAGTCTTTATGAATTCATATGGTTCATTAATACTAAATGTCTGCTTCATCATAATTTGGTATTAGCTGGATTTGGCTAATGCAGTACAACAGAATACCACACAATGCACCATATTGTAGCACTGGGAGATAAATCCACAAGACTTTCTCTCCATCTGCTGTCATTTGTGCGCACAGAGAAAAGTATGACAGAAACGGTGCAGAACCACCAAGCAATAAACCAATGGCAAGCACTGTGCTACTACACACCAGGAAATGATCAGGACGGCAACTCACTGTCACTAAAACTGATCTGAAGCCAGCTGTGCTTTATAAGCTGGAGTTTGCCAAATTAAACTACCTTTAGTCAGCTTCCAATTAAAACTTTAAAGCTGAAGTGTGTAATTTCTGTGCTACTAGTGGCACTCATTGAAAGTGTAAAATGAAAAATCACACCACTGATTGAGTCACAAGTGTCATACTGCTTAAATAAACAGAAATCACATTTGTTTAAAGGCGCATTGTTGGCGTGTTGCTATTTTGAGGCAACTGAAATAGACAGCGCCATTGACCAACTTAAACCTGGTCTAATGTCAATGGCGCAGTAGTTTTTTTGTAATTAGTAATATGCACCTATAGGCGGGTCCACAACACGCGTACAGTCTGCTTATTACACACGCAGGGACGCAGAGCAGCACACATACATGCCAAATATGAAAAATTAAAGGATTACAATGTAAAAGTTTATTATTGTGTAGGCTACATTAATATAAAAATGCCTACATGTCACAATGGATAGTCAGAATTAGGCTACCTATTTGCTCGTGCACGAGCAACTTCGTTTCCTCTCTGGAGACACATTCGGTCTTTGCGCTTGCAGAGAGTCCATAGCGCGAGCGCAACAGGCTCTTGAAGGGAATGGGAAATGAGACTCTGATTGGTTTGTTGCACATTATACCCAAAACACACCCATTACTCATTAAGAGAATAGGGACAACATTTTTAGACCATGTGCGCTGACCGTTTTCCCGTCGTTAAACTAGCAAAAGTGGATTCAGACATGCCCCAAGTGCACCTGCACCGTGCGCTTTAGACCATGTGCTTAGTCAGCGGTTCACAATCCCAGTCTTTACAACTTTACAACTTGAACTTTGGAGAAAGTATTCTAAAAATAACAAGTGATTAGGTGATGAAGAGCAAATAGTGGTATTATGGGTTAAGGAGGTTTAAAGCACAAATTTATTCATTTATAATTTAATGTAGCAGCTTAAAGAGAGATGTTTCAGGAAATGTTTTCAAAGGCGCATCCAGGTCTAATCAGGACATGATGCAAATTTTTTCTAAACAGAAATCCTGCAAAGGCAGAAAATAGCTTTATATCACATTATCTGAAGTTATATGATACTATTAATGTGTCTGCAATGCTTTTAAATAGCACTTAAAGTTGGCTGACATGCCCTGATTGGTGAGAATTTAATAAACACTCTGATGCTATTTTAAGTGTATTCCCTACTGAGAAGATCAGCTTAAACCATAAAGGATGCACTGAAATTAAAATTCTGTCCAATACCAAAAGCTGCTAATTATTTCCATGTTTTGGATGATAACCATAATAATGTGTATAATATCAGTCAATATCAGTAATAACCTCTAATATCAGTCAATAACAGTCATGGCACCGATATATTGTGCATCCTCTAATCTCCAAACATTAACCAACCACATGAAGCTCATTTTGATTAGCAAAGCATCCATGAAGCAAGGAAACAACTTAGTGCTACTTACAGCCCACCATCATCATGGCCACAGAGAAGATCTTCTCCCCATCTGTAGTAGGTGCAATGTTCCCAAAGCCAATGGTGGTGAGACTTGTCATGGTGTAATAGAGAGATGATATGTAGAGTGTGTGCTTACTGGGACCGCCTTCCCACTGGCCAGAGCCACTGGCATTGTATCGGTATGGCGTGCCAATGCTGATAGCTAACTGATAAAGCCAGCTTTCCCTCTTGAGGTTGTTGCGGGTCTCATCGAAGATCTCGTAATCACCAATGCTGTACCAGATGCAGGCCAGCCAATGTGCCACCAGGCCAAAGACACACACCAGTAAAACTAACACAGCAGCACCGTATTCCAGATAGTGGTCCAGTTTGCGTGCCACTCGACCCAGACGGAGTAAACGCACCACCTTCAATGAGCTGAACAGGCTGCTGAGACCCTAGCGAAGAAAAAGAAAATGTATCATCAGAGATGGTAGCAGCATGTTAACACTAGCTGACCTCCATCACAATTCATGTTATAAACATATTGGGGGAAAAAAAATCTATAAAACTTCACATGGGACAACTGATCATTCAAATACTCAGCTAGTGCTTGCTGTAGCAGTTGCAGCTCGCTTCAGAAACCCTCCACCTTACCCAGCTCCACCTGTATAGATCAACTACGGGGTGATTTCATTGAATGCATTGTATATCGTTTATCAGTTGGAAAAAATCCTATATTGTTACTCTGTGTCGTTATCATTATATTTGTGGTGTGAACGTCCCAAATCTAAAATAAATAGAACAATATTTATAATTTTATCTTATCATTTTTTATATTTTAACAAAAATATATTTTGACAATATTTTAACAAACCCGTTACACATTTTTTATAAGAAATAATAGTAAAATATTATGGCAAAATAGTCAAAAAGAATGTAGGAGAATTGAATCCTTTGATAAGAGTTTTGAATGAGACTAAAATCAGTTGTATTACTTTGTTCAAAAAATGATCATAATTTATTTTAATTTTGAAATTATTCATATTCTTTATAGAAGAGTTATGTTTAAGTCATTGTATGTATCAAAATACATTTCTGCATTTTTAAAGAAATACAGACCAAAAAAAAAACTTTTTACATTTTACTTTAATGCAGCATATTATTGCAAGTTGGTTGGTGACATGCTTCTCTGTGTGCAATGTAAACGAGCTGGAAAAAAAATATTGGGTAAGAAAAGGCTTAGAAACATAAAGACATATTCATGTTGGCATGTATCGTCTTATATTGATAAGGTGCACTTGAAAGGCTTAGTTAACATAGTTCATGACTTAAAAAAAAGAAGCCAGATTTGGATTTCAAGGCGAGATCTTCCATGTTCATGTGAACATTAATAATTCTAGATTGATGGGTGTCATAAAGCTCCAGAGACCTGCTCTTTCAGCCTATAGCTACTTTGATCTGACTACTTTCATGTCAGAAGAGGAGGAGAGGATGGATACCTGGGATTCCTCAACTGATCCTACCACTCCATCCGCCACATCCAAAGAGAATCTTAGATCTCACGAGCGAACAAAGTAGTTTTATTGATCAGGCAAATTCTTTTGAGCTTATGAAAGATAACAGCTAATAGTTTGGATGTATGTTGTTGAGTCTGTATCATTAAAGGGTGGAATAAATATAGTCTTTTTGGCTCTGAAAGCAAAATAAAGAGGATGCTTTCACTCAGCTACGCCCACGCTTGCACTCTATCCCTTTGAACAAAAGCTTAAACATTGCTTGTCAACTTCGGGCCAATGCAGATTATAGGTCCTTAAAGAAAAAAAATCCCACTCTGATTAACATATATTTGTAAGAGTTTTCTTAGCGTACACAAATACAGCATTAACTCATATGGAGCAATGTTCAGTGAACAGCCAAGCTGAGTGACAGAAAGATAGAGATGGCGGATAATAACAAAAGAGGAAAACGTCTGCGGAACGATAAGGCAAGAAGTAGGACACGTGTAAATATCGGATTGGATCAGCTTTCCAGCGCTGGAGAGAACTCAAGGAGCGGAAGGCCTGTGATCAGACACCGAGGATGCTTTGTTTCTTCTCGATAGGCGAGTAACACCGTGTTTACACCAGACGTGCCGTGCCGCAACAGCTAAAGTCTGCCTACACTGGACGCGTGTATTTCAGGCGAGAATGTAGTTGTTTAAAAGTCAAATCTGCGATTTATTTATAAAAACAGCGCCTATTTGAAAACGTGCTTCGCCGATTTCGTAGATGTGAGCTCCATGCGATCACCGGGCGCTCAAAGCTCATGTATCCCAAAGAGAGGAGCATAACCTCGGCTAGTCCTTCTGACATTTACCGCTGGCTCTGATGTCTCTGTAGTGGTTAAACATAAGATATAATTGGTTTTGGGTAAATCTAACAGGTAATCTTTGGTCTTCATTCTACTGTTCTATTGATATGTTAAAATGAAAATGAAATCAGGCAATCTTTGATATAATATTTTGTTTCATTGAAATGTATGCACGTTCCCTGAACTACATTTCTGCAGCTATTAATATGTTTAAATGAAAACGAAAAGAGGCAGGGGTGTTTGATATAGGTCGTTTGTAAATACAGTGAGGAAGATTGCAGTAGCCGAGGTGAGCTGACTGACGTTATCAAGTACGCTGCTGTTTGCAGAATTACCAGACTTGTGTCGTTTCATCCGCGGGAGCTCACACTCCCGAGTCTAACTCGTGAAGTCGAACTACCGAGGATGCAAGTCCGAAATTTGCGTACTTGGTATTGAGAAGCACGCTTAGACCTAACATTAATTCACCAGACTATTTGCCTAATCTTCTCGGTAGTTTAGATCGCGATGGAAACGCAGAAAGCAAAAGGTCTTTGGGAAAATATTCCTAGGACATATCGGAATTCGGTGGAAAAGTGTATTATGTTTCACAGAACTAATTGTTGCCTGGGTTGCGTTGGCTATGTCTATGTGGGGCGGATCTATCAAAATAGGGGCGAGACCCTTTTGGGGTAGCGGCGTGTTTGTTTTGGTGATTTCAAATATCAACATTGGCTTCCAGAAATGGCTTACCCTGCCTTTAAGTTCTCAGTTATAGAGGTTTAATTGCTGGAGTTTGCTTTCTAAAAGGCGCTTCTACTCAAATGCATTATCCAACAGAATGGGGAATCAGATCACATGAGCCAACTGTGTGTACTACCACTGGCTGTAGCACATTGCTGCTCATTTATTTAGCATCACCCGTGGCTACTGTCACGCCTATTGAAAATGAATAACTGTGTTCAGTGTTGCTCAAAATTTGGGAACACACCGATATTAACATTGTAAACAATACAATAATGGCTAATAGGTTTTTCTCTTGTACAAAATGTTTTAAAAGTAAAAACAGAGGAAAAGTGTAGGAACATAAAATATTGAATAAATTAACAAAGCCTAATATCAGCTGACAATTGCTTTATTAATATGCATTATAAAAAATATTAAATAATTATTAGTAAATATTAAACATGAATAAATATTTAATAAACACACAAGCAGCATGAGCCAATATACAACATACATTTTAAGTGACAAATCACTAACATTAGATTCCCGTACTATATTACCTAAAGAATTAAAAAATAAAACAAAAAATTAAATATGTACAAGTAAATAACTGTTTTAATGGATATTAAGCTTGAAATTTTTATTTTAATGTTCATCATTTATTATAATCAATAGCTGATTCTAATTCTGAACTATTTTGTGTAAATAAATAAAAATAGTCTTAAATGCTTAATTAGACATCACAACACTATAATGTACAGAATAAAAAAGGATATTCATTTTTTAGATTTACTAAAGATTACATTTAACAGTATTAAAATGATTAGTGTTTTTAATATTGAATTTAAATGAGCATTAGATAATAACAAAGGTATGTAATTGTAAAAATAGAGGAAATTAGTATAACGATTGATACAAATAAATTAACAAAGCTCTAATATCAGCTGAAAAATCAAGCCCAAGTAAATATTAATTAAATATCTTAACTAAAAAAAATATAAAACACACAAAGTACATGAACATGTACAGTACAGAACTTTGAAAATGAAGAACATAAAAAAACTTTACCATGAAAATCAGCCATTTCTTATGAATTTAAGACAAAAAAAACTATTTTATGCAACTTTTCTGATTCAACCTGCATGAACGTTTCTTATTTTCTAGAGGACAGCTGCGAGCTTATCTGGAGGACAAAATGGAACGACGCGTTCTGCGCAGACACTTGATGGAATTCACTTTTTAAACTGGCAGAGCAAAAATGAGGGGGTGAGAAGTAAGTAAACCTAATTGTTGCATCCTCAACAGCTTTGGACTGTCAGCCCAGAACGGTTTATAAATAGTGGCCGTAATGTGTACCTCACAGGTTTAATTAGCATTTCCTCCACCGAGGATTTCTGCTTTTTTTGTTCCAGCCGTCACATAATCAAAAGGCTAATTTCTCAAACATGCTTTATGTTCCTGAAAGGAGCAATTTTCCCCTAGACACTGACACAGAGGAAGGAAGGTAAAAATAGATGTGTTCATTCTGCAATATTGCATGAAATCCTAAGGCTTTTATTACGCTAGCAAAAAAAGCGATGCTAATTTTGCCAACACAGTCAACTCCCCAGGCGGAGCAGCTCTTAATGGATACTTTTCCAAGTAATTTATCATTTTGAGTGCCTATATCTAATTTGCAACTGTGCTTATGTAGCATTTAGTAAACCATAAAGTTTTTTGTCTTTGTGGCCAAACAGATGAGTAGCAATCGGGTGTGAACATTAGATGTTATGTGTTAATAAATGTAATAAATGAACACATAAATGTTTGGTTAGATGTGACGACCCCACAGTTATATCGTGGGATAATGGAAGAGAGAAACATTAATGCCTATTGGTGAAACATGCTGCGTGTGGTTGTGTGTGTCCAGGCATGGGGAATAAAGCTTGTGCGGTCTAATTTGAATTGACTCAATTCTAGAATCACTTTAGATAAACAAACACACTAAGGGGTGCAGCATTCAGAGTAGCATTAGCATAAATTAGAGAGCCATTAGTGCATCTCTGCTCAACATTAAACAGGAGAGAGGTTACTGAACTGCTGTACAAATGAGAAAATGGGACAGAAGAGCCATAAACAACCCAAGAAAGGAGAGCGAACTTACAGGCAACAACGAGTCCTCCGCACGTGTGCCGTTGCGTTGAGAGTGGGCCGCAGCTGGCATGTGGCCCACTGCAGAAGAGTCTGCAATGGGATCCTAAGTCAGAAAGACAGAGGCAGACGTTTAGCTTCATGCCAAACTACGCTCGCGCATGCATATAATAAGCACAGAGATGGACTTTAGGATTCAAGAGACCCATTTACAGATATTAGATCTGAACAGCAGCACACTGAATGCGTCAAAGTAATTAGTATGAATGGAACAGCAGATGTATGCGGGAAGAGCATCATATCAAGATGCTAAAAAAAAAAAAAAAGCGTTACATAACAAGTGTCCTATAACAACAACTGACATATCCTAATATGCACTTCCAGAAAAACCTTTGTGTGAAATAGTTAAAGGAATAGTTCACTTGAGGATTCTGCCATCACTCATTCACCTTTGTGTTGTTTCAAACCGATATAACCGTTGTTCCCAAACACAATTTTTTTATTAATAATAATTTAGGTTTAAATTTAGGATCACACTTTAATTTAGCTTTTCAGTAAATGTATATTTCATTCATTCATGCATCTATCTTTTAACCACATTATAGATAGTAATAAATAAATTGAATACTTTTTTACCCTATTCTTTTATGTTTAAGCATAAATCTCACTAAATTTATTGAGGTTAATGCTTAAAAACAATTCTGGGAAAAAAACTTTATTGAAAGTATTATTATTTGATAGCCTTAATATCCTATGCAATTGTGTTTCTCAAATAAATCTAGTTTAAAAGGACAAACAAAATTAAGAAAGGTATTTTTTGTAGTGCAGGCCACAACCTCCTTGTACAGGTGGTACAGAGCACCGCTTACCAAAATTCCATACAATTATTAAATATGTAAATAATGAATAGACATATAAGCAATAAGAGCTTCCCTGGTCACTGTACAGTATAATGCCAAAAAGAGCAGGTATTCAAAAAAACACAAGTCAAGAGACCAGAATAGCCAATAAACATGCGCATGTGAAGACAGAACAGTCTCCAGTTCATAGAAAAACATCCGACAGCTGCACATCAATCCCCATAACAGGCAGTCGTACTCTTGCCATCTGCTTGTGCCTTCAAATATTTATAACACACTTTGTAGCATTTTATTATGAGCAGACTTTTTTTGTGTGTGACATCACAATGTTTCAGTTTGTTTAACTTCCAAAGGTATATAAAAACATTTAATCAACTGCAAAATAATTTCCCAGTTTTAGACAAATCTAACAAACAGCATTGTTGCTTAAAACAAGAAAAACAATTTTTTACTTTTGTTTATATATATATATATATATATATATATACAGTATCTCACAGAAGTGAGTACACCACTCACATTTTATTATATCTATTCATGTGACAACACTGAATAAATGACGCTTTGCTACAATATAAAGTAGTGAGTGTACAGCTTGTATAACAGTGTAAATTTGCTGTCCCCTCAAAATAACTCAACACACAGCCATTAATGTCTGAACCGCTGGCCAAGTGAAGATGTCCAAATTGGGCCCAAAGTGTCAATATTTTGTGTGGCCACCATTATTTTCCAGCACTGCCTTAACCCTCTTGGGCATGGAGTTCACCAGAGCTTCACAGGTTGCCACTGGAGTCCTCTTCCACTCCTCCATGACGACATCACGGAGCTGGTGGATGTTAGAGACATTGCGCTCCTCTACCTTCTGGTCTCATCAGGCCACAGGACATGGTTCCAGTAATCCATGTCCTTAGTCTGCTTGTCTTCCGCAAACTGTTTGTGGGCTTACTTGTGCATCATCTTTAGAAGAGGCTTCCTTCTGGAATGACAGCCATGCAGACCAATTTGATGCAGTGTGCAGCGTATGGTCTGAGCACTGACAGGCTGACCCCCCACCCCTTCAACCTCTGCAGCAATGCTGGCAGCACTCATACATCTATTTCCCAAACACAACCTCTGGATATGACGCTGAGCACGTGCACTCAACTTCTTTGTTCGACCATGGCGAGGCCTGTTCTGAGGGGAACCTGTCCTGTTAAACCGCTGTATGGTCTTGGCCACCGTGCTGCAGCTCAGTTTCAGGGTCTTGGCGATCTTCTTATGGCCTACGCCATCTTTATGTAGAGCAGTGGTTCTCAACCCGCGGCCCGTCACAAATCCAAATGCGGCCCACCTTGCTGAATCAGGACTGGCGCCAAGGAGGGACATTCGCGGGCCGTTCCCCCCCAAACGAGTTACTGTGCCCCCCACTTTCCATCCTCTCCCCTCCTTGCTGAACGTGATCGATTTCGAAAGCGAAAGTGAAACCGATAAAACAGCGCACATAAGAAAGCGATTGCGCGGATTAGCGAGCATCAGCAACTGCACACGATCACAGATCGCCCTGGCGCCGGCTCTGTGCTGAATGTTACAGTCTATATGCTGAACATAATTAAAAAATAACTTTCAGTTTTACATTAATTTAAAAATGTACTAAACAAATATAAGCTATAATGTTATTTAAAATAATTTAGTTTTTCCTATATTATTTTCAGACATGAGCAGACCTACTCACGTAATTAATGTTACGCATTTAACGAACACGTACAAGCGCGCACTTTGGCAGAATTAAATTCAAATAGTCATCAGCAGCCATTAGTTCTGTAAAATTGAGCATCAGAATGGACAAATTTGTTAAGGGAGAAAACGAAATGTGGAAAATGCCAGCAAAGGAACGCATTCAAACAAGAATAGACGCAGCATCAGCAGTGAAGAGAGTGCTGGACTTACTTTCGGTTTGCCCCGCCACCCACTTGAAGATGTTCAGGTAAAAAGAAACACCCATAGGCTACTACGCAGCAATCATCCTTAATTAAAGAAATGTGGCAAAACATCTCTGGAGATTATTACATTCGAAAATGCTTTCCATATTTGGATCAACATAGGCTACATTTGTAAAAGCACACTTTCTGCAATGTCGCGTGTCAAGTAATGCTTCCGTGCGCGTCTTACAGACTGCAGTTTACAATCGCAACTTCATTGTGCTGTTACTCCTTTCGAGTAAAATTTCACAAAATTGGTCAGCTCCCGACAGCATCAGGTGTTTTATTAATGGTGAGTAGAATTATTTATTTATATATTTCAATAAATGTAATTGTTTAGATATCATAATATTTAGGCTATAAATAATATTATAAATCTGGTTGGTTTGTATTGATCACATTTTAGAGTGGTCTTTTATTGTGGCCAGCCTAAGGCACACCTGTGCAATAATCATGCTGTCTAATCAGCATCTTGATATGCCACACCTGTGAGGTGGATGGATTATCTCGGCAAAGGAGAAGTGCTCACTAACACAGATTTAGACAGATTTGTGAACAATATTTGAGAGAAATAGGCCTTTTGTGTACATAGAAAAAGTCTTAGATCTTTGAGTTCAGCTCATGAAAAATGGGGGCAAAAACAAAAGTGTTGCATTTATAATTTTTGTCAGTGTATATATATATATATTTAACAGAATTATCACTAAGTATAAAGAAATAAAGCAGCTGCACAAACAAACAAACATTACTTCTGTGATACAACGATGCCACACGGTCCCACATGCCACAGGAACACTTTATTGAGATCCGGGCACACTGCAGATTTGGGACTTCATTGTGTTCCAGTGATGCAGAGATTAATGCATTCCACCAACATCACCACAATCGGAAAGGATGCTTGTTGCCTGGGCAACCATGAACTTACGGCACCAGTAGGAATCCAAAGAGTTATTTTATTGGATAAATATATCATACCATGCATATGGAGATTAATAATGTAAAGATGTCTAATAGTACACTGTGTGTACTGAGTATATGTATGTGTATATTGCACATTGTCATCTGTATATGTCTGTAAGTATGTACTGTCTATATGTAAATTGTTTCTGCACTGTCTGGAGCACGCTCTCAAGAATTTCACTCACCAAGGCACATGTGCTGTGGTGATGTGACAATAAAAGTGATTTGATTTGATTTAAAGAAGCTTAAAGCAGAATCATATTTTATTCTGAATGTCAACAGTCGCCCAATTTAACCTACAGCCATTAGGACGCCTGTGCCCATTTAAAGTTTTTCGGATGATCACTTACATCTCAGCTCTCTATTAGAACCTCCAGACAGATAAAAAAATGGCAAGTAAAATCTCCCACTGATCCTCCAGAAGAACTCGAAGTACAAAAAGAGCACTGGAAGTGCTTTTCATTCAAAACACAGGTGTAAGAGTTTATCTAGGAATGCTAACATAGTGAAATGTATAAGAATATTTAAATGGAGTTAATCACAAAATAAAAATGGAATGAAAAATCATTCACTCTTGCCTTTCTAAACTTGACTTTATTCTGTGGAACACAAAAGAAGATATTTGAAAGAATGCTGGTAACCAAACAATTTTGGTGATTTCTCAATATATCTTCTTTTATGTTCATATTAATCTCTGAGCCATAAAAAACGTCTCATTTGGCAAATACTGCCTCCTGTGGCAAAAATATACCACAGCAGCTCTAAAAACTGAAAAGACTCACGCACAACTGATATCACATAACCATCTCAGTCCGTCCTAGTCTCTCCTTCAACACACATCTACACAGACTCCAGAAATCACGCAGCCCACTTATCAACTGTCTGGCTGGGCTGAGACCATTTAGTCTAATGCGCAGTACAGTGAGCAGCCACTGATATGGAAAGTGATAGCAATAATGGATATAGTTTTCACACCAGAGTTTCAGCCTCAAGAAATGTTTGAGGGAAGGGGGTCCACTCAATCCCACTCCTTTCTATCAAGAAAAATAAAGCATTCCTGACGTGCACAAAAACGTGCATGCTACACCGCTCGTGCAAGTCAAAGAGAGGAACACAAGCTGCATTCGTTTCTTCTCGGTAAGAGATGGAAATGTATGCTGGAGAAGTCCCTGTGCAAACAGTAATTACTGCAAACAAGATGCACAGATGAATAATCACCAACTTTAGTGACATGGAGGATCAATTATAATGCAAGAGCTGAGTACAGAAAATTTAATCGGAATACTCCATAAACACAGCACCAAAAGTAATAAAAGCTAAGAAGATGAAGGTTTATTGATTTGTGCTTTTGCCTATAATTGGTCATCGGGGGACAATCTAATATGTTATATCTGATCAAATAAACTGTGAACAAAAAGATTTTTGTTCGGCAGTAATTTGGATGAAAGACATAAAGCACAGAGTAAACTGTTTCAAGGTCTTCTGCAGTTAAATCATCATTTAAGGTATTAAAGTATTTAGTTAAATCATTATGACAGCAGAGTCCATCAAATAAAAGCAAATCTATACTGATAAACCGGGATGATCACATCATTCATCATCATTCAAGTCAGTGTTTATCAGAGGATATAAACTATGGCTAGGGATGGAAATCTTAAGGAATTGAACCATTCTTGTAACGATTCGGATCCCTCTTAAAGATTCTGATTCCTTAACCGTTCCATTAATGATTCTTTTGATTTTGAGGAAGAAATATTTGGGGAAAAAAGAAAGCTGGGATTTTTTTCAGGAATAAATGTAGAACAACAAACAAAAAAAAATGATGGTGATATTTCATGAATTCCCTTAATTTTTCATAAAATACCACTGAGAGAATCAAATGAGTCTGATTAATAAAAAAAACATCTGATTCATAAATATTTGTGATTCATTGTGATAAAAAAGACTGGCTCAAAAGAGTCATTCCCCAGGAATCAGGCTCGAGCTGGTTGTTTTATCTTCCATCGACCATTCAAAGGTTTGGGGTCTGTAGATCTTTAAAGGTTTTGAAAGAAGTCTCTTATGCTCATCAAGGCTGCATAATATTTGATAAAAAAATACAGTAGAGTAATATTGTGAAATATTAAAATTAAAAATAACTTTTCCGTATTAATATATTCTCAAATGCATTCTAATATGCTGATTTGTGGATCAACAAACATTTATTACTATTATTTGTATTATTACCCATGTTGAAAACAAGTGTTCTTGCTGAATAAAAGTACTGACCTCAAACAGTAGATATATATATAAGCTACATTGATATTGCTCAAATAAATGTCTCTCTTCAACATTGTGCTTACCTCATTCACGTTTTCAAAGGCATTAATGATGTCATAGGGCAGGCAAGACAGCAGGTCTATGACAAACCACGTCTTCAAGTAGTTCATGCGTATGAGCTTTGGGTCAGATACAACCTCTCCTCCCGGTCCCACAAAAGTTGTATGAAAGTTCAACACAATATCAACAAGGAAGATGACATCCACCACGCTGTCCAGTACCAACCACACCAGGTTGTTCTGTTTGGTCTTAAAGGACACATTGTAGGGCACCAAGATGGCCGTGTAGAAGGTGAGAATGAGGATGACCCAGTCCCAAGTGGTCTTAAAGGTGCAGTAGTGCAATATAATGTGAGGAGGAGTTTTAGGAGCCTCTTGCTTATATTGGGGGAGGATGTCAGAGCCCAGCTGAAGAGCCTTGGAAAGACAAAAATACATAATAATAATTAAAAGATTGAGAGAGAAAAAAAAGATATTGTACATTAACAAAAATCTGATGTTCTGATGTCGCTACAAGGTTTCTTAAGTTCTACCTTCATCAACCAGTTTTGCTTTAAATACGACCAGTTTTGCTGATGAATATCTAAACTGGCCTACCAAACTGTAAGTAAAACAATGTTTTTTCCTCAATGTTTTTGTCTTGTTTTCCAGTAAATATATGCAAACATCCTTTAAAGAAGTTAAATTGATTTGCATACCTTTTGCTGATTTAAGCATTAAATCCTGTTCTCATCAAGGACAATAATTATACTATAAACTATAAAGTTTAAATGTTTCTATGAGACAGTGACATCTGAAACATAACTATAACAATAATGACACAACAATATTGCTGGAATCACTTTCAGAATGATTTATTCAGCTAATGAATGATAAAAACTCTCATATCCAATCAGAATTCCCCCTTTATGCTTGACTTTAAAGAGCTCAAGCTTTTAAAGCAGTAGACGACAAAAATACAGCATTTGCTTAAATACAGAACGTTATCGTCTGCTGGTGAGAACGATTAATATTACATTTCATAGTTCTTGATATTCTCTAAAAACATTGTATCTGACAAAATAAATCAAGTTTTAAGGATGTTTTAACAGTTTTCACAATACTGATTCTGAAATTATTATTATTATTTTTTTGCAGTGCAACGAGACCACCACGAAAAATCGTGCTGTCTAAGCTAGTCTTTTGCCCTGTCAAAATTATGCACTGTAAGGAATATATACTTCATGAAAGGGCACCATAAGATATACAGTGAAAAGTTTTAGAGACATAAAGCTTATGTCAGCAGTTATTGGACAGCTGAGTCAACTGTCATTTGTCTTGAAATTAAGTCAGACTTTATTTCTGCCATGTGGGACTGAAGACAAAGGCAGCTGACCTTTTTGTATGTGTGTGTATATATATATATATATATGTGTGTGTGTAGGTCAGGTTTTGCCAACACCATGAGATCCAAATGACTCCAAAAAAACCTGTCCAACCAAAGGTCCTTGCGAGGAAAAAAAAAGGCTGAATACTGTTTTTTGCGAAAATACAAAAAGGCTTATATGAAGGTCAAGAGTATGGTAAAGAGAAAGAAAACACCATTAGCTATCATTAGCATAAAACAATAGAAGTCAATGGAAACTCCTGACCATAGAAAAACAAATGTGTGTGTGACACTCACCTCTGCCAGTCGTGAATGCTTGTGGCTGACCTCAGTCTTGTTTATAGGTGAGAGCGGCTGAAGTGTACTCCGGCTAGTGGTTAAAGCCCTGGTCAGCCTGGCAAACTTGGTCCATCCTGCCACATAGAGAAACAAAATGGTGTATCAGCAACAGGAAACACTTCTTTGCCTCCTCTGTGCATTTCTTCCCATTTACTTTACTCACAAACACACTTTTCCACACAACTAGTAGCGCTGCTGGCATCACGATCCTCAGCCAAAAAGCAATGGCCCACGCTGATTTCCACCGAGGCTCCTGCAAATGCTGACACCAGTGAAAACTGTTCTTCCCCATTCTTTCCTTCCAAAAAACTCACATACTTTTGTGCATACCCATGTCCCATTTCTGAAGTCTGTGCCATCAACATGTCGCAGCCTACCCTTTCCTTGCTTTGTAAAAACAGACACTGCTATGAACCCCAGGGGCTCTTCACAAAGGCATAATGTTTCTTTATGACTTTAAAATTAAAGCATTATGACATGGTGCAGACATGAAGGAAGATGTTGCATCCAACGGGGAGCCTCGTTTGAAGTCATTGCTTTCTCATTAAGAAAGACTGATGGGAAGATTGTCTTTTGATCTCAATAACCCTATTGGGTCAGTTGAGTCCTACAAAGTAAGATCTTCATCAAGTGATTGTACAATGTGTACGTGCCAATGCGAATGCTATTTTGTTCTGTTAATCTCATCCATTCTCTTTTTGCCCTCAGGAAGGACTGTTTTTAAAAGCTTACAGGGTGGGAAAAGAGGTAAAACATTAATAACATTGCGGCTCTCCCATTTAAGTCACATCTCATGAATGTTCAAACACAACAATACAGTACTGGGGCACATTGGGTCTCTTGGAGCCACTCTCTCTCTCATTAAAACAGGGACATAGAGGGGAAGTCTTTCTGCACGGCCACATGAACAATGAACTCAGTGAAGGGATAAGGAGGGGAAATCAGCCGTGTGCACTTATTGTAGGATGGATGAAAATAGCACGCTGGTCTGTTCAAGCCCATTCAGCGGGGGACAGCTTTATGTCAGAAAGGCAAACTGGCTACATTTAAGTTAAAATAACTTTCTGTGTTCATTACAAGTTAAACTCAACCAATACAAGTAAAGCATTTATGGCATAATGTTTAGTACCACAAAAAGTAAAAGTGTTTAAATTGCATTTTTAAGGCCGTTTAGGGTTTATAGCATTATTATGTCATGGTAACAAAAGTTGTAATCCAGTGAATATACTGTAAATTTACATATTTATGTACAAACATTTTAAATCATGTTAACGTATGGTTTAAGGCATTTTAGATAGTATAGTGTTACGTTGTCAGTGACAAAGTCATACAATTGTCTATAAATTTACACAGAAAGGTTTAGTAAGCTATTTCTTCCTCCTTTTTTGAAGACAAAGTTATGACAGAAGTGTCAATTAAGCTTAAATTATATTCCTATAAGGTTTTTAGCTGACATATGTACTGGTGCTATTGTTAATCTGCAATAAAACAACACGATTATTACAAATATTGAAACGCAGACAGAAAAAGAGATACAAAATATGAAAAAAGAACTATGTCACAGACAGGAGGAGGAAAAGGAGAAAACAATGGATGGTTCAGGCCATCTGTCTGTCTTGGGGCAAAGAGTCACAACGCTGCACTGGACCCTAAGGCATCTTCCAGATATAGTCCATCTACAGGGCAAAACGATGCTAGGTAGCCATGTCGAGCAACCATAAGGCAAAGCCTCAGAGAAATCTTGGCTTGGCCATTGCAGCCTCATAGAACCCTATCAGACCTAAGCTACAATGGAGCATATGTTTGCCCAAAACTCCACATCTGGCTGAAGAGTGGCAAACTAGGTCTGCAATACTGCAACAGTGATGGAAACAGACTAAGGGGAGATTTCACTAAGAATCACACCCATTGATAGAAGTGTTTATTTGCGCATGCCATTTGCATCGCTTTGCCACCCAATGCACTAAAGGAATTAAGCAAATCAGGTAATAATGATACAGATGAACAAATTAATTCTGAATGAAATTTTCTTCGGGGGGTTGATCTGAGTGCCTGACCATAGAGAATGCAGCAGACTACTGTGAAATTGCACACTTTCTATTGGGATTGTACAGTATTGCTCTTCTGCTGTGCTCCAGCAACATTCTTTAACCCGGCAAAGCTTAACATATGAATAAATAGTATTTTTTTTAATAGAATTTACTGAAACATTAGACAAAATATATTTTTTTAATCTGTAATTTGGTGCAGGTGCTGATATTTACATGACTAAAAAGTACAATTAAATTATTAAAATGATACTCTTCCTTTATGAGGGCTTCTAACTATTCCTTTGAACTTCGACTGGCTAGCTCTCAATTTATGCTGGTGTAAATGCCGATGTCCTAAAGTATACGCCTGATGAGCTGAAAATCCTCTCCAGGTAACTTTCAGATGCTTACAGAAAAATCTGGAAGGATCTCAAAGGGTTTCACTGTTGCCATGGAGCCCATCTTCATTCCTCGTTTTTCTTCCCTATTTGCTATGATTTGAAGTTTGTGCCCCTCTGGGTAAAACCACTATCAATGAGATCACGCTGATAGGCCAGAAGTCCTCAGAGAAAGACCACACACTCACCTGTGCTTTAAATGTATGCACAGATCATTTAAATGCTGGGGACAAATGCACACAAAGTTACCCTGTGCGCATTGGGAGCACTGACGCCTAATAGTGCTTTATTATTTCTATGCAGATGCTTTGCATATTTCATTGGACCACCAGTGCAGAGCAGGGCATTACCGACAGGAACACTATTCCAGTGGGATTTTGAGACAGCATACATGGAAACGTACATGGACACACACGCATACACACTGTACTCTTGCTTTTAGCTCTATCCTCTCCCCAGGGGCAGCAGTCACATGGAATGAAGCTATAGGGAATATCTCGATTATACAACTAATTACAAAATACCTGTGATGCAAATGACACTAAAAGCTTCAGTAGCTACGCACAATGTATGTAATGCTTAAAAAACAGTAGAAGCCAAAGCCTGAATTAAAAGGACCAGTTTAATCAAAAACAGCAATATTATTACATTTTAAAATATATTTGTTTATTTTAATATATATTCAAATGCAATTTATTAATGTGATGAAAAGGCTGAATTTTCAGCAGCCATTACTCCAGTCTTCAGTGTCACATGATCCTTCAGAAATCATTTTAATGTGCTTACATGATACTGACTCTTCAACCCTAAAGGAAACAGCCACCTTACAAGCTCTTAAATCAAGTAGTAGATGATCTATAGCCCATCACTCTCATTCCAGTAAGGCCATCAATCACATCATGATTTAAATATATACTTCCACTACTGGAGGAACCTTATAAAGTACATCTTCTAATTTATTGCCAATACAGCTGAAGCTGATGTCGAAGTTCAAAGCTCTCAATGCAGGCTTTCCATACCTGATTCTGCACTCTCTCATCGGTAAACACACATGAGCTATTCATGAAGCAATACTGAATACACACCTGGCGTGTGACGTTTAACAAATGCCCCTTTAGAACAACAGATCTCATATTTACCTAACAACAAGCTCAAGCGACATGCCAGGCTATGAATAATCTGATTGTGCTGTTAATATTTATTAGTGCATCAAGGGTCAGAAGCGGCATAGATTTACATTTTGATAAGGGCAAACAGTCCTTCATTTACAAAGTAATCACTGTAGGTAATTTGAATGCCTGATAGATGCTTAATAAAGTTTGTGGTTCGGTGTGTGGCAATGAGCAGCTTATATTCTCGACACGGGCATTACTAAGGCTCATCTGTGAAAGGAATGTGAGCACAGTCACCTGTAATGCATAATATATTCATAAATATTTAATAAAAGCTATATGGATAAGTACAGCCAGTAGAGTTTTGGTTATTCAACAGGGAGAAGATAGGCAGTAATTGGTTCCTGAAATCGTGGTGTTTTCATTGACATTTTCATACCAAATACCACGTGACTGTAAAGCCGAAGCAGAAAGATTCTAATAATTAAGGTTCTATTGCCTAAAGCTAGACATTTTTTGGTTCTCCCAAAAACCCTTCAGTTAACATTTCTTAAAAAGAACCATTTTTTCTTAGTGCGAAGAACTTTTTACAAATCTACAGAAGCTTTTTCCACTATAAAGAACCTTTTGTGAATTCAATTGTTCCATGCATGTTAAAGGCTCTTCGTGCAACTACTGATTCCAATAAAGAACCTATTATTTTATTTAAAGAGCATGGTACCTTTCCACAAAATGTTCTTAATGGGAACACATTCTTTAGATTTGCAAAACTTTTCTTTCAGTTCCTTTAAGAACTATTAATTACACTTTATTTTAAGGCGTCCTTGTTACAGTGTATTTATGCATTAAAGTACTGAGTCATATTAATTAACTACACGGACTCACTGTGTGGCTTAGGATTACTTGCATGTAATTATGCTATAATAGTAAGGAAGACACTGTACATTGTTTTGATGTGGGCCAACATAGAGTGTTTCAAATTTCTAACAAATGTTTAAGCACTTCTACAGACAACTTTTGTGTCTAATACATCTACAAAGCTTTTGAAAATGTTTTCACTTAAAGCTCTGCAGTAATTGTCTACTGATCCAATATAAGAACTACATTTATTTAGAAGAAAAGACACCTTTCCACAAAATGTTCTTAATGGGAACACATTCTTTAGATTTAACTTGTTCTTTCAGTTCCTTTAAGAACTATTAATTTTATTTTAAGGCTTCCTTGTTACAGTGTATTTATGCATTAAAGTACTGAGTCATATTAATTAACTACACAGACTTACTGTGTGGCTTAGGATTACTTGCATGTAATTATGCATAATTTATTGTTATTATAATAGTAAGTACATGTAACGTGCAACAAGGACAATTTAAAATAGAGTGTTACTGAAATATTCACTAAAAAGCTCTTTGGGGAACCCAAAATGGTTCTTCTATGGCATTGTTGTAAAAATCCACCTTTTGAAACCTTTATTTTTATTAGCATTTGCTACCACAGCTGTCACTAAATACAGAATGGTTTCATTTCAAAACTGCCTGTTCATTGGATGGTCTTTCCATCTGATAGGCTGTTTATCTGCTAGACTCTAGCAGAGAGTGATACTCGCTGAACTCACTTCCTGTCGCTCTGTACACACCCACTGACAAGAGTCTCAGTTGGGCACAGGTGCCCTGTAACAAAGTGACAGCAGCTGCCATCAAGTCTCTGAGGGGAAATTCCAAATATATATTGTGTGTGTGTGTGTGTGTGTGTGTGTGTGTGTGTGTGTGTGTGTGTGTGTGTGTGTGTGTGTGTGTGTGTGTGTGTGTGTGTGTGTGTGTGTGTGTGTGTGTGTGTGTGTGTGTGTGTGTGTGTGTCTTTAAAGAGCTCCTGTGTGGGCTAGGATCACTGTCAAAGGACAAGTGCTTCAGTTTAGCAGTGACACAAACTGACAAGGAAAATAGCCACTGGTTTATATGAGATCAGGAGAGAGAAAAGCAGAAAGAAAGATTAAATGGTGGGAAAAGTAGGATCTGACAATGCCCATCAATCATAAATACACATATAATCTATACAAGTAACCTCCACGGCTGACTGCAGCGATGCCCACAAGCAGCATTCTCCAACATAAAGCGACAGCTTGTCGCTCTCATTATACTACCATGTGCTATTGTGCCAAGCAGGCTGCAACACACAAACATCCTCACTTAAAACACAGATCCAACTGACCTTAATTCAGTATTTTTGTGTGGTCCTTCAGTAAAGATATCTAAAGTTAAACATCCTTAAAATAAGATAGATTTTCTTGAAATATTTTGTAAGATATTTATGACTTTTAAATGTAAACCTCACTAAATTATGTTAGGTGTATACCTTAAAAATTATAAGTAATATTTAATAAAGTATAAAGTAATTCTGTGAATGAATAAATCTGGTTGGAAACGTAACAAAAGTCAAAATTTTAATTCCTGGACACATTTAAAAAGTCAAAATATGCTGGTGCCGACAGCCCCGTGGTCAGCTTGCTAACTAACTGTCAAATCAAAACAAAGGCAAAAACCACCAAAAATATAGGTACAGGTACACTGATTTTGTTTTAGGAACATTTTTACTGCAAAATGTAAGATTAACCAGTAATTTCTTTCCCTTTTTCCCAGAAAAATATCTGAATATCCTTAAAATAAGTAAATAAATAAATGTACCTTAAATATTGTGTAGATAATTTACCTTAAATATTTAAGTTGTTAATGACTTTTTAATGTAAACCTCACAAAATTTTGTTAGACGTATACCTTAAAAAACATTTATAAAAAAAATATTTTAGTAAGTAATTAAGTAATCTGCTAGCAGATTTGTACAAATATATTTAATTTCAGAAACATACTCGGACACCTAAATCTCAAAATATTAGTCTCCAGGTACAGAACATTCCCAGGTAAAAAACATTTTATTAGAAAATAAAAGAACAATAGATAAAAAAATATTTTAAAATGATGTTGACATTTAAAAATTAATCTAATAAAATATTGCAAGTTCTAACAAAATCTCACTGTTCATCCAGATTGTATTTCCTATGCAACCATGTGACGAATGTTACATCTTATTTTTTTTTTGATAAAGTCATGTTCACATTAAAAACTGCACTGTCAATTCAAGTTTGTGTGTATGTGTGTTAATGCAATTTTTACCACAAGGCTGAAAAACTCAACACTCAAAATAAGATTTAGAGTTCTTACCTCTGGTGGTCTCATCTTCAATGGGCTGCTTGAAGACAGTGATGTCTTTAAAAGTGCAGAGGAACAGGACCACCTTATCGTTCTCATTCCTGATGGGGGCCACCTGCATGTAGAGCCACACAGGGGTTCCTGACAGCACCGGATGAACACAACGAGAGAGGAGAGAGGGCGGGATGAAAGGAAAGTGGTACGGGAAAAGAAGCGAATTGAGGGTTTAAAAGAAGTCATGACCAGGAGGATAAAAGACATGGATGAAAATGATGAGTGAAAGTAAAAGTGACAGAGAGGTTACAGGAAAGGAAGGAGTAGAATAAATGATAAGGAGAGAATGGTGGTGAATAAAGATTGCAGGAGAAAGACAGGAATTGAGAAATAAGAGGGAGACAGGAAGATCATTGAGACCAAGGTTCTTGGTTCACCCGTATGAGAAATATACTGTGTAACCCGGGTGCCTAATGGGTCATTACATCTGAGCTTAACAGGACAGCTTTATCTTATAGAGGCTACATGCGGAGATTTATCTTTATAGTAGCTGCATTGGAGAAATTCAAGAGCGGACAGGATGCAATTGTGTCCAAAATGCAAGATGCCTCGAGGTGTAAATGATCAAACTCAACACAGATGGTAAATTGTTAGAGATGGGCATGAGTAGCTGATGATCGGTCATGATCATAAATTACGTGACTTTGAACAGAATCCGGATAAGGAGAGTAAGGAGAGGAGAAGAGCGCGCGCACACACAGACAGGACTCAACGGCTAAACCGAGTGCAACTGAATGGAACAGAACACAGGTTTTTCAGACTTTTTAAAATAACTGTTATTATTCCTAGCAGCAAACTGTTTTTAACTTGTTACAGCGTATTGTCACACTGTGGGATCTTAGTTGTCATTAACGTCAGACTGTTTAAACAGTCTGTATACAAGAAGATCTGGTGTAATTTTCCATCATCAATCTGCGATGTGTTCGGTGACAGTGAGCTGCATTTATTTACATGCGGAATTGAAATAGTGACTAGCAAAGAAAAACAATCTTCAGCTTTAATTTTGATAATGGCTTGTATTGGTACATTCATAATCCTGTGAAACTTTTTTGGCTGTTGATGTTAATAACGTGTTTTAATGTCGGTAATAATTTCACCACTAACAACGCATCTAATAAGTCTAATATTCCCTATGCTACCTTACAAAAATTAACCATGATTTTGTTACTTCAAAAATTAGTTACCAAAAAGTATTAAGATAATATGTTTTGTGGTTATAAAATCAGACTCAAGCCAACAACAGCTTTTATTATTACTTAAAATGCATTATATAAAACAATGAGGCAATAATGATTGGTTAATTAATGAGTATATGATTTCATTGAATATCACTGTTAAAATACATAATGTAATACAAAAGAAACAATTTATGTAGAATACATATTGTTACAAATGCCTGCAAAGATAGCCAAACGCCTGGTAATTGCTGCTGTTATACTTACAGGATGATCAAGTCCTTTAAAACTGACCAAATATCCACTTAATCTTTCATTTTTGGCCACTGTTTTGCGACAGAAATGCTACAGCCTCAATTTCTTCAACAAGAATATGTGGACATCACAACCCTTACAAAATTAACCATGGTTTTATCGTAGTAAAACTGCTTAGTTTTCTTTTGCGTGATTTCTGAATGCTTGAGACGATAAAATCAATCAGACAACACTATTAATAAAATAATAGCCATAGATAACTGTCTAAAGCTACAATTGTAATTTGTAAATAATACAATTTAATAACAAATTATTTACTTTTAGACTTTATTATAGTTCTATTTTGACCCCTAGTAGTTTTTTTTATCCATAATATTTGGGGGAGGGGGCAAAACAATAGAATTCTGCTTAGGGCACCCATATGGCCAGCAGCGGCCCTGGTCACTGAACATGTCAAACTAGCGATCCAAGAGTACAGATTTCAGCATAGGATCAGAGGAATCTTTTAGGATTTAGGCCAAAATCGTACAGTGTGCACCCAAGCTTTATGTAAAAAAAAAACTGTGGTGAAAACAGAAAGTGAACCACAGGGCAACCGAGCTAAAAATAATATAAATATAAATAATATATAATATAACACAATGTAACAACCAACCTCAGAAGACTAAATGACTTCAATGTCCAAACCTATTTCAAGTAAGACACTTTTTTCACAAAAAAAGGAGAAAGTTTTAGAGAAACACGGTGGCTCTTTTGCCTCCCCTTAGTTTGTTATGATTTTTTTTTAGACTTCAGATGTGTCTGGCCTTGCCACTCAGTGAGATTTTTCTTTTGCGATCTGGGACAGGAGCTTAAAACTGAGCCATAAAACCGGACACTTCTTCTAATGGCTGTATTGACGTTCACGTGTTTGCAAATGAAGTGGATTAGTGAAGTTTTAATGTAACATCCAGGCACACTTTTCAACGAGCAGGTTTTGTGCTGCTTGATACAGTGCCTGTATTTAAAAAGAAGAAAAGTTCAAAATAAGCCTATATTATTTGAATACCAATAAAATGGATTCTACATTTTTTTATCACTTATCTATTGATTAACTTAACACGGTATAATATTGTGATTACACAAACAGTGTTTTATGGTTATAAAAACACAGATAAAAGTAACAAACATGATATATATATATATATATATATACACACACACACACACACACACACACACACACACACTCACTGGCCACTTTATTAGGTACACCATGCTAGTACCGGGTTGGACCCCATTTTGCCTTCAGAACTGCCTTAATTCTTTGTGGCATAGCAACAAGGTGTTGGAAACATTCCTCAGAGATTTTGGTCCATATTGACATGATAGCATCACGCAGTTGCTGCAGATTTGTCGGCTGCACATCCATGATGCGAATCTCCCGTTCCACCACATCCCAAAGGTGCTCTATTGGATTGAGATCTGGTGACTGTGGAGGCCATTTAAGTAAAGAAAACTCATTGTCATGTTCAAGAAACCAGTCTGAGATGATTTGAGCTTTGTGACATGGTGCAAGATCAAGATGGGTACACTGTAGTCATAAAGGGATGGACATGGTCAGCAACAATACTCAGGTAGGCTGTGGCATTTAAACAATGCTCAATTGGTACTAAGGGGCCCAAAGTGTGCCAAGAAAATATCCCCCACACCATTACACCACCACCAGCCTGAACCATTGAGACAAGGCAGGATGGATCCATGCTTTCATGTTCTTTACGCCAAATTCTGACCCTACCATCTGAATATCGCAGCAGAAATTGAGACTCATCAGACCAGGCAACGTTTTCACAATCTTCTATTGTCCAATTTTGGTGAGCCTGTGCGAATTGTAGCCTCCGTTTCCTGTTCTTAGCTGACAGGAGCGGCACCCGGTGTGGTCTTCTGCTGCTGTAGCCCATCTGCTTCAGGGTTCGACGTGTTGTGCATTCAGAGATGGTATTCTGCATACCTTGGTTGTAACGAGTGGTTATTTGAGTTACTGTTGCCCTTCTATCATCTCTAACCAGTCTGCCCATTCTCCTCTGACCTCTGACATCAACAAGGCATTTTCGTCCACACAACTGCCGCTCACTGGATATTTTCTCTTTTTCGGACCATTCTTTGTAAACCCTAGAGATGGTTGTGAGTGAAAATCCCAGTAGATCAGCAGTTTTTGAAATACTCAGACCAGCCCGTCTGGCACCAACAATCATTCCACGTTCAAAGTCACTTAAATCCCCTTTCTTCCCCATTCTGATGCTCGGTTTGAACTTCAGCAATTCATCTTCACCACATCTAGATGCCTAAATGCATTGAGTTGCTGCCATGTGATTGGCTGATTAGCAATATGTGTTACCAAGCAATTGAACAGGTGTACCTAAAAAAGTGGTTGGTGAGTGTATATAAGAAAAATGAAGCCATTTCCTTGAATAATTTTCATTAATTTCAGGAATTCATCTTCCTACAGGGACACAATTGCATCTCTGCACTTTCTGCTAGACGCAGAAGGCACAGCTGAACAATCGTAGCTGGGAATACTCACTGTTCTTCTTATAGAGCAGCACTTCAAAGCAATTGGACTCGTAGTTATCAAAGGTCTGTCTGACTTTGTCTATTGTCTTCTTGTCTGTCAGTTCGCCGTACATGAAACTGCCGGGGGGACAGAGAGACAAAGGATGAAAAAAGGATGAGAGAGTGAGAGAAGTGGGTGGGAAAAGGAGAAACAGGTGATGAAAATGAGCAAGACAAAGAGAGCAGAAAAAGAGAGTTAGAGGAGAGCGCACACCTGTGTTGCACACACATCCGCCCAGCAAACTCGATCTTGTCTTTCACTGTCAGTTAATTCACAGAGTGTGCACAAGGGGGAGTGGCTGATGACACAGGCTGTCACTACTGCAGCCGCTCTATTTAACATGTGGAGGCTGGACAAACAGTAGACACTGAACCACAGTTCCGACATGCTCTGCCTTTAGGTTATGTAAAATGAAGGAAACATTACATTTGAAAAAGTTTAGGAGAGCAGCAAAAGACAAGATATTCTTGTGTTTTTAATGACTGAAGTTCTCGTAAATGTTTGCAAATAAGGTAGCAACCATGGTATTCAAAAGTCTAAGACCACATTGAAAATCTGGCAGTAAGATTATAATTCTAGCCTGGAAAAATACAAGAAGTTTAAGAGACAACGGTTAATAAAAAATCTTTATAATTCTGCTCTATTTTTAAGTCACTTGTTAAGTAGATCTGTGACAATGATCAGGTGAACACCTCTGTACAGTCCTGGGTTCATGCTGCTTTAGTGATAATGTCATTAAAAAGAGAAATTCAGAAAAATCTCAAATTCATGTTCATTTTATAATGCAGGTTTTTACTTGTTAAGCTTTCAATTGTTTTGCTGATTATAAAATTTGGACAGAAAAATGGCAAAATTGGTTTCAGACTTTTGGACAATACATTTTAATAATGGACAATTAGATTTAAAAATAATTTCAAAACACAATGATGAAGCTGTAGATTTTTTGACAATACAATATTGCATCAATAATTTTTCAATGATATTACAAAATTCTGGACATCATAATTAAACAACTTTTGCTTTGATAAACTACTAAATTATTAAAGTTATAAAGTTGATAAGCAAAGTTAATAGTTGGAATCCCCATACTAAAACAAAAAGCTCTTTATTTCCATCTTTTCAAATCATGTTATAATCAAATAAGTGTATATGTTACTGAGCACTCAAACTTTTTCTTTCTCTATCTTTCAGGTCTATTGTCCATTTCTTTCTTAAGTGGACATCGGAGGACAATGCTCCACACGTGAGTCTTATAATGTAGCGATTTTAGCAAATTACTACAATCAGGACAGGGTGGCTTTACAATCTACAATTTACAAATTACTCCAATCAGCATTGTGCTAAATCCCCCAGTTTCCTTTTAAAGATTGTATTTGTTTTGCATTTTATCATATCAGCTTCCATAAAACTAAAAATACATGAAGTAATTATGTTGCATTTGAGTTTTGTGGCCCTAAGCTACTCAGAGATTTTTAGTATCAAATCCTCACCCTTATTGCTTTAGCTGACAAAGGCTTGTGCCAATTCTACCTCTAACATTCCCCTTGAATCCTGAGTCAATCTGGAGTCATATCACAGTCTGTAGGCAGATCCATATCACTGCATGTAGGTAGAGCCAAACCGCTGCAGTTGGTATTTCTATTTCTACTCCAATGATTGGCATCTTACTGAGCGCATTTAGCGCTAACAAGGTGTTCAGTGATGGCTCAGGAGAAATGCGCTTTCTGAGTGGCTAAATAGCGCATGCAGGTTCTACTATGGCTCAACACAGCTGAACTGATGTGAGAAGTGTGCTTTAGCATCATTACTAACTCAAGCAGAGTGAGAAAATGACACTTCTGTCCCTAAAACTTCACCAAATCATTAGCGAAACATGTCTGATGAGTGAAACTAGCAGGAATAGCAGTCAGTTGAGAAAGATAGAAAACAATACAAAATGATCAAAATCTGTCCTTCCTCTACTTCATATTCTGCATTGCATCAGTTTAATAGATTCAGCTTCTGTTATCTGAGCATAATCCCTCTGGAAATGTTTGTGAGGCTTCCTTTTCGGATCCAAAATAATGTAATTCCGTGAAAACACATAATTTGGTTATGATGCACACTAATGCATTTTTGGATCCTGCATGCCTTAGCCAGAAGTTGTGAATATAAATTTAAATCACATCACGGCCTGTCCCTGACTACTGAATGAGGACAGGGTAAAAATAGACAGGTGGAGAGCCGCTCACCTGCAGGTGCTGCTCTTCTGCATGACCTCTGCCCTGTGGTATCCAGACAGCTTGCAGAATCCGTCATTACTGTAAACTATAGGCCACTCCACGATTTGAGCGTTCCCCAACAAGAAACTTGTCTCTGCAATCAAAAATAAGAGAACACATTTATAAATGTACATAAATAACTAGTACAATATATGTACAGTATATGCATATTCTAGTGCTCGTATTATTGTCTGGCACATCAGTTCAACCAACTAGTATGAAATGAATGGAATTAAAGCACTTTCTTTGGTTTAACAGACCTTAAAATAGTCCTTTATGTAGATTTTTTTCTTGAAAGCCTAAGCTCTCTGAACTATAATACATGAGAACAAACAGAACCGCTGTAAGGAAGAAAGAGAGGCAAACACATGCTAGTAGCATGACCCTGTAGAGCTTTTTCTCCATTGATGCTATTCAACATTTTTGCAAGCAACATTAAAGTATTTTCTAAGTGAAGACATTCCACTCTGTTTATATATATATATATATACACACACTGCTCTTCAGAAGTTTAGGTTTGGTAAGTTTAAAAAAAAAGAAGTCTCTGCTCATCATGGCTGCATTTGTTTGATCAAAAATACGGTAAATAGAGAAACATTGTGAAATAGTATTGCAATTAAAAAAAGAACTGTTTTCTATTTCAGTATTTTTTAAACAAAATCTATTCTTGTGATTCAAAGCTGAATTTTCAGCATCAATACTTCAGTCTTCAGTGTCACATGATCTTCAGAAATCATTCTAATACGCTGATTTGCTAACATTATTTTTTATTATAAATGTTGAAAACTTTGTGCTGCTTAATATTTTTGTTAGGTTAAACCATGATACTTTTTTCAGGATTCTGGATCAAAAGAACATTTCTTTGAAATCAAAATCTTTTGTAACATTATAAAAGTCTTTGCTGCTAATTTCACTTTCAATTTCATTGCATCTTTGCAGAATAAAAGAAAGCATTAAGAAAATATAACTGGCCCCAAACTTTTGAACTGAAGTATACACATCTTATTTTATTTATCAAAAATATATTAAATAAACCACAAAGCAACACGTGGTGGCTAAATCTGCAAACCAACTATTTAACAAATAAACTGCATTTTTTTGTGCTGCAAAAGTGCAAAATCTTTTGTAAAGAATAAAAGAAAGCATTAAGAAAATATAACTGGCCCCAAACTTTTGAACTGAAGTATACACATCTTATTTTATTTATCAAAAATATATTAAATAAACCACAAAGCAACACGTGGTGGCTAAATCTGCAAACCAACTATTTAACAAATAAACTGCATTAGTTTTTGTAGCTGTGTGACTGCAAAATAAAATAATAAAATAATGAAGTAAATAATAACATAACGATAAAATAAAACAGCACATATAAAATTTAGTCTAATCATTTTAAATGGCCAGACACCTTTTTTCAAAGGTTAAACACTTCCCTTTCAGTGGAAATTTGTTGAAAAGAAAAAAAACTGAGTTTCAAGCCCTAATTTGTACTCCATTTGTAGAAACTGAATTGCAATGCAGACTTGACATCAATGTAATTGATGCACAGTGGTCTAGCCATAGCAGTAGGGCTAAAGACATTAACATTGTTCCTGCCATTAAAAAGACTTATCCTCTCCAGTCTTCATTAGTGTTTTAGTGAGGCTAAAGCCAGCTGACTTCAGCCTCTCGACGCAGGTATAAAAATAGCAAGGCAAAGAGAACATTACAGCACCAGAAACAAATCAAGGCACAAATTGTTAAAGAAATGTCTGTGACAAAACAAATCCTAATGCACCCACAAACAGAATCATCTTTGCTCACACACACAAGGCTTTTATAATGCGGCAGAGCTACAGTTCTCTCTGGACACATGCAGTCCCCCCTAAGGAAAAGAGAAAGAGCGAGAACGTGGCATTTGACACAGCCATTAAAAAAGGTGGCCACTTCTCTCCTTCATTGAATGGTCTCCATTATCTCTCCTCCTCTTTCAGTTTGCCTCTGCAGGACCGGCTGAAAGGATAAAGTGAAGTGCTGTCCCCTTTAGGAAGAAGAGTTGAGACTCATTACAGCGGTCTCCATGCCATGGCCCCTGCCCTCGGATCAGGGGCCTATTGCAAGGAAGTGCTCCCTGAGGATGCAAAAGACCTAGATCCTGTTTGCAGATCGGGGCTCGGTGATATGGTAATGCTCTGTCACTGATGATATATCGCATTCTTAGCCAAGACAGCACGTTCAGACTAATAAAGTCTCTGCTAAGAAGTCAAGCATTAATAACTAATATGGAAAAGGAGTTCAGGTGAGTGGAGCAGGACCATGTACAGTCACATCCGCAGCATAACCACAATACAGGAACGTCTAAGCGAGGAATGAAAGGTGATGTGATGAAAGTCATTATAGTTTAGATGTTTTTAATAATTTTTTTTCTATTGAACATTTTTTACATTTAGTTATTTTCTAACTGTTTTCTTTGCTTTAGTTTTCATTAGCTTTAATGGCGCCTCTAAGATGATGTGGTGATGGGGGGGGGTGTATTTCCATGATTTTGTGCAAAAAATGTTTTGCTTGTAGCAGGGCTATTAATACAAATTAAACATTGTTACTTGATTTTTTTTAAACAAGAAAAGTTAACTGAAATAAAATTGTATATATACATATTATGTATAGCCTAAATATATACATACATATAAAAATACAAATGTTTAATTTGATGTACTGACATAACTTAAACTGAAATAAAAGTTTAAAACTATATAGACATATCTAAAAATAAAAAGCAAAAACTCATACAAATACTGACAGTATATTATTAAACAAAAACACACAATATATTAATAAAACAAACTAAAATTAATTTGAAAATTGAAAACTCAAAACATTAATAAAAGCTATAATAGCATCTATAACACTGGTTCCCAAAATCATAAAAATAAAGACATTTGCTCCCATCTCATAATCCTTTTTCCATCATCTTGTCTCCTTAGGGACAAGTTTTCAATTTGTTATTACTAATAATACATATCAAAAACTGAACATTAATTTGTGGCCTTTTTATTGTATTGTTTTTACAGTTTCGGGCAATAACATTTAATTTTAATGCAGTTTCTGTTTTTCCCAGTAATGTTTTTATTTCAGTTAACAATAAGAACACTAGCTGCAATAATGAGATCAATTTATTTAGAATTAAAACTTATATGAACAAAAATAGTTGAAACATTCTTAAAGTTATCTCTTTAACTACACCTTTCAGAATTCAAAGCCAGCTTTATAAAGTAAAGCAATACACAGACAACACAGATCCACCTCAAGGCAAAAAGAGCCTCCATTTCACAGGCCATAAGAGGACACCGCTGTTTTGTCTGGCGGCATGTAAAATCAATGGAGTATTGAGACTGCAAAGGTTTTAATCTTTATAATCTCACTTGAGGCAAATTAACACTCAGGCTTACCTGTGTCTCTCTTGAATTACTCTTGTTGTTTTTAAGAGCAGCTCATGTCAGCTGATGCAGACTTTAAATAGCTCAAGTGGTTGTAACATACACATTGATCACACTTCCAGATCCACGTGAAGCCTAAGGCAGTCCGTCAGCACTTTATGTGTATTATGGGATGCTGCCGAAAGCTTATCGTGTAAATGGTGAATAAGAGGCATATTGACAGTGATGAAAGACTTGGTGATCTGCGTGCCAACCCCACGTGGGAGGCCAACAGACAGCTGCTACTGGAAAAACATCTCACATAAGCACTCCCATGGACATCTTTACATACAGCCTATACATTGTTTCTTCTCCCTTTACTTGCCCACTCACACAAACCCATGAAATAGCTGCATCTTCTTTTGCATGTTGTAAAACACGTCAATGCAACATAATAAAATGCACTGTAAAATGAAATAAGGAAAGTAAAAAAATCAAGCCAACATGATGCATTGATATTTTTCAGTTCAGATTGCACTGTGTGAATTTAAAAAATCAGAAAAAACTTCAGTGTTCACTAAATGCAAAATGTTCAGCCAATAAAAAATGAGTAACTTTACTATAAGGTCCAATTATTTAACATTAGTTAATGCGTTAACTAACATGAACTAACAAAGAACAATATGTTTGTAAGAGTATTTATTAATCTTTGTTAATAGATAATAAAACTGCAATGTTAGCTCAGGTCTATTAAAATGTTTACATACAACTTGATTTTGATAATGTATTATGTTCAAATTAACATCAACAAAGATTAATAAATGCCTCCAAAGTATTTGGATTGTTAGTTCATATTAACTAATGTATAACTAATGTTAACAAATTAAACCTTATTATAAAGTGTTACCAAAACAATTTGTCAAATCATTTGCAGACTTCTTGCTTAACAATTTATTAAAACTTTTTAATTGTCATAAGTTCCTTCATACACATTATTGATGTAAATTACAGTGAAAAAGAGAACATCTGGCACGGCAAAGATTTATTAATATCGTATGAAATAGTTTAATTTAGAAATATATATAAAACCAACTGTCACTGGCGGTAGCTAAATCTAATCCGACTGGCTGCCAACTTCTTTTTATGATATGTATTTCATTAAACATGCTCTTATTAACACACACCGTGATTGGTCGCTTTGAACATCAGTCAGGCGGTCTTTTACTGTTTAAGTTTTAAGTTCTTGGTCACAAAAAGTTGCAACTAGGACCAAGTCCTGATCTATGACACATGTCAAACATCTGACTAGGCAAGACTAAAATAATGTTGACAATCAATAAACCTCAATAGGAAAAGATGATCATTGCACAATGAATAACTAATAGTAATAGCATTAAGTCAGCAAAACCCAAAACAATACACTATCCGCACAGTTTATTCATGCTGCAATGCATTGTGGGAGCTTGCAAGTCAGCAACATTGTTGAATATAAATCTGTTTGTTCTGTCGACTCTCTCAGGCTAGTAGCGACAACATTCAGGGGGAGTATTATTGGTCCCGCATGTGTTTTTACATGTATTCAAAGTCATTCACATTTCTTAGAAGGCTGGAAATTTTTTTTTTCTTGGCATTTGTAACGCGGAGAGACAAGCCATGATTCAGATTCAAAACTTTCAGGTTTGACAAAAGAGGGAAGTAGATTTATAAATTGCTCTGATTATTAAACCCTGTGCGGAAGAGTCTCTACTCTCAGACAATTTGTGACCTTTTCTCTGGCTCCATCGCCTCTCGCTGTCTTTCTTTATCTCTCTATAATTCTCTATTCAATTACGGCGTGGCACTTTGTGTGTGTCAGCATCTGACTCCATTACTTCCAGCAAGAGGAGAGATGTCCACGGCGTGTGCATTAGGAAATAACCACTGCCAATCTCCGGTCGAAGGTCCTGCCTTAAGCAAACAGCTTTGAGGATAGTTGTCAATTCAATCTCAAGCGCACACTTTAGAAATTCCAATAGAGACGGTTCAGACAGGGGCAGACAAACTTTGAGATTTCCTGAGGGCTAATATGTCACCTTTAATCAAACACATTTGTCCAAACTGCCAAAGGTTTGCTTCGGATTCAAAATGGCTCATTTTATCATGATTAAATGCTGTGAAAGCATCTTGCCTTGCTGACTTCGGATCATGCCCAAGGCCATTCAGGTGGGTAACCCCAATCTCGTGAATCATTCCAATCCATTCCTTTACCAATATGTGGCAGTTTTTGAGCCCGAGAACATATGCTACTGTTCAAATGTTTGGGGCTAGTAAAAAAATATAATTATACTTTTATTCAGCAAAGATCCATTAAATATATCAAAATTGACAATAAAAACCTTTATGGTCCAAAATATTTCAATTTCTGAAAAAAGTTAGTTTCCACAGAAAGCAGCACAACTGTTTTCAGCACAGATAATAATAGTAAATGTATATATAAAGTAAATGTATAAATAGCAAATCAGCATATTAGAATAATTTCTGAAGGATCATGTGAAACTGAAGACTGGAATAATGGCAGATGAAAATTCAGCTTCGTCTTCACAGAGATAAATACCATTTTAAAATATATTCATATTGAAAACTGTTATTTTAAATTGCACTTATATTTCACAATTTTACAGTTTTTACAGTATTTTTGACCAATTAATTGCAGTCTTTGTGAGAGAAAAAAAGACCTTTAAAAAACTGAGCTTAAATGTTAAATGACAGCGTAGTCAGGATATATTATTTCCTTAACTTTTAAAAGGTTAGTGTGACATATTTGAATTGGACATAACAAATGAGTTTATGAGTATGGTGCATTTTATAATATGTTATGCTGTTTTTTTGGGATCTCAGTAGACCTTGTCCCCTTATAATTTACTGGATATATTCTAAACAGCTTCAACAAATCTCATTTTGTGTTCCCCAGAGGAAAGTTTTGAATGGCATTTTGTTTGGGTTTTTGTTTGTTTCTTTTTTACTGTTTCTTTAACCTTTTTTACTTTTAGTTGTATGCTAATTCACTGTAGTCTCCGTCAGCAATAAAGATGAGAGAAATCGAAACATTTTCATACAGCTATTCAGGATGGAAACACAGAGATGGTACAAACCCACAAATACATGGAAATCATCAAACAGCAGACTGGACTGGACTGACAACACAGAGATGCTGTTGCAGAAAGACCAGAGAAGCCTGAACTTTCCGAGGAGGCTGTCAGAAACGTTCTACCAATCTTCTAGGCTAGAAAACAAGATGATGGTGCAACTGGAGTCTGTAACAAACGAATCCCCAAGTAAACGCTCCCTATAGGTCTGGTGCCATTAGGAGGTACAAAGTGTCTTTCCTGCACTCATCTGCATGTTACTTCTGGCGGCCACTGCAGTGAGAAGTAATGACATTGAACCAGCACAAACATTCTATTTTTGGAACCATTAACATAATGCAGTCTTTTTTCTCCTGTGTATGTGATGCTATAGCATTGTATGTGTCCTTGCACTGTCTACTTGGAAGTATGTTGGTGCACCTGATTCTCAGTGACAGGGGGACTACAGGGAAATTGGAAGAAGAAACAGATCCTATTAAGATAAACCTATATTTACACAGAGTACACCATTCTTAGTGCCTGTGATCTTTGTGAAAACGATTTTCTGTTGGCCATTATCGATCCTACGCATGTTAGAAAAACAGACTATTTTCAGTTTAGATACTGGTTCCCTTCGGTAGTGAACACAAAACATAACCAGCTCTCTGTTCTGGCAAACTGTGGTTAATGTAAGATAGCACTTTAATTATATCTGTGGCTAATCTGCATTCTTATCTCCTCACATGCTTTTCTGTTATTTTTTCTCTCTATCTGGCAGTAGTCTTATGATCTCCTTAATGGTATTTTTGTACTATTGTGATATGTGGTTCTCTCAAAAGTTTCATTTTACCACACACACTCCTTTGTCGATTCTTCTAGCTTCCCTTTCATGGTTATTGCTAAAGTATATGTTTGTTATATCTTATACTTCTTTTTAACTGTACTTTAACATTTCGTTGCTGTGTGTGTGTGTGTCTTTTTGTTGTCTTTGAGAGTATGTGTAGCGTGCCTGTACACCTTACAATGTGGCAAGCGTAACAAAAGAGCAAGCAGAGGATGGCCAGGGGCAGCCGTGCTCAGACGAGCCATGGTACATTGCACAAGCCCCATTCGCAAATGTACAGTTCTAAGAAGGTAGGAAAAACAAAGAAAATAAATGAACACAAAAGTGGGAGAAAATGTATAGCACATAAAATAATAAATAAAATATATAATAAAAGTAATTTAAAACATAATTAAATGCTCAAACAAACTATATCACATTTCTGTATCATTATATATGCAATTTTTTCTCAGAACTGTCAGCCTTAAATGCTTGAACAGTATAGCTGTCCTCAATATCAAAAATAAATCTTTTTTTGTATCATTTAATTTCCCAGTCAGTGAGAACCCTGCTGTCATTGATTAGCCAAACATCAAGCTGACTACAAAAAGCTTCTCCAACACATTAAAGGAGTCCCAGTTTGCTCTTTTACAAAGTCTTGATTTTGTTTTGGGGGTGTACTAGAACACACTCTCATGCTTGGTGGTTCGAAAATCGTATTATTTTTCACATAATTTACATTATTACAATACCTTTTCCACACCTGGCACAAACTGCTAGATTAGTTCCGGTTTGATGAAGGCCCGCCTTCCGAAAAACAAAATGTGTTGTGATTGGTTAGCTGTCCCAGTGCTTTGTGATTGGCGAACAGCTTAGAAGGCGTTTCAGTACTGCCCCGCCCCTCGCCAAAACAGCAAGTTTGTCAATATTGGCATATCAATTCAGACCCCGAGAATATTGAACAAGAGGATCGCGCAGAACCTTTGCATGCACGGATATTACAAGACATATTAAAGTGGTAATGTTATTGTTGTTGTTTGTTTTTGCTAAATCACGTTTTAGATAGGATGTCAACAACAGCTTAAAAATAACTGCATTTACTATGTACAGATAAGTGCAACGGTAATATGTATTATGTTTATTGTTCTTTAATTCTAACATTATAACATGAATTGCAGTGAAACTGTTATACATGTCCCACAGACTTGAGTGCAGGAGTTGGAAGCTCGAGGTTTCCCCGATAATACACAAAACAGAGCTCCGCTCACAAACGCTGCTTTATCAGACATTACATGCAAAATTAAATGAAAATGACATCCAAAATTTTCTGAAGACAGTCAGTTTTCCATCAGAAATACAGTGATATAAAAACACCAGCAATGTGTTTCGATTTTGAAACGTTAAGAGCTCAACCAAGCGTTCTTCCCACCCGCCAACCATTCAAATTTCCGTAGGCGGGATTTATCTTTGTGATGTCACAAATACAGGAAAACGACTTTGTAGTACAAACGAGCCATTCGTTGAAGTTCTTGAAAGGGGATTTTTTTTTACGAAATATCTCCCTTTGGAGTGGACTTTGAGATTTGTAACTTTGTAGATCTTTTTATGCCCAAACATACACACTACACACTGACTAAAATTCAAAAAGTGAAAAAGCATAATAGGACCCCTTTAAAACTCAGCACAGTTGTTTCTTTACTTACATAAGAAAATTGGAGGGAAACATGCACTGCTTTTGCTGTTCTAACGATGATATGTAAAGGTAAAAAGCTTTATGAAAGTTGACTTTGTTTACCCCCAGCTGTGTGTCTCGATTCCCCTAAGTGTGCTGGAAAAACTCAAACAAAGTCTGCTGTCCGCAAACAAAGGAGAAGACCTACAGAGAGGTGTTGGGGTGTAAATGAGGGACAGAGGAACAAAGCCTCAGAAACACCTACATCATTTCGACAGCTGCATTCGTGAAAGGATTCATTATTTTGAGGTGGACATGCTGCGTATGACGATATAAGAGGTATAAGGAAAACAAATTGCCTAAACAATTTAAAATCTTGCAGAATTAGGAATTATTTTTGGCTATTACATAACTGACAACAATTCAGAGTTTTGATAGCTTGGCTTATTACACACCATTCAACTTTCATGCCAAGTGTGATTCAAAGCATGCTGGTGTTTTGGGGGTTCAACTAAAATGACGAAGGTAGTGGTGTTTTTTTTTGCAGTCAATCAGACAATGTCTCATCTTTCTAAAAATATTATTTGATACCTTACTTTCCTACTAACTTCATAAAGACAACATAAAATACCTCAACTACCCTTCTAGAATCCAACTGAGATCCTGCCAAAATCTCTCCAATTTTTCCCATAAATCACACAGTGCTCAAATCCTTTATTTACCACCTGCACACTATTGGCTTATTATAGCTGCATAATCAGATTGTAAATAATTATCAGCTCTACAATTCTAAAACGTTCCACAAGGAGAATTTTGGCATCTTCATCATCAATATGTTCTCTATTCTTCACTCCCAAATTTAAATTTGTATCACCGTCAGAATGCAGCCTCAGTTACTATTGAGGCAGCTCATTGGCAGCATATCGGCACAGGCTTTAGATATATTTCTACATGTACCTTGGTGAAATTGTGGTAAGGAAGAAGATGCTAACCTTGCCTTTTAATTACATGCAACCTCATTTTTATTCTTGACGTGCAATACTGACTCTTCCTGACTTTGACTTGTGTCTTGTACTGACGGCTGTGAAAGTGTTCATTCATCCAGACACAGAATGCATGAACTTCCTTGTAAATTAGTTATTTAAAAAGCCTATGACAAGAAAATAAATGTAAATTTAAACGCAAGAATCAATTATCCAGCCCATTCAGATTCTGTCAGCATATTTGAATTAGTAATGGGATGAGGGGAAGATGTTCAGAAACAATATGAGATGTGCTGAACAACTTTATCTGCACTAGAATTAGAAATTCTTCCACTCACTGCCTCGCTTAAACATTAAACGATGATCACAATGACAGAAGAGCTCAGAGAATACAAATATCAGCATCTTGTTACTACAATGACTGTGATTAGGATTTATAAAAAATAATGTGGAGCCTTCTTCTCAAAAGATGCAAGCTCTGCGTCAGATTTAGTAAAGATTGTGTAAGATATCCAGAGACCCTTGGAGGTCAGAGAGCTGCCCGCGGCAAATGTCAGGGCATGGTATTATGAGTGTTACACACACACACACACACACCACACACACACACACACATGCACACAGTTCATTAGAAACAACTGTCTGATCTCAATGTCTACACAAAAACACCCAAATGTATGTCTTTAACTTTTAAGTTTGTGTTATGTGAAATAAAGTGAAGAGATATTAACAGCTTTTGTTGCAGTAATCATGTGTGACCTCTGCTGGTGAGGTCCTTTAACATAGACTCATAAAGAACCTGTGGCAGATTTACACGGAAACTGTATGTGACACAAAATGACTCTGCGATTCACGCCACAGGCGACAAGCCTTCCACGCATGAGATGATCCACAGCAAAAGAGCCAAGAAAAACTGCATCAGCTTTTACTAGGATCAAAAATAAGAATTGAACATGAAAAACTGATCACTCTAGACCCTCTCTGACTGTTCAGATAATAGTAACAATAATAAAAATGATACTAATACTATTACAATTACTACTAATAATAATATAAATTGTTAAAAAAGTGATTACACAGCATAAATAAATACAAATATATACAATATAATAACGTATGACAGTCACACATCAATTTAACCACAATAAACTTAAAATATCAGATTTAATGTTTGGTTTTAAGTTTAACTCAAGTAAGCAAGAAAGGTTGGTTGTGTGACTCCAAAACAAAAATAAATAAAACGCATTTTTACAAGCGTCAATTGACGCAAATAAATGCTTCCCCGGGTGAGATTCATCCCGAGTGTAGGCTGTTGATGCCATATAATAATCAAGTCTTACTGATGCATTAATACATCAATGCTGATAATGGATAGCAATAGTAAAGGTAATGTTTCGGGAAGCGATCGAGCGATGTGTTGTTGTTTAATTACTATAATTATGGTAATAGAGCGGTCATGTTTAGCTCACGGCTGTAGCTCTCAGTTTTAATATGTTTTATTAAGCACTCGAAGAAGAGTTTATAAAAATATTTAATCTTACTTTGATCAGGAAAATTGTGGTTTTCGGTTTTATGGAAAGAAGCTCACGAGCTTCACTTTTACGAATATTTCTATACGCATTATTAAGTTAGAAAGAAGAAAAAGAGAGAGAATTGAAACATATCTTAAGACATCATTAGACTTTCCCCTTTGCTTTATCGGGTACTGCAATCTGAAGAAAGCGATCATCTTACCACTTGAGCGACGGACAATATTTTCCAAAAAAGTGTTCTGTGGTGCCACCAGTCCTCTTTTTCCCCCGTGCATTCTGCGGCCGGGCAGCGTCGGTCAGGCTTGCGGACTTGCTGGAAGCTGGTCGTTAAAGTGATGCAGGCGGGATGGGAATCTATCGGTGGGATGGAGCAGATCATGGTAACGCTGCGCCGTGACTGACTGGTATGGGTCCTTTGTACCACAGAGCGCTCGCAGTTCTGCAGGCTCCGCGCTCATCTGGTTTGCGCCTGCGCACTGGCGAACTGTGACAATAAAAATTGACTGGCACAGGAATCTCGAGCGCGATGTGCCATAGTCGCATGCAACAGATGGTGCCTATTGCGCGCGAATCAGTTACATGGAAACTCAAGAGCTATTTAGATGATGGGGATGTCATCTTAAGTGAGCAGAAAAAAGTAAATAACAGTTCAAGTGAGTTACTATAGGGTTATATTTCATGAATTTACGGAAGGTTTATGCGCAATCTTGATTACACCGGGATGCAGATTGCTTTTAATTAGCCTACGCCAATATGATGGTACCACGTCAGTAGCCTATGCATCGTGAATATTTCATAAACCTTTTTATATTCATCAAACACATTTCAGATGAAACCTGAGTGTATTTCACCATAAAGCCTTCGAAAAAATATTAATAAATGAACACTGAATAAATTAATATGAAAGAAACTCAGGCTAGGGATCTCCAACCCTGCTCCTGGAGAGCTACCGTCGTGCAGGTTACAGCTTCAACCCCAATCAAACACACCTGAGCCAGCTAATCAAGGTGTTCAGGGCTACTTGACAATTACAGACAGGTGTGTTGCAGCAGCGTTGGAACTGAAGTCTGCAGGACAGTAGCTCTCCAGGAGCAGGTTGCAGATCCCTGGGCTAGATAAATTATTGAAACGTCAAAATTATTTAATTATCAATCAGGAAATTTATGTTAGCTTGAAAAAATGGTTTTCATGGCTTAATGGTGATTGAAAGAAAGAAAGAAAGAAAGAAAGAAAGAGAATGAATGAATGAATGAAAATCCAACTCCTGCCATCCTTCCCTGTTGCACCATATTTTAGGAAATGCAGCTAGCCCCTCCTGTGCCGCTGAAGTCCCCTGTCTGAGTGGGCTGTGGACAGAGCCTCTATTGTTCCCAGCCCACTCCTGCCTAATATGGAATTCGCAAGGAAACCAATGATTTCCTGACACACTGACGATGCGTTGCCGCGTAGGGCGAATGTGGAAAGCTGTTTGGAGAATGAAGGAACCAAACCTAAGCCACAGCCACAGTTTTTGAAACGGTTTCGTTGTCGAATCAGGAAAATGTAATATAACGTGCGAGTTGTAGGAGTTACCGTGAGTTTTCATGAAACTGCAGTCGATGGCGAGGGGTTGTTTTGGAAGCGCGAGCTAAAGCGTGGGTCACCTACTTGACGGATTCGCCTGCGCAGCGTACGACACGCCAACTCGAGTGTTTCAACTGGCCACACGAAGACTTGACTACCTGTGGAGGATATAGTTTCTGGACTTGTCCAACTATCATGCCTACGCTCAGCTCGAAAAGTAGGCAGAACGCAGTGGAAGCGCTTGAGGATGGAGGCAGTAACCGCGATCCTCTCGATACTGCGGCCAAAAAGATGTTGAAATGTGTTGTGGTCGGCGATGGAGCTGTGGGCAAAACTTGTTTGCTGATGAGTTACGCAAACGATGCTTTTCCCGAGGAATATATACCAACTGTATTCGATCACTATGCAGGTAAAAGTTTACAGCTTAAAGCGTTCAATTGAATTCCCCATTTAAAAAGTACAGTTTACAGTAGCCTATGTCTAAATAATTCTTGTCTACCGCCCCCCACGACTACAGTCGCTTAGGGACGGTCCCAAGAATAGCCATCTGAAAGAGGAGATATCAACTGCCAGAGCGAGGATTGAGGCCCGACACACTAAAAAGTAGAAACAGGGTACGAATTCTAGTTTGGGTATCAGAGCCCTCTAATGTAGGGTTAATACAAAATATATATTGTAGGCTACTTGATGAATTTGAAAAGGGTATCTATTATTACCTGCATTTAAAAATAGGCTCCATAGCCTACACATTTCATCAATGCGTTTTCAAACTACATTTAAATTGCTTTGTAAACAGAAGTTGCTCTGATTAAATAGGCTATGCAACCACAGCAAGGTTGCTGAAAGCTTTGTTTTCGAATCTGTATCAGTTTCGTTATTCACTAATTGAACAAAAATACTTTAAAAAAGTATTTAAAATTTATTTAAGGTCGGTGGCCATTCCTTCCTCTATGGACATCAAAAGACAATGTATGTTGCCCAAGAGGTAAGCAACAATGTGCATCAGTGAGAGTCAGAGCTCGCGAGTGCCGCAACCTGTTGATCACAGGAACAGACGCAATCTAAAAGCTTTGTCAGTACTGTACTGTATTAAAGCTTTGTAGAAGTGGTTTATGGTCACAAATGTGTTTATGGTCAATAAGTTTTTTTCTTGTTCTCTCTGACTCAAATGCAGATGCAGGAATGCATATGCTTTGGTTTCTCATCGGGGGAAAGCCCCCTATGACACATGCATGCTCCCAGAATCCTATGAGGGTCAAGTCCTAATTACACAGTGGCAGACAGGTCATCTTCAACATCCTCTGGAAACAGCAGGACACTTCCCTCTCAGATATAAAGAAATAACCTTCTTAAAAGAACTTGTAGGAAGAAAAATTACTAACAAGCCCTGTGTCCATATGCCTACTTCCATACTATGTAGAAGGTGAAAGACAGTACATGAAAAAGCTGTGTATCTGAATTCGTAGTATTCAAAAAAGAACAGGAGGCAAAAAGTACCTGACTTATAGCATCCACTGAGACACTTTATTCCTTGAGGCCACAGGAGAGGATTTTTAGGTGGCAGTGAAGGGACGCAACCGACACGGGTCACGTGACAGTAAGAACATAGCGAATAATGGTATGTTCATTCAAAACACACTTTTTAACAGTCGGAAAGTATGTTTCAAACCAAATATAGCACCTACTATACAGTATGTGATTTCGAATGTAGCTAATATAATGCAATCTTCCAAATGCAATACAGGTCTTTTCAATTGACGTTATTGGCTGTTGAAGAGTTGGAAAAGCAGTGGAGTGAGTTGCTGTCATTTCATAATTACACTGTTTGCATCTTGAAGCAAGATCTCTTATTCAGCGTCTATAGATGATTAATGATACCACAATGACTGAGTGATTCACATATTTCCAGGGCTGGAGAGAAAAAGCTTGTGAATTACTATGAAATATGAAGAAAGAAAAAAATACTCAGTTTTGCCCCAATCTTTTTCGCTCTCACTTGTGAAAGGGTTTTTATAGCTTAAGAACCTTAAAGCAGGTATTGTCAAAGGATTTTATATTGCACATTTCACTCTAATGTGCCATATGATCAAATAAGGCATGTTTATCTGGGCTGTGCAAAAAATAACTATTTTCCTCTTTATGAGATTTTAATAGTATCCTGTGTTGCAATTTCCTCCAGCTGGTCAGTGCAGGCTCGGGACAAACACCCAGACTCACTGAACTCATTCAAGGTGTGAGAAAAACTTTTAAAGTCTTGGGAGTTGAATGAGATTGAAAGATCTTCAGGGAATGTGATTCACGGTCAACTCTTGCGGTTGAATTAAGCTGATGAGTGAGGACATCCAGAGGACACTAAATGGATGTCACAGAACAAAAGTTTGAATGCAGGCACTTTTTGCAAAAAAAAAAAAAAGCAATTGAAGTCCTGACTGAGCAGACTTTAACCTTGTGGTTTTTAAAGCTGCGATGATTTTGTTTTTAATGTTTAAATACTTTCTCTTGCCAAGTCAACTTTAAGTTTGCCACAAGACTTTTAAAAATCCAAACCAGAATCCAAAAGTGAGTGTTTGGGGAAACCCGTTTCAATTTTTCCAATTAATTTTGGTGACAATAGTGGTGCATAAACGACACGCTTCACCTTTAAGGAAACTAAAATGTGCTCATAAAGAATAGTGGACACAAAGGCATTTTTATTTGGTTCCTTTATAGTGTGCTGGCAAACAGATGTGAATTCAACTTTAAGTCATGGTATGTATTAGTTAGAAGTGCCTAAGCACCATTTAGAGGTGGACTGCCGTCATTTACAGTACATGTCATGAAAGTAGACATGTAGTACAGAATGTAAAATTTGAGAGAAAAGAGAGACTATATTCTTCCAGGGCCAATCAATCACTTGCATTCATATTAGGCCCCTGGAGAGAGGCCTTGACAAAGCATCATAATAAAGTAGCGAATTGTCACATAGTGGCTTAATGTGCAGGATAAAGAGCACAGAGCTCCCATTGTAGGCCACTGAAAGCTTTACTGTGTTGCTATGCTAGAATTGGTCTTAAATGAAAAACTATGAAATTCATGCCCTAGCAGTAATGGAACAGCTTGCAATATAGGAAGCACTGGGAATGTGGTAATTTAATTATAAGTGAAAATATAATTAATAAATAAGCAGCTTTTTTAAATGTAGTTAAATGGTGAACTGCAATCCAAGCTGCAGCTATTTGGAGATATATTTATATTGTTTAATAGACTAAAAAAGCTACTGACCAAAAACCTTGGTAGTGTACATTAGAAAAGGTATATCAGACAATTTAACTTTTCCAACTATGTCTTTTAAACAACCTTGTATTTTTATTCATTGTAACACATACCGACTACTTTACAAGACATAACTCGTGTAAATAAGCCCAAACATAATATGATTGTGATTGAACTAAAATTATATTCTTTACACCAGAACCATTGGGATTGCAATCTACGAGAGCTAGAGCTCACCCCAACAGTATTTGGGACCATGGTTTCCGTCCATAAATCCCACAGGATCTGAATTCTCTTGTCCAAAACAAACCAATGACATTCCCGGTCCATGACACAGTGCCTGTTAATGCGTTTAAGATGAGTCATTGTCTAGTGTGGCTCCCACTACACTCTTCTAACAAAATCAACTAATCCACCAGTGATACAGCATTGGGAATATTGCCACGTGGTCGATATTAAAATACCTACAGCTGGAAAGCTATAGTTTGTAGCACTTTTCAATGTTAAACACTCATCTGTGCCATAATGGTAACTCTTTGTGCTGCAATGCTCCATTCACCGCAGCTGGTGTTGTCGGCACAGATCGCTAATTTAACACCTATTGTTTTTCCATTACCTTTCCACTACATTTTCCATTTAATTTGATCTCTCCTTGAATTGCCATATCAGTAAAGCACAGGGTTTTGAAACCTAATAAAGGAAACCAGAAGCATCCAGAGAATTTGAGTTGTGTTCTGGTTTTGAAGATATTTTATTCTTTGCTGCTTGTGAGATCCCATAATCCTGTTCATGTGGTTTGATGGTTAGTGGTATCAACATGCCAGATTTGGTTAATGGTTGGTTGGTGGAAAGAATTAAAGTTGTCTAATGGAGTGGTTAAAGGACATAATGTTACGATACTTTGGCATTTTGTTCTACAATGTAAATTACATACTTTTTATACCCAAAACACAAATTTTAAAGGAGTTATGTTCATTTTTGAAAACATATGTTTTTATTAAGTAACTAGATAAGAACGTTTGAGGTGTGATTGTGTGCAGTTTACTTTGTAGAACAAAATATCGTCACGTTATGTTTACCACAGACGTTACTTACTCATAAACTGAAAAACCTCACTATAAAACCTCATAGGAAAATCTCAAAGGAATTAGCTGCGAATTGCTCTTCCGGTTAGTTCCCCACTCTATTTACGTGGTTACATCTAAAGCTCACTTGAATTTGTTTTAGGTCCAAAACATAATAGTAATGACATGAGGGTGAGTCAATTATGACAGAATTTCCATTTTTGGGTGAACTGTCCCTTCAAGTAATATTATAAATATTTGTTCAGTAAGACTTTAAAGAGATGTGTCTCATAGAAACTTAGTAATTAATAGTAATTAAATTAAAATTCATAATTAGTAGCGAGTGGTTGAGCTCATATAATGTTTTGCTGAGTGGAAGTACTTTGACAAAACGTTCACTGACAAGCAAAAGCTCAATCTTATAGCAAGTGCTGTGTAAGGGCATTACAGATTCTATTGGCTTCAGAATACAAGATTAATCACATTAATGTATTTTTTAGTTATGTTATGCAAAATGTGTATGTAGATTATGTACACTTCCCTCTGGCAAGCACAGCACTGCAGCAACAGGAATTGACAAGAGGATAAAACTCAGTGGCTTATTTTGCAGATTGACCCACCAATGCCTTTTAAAGAAACACTTAAAATAAAAATCACACTTCAGGAATGCCAACCACTCAAAAAAACAGAAACTCATTTATAACCCAAGAAACCCATAGTGGGTATATTTGGCATGTTGATGTAAATGTTGAATTGAGTGGTATTGTCCAATTTACTGACATAAAACATGTGACAATTGCTCTCTGAATGGTGCACAATGCACCGATTACCATATTACAGTACCAGATCTAAGATGCCAATATATTTATTGTTAACAGACATTGAAAAATGGGTGTCAATTGTGAGTGAGCAGTAAAAGCGTCTACAGTAAATGGTTATCACTTGAGACCTAATGCCATGGTGATGGAATGGAAAGTGACTAATTAAATTTGCAGTCTCTTGCTATTATCATGTGAGTACCTATACAATTCGCTGTACTGTTCTTATAGGCTCACTGAATGCAGATATATTAGCTGACTCAATGTCACAGGTCAGTCTGTGAAAGAGAAAAGAGGAATGAAGAATGTTGAGGTCTGGAGGGGCATGTGGGCTTCTGACGCCTCAAATCACGTTTCACAACAGTGGGTCAGGCTTGTTTGAGTGAGGCTGTAACACAACATTGATTTCTCTCCAGGCCACAGAATGGGGGCTGGGGTTAAGCTCGAGCCTAATGGGAAAAAGCAACTGACCGGAGAGAACAGCTGAGAGCTGGATTCATAGCCACCAAACCTTCTCCATCCCTACAGACTTGAATTTCTCTACTTCTCTCAAACTTTCACCTCTCATCACCCCAGCTTTGTATTTGTACTAGTGGCTTTGTATTTATAGGCAAAGAAAGAGTCATAGAATCAGTAAGTGAGGAAAATATTAGACTCTTTATTTAGCCCAGCCCCAAGAGGGGAAAAGAATCGTGCTGGTAAAAGGACCTGTCAGGAACAGCTGATACACAGCAACAGACTCAAGGCCACTGTTTCTGGTCCATCTTCTACAGGGAAGAACCTCTAAGCACATCTAATCAAAACACAGCTTGGCTGGTTTCCTACAGCTGCAATGCCTTTCAGGAAGACGCCATCCTGGAGGAGCTCACACAGTTCACGCAGCTCCTCAGTGACCCCCTGTAACTACATGAGGCTATGCTAGGGGCATTAGTATACACATACATTGTATTTGTCTCTTGTCCCCAGTGTTGAGCACATGATTGTTAAAATTAGCATTGAGATTAGCAATTGCTTAAAGCGGTGTAAGATATGACTGAAAATTTCATTTGAATTTTAAAAGGGCCGCACAGGCCCTTTTTGCAATCATAATTTATGAAACCAACATCATGCCTTTTCAAGTGAAACCATTAAGCTTACGTAAAATCTGCTTTAGGGATTTTAGTGTATTTTAGTTAGTCTTTTACACTAACAAGAACTATTCAAATTATGCATTCAGTATAATTCAAAAATGTTTTTCATAATGAAATATCAAAAAAGATACTTAAAAAGTCAACAGAACACTATAAAATTATCATAAAAGTGGTCCATATGACTTGTTTTGAAGTCATATGATGGTGAGAATCAAGCAAAAATTTGACTTTATGTTCCATGAAAATCTACCCCGTTAAGATTTTGGAACTAGATGTTAATTGTTGGATCTAGATCGTCGAAACAGTTGATTCAAGAACTGCAGCGCAAATTTTAAGTCCAGTTCAGACTACATTATTATTTTTTTGTCAGTTACGACAATCACTGTGCCAGATTATATGATTTTGACTCCTAAAATCTTGTGTCTTGACAAAAAACATGTCAGACTACACATTGCTACCCGATCATTCTTCGCTTGCCGTCTTTAACAATGTGCTTGCTGTCATCAATAGCGCGGGACTAGATGGTGACATGAGCGTAAACAAACAATGGCTAGCAAACAGCATGTTCTGCACTGTCTTGTCATCAGAAAATCCCCAAAAAAGAAAGGGAACCTGACAGTGGACACACATCTGGATTGCATGAAGAGGACTTTCTAAGAGAACTGAGGTCAAAATTGTTTTTACTTTACTTTTCACTGTCGCAGTAATCCCTTGAAAAAGAGCCGATACCCATGGTCTCTTTGTTTCGGCTTGTTTGAAAGCATGTATGATGGCACTTCTGTGCTCCTATGGGCCTGTATCACATGTGACGGAACTCATCGTGGACAACAGATTTTTTTTTAACATGCTAGTCTTTCTGTGTTGAAGTCGTGAAGCATCGCAGACGTGGCACATCAGTTGTCGTGCACTATGACACACTACATGAGATTAAATTATTGAATCTTGTATCCCAATGCCCATTGTCTTTTACGAATCCACACGACACCCTACGTCAAGCAGATCGTGCCAAAATCGGGCTTAAATCATGTAGTCTGAACTGGGCTTCAGAGTTTTGCCAGCAGTTTTTTTGCAGATTTTGTCTCTAATGCCCAGAAGATTTGCAAATATTGCTGCAAAGTAAATGTATTTTCCTTGAAGAGGATCGGGTGTAATACAAATGATTTTGTAAATTGAATCCGCAGATTCATTTAAAAGATCTGACTCTAACAGTTTGTTCATGAATTAGACCTTGATATTCTCACAAAGCTATAATATGACTTCAGTGGACCAGGAAGCGCTCTTTTATGGTGCTTTTTTGTGAAGCTTGAAAGCATCAGGATAAAAGGTGAACCCTATTGGAGAGCCTAGATATTAAAGATACGATTATTTTTATAGTGGTGTTCATCTGTACTCAACATTTACATTGCCATATTTGTATTGCCATAATATTGGAGTGTTTAATCTGAATTATCAGGTGAATTTCTTTCTAACATTTTGCAGGGCTTATTTTCAAAGGACGTTTAAGAGGCTGTCTTCTCCTTTTCCAGAAGCTTCTCAACTCATTAAGGGCGCCAGATCTATAGTTTGCAGGAAGTGCTTTGGTTCTGACAGGAAGGTTATTGGTCATTTTGGAAGCATCAATGGGTATCTGGCTCAGTACAGTTGATGGGTTATGAAATAATTGGTGTAATCTTTTTATGGTCCCAGTCATCAGTATTCCAAGCCATCATGTAGTTAAGATTGAATTCAGTTCAGGGTGTCTCAGAAGGTGCTTGAGGTCTGAAGAATCTGGTGAAGGCCACCTTTCACGTCACAGCGTCTTTCTTCTCTCACACACGCATTCCTTTAATCAATCTTATCAAATCACTATCAGAGCACTGAATTTGAAGAGTGTGGACACACAGCAGACTATTATCTGCGGTTTGTTTGAAACCTCAGTGAAATGTTGAGTCCAGCTGTTCTCCGCAGTGGTCTTTTATCGCCTGTTGTTTAAAAACAAAAGATTGACTTGGGGTTTTTTTTTTAGCTGTCAACACAGCCGTTCTCTCCGCCTCATCACCCGCAACACAGAATGAAATATGTATGCGAGCACACACACCGCTCTTCCCTCCCTGTTTTCCAAAACTGGTCACCCCTTGCTGTTGACAGCTGTCCTGTTCCAAATCAACCTCCATTCCCACCCACAACCAAACATCAGGTCCAGAATTCTGGAAGCACATCAGAGGGCTGTGATACAGCAGGAGCAGAAACACTGCTGGACAAACACACATTTTATAGGCATATTCTCCACAGTATTTTTCTTTTTCATATGCATAATGAATGTAACAAACCTTTTTTGCTGTTGTTTTCGTTTTTACAGTGAATGTAACCGTATCTGGGAGGCAGCACTTACTGGGATTGTACGATACTGCTGGACAAGTGAGTTAATGCTTCTGGGGTCTATATAGTCACAATAACAGAAGCAGATATTTCCTTCTATACTGTGATGTACATTCAAGTGAAACGGATTATTGAAAATGTGTTGTCATTGGTTGATTTGATGGAGGTAGATTTAAATGAGAGCTTGCAGTATTTTGTAAGAAAAGGGGCGGGGCTTAAGCAGACAAAATGATTGGAGAAGTCCGGCATACGTCACCAGATAGCAACGAATATTTTTAGATGTACCTGTATACTGCCGAATAAAATCATACATAACACAAAAATCATGCCATTCACTTGGTTAATGTCTAGCCCTTAATAAACAGTCTAATTTCATCAATTGAAACTCTTAAGAACATTAAAAATGGCGTTGTGGCCATGCATCAGATCACTCTGAATGTAAACTCCTTTTGCATCACAGTCACGTTTAATGGCAGAATTTACAACCTGTTTTGAATAATATTGTAAATAAAGCTGCAAGCACTGACTTGAAATTACAACAAAGCACAGGCTGGGTTGTTTTTGTCACTGTCAGCCCACCATAAGGACTTTGATTTTGGCTTATTGCAGTAATTCTTCAAAAGAAAACTCGCATGACTATCCATACACAGCCTGAAGAGATAGATGTGTCTGAACCAAAGCCCAGCTGTTTGCTTTCCTTGTGTGTCTAAAGGCATCACAGAATCAGCCGGCCCTGTAATACACATCTTATGGGACGCCAGTTGTTAGAGTTTTAATCCTAGAATATATTGCAACATATGTGTTGTAACTTAAATCGGTTGGAAAAAATAATAGTCACAATTATTTTCTTTTTTTATGATTGATCATTACGGTCACTTCCTCTCATCTGTTTAACAATTTCAGCATCAGTTTTATAGGCTTTTATAAGGAATGATCTTATTCCCATGAGGAATATTCTCTTATAAGGACTTTGGCAGTTGCTGACATTGCACAGGGGGATGGCATTCATTAAACAGGATGTAGTTTCTAACAGTGCATAAATCTGAATAATTTGAGGAAATAAACTATTCTTTTATATGCAAAAACATGCAATACACGGGAAAATAGCATTATATGCATATTTTACATTGCATGTCTCATACTATACCAGACTGGTGAAAAGCGCTATAGGGTACTGATTTGCATAACAGTATAAATATTTACCAACTTTTACTAACAATGCACTGAGGGTCACTTTTCTGACTTTGTTTCAAGGAGCGTTTTTGCTTGAAGTAATAAAGAAAGCTAAAGTGTAAGTATTATCGTTCAGCTTGATATAATTATGTAAACGTTTCTTAGGATATATAGCTGTAGCAAGCACAGTATGAGCTGTAATGAAGAATATTTGCTGCGTTTCAGAATTGAAAAGACTGAATAATGTAGTGACATTGCTGTATAAATGAAAGCTGCTCCCATAAGCAGTTCTCTGATACAGAGGAGCATCTGTGTGATGTCTGGCCCTTCTCTTCTATTGATCACTCACTATGAGATCAATGGCACTCAAGAAGAACTGACTTTTACAAGATGCTGGCGCTGGTGCAGAGCTGTCATTTGGCACATAAATAGTTAACATCAGGCCTTTAAAATGTCAGTTCATTTGCATTTCATAAGTGATAGAATAAAGTCATGGATAATAATGAGGCTCTACATGTACAATTTTACCAAAACATTACATTTATTGACTCAGAATACTCATTTTTAACTGTTTCACTATGGTTTAGTCCAGTCAGGGGTACTTGCAAATTCAATTTAGGTTGTACTTAAACATTTTTAAAAGTCTCTTATGCTCAACAAGGCTGCATTTATTTAAGAAATAATGCAGTAAAACTACAGTATTGTAAAAACCCTTCAGAAATCATTCTAATATGCTGATTTTGTGTTCAAGAAATTATTATTATTATTATTATAACTGCTGAAAACAGATGTGCTGCTTAATATTTTTGTGTAAATCGTGATATTTTTTCAGGATGTCTTTGATGAACAAAAAGTTTAATTTGAAATAGAAATTTTGTAACATTGTAAATGTTTACTACCAATTTTGACATCCTTTTTGAATAAAAGTAATATCTTCTTTCCAAAAAAACAAAAAAACGTACCCATCATTTTTGAATGGTTTAGCATGAATCTACATTTAATGATCTTTTTCAAGAACACTTCTCCATGATATCCTCCTGAACTGTCAAGCTAAAGTGTCTCATTAAAGGAACAATCAAATTGGCCTCTCGCACCCAGGCACTTTTATAAAATGAATGATAATTGCTGAATGGTATTCAGCATAATAATAGTTAAAAAAACATATCTGGTGTGGTTTTGAAGTATCTTAATACCTTAAAATACCACTAATCAACAATTAAAATATTTGTTATTACAGCTCAGACTGTGCTTTCCACCGCTATAGATCCCGAGACATATTTGCATTATTATATCACAATGAATATGCAAACTTTAGAAAAAGTCTTTAATTCAAAGTCTGTTGGTTGAATTAAAAAAAATTATTTGTTTGCAAATGTGTATATTTATACATTATGTAAATTGAGCACAACTGATGGGGGTTTGTTAGACAAAAAAGCTTTAAATGAAGCTTTAACCTTTAAATTAATCATCTGCACTCTTTCACTTATATTTAGTTTTTCATCATATTTCAGTTGTGAGAGAGATGAACGGAGTCTAACGCAGGCCTTATTTTACTCGTCATATAGGAGGATTACAACCAGCTGCGGCCCCTCTCCTACCCCAACACAGACGTCTTTCTCATCTGCTTCTCTGTCGTGAATCCTGCTTCCTATCACAATGTGCAGGAGGAATGGGTACCTGAGCTCAAGTCCTGCATGCCTCACGTGCCCTACGTCCTCATCGGGACACAGGTGCTGGAGTTTCTAGTTCAGACAGTGATGTGATTTCATAATCATAATAACTATTATTTTGGTTATTATTAGCTTATTATCAGGTAATGTATTCATTATTGTTAATTGATAATTTATTATTATTGTTGCTGTATTTTATTATCTGATAAAACATTAATTATAGTAATAATAATAGTTATTATTATTTTCTATTATCAGGTGAACCTCAAACAGATCAAAGTCAAAATATGAATATTTATGGAAAATAAAATAAAAAACTTAAAGGTTCAACCATTTATTTATTGGATTGTTTTTCTATTTAATTCAGATTGACTTGCGAGATGACCCAAAGACACTGGCACGTCTGCTCCAGATGAAGGAGAAGCCTCTGACCTGTGAGCAAGGCCTCAAACTAGCCAGAGAGGTGATATATGTTCATATGTTTGGTGGTTTGGCTTAATTTTGATCTGTCCAGGCTTCAAAAAATAGAAAGCATGATTCATAAACTTTCACCACTGTGTTGTAAACACCGAAAGGATTAATACAAATTCTGTCTCATGTTGTTCCAAGTACGTCGTCCCATATGACTTTTTTCTTCTTCTGTGGAACACAAAACAAATATGTTTAACAGTGTTTGAGCTACTCTTTTTCCATTCAATGAGAATGAATGCTGACCACAACTATCAAGCATGATTTAAGAAAAATGTTCAGTGTCAAGACCTTTTGTAGGATCTTGACAATCTATGGTCACTATCCATTTTCTTTGTATGGAAACTAGCAGCTCAGACATTCTGCTTCCATGAGGAACAACATTTCCTGTCCCTTTAACCTAAAGCGGAGTGTTTTGTTTCAAGATTGTATATTGATGTCCACAGATTGGAGCCCAGTGCTATCTGGAGTGTTCGGCACTGACTCAGAAGGGACTAAAGACAGTATTTGATGAGGCCATCCTGACAATCTTCAGCCCAAAGAAACAAAAACGTGGCTGCGTGGCCTGCCGGAGCTGTTGTGCTATCGTGTGAGGATGAACCCCCACTCTCCTCCAAAGCTTTGGGCAGAGTAACAAACCCTAAACCGCCTCCAGTCTGCTGTACATCCTTCCTTTCTCCATCCGCCTGTTGTCCCTCAGGACAATGAGCAGTCTTGCCTTCGGTTTGTATGTCTCGTGGAGAGCTACACTGTCCAAAACAAGTGCCTTAATTTTTCCCCCGTGTTGCCTTACAAGATTCGCTTCTCAAGCCAAAGAAGTCTCAGAACCGACGTGGCGCGACGTCGCCAATCTCCAATCCAACATTTCAGATTCCGCTCTGAGCCATTGGATTTTTTTTTTAAACCTACTATATTATATGGTTCATCGAAGCTTATGAAAAAATGAAAATCCATTCCTCCATACAAGCTGGTTTTCTCTGTCACCTCAAATCAATATTGGGCTCTTTCTGGAGTCAATGCTTCAGCAGTTCGAGCTAGTTAATAAGGGAAATTCTCTGGAGGATGGCCAACTCATCAATAGAGGTAGAGCAGACGGAAAGAGAGTGAGTAAGGAATGCATCTTCCTTGGGTCATTCAAAATTAGCTATACTGGTAAACCGCTACAGTACTACACATCCAAAGATACACAAAATAATGTTATCCATCAAAGAGTGACAATCAAGCACACTGTGTGTAGACTGAAGTCTGCCAGTGACAGGATAAAGGGAAAATGTATCTCGTGACAACATTATCCTATGAATCATTTACATTTCCTTGTTTTTTTAAAAGTGAGATGCCCTGAAGTGTACTTAGCCACGTTCATGTGAGCCATTAGAGCTTTATCTTTATACAGTGTAGGTGCAGAACAATAACAATAAAACAATAAAGTGCTGTAATTGTTATATTTTTCATACGCATTTACATTCTAATTTTTGAAGGGGCATGTATTTTTTCTTCTCCAATGACTCTGCCTACACATTTTTTAAAAATGCTCTCATTTTCCTCTATTAAAAATGAGCCGATGGAGGACTACAAGTATGGAGGACTGTAAATGCCACTTAAAATAAAATGAATAAATCAATCACCAATGTATTAATTCAAAAATTTTAATCGATAGATAAATCTTAGATAAATCATGTTTCAAATTGACATTTTAAACAGTTTATTTCATTAATGTAAAAAAAAATTGTTAAATGTAACATAATATAAATAATTTTAAATGCAATCTAACTTGGAAGTTACCATTACTCTAGTCTCACATCACATTCATGGAACGTTGGCTGAATGAATAAGGCGCACAATATGGGAAACACAGAGTTCTTCAAGTCGTCATCCGATAGGTTAAATTCTACAGGCTTTTCACATTCTTTAACAGTCCATCTGGAAACAAAACCCTGACATTTTCCCTGAAATCTTGAGTTAGAATAGTTTCCAAGAGTGTGGTTTTAAACCCATCGTGGCTGTAAAAGCAGACTATTGAGTAGACATGTTTTCCTGCTTAGTGTGATGTGCCTAATGTCCCCGAAAGCCTCTGTAGTCTCATTTAGCCACTTCTTAGCAACTGCCATTTTCAAGACAAGTAAACGCTTTAAAGATGTCATGAGGGGGTAATACTGGTGTATTGTATGTCATAGAATAACACAGGAAATTATTTTGAGCTTGTGTTCACCGCAGACCTTATTTGAGGCATTAAAACAAAATCCTGTTCAACATTTGCCTACAAACATACATAATCCCTGCAGCACTGTATTATGGTGATGATTTTAGTTTAATTTAAAAAAAAATTTAATATTAATTGAATGTAAAAGGTCTACTTTTTTTTGTAAAGTCATTTTCCTTTATATTGTCATTTTATTATTATCATGGTTTTATTTTTAAGTGGCACTCCTAGTCCTCCACTTGATCTGACACTGTGAAAAAAAATCACTATCACCCCATCACTCTCTATTTCAGCTGAAGTACTCGTGTATTAACTGTGGACCAGGCGTATACATTGTCTAACTGCTCAGTTTTGCCTCTGGCTGAAGCCACCCCCATTTTCCCTTTTAAAGATCAGCTCAAACACAAATGGCTTTGTTCTTCAGACTTGTTTTTTTCCTCAGGCATGTAGTGTGGTCATGCTGTAAACTGCACCCCTGATCATGGACTCAGCAGTCCCGCCCTAAATATGTGGCCTTTTCAAAATCCCAACTGTGTTTTGGTACAAGTGTCTACTAATATGGATAATATTATGTGTATCCCTTACATTTTGGTTTTAGACATGGGTTGAACAATGTATAGGTTAACCAACAGTTCAAGCATCCATATTCACTTACCAAAAGCTGTCCTGTGAGTACATGTAGTTCTCAGACCACCATGTTATGGACATCAGAACTGATACTGATTACTTCCGATTGCGCTTCACATCAGTCGTTACTTAGTTTGACCTCAGGGACTTCTTTCCAGAGCCCATAAGGTGCTAACAACCATCCTCTGAGGAATCAAGCCTGCTCCACAGAGAGGAAGAATGAGCCGTCATTCTCTTGCCTTTAATGTAGCATAGAGTTTGTTTCTTCACTCAGTTTAAGTGCACTTATGACACTGTGCCTTGCATTGTCCTATGCAATAGTTTATATACTGTAATGCTAATGAGAAGATCAGGTTGAAAGAGCTATAACTTGAACTCAGTCTTGAACTAAACTGTAAACTTCTATTTAATGTTTTTTTTTTCTTTAAATATCATGTATTGATTTATATGCTTAAGAAACATGACAGCTTTCTTTGCCAAAACTAAAAATGTGTTGTAAATATACACCGAGTGATTAAAGCTTGTGATAAAACTTTGGAATTGTCTTTGAAATATTCATTCATGAAAGTATACTCACAAGTTTTTCCAATTCCTGGAGGTCCACTCACTGTCATGCCAAAAACTGCTTTTATATATTGCATGCTGTTGAATATTCATTTTGGATTTATGTAGCCTACTTTTTCAGTGATGTCAAGGCAACTGAAGAGTGAAATGCTTCCGGTGACGTTATGTTACCTGTACAAAACAGTCTGTTGTGCTAGTTTATATTATTTTTATATTATTTTAAACTATTATCGTAATTATAAACACATTGCTTGGTAGCGCAGATAGTTTTACCGTTTACTCTAGTTATTTAACAGTTAACGTTACCTATAGCAGCTAATGAACCGGAAATCTCCCACATTCAAATAAAATAGCTTACGTTATTTCCGCGTTACAAATTAAAGTGCGGAAGTGGACATCTTCACATAAAAGAACATCTTTGGTCTTCATGGCTATTTAACAGGTGTGTTTGTGAACCTTTGGCTTGCCTTTGGGTAACGTTAACTTTTAAAATTGTGCGCAAAACAATGCCCCACCCTGTTAACGTTACATACATTGCATACAAACAGCCTACTTAAATTCACCATGAATATTTAGTTAGTATGTGACTACTTTGAAAGCGATAATCGTGTCTCTTTTGATAATTGATGATACTAGTGCTCTACTCTCCTCCAGGTTATGTTTGTCACAGCTGTAGAAGCGCAGAGACCAAGCGAGTAATCATCAGTGTAGCAGTGTAGTCTGGTCATCGTAATGTAAATCACTGGCCCCTGAATGTGTCCCTCACATCTGACAAATCTAGGCCTATTAAGATTTTTTATGTATGCATTGTGTAACGTTTTTGTTGTCAAGCTTTTACACCTACAAATTAAAATTGTCATCGTTTACTCGCCCTAAAATGTAATTCCAAGCCTGTATGAATTTCTTCTGTTTAACACAAAATAAGATGTTTCTGGTAATCAAAGAGTTGTCGGTAGCCATTGACGTTCATAGTATTTTCCCCCTCCATACTATTGAAATCCGTGCCTACCGTCAACTGTTTGATTACCTCAAATATATTTTTGTGTTCAAGAGAAAAAAAGAAATTCATACAGGTTTGGAATGACAAGAGGGTGAGTAAATGACAACAGAAAATACATATCAAATCTTTAAGACCAATTATTACCCAGACTACCAACTACCATACTCTTATTTATTCACCATATTAAATAATAAATATGACTATATCAAGCCACTTTTTTTGCAACGGAGTTAAACCTTATTTTGTATCATTTTCTTAAAACACTGCCTCTCGTTGCTTTAGTACAGGGGTTTCCAAACTTTTTTGTCAGCCAAACCCCTTTGACAAATTATTTACTGAAAGTACCCCCGATATTTTAAGTAAATATTTAATTTAATGGCACATTTGCATATTTAACTTTAAAAACTATTTGTATCAGTTTTAAAGTTTCAGGAATATTTATATAGCTATTGCTATTATTACACTCTGAAAATTATAAAAAAATCATATAACTTTAATGTATGTATTACATTTTTTCCACAATACTTTTTTTAATACAGGGTTTTCCAAAAAGAGAATAATTTTTATACATTTAAGATTTTAAATTTACATGACAATTGTATAAACCCGTAACATTTATTTGCAAAAACAAATTTTTTTTTATTAATTTGCTAATGGTATACTCTTGTAGGCATACCCTGTACCAACTCACGAAACCCCTGCAATTCCCTCACGAACCCCACTGTGGGAAACCCTTTAATAAATGAATTCCCATATCACACTCATCTGAGCAGTTGGAATGACCCTTGTGCCACCTACTGGACTTAAACTGCACATTAAAGACCCTTTTATTATTTTCTCAGATCAAAATGTATTTTGTATACTGTAATAATAATAATAGACAAAGATGACAAGCCTCATAGGTTAATCAGATAAAACTTATACAAAAAGAAAGCAGGCAAGCAAGTTTATCACAAAAAACAGGTTTATTTAATATCTCTTTCTTTTTAAAATAATTAGATTTATTCTATTCATCAAACCCTTTCTTTTGAATTTTTTTACATATCAAACTTGGGCCATCTTAAAACACACAATGAGCTTAAGAGAGTTAAAACAAGGAAGAGAGAAAGAGAGACGTGATTAAGCCAAAAAATATATATAATAAAATTCATCCTCCTCACATGTAAAATAAACAACCACAATTGTTGGGACTTCAAATAAAAGAAGAGAAGGGGCTGAAGTCCCACGAAAACAACTAATGAGCTATAACTCGAAGTGCTTTTTAGTTTTAACCTGCCCTGGCGGCTGGTATTTCAGAAGAGATTATGAGCTACCGGATCAGCGTTTACCTACATAGGCCCTAAAAACCCCACCATAAGCAGGATTTCATTTCAAACACTCCATGAACAGAAAGAAAAACCTTGTCTTGCTCAGCTCGGTCATGTAGACGACATCACCCACCCTGAAATCAAAACAAACCGAGCAGTGGAAATCTGGGAGGCCAATGAGAAGCAGTACAGAATATTCACAAAAATTATATGTCACTTAACGGTTTTAAAAACACTGGATGAGCTCTAAACACTGTGTGCCACTGAAATTCCACGAGTCCTTGCTAGTGTCGGAGAAACCGAGCTTGATGTACTCTTGGTAACTACTGAATTTCCACATTGGAATTCCCAAGAGTCTCCACAGCAGACAGCATGAAACTATGACCAGATCATTACCTGGTTCACAAGTTAAAAAAATAAAGGTCCTCAGAGAGGTTTGTCGTCTTTATTGAGCGAAGGTAACCACTGTAGCAGACTGTGGCCCATCTCACACATCAAGTTATGTACAGTAAAGGACTGGGCTGATCATCCTGTAAAAAAGAAAGAAAAAAGCACACCACAGAGAGGATGTTCAATGTTTTTTTTTCTCTCTCCACTCCTGTTTTCCTTATATTCACGTCAAGGGTTTCTGGTTTGTGTCCCCTGAATCAGGGCAGTCAAATTATGTCTAGATGGAAAAGTCTCTCTTCATACGGGCCAAAAAAAAAAAAAAGATACGTGGTGCCGACGGGATCCTCACATAAGACATCTTTAATCGCAGGGTGACCACAGATCCCAAAGTCCCAGGGCACTTCCTTGAGAACAATATACTGACACGGAGACGCTGAACAATTTCTGAACTGAAAAGGTTTTGTAAAATATATCCTTTGACCATAGTTGATTATCATTTTACCATATATGTTTTTACAACAAGGAGTGCACATTAAGTCTCTGTTTTTTCTTCTTCCTTTCAGTGTAGTAGTATGATACAGGAAAGAGGGAGAGGATTATTTACAGTGCTGTTGAAAGGGAGGAAATGAACGAGGGAGTGTGCGGTAAAGTACGCAGCATGAGAAGCAAATAGGGGGATGGGTCCCTGTGGCAGAGTAAAAAGGGGTTGGTTGGGGCCACACAGAAGGGCAGAGACGAGGTCCGCGTTAGGTGTGAATGACGCCATCGCTGTTCTGGATGCCCCGTCTGAGCTCCAGCTCCTCCAGCTTCCTCCATAGGTCCTCTCGATCCTTGTCCTTCTTCCTTTCCCTGAAGGAAAGAGATGTAGAGTTGATCTGAGCCGCTCTGTACACTGCAGGAGTTTACAACAACACATTGTTTGTTTCTTACCTTTGCCTGTCTGATTTGTAATTGGCGGCTAGTTCGTCAAACAAGGCGTTGTTCATCTCCATGAATGCTTTGAGCACATTGTAGATCAAAGCTGATATTGCCCTGATGGTGGAGAAAAGCAGACATGAACATCAAAACACGGTCAAAAATGCAGGAATGAGTGCAAAGAGTCAATACCAGTTAGATCATGCTTATTATTGATCAGACCTTCTGAACAAAAGGATAATAACAATATACACTTTACTTTAAAAGTGATTTTTTTTTACAGTAGGGCGAAATTCTATATATAAAAGAATAAAAATGACAGTAAATACATTTATATCACAGAAGGTTTCCATTTCAAATAATTGCTTTTCATTTGAACTTTCAATTCAAAGTATCCTGAAAGACAAATCTATGGTTTCCATAAACTATAACACAACTGTTTACATCATTGATAATTTTTTAACTTCTGTGTAATGATATTATGTATGATATGATATTCTCCTGCCAGGCTGCTGTTGTAAATAAGAGTTTGTTCTTAAGTGACTTGCCTGGTGAAATAACTGTTAAGAATAAACGCTGATCAAATCAGCATATTAGTATGATTTTTGAAGTAATGATGCTAAAAATTCAGCATTGCATCACAAAAATAAATTACATTTTGTTAAATGTATTCAAACAGAACATTTATTTTAAATAGTAGTATTTCACAATATTACTGTTTTCACTGCATTTGATCAAATAAATGCAGACTTGGTGAGTATAAGAATAAAAAAAATCCTATTGAGCCCAAATTTTAAATGGTAATATGTATTGTTTTTATTTCAAATACAAAAAACAAATAAATGACAATATAAAACTCACGGGTTCCAGTGCTCTTTGGAGATCCTGTAGAGACTGGCAAACATGATAGGCAGGATGACACTGGAGTTCTCCTCAATCAGACTCATGATATACTCATTGTTCCAGTAGTACAAGGCTCGTTCTGCCACCTGAAACAATATCCAACCTCTATTTTAAACCATTTAAAATATTGTAATATCAGTAGAGTTCTACATAGGGATTATCAGGCTGCAGAACCTGAAGCTTTCACTTGCACTGAAAATATACCCTAAAACTTGCTAATGAAAGAAGAGTTGATTTTGTTTGAGCAAAGTATGTCTTGTTTTATATTTAATAGATCTTAAGCCCAACATCTTGTGATATTAACGATCAAACATGCTTACTAATCTTTATAATTGGACTAGCATATGTGAGCAAATATGGAGCACGGTTTCTCTCACTAGTAAACAGAAAATGAAGAACCTATGACGCTGCAGAGAAGGGAAATTGCTTTCGAAAATCTTTACATTTCTGGCCATTACAAGACATTGCAAGGTTTGTGAGGAAGATTTAGGGTGGGGTGTGTTTACCTGAAAATGGGGGCTGGACACACATCTAGCAATCTGTTTGAAGAGCGGCTGTTGGATCTTAACAAACTGAGTGGGCTCAATCACATCTAGAATCTCCTCCAACTCTCCAAGATACATAACCTACAAAAGGAAAACAATGCAGTGAAAGGGTACAAAAACATTTCTCTTGAAAAATAAAAAATACACAAATTAGTGGGAGAAATCATAATACTTCTCACTTGCTACGATACATTATGTTTTAGTAGAAGTTGCAACAATTGAAGAGTTTAATTCTGAGATCAAGTCACAAAAAATGGACAATGGATAAACTTAACTTTCCAAAAAATTAAGGCATTACCTCTTTTTGACTGCATGTTTTTGGCCAAAACTTTAACAAGCCTCCGAGAACCTACAAAAAATAAAAACAATGAAGCCAACTAGTGAAAATCCTTTAGAAACAAGAGATAGAACTTGATTAAGAATGAGGAAGATAATGGTGACAAGGAACACTTACAGGTTCTGTTAACGCGGGATCTTTTTCTAGAAACTGTACAATACAATATGCCAGCTAGAAGAAGAGATGACTTCAGATTAACATAAATACATTTCAAATGTTTAGATTCATAAGAATCATTCTTCTGCCCCTGAAATGGAAGTGAGCAAGAACAGACATGTGTACAAGTTATCAAACAGCTGATTGTCTGTACCTGGGCATGGAAGAGAGACAAGCTCCTCACTGTGTGCAGAGGCAGCAGCACTTTCACCAGGAACTGTTTGTGCTCAGCTTTGAGAGGAAGCGCGAAACCATTGATGATGCTGTAAAACCAGAGACGTGTGAGACTTCTGATCTGACATTGATAACCATGATAGAAACAGATAATATGCAGGAGACAAACATCTTAATGCCTCAGGACTGAGGACAGGGTGAATAAAATAAAACAGGAATGTGACCCCTGTGGGTCACCCTTCATGTCTTACCAAACTCTTTTTTCCTAATTTAAATTTCTCCACATCACTGCCAATCAAAGAATGGGTCCTAAAATATGACATACCTTCCCAGAATCTCCAGGAGTTCAGTTACGCCATTGAAGTGCTCGGTCTCATATACAAAACTGTCAGGGCAGGAAAAAAAAAAAAAAGATATCAGCATAACTTTATATTTCATCTAGTATATTCGCAACAAAAACACTTGACAGTTACTTACCAAAGAAAAATGTTGTTGATTTGTTTGCGGATGAAGGCCCTGAGGCCGAGGAACTTTCCGTAGATTCTGTGCAGAACTGTCTTCAGGCAGTCCCTCTCTCGCGGGTCCTCGCTATCAAACAGCTCCAAGAGCTAGAAATTCACAAGACGAGTTTTATTAACTATATGAGCAATGTGTACGACTCATAAAAAAAGACATATTACCTTTCTTAATACACAGCTACTAAAAAAAAAAAAAAAAAATACATTTGGAACTGATTCTCATTGACAAAAGTCAACTGTACAGTTTTTAGTGGCCAAATATTTAAAAAATATTTGACGGAAAAATGCCACTACTGACCAATCAGAATAAATTATTCAGGCAGCTATATTTGTGCTGTTATACTGGCAATACTGGCTTCACTAGATTTACACTAGGTGAAAAGTGAAAGAACATGTCACAGACAATCACTCACCTGTAATACAAATTTCTGGTCGATGTATTTTTTGGCAACGCTGGGCTGAAATTCCTGACTTTCCAAGAAGCGAACGAAGAACTCGTAAATGAGCTTAAGCGGAAAAGGAAGAGATGAAACCGTGCAATTATTTCAACCATAAGACTTTTTAAAGCCCATATTGTTTGATTTTTTTTTTTACATGCATTATTTTTTTTAAAGATAATTAACCACTGTTTATTTGATGCTGGCTGTGGCTCTTTACCTGTAAGTGCGGCCATGAGGCCTCCAGCGTGGGCTCGTCTTCTTCTGGGTCAAACTCATTACTGTCACTAGGCGGAAGAGTGCGAAAAATATTGTAGGACACCTGTGACAAATGAAAAAATGGAACACTTGAAGTATCTCTGAATTATATATGCATATAACATTAGACAACCACAGAAACTTTCAAGTCACAGTGTGCTACTAATCTCACCATTTTGACCACCTCAGGGTAGGTCTGCTCAGTCAGGTAGCCCCGGCTGAGGGTGACGTAGTCCACCAGCTCATTGAGGGTGGACCGCTTATACTCTTTCATTTTGAGGTCAGACAGTGTGTCCATGAAGTCAAACAGAGTACAGCACTGCTGCAGTTTCTTGAGAAATAGCTCTGGTTGCTCCTGTGCAGAAACATCTAGACAGACAGAAAGAAAGAGTTCATGCAAAATAATCCACGGAGTACTAAAATTCCACAAATGGTTTACACCAACCTCCTTGACTTTCCTACTGTAATCTGCCTCGTGTTTCAGGACTGCTGGTAGGAAGCCTAAAATACTTCAGATATTAGCTTGGAGGTCCATCTGGTATTTGACCTCTAAATATTCCAGCTGATAGGGGCTTGAGTTTGAAAAGCCATTCATGACACAGTAATATATGTGCCATAACCAACCACTTACAGTGGCAGTGTTCAAGTAGTATGTGGCTTTACTGACAATATTTAAACGCTTCACACAGACAGCATATTTTAAAGCAAAACCTTAAAGAAGTGTTAAGTTTTAAATGTTTACATGTAAAACTAACTGTTTTACGGTTCATAAACGTATACTGTTCGTAAAGTGCACACTGTGTGGATTTCAAAAGTTAGTGTAATATGTTCATCATAAATGTGATGAAACCTACTTTAGGCTGACTTTTTACAAATTAAAACTTAGTTAAAAAAAGTAAAAAAAAAAAATGCTGTACAAAAGTAGAGATAAAGATGCATTAAATTGACCAAAAGTGATAGTAATGATTATTACAATGTTTTCCATTACTCAAAGAATCCTGATGAAATGCATCACTGTTTACACAAAATGATTAAGCAGCACAACTTTTCATCATTATAATAAGTGTTTCTTAAGCACCAATTCAGCATATTAGAATTATTTCTGATGGATCATGTGACACTGAAGAAAAAATTCTGTCACAATTCAATTTTTAAATATATTTAAAAAAAAAAATGTAAGACCATTATTTATAAATAGAAACAATTATATAAAAATTTAATATAATTATTTTAAATGTTAATAATATTTCACAATATTACTGTTTTTACTGTGGTTATCTTCAAGTAAATAACAGCCTTGGTAAGTATGAGAGACATAAAAATGGGACATGACAGACTTAACAGAACAATCCCATCTTGAAAACTGAAACATTTCTTTCACTTGGTCACACTGCGACCGTTTGTCTGCATTCAGTGTATCGCTTTGCTTTTTTTAGTTATTAGAGTACAACCAACCTTGTCAGCAGTATCAGACCAATAAAACTAGCTCAAAGCACTCTTGACATCACCAACCCTTATCTTCATCTGACCACGTAAACACAGCTTACCTTTCAGCAGAGGCAGTTGCACCAGCTCTATGGGCTTGTCCTGAGATCTGAACTGGGACGAGCTCTGCGATCGCTTCTGCCTGGTTTTCCTGACAGACTTCCTGGTGAAGCCGTCCAATTTGTCCACCGACGGGGCTGTGGTGGCTGCTGAAGACATGCCCTGTGCCAGAGAGAGTTCATGGGCAACAAAGAAAGAGGAAAACAGAACAGTCAGGAATAATGTGCAGAAAAGCACTGAGATTTTGAAGTGTGCATCCAATGGGCACTTTACTATCCCATGAGGCCACATTAGAGGAGTTTTGAATGGCAGTGAAGACATATTCAGATGCTTGGCTTTACGGAGCAGTAGAATATTCAATCTAAATGACAAAAGCGAATGAGCTTTGGAGGAGGCATCTTAAGGCATCATTGACATGCTCTAGTCTAGATGAAAAGTCTGTTACGAATAAAAATCCTCACCAGTCATGATCAGCACAGACGTGCACTCGAGCCCTCAAACTCTACCTGCTTTGGCCTTTCAAATTCAATGTTAGTCAACAGCGGTGGGCTATTACAGGTTAAATTGAACTTAGGCCGGTGTCCCTGAGGCTTCTCAGACTTACGTAAGGGCTCAAAACACGCCCACAGGAATGCCATGCACTGGGATTACCATGGGACGGATGGGACAGGAAGTGATCAGGCTTTAGTACTCCTCCCAGGCAGAGCAGGAAGTGGAGGAGTGGCAGAAAGAGGTGGGGACTTCACATTGTACACGTTTAGCAAGGCCATATCTCCACTCGCATGAGGAGGAGTAGCGTGTAACGTTGGACAAAATGATGAGCGACAAAAAATAAAACAAACCCCCAACAAAACCAAACAACAAATAAGAAAACAAAATAAGAAACCAAACAATAAAAAAAATACTACATAAATGTTTTTATATAATATTTGCAAAAAAACAACAACACTCAAAACATAATTAAAAATCATAAACAATAACAACAAAGACCAATACCCAAATGATAACACAAGCAACAATTAAAAAACAATACCAAACCAAAAATACTACATTAAATAAATATTAAAATAAATAAAAAACAAAAAGCAAACAAATAAAACACTCAAACAATAAAAATAAACAAATATCAAATAACAAAAAAGAACGAAACCCAAATCATAACAACAAAAAAACAAAATACCAAAAAAACAACCACTAAATAACATTAAATGAATACAAACAAATATATTAAAAAAACACGCAAACAATAAAACTAAGCAAGATTAATAAACAATAACAAAAATAAAACAAGACAATAACCAAGAACAAAACCCAAACCATAAAACGGGGGGGGGTCCAAAACAAAATGAACTGTAAATCACACTGGTTCTATCATGCCATGTTTTTAAATACTTAAAAAGACTGCAATGAAGAATGTAATGAAAGTCATTAATCCTGAATAAGAACCAGCTCTTGGTTCCCAACCCACCATCTTTTCAGCTAAAATGTTAACATCCTGACACTTTGCTATGATAGGAGCCGGATGAGAGTAACAGACAGCGGATTAATTTCACAGCAGGCACGGATACTTTGTTTTCCAGAGAGTATCTACAGGGGGTCTATGGATGTGACCTTCTGTTCTGCCCTATGTCCTACATTTGGACACACATCAATTTCAGATCCAGCTTACCAAAAAGAAAACTAACTGAAGACCAGAAAAAAGGGGGGCCGTTAGTGTATAATCAGTTTATAAATACTCAATGGATTAGATATTAAAACACATCAATACGATTAAAATTAGCAACCAGTATAACACTTTTTTTAATCCACACTACGATGCAAACATATGCATTACAAAGTAAAGGCTTTTCACTCATTTAAATGACACTACAATATATTACTGTAGTACTGACCTGAACCTTCACTGGCTCAGTTAATGATCTAGGGACTTTCGCTTTCTTCTGGATTCCTGCAAGGGGTGTTGGCTAGAGACCTCACAGTTACAGTTCCCGTGCAAACCCAAGTGCTGTCATTATGACAAACGATGACAAGCAAACATCATCTACCAATTAAAACCTCTTATCTACTGACAAGAAGAGGACTCCCTTATATTCCCTTAAGTCTACTTATCTGGTAGGTTGAAAGTTTGCATTATTACTTCTGCTCTGCCCTGGCCTGATATTGCTTGTGTTTCTTATCTACCCATGTTGAATCGTCAGATTTGCCTTCTTTAAAATGGTCAAAATAAAAGGACTAATTGGCACAAAAACATAAAACATGTGTTTTGCATATCCAGTGGCTATGCAATTGCCGCTGAGTATTCATCTATTTTTTATTTTCAGGGGTTTACTAATAGAACATTTGGTAACAAACTAGATAAACTTAACTCCGTGAAAAAGGTCCAAAAGTATTACATTTTCAAATGTTCAATAACAACTAAATGCATTCATTTTATGTAGTCATACACTACTCAAGTACTCATGCTACCCAATATAGACTTAATTCATTTTGCATAAGACATATGCTCTTGTCATCTCAAAAATAAATATGGCTAATTGTGTAACATACAAAGCAAAAGGGAACAGCCTCCAAAGCGATAGGCCATGACATACATTTAAGCAAGATCTTATGCCTAATAAACACTCTTTGCTAATAAATTTCACAACTGAGCGGGTAACTGTCAGTTATCAGGCTGATAAATGTGAGGCTGTCATAACACCAGTCATAAACCAAAAGGACTTTGGAGGGAAAGCCACGCCATGTAGGGAAGTGTTTCTGCCATCCTTACTGCTGCTTGTGAATTGAAAAACAAGAACAAGTCGTTTAAGAAAAGTAAGTTACATTTTACATTAATGTCAAACCAAACTGTAATATAGAAGTTCACCAATTTGAAATTATTCATAACATCAACTCTACTTTAGACACCGACAAGTTTTCAGTGATCTGTTTTTCATATGATGAGCCACATGTAGCGCATGGATGCCTTACCAAAACAGAGATGAACTTAAGACCACAAGACCCTTACGTAAAAGTGAGCTTTGAAGAACAGCGACTGATTTTCCATTCTGCAGATGTGTTTACATTATGGTGGCTCTAATATGGCCCTAGACAGCCTGCCAGTACGAGCCTTGGATTTAAAGTGCTGAGAAACAAAGCACTGCACACTTAACTACGGTCCAGGATTTATTCCCCATTCATCTAACAGTATTATAAACCAACGCTCAAGATACCAAGTTGTTTATTGGACGTTCAAGGTTTCATACACAAGGCCTTAGCATACATCGGTAAGAGAAGGACTGTGATAATGTTTAAGTCCATTAAATGAATGTAAAATGTAAGCTCACCTTCTTCATAGACTGAACTATAAAACTCACGACTCACGCCATGTCAAGTGAGGAAATAGAAACTGGACAGTCAGGACTTGGCTGTTCTAAAGCGTGAAATGTCATCTACTGAAGTGGTTTGGTTATACATTTACTTAAGAGTGTAGGATCATTGTTGTACAACATGACCCACATTCAATTAAGCTTCGGCTCACAAACGGACACCTTGACGTCCTCACAACCTCTAGGAAAACACCCAGGCAAAATACAGAATTTGTTTTGTTGTGATTGTGCAAAGTTGTCCTGTTTTTAGAGGCGGCAAAGGAGCTCCAAAATATTACACCCCTTACATGAACAGGACGTGGACACTGCTGATTTTATTTATTTTTTCTCCAGACAACAGCAGTGCAAAGAGCATTTTCTAGGTGGTTGATTCGCTACACAAACTGATGTGTTTACATATCCTGAAGTGTCCTGCTGGGGTTTTGTAACCTAAACATTTTAAACCTCTCTTGGAGTTTGTTTAGATGGGTCAAACAAACAAAAAATAAATCTAGATTTCTATGCCTGACCATCACCATACAACGATTTTTTGAGGGGACTAGTGGCAGTTCTCTTCCAAACAAACAAAAAAAAAAAAACCTGCAGCAACAACTTGTTACACCATTTCTGTAAAATGGACAATTATGAATAATTATGACCACAATTATTATTTTCATAATATTAATTATGTACGATGATTATTTCTATAGACTATGTTTTTCTTTCAAATGTATTGGGAATTAAATGGATATACTCCATTTAGAGCAACGGCTGCTTTAAGAACAAATTGAAAGCTCACTGAAGACAAAAAGTGACAATCACATGTGAAAATAAGAGAAAGTGGAAAGGTAGCTTAAAACATGACAGTTTTATAGTTCTCACTGGACTGATCAAATTTGGACATGCACATTAACAATATTAGCAACGTTTTACTTTTTTGTTTCAATCTAATAATCATGCAATTTCATTATCCAAGATACTATTTTGCTTCAAAATCAAACACCTGACTGTATCGTAATGCTTTTCCAACAGTTTCATGAGTAGCAAATATGTTTTAGCCCCAAAGAAACCACTTATAATAATAAATCTCAAACTTCACAAGATTTGAATTTAAAATACTTTGAGACAACAGCTTGAGTCTGTTTGTTTTATAAGGAAGGGCCCTGTAACATACAATTGACTGCTTTCATTGATTAGAACGCCTGACTCAAATTACAACCATTATAAAGATGTTTTTGACAACGTGGACACTGGATCGGAGTTTATAAAGACAGCAAACTCCAATATGCTTTATCTAAAACATGATGCATAAGAGACTACAGACAGTTCTAGCAAGTCACTCCCTTTGCCCAAGGTTTAACTACATTTTTGTTTCCACACACAAAGTGACTGGTATGATCTTGCATTGTGCTTTCTGATGAAATGCTTGTCCTTGACAGATAAAAGTATGTCTTGCTTCAATATAAACACTACCAGACAGAGAAAACCAGGACATCGGAAGAGTTGGACTCAGTGTGCCTGAAAAGTCTCAAGTCCGTGAAACGCATGACTGCAGCTGTGGAACAAAAACAGGTGTGGAGTATATTGCATTCCCAAGAGCCTGAAAGACAAGCCAATAAACAAGACTGTTGACTTGGTAAAGCCAGCAAAAGCCAAAGAAAACCTGAAGGTGACAAACTCAACACTAATTATTTGCATTTACTCAGATTTGGAAAGTGAGTTGATGTTCTCATCCCATCAAAGGCTGATCAGACTGCCTAAGAATATACCTCAACATTTATGAAGAAAATATAAGTTAATATTCATCACTGCGCAGTGAACAACCGGTGTTCATTTCACAGCATTATCCCATACCGACATGAAGGCGTTTCTGAATACCTCAAATTAGCAAATATGTCAGAACCTGATTAACAAGATTGTAATCGAAGCACTTAACGGTCTATAAACACAACCCGACCTCAGTGGTTTTGATCTTTTAGAGTGCATAGATCTCTAGTTATAAATAATTGGCTGGTCAGTCTGCTTGAAATAGCCGGACGCTTGTTAAGTATCCCTATGAACTTAGTAATGCATTGTTTAACTGTGTTTCTTACCTCTTTCGATGGTTCTCGGGTCCAGGTGACTCGTTTTAAGCAGCTAACCTTGTACTTGCAGGCGACCCAGCTAACGTTAGCCTGCTAACGTTAACTCAAACGCTTCACTGTCGGAATATTTAAACCGGTCTCGGCTTGGGAATACAGTCCGCGTATGAATGGTGACGATGTTTCCGACTGAAGTCACACCAAAACCCCCGTTTATGAGATAATTAGCAAGCCGTCTGAAGGTATGTCAGCATTGCACTGCTAGCAGGAGCTCCCCGTACAGCTAATCCCTGTAGCTGCCGTCCCAGCCTGCACTAAAAGCCACATTCAACACATACACTGACCGACTACATTCCCAGATGTTGGTCACTACGGTAAGAATGGCCTTCTCCTTACTGCTAAACTCACTCAAATGGCGACTAATTGCTAACGTGTTATCACAAGTATATGTTAGCAGGCTGTGCTAGTGCTCTGTGCCCATTTTTTTCCTGGCTCAAAACAGACCGCTGAACCGAGCATGCTGAGACGTTGGTTTATGTTGTTAGGCCAATGATTGGCTACGTGCTGCACAACGAACGCGTGGATTGGTCGGCAGACTGTCAATTAAAAACTGTTTAGACACGCCTCGAAAGTTAAACGTCATTGATGTCGAGGAGCTATGGAGGTAGGTTGCGGCGTAAATGTCTGAGATGGAGATTGGATGAATACACACCAGAAATGCCCGTATGGCGAGAAATGTCACCCGAGCCGTGGTCCGTGTTCTTTTTACCTTGAATGAGTCGCATCAAACAAACCACAATAAACCAATCACGCGTATAACGCCGTAGACTACCAGAATAACGATTCCACTAACGTTTCCTATTCTTAAAAAGGATTTGAGGGATTGTTTGCTCTCTTCAATTACTGAGTCCTCCCTAACACGGTGTTACATAACTTAAATGACACTGACCAGTGATGATGTTTCTCCTCGTTTATTTATCCTTTCATCTATTCGTTCTCGTTTCTCTCAGCTGAGACAATTTTAAGTTTCCGTTGCAATTACATGTTTTACTAACATGATTATATAGTTGGTTATTTACAGTTATAATGGTTATATAGTTCTAGTCTCTCGACCAATGCACATTTTGAGTTGCGCTGAATCTCGGCCTCAAGCTTCCTCTGAACTATGTAACTGGAGCATAAATACATCTGAGCAGGTTTAGTCCTGGGAAGACAATTTTAAGGATAAAACTCTTGACTGTTCAGTGGCCTTCAGTGTTTAGTGGTGATAGTGTTGTTAGTAGTGTTTGGTATGAATGAGTGCGTTTGAATGAATCTTTTAAGTGAAGAAAGGATTAAAATTTCCCTCATGAATCTTTTTAACTCGCATGTTTCTCTTTTTTAATTTGTAGATGGGCACTGGAATCTGTCACTTACAACCATAGACTGTATAATATACTGTAGTCGCCACCTACTGGTGTAAAGACGCAGAAGAGGTCAGTAACAATAACCTTTTCAGCGAACGAGGAGAACGGGTTCAAAAGATTCGAGTCACTGAATCAAAATGGCCATCACTAGTGAATTTTGTAGGTCATACACCATTTCAAGATAATTACATCAACATTTCAATGTTCACGGAGAATCCACTGTTCTTCATGATGTACTTTGTATGTGAAACCACAGGATGGCGATAGAGTACCTTAACTTTGTATCTGCCATTCTCAGTGAAGTACTTTCTCAGTACCAAATGATCAAATATAATGTTTGATTAAATCCGAACAGTTCAACATTATTCACGGAGAAATGACTAATACAATGTTCATTCTCTTTTTATTCAGGTAGGCCTAAAGTAGGCTAAAATTGTCCATGTAGTCCATAAATAATTGTGAGGTCATAAAACTGCATTCATTTTTTTAGATTTGGGGAAAGTAATTTAAAGTAGTTTTAGAGCAATCACAACATGTCACACTACTAGACACTGATGTTGCCGCTTTCATGTTAGCTTCCCTCCAAATAAATGGGATTTTTTTTATTTTGCAGTGAATGGGGGGAGGGGGGCAAATAAAGGGACTTTAGCTAATATACTGCAGTACATAGAGCCTAAATATGTGTAATGTATAATTGGCTATAATGTGGAAATATGCGTGTGGTAAGAATAGGTCCTCTAGCACTTACACAGTTGGTTAAAATCAATACATCATGCAGAAGGAAGACCTTTGTCCTAAGAGCTGACAAATTGAGAAATGAGTATGTGTGCTTCTGAACCTTGCTGGATCAAGAGAACACAAGCACACACACTCAACACATATAAGAGGAAACACCGCAAGCCAAGCATTTAGTTGGTCATAATCAAAAAGTAATTTTCACAAACATAATACTTTAATACAAAATGTTCATACTCCCCAGGCAGTGACCGCTTTGTAATGGAATTTTTTAATTTAAAAAAACTCATTTCAGATGACAAGAACACAAATACAGTGGTGATTCAAACTGTTTTTATTCACTGTAATAAGAACAAAAAAAAGGCAAGATCATTGCAAACGAGAAGCCATATTACAGAGAGAATGTGTGAGTTTAGATAACCATGAACGGCTCAAAGTTCAGCACAGGTAATGTGTACAAGCTTCATTCATAATGCATTTCCTTGCAAGAAACCCTAAACACCATCCAGCTAGAAACTGTAATAAAATCCACATATAGCACATTAAACAAAGCTGTAGCTACACATCATATGTAAGAAAAACCTTCAATTACATAATCGACAATGAGTTTAGCAAATAAACATTATGGATGCGTGACAATATTTGCACCATCAAAACTGTTTACAGAAAGACGGGTCTGGTGTCTTGTGCCTAGTTGGAGGATAAAGTTGCCCTGAAAAATAAGGATGCAAGGCACTGGGGTTTCTGAGCAATGATTGTTTATCAGAGATCTGTCTTCTATGACTGACTTTACAACATTTCCTTGTGAAACTGAATACACTAACAAAATATACTGCAAGAATAGAGTACTAGTTCAAAGACAGACAACATATCAACTACCTAGGTTAATACTGACAATCAGAAAATATATGTTGGATTTACTTTAGCCATGTTATCATGCCCATAATCTATTTAAATAGTTAAAACTGCAGTGAATTCAGACAAGTGGACAAAAGCAAGGAAGTCCAGTCATTCCATTACATATAGTCACACTGAGTGTATTCCTGGAGAAAGAAGATTTCAATGCATCTCCTCCAAACTAATGATAGTATGGGCAAGGGCATCTCTAGTGGGGGCTGGGGACTCTGACATAGGGCCCAGAGTTCTGGAGGGGCCACGATCACCTGGCCACCGGGGCACCTGCATTCAATTAGGGAGCAGATCGCCGAAATGATGGAGACCTCCCCGAAGTGACCTCCCTCTCCCTTCTATGTGACAAAAACACAACACCCCCCCTCCTGGGGCCCAGGGCCCAGAATTCCTAGCGTGGCCCTGAGTATGGGACAACATGGATGTCGAATGGAGACATGCAGAATACCTGCAGCACTCGACAGCTCTGAATTATAGTGTCTCAATTTAGCCTCTTAGTCTCTTTAAAAAGAACTGGAAGGAAATGAGAAACACTAACAGAAATATTACAAAAATCCACTTGTAATTGTTTAAATTAAAACGGTCCATTTTGCTGAGAGTACTGAGCTATTCACACACTGCTTAAATCTTACTGTAATAATTTTTTTAAAACATATGACGTGTATAAATAATACATTGACAAAGACAATGTTAAAGATATGCTGCATTCATATTCAGAGTGGCCTTTTCCTAGCTTGGATTTCAGAGTAACACATCCGCAGGAAATTAATGTATACAGCCTTCATACTGACAGGAAGTTCCCTCCCCTCATTCTCTCAATGCATTACTGCTTATTGTGAGGTGTGAACTCAACCAGTTTTTAGATAAGAACAACTTTCTACACCTCTCAGATTTAAGAGCATCTTTCCTGAACCACTGAATGAACCATTAGGGCCACAGCGCTGATATGGAATGGACCCACTGAGAAGAAACAAGCCCTAGGAAGAACAGAGAATTACAAAATGTTATGAGAACGAGCCCTTGAGGGAAAACCATGACAAGGATACAAATGTCTAAGGGTGTTACTCAGGTTAGTTTGCTTCAGAAGAATGAAAACAGACAGGAAGGACCACAGACTGAGCCAAAATCTGTACAGCGAGAAACAATCCAGCTTATTGTTGAGCAAGAGAAAGCACAAGGGTCCAGGATGGGTGGGTGTCAGTCTGCTGAAGACAAATGCAGGAAACATTTGAAACCTTTTTGAGAATGGCTATAAACATTACTATTCAAGAGTCAGAAGCTTTGAACAGGTCCTCTGAAGATCATTACGTCACATGCACTCACTTTCAAGAAAAACAGCCCACCGATGGCAACAAATGCCAAAAACCCTGTTCAAATTTATCAGTTCGACAAAATGTGTAAACAAAGCCAGTGAAATAAATTAGCATGGAAATGGAGCTGGTGAAATTATCAAAATTATGAACATCATATGTGTTTGCAACCAAATGTTTGTTGGTTTTGACTACAACTGTGGACCTTCACAAGACCAAGTCATGTATAGGTTAAGCTAGGATAAAAACCGGTTAAACGGAGGGATTTTCTTCAGGATAAGCCAAGGAAGCCAAAGAGAAGTGGCACCAGGAAAACGCAGCAGAAGGCCACTGGGCCATAGACGATAAACCGGTACGCCAGTTCAACGGGCGCGTGTTGTCTAGCCTTCCGCACATCATCCGAAGGCACGCCAAAGATCCTGCAGGCCAGCGGGATCGCCACCGCCTTCATAGCTGCCCTGACGGCTAGAAGCACAGCCACTCCAACCAGGAGCCGCATGATGGAGCGTGTCAGTAAGGCCCTGTCAATCAGGGGCAGGGTGAGCGGGAAAGCTTCTTCAGGGGGATCTGGCTGCAGACCCAGTTGGTGGTTCAGACGGGATGCCAACGCGGCTCCGGCAGTTGTAGCCAAGGCTTGGGCCGTGTCGCCACGGGAGGTGCTCCATGAGTCCAGCGAAAAGGTCAACAAGCTGAAGCCAACATGCACAAGCAGGATGACCAGAGGGGCGTAGCTGTGGGACAGGTAGAACGTGTCGATGTCATACAGCATAGGGTGAAGGACCACCAGGATGAGCACACTGTAGAGGAAGCCTGTGATCACCTCCTGTGAAGATGAAGGAACAAACTTATTAGATTGAAAAAGTTGGAATTCGGTCATCATTTAGTCACCTTCATGTCATTCCAAACCAATAAGACATTCCAAACACAAATTAAGACATTTTTAAAGACACCTGAGAGATTTCTGTCGAGTAACTTCGTATTTCACATTCATTTTATAACACCTTCATGACTTTTTTGGTTACATGGACTTTCAATGAACTGAAGGCAAAGAAACATCTCAGGTTTCTTTAAAAATATCCTAATTTGTGTTTCAAGGATTAACCAAATCTTAAAGGTTTGGAACGACATGAGTGAGCAATTTTTAGACAAACTGCCATTTAAATTCTCATTGTTTATTCACTACTGGCCAGGCAAATACGTGAAGGTTAGTGAAAACAGGTATTGGTTGGCACGAGAAAGGTGGTGTTCAAGCATCAGTGATATGTATAAACAGTGTATGAGTCATTATGGTAACAGGACCCAGTTGTGTATAGAATTAAAAACATTCACCCCGAGATAAAACATTGCAATGTATTTATTATTAACTATATACAGTGAGTCCACTAATGTTACCTGGAGGAATATGTATATCTGATAAAGAGGTGTCATTTATGCAGGTTTTACACACTTCAGCTGCCTTATTTTGTGTGTTGCACAAAAATATCGTTCAGGGCATCTCTCACAGACAGCAGATGTTCACTGAACTGAGCTTCCAGCTCACTTTTTCATAACCACAGCCTTGATGAACATTAGGAACGGGTTTTGTAACATTCTTCCTTTAGACTTAGTTTGTTTACATTTTATGTTGATTTTGATATAGTAATTTGTTAGCGAAGAATTTTGTTATGTAATAAATGTTTTAAAAAATAAAAACTATTTTTTTGCCCTCATGACCATTACTAACCCATATAATGTGCTTTTTTTCAATGGAACAGGTGAATTTGTGAAGAATTTTCTGCTCACTCTTTTCAATAAAAGTGAATGGTTTACAATCTTCAGAAAGAATGCAAACTAAAGGTACCATAAAAGTGGTCTATGTAACTCATCTGTTGTATTCCAGGCTATCTTAAGTCACATGATAGCTTTGTGTGAGAAACAGACTGATCGTTCATTCATTATTTACAGATAATCTTAAGATCTGCTCTAGCTTTCTGCATCACAATTAAGCAGCAGAACGGTTTTCATTCAATATTGATAAAAATAAGAAATGTTTTTTGAGGATCACTGAAGAATTGAGTAATGGCTGCAAAAAAATCAGCTTTGCCAATCACATACATTTTAAAATACATTAAAAAAGAAAACATTTTAAACTGTAATATAATTTCCTATTTGGAGCACTTTGTTGATACCTTTAGAGTGCTTTTGCCTAATATTTGCTTGGCAGCCTCAGTTTCATTAAAAGGAAATGATATAAAGTGGCTAGAATATTCTTCACATTTTTTGTTCCACTGAAGAAAGTCAGTCACAAGCGTCTGGAGAGGCATAAGGCGGTTCAGTAAATGATCCATTTGCCCCTTGTCATCTAATCTGATGTGAGGCACACTCAAGGTTAACAGAAGATTAGAGCCTGACTTTGGACACCTCACTAAAACACTACAATCTGGTTGTCTGTATACACTCATGCTGTTATGTACTTTATAATGGGTAAAAGGTCAAAAGAGCCTGCAGAAGGAAATGCCTAATCATGAGCCATCCACATAATCACGACAAGCAGCCCTTCTCTTAGATCTGACACACATGTAGCCTGTTCCACCTGTCCAGGTCTATTTTATACACACACGCTGCTGCATGTACTGCAAGCCAAAGGTCTCTGATTCTTTCCAGCAGGGTCTCGTTTACACTTTCCCACTGCACTCCTGCTCTAGTCCTTCCCTCTATATATCAGTCAGTTTAAGAGGGTTGAATGGATGCTGGAAAGATCTTCTCTACCAAAGCACTCTGATCACAGGAACTTCAGCCCCAAGCTGTCAAACAGCCCATCAGGGGCTCAACAATAAGGCTTGGTTGGTCTACTAAATCAGATTTTTACTTGCCAACATTTTCACACAAATAAGAAATATTTCAGTAACATTTTTATGACGACTATTTTAGGTCCACTAGTTCAGATTTTTACATGCCTTGCCAACATTTTTACACAAATAAGTAATATTTTTACCACATTACCACATTTTTCAGACTATACATTTCATGTTTCTAACATAGTAATTGTTTAGTATATTAATGCTAAAATATTTTATTATTTAGGGTTAATTCAGCATAACGGACATTTTTTTTCCCAGCGTGTCCAAATTCACCTGAATTCATCTTATAAACATTTTAAACAGACAGAAGAAAGGGATGGTTTAATAAACCTAATTGGTTCTCGTGTTTCAGGCAAACATATTGTTTGAGCTTCCACAAGAACTTTTGAGTTTTGTTCTTGTGCAGCAAGTACAGTTGAGCTTATATTTAATGAGCTCTATGAACCTTTTGACCTTTCAAAGTTCTGGTTGCACAGACTTTCAACACAGAAATCTCTCAGGTTTCATTAAAAATATCTTAATTTGTATTTTGAAGATAAACTAAAGTATTATTGGTTTGGAAAGACATGAAAACAAGATGCTGAAAAAAGTGAGATTCAATGCAACCACCAAAGACGTCCCTCTGCATGAGTACAACCAACAATTAAAAAAATCTTTATATACGTGACTAATTGCTAATACATTAATTATTTTTTTTAATTGACAGCCCATTTTTAAACATTTAGACATGAGCTATAATATAATTTTATGACAGCTGTTTATAAACATACTTTTGCTGAAAAACAATAGTGCAAAAATGACTGATTTGTTGATAATGTAACTATGTTTTAGTTAGCTGGACGACTTTACCTTGGCATACTTACATAAACACAATTTGCAATAACATCCATTTAAAAAAAAATTGCATGTGGTCAATAAACCACATAAGATATAGTGGCGAGAGCGGACTGGCCCGATAGGAGAAGTGACCATACAATGTTGAGCCCTGGTCCACAGACTTCACAAGATTTCTAAATCATTGGGTGTGCAGATTTCCACAAAGATGATTCAGCCACCTTCATCGAGTGCACAGCATTAAAATAACAAGGTTCCCATCACCTAGACAACCAGCATCTGCTTTCTAAATCTGTCCGCTCCCACCAACAGCATTTAAACAGATAAAGACACACAGCTTCTGCAAAAAAATAACAAGTGTAAGAAGTCAAGGGTAATTGTTCAGCCTTGTCATTCAGCACTGATGACTAATGCAAAGCTTGTGTTTCAAACTGTCTATCGGCCTCTGTCTGCTCAACACATAAAACTGTAAATGATCACCACTGGGGAAGCAATTATCCAAACAGAGGTCTTCTGTGAGGAAAAGCAAAACAGATGAGCATTAGAAGATCAGAGGATACTGAGTCAGCCGTGATGACTCACTGATTTGTTTCCTTACTGACAGGAGAGGGTTGCAAAATACTAAAGCAGCATATATTAGGCTTCTTCTTGAACTGCTCCCAAAACTTTAGTCACGAAGCTGCAGAAAAGTTCCTCAACTTTGAAAGCTGTGGAAAACTAAAGGTGCCTGAACTGCATAAAACATTAATATGCTTTAAATAACCATTATACAGCGACTAGTGCAACGGACTGAAATAGTCATGCTTATTAAAGTGTTCGTTCATCCAAAAATGAAAACTGTCATCATTTACTCGCCTCATGTTGTCCCAAAACCTATTTGATGATCCATTGGTTTAAGGCAATAAGAAAGAATGATTAAATGTGATGAAAACGTTACTCACCAGGACAGAGTGCATGCCCATATAAATCCTGCTGATGCACACAAGGACACACCAGAACAGAGCGATGCTCAGTCCAAACATGAACGGGTACTGTTGAACACAGAGAGGAAAGACTTGAGGAACTGCAGTTCAATAGGCAGTAAAGTCGATTCTTAAAATCAGGGTTATAAACTAAAGCTAACACCATATCAAAATAAAAATAAAAACTGATGGATAGATGGACGGATAGGAAATATATGTTGTGGTTGTTTTTTGTTTAACCTGATGTACTAAAATAACTGAAATACAATCATTAAAATTATTACATTCTATACAGACATATTTACAAGAGAAAATAAATACTGAAATGATAAAAAAAAAAATACTACTAGAAAACAACTACAACTAGAAATTAAAATGATACTAAATAAGGCCCACTGTTAATGTAAGTTCATATGTTTGATGAATTCCTGAACATACTCTAATTTAGAGGCATTGCAAGAGACGTTGATCGAAGTAGCTGCTGATCTGCAGAAATGCCTCTGGATTTCTCATCATTCAGACAACAGATCTATTCGTTTTTGGCATTCACCTGAACTTTCCTTCTGTGCTAATGCATTTATTCACTCCAGTAGTCTGGGCAATATACCAGTACCTCCCACAATCCCATCAACATTGACTTCTCTGTGTGTAAATTACAAACTTTGAGCTGACTTGTCCTCATTGGTTCTCCAGCAACTTCCAAAATAAAGCGTCAATGCAAATTTTCATTTCCCTGAAAAAATCTTCATATATGAATGCAAAGCTGCTAGTTCTTCATTCTCCAATCTGTAGACTTGTTTGAATAAATCATCTACAGAAAACCAAGAGGCCAGAGCAATGGAGATAGAAGAGGAAACATGTTTGAGGCTATTGTTCCTTGTTTCCTGCTATATTTAAGAGGATATGAAAGCAAGAAAATAAACTATAGGACTGAGTTCCGTTTTCTGTACAAACAGCTGGATAAGACTTTCAGTCTTCAGCAGGTACACAGCACATTATCAGTCAGTTTGTGCTGACTTCAGAAAAAGAGTGCTGACTGAAAAAGAACGCACTTCTTATTCATTTTTTCCCCAGCAGTTTTTAATGAGAATCTGTCAAAAGCAGAAGATTAAGAAAAGCGTTTTACAGAACTAGATCAGATCCCTGCATATAATAGGTGTATCAAAAAGAGTTAAAAGCAATAGCACAACTTCTTCTGACTATCTTGTTGTTAAACGTAATAATTTATTTGACACTAACAAGCATATGATTCAGATCACCCAGCAGAGAGATCCATTTTTATGAATAATACAGTGTACTGCATAAACCTTTAGTTAAGTAACACAAAAATTTAGATTAATGTCCTGTCTGGAAATGCATTTACTGGGAACCTTGATTTCCAGATGAGTTAGTTCTACAATATTATGGAAGAGTAAAACTATTTTCCAAATGGATGCAACAGACTAAGGACAGATGACTTTTGAGATCTGAAAATCAATATTTGAGCACCAGTGGAATAATGCCCGTTTAAAGGAAGGGAAATCATTCTAGCATGTCAACATTGAACTTGATGAACTTCACACAGCACTGGCGAATGAAGTGAGTTAGTAGAAACTAAAAACATATCACTTCCCCTCAAGAGAAACAGCATATTTCAGTACTTTTTCATGCTGCAAGTCCCAGTCATCCTTTAAGCTTTGATAACAAAGCATTAGGAATAAGCCTCAAATATTATGTTTGATTAAATATGAGGCATGCAAGTAGACAGTGCTTCATGATTAAATAGTTAAATTAACATATATGTACGGACGTATTATTATTATTGTTGTTGTTTTCCAGGAACGAATGTGTGGGTGTGGTTGTGCTCTCTCTCTCTCTCACTCTGTTCCCTCTCAGGTTGAATCACCACCACCTGTAGCTCGTTAACGGAGCGTGCCTGTGACTGAGAGTGGAGTATATGATGGCAGTCCAGTGTTTGCAGCAGAGAGAGAGAGACACTTCTCCCCTGCTCCTGACTGAATTCAGTATTATAGTTGTTAAGCTGAGCTTGTGTAGTGAATTAGCAGTGGCTAATAGCACTTTAGTAGTGAACAGTCAAAAGGTAGTATGTTTTAGCTCTGCTTATTGGTTAAGCTAAAGAGAAGTACTAGAGTATATATATTCTTTTGAATTCTGCTATTGTATTGAGTTAAAAGGGAAGCTGTAGGGAGAGAGTGCCTATTTCTTTGGATACTACTTTCATCCCTGTTTTTGGTTCAGGTAGGGAGTTGAGGGAAGTTTTATGTTGTTTATTTCTCTTTTCTTTTGGGTGTTTGAGGCAAGTTACTGTTGCTCCCTAAACTAGGTAGAGAACTGTTTTGTTTGTTGTTTTAGGCATTGCTCTCTCCCTATCTCTATGTTAAACTTATTGTCCTTTTTTCATGTAAATAAATCTCTATTTTTATATATGTATCTGAATTGGTGTTGTCTTCACTCTGGGACAGAGGACTGAAGTGTGTTCTTGCCGATTTCTTTTTAATTTTATGCTTCTTCCTTTGATACTTCCCCTCACAATCCCCTAGACAGCACGGGAATGTAACAATTGGGGGCTTGTCCGTTTGCTTCTTAATTCTAAAGTGGTGAGACACTCATCTGTTGGTGGTAAGCCTCCTTTTTTGGTGTGCTGTTTGGCAGTTTTTGGTGGGTGAGGAAAGTGTGGTAGATGGAGTTTGATTTGATTGCATTCACTCTCCATCCTACCACAGAAGTTTTTGAACGTTGTAGAAAAGTTGATTTATTGTTGATAGCTGACTTTTTTGATATAAGTGTTCCTAGGGAGGCAACGAAAAGGACTATCAAGCAAGTGTTGCTGATAGGCTTGTGGAAACTTGGATTTTACCAGAGGCGGCTACTATGGAGGAGGAGGATGTTTCACCTGACGTGGGATTAGGAGCCATGTCAGATAGGGCCCTTCCTAATGTTCAATCTGTTGTTGACCCTGTGTTAGCAATTTAAAATGAAGGAACAAGAATCTCCTGATTAAACAAGAAGAGCGTGAAACGTTACTTGTTAAATTGCATCTTATAGAGGCAGAGACTGACCAAGCTTTTAGACTCCAACAGTTAAAAGATCAGGACCTAAAAAACAGGCCTGTGCCTAAGGCGCGGTCACGACCTGCTCCTTCTGTTAGCTCTCTGGCTGCTGCCCCTCAGAGCTTCCATGAGTCTGGTGCAAATACGAGTTTTGACGTTCATAAAAATCTCAAACTTGTTCCACCCTTCAGAGAGAGTGAGGCAGATGCATATTGTGTCACATTTGAACGCATAGCCACAAAATTGAGCTGGCCAAAATAGCTGGGCTCTGTTTCTGCAGTGCAGCCTTATTAGGAAAGCTCAGGAAGTCTCCTCTGCTTTGCTCCTTGAGCAGTCTCTTGACTACGACGCCGTTAAAGCCGCTGTGTTGAGGACTTACGAATTAGAGCCAGAGGCATACAGACAGAAATTTCAATCCCATGATAAAACTGCCAAACAAACTTACGTTGAGTTTGCACGAGAAAAACGCACCTTTTCGAAAAAGTGGTGTTTTTCTAACAGTCACCACTCTTGAGCACCTTCAAGAGTTAGTTTTACTAAAGGAGTTCAAGAATTGTGTACCTGAAAGTGTAGTGGTACACTTAAATGACCGAAAAGGGACGTCTCTTGTTGATGCGACCGTGTTAGCTGATTAATTTGCACTAACGCATAAGAGCGTGTTTACTACTGTGAGGCGTAACCTAGTGCCACTAACCAGTGAGAGCTCAGTCCGAGAAGAGACCTATGACTCCTCTCGTGCTATGATTGAGACTCCATCTAACTCGCCTCATAGGAAAAGTAATGGTAAACGAGCTTGCTTCTTCTGTCTGGACCCACATCATCTCATTTCCGATTGTAGAACTTGGAAACAAAAAGTTGCTGCTTCACCACACCGAAGTGTAGCTCTGGTCAACACGCTACGTGGCGTTGATGATGCTGCTACTGTTACTCGTGAGTATCAGCCATTTCTGCTGGATGGCATAGTGTCTCATTCATCTGACTCCGAAGGAAAGTCAGTAAAGATTCTGAGAGACACTGGATCAGTCCAGTCACTCATTCGGAAATAACTGTTGCCTTCGCCGTCTAATTATGCAGGTGTCGATGTTTTAATACGAGGTATCGGTATACAATGCCTCAGCCTTCCCCTACATGACCTGTACTTAATACAAAACCTTTAGATTATTGCCAGTTAAACGTTAAGGGTAGTTAATGCAGTCAATGGGATCTTGACTCAGGCAAAGTATTCTGTTGTTTCTTTGAAAATAAAATGGCAACAGAACTTTCTTCATTAGGACATTAAAAACAAAGATAAACTAATAAAACAACAACAATCAATGAAAGCAGAAAATCTTTTGGAATGAGATCATTACACAACTCTTACGCTATGAACAGGTGAAGCATGATGCCAGAACACATCCTTATCCGAACCCCCGGTCCTGAAACTGACAGGTTCACAACTTAACTAATTAACACACAACATAATTAGTTAACCATCAGTGCATTTTTGGAGCATTTCTTTCATTCTTTAAAAACACTATGTAAATGAATTTGCTTTAGATAAATGATACACCTAGGTAAACAACGAAATATTCAAAGGCTGTGCATCTGGGTAATATTAGCTTGCTTATGCATAATAACCGAAATGCTAAACGTAGGTTGTTTTGATAATGAGGACAGATGATTAGAATGAATACAGAACACCTAATACAGCACAGCAAGTCTTAACATGTTAAACCTAACTTGGATCTTTTTCTACAATACTAGCACTTATTTTATTATTCGTACTGCAAAATTGAAAGCATATTAAAAGCCCTTTCCACAACTAACCATTCAGTTAGTTACTGGCGCTGCTTCTTTTGCTACTACTTGCTGTTCCATTAGTGACAAGTAATTATTCCATTGTTACTCATAATAAATTGCATGTTTGCTGGGACTGCATCCATTGCAAATTGCAATATGGGAATCTGTGGTTCAGGTAGATGCACCTATTAAAATTGTTGCTGTTATAGTTCAACACCCCTGCACTATTATCCAAAACCCTAGCATGTTGTTACATACAATACATTTTTACATTGTCAAAATGTAAAGACTAGTCAGAAGGGCTATTTCAATAGTCTTGTGGGTAGTGCCGACTTGAAGCGCCATTGCACTACCGGGCATCCCGAGGTCGAATCCTGGCTCAAGGACCCTTCCCGATCCTTTAGCCCTCTGTCTTTCCCACTTTGCTTCCTGTCTCAACTAGACTGTCCTATAACAATAAAGGCACAAAACTGCAAAAATAAATCGTTAAAAAAATTATAAAATGTCTATTCAGTTGTCACTAGAAAAACTGGAATAGATCTTAGTAACTATTGGAAACTAAAAATAAGTACTAGTACCTAAATGTAAAATTACTAGTGGAACAGAAATAGGTACATACAGCTAGTTGATATAAACAGATCCACAAAATTCAATAGCAAAAATTGGTAACATTTTACAATAAGGTTCCATTTGTTAACGAACAACAACGGAATCATTTATTTACTAATACATTATAAGTTATATTCATTAATAAAACTAAAGGGACCAGGGATAAAATAGCAATAAATGGTAACATTTTATTTTTATTTGTCCTTGTTACATGTACTTACTATAACAATAAATTACATGCAAGTAACCCTAAGCCAAAGCAGCCAATGCTGCGGTGCCCAGGGAGCAGTTGGGGGTTCGGTGTCTTACTCAAGGGCACCTCAGTCGTGGTATTGAGGGTGGAGAGAGCACTGGATATTTACTCCCCCCACCAACAATTCCTGTCGGACCTGAGACTCGAGTCCGACTCTATTAGGCCAACTCTCTATCCCCAACAAGGACAAGAACGCCTTAAAATAAAGAGTAACCCAATACAAAGTTGTATTCTTATTAAACAACAATTTAACAAAAATTAATAAACACTGCAACAAATGCATTTTAGGTCATGTTTGTTAAGGCATCAACTAAAGTCAGTGACTAATAGTTTAGGAATAAGTAGACCTACTGGCATTTAATGACTTGAGTGCTTCTGGCAAATTGAAAAGATACTAACGTAATCACTCAAGGAATAAGTGCTAATACTGTCAACTAGGTACTAATCGTCACGTGGGTAAGATTATCGATTGGTTGTGTGTGTGAAGCAGCTGAAGAGTGCATCATACCTGCCACCGGCTGCATGTGAGCAGGAACAGACAGAAGGGCAGCGCGGTGCCGGTCATGGCGTGTGTGGAGGGCATGCTGTACTCGGTGTTGTAGAAAACCTCCACTTTGACCACAGGAGGAGAGGCGGGACGGGTCCAGCGGACCACATCTTTCGTGGACTGGCCGAGGAACAGCACCCAGGCCCACACCACCATCAGCTGCCGGCTCACATAGGGGTCGACGTTCCACATCAGGAAGGAGAAGAACACGATGAAGAACATCTCGTTGCCCAGCTCGGTACCGACGGTGAAGAGATAGAAGAGAAGCTTGTTCTCGATTATGAACTCCTGGCCAACATCTCCAGTCAATGAGTTCCTGCGGAGCGGCTTCACTGTGCCTTTGAAGTCCCTCTCCGCGTCTTGCCCCGAGGGTCCGTTAACGGAACATTCGTCCTGTTCAACAGCATTTAAACTTTTTCTAAGCCTTTGGCCCGGAAGTCCGTGTGCAGAATCTCCACCGGCCGCGCACGCACCGTTTGTCTCGCCGCTCTCGGCTGTTTTTTTAGGAAACGTCCCGCGGACTCCGCAGAGCTGCTGGAATCTGGCGACATGGCATGGATCCTGCAAGTATCGACAAAGGCAGACGAATCTGTGGAGCGCGTCGCTTGCCATGGTGAAAGCGAAAGGGCTGGACGCTGGATCAGTATCCCACGCGCTGCTCGCGAGAGGCTGTAAACAAGCGCGTGCAAAGCTGCGCTGAACAATGGCTGATTATATTGAACGGCGCATTGCTCAATCTTCGAGTCTTCAAAGCACAAGAGACAGTGGTAAAATAGAGGACATTTGACTGGAAGCTAGGAAGTAACGGTTACCCTTCCGTCATTAAGCTGGGAGGGCGACAGATGAGGTATGTAACGTTACGTAGCTGAAGGCGGGGACGCGCACTGGCAGTGACGCACTGTAGGTCCCGATCGTTCCGTTATATTGTTCAGGGTTTTTTTTTATATTCACTAATTCAGTAACGTTAAATAACATGAAACAGGAGGATAAGAAAATAGGCGACGCTTAGCGCTTTATCAAGAACGATGAGTTGTAAAAATAAATCTTCCTCAGTTATTCACTTCTATAGTATATTTAATGGCTATCACCGTTTTTATTTCATTTTCAAGCATAAGATTATACAGAACGCTTCTGAAGCAGCTCGTTGATGTCGATTTCACGTGGGACCTGTTACTTTTCTCCGCGCTGGTTAGGCTTCACCAATCAGAGTCATTTGGAAGAAGTGGGTGGGAATTGAGAACAAACAAAAAAAATCACATTACTAAGTATTTCGGTTTGTACGAATAAATGCACAAATGCTCGGAAATAGCCAAGTTAAGTCATACGTTCATAATATGTCTCCAAGACAAAACCTCACGAGATTTATGCGACCCAGTCGAGTAAGCAGTCGAGGGTTTCCTAAAGGGCAAACTAAATGCATACTTTTATAAAAAGTTTTTTTTTATAAATAAAACGATTCATAAACATAAAAATGAATATACCATAACAATTACGTCAACTTTATGGCTCATGAGTAGATAGGATATTTTGTCTCAAGAAATTCCTCATGACAACGTAGAATTTTTAAGATTGTTATATTATCTTTTAACGTGTGTAGCAGTATCAAGTTCCTTAAAGCAAGAAACTGATGTATGAACAGAAAATCAATATAAAAGGGAAATTACTTAAACTTGCGTAAAATTACGTAAATTAGTTAAATGGGTTTATTTGGCTCATGAAATACCGCATTAAGACGAAAAAGGGGACAGAAAAAATGTGGAGGAAAAAAACAACAGAATCTGATCACGTTTCAGTAAATTATAGCCAACTAAAAATATTAATATGCAGAATTTGTCATTTAGGCCTAGTTATAAAGTTTTTGTTTACACAGTTTTTCTATGTCGAGGATAGGATGACACTGGTACGACTGAATCTCATGGGTTTTAGACAGACTTGACAAAGCCCACAAAATCAAGAGGAATCAGGGCTTTCTCATGGTGATTACAACAGTGCTATGACAATGTGGAGCACACCGAAGGACACAGAGGGACCTTTGTGGTCGGATGAAAGGGGTACACCACCTTACTACAGGATTTCATTTACACTGTGGGGCTATCATAGGTTATGTCATACTTGTAGCTATTGTGTAAAAGAGGGGGGTCAGTCAGTGCTTTAAAAAAAGCTCGGTTACATTTTAAACATGTCTCCACTAGAGGGAGACTTTGCATGGCTTTTCATTTTCTAGTGGCATTTATCATAGTTTTACAAACAAACACTTTTTTAATTATTTGGCCAAAGCAATGTAACACCACTAATTATTTCTGAAAACAAACACCCTTAACCCAAATTTGATTCATTTCTTGACCCAAATCTAAAAATCTAAGCATTCCCTATATATGAAAAATGTAACCGTCTAAGCAAAGCAGAATCAAACTAGAAACCCAACAGCAGGATGGTATGATCTCATTTTATTTTTGTCCAATCCAAAACATAACCAATGCTTTCACATTCAAGTGTTCATATTATTAAATAAAGTACTGTGGATTACATAACACAATGTCAACTGACACAAATTAATGACTCCGTTCAGAGCTATATAATTATTTCACCACTTGAATCTTCTAACATCTTTACGTTTCACTGAATGGAAAAAAAATTATTATTTTAAATGTTTTTCTTTAATTTTTTTGATTAATGGAACTATACACTTACAGGCAGTCTTGTCTTCCTCCATCACACTCAGAAGCCATTCCTGTGTTTGTTCTGGCTCACCTTTTAAAGACAAAAGTCAAAACAAAACATCACACCAGCACCAAATTTTGACCCATATGTTCTCAAAAGTTGTTTTATGTCTAAAAAATGGGTTTAGCCAATTCTGACTTGGTTTGCCGAAGTTTTCCCAGGTTCTGTTCCTGAGGGATGGGGGTCTCTTTTTCGGTCTAAACAGGGCTTGATCGGTCCCAGGGCCTGATGTGACCATCTCAACTTGTCTGTGGCGCCTAGATTTCTTTCCCTTTACACCATGTCCCAAAGCCATGTGAAGGGAAAACAAACCATTTTTCACATGGGTTTTTAAAAAAAGATATAACTGTACATGGATTGGTATAAATGTATGCAAATTATAAACATACATGTATCCTAAAAATGATCTTAAACAGAGCTATTACTTTAAGTACCATCCTCAAATACTGAACATACTATGTTAAACCATGTTTACACAACTTAAGCAACAAGCATAGCAGCATTCGTTTCAAGAAAATGTCAAACCTTTGACACATGACCATAAGATTTGGACTTGATGTCAGCAAGCATGTCAGCTCTACTGGAGGACTGCGGAAACAATGCCAGTATTCTTTATTAAATTCAGACGCTACTACTATAATAACCATATGAAATATATTTACTATGAAAGCTTGTTTCAAGTGGAGAAAAAGTCGGAATTGTAACAAAGTCGTAGTTAGTTACCGTTTTATTCTGTACCCCAAAAAAACCTGTGAGACGTAAAATTTGAATTTATGGGGGGGGGGGTGTCAGAGTTCTGATTTTGAGAGTTTACAATTCTTAGAAAAAAGGCCAAATTGCAAGATAATATTCAGAACTGAGAGAAAAAGGTCAGAATTGTGAGAGGTCACGATTTGGATTTTTTTCATCCCCTGGTGGAAACAAGGTTCCATATTTTACAGTGAAAACTTTCCGGTGGGGTTTAACGCACCTCTGATTTCTGAGTGGATTCCTTCTTTGAGTTTTTATCCTTTTCAGCCTGAGTACAAATGTAATTATGAATAATGCACACTAGTACGCATACAAAGTCATACAAACTGAAAAGATCTTTAAAAAAAAAATTGTCAATGCATAGTACTACAGTTCATCAACTTACTGCAATTTTGTCCTGCCACTGTTGGTACTCAAAAGCACATTTCTGAACTAAATGTGTCAGGTTGAGCAGCGTCACTCCAGATGATGGTGGCACTGATGATTTCTTTAGCCTCTCATAATGACCATGCACATTTGCAATCTCCTGCATTAAAAAAAAAACATCCATTAGTTTCAAATTATCAATATTTCAAGAGAGATTATGAAGTGAGAACTGTAAAATAGGTAATACATTTTACAATAAAAACATTTTGCTATAGTAAATAAATACTCACTTCTAGCATTTCAATGGAAGCGAGTTTGACCACTCTATTCTTGCGGTCCCGAAACTCTTCATTCACATTATGCTGAAAGCGTTCACTCGCTTCAAATGTCAGCTGCAAAGTCAGTCACATTAAGAGCCTTTTAGAAGATATAGCCCTTCACCTCTAAACACAATAGTAGAGGTAGAATCTGCTGACCTTTTTGGGCATGGCGGTGAAACAAAAGGCCTTCGATGATAAAAGCCTTTTAAAGATGTAAACAACATCCAAATGCTGGCAACTTTTTGCATCCGTGGAAAGCTTCTGCACATCATACCAGTCCTTCAGAGCAATCCTGATCTGAGTAAATCAGACATACATACTCAACTTTATGTTTGTCATATTTAGAAACAATTTGCAGGAAAAGCTGAATCATTGGTCTTGATTGAAAAGAAAGCGAGAACACAGAAACGGATCACCTTTTCCTTAGGCCAAATAAGTTGTGTATTGTAAAGGCCGTAGATCATATACAGGCCTCCCACCCGAATTTGAAAACTGTATGGGGGCAGAATGTATCTGTAGGCTATGGTGAATGTAAGCCGCGTGAAGGATCTCTTCTCATGGTCAGACTGAGTTCCACTGTTGGGAAAAAAAATGATTATAAAACAGAGAACAACAACAGCATTATAAGCTTTTGCAAAAAAGTTAGGATGAGTAAATGACAATTTAAATTTTGGGGTAAACTATTAAGTGTAGTAAACATCTTAAAATCATCATTGTACACAGAAAAATAAGGGTTTAAAGTTGTACCTTTTGGGGTACAACAGCTTGTCGCTGGAGCAGTACCCTTAAAAGGACATATTTGTTCCATTTTTACCACTAATGGGTACGTATTAGTACCTCAAGTTTACGTATTAGTACCTCAAGGGTACGTATTAGTACTCTAAGATAATAATATGTACCTTTTAGTGGTAAAAACGGTACAAATATGTCCTTTTAAGGGTACTGCTCCAGCGACAAGCTGTTGTACCCCAAAAGGTACAATTTTAAACCCTTATTTTTCTAAGTGTTATTTTAGCCTGTTTCAGTATACCCGCAGTTTATACGCAGGCAGAGTAAGCAGTTTGAGTAGGGCACCATCCCAGTTGCTCAAAAAAACTTAATTCTGCCATCCGCGCGCACCTCATATTTGCGGCTGAATGTAAATGATCATAATTGATAGACAACTATGCCCGTGAAAAGACATCAGCAATCCGGCGACAAGAAAAAAAAAGGTCTAAACTAAGCCAGTGCATGATCATCACTTCATACTCCTGTGAAACTTTTTTTGTCTGTAGCTTTGACGTTAATAACGTGTTTTAATGTCGGTTATAATTTAACTCTGGCTTTCTATGTTCCCTTATGAAAATTAGCCACGGTTTTAACAAGAATAAAAACTAAAATCATGGTTCTTGTAGCCATGGTAACACTCAGTTTTATCATTAATAAAAAAAATAGGACCCCGTACATTTGTTTGTTGCAAATACAGAATGAAATGTAGATATTTGCATTGGCTTGTTGGGGTAATATTGCGGTCATTTGACCACAAAGTTTATTTTCTTAACTAGAATAACTGCACACGTTTTATAGTTAATAAAACATTTAAAAACACATTACATTAATTATATTTTAATTTCTTTCAATAAAAAGGAAACAGAGGAAAACTGTGTAAAAGGTATGTGGACATGGATTAGTAATCTGGCCCCTTGGTATAAAGGAGAAAAAAATGCTGGCCCTCGTCACTATCAAAGCTGCCCATCCCTGCAGTGTAAATCCTGTAATAAGATACTAGGCGTTTCCAACAAATAGTAGCCTATATTTTAAAACCTTGATTGTGCACGTGTGTGTGTGTGTGTGTGTGTGTGTGTGTGTGTGTGTGTGTGTGTGCGTGCGTGCATTCAAATATACACTTGCACGTTTGATAATCTGGTATTTATTAGCAATAACATCTTTTTAATTCCCCCAACTACTATAAATGTAGTAGTGCAACGCTGTAAAAGTGTGACTTACAAGAACACAGCAGAGAAGTCCATCTCCCTCCAGATAGCAGAAAACTCCTCGAACCGAACCGACTCGGTTTGCTGGAAGCGGCCCAGAAGCTCCTCACAGTCGCTTTTGAACGGAGCCCAGTAATGTTCACACAGTTTCTCTATCCGACGACACACTCACGTGAGAACCCAGCACTGATGTCAAGCAAACATATCCAAAATCATATTTACTGTAACTTACTTCGCGACATCACCTCGAGGCCTCGATCTTTTCTGTTTACAGTCCTCTATCACAGTTTCAATGGTGATTACCCGTGCAGCTGTGCGCGTGCTGATTTAACGAACTATCAGGTGTGTGTGTGTGTGTGTGAGCGCGCGTGTAACGTGGCCAAAATATATTGATATAAAAACATTCATATAAAAAGCCACTCATGGAATTAAACATGCACATGTGATGAAGTCATGTGATGTAACAGCAGCGTTGCATTATGCATACCGATAATTAAAATGTTTACTGTTGTACAATATACATGTTGCAAGTTCTGTAGGCAGTGTACATTGCACAATATTCTTTTTGGTCACATGAAGATGGAATTAGTTGTTGAAATAAAGATGTGAATGAAAATAAAATTGTGTGTTCAGGAGACGTATGAATGCGCGTGCGTGTGTGTGTGTGTGTGTACTGCCCTCTGTTGTCAGTATAGGAATCGAAAAGAGTATTATATATAATAGCAGGTAGGGGCATCTAAAAATTGAATATCGTGAAAACATTATTCTTTATAACTTATTAAACTTCTTTCAAAAATTGAAACGTTCATATGTTCTAGATTCATTGCAAAGCAAAACATGATTAGAGCTTGCAGCTCATGGAAGTCAAAAATCCAGTATCTCAAAATATTAGAATATTTACATTTGAGTTTAATTAAATGACCATCCATACAGTATAAATTATGGGTATCTCTTGTTCTGTGAAACCACTATAATGGGGAACACTGCTGACTTGGCAACGGTCCAAAAGACGATCATTGACACCCTCCACAAAGAGGGTAAGTCACAGAGGGTCCTTAGGGCTGACTGTTCACAGAGTGCTGTATCAAAGCGTATTAACCCTTAGTCAGTCCTTGGGTCAGGATGACCCCAATAGAAGTTTCCTTTAATTTTTTAAAAGGGTTCCCTTCATCTCCGGGGCATGAAATTATGTGACTTTTCCCAAATATTTTACCTAAAACACACACAAAAACTGGACTTGATTTGGTTGTTCTAAAGTTGTGTAAAAAAGGGGGTCCTTGGTTTAAGGTCCTTGGGGTCAAATTGACCCCACATTGAAAACGAATGGGAAAAGTGAAAAAAATAAAATATTTTTAGATTCATTAGTCCAAAAAAATTAGTAAACCCAGTATAAATCTTGAATGATTTACATTTCTGTAAAGGGCTGGATCTAGAGCACAAATGCAAATCGGAACGAACATTCTATATCTTGCGCACACAAACACACAGGCACACACACAGGCACACACACACACACACACACACACACACACACACACACACACACACACACACACACACACACACACACACACACACACACACACACACACACACACACACACACACACACACACACACACACACACACACACACAACAGAGAGCATTGGAAAATCAACACTGGCATCTGAAAAACATAAATAAATGAAGGACACAGCACAAAGGCAACAGCACACACACTGACCAGTCCAACACACACACACACACACACACACACACTTACACACAGGTGTGACATAGGTGTTCAGGGCATTTTTTAGATTTTGGCAAATAAAATGCACAGAAAATAAATGCATAACAATGTGAAGGGGTAGACATAACACACACAGAGAGAGAGAGAGAGAGAGAGAGAGAGAGAGAGAGAGAGAGATTTCAGAGAGACATTTCTATGTAACAATTTGCAAAAGCAGACAATTCAAAAGATATCAGACAACAACAACAAAATCTAACCTTTGACAAAAATATAGATTTTTTTTTACATATTTTAGAATGTTTCATATATATTCACAAAATATATATCATAAAGTTGCGAGGAGAAGTTGAAACATGAAGAACAATAGACTTGAACTGAACTGATGACTGAGTCCCTGTGGAGCTCTGCTGGATATATGTGGTCATTGCACTTTCTTTCTTTAACTATAATACCTAAAGATTTTCCCCTAACCTGCAGATGGCAGTATTCTATCTCTAACACATGGTCAATATATAGAAACCTTTTATATTTAATTTAGGTCATAATTTAAGTGATTTGTTTGATAAAAAAAATATTTTTCATAAGCCAATTTATGGCATAGTTGAGTAATTGTGCAGTAAATAGGTTACAAAAATACCAAATATCCACAAAAGCACAGCATAAATGCATGGGTGAGAGGTAAATAAAAAAATGATATATAGTTCATCAAAAAAATAAATATATATATTTCCTTATGCAATTGCTCTGTAAAAGTTTGGGGTCCATATGACCCCGAAGAACCTAGGAGTAAAGTCAACTTGAGGGGCGAGTAAGGGTTAAATGCAAAGTTGACTGGAAGGAAGAAATTGGGTAGGAAACTGTGCACAAGCAACAGGGATGACCGCAAGCTTGAGAATACTGTCAAGCAAAGCTGATTCAAACACTTGGGAGAGCTTCACAAGGAGTGAACTGAAGCTGGAGTCACCACGCTCAGACATCTTCAGGAAAAGGGCTACCAAGCCACTTCTGAAACAGAAACATGTCAGAAGCATCTTACCTGCGCTAAGGAGAAAAAGAACTGGACTGTTGCTCAGTGGTCCAAAGTCCTTCTTTTCAGATGAAAGTAAATTTAGCATTTCATTTGGAAATCAAGGTCTGGAGGAAGAGTGGAGGCACAGAATCCATGTTGCTTGAAGTCGTGTGAAGTTTCTGAAGTCAGGGATGATTTGGGATGCCGTGACGTCTGCTGGTGTTGGTCCATTGTGTTTTATCAAGTCCAAAGTCAATGCAGCCGTCTATCAGGATATTCTGGAGCACTTTATACTTCCATCTGCTGACAAGCTTTATGGAGATGCTGATTTCCTTTTCCAGCAGGACTTTAGCACCTGCCCACACTGCCAAAACCACTTCCAAGTGTTTAGCTGACATTGATATTACTGTGCTTGATTAGCCAGCCAACATACCTGACCTGAACTCCATCTGGAATCTATGGGATATTGTCAAGAGAAAGATGAGAAACAGTCGATCCAACAATCCAGACGAGCTGAAGGCTCAATAGTTGCCTCAGCAGTGCCACAGGCTGATCACTTCCATGCCACACCTCACTGATGCTGGAGTTTGTGCTAAAAGAGCCCCGACCAAGTATTGAGTGCATAAATCAACATACTTTAACTTTACTGTTTTGCAAATCCTTTTTTTATTGATCTTAGGAAATATTCTAATATTATTTGAAATGTTTTATCTACATGTAATGAATGTAGAATATATGAAAGTTTAACTTTTTGAAATGTTAAAAAAAGAACTTTTTCACGATATTCTAATTTTTGGAGATTCAACTGTATATATATATTATATTATGATTTCGTTCCAGTCCTGAACAGAAGTTATTGAACTTAAATTCCAAGGAGGAATTTAATAACATGTAAACCATTTTTTTCTGTATGAGTTTTTAATAATATCACCAACAATACCTTAAGACTGTAGCGAATCCCTTTATACACAGATCCTCCTTCACTCAGCTTGGACTCCTACCACAGCCCTTCTGCAAAAAAGGGGATAGAGGGCCATCTCCAAACCTTCTGTCCTCCCATCATCTACCCCACCAGCCACAGCAGGCTTCTCATCGACCTGATGAGGATGTTCCTCATACAGATACAGAAGCCGTGTGCGTTACTGTTTGTTTTGGGTGCTATAGGTGCAAAGCTGCATTGTACATAACTTATCCATGATCAAAATGTGTCGGGCCGGAAAGTCATTCGATGTAAAGGCAATAAACCACCTGCATTATTATAATCTAAAATAGGTGCTTTTTAACCATAAAATAAATCAGGTTGTGAAAATTAAGTTCAACATGCAAGTCTTAGAAATGTAATCTCTATATTCATGTTGATTTCATGGATATTTGAAAAACGTTCATACCATTTTCAACAAAATTGACTGATGACTCGATTTAAGTCATGAATATAAATGCTATTGTTGAGGTTTCCTGGTTTTTTACAATGGCTTACAGCGTTTTTAAAATGTGTATTTTATAATAACATAAAGCCTTTATCATTCTTTAAAAAAAAACACAAGAACAAACAAGTTTATATTTTAAAACAAAGTTACTTCAGTGCTTATTTTTTAATGACATTTTATAAAAATTACACCGAACCATGTTCCCAATAACTTTTCCACCAAGAATTTCAGCCTTTCTTTACAATGTCCAGACAGTTGAACCTTTACTTTAATTCAGATATTGAAAGAAAGTTCATCATGGAAGCGTATTGTCTGTGTTTGAAAAGCAATTTAATGTCCTCACGAATAACTTAATAGATCCAGATAAAAAATAAAGTGTCACGTCAATTGAAACATACCTCACAAAATTCTGGTCCACAATTGCGTTTTACTGATTATGCAATAAACAAAACATTTAGTGTCAAGAATAAAGGAGAAGACTGGAGACTACAGAGATAAATGAAGATTACAACAACAAAGGAAAATGTCTTTCCTATTGAAAAACAAGATACAAGGTCATAAAATACTTGCAGGACTGTGTCAACAGGCTGGCATTCATCTGAAAGCATGATGAAAACAAATATTGTCTTAAGACTAAGCATTCGTGTTCTAATGGCATTATAAAAACTTGCAAAACTGGATGTAAATCATACATCAGCTTTGCATGATCTAAAACCGCTCATGAAGCAGAAAAAGAAAATGGTTACCAGCTATGACATCTCATAAGCATGAATTTCCTTAAGCATCCACCACAAAGAGAACTACACACAACAAAATGAGCACTAAAAATATAAAAATCTATTGCATAATTAAACTTTAAATCTGTTTTAACCTCTTTGAGACAAAAATCATCATGAGAACAACACGGCATGATTTGAAATTCCCTTTTTTGCACAATCTCCATTACTTTCAATGGCTCTTTTACAATTCATCTGTACTGTTCACGAGAAAACAGTGATGTAAGCAAATAAGAAAGCAACACTCACAAACATCCAACAGCGTTTTACCGTTGAGCCTATGAGTGCACACAAAGAACTACAACAAAACTCAGAAGAGAGAAGAGAAAAAATAAATTGTTCAATCTTTCATTAAAAGTACATTTTCGTAAAAATGGTTTCGTATATTGCGTGGACTGCTGGTATTCTGTATTACAAAAATAGATAACTGTGCGACTGTAGCTACAATACACACGCTTTGGGGAGGGGCATAAAACACAAAGGAGGGTTTTTAGGTCCAATTAGGGAATCCAGAGGGAGTGTGGGAGATTGTACGAATCTGCATCTGTGCATCAGTTTGCGTTTCACATTAAGGCTCTTAACTCTTGTCTGGTTGATGCCACTGTTAAATTACTTTACTCCTCTGTCTCCAGGCTCTCTACACACTGGGATGGATGGACTCCCTCTGGGCTCAATGGCGAGATAAGACCTGGTGCAGGTCATCTAGTACATTTTTAAAACACTGGGGCTTATAGAGAATATTAGGGTTTGGAATAAAAGGAGACAAGTGGAGGCAGATTTCAGGGATCGGGTGGGCAGGCAGGGGTCAAGGGGCGAGAGAGAGGGATGCAGTGTCCGGAATTGCTAAACGCAGCAAAGCTCAGTTGACTTGGTCCAGAGCACGCAGGAGATCCTCTCCCTGCAGCAGGTGATGGCGGTCCTGCACGGGAGCGTTGACTTCGCAGTCGTAACGTGTTAGCTGAGGCAGCCCGCTGCTGTTCTCTAAAGAACTGCATAACAGACGACTGGCCACATCTGCAGAATCAGAGGGGAAAAGACAGAATCTGAGTTACAGACAACTGTATATACATGCTTAGGATAGAACTCTAAAAATGCCAAGTGGTGTTGCCATCAGGTAAAAAAGTACTCAAATATTTCTCTTTACACTTCACGTGTATTTAAATAACTTGAGTTTTCTTTGGACTTCATGCATTACTAACAATGGTTTACATTTAAAAATCTATAAAGTACATGGTATAGTGTTGATGATGGTCTTGTGACTCACCAGAGGGCAGTATGAGAATGGTTTTGTTTCCTCCAAGCAAACTCGATCCTTTAAGCTCAAAAACCTTTGCCCTCTTTCCAGGCTCTATAGCACGGTCCACACTCTGAAGCAAAGCACTCTGCAGGAAATTGGAGAGTGTCCATTAGTCTCAGATTTACATGGAAAACAAATCTTCAAGAATCACTTCATATGATGTTTCTCAAGTTTTCTTTTTATTTATTATTTATCAGCAATGTTTTCAAAACATATTTATGCAAAAAAAAAATGAATATTAAGTAATAAAAACTTTTAAATAATTAATATAATAACAAAAAACAATTACATTAATCTGATTAATATTATTTTCTTACATATTATAATCATTTTGATATTGTTGATTTTTATATATATATATATATATAGTATTTTTTAAATATTATATATATATTTATTAACATAAATTTGGTCAGTTTATGCACTTTTACTTAATCTTTGCGTAAAATCTATTTTCATACTGACCAGTCCAACAGCCTCAGAAAGTGATGTCACTTCCTCCAGCTTCCTCTTACGTTGGGCGTTCTGGATAGCTAACATCTTTGGAGACAGCTCTCTGGGAAATTGGAGCAACAATCACAAAATCAGATAATCTACTAGTATTGACATCTAAAGGAAGTCCAAATCCCAGCTCTATGGTCATGATAGAACTGTTTTTGGCTCAATTCTAATCTACTTGCAGTTTAATACAGATCAGCTATCCGATTCCTCTGCTAAAGAATTGATCTGACTGAGACTGGCAGCAGGAAGTCATGCCAGTGAGAGATGTACCTGTTGTTGAGCTGATTGCTGCTCTGTGGGGTGGGGGACCGAGCAGGAGAAACGTCCCGAGTGCCGCTGAAGGGTGAGACTGGGGCATTGCAGACCTCCTGCAGCAGGTGCAGGGGTGAAGGGGCCAGAGATGGCAGCTCCTGCATCACTGCACTGCTGGAGGAAGAGGCTGGAGACGCAGGGGAGGGTAAGGGCTGGAACAGGGAGCTCATGGCTGACAAAGAGTGAGGGCCAGAGGGGAGCGGATCCAGCGGAGAGGGATGCAGCTGGAAGTCGTCATCCATGGGGATGTATGGGGCCAGCATCTCTGGGTCGAGATCCTCCATGGCCTAGAAGTCGCAGATATATGTCTTTTGAAGTTTATGCAATGCAATAATGACCACAGAGAGAGATATTTCAGATGCAGGGTTACCTGGGAGCTAAAAGGGGTCTTTGCCTCGGTATCATTAGCAAACATTTTCTCAACCAGGTCCAGTTTGAATTCAGAACTGATGTCTGAGTCTACTTGGAAACAGTAGTCCACTGGGCTGTTGGGCTAAGAAAAAACACACACACACACACTTGAACTAAGTCTTTGAGACACACAGGATCTCATTAATCATTAAAAAGGAGCAATCTTTTTAAAATGACTAAGAATAGCAGCTAAAAAAAGCAAATGTTTTACCCCTGAGGAGCCCAGTCCAGATGTGGAAGGTGTGTTTGTGGAGTCTGGACCAAGATTAGAGGCAGAGCTGAAAGGGAAGACTTCCGCTCCGGTCTCTAGTTTGGTCAGAACTGGGGTGGGGTCACTGGGCGTCAGAGGAGACAGACTGATGGACAGCTTCTCGCTGCCGGAGGGCAGCATGACATCATTGTAGAGGGGCACCTCCTTCAGCAGCTGCATGTCAGAATCTGGAGGAAATTAAATACTGTTAAATTATTATTGTTAACACACCAAGGTATTGCGTTTTATACATTTTATTTCTAAAACTAAGATTATGAATCTATATTTCTCAGTCTCAGAGGATTAGTGAATGCCTTAGTTGCAGGGCTCTAGACTGCGACCATTTTGTGAGAGTGTGCGAGTAAAAATGTGATGTGGTCGCACTTGTGCTAGTGCATGGTCTGCACTGCTCCAAAGCGTCCGCCTCATACAGCGCGCGCTACAGAGCCACAGAACCACAGAACATTGTAGCAGGAGTCAGATTTCACTGATCACGTGAAGAGAGGCGCTTTCAGCGCGAGTGCTTCAGCAGAGCCTGGTGTATATACTCGCAGCGTCAGCACGAGTGCGAAGGTGTGCACGCAGCAGACTGAGCGCAAAAGAGGATTTGGTTTGCAAACTAAAGTTAAAGACCACTTCTTAAACCAGAGAAGGTGAACATGTTGGTATTCTTGTAGAAAAAAACATGCAAGTCCTGTCAGCCAGTTTAGTTTTACTTTGTTTGTTTTTTTAAAGCTTGTATATATTTGCTGTTTACCTCACGTTACTCTATGGAGGCGTTCCTTATTTTTTTATTATTATTTATTTGATTCCTCAGTGTTTGCTAAGCATTCTGTAATTTATTAGTCGGCATATAATACAGTATGTGATGTGTCCTATGCCATGCCTCATCTTATTCGGTTTTGTTAATACATGTTATGCAAGACAGTTTGTCATTGCAGCCTACTGTTTTCCTCTAGTTGTGCTTTTAATTAAGAATAACAATGAATCCATCTTTTATTTTAGTCTTAAATAGAATAAGTACTATATATTATAGTAGATATAAGCAAAACAAACAATTATCTTTTCTTGTAAAACGTGACACCAAGATCACAAATTTGAAAGTGTTCCTGTGGCTCAGTGGTAGAGCATTGCGTTAGCAATGCAAAAGGTTGTGGGTTCAATTCCCAGGGAACACACATACTGATAAAAAAATGTATAGCCTAAAAGCATTGTAAGTCGCTTTGGATAAAAGCGTCTGCTAAATGCATAAATGTAAATGTAAAGTGCACAAAAAAAGAGGAATTCCCATTTCACAAAATTTAAATCACAATTCAAATAATACTGATAAAAAATAACAGGTTGAATGTTGAACACTTTCTTTACCATATAACTATAAACTATGATAAAAGTTCATCAGCATGCATTGATTAATCAAATGTTATATATAAAAAAAAAAAAAATTGCGACCAAATTATGTGCTCATGCGACCAACTGAAAAAGTTAGTTGCAAAAGTGCGACCAGTGGGAAGATTGAGTCTAGAGCCCGGCCTTGAATTATGTTTTAAGTCTACATAAGATTAATTGCAGATGTATTGCATTATTACATTAAAGTACACACAAAAGTTTTGGGGCCAGTAAGAATTTTTTGGGGGAGTGGGGGGAACAATTTAATATTTTTATTTAGCAAGGGTGCATTATTTTGATCAAAAGTAACAGTAAAACTTTTACATTGTTACTAAAGATTTATATTTGTAATAAATGCTGTTCATCTGAACTTACTATTCAAAGAATCTTACATTTCAAATAATTTCTGAAGGATTGTGTGACACTGAAGACTGGAGCAACAGCTACTGAAAATTCAGCTTTGCTATCACAGAAATAAAGTACATTTTTGAAATATATTCAAATATAAAGTAATTCTGAATTGAAACAATATTTTGCAACATTACTGATTTTACTGTATTTTGGAATAAATACATGCAGCCTTGGTAAGCATAAGAGACTTTTTTTTATAAACATTACAAAAATCTTACCAACCCCAAACTTTTGAACAGAAGTGTATGAGCTGTCAGTCGCTAGTAGACGTTCTACTTCAGCTTCTGCTTACATTATAGGTGGGCTGCACAACGAGCCACATCTATTGAACTTTGCTGCTGTTCAAAATTTAATTTAATTTTGACAATTACACTGTTTCACCACTAAAAATGAACACTGTGGATGGGAAGCGTTCATGTAAGTAGCAGGAATATCATCTGTGATTAAACAATATGAGAATAAATAATATGCTCTTTGCTCATGTCACCTCTGACTTTTAGCTCTCATTTCATTTGCTGCATGTCACGGTCAAAGTGAGCAAATATAATCTGTTCCATTTAGGCATGTAACCATCCTTTAGGAAGCACCTGAGTTGTTGAAGTCCAGAGAGATGATGGTGTCTCCTGCAGCAGGTGCCAACACAGTGAGAGCCTCGGAATCCTCTTTCAGCTTCTCATACAGGTCAGGGCTCTTCATGGGACACTTGAGGCTTTCTAGCTTGAAGAGTTTGAGTATGTCCACCTCAGAGGCCTCATCTTCCATCGCCTGGTTCTCTTTCTCCTCAGCCTTGGGCTCGGTCACGGTCTGCTGCAAGGACAGGACAACGTCCCCCTCCACAATGCCACTGGATGGGACAGAATGGTAAGTTGAATTATGATCACAGACACATTTGTATAATCCACTGGTCTACTGAAGATCCGTAAACTGGATCCGTACCTGAGAACATAGTTGACGCACACAATGCACTGTGGCTGAGAATTCTTGGGGTTGTAGATAACGGTGGCCTGAGTCTCCACCCACACAAAACCACCTTTCTTAGCCAGCATGCGGTACTGGCCTGTGGTGGCCTGGCCCTTTGCGAACACTGGGAAAAATAACACACTCTAATCATAAGTATTTAACAAGACATCTTTGTAACAGTTTTGCAAGTTAAAGTGAAACCTTAATCATGATAAGATATGCATTCTGTCCAGGTACTCACAGTTGTGATGCGTCTTGGTAAGGTGATCTGAGTCCAGGGCATGATAGTATTCGTACACGGACTTGTTCAGCAGGTCATCTGGCTCATATCCCATCAGCTCTGTGATCCTTTGGAAAAAGAGTGAGAGGATTGAATTAAGTAGCTACATGCTGAAACAACTGCCACTTCAACATGATGAGAAGTCTAATCTTCTGTGTTATGCAACCCATTTTTAGTTCTCACTACACCATATATTATATTTAACTTAGATCTGTATTTGGTCTTAATGTGAACAATCCTGTATCAATCCTGGCCACTGTTTGTGATTTTTTTATTGTTTATTATTATTTTAATTTTAGTTTAAGGTTTTACTCATTTCATTGTCTGCTTTTGCCATTTTTATTAGTTTATGTTGTTAATAGAATTATTATGATTAATTATTACTATATAGCTCAGGGATAGTAACTAGGTATTGTTGTAGGGTGTACATACAACATACATGTACAACAGGGCAGTGAAAAAAAATCCAACAACCTTATCTACATCTCAATGAGGTGCTGTTACGCCTTCAGCAAAGGCTTAAAAATACTACTGGCTTCTGCCACTAGGTGGAGTTAATATCATTTGTAAAAGTACAGGACAGGCTTTTGTGCTTTGCTCTACTAGACTCCTTCTGCAGCATTGCTTTTGTCAAAAACTGGTCGGCAGGCACAGCATTCATTGCTAGACACAGATACCATAAAGGCAAATCTATAAAACAAAATAGGGAAATAAAGTAGGGCAGGCCAAACCATTTACACTTCAACAAAACAAAAGGAAGAAAAAAGAAGCTGTGCCAATCGGTTACATTATTCGGGGGAAATTGTTTCTTTCTGTTTGGTGTATGCATGCTATTTTTAACATTAAAGCAGGAATGGTCATTTGTAATTTTAATGTGCAAGGCTTCCGGTTTCATTCGCTATCAGTTATTTTCATTTTCAGTAACGTTTTAAAAAGTGTTGCGCTGCTTTGTACTGCAAACTTGTATTTTTTATGTTATTTGAATCTCTTATGCCAATCATAAACGCACTGGGTTATAGCACAAATTATTGATCTTTTATTGCACTTTGTTAATCTTTTATTTATTTACCTGTAGCAGTTAATGTATTGGAAGTCTTGCACATCACAGGAAATAGCTTTTTTGTACTTTGCAAAATAAGTTAGATATGAGGGCATTACATCTTCCTGCTAACCTTTCATCACAGTACGAAAACTTCATGTCCAGAGTGTGGCGGCTAAGAAAGGTCTTGCTGTCCAGAGGCACCTCGATGTTCGAGGGATGAGGAATGGGCTCACAGATGAGCACAAGGTAGGTTAGAGGAGACTCTTTAAAGCCAGAGTCTCCCGAATCCTCGCCGCGCTCCTGCACACGCACATGACCAGCGCAGTGAAGAACCTTTAGCAGGAGAGAGAAGGGAAATGTCTGTTCAAAGTCTTTGTATAGCAGGTATGTCATAAAAACGACTAAACGGATGCTCTGTGCACAATAAGACTCAGGCCAATTTATTTCCTGTATACATGCAATGTCAACAAAATGAATGCACCATTTAAAATCAGCTTATCAGGGTAATACAAATGTTACCCTTCTAACACAAAAAGCTAAAAATGTACCAGGAAAAGGTAATGATAGGGGGAAATTATATACATCATTCAGACAGCATCTCACCTTCCATGTAGCAGACTTGATATTGACAGTGCGCCCTCTGCTAGTGAGAGTGCACTTCATACGCAGGAAGAAGCTGCGCTCTGTGTTTTGTTCCTTGGTCTTTTTGGATCCTAAACATGGACAAAAAAAATTCAGTTAATGCATTCATTATTGATGGCTGGTGTATTTTTTGCAGAAATATGTTGCAGTGTAGCTTGTGTGAATGACCTGTCCTGTGGACCAGCATCTCTCTCAGCTCCTCATGGTCACATGGGTGTGAAAATTCAAAGATGCTGTGACCAGTCAGATCAAACTGAAAGAAAAGATGGCAGAGATAGTTAGCTATACCTTACGCTTTGAATCTAAACAGCAAAGAACAAAACACCAACAATTAGCTACCTGTGTGAGGCCCATGCTCTTGCTGACATTCTCAGAGAGATAAACCATGTCTCCATCTTCAGACAGGACCACGAGGAAACCCTCCAGGGCCTTCAGATAAAAGCTGTTCAGCTGACTCTCCAGCTCATTCTCCTTATCAGAGTCATCTGCAAAGCCAAACAACATCCTTTAGCAATCTATTAAAGGGCTCATATGATGCGATTTCCTGTTTTCCTTTGTCTTTGGAGTGTTACAAGCTGTGTGTGCATATAAGATCTGTAAAGTTGCAAAGATTAAAGTCTCAAACCAAAAGAGATATTCTTTATAAAAAAGACTCTGATATTCTTTCAAACAAATAATGTCTAAGTTGGGAAGACTCTGTAAAACACGGCCTGCCCAAAATTGGCTCATTCAAACAAACCTCCACAAAGAAAGAAGGCTTAACATGGTGTGGGAAGATTTGTAAAACACTGCCCAAATGAAAAACGCAAAGAAAGAAGGCTTAACTTTTAGGGTGAATCCCATTTCTCTGTCTTACCCCTTCCCCTACCCCTCCGAAACCGAGTGGTACCCCTAGCCCTTGTGAAAACATCTATGAATTGAAACCAGTGGTACGGTTAGCGCTAGGGGTGAAAACATCTATGAATTGAGACATCGTCGCTAGCTGGCTGCTACGTCACCAGAGGCAACAAGTGTTGATACGTCAACATACATGGTGTCGCTAGCTGCTGCTACGTCACCATTGCGTGGGTTTTAGGCAACAATGTTTTGTTGATCACAAACTTGCCGTCTGCAAGTGTGTGTGTGTCGATTGCGTGGGTTTTAGTGATGTTTTCTCAAATCAGTCAGAGAAATGCGGGATTGTTGTGCGAGTGGTAAATGCAATGTACACGTTAGCTATGAATTGAGAAAAATAACGATTTTTATGTTTTAACTTGGTTAAGTCAACATACATCGTCGCTAGCATGGTTGCAAATATATATTTACAGGACTGTGTAGAGCACAAAACAAGACTGTCGTAATTTTTAAATAAATTATTTAAGCCGAAAATACTCTCTGTTTTAGATGATCTGGCCGTTTTCTCTAGTGTGTTCTGGGTACCCCTTGGTTTCAAGCCCTTCAAGTGTCGCGAAAAATTCTTGGTTTTAAGGGTTTTAAGGGCTATTAAGAACCAAATATATATTTACAGGACAAAATGAGAATTGGGACAGCCCTTACTCTCACGTGAACGCGCAAAACTAAGGGGAAGGGGTAAGACAGAGAATTGGGATTCACCCTTATTCTCGCTGTAGTATTGTGTTGCGCCGTCCATGTCGTGGAGTACACGCTGTGTGTTTTCAAAATGAGAATTGGGACAGTACGTTTCCTGTTCCTGGGAGTACACAACTAGAAATCAGTGGTTAAGTTATATTTACAACACTGTTGGCTCATTTTACGGAGGACTGATCCTGGGAGAGCAGCTCATTTTATAGCCTACAATGTGAACACTATGAATGGCCAATCACAACGCATCGGATAGCTGGCCAATCAGAGCACACACTATGAATGGCATACAATCACAACGCATCGGATAGCTGGCCAATCAGTTCTTTTCAGCACATATGACTTCGCTTCTCATAACTTTAAGCTTTGTAAAAAATTGCACGTTTTTTCAGAAAGGCAGAGGGGCAACCTCAATAATGTATGAACCACGTAAACAAATTACATTACAAAATAATGTTATTTTCAGCAACATATGACCCCTTTAAGCATATGGTCATAGCAGCAAATTAAGCCTCCTTCACACTGTCAGAAAATATAATATCTTGAGTTACAATTTTCACTAAGTCAGTACATATTACTACCTAAAAAGTACATACTAGTATTATTATGCACCCTTGAAGGGAAGATAAGCTACATATTAGTAGTACCAAAAGTACTATTAATAAAGGTTATCCTAATAAAAATAATTTTATTTTACAGAACTGTAAAATTACAATACTAATATTGATGGCTGTCTTTTATACTTTTGTTAACAACAGCTGATTCATAAGTATGTCTTATTTCAATTTCGGGAAATTGTGTTCTCAAATGCATGTTATAAGCATCCCAAAGTCAGAGCAGATGAAGAGATTAGTTCAAGTGGAGCAGCATTTACTGCAAATAGGGCTGTTCCAAGACACTGGAAACATTGGATCATGAGCTTACTTAATCAAATCGCAGCCTTTGCAATCTGATAACCATACTAATCCATTGCAATTTCAGTTAATCATGCAGCCCTCGTACATACAAGTATCTAAAAAGAACATATTAGTAGGGACCTATGATTTCCGCAATGCAGAAAACGCGGACGGAATCGCGGAATCCAGTCATAAAAACGGAATTTACAGTTTCATGCGGAATGTCACGGAATGTGTCAAAGTTTGGATGAATTAATCAAAAGTAGGTCGTTACACTTAAATCAAATCGCGATAAGGACTAGTATTTGTAAATATTACGCTGCAAAAGTGTATTTAAATATGAATCCTGCATGTTCTGCACATCTCTGTATGAATGGAGCAGACGCACGGTTTTGTTTAATAACGTTACATAAACAGTGCGCGCCACGTGGCACTTGTCTGCAGTATCAATGAGGACATAAATATATGAACAATAGCTCCAGAACTAAAACTAGCATCATATCATATATACTAGGGGTGTAACGATACACCAGTGGCACGGTTCGGTTCACTGTTTTGGAGCCACGGTCTGGTCCGGTTCTGTTTGCTGTGGGGGTAGGGTTCATGTCATCTTACCAGCAATGCTAAGGAACAATAGATTCACTTAACTCAATAATAACAACAACAATAACTTGACTTAACTTTTTCTTTATTAACTTTGGCTTCACATTTTTAGTGCAGTCAGCATACCTGAGTAAACAAAAATGAAATAAATACCTCCAATGTAGACTAGTCAGAATAAAACATTTCTCTCTTTAGTGCAGCCAGCTTAACAGAGTAAACTAAAATGAGATAACTCCAATGTAGATAGTCAGAAATAAACATTTGTCTCTTTAGTGAAGTCAGCTTACCTGAAGTAAACTAAAATTAAATAAATAAACTCAAATGTATACTAGTCAAAAATAAACACTGGCTTGTCCACTCTAAGAAACATTTGGATGTTCAATTAAGTTTTAAGTTCTTTTTCAAAAACACCATCATGTCCACATTCTCAGGTGAGAGGCTTACTTGTAAGTGCAGAGAAAACAGCAGCCTGCTGTTCAAGGTAGCGCTCAAGCATGTCAAAGCTGGAGTTCCACCTGGTGGGAACATCCTGAATTAGCTTGTGTGGAGGCAGTTGGAGCATCTCTTGCTTGTCCTTAAGCACTGCTGCAGCAGTAGTGCTACGATGGTTAACGCCCATTCCCTTCTGTGATGCCAGATTAACTGTGTGCGCAAAACATCGTATATTTGGTGAAAAAACGGCTGCTTCAACTGCATTAACAATGTTTTTAGCGTTATCTGTTGTCACAGGAATAGTGGCATTTTCTCTGTCGATTTTGCACTCTGCTACAGCTCCCTGTAGTATTTCCGACAGATGATCACTTGTGTGGCTTTCGTAGACAGCGCGTGTCTGCAGAACGGGATTTTTAATCACCCAGTTGTCCGTAATGTAGTGCGTCGTGATCGTTATGAAAGACTGAGTTGCACGGGAGGTCCACCCGTCCGTAGTTAAAGCAATTAATTTAGCATTGCTCAGGTCCTCCACTAGTTTGGCTCTTACTTCGCTGTGAAGGTGAGGCAGCACATTCTGACTGAAATGCGGTCGGCTCGGTAATTGGTATCTTGGCTCCAACACACTTAGCAAATGTGTGAATCTGTCATTCTCAACAACGGAAAACGGCCGCATATCTAGCGCCATGAAAACACCTATTGCCTTTGTAATTGTTTGAGCACGGTCGGAGTTAGCTTGTAGCTTCATTCTAAAGGCAGTGGGAAAAGTTTCCTGTTTTTGAAGCTTCTTACGTGTGCAGCTTATATCAATGTTGGGGTGATGTCTCTGGAGATGCGCTTGCATATTAGACGTGTTTCCTGTCGTATAAGAGAGTTTTGTGAAACAGTTATGACAGATTGTGTGCGCTTTGTCTACGACACGAATTCCATTCCTGTACTCCACTGGAAAACCAAAATGTTCCCACACAGGAGACTTAAATGTGTCCGGGGGATCTGCAATTTCAGTACTATGCGAAGCAGCCATCCTGCATATACTAGCAACCGAGTGTGACGCTCACTCCCAAGTCAAGTGAAATGACATGCACTTGGAAAACAGCAACTTTAGAATATAATATTTGGAACAAAATTTAAAAAGCTCTTATTAGTCGTTACTAATACAATTTAATCAAATGAAAGCAAAGAAAAAATAGTTTAAATTAATAGTTAGTTAGAGATAAGTGCCATTAACCTCAACAATGGGCAGCAGGTGGCGTGAGAGTACCACGGTACGCAACGAGAATTCCGCGATTCGTATCGTGGGTGGTGTATCGCGATCTTTCGGTTCGGTTTGTGATATCGTTACACCCCTAATATACACACACAGAACTTTAAAGGTATTCACGGCAACCCGTCAAAATAAGAGTTCGGTTTAACTTAAAGACATTGTGCCAGAAATAGGCTACATTACTATTATTTAGTAGAATGTACATAATACTACTACTACTACTACTACTACTACTGCTGCTGTTGAAAAATAATACAACTTATTTTTTAAAGAAATAATCACTAAATATTTGAATTAATTAATTAAAATATAAATTAAATCATTGTGTTATGCCTCTATCTGATAACCAGTAAAATTGATATACACAACACATAATTTCTGAGGGGGGGAAAAACATTTCATAAGGCTACTGTAAGAATAAATAAAAATGTTTGTATGCATTCAAATAATTAAACATGTTAAAACACAGAATTTGGTAACAATAAACATAAGGTGAGAAAAAAACAGAATTAAACGGAATTTGGGAAAAAATCAAACGGATTTCATAGGGCCCTATATTAGTACTAATATGCACCCTTTGAGGATTCTGCCTCAGTGCAGATTGTACATTTTTGCCTCTGTTCATCAGCTCAGTGTTTACAATATAGAATGGTGTTTACAATATCTACTGGTGGCAACGTTTTGATTCCCATTTGAATGTGGTTTAACTATGTTGTGTATGTAGATGCAAATATTCAAGTCAACATACTGACCAGAGCTGAGCATCTTCCTCGTGCGCATGTAGCTGATGGTCAGCCTCATGATGGAGGCTTTGTCCAGGTGGGAGGTTACATTGTGTGGCAGGGGGAGCTGTTGTGCTAACTCGTAGAACACCTCGCACTCCTTTCCCCTGCGAGATCGAGCCGCATCCCTGGACTTCTCTTTCCTGCGCTCCGAGCTCACCCTGAAAAAATCAAGAAGGACAGTGTTTTGTTAGTTTGGCTAGGTGTTTGACAAGAGAGACCTCCTGTGCTAGTGCTTGAGGGCACCAGCAAGGTCAACTTATTTTAAATCTCTCATTTGAATGGCGTCAAATCTTGCAATGTCAGAGGCCAGAAAGATATAGTTTCAATCTGACTGGCTGGTAAAAGGAGTGTGGACATGCTGAGACAGACACAGTTACAACCCTTGGAACCCAGCCAACAGTGATAAATGTTCCTGTGGCTCAGTGGTAGAGAATTGCGTTAGCAGCGCAAAAGGTTGTGGGTTCAATTCCCAGGGAACACACATACTGCCAAAAAATGTTTAACCTGAATGCACTGTAAGTTGCTTTGGATAAAAGTGTCTGCTAAATGTATAAATGTAAATGTTGTGGTGTCAGACAGTTTTCAAATTTCCCAACAGAAACATTTCGGCACACTACAAGGAACAAACGTTAACACACAAACACGCCACAAAGTAACTGGTCTTACAAACAAGCAAGGTCAGGATCTGAACAATAAACAGCTCTTGGCCAGAAAAGAACCTCTTTCCTTTTTCATCATGAAAAAGCTTTTTGCTAAAATGAGTCTCTATCTCATCATAATTTCTAAAGCAGCCTATTTATTACGCTTGGGACCTCTGCCTATTCTTTCACTGCCAAGACCAACTCCCACACATTTAACAAATCTCTCAGTTCACTGCAATAATGGAGGTCTCTGAAAACAAGCAACGCTACTGACAACAAAGAGCAACAAAGTAATGCACACTCTGTAAGAAACACTACCACCTTCAGGTGTTCATTCACTAAATGTTTACCGATGTAGAAAACTGTTCATTGTTAAAAAAAAGCTGACACTTCAGACAAATGGATTAAAATGCTGATAAACTTCTAGGATTTCACAGAAAACCATCTTGAAGTGGCTTTAAGCAGAAAGTTGAAAACCTCAGATTTCCGGCCCTATGATTTCCACGATGCAGAAAACGGGGACGGAATCACGGAATCCAGTCATAAAAATGGAATTTACAGTTTAACGCGGAATGTCAAGGAATTTTTCAAAGTTTGGATGAATTAATCAAAAGTATGTCATTACACTTAAATCAAATCGCCATATGGACTAGTATCTGTAAATATTAAGCCGCAAAAGTCGATCTAAATATGAATCCTGAATGTTAGAGATCGACCAATATATTGGTTGACCGATATTTTTCCAGATATTTAAGCATTTTACCATAATCGGATATCGGTTTTGTAAAAAAAAAAACGATAACCGATATATTTATTTTTTTTGTCACATACACATTTATACAGAGTATAACCAGCAGTGAAATCTATTCTCTGCATTTGACCCATCCAAGTACACACACACTCGTAGCAGTGGACACTGTTCACTCACTTGCTCCAGCATGCCACCGCGTGTAACCAAGATTCATTGCACGCTGATTAACTAACACTAATGTTGCAGGCCATGATGTTTTGTTTGTTATAGCTTATTTCTGAATATTATCAGTGAATTATTCTTCCTCTTTAGCCTATTAAACAATTAACTGTAGTTTAAAATGAAGTTGAATGATTATTTTCTCCATTAATGCATTAATAATATCAGTGTTGCTATGATGCTTTTTATAAATAAAATGTATTGTTGTAATTTGAAGATTACATTTTACATGAAAGAATGTTATTTTCAACAATATTCCAGAGAATATGACTTACTTATTCAGTGAATTATTCTTCACTCTTTAGCCTATTAAACAGCTTATAAACCTAATGAAACTGTAGTTTAAAATGAAGTTGATATGACTCCTGTCCTTTATTTTCTCCATTTGAAAACTTTAGACATTATTTTGCTTATTGTTAATATCAGTGTTGCTAATGATGCTTTTTATAAATAAAATGTTTTATTGTTGTAATTTGAAGATTACATTTTACATGAAAGAATGTTAATTTTCAACAGTTTTTTGTTGTTGTTAAGATGACTGAAAGGAGGAAAAACCAAAGCGAAGAATGGACTTACTTCAATCGGTTATTTATTTACTTTATAACAGTAAATAAATATCGGTTCTGCATATCGGTTATCGGGTACATAAACATGCAAATAATTGGTATTGATATCGGTTATAAAAAATCAATATCAGTCGATCCCTACTGAATGTTCTGCGCGTTTCTGTATGAATGGAGCGGTTTTGTTTACGTTAGACAGTGTGCGTGGTGCTTGCGGTGACTTCAGCATCTTCCGTCTCAATGAGGACATAAATACATGAACAATATCTCCAAAACTGATCTGGAGTTTTTTTTTTTTTTTTTCATAATAATCTTGTTAAAAATTCAGAATTTCTATATTCTAAAATATATTCCGAATATTCAGAATTGTTTATTGAACTGTTCTGAATTTGCATGTGGTGATTCTGAAGTGATGCAGATTCTATTTAGGCCTTTACATAGATTTTGCCCTTTATAATTTAAATGATCAATGAGATCTCCATACAACTGTCAATGAATCTACATATTCCCCATCTAGGAGCTCCAAGGTCAAAGCAGCAATAAGAAACAATGAGCAGGCCTTGTGTCAACCGTCAAAGCCACGCAACACAAAGAAGGGAAAACGGTTAAGACAGCCTAGCCCTAACAGGAAAAAACAGCATCTTCAGACAGACGGTGTCCTAACTGCTCCCATCCTCCCTATCAAAGTATTTTCTGAAGCAAAGCGGAAATGATTTGGCCAGAAAGAGAGGAAAACCCTTGTGCACAGGGGATGTTAACATGCATTTCTTTGTAGTTTTCAGCCTGTTTGTGTCTGTGCATGCCGGTACATTGTCATCTTATGTAAGCTGAGCTCTATATATGGACTGCTCAATAATATATATGTCTACATTATTGACTCTATTCAGGGTAGCTGGAAGGCCCCTTTAGCAAATGGGAGCTTTTTACTCAACTGCAAATGCTTAAGTATGAGGTTTCAAAACACATTGAGAAGACAAAATACAAGAGCTTTCTTTTAAGTGGATGTGTCTCATCATGATAACAAAATTGCTAATAAAGTAAGCTGATAATCTTACCAAGCCATTATGTTCTAATACAGTATGTGTTATGCAAATCCAATTTGCTGAATTCTCTCGGTCCATTTGCCAAAGCAAATCACCAGCTTCTCATGTCTACATTTACTGCCTTTACTTAGTCACCTATTTGATTTTCATTTTTCAACTCTGTGATATAATATAATAAAATCCATGCCTGTCCATTTCTAACCAATTTCTAGCAACAGATAGCAAGGCTGGGCAGTAGGGATTGTCAACTAAGTGAAAATAGTTTAATAAAAAACATGCAGTGCATGTCTATAGTGAATTTGTGAGGTCATTAATTTACCTAGATTTATTTTTATATAGATATGTTAGTGACATTTATAGTGGTGGTGCATTTATTTATTTTTTTGTTATATTACCTCACTGTTTTTGAACATCTCACCACAAATGTTGCATTTTAAGACAGCATCACTAGCTACAAAATAGTCCAACTTTTAAAAACACTTCTGTTCTGTGCTGTTCAACTTGTTCTGTTCACTTAAATGCAAGAACGCATTTAACACAAAAATAAATACATCTGATTGAGGTGAGGTGAAGCAACACCAAGCAAACCCCTGACTATTCGATATGGAAGATATATCTTTTTGCATGCGTGACTGCTCAATATGCATATGATAAATAAAGCGCAAAGGCAAAATGTAGCTAAATCTCCAATGATTGACATTTATATCTAATTTAATTAGTTTGCACATTATTTACACTTAGAATATAAAATATTTTTCCAGCTAATTTTTTTAATAATTACAGTCAAACATTATGATATACTGCTATATTGGTTATTCAGGAGTATACTCACACCATGATATAAGATTTGTCATACCGCCTAATCCTTCCACCTAGGAAGTTTTGAGCTCCTAAAAAATTACCTGCTTGAATATTGATAACTAAAATTACAACATGATTCCCATATGGATTTATATAGATCACATGCAAGACCTTAAAACACAATGACAAAATCAATATACCTCCTTTTGACCCAAGGCTGATGAAAACGCCTCATAACAAACATAACAAGAGGGCCACATTTCAACAAACTGATAGATGTCTTGCCACAAGAGTGGGCAGGAAGTTGCTTTGACATCAATGCTTAGAGTGATTAAGATTTGAGAGAAGAGTTGTTGTCTTGCCACAAGAGTGGGCAGGAAGTTGCTTTGACGTCAATGCTTCGAGTGATTAAGATTTGAGAGAAGAGACGCAAAAAGCGTGTAGCAGCTTGAACTTGAATGCCAAACAAAATAATGTCAGAGGAAAATATTTCAACTGAAAACAAGGTGTTATTCACTTTAAACAGGATATAAACTAAAGGCCTATCACACAGTAGTGTTATGACTACAAATAAAAAATGAGATTATCTTCGAAATCTAAGTATGATATTTTTATGGTGGAGGGTCAAACTGACCTTGGATTCAATTCACCAAAGAGCACATTAAAAAAATCGGTTAAAACTAGTGATAGACCGATTAATCGGTTTTGCCGATTAATCGGCACCGATCGTTTATTGCCACAACTATCGGTTATCGGTAAAAATCTATGCCGATAGTTTTCTGTTTTGCGTCCATTGCTGGAGTGGCTGAGAAGGGTCCGCTGGCATTATACAATACTAGAGCAGCCTCTAGAGGCGGAAATCACTGACAGCACGTGTTGTTTATTTTGACATGTGACACTGCGCACTGCACTGAGCGACTAAATGGCATTTGAAACTTCAAATGCCATTTAAATACAGCCGACAGAAAATCCTGCGGCGGAACAGAGCGCCATTCACATAGTTTTCTATTAAATTACATTATACTTGTCCTAAATCATTGTAAATGTACATAATGACTTCACTCTAGGCTATAAATTATGTATTGTGCATTTTTTAGCAAACCGTTTGTCTTTCTGTGGCTCTAATAAAGTCTGTATGCTTCATACAGAGAACTGTAATAGATCGCTCTTTCTCTTTCCACTTGCTGTTTCTTTAAACCGAAATTCTAACTGTTTAATGCCACATTGTTCATTCTAGAAACGTGTGTGTGAGTGAGATACCTCTGAGTTCTCCTAGACACAGCGCTGCACTTTTCCCAAATTTTTGTTTTTGTGTGACTAACTTTTTCTTAATTATTAGATAATTATCAAGTGTTAAAATAGAAGCAAATAAAGTGTGTGAGTACACAAACAATATCCAAATGTATGTAATTTTAATGGTATGGCCTTGTGTAGATATTTAAAGATGGCCATCTTTAAGCATGACTGTTGAAATTAAATGTTAATACTTAACAATAAGAGTCCATTCGTAGCATTAATGAAAACTGTAGAAGTATTGTTTCTTGTTAGAGTGTTCATTTCAACATTCGCTATTAGCAGGCTACATTTTTAATTTTAAAGTTTTTTCTTTTAAAATTAGCAAACTATGAAATAACTTTAATGATCAATATAATAAATAATATTAATATTTTTTATTAATTTGCAAAGTATGGTTCAGTACTGTTACTGCTTATATATTTTAAAATAGCAAAGCTCTAGTTTTATTTCAGTATCCATTTAAAAACTATCAATTGGTATCGGCCAGTCCAACCTAGCTATCGATATCGGTAAAAAATCGGTCGACCTCTAGTTAAAACAGCAATACTTCTTTAACATTAATATTTCTCATACATTACAAAAAAGTGAACTTTTAAATTTAAAAGTACAGAAAAGTACTTCTGCGTGCTTTCCTGAAGCTCAAACAATAGAAACGAACAAGCAAAAGCTAAAAATGTCCACTTTTAAATGAAAGTTTATTTGGATAAAGGGGTCTACCAAATGCATAAATGTAATTAATAAACTATGAAATATGTATCAAAACGTTTTTATTTTAAGTCTTAGTAGCTGGTTATAACAATGAAATACAGCAGGCAATTTGACCTGCAAACATCGTAATTGTAATATAAATTGTGTACACACATTCCACAACACTTTGCATGCATGTTCCCAACCCCAAATGAGAACTCATACATTTTCAAGAAAAACTTGATAGGTTAACTAGCAATTCCAACAACTCAAAAAACGAAATGTGCCAAATTGACCTGTAGCTTCCATATAAATGGTGACACACTGGATCTCATCTACATTGCCAGTGCCATCCTTCTTGTAAATTCACCAGTCCAGTACCGAAAAACCAAGCAACATTTTGCAGTCTTAGCAATACCAACACTTATTTCCATCTCATCTCATCTGAGCCCACAATGATGACAGGCCTGACAAAGAAAAAGACACTGTCAGCAAAATCCAAGGACTAATTCCTGCTTCCAGTCCTTTATCCACAAAATATGCCAGACTGGCTGGCTGAACAAGGGCAACGAGTTCATGTAAATTGTGGGGTCAAGTGGTCTGAAGGCTCCTATTTTATCTTATAAAATATCCTGCGTAAAACATTCAGAGCTGAATACAGTACAAAATACCAGAATACAATGTACACAATTAGCGTGAGCGAAAATTATACCATTATACTTTCTCAAACGTTAACGTTACTGTAATAGACGTGCAGCTGTCTGATCATAATAACTATAGAAAAAAAGCTTTTATGTTAAATATAAGCATTCGACATTAATGCTGAAATATGTCTGTGCCTATATAAGCAAAGTGTTTACACATTCTCATGAGACCTGAATTTTGTCTATACTGTTATAAACGGTTTATAGCCGTTTAAGCAATAAATCAGTGTAAGTTTAAGTGAGCATGCAGCTAACGTTAGTTTTGTTAGCTTTCTTACACGGACACTCTGTTTACTTCAAAAACGACAAATGTGGTGTTATAAAAGCAACATATGAGTCTTTAAATTGTTTAGATTAATGTTTAATGGTTGTTTAGAGACAATTAGCCGGCATGAGCGCTTTAAACTTGCTCTTAGTTATTTGGTTAGCTATCCAGCACAAAATGGCGACACGTTCTGTGTGACGGGGAGGAATATATTTTGGCCGGTTTACTATAAAAACACAACAAATCCCGCTCAGCAGCAGACCTTCTTTTTACATAACGTTAGACACGGGGATCCCTACCTTTTCTTTTCAGTGACAACTCCAGTATCCATTCCTGGGTGAAACCACTAAGAATGTGTAAGGTTTTTCCAAACCGCGAGGCCAGACAAATCAAGGACGTGGCCACCTCTCGCAAACAAATACAAATTTGTTTACGAAAGAAAACGAGCAGACGCGGTAAAACGATCCGATACTGGTCCGGTGTTGTGTGTTGAAAACGTCTGAATGGTAGAGATAAACCCTCCGGTTCAACTGAATGTCAATTCATTTGTCTAGCACCAGTCGGTGCAGCTTCCAGTCGGTACAAAGGATTAACCGTGACTGCGCTCCACTACTCTATCTGTGGCACGCGCGTTCACGAGGCGCTGACGGGAGCGAGCACAGTCATATGAATTCTGACAGCAGAGCAGTGTCGCGCTCAAAAAAAGACATTCACACATTTCACAGAACCGATGGGACATCAATCCAAACAGCATTGTGTGATGTCACCAGCACTATCGATCTCACCACAGATGTAGTAACTTCAATATACTTGCTTCTCCTACAACACCATCTATTGAATTATTTTTTTCTCATCCAGTGAATACTGTGTACTGTTTATAACCAGTAATTGGTGTTAAAATATAATCTAATATTTAATTCGTATTATTATTATTTAATTATAATAAGGATTAGGTAAAGGAGGACAATTATTTAAAAAAATAATTACACCCGCCTCCTTGTCAAACAAGAGCAGCTCGTAACCAGCAAGAAGACCTTTAGCGTTTACTAGCAACCTTCCAGAACACCCTGCCTAGAATCAACCAGCAAGCAGGCAGAACACCCAAGCAAGCCAGTGGAAATAACCTAGCAACTCGCCAAAACCCCATACCAACCATCAAACAACCCTATTTGTTTAACCACATCCAATAGGTAACCAATCAGCACACTCTGCAACCACCAAGCAACGGCCAGGTCTATCAGCTGACTGAACAGTCTGTAAAATTAAAATGACCTATTTAAATAGTGAGATCAGACTCTGTCAAGCCAACATAAAAAAACAGAATATTCTTGTGTGTTGGCGTGTGCTAGCCTAATATATGTACAGTTGTAACTTATCATTTCTTCATTCTGAACCTGATTTTTGAGAGTTCATAGGCATTATTTAATAAATAAATACATGTTATTTCCCGTGAATGAATGCAAACTGCCTCAACTCAAACGAAACCAGAAAATTAAGGTTTTTGTTGTTTTGATGCTGTATAGTCAGACAGATTAGCAGGCCGTTGCTAGGCGGTTGCAAGAGTGATCTGGTTGGTTATCAGGATGTGGTTAAACAAATAGTTTATGGTCTTATAGTAGACCTTAACTTTGGCCAATTTTATGGTTGTATAGGGAAGTGGCTGGTGTTGCTGATGAAATGTTCGGCAGAATTTCATCAGTTTCCTCAAATGTGTTGGTTTTCTGTTTCTTCTTGCTGGTTCGACCTTATTTGCACATTAACGATATTTCCTTTCAGCACCACCAACCTAAATTATATATTCAGGTTTCAATAGTTATTTCTAAGTAGTTATTTATTTACATATGTAAATGCACATATTTAACCCACAATTCAGTCGAATTCTCTTCAGTATTCCATGAAAATTGAATTACTATAAGTTGTAAGCTTTTGTTTACAAGCAGTGTGCCAATGGATAGCATCATAAGGGTTAACTGTCATATTTAAGGTTTCTACTGATGTGGAGGCAGTGATTGTCATTGACTCATGGTGATCACTGACAGACATAAATCGAATAGATGGACAAGGTTGAAACTAATGACATTGAAGTGATTTAGTGGAAAGCAGATGACTGGAAACAAATAGTTAATATCCATGGAGAAGTTCTATGAAAAAAAGGACTGATGAAACTAACAGCAAAGATGTGAGCTTTTATGTTAGTTTTCTGATGTTTATAGTTGTCTTTTGCTGTTTCAAATGAGTTTCCGTCTTCCCGCACCTGACGGGTTTGATCAAACCTTCAAGAAAAGGAGTTGCTTTAGCAGGTGTTAAACTCTTCCACCTGTCAAAGTGGGTTGTGAAGGGCTTTAAGGCTCTAAAAATAAGCAGCTGCTTTCTCTCTGCCATTCAGGAAAGATTAGAGAAATTACCAGGTTGCTGATGGGAATGCTTGAGCAAAAGCAATCAGCTGCAATATAACACAGTCATCACTGTGTTCCCAGTAACGTCAGCTTTTGTAGCATGACCCAAATTACCGACTATCAGAGCCTGAGCCAAATATGGCATGGGAGGAAACTTAAGAAAAAATGATAGGTGATAAAATGCCATACACGAACGTCTTGCTATAGTCCTAAAAATATCATTTTGACATTTAGATATCAGAGATCCAGCAAATCAAAAATAATTATTTATTGTCCAGTTGGGACTGAAGAGTCAACAGCTGATATCATGCATCATCAGGAGTGTTTTTCCATGGAGCACCCCAGAGCAGGACTTCTGCTAATTTCAACTCCAAACTCACATGTTCCCAACAAGCCAGTTGGACCAAAATATTTGTTTTTAATAGCTGATCATGTGAATATTATATCTGATGGTGGAAAAGTGAAGCCTCTGAATAGAACAAGCAGAGACTCATAAACACGTCAATTCCAGTAAGAGCGTACTCTGCTTGCCAAGACCATTATTTTTGAATTTGAACCGCTAAAATCAATGCAACACCTTTGGCACATTTTCACTGGAGGAACCCAATGAACTTCTCAGCAGTGCTGACTCAATGAATGGTTTGAGTCATGAAGACTCCTCTAAACCAGACATGGCTGGTTTTTGGCAGTTTATCACCACAAGCCTAACTGGGAAAATCACCAGAGCACCTGACAACAAGTCAAAACATTTCATACACCATCACTGAGAATTCAGAATGGAGAGTATTTCATCATATCACCTGCATGAAACTGCTTCTGGAAACGATATCAAAATATTCTGTAACAGTGAGAAACTTACGTGAAAGGGGCCAATTCGTAAATGTTAAAATACTCACTATATGTCACAATTAGAGCCACAAGAAGTAAATAGTATGCATGTTAACATGATTTTAGTTATCAGGAAAAAAAAATTCTGAAATAATTTTTAGTTTAATTTTACAACTTTGTTGACGTGACAAAGTAGTCAAAACACTCAACACTCAATCATAAAATTGAAGATAACAGCTCTTCAGCTCAAATAATACGCAAGTTCTAAAAGAGGAATTAATGTGCGTTTATAAAACTATAAGTAAATGTTATTTTAAGTGCCTCAGATACATTTTTTTGGTATTATGCCTCAAATTATGTCGATTGATCCTAATCTGTATTAAACCCGCAACAGTCCCTGAATCAGGTAATACCAAAAATAAATTACCAAAATAATACCAAAAATAAATTGCTTGACAATAAATAATAAATCATTCTTCACCATCTCTAAAACAGCTTTGTCATGATTGACCTCACTATCACTGCTATTGTCTGCCAAAAACAATGCCAATGAAAATGTGTCAGCCACTGAGTTTCCAGTTACAACTGGTTTGGGGAAAGCGTGTACAAACCCTTATTGGGTAATGTCCCTTTTCAAACAAGAGAATGCTTGAATAGAAAACAATAATCACTACAGCCAAATTTCCAGACATGCAATTCAAGCACAAAGCAAATCAATAGAAAATAAAAAAGAATAGGGTCTTTAGTCCAGTTAGTACTTAATGAAATAGAAGTGAGCTGGCAGCATATTACAGATCTCAAGTTACATATGTTATGCTCATAAAAGTATCTTAACCCCATTAACAGTGTGCTGAATTAGTTGATGGTGTATTATCAGTGTATAAAGGCTGCTTTAAATACTGGGCAAGCTCGTGAGAACAAAAAATGAATCCAAGGTAACCAAATTATTCATGGAGGATTTCCACGTCTACCGAGAAATGTGACATGACCGCAGCTCTGTTTGTACTTTGAGGTGTAAAGGATATGTTTTTTTTGTTTTCTCATGAAAGTTTCATGTTTCTATCTCACACCACGAGTTCCCTGATTCATTATTCAATGAACTGGACAGGTTATATGTGTTGACTATGTGTTGTCACAATAGTCTCTTGTAGCCTGTTACAAAAGGATTTTCCAAGTTCATAATTTAGACTTTAGTTAGAATTACTTTACAACACATCACATGACTTAACAACTGAATTACACTGAATTAACAGCTTAATGTAAGTTACATACATTTGTTTCCAAAGCACTTGGTAACAGCATGAATATTGAATATACATATTATCATGCTAGTAATACACTTACAAAAATAATATATGATATAGACTTTGCGTAAATTTATACAGATAAAACCGTTTCAAAAAGCATCAGTTCGTTTTGGGGAATCATTATTTTCTTCCTGTCATTGCCTTTACAAATAATCCTTTGGTCTGGATGGTCCTGTGGAGTATGCTGTATTGCCTTCTTCTAGTCTGAATCATGTACATATTCTTGACACACTTGGCAAAAAGTTTGTCAACAGAATGTATTTTGAGTTAAATAGAAGGAGTTCATTATTGAAAGTAACATATGTATGAAAAATAAATAAAGCACAGCTGATGTTAGTGCAGTCGCAGCTCTGGAGCTGTGTAGGTGAAGTCTTTAAAATTGTCCTGGTGGAAGGGGTCAACGCTGTCCTCAATGGGTGTAAGACAGGGTTCCTCTTGAGTGAAGTCAGGGTCAAAATTGTTCACATCTTCAATAGAATCCTACAGAATAAAACAAAACATTATTTTGGACCAATATTCACACTTATTAATCAGTTATCAGTTCTTTTATGTTATTCGGTTTTCAGTTATTTTATGTTTATTAGTGTGTACATTCTATAAAGAATAGAATTCAACAACTGTATTTCAAAGTACATTTATTTATTCAGAAATCAGTAATCAAAATAAAAATAGTTCTTGAATATTCAATATGAATAAAATCTCTATCAGTAGCAGTCATGAAAGGCACAATACAAATATAGCACAATACACACAGTATAAAACAGAAGTGGCGATGTAGGCTTACTATTCGAGGTGTGAAAGGTGGTGCGATCTCTCGTCTGTTCAGCTTCTCCCAGTCCAGTCCTGTGAAGAACGGGTGTACGGTGATGGCCTCTTCTCCTCCATCTCTATCCATGCAGCCCAACCGACACGCTGGGTCTCTGGTGAGTAACTGTGCAGAGAGTAAACCGAAATCTTCATCATCTATAGCTTTTGAATACAGTACTTGAAAAGTGCACTTGAGCTGCTTTCAAATAAAATGCCACTTGGTTTCTTATCCAAGAACATGACTATATTTTAACTCCAATAAGTCCAAATATTTTTAGGGGAAATTTGTATAATACGGATAAACTAGAAGTGATATTTAGTTAAGAATTACTGGAAAAATACAACTTTGTCTTTTTACACTTTCACAATGGCCATATAACGGTCTAGAAAATGTACTGCCCACAATACTGCACAGATCACTGACTTAAGCCCTTGTTAAGGAGACAGAGTTATTAGGGATTTTACTCCACTAATGCAAGAAGACCTCTACACAGTCACATGATGTTAATCCTTCTAACATGACACAGCTCTTCAACCCTTCATGGGGCACAAAGAAGCTTATGTAATGAGGCACAAGGCCAGGGACAGTCTGTGATCCTGACATCCTGGGTCTTTTGAGGGATGAAACAGCAGTCCATAGGCTGTGCTCTCCACAGCAAATTAGCCTCATGTTTAGGAACAGCTGGCCATACCCTCAGAAAAGCCTCTCGGCTGCATTAGCCTTGAAACATGTTTACTTGGAGCTCTTAAATGAAGCCAGTTTAGGATTTTTTTTCTGGTGAGAAACCTGAAGACCACAGAGTCATGTTTCAGCATGAAGGCGTTTGAGTAGTTTTGATATAAATGTTTTTGCAACGAGTGATCACAACAGAAGAGGAAGAGAGTTTTTTAATGAACCGTCACTGCCAGGAAAGTCAAAGATTTCCCAATTATAGCTGCCTGAGAGCCAATACACTGGGGTTGTGTCCTTAGTGTAAAAGTAAAGCAGTCTGTCTGGTAAAAGTCAGACAAATGTACTTCCTATGCAAAACAATGGATTTCATTAAAGTGACATATGTGAGTGTTTTAAATATTAAGTTATAATCTAGCTACAAGGCTTTTTTGTGTAGTTGAGCTACAGTCTTCATTGCTCTGGTTTTATTTTAATTTAGCATTTGCACTTTGCTAAACAGTCCTGGTTTCACTAACAGTTAATGACAAGAAGTCATAGACAAAGCAATGAGGAGATTATTTTATTTCTGTGGAGACAGAATGTGAATATAAAATTCAATATTTGAAACTTAAATACATGAATAATACATCTGTCTTTTAAAATCCAATGCTGGATGAAGCCGAGCTACAATCGCATTAAGTCTGCTACCCTGACTTCTTCAAGACCTTTTATTGAGACAAACTGTTTTAATCTGACTGAAATTAAACTTTTAAAGTGCATGTAATCCACCTTTGTTTAATCAATCTGATATTTTGACTGTAGATCTAGACTCACTCCTCTAAGGATGTCCTCTGCCTCGTTGCTGAGCCAAGATGAATAAATGATCTCATCTTTGAGGATGCACTCAAACAGCTCGTCCTCAGTCTCTGCTTCAAATGGAGCATGACCCGACATCATCTCGTAAAGCAGCACACCCAGAGCCCACCAGTCCACTGATACGCCATACAGCTCCTCCAGGATGATCTGAGAGAGACACAGCATAAAACAGCTATACAGGAAGAGAACACACACACACACACACACACACACACACACACACACAATCTTCTTTTAAATAATCTTTTAGTGATGCTCACCTCAGGTGCAATATAATCGGGAGTCCCACAGAAGGTACTAGTGAGTTTTCCTTCAAGTATATCCGTTTTGCACATGCCAAAATCGGCCAGTTTGCAGTGGCCATCTCTGTCCAGGAGAATATTGTCCAGTTTGAGGTCCCTTTAGTAGAAAAAAAACAGGATTACATTTTTACCATGCTGTAGTAAGCGATCTTACATTCTATAAAATGTACTACTTGAAATCAGACTTGAAGTAAGTTGAAGAATTAAAATATAAAGCACATAACAAAATTACTAAAATGGAAATGAAAACTGCAAATATTAAAATTAAAATAAAAAATTCTACAGTGATATTAATAAAAATAACACAGGGTGTACCCATCAAGTAAGTGGTAATATATTTTAAACATATAAATAACAATATTGTCATAAATAACAAGTGGAACAGCCTGTAGTAGCACAAACAAAATGTAAACAAAATATTGCAAACACGTCATGGTAAATAACAAATGGGGTTCACTGAGTTCAAATAGTATTGACACACAATGACAAAATGTGCATGTAGTGCAAATGCTTGTATGCTTGATGCATGCTTGCACAAGGGTGAAGTGTAATCAGCACAAGAAACAGCATCCAGTCTCCTGTCATCAGAGATCAGAGCAATATTGATCCCGTGGAAAAGAGGGTGCCGGAATGTAAATTGGACTAGCAGCTTGTTGTTGTCAAAGCTTCCCAAAGAAATTTGGTCTGATTTCATTAGAACACAATTAGAAGAGGAGACATTGAGAGGTGACCTCTTTTACTATGTTGTTAAAAGTGCGTGGCTCTGCTGCATTACCGTGTAAACAACAAAAAAAACACTCTCATTCCATCACTCACTACTCAGTCGTTGTGTTTTGGTCATATTAAGAAGCACAATTGTTTTCAACATTGATAATAATAAGAAATGTGTCTTGAATGGCAAATCAGCATATTAGAGTGATTTCTGAAAGATCATGGATTTCTGAAGGATGCTGGAAATTCAGCTGAATAAATTACATTTTAAAATATTTGTGTCTCATTTCAAACAATTTATACAAATGTTATTCTTGTACATGAATCAAGTAAATGGCACAAATGGAAGAGAGGAAGAAAGACAAGAGAATCAAAAAGATATCTTAACTTGCTGTACTTCATGCCTAATGAACAAGAACAGAGACGTGCAGAGACTCACGCTCGCGGTGTCGGAGAGTTGGCACTGGCAAAAATAACAGCGTGGCAGACTCATCGGCCTGGCCATCAACCACAGCCCAAGTCTGCAGCCGGAGAACTGGCAGAAATATTTCAGGCTCTGTAAATATGGACATGTCTCTCTTCTGCCCAACCATCAGAGACATAAGCGCATTTCTTCTCTACGTAAAACAACCCAAGTCTCCTGCAATCTTGCAACAAAAGTCTTCAAGCACCAACTACTCTGATAAAAAAATAAATGTGACCCTGGACCACAAAACCAGTCTTAAGTGTAAATTTTTCAAAATTGAAGATTCATACATTATCTGAAAGCTGAATAAATAAGCGTCTCATTGATGTATGGTTTGTTAGGATTGGACAATATTTGGCCTATTGAAAATCTGGAATCTGAGGGTGTAAAAAAATCGAAATATTGAGAAATTCGCCGTGTTCAACTGCTGTGCAATGCAATTGTGCTAAAATTAAGTTGATATATTCTCGGTAGGAAATTTCCTAAAATCTTCATGGAACAGAGCTTTACTTAATATTCCGAGTATGGAAGTCAGCTGATAGTTAGAGAGTTGGACCCGTAATCGAAAGGTTTGAGTCCCATCTGGAGGTCCTTTGACCCCCTCCCTCTCCCAATGCTTTCCTGTCTGCTCCCTACTTTCCAGTCAAATATAGGCAAAAGTCCATAAATACAACTTAAAAAAAAAGTTTAATCAATTAAAAGAATAGTTAACCAAAACATTACAATTCAATGATAATTTACTCACCCCCAGGCCATCCTAGAATTAGATGAGTTTGTTTCTTCATCGGATTTGGAGAAATGTATAGCTTTACATTATTTGCTCACCAGTAAATCCTCTATAGTGAATGGGTGCCATCAGAATGAAAGTCAAAACAGCTGATAAAAACATCACAATAATCCACAATAATTCCACACAACTCCAGTCCATCAAATAATGTCTGGCTCAAATACAAACCCATAATCCATAATAACACTTCCTCCAGTGAAAAAGTACATCATCTGTTGTCATTTCACATCAAAATCCACTAACATATTTGTTCAAAAATTTGGACTGTGCTTCATCTGTGCATATTTCTCTCCTGATTTGAATGGAGAAAGCAATCTTATGGATAGAGGACTCTCAATTTTTTTTTATAATAAACATATAGCTTTTCACTTCACAGGATTTTAAATGATGGACTGAAGTTATGTGGATTACTTGATTCTTTTTTTAATTCTCATTCTGACGGCACCCATTCATTGCAGAGGATCCATTGGTGAGCAAGTAAAGCTAGATTTCCCAAAATCTGTTGAGATGAAGAAACAAACTCATCTACATTTTGGATGGCCTGAGGATGAATACATTTTTGCAATATGCAGAAACTGTTTAGCAACAGTGGAACAGTTTGAGAGGTCAGTAAACACTCTGCATTTGCAGTTTCTCCAAGCCTCCGGGTAGAAACAGCTGAAGTGAGACGTTTATGGACTCCTCGTTTCTGTCATGCACTGTCTGATGTTTTAGAATGAACCCGGTATAGTCCAGTCCTCGGATTAGAGCAGAGCCAGATTACACGGCATTACAGCAGCATCTAATATAGGATCGGGGGTAAGTAAAGTAAAGTGGAGAGGAACAGCTTGATGACTCAGAGGTCAACGAATTGTTGTACTGCTGGATTATAAAAGAGCTGTGTTACAGGTGTACCCACAAAATCTATGCTGAAATGTTAATGGGCATGATGAGAATAATTTTTTATATATATTTTAAATAATCTCTGTGCATACTATATTGCACTTCGTAACAAACAAAACCATGTGATAAACTCAGAGCAGTGCACAGGCTGCTCTCTCTCTCTCTCTCTCTCTCTCTCTCTCTCCCTCGTGCTCTGTTTCCCTGAGTAAACAGCTTATGTAACAATAACTCCACTGCATGCTGGGCAGGGCTGTAACTTCAGATCAGGTCCTCACTCAAAATGTCCCCACAGTCCTCTTGCACTACAACACTGCCATCTTTCCCAAGACTCTTCATCATTCTCCCCATAAGCTTCACTTCACATAAGCTTTATAATAACCAAAAATAATTAGCTTTAAAGCCCAATAAAATCAAAAGGAATGGCGAGAGTGACCATTAAAGGGGCCATCTGACTGAAAAGATGACATGGGGTCAGCAGAGTTCGCCGGCATTCCTGTAAAGGTCCCGCAGGGAAGCTCGTAAATGCCACAAGCCTTATTTGAATGGGAAAGCAGTTTGTCACATGTGTTTATATTTGGGCTTGGCTCTATTACAGGGGTGATCAGAAAGCTTACTCAGGTAGGCAAAGGTCATGTGATTACAGCCAGGAAGAGCACAATATCCCGCCATGGAAAAGGAAGACTAAGCCAGGGGCGGAGACTGACTGTAAAATCTGACTAAGTGTGCCAGGACATGTGCAGACAAGATTTCACAGGCATGTCAAAGCAAATAGCAGAGGGCAGTGGCACTGGGGTGTGAATATCTGCAGTATTTTCAGATGAACATTGGGGATTTCAAATACACTTTCTTTTTAAATTAGGGAATTATATGCTTTCTATATTAAACCAGTGAGGGGCGATAAGCTATTACTTTCACAGCTAGCTCAAAAATAATGTAATGACAGGAAATGTGCAATGTTAAAGTGATCCACAGCATTCCTCACCTGTAAATGATGCCTTTGGAGTGAAGGAACATAAGGGCCGAAATGATCTCTGCGGCATAAAACCGTGCTCGTGGCTCGTCAAAGCGCCTGCACTTCTGGATGTGGAACATGAGGTCACCACCATTCACAAACTCCATGACAAAGAATAACCGCTCCTTAGAAACGAATAGCACAGGATATACACATGGAAAAAAACATGTTATAAAAGTAAGGAAATATATAATTTTACCTCTTCCAGTATTTTTAACTACAGTATGTGAACTTGTGCACTAAACACAGTGATGCAATTAAAGTACAAAACACTGCCATTCAAAAGTTTGGGATCAGTAAGATTTTTAATGCTCAAGGCTGTATCTATTTGATCAAAAATACAGACAAAAATGTAATTTTGAGAAATATTATTGAAAATTAAACTAAATTTTATTTTATTTTAATATACTTTAAAATATAAGTTATTCCTGTGAAGCAAAACTGAATTTTTAGCATCATTACTTCAATGTCACATGATCCCTCAGAAATAATTATAATATGCTGATTTATAATTAATGTTTGAAACAGTTGTGCCCCATAAATTAATTTAGGATCTGTGATACTTTTTTCAGGATTCTTTGATAAATAAAAAGTTAAAAAGAAGAGTATTTATTCAAAATAGATGTGTTAAATGGATAAAAGGTGATAGTAAAGAACTAAATATTTGTATATATTTTATATATATTTTTTTTAAATATGTATCTATTTTAATTATATTGTATATTTTTTTAAATATAAATATAATATATAATCAAAACATTGGGGTATGTGAGATTTAATGTTGTTGAAAAGTATTTGGTCTTTGTTTGTTCACTGAAGCTCCGTTTGTTTGATCAAGTAAAAAATGCTCTTTAAACAAATCTGTTTACTGTTGATCAATTGAATATGTCCTTGCTGAATAGAGGCATTACTTTCTCTCTCTCTGTGTAGAGGTTTATATGGTTTATTAGGAAACAAATGTGTATAATGACATAGGTATTACAATGTGACCACGGTGCATGAGGACACTTCCTGTGTGCTTGTAAACCAAATTACATACAAAAATAAATAAATAACAACAACAACATACAAAACTGTGTTTTTTGTTTTTTTGAAAATCTAAAATGCATAAAGTTTTGTGTGAGGGGTAGGTTTAGAGTAAGGGGATATAAAATACAGTTTGTACAGTATAAAAACTATTATGCCTATGGAGAGTCCCGTAAACCACATACAAATATGTATGAGAGAGAAAGTGAGAGAGAGAGAGAGAGAGAGAGAGAGAGAGAGAGAGAGAGAGAGATGTTGTGTTGTAGTGTTTGAGGTCAGGAGACGTGCAGTCAATGTCTTGCATCTTGCATCAAGTCTTGCATCACTTCCCTTTAGCTATCCTCCCACTTTCACTGAGTCATACTGGTATGCAGACGATACTTCTCCTCAGCAGGAAGTGAACACTGTTCCACACAATGGTACTCTAAACGAGAGGCTCCATCTACTGTTTACATTTGTTATTGCAATATTCATCACTCATTTTGATTATTTTTAAAAGATAGGTTTTTATTTTAAACTACGCTTCCAGAAAGGGCAGTGGTCTTATTAAAACAAACTATAGTGTATATTAGTGAATAAGTAGCATCTGACATCCCTTTCTGTAACCTTTTTTTACTGAACTGACTACTTTTTTACCGTCAGGTATCATTCTCAGGTAACATGAAAAATACAATCTGTTTCAGAACACTAAAGGTAAATTCCGAGGCATTTCAGGAATCGAAAGACATTTGTTGATATGAAGTCAAGGGTTTTTTGTCAAATAGCATTGTGTTTCCTGGTTGAGTGAGGAGCATGAAGTGTCTACATTCAACAAAACCTTTTCCTGGTTTGTCAGTCAACATGGAAATCACGGTAACAGAAATCCGTCTGCTACGTCTAGTGTGATTTCTTCTGGGCTCACATTACAGATTATCTACCTGATAACACGTAAACACATCTAACACTGCATTGAGTTCACCCCCGACCGACTATGATCGGCTTTTGCTCTGGTTGTTTCAGCTGAAGGCTGTTTGACATGCACTTCTAGATATTTCCGTTGTCAAAGAATGTGCGCTCTAAGAATTAATTTATATAATTAGGAATCACACAGAGTTCAAAGTGCCCTAAAAGAAAAAAAATTATCTGTAGAAAATAATCTGTGGTAACTTTCTGCACAGACATGAACTGTTACGTTACACTGAACCCTAAAACACAACACAATGCAATGTGTAATTCAAAATACGAGTAAACCACTTGTAAAAAAAAAATAATTAAATGCAGAAAATGACTACATGTTAACATAGTACACTGTACACAGAATTTTCTTAAGAGCACACTATTAAAACAAGCTGTAATGTCCAGAGCTCAATATTAATCCCAAAAAATCATTGTAAATATTTATCTCTGATATGAAGTGCTATTTAGAACCTTGAAACTATTTGTGGACTCTTACCGTAGTCTGAAAGCAGTAGTAGAGCTGTGTAAGAAATGGATGCTGGTGAGCCAGAGTCAGCACTCTCTTCTCTATCATGGTTGCTTCCACATCATCTTCTTGCAGTATGACATCCTTCTTCAGCATTTTTACAGCAAACACCCTGTGGTCACTTTTTAGACGAGCCAACATCACCTACGTACATACATATAACATTATAGAATTCTGTGAGTTAAACGTGCATGTCTGGTTTACAAGTACACTTTTAAAAATACATGCAGGTTTCAAATGTGGTTTTGCAGCGATGCCACAGATCTACTTTCTTCTTAGTGTGGCAACAGCTAAACTGGTAATAGAATAGACATAGTGAGATTTGATTAGATTCAAATGCCATAAATGGTACTGTGTTTTTATCATACAATTCTGTCAGATAACTGTTGCAATGCTGCAAAACAAATAACTTTTCACCAAAGCAAGAATAGTAATGCACAGAAAAACTTACAAGGCAATGCTTTTACAAATAATTGCAACTGCATTTAAAAAATGGTAACACTTTAATATAGGGATCAATTCTCACTATTAAAGTTGCTAATTAGCATGCCTATTATTAACATATTGGCTGTTTATTAGTGCTTATAAAGCACATATTCTGCATGTCCATATTCTACATCCCTAATTCTCAGAATACTTAAACTTAATAACTGTCTTACTAACTTTTAATTAATAAAGGCAAATGTCAGTTAATGGTGAGAATTGGACCTTAAAATAAAGTGGGACCAAAAACGTTGATCATTTTTTTTATGAATCTATTAGTCTGCATTTACATTGCTTAATTTTGACTAATTATATTCTCCACTGTCCATTGCTATCAATTATGTCAATTATTGCAATTTCAAAATGATATGATGGATAAGGGATTTAGATGTCACTCCCGAAACTTCGCTGTACAGTGTATATGTAGCCATTGGCCCTTTTAGCTGCTCAAATAAAAATAATATAAAATTAAATAAATCGTTTATTCAAATTCTGAATGTATTATGTTTAGCCTAAAGTGTGCAAAGAGACAAAAAGATGCCACTCGCTGCAGTTCAGAGGTGTTCAAGAAATCCACAGCTATATCTGTGATTGGCTACATTACTCAACGCTACAAAAACACGTTGTAAACAAAACTTTTGACGCTGTCCAGAGCGTAAACAGAAAACACACTGGAGAGGTTGCCAAATCTGTATCCAATTAATATCCTATTATCACAGTGTTAACTGAACTGCTCTTGCTTTCATCTGAGGGTGCTTTTCACTGTGTGAGAAAATGATTGCGTCGCATCAGAGTGTGAGAACAGTGGCCTTTCACACTGAATGCATGAGAGTTGGCAGGCCTGCCAGTATGTCTCACCTTGCCAAAGCTGCCTTTTCCCAAAACCTGCAAGAAACTGAAGTCTTCCAGACCAACTTTAACAGTATCTTCCTCTGGCTCTTCAAGCGTTGGCTGTACGCTATTAACTGAGTGCTGACCCTTTATTCCGGTCATGTGCAGAGAACCCTGTGGAAAAAAATGCAGATATGTAAGCAAACACAAATGTGGAGAAATATCTCACAAAACAAAAGAGCATTTAACAAAACCAAATATTCCCAGATAAAGGAGGCTTTTTGAGTTCTTTTCATACATTACCTGAGACTTTTTTTTAGAAAGCGTGTTGAGCAACCCAATCTCTGACAATTTGCTGGCCAGCTCAGCACTGTTCACCCCGCAGTTAAGAGCAACATTCTGTTCACAGCGTTTGTGGATGTTCATCTTGCAACCTGGATGAATCCACACCACACAGATGATAACAACAATCTTACCCCTATTGTATTTCAATGTGTTTCAAGTCGAGTGAATATGTGCTTACTCTTGCATTGGAGACCCTGTTTTAACAGGCCGTAGAGTAAAGATCCACAGTGGTTACAGTATGTGGGAGCTTTGTAGGTGTGCTCTCTAAACTGATGGGGTATGTTGATGCTAAAGCCCTGTCTTGGGCCCTGTACACAAAATAATGTGTGTGAGAAATTGATCAACAAGACAACATTTTGTCATCACATATGCATTTGTCACTCTTACCTCATCTTTCTTCATATATGTACACTCAGTTACAACCAAATCATGACACCTCTTGTGAACCACACACGCACACACTAGAATAATGAGGCATAAAAGTGAATGTTGTTAATCCTTGTGCATGCAGTATGTTAAAATATATTGGGAAATTATTATTACACTAATATTAGTAAACGTACTTACCTTGACACTGATAACCTTGCTTTCCAAAAACACCCCTGGGGAATGATTATATACTTTTAACCACTTGGCATCACACATATTATGCAAGTCTGGTTTATTGATTGTGTTATGTGCATGAAGGTGTGCTTTCAGTGCTAGTCTCACCAGATGAAGTTTTTGCAATGGCAGCAAAACGTAGGCTGGGGAAGGAAGGTTGCCATAAACTTATGTCCATAGACTTGGTGGACCTTTCTTTTCTTCAAAGCTTTTTGCCTTTTTCTTGTAAACCTTTTATGGGGTCTCAGTCCATTCACAGCTTCATCTGAAAGTCATGGCAACACTCAGTAAGCACAATTAAATTGCCTAGTTTAACTGTTATGATCCTTATACATTTTCAATAGAATAAAACTTAAAAGAGTGCTTGTATATCATGTTGAAAGACAAAATACATCTTTAACAGACAAAAAATAATGAAGAAAACATTCCCCTCATCAGGGTCTAAAAGAAAAATGTCACATCAAGTTCCATTCATAGCTTAACTGTCTATATAATAAACGTTCTAATTAATAATTAGTAAATCTTCATAGAAGACAAACGCAGAAATACATAATCAGCATAATTATACTAAAATTAAATAATTATAGTTACACAGAATATCCTTGATTTTTATACAACAATAATTAAAATAAACAGATATGGTTTAAAAATAAAATACAAATATCTATAGTTATCAAAAACAGCTAACCATCTGTAAAGGTGCCGGTGAGAGAGACGTGGATATACACACTTCCCTCTGGTTCCAGATTCACCTGAAAGAAGAAATACTCGGTGAGATAACACTTTAAAAGCTCACTAAAACTATACGTGCTGACAATATGGTAACATTCATCTTTAACTAAAGCTTCCTAACATTTAGCAGGCCTGGTGTATGAAGGACATACTTTATTTCCTTAACAAAAAAAATAAAATAAATAATATATATATATATAATCCTATACATTTTAAAATACTTTTTTATTTTACAATGTAATTATATTGCATTAACACAAAAATATTGTGTTAGCATGAACACATAAATATTTAACATATTTAAATTGACATATTTTTTTTTTCAAGCACCAGACTTTTAACTAAGATGGTAACCCGGATATTAAAGGTGACACATTTAGGCAAATTGGAAATGTTTTTAGACTGAAGGATGTGGCTACTATGTAGTTTGTGGTTACCACTTCACATAAAATAGAAATGATGTGAGCTCTTATTACTATGAGTGGAAGCTTATTTGACTTAATGCATAACACAACATAATAAAACATCATATTTAACCGCATGTGTTATCAGAGTGGTATCTCAAGCTGGTCACACTAACCTTCTAGCACAGTCTTAGTCATTTTATCTTGCCATCTAAGGCATTCTCTCACTTATTATAATTTAGCTTGTCTTGCCATGTGGGAGGAATTCCTGTAACACGAGGCAAGACAAGGAAAGCAGGATGAGCTGGTTTAGGGAGTCAAGTCCACAGCACGCACCACCAAACACAACAAGCGCTTCAGCGATCGGAAGGTTTAAGCAGTGGCCCAACCATTTCAATCGTATTTAAACGCATACAATTTAAAGAGACCATCCCAGCATCTGACAGAACACTTTTTTTAAAATATAAAAGACACTATAACTAGGTTGCTAGTAACCTGCACGAGAGACGCAAAGATAACTATTTCCTTGACCAACTCTCAGCTGTGAAGCCGAAGCAGGGGTTTACCCACAAACCAGAATATGTGTTTGGCAGCTGGCTTTCAAATTACACTTCAGACCACGCAACAAAAGGAAATCCTAACAAGATGTCAATTTAAGTTCTGATAATATTGCAAGTCATCCATGTGGGGAACGTAAGATGTAAAACACAGAAGAGGTTATAAGGGGCAAAGAGAGGAATCCAGCTAGTTTGGTTGAGCTGCTTGTCTGCACGGGTGGTATGTGAGTTTGGAAGCACGTCCCTCACAAACAAAGTGAGAGAACCACATTTGCAAAATAACCAGCATATTTTCTGCCACCTATAATGAAACTGTGACCATGAGGAATATTCTAAATCTCTAATACCATCCAAATAAGGCCTAATGCAAATACAAAAAATAATGGTATCATGTTCGGTGTAAAATTCCTGTAACCTTGAAAAAATTTTAAGCACGTTTTAGCATGAATCATAACACCCTCACCATTAGATTTCAAGCCTTCAAAAAACTTCACAAGGACACATTTGATCTGATTGTATCACTTGTAGAACACGAGTATATCAAACTGCACATCCTCGGTTACCCCACAGATGCAAGAAAATGCAACGCTCTGAAAGTTTCCGTGATGCATGGTGGGGTGCAACATGTGGTTTTGAGCACAGCCTAGTTATTGCACAAATGAAAGCAACAGGACCCTTTTACAGGAACCCTGATAGGCCTGTAGTCAGGAAAGACTAAAAGTGCAAAGAAAATAGGCCAGTGGTTTTCACGTCTCTCTTACTTTGTATTTTGCGTTTTTGTCTATAAATGTATAACAAAGTACTTATATCAAAAGTAAAGAGAGTGTAATTTGGGGTGGGGGTAGTTGGGGGGTTTCCAAGAACATAGGCCAATTCCTCTCCTTCTTTTCATTATTTAAAAAAAGTTTTTTACACAAAAGTAAAAAAAAGTTTAACATTTCAATAAGTCAAAAAAGTATACAATAAATTAAAATACCTGTGCTGAAAGTAACCATAGCTCGCTGTTTTGCATTTTACATTTATAAAACAAATAATTTGTCATGTTATTATACATAAATCAAAATACCACTATATATATATATATTTTGGTATATATATTATCACCAAAATGTTGTTCATATCAACATTTCCACCTCAAAATAATTATTGTAAAACCCCTCCCATATTGGCCAGCTGCATTCATATGTTAAGGCCAGCTGCATGTTAATGGGATAGTTTGCCTTAAATGGGATCATTTAAGTTTCTCAACCTCAAGTTGTTCCAATCATACTAGTTTGTTTCTTCTGTTGGAAACAAAATATGCCATTTTGAATAATGTTGCTAACCAGACAGTTGACGGTAGCCGTTGACTTTCATAGTATTCTATGGAAGTCAATGGCTACCGTGAACTGATTAGCAGAGTTGTCATTAATGGGTGTACTGTCTCTTTAAGACGGTCTCTTAAAAACTAGTTTGACCAACTAGTAGTTAGCCAAGGGATAATAAATCGTACTATTCACAATTAAATTAGACCAGCAGTCTACTTTTTAGTCCAAGCAGTCAATGCAGCCGGTCCAGTGCGTACACAGTAAACTCACCCATCCTTCAAACGTTTGTCTTGTGTTTGACGACGTTATCAATTCCTCAAGCTGGATTCTGTAATTGGCGACAAAATCGTCGTATCCTATAGGAGTGTTATGGAAAACAGACAGTTCCAGCTCTTTGCCATTTGTGATGTATGGGCAGAATTCATCATTGAAGGTTGGTTTGTTGGTTTTTGCTTTTGTGGCGGTCTGTCCAACTTTCACATTGTCAACTTTAACAACGATATAAGGATCCAGGACGATTTTCTTATGAAAATTGTGACGAGTTGAGAAGGTTGTTGGTTTTAAATCCATCGCCTCCCCAATACGCAGCTTCAAATATCCGTTGAATTTCATATTGTAGCTCCAAGATGAAAATCCGATGCAAAAACCTTCTATGCAATAAATTAAAACAAAACAGTCATATAGTAAAAGTGTTGTTCAGCTAACACGAACTCAAAATAAAGAACAAAACAACACGTTCAAGGAAACGTTGAAATAAAGCAAGTTTTTTCGTAACATAGTCAGTTTAGTATAAAAACTAAAAGAGCAAACCACAGAGAGCTGCAGCACCGTCCTCTGCAGGAAATCCTATCCTGTCTCTCTCTGTTGATCTGTGTGAAGTACATCGACACGCTTTCGTGGGTACATGCCTCATTCCGTGTGTGTGCCGTCATCTATAGAAACTATGGAGACAATGCGAGCATAACAAAGACAGAGCCGATGATAAGACACACCTGACTCGGTTCTTCCCTTATTAGCAGACGACATGGGAATCCATTCATTTGGAATTAATCACTATATAGGGCTAGACTGCAGCAGGTTTTACAGTTTGTTTAGTGTACACAGCTTCTAGTTTAAATGCTGTCAATCAAAATCTAATACGAGGCGTCATAACATGAACTGATCTATATATGTCAAAGGTGCATTAACAGGACCGTGCGTGTTTGATATATCAGCCAACACCAACTTTCCCAAAAAAACCGAGCGGAGAAAATCTTGATGTCCACTAGAACTGGAGGAAAGAGAAAGAGAAAGAGAGAAATCATACCACGAAAAAATATTAAAACATAGCACCTGCTTTGCCACCAGCCCTGCAATGTGAATCCCAGTAACTGAATCTAAAGTATAATAACTATATTATATATTATTAACTAATATATTGTCATATGTAATATATTTTCAAGTAAGTAACATTTTACAAATTTTATCATTTGATTTGTGACCATTAACTGATACACGAGGAACGACAATGATTCAATAATTTGATTGAAATTGGGTTAGTGAGGAGGAATGGCAATATTATTTTGAACTGCTAAATATAAGTGTTTTCAATTTGTGTGACCACATGTGTGTGTGTGTGTGTGTGTGTGTGTGTGTGTGTGTGTGTGTGTGTGTGTGTGTGTGTGTGTGTGTGTGTGTGTGTGTGTGTGTGTGTGTGTGTGTGTGTGTGTGTGTGTGTGTGTGTGTGTGTGTGTGTGTGTGTGTGTGTGTGTATTTCTTTTATTAGCTTTTATTTTTAGCCTTCATTTTAATTTTAGTTTATATTTAGGTGATTTTGTTACGTGCTTTTGTCAATTTACTGTCATTACTTTTTGTTTAAATATTTATATTTATCTCTGTTATACTAATTTCATATTTAATTGTTTTAGTAATTCAACTTAAACTTATTTCATTTAGTTGCCAAGGCAAAATTTCAGTCTTTCATCGAATATTTATAGTTTATTTCAGCATCAACAAAACAAAAGTATTAGTGCTATGCACAGTTTTCCAGAAGAGGGCAATGTTGCGTAACACTGAATTATGACATCAAACATCACCTCTACCAGGGGCCAACTCAGTGGTGTAGTCTAGTTTTTTGTAGTGAGTATACTGTGATTTTTTCCTTCCCAGCCTCATACTCACCCGTACAAGAGCAGCCTCGCATAAGCACCACCACACTCACTAAACAGGGCTCTACGCTTACTTTTATTTTTAGGAGCTCTTGTGCTGCTAATAAAAAAAAAAAAAAAAATTAGGGGCACGGTAAAACAATTCAGGAGCACCTTCTCCTCAATAACAACAATTAGCCTTCCCATTACGAAGTAATATTGGACTCCTTAAAGTGATTTACATGAGCATTTTTTTCTAACTTTATTTGAAGTCTTACCTTTCATGACAAATTCAAGTGTATTTTTATAAGTTATTTTTTTATTTCTAATTAAAACAATGCAATAAGAAGAATAGGTTACCGATCAAATAAAATAAGTATTAACACAATTAATTTGCACTAGAGGCACAGAAGAACACAAAAGTGGCTTGTGGGTATTTAGAGATTTAATGAGGCTCAGAGGTGGCATGAGTGCAATTAACTTCCGAAATTCATGTTGAGATTAATGTTTTAAATATAAAATTTTGTATATAGAAATATGAAATGATTTAAATAACTGAAATTATACTTTAAAAATGAAACTAAGACTGCCGTTAGGAGGCGGCAAGTTACTGATTTTATCACTGAATCATTCATTCAATTGATTTGTTCGAACGGCTGATTCATTCGGGAACAAAGCAAGTCCCTGCGCCACCCTATCTGCTCCAAATAGTATTGAAAATGACTAATATCACATTTAGTAACATTTAGGATGGATAGTATGCACATTGGGACTCAGGCAGGGACTGTCTTTATGAATGAGTAATTTAATTGACTCACTAGATTCGTTTAAGCGCAGAATCATTCATAAACGAAACAACGCTGTGTTTGAATGGAGATGTGCAGCGGCTCAGTTGTGAGTTTATTTGAAACTAGTTTAGTTGACGAAATAGAGCAAAATCATGCAATAGGCTTCTGTTATATTCAGACAATGTAAATCACAAAATATACACTTTTTGTTTATTGAAATCACTCATTGTTTTTGTATGCCAACAATCCCCTGCTGTTACAGTTAAGTTAATGACAACGTATACTCGTAACGTTACATAGCATCTGCCTCGTTTTCTGTACCGCGTAGGATAGTATCAGCCTTCTGGCTCATTTTCTGTCATTTCTATAATGTTAACATTCCTGTCATCTGTTTGCAGTGTCACCCGAAGCAGCAGCAGCTTCAGGGGCAGGCTTTCGAAAACACTGAAAGGGTGTAGTTTGTTTCATATCTCCTTTATTAGTTCATTTCAAGCTTAGCAATAGTCGTAAACAGAAATGCGGTGTGATTATCAGAAAGACGGTGCTTCGCAACACAGACTGGGTGAATTTATGAATGAACTTGTGAAAGGTCTGTCACAAAACGATGTTGTTACGTATGCGCATGCTTTTTTAAGTGGGTATACGCAAATCCTTGACCTTCCCTAGTGGGTATACGGCATATACCTGCGTATCACGTAGACTACACCACTGGGCCAACTGTATTAAAGATTTAGGACTAGTGTTAGGCCTACAAGTTAGTCAGATAATAGTTTTCTTTGATATCTGTCTTTTTTTTTGGTTACATAAAACATAGATTAGTATAAGCTGAATCCAAAAACTACAATAATTACACCTTGGCTAACTGCTAGCTGGTCAGACTTGTACTTAAGACACATATAATCTTAACATAGAGGTTAAGTTTATCCAACTGCCCCCAGTTTAGGTTTAGACGTTTCTAAAAAGCTCCTCCAGGCCTTTACAGTCTGGCTTTGCAAATACAAATTTATGTGATTTATGGAAGTTAAACTTGCTAGCTTGTATGATTGTAAAAAATATATATGATGCAAGACAGAGTCAGTTAAAATAAAACATACATTTCGCAACATTTCTTTTGCATTGTTATATATTTGTTTAATTCACTTTGTTTGCTGTTATTGAGACCATACACATATTTTCATATTTACATGGCAATCCCCACTCTATCAGAGCACTCATTAATGGACTGTTAGCAAGACTGCCTTTAAAATTATATTTTTGCCATTACTGATTCACAGGTATTGTTGCATTTATAAAACAATTGACAAGAGTGAATTATAATTAATTAATATGGCCAATCATACATCTCTTCCATGAAATAGTCGTCACAGGTCCAGCTCCACAGAGGGCCCGGTTGGGTCTGGCCCACCCAATTATAAGTTTGGCTCAGTCTGGCAACCACCTCCCTACCTCTTCCCCCAGCCATCCAGCCCATCTTGTGAAACCACTTCTCTTGTGGTTACTGAAACAATAGATGATATCTGCGTCAAACAGCGGATGGTTTATGTATAGATAAATAGTCTGTACACAAAGAGCACTAGATGTCACTGCAACTCAAGAAAAGCCCTTAGTTTAAATATATGACACTGAACCTTCAAATGTGAAGAACCTAAACTAGACATTTTTATCATATAATGCTTGATAAGCATGTGTGCTTTTTTCATTTACATAATGCAATTTCAAACATTTAAATCAATAAGAAAAAAATAAAACCCCCAAAAATTTAATATAGAAAGCTATGAAGCATCATATCACTATTTCTTTTTTCAGAGACACCACAGAAAAGTACCTGCTGATGCATTGGCGGAAAAGACAGTGTGAACGATATGACATTAAACTAACAAACAATGAAAAATATGAAAACACAACACCTGCTTTGCCATCACAGCCCTGCAATGTGAATGTCAGCAAGTGGGCTACTGAGTTTCTATATTGGCAGCCGAACGAGTCAGGCCTCAAACTGTGAATAGCACCTCATTCATCATGCTCCATAAAGAACCCCAGGGAACACATGCACCATAACCACAGGCATAAAAATAGACACTGCAGATATACAAAGCCTCTCTCAAACACCTTCATATACATATCTGGGCATATTGATCTGAGGAATCAACTATAGGTTTCTTAAGTGGCATAAGAGCAGACCGTTCAGACAGCTCATGCATGTTTTTTTCTCTTTAATTGTGCCATATGGTGTCTGAAACTAAATCCGATACTATGTCTATACTATTACTTACAAGAGGAATTTTCCATTGTATCCACCTGCAAGCTGCCAGTCAGTTTATAAAACTTTATGTAGTATATATTCTCCTCCCTCTCTCAACTACAATGACAGCACATTACAAATGTCAACGTGACTGACATTAGATGGTTGTGTGTGTCTAGTGGGCTAAAATAATTCATGCAACATGTAAAAACTTGTAGCATTGTTAACGCTCTGTCCGTTGTATTGCAACAGGCCTGTAATTAACCCTGCGTGTCATTCTTTTGTGGACAATGCTGCTTAACACTCACCACCTTCTATGTGTTTGAGGAGCATGGCAGTAATTTCTGTCACAGTACAACCTTTAGACAATGACTCACAGCATAGCACATTAATAGGGAGCTTCTAATACAAAGTGGTCCCATTTTAAAGTTATCGACCTCTTCTATAAGCTCTTCACCAGGTCACCACAATTCACATTTGAAGGAAGAAAAACAATATGTTAAGGATCCGATTTAGGAAATAATATCGACACGTGTAACCCAAGCTCCCCGCTGCTCATTCAGATGATTGAGAGTGGCCAATAAAAGCTTTGCCTATTTTCTTCGGTTATTCCGTCAAGGGCAAATAAGCTTGTGCATGTGTACTGTATGTGAGCGAGAGAGGTAGCAAGAGAAAGGTATGATTCAATTATAAATTATTATGAGATTTTGTGCTCAATCAATATACATATTTTGCAGACGCCAGGAAAGAGGTTCATGTCTTATGGACTTCTGCTTTTAGGACCCACACATACAAACACAGGCACATACGGTAAGCATGCTGGAAATGGAAACCAGTACTTTAGTAGGGAATTCTGTATCAATATCCATCTCAGTCTGTTTTCAACTTCTAAAGCAAGTGCTTAACTCGATTAAGTGTATACTTTATAGCCTGTGTTAGCACACAGCCAAGACAATGTATAGCTGTACAACTCAAATCCTCCGTAGGATTTACCATAATGACTGATGTGGACACTCTTTGCAGGACTGTAAAGTTTGGATACGCAAGGTCTGCAGGATGACAGACCTGTTTTTTTAAGTCTTTACCGTTAGCTACAATTTCCACGCTTGTGAGATGAAGCCATACGCCTGTGACTGTGGAACACGTGGGAAACATTTGCCCACTAAGCTCTAATTCAGCCCAGCTGTGTGGACACACCACTGAGGATGAAGCTTCAGCCACTGCTGAATTGATTCTCACCAGAGGGGAGAAACTGAGAGAGAAACGTCATTTAATAAACCTGGATCTCAGGTGAGAGTTTACAGTGAGAGTTGGTGCTTGGTTTAGCGCTCTGCATTGGTTTGTTATTAATCAAACTGCAGTTTGCTGCAGTACTGTGAATAATTTAACGATTTGGGAAATAGACAATGCATGCTTTCTAACAAGGTTAATTAACGCCACAGCTAATTAAACAGCATCTCACAAACAGGTTTGCTGTATTGAATAACACAACAGCAGTGAGACCAGAAAGATAGTAAAAAAAAGTAGTTTTTTGCTGCAAACCAGTGTGTTTATGATTACGATCAAAATTAATTAAAATAACTAAAGATTAATATAAATAGATTAAAATACTATAATTACAAATATCAGGTTGCAATATGCAGCACAATGGACTGTTTTTGTACAGCTGAAATAACTGGAGGCGGCCCACACCAAAATGTCTGCACACGCTCTTATGTTAAAAATAAGTTCAAATAAACAGTTCAATAAACAAATTTTATATTGAATAAGTTACATTTTAAGCACATTATTAACAGCTAAATTAAAACATGTAAAGCTAACAAAGCCACAGCAGAACCGCAGAGCATCTGGCGCGTTCCTCAATCCTGAATGAATCAGTGTTTTTAAGCGAAACGATTGAATGAACGAGTTAAATGATTCACTCGGTCGCCACCTATTGGCGTAACAACATAACTTGCAGAAAAAAACACACCACTAAACCACTAAAAGAAAAATCCCCACCACTAAACCACAAACTGATAGATAGTGACTGGTACACAGACAAGCAGCATTACTAGCAAAGGAGCAGGAGCAAGTATATTGTTTAATTATTTTCTTGTATAGGCTACTCATCTAATCCCCATATGAAAGTTATGTGGACTTGTATTGCTGTATACGCACTAACCTCGAACCTGAGCTGTTCGGCTTTGATTGGACCCTATAGCAAAACCAATTCTCTATGAATACAAACACATCTAATCGCAGTCACCTTTATACTACCAGGTCTCAAGATATATATCAACTTCACAAAGAAACAGCGGTTTACTATATGAACCCCAGATGGAAAGCACATTCCAGTGAATTCGTCACCGTTAAGGCAGGTAAGCAAAATGCCTGTTGATTTGTGGTCAATAAATTTGGCCAGGAGGGCAAGCCTGAGGGTGAATGACTATTTCTGGGAAGACTGAGACCTACAGTTGAGGGACATGTCTAAAATAATCTACGAGCTTGCTCCAAAATAAATACTATTCTGAGACCTAATGAGAACACATAATCCCCCAAAAATTCAAAATAAACAATATGGATTGAAGCCAAGACTCATTTTCCGCATCTTTATTCACAGCGTGGGCCAGCAGGTTCAGGAAATCTCTCGGAAAGCCATGAGTATTAGGATCCAGGCCTCGACCGGATGCCCCAAAGCTCAGGGTTCAAGCTTCATCCCGTTCTTCCCTCTCCCAGAGCTGAGGACGGGGAAGAGGAAGAGAAAGAATATATATATATATATATATGATGCAAGACAGAGTCAGTTAAAATAAAACATAAATTTTGCAACATTTCTTTTGCATTGTTATATATTTTTTAAATATTGTATATTGCATTGTTATAAGTCACTTTGTTTGCTGTTATTGAGACCATACGCATATTTTCATATTTACTTGGCAATCCCCACTCTATCCCTATAAACTACATATCATCCATGAGCCTTAAGCTTTCACAACACAGCACAACGTCCCTCAGGGATGTTTTACTCCAGGTCTCGGCAAAGGTAATCCCCGGCCTTAGACAACAAGTAGTCCTCTTACACTGTCCCATTCAGAAACAGCCCTCACGCCCTGGCCTCTCCCTTTTACCCCACCATCGGCAGGCCAGCTGTCACTGTAAACTGAGCCGGGTGGACCCTCGCGAACAGCTCAGCCTCTGCCCAGCTGCCGCCTTGGGATCTTATCAGCCACGGGACCATGCAGCACAATCTGGACCTGGTTTGTGTTTCAAGGCCATACAAAATTACCTAAATGACATCAATAACACACTGGTGGTGGAAATGGGTAAAAAAAAACAGACTTGTGTTGAAAACCAATGCATATTTGCATTTTTAAATTGAAACTAATCTGAGATATACTATGAAGATTCACTTAAATAAAAAAAAATTTAAATTTAAACTAAAATGCTCAAACTCCGTAACAGCAGGAGTGAGATGTAAATAAATGGTCTAAAATTTAAACAAAACTTCATAGTGTGTCTCTGATTAGATGTACAGTAACTTTAAAATGCAGATATACATTGGATTCAACAATCATAAGCAACAACATGAACACAACCTACAAGGACATCTCTTGAGAGAAATTCAAACCTTCTCATATGACTATGATAAGAAGATGGCCTTTCAATTTAAAATCATGGGTCGCCAATGGCAATGCACATTGACAATAACACAAATTAAATATTTCATTTTACAGAATGCTTTAGTATTAGCGCCCGAATGGATTTTGCCCTTTTTCTATGATAAGCATGAAAGCAAAAATTATACATACTCTGTTCATGATGAAAGCTTTCTTTATTTTTGTAGAGGGCAAAAAGTTAAACATTTTTAATCATATATTTTTGGATATACTTTTATTTTTATATATTTCTAGAGATATATTTTGTATCCCATGTTTAACATTACAAATATTGTCTGACAGCTGTAATATTTTATAAATGTTTTAATTTTGACATAATTTGATACTTCTCACACTTTCTGACTCTGTAGAACAATAAACAGAAAGTTTAGTTAATTCACCCAAAAATTTTAATTCTGTCATCATTATCTTCATGTTGTTACAAATCAGTGTGACTTTCTTTTCTGAAACACAAAAAGTGTTGGTAATGTTTTGGTTACCATTAACATCCATTATATTGAAGAAGAAAAAAAACTGTTTTATTTCATATCTTTATTATTTTTTTCATTGCAACATGAGGGTGAGTAAATGATGACTAGTCTGAGTATTCATCAATTAGGGCGAGTAAATGATGAATTTTCATTTTTGGGTCAACAATCCCTTTAGATATTTTCATCCATGAACACAGCAAGCTATTTCCTTCCTTGGATATGATTATTTGAGCTTACGAAGTAATGTGGATACAAAAATGTATAATTGTTGGGTCCAGACATTTCTGATTCCTCTAAATGACAGCAATGTCCTGGTGTGATATTAAATGTATAAAACTCTCAGAGTGACATACAGGTCTTCATCCCAGCAATGGAATTCATGACACACCAGCACCTCAAACAGCAGCCTCTTAATTAGAACAAATGCCTTCCCTCCAGGCTTTCTTGCAATAACAGTGGGACTGTAATTAAACTCAATTAGCTCATCAGCTTTAAAGTAGGTTAAGTGATGTTTACTCAACATGGGCTAATTGTGTGGCATATGGGAAGCTTGGTAGATGGAAGTGTAGGGGTGGGTTTGTTGTTGGATATTTTGGGATAGGTCTGCAGTAAAGCTATTAGGGATTACCTGGGCTGATGGTGGCGGTCCTGACGGCCCTGAGGGGACGAGAGGGTTGAGAATTCAGAATCCGCCCTTTACAATCAATCAGCAGGGGGCTTCGAGATCTCTTCCTTTTGAGAGTGCTCTAAAAATGTGAGAGAGAGAGAGAGAAATATAAAAAAATAATATATATTTATTTATATATACTTAATAAGATAATTAAAAACTAACAATAAATGAATAAATATTTATCATATTTATAATAAGAAATATAAAATAAAAATATATGTAAAAAAATATGACAATGATCATAAAATACATTTTAATACTAAATATAAATACATTTTAATATTAAATTATATAAATAAAAAATTGTCAAAAAAAAAATTCTATGTATAAAAACGGATATAGATCAGAATAAGCTCTCTAACGGCATCATTGGTAAACAGACTGATGTTACACAATGCATTTCAGTGTCACTGTGGTTGGTCTTTTTCTATCCAGGGAACAGTGACAGCTGTGGGGCCGACAGTGGGTCCGAGCTCCCCTGCAGCTGTCTTGTGTGCCTGGGGTGGAATGACTCTGTGATCCTCCTCTAACTGGACAGATCCGGACCGGCACAACACCTGCTTTTCCTGGCAAAGCACAGGCAGGCTAAACTTGGTATGAGATTTTTGTGCAATAATTCCACATAGGGTGGTTGTGGTGCCGTGTGTTTTACGAGACATTACATCTGATTACCTTTATCTGTGCATCGTTCAAACAGGAACCACAGATGAGGGATTCTTCTGGCAGAGTTATAAGGAGCAAAAAATAAGAACAAGGGATTCTGGGAGCAGAGAGAACAATAGGCTAGAATGCCCTCCGTGCTTTGAAATTTGCAACGTTCAGTATTTTTCTGTTTCTGTTAGTCAGCAAATGAATCTTATTATAAATTCTGATGACTGCGGACTATCCAACCAGTGTCTTTTCCCTCCCTTATTTCAAAGGCCCAAAGGAATTGACTTTGAAGGCTCTTTGGTCACTGGATTTCTTTTCCATCTTTCTCCTTGACCTAACTGAGCGGATTCATCTCCACATCTCATTATCTACTATAAGAATGGCTAGCTTTGGCTAGGAGACCTCTTTATGTGGAGTCAGCAGAATAGACTGTAAAGCTTGTGGCCTTTAGGCTTCTGTTGGGGTCGACAAAGTACAAAGAATAATCAATAGCCTTTCATTTAGCTCCAAAGCACAAAAAAGCCATTTTGGAGCCATACCTCCATTTTTGTTGCAGAAAATTTTATTTGCTGCAATGAAAATGATAGTACAGATTTTGATTTGTAATCAACGGGTTTGTCGGCGGTATTTGAAATGTGTAGCAACTACTCGTCATTGGCAATTGGCAATGTGGTTGTACAATCAAAGAACCTCTATCACAACCTCTCCTTGGAGGATGTATGTTATTAGTCTTGTTGACAGACAGATATTCTGTATGGCTACCATTCACACGGGAGTAAGAGGCTTAGCAATGGCTTTTTTGGGATTCTACTCTTGCCAAGTTTGAGGAAGTATGTGTTTAGAGCTTTCATAAGGATTGCCCTCTGGAGCTTACTATCATTGACATGTGGGAATACCGTACTGCTGCTCTTCTGAAGGACAACTGAAAGAGTTTGGAGAGGGAGGGAAGAATATTGGGGAGAAGAAAATGCTGACAGGGTGATGCAGTAAGACGAGAACAGCATGGCACAGTGTAAATGGAGTTGGCACCGTACTGAGAGAGCAAAGAGATTCACAGTACCAACTAGCTGGCACATTTGCCCATGCTGCAGTCAGTAGTCATGGATTAAAGCATCCAGAACAGCTTAAATACATGCTGAAAATCTCAAATAAACATCCTGACATCTGTTAATTGTGATTTGAGAATTTATTTTAAAATATATTATTTAAAATGTAATAAATTACTTGAAAATAAATGTTAAATACAGGGGGAAAAAACTTGCATTGTTTGATTAGAACTAATATCTTACTTGGTGAATATCAATTACCTTATACTAGAGATTTATTCATGTCCAAATGTGTTTTAGTGACAAAGGATGAATGCAATTATTGGTGAGTGCATTAAAAGAAAATAGACAACGGATCAGGAAAGTAGGCCAATGTCCCTTAGGAAATAAACATCCTTCAGTTATTCCCTAGACTCAACAAGCAAACAAAGTACAGAAGAAATAGCTTTAACAGGATATCAAATCTGGGTTTAATTGTTTAAATAAATCTAATAAGTATTTTCTTGGAAATGGGGTCTTGAACATTTTAGCTTTACCAGACAACAGAGTTCCCAGACATGAACTATAAAAACATTTTACAATAATGTTTCATTCAGCATTATTAGGTATCATGCATTTCTTTATTTAATTTAATGTTAATTTACTATTAAAATATACTATTATGCATTGCAAATTCATCTTAGTTCATAATAGAATAAAAATAACAAATTAAATATTTAAAAGTAAAATTAAATATAAAATTGTATATTATATTACATTATATTATATTAATTAAAAATACAAAAATAGCCAAGATTAATAAATGCTGTAAAAGTATTGTTAATTATTGTTATCATAATACCTAATGCATTAACTAAAGAGTGAATTAACCCATGGACAACTCAATTTACCAAACTCATATATAAACATAAATGTAAATGTAAATAAAAATGAATTTTAGAAAAATGCTCAATCGCTGCTAAGGGACCCCACATGCTTCACATGAAAGCGTGGGTTCACCTCATCCGAACCAGACCAATATAACTGCCAAACAACTGACCTTTGACCTCAAATTACTCTAATACTTCCTGTGTTCGTTACTGCATATCTCCTATGTGAGGGAATTCTAAAACACACAGATATACTGCCAGAGGACTCCATGAAGGAATACACTGTGTATATGATGCTGCCATGAAGGTAAGCAAAACTTAAAAGGAGATTATCTCTGAGAGGTCATCAGCGTATTGATTTGCTCAGACATTTTTCAGAGCTTCAAGACTATTTCCAGCTCAACGCGGGCGGCTGTCCTTCCTGGTTTGATCCCCTAGGCAACCGATGTGGTCATTCCTTCCAGAAAATGGAGAGCAGTGTGTAACCAAACACCAACAGGGGCCCCAGAAAACCAGTGTGTGTATGTGTGTGGGTAGTGTACATCATGGTTGAAAAGGGGAAAGTAAGTCAGATTTTTTGTTAGTTTTTTTACAGAAATAATCTTATGTTTAGCATTTATCAGTAATCATAAACTAATGGTATTTATGATTTTTTTTAATCATTCAAAAAATATTTAACATTTAAAATTAATAACAATACATAATACAATTTTATCTAATGGAATGCTTTTCATAAATTAATCAAAATTGATTGTTAATTTAATTCTGTGCAGTTTAACATATACCAACTCATGCATATTTACAACCACATAATCCACATAAATTTAATATTGGATTGCAGCTATTGTAAAATGAACAGTGCTCAATTTTTCCTTGTTTCCACGATCTTCATCAGATTCAATTCTTCTTCCTCCCCCTCTTCAGACTATTTCATGCACAATCATTTCACCTCCCTATCCATTCCCTCCTGCTCGAGTGTCTTTCATATTCTTTTCCCCCTCCTCACGTTTGCCCTCCCTTTTATTTCCCAACTCTCCCTCTGTATAATTTCCTTTCCACAGGCTTTGTTAGGCACCTTGAAACCTTAGCCGTTTCAAATAGCAACGTCTCTCAGCAGCAGGTCCTTGCTATAGCATTAGATGCAACTTGATCTGGGCCCTCAAGCAGAGCCTTGTTATTGGATAAATACAGGGCCTCCTGCCATGACCGATCTGTTCTACAGGGGGCGCTAGAGGAGAGAAGATTCAAGGAGAGCACAGATAGATACGTTTTTTATAGCTTTTTAGGATATTTTTGCAGCAAAACTGGTTGGTAGCTATTCGTATAGCTACTTCATCAAAGTGTAATTTAAAGTGTAATACGTTGACTGTCAGTTTAAACTGCAAAAGGGAGGACGAGCATCTCTATAGGAAGCTGTCTTACTCAAACAAAGAGAGTATGTAGGCCGGCCCCACATTAGCACACACTCTCTCAAGCTCCATTAGGGACATAATGAAGATACAAATCAATCTAATCCTATTGTGGAGACATTCCCTCCCACTCATCCACATAATCCCGCTGCAGTGAGGCTGAGTCCTGCTGGAATGCTGAGGGAATACAGATCTCTCACTGAGATAATTAGCATTTCACAGCTCAGAGTACCACTTGCCTCACTCTTAAAGCGCCGCCAATATAATCCACAAAAGATCATTTTCCAAACGCATATGCAAACTATAATTATATGCATATATTTCTAGATACGAGAGGGAAATTTAGGTTGTGATTGAAAGGAAAGAGTTGAGGTGACTGATGGGATGTGATGAACATGAGAGTGACTTTTGGAGGCCAGGTCTTCTCAGCAGGGCTGCTTCAGGTTCTGTCCCACATGTGTTCTGCATAAAGACTATCAAAGGCTGAGTCCCCCCCTGCGGCACAAGCCCGCCCTGCTGTAAAGAGCCATCAAACGAAAGTGTGACAGACTGAAGGGGCTGTAATGGGTATATGAGGGGCTGGAGAGAGTCCAGACACACATACACAAATGCAGGTCTGCATGAAGACATAAACTAGAGTTTTTCCATGTAGGCACACATCTAAATGAGAAAAAGACCAACTGACCAATTATTCGTGGTACTTTTGAACAATCAATCAATGCGCTTGACTGTTATAGAAGGCTGGAAAATACAATAAGATTGTTTCCCCGATTTACAGTTTGGATAAGTTGACGCTGGTTGCCTCAATTCAGAGATTCTGCAGATTTGAGTTGACTTACATTTTAGACACATAATTGTCAGTTTCTTTGTCTAATTGTGCTCCACCAATAAAAAAGTTGCAAAAAAATGTGACTCCGAGCAACACATTGGCCTGAATGATGAATAGGGGAATGATTCAGTAACTCACTGATTGACACAGAGGCCCTGTCCAACAATTCATGTGCACTTAAAGTCTTGTGGATGTACAATGGGTGTCCATGTCCATAGGGCAGGGCTGTCCAAACTCTGTCCTTGGGGGGCCGGTGTCCTGCAGAGTTTAGCTCTAACTTGCCTCAACGCACATGCCTGGAACTTTCTAGCATGCCTGGTAAGACCTTGATTAGCTGGTTCAGGCGTGTTTAATTAGGGTTGGAGCTAAACTCTGGAGGACAGTGACTGCATTTACATGGACATCAGTAATCTAATTATTTACCTTATTCTAAATCAGACAACATTGTGATTTTTTATGTGAGTTGCTTTTAGAATATTCCTTTCATGTTCCAGTTTTACATGTTATAGTGCATAGATCGATAAATGGCACACGTCATCCCTCCAGAATTTCATGTATCAGCATACAATTCGTCTTCGTTATGATGCCGTATACAGTTTTGGGTGTTTTATTTTTAATTTACTGAAAGCTTCAAGTGCGGTTTATTATTTGTCATGCTATATATGCAAAGAGACAACGGCGTTGTTGAAGCCATGCTCTTCTGTTTGCAGTCAAACGATTGACCACTGCCGTGTGTGTATCCTGTCACAAAATGTGGCGAAAAGTCCTACACGACGGTAAAAGTGTGATTAAGGTGTGTACATGTCTATACTGCACTTCAATAATGTGATTAATTTAATTCTTAATCAGAGTATTGTCTTAATCGTGTTAAAAACGGTATATTGTTGTCCATGTCAACATACTCAGCAGCCCTCCAGGACCGAGTTTGGACACCCCTGCTGAAGGGTGTCCCATTTAAGGTTTAAGAAGAGTGCTCATGACTGCCCCCTTGGCAGTCGGTATGCACTAGATTTGCATTTTTGCAGAGCCCTTCACTTCAACCTGACAGTCAAAGCGGCATTATGTGTGGACATGAGGAAGACTGCAAGGGCTTTTATTGCTATTTGGGACAGGGACAGAATAGTTTAGTTCCTGAACGAATCGGTTGAGTCAATGACTCCACGACTCACTTAATTGGTCGCCAATTACTGGTGTAATGATGCAATTTACAGAAAAAGTCAGAAGCTTTGAAAAATCTGAAATGAATGCATTCTAAAAAATAATATGATGTATTTTTTATTTATACTTCATGCAGAACCGGAAAAGTGAGAGCTGAGCTGTGTAGTCCGGTAGTCGCGTTGGCTCCACTGTGAGGGATGAGTGGCACACCTGCTGAGTAATCTGTCATTACAGCTGGGGGACAAATCTCAGCTGCCCACACCAATCATCCTCTCCTCTGCCCACCCCTCAACACCCCCAACATTCCTCACACAGCTCTGTTTTCAGACCACTCTGTGTACTTGTGTGTGTGTGTCAAAACACAGAGTGTGCTGTCGTTTATGTGACCATGTTTAATTTAGATTGGGGACTTACGTGAGAGCTGACATTATAAGGAAAATACATATATGTGTATAAAAATTCAACATCATCATTTTTAAAAGAAGTCTGTGCAGCACCACCAAGACATTTATCTGATAAAAAATACATTAATATTGTTAAATACAGAAATATTATAATTTTTTATAAAAATGTTTAAATATTTAAATATACTTTTATATATAATTTATTCATGTGATGACATCTTCAGTGTCACATGATCCTTCAGAAATCATTCTAATATGCTGATTTGCTGTTCAATAAACATTTGTTATAATTATCAGTGTTGAAACAGTTGTGCTGCTTAATATTAATGTGAAAACTGTGAGATATATACATATACAGTAATCATAGTGTGATGTTATATGGTTGACAGAGACATATAAGGTGAATGAAACCATTATCTTAGTGGACTGCATGTCTGCTCAAGTTTGCTGTGCCTATAGGCCCTGACTTGACAACTGATAGATGGAGAAAATAATATTCTTTACATCAAGACAAATGCAAAACCCAGCATCTCTCCTGGAACTACCATGAAATGTGTAACTTTTAAAAACTTGGGACCTGACAACACAAATTAAATAATTGTCTCTGGCTTAAGTATGGGAGTCAAATGTTTGATGTGTTATTGGTTAAACGTTAAATACTGTTCCCTAATGAAGCATAATGTGACATGTTTCCAGACATGCAAATCCAAAAATTGTAAACATTGTTTTTTAATCTGGACCACAATACCAGTCATAATGTCACACCCCTGGATATTTTTGTTGTGTTTTTCATTCCACATGTGCTCTGTGTGACCTAGTTTCTGTCTCCTGTTGATTGTGCCATTACAGGTGCATCTCAATAAGTTAGAATGTCGTGGAAAAGTTCATTTATTTCAGTAATTCAACTAAAATTGTGAAACTTCTTTTAATTGTGATGATTTTGGTATTAAATAAATTCAATATACAATAAAAAAATTGTTTTGTGAATTGTTGGCCTTCTGGAAAGTAGTTAATTTACTGTATATGTACTCAATAAGTAGTTTAAGTCTTTGGTTCTTTTAATTGTGATGATTTTGATAGATTCTCTATGGGGTTCAGGTCTGGTGAGTTTGCTGGCCAGTCAAACACACCAACACCATGGTCATTTAACCAACTTTTGGTGCTTTTGGCAGTGTGGGCAGGTGCCAATCCTGCTGGAAAATGAAATCAGCATCTTTAAAAAGCTGGTCAGCAGAAGGAAGCATGAAGTGGTCCAACATTTCTTGGTAAACGGGTGCAGTGACGTTGGTTTTCAAAAAACACAATGGACCAACACCAGCAGATGACATTGCACCCCAAATCATCACAGACTGTGGAAACTTAACACTGGACTTCAAGCAACTTGGGCTATGAGCTTCTCCACCCTTCCTCCAGACTCTAGGACCTTGGTTTCCAAATGAAATACAAAACTTGCTCTCATCTGAAAAGAGGACTTTGGACCACTGGGCAACAGTCCAGTTCTTCTTCTCCTTAGCCCAGGTAAGACGCCTCTGACGACAACTGTAGCCAAATTCCTTGACACGTCTGTGTGTGGTGACTCTTGATGCCTTGACCCCAGCCTCAGTCCATTCCTTGTGAAGTTCACCCAAATTCTTGAATCGATTTTGCTTGACAATCCTCATAAGGCTGCGGTTCTCTTGGTTGGTTGTGCATCTTTTTCTTCCACACTTTTTCCTTCCACTCAACTTTCTGTTAACATGCTTGGATACAGCACTCTGTGAACAGCCAGCTTCTTTGGTAATGAATATTTGTGGCTTACCCTCCTTGTGAAGGGTGTCAATGATTGTCTTCTGGACAACTGTCAGATCAGCAGTCTTCCCCATGATTGTGTAGCCTAGTGAACCAAACTGAGAGACCATTTTGAAGGCTCAGGAAACCTTTGCAGGTGTTTTGAGTTGATTAGCTGATTGGCATGTCACCATATTCTAATTTGTTGAGAGTGAATTGGTGGGTTTTTGTTAAATGTGAGCCAATATCATCACAATTAAAAGAACCAAAGACTTAAACTACTTCAGTCTGTGTGCATTGAATTTATTTAATACACGAGTTTCACAATTTGAGTTGAATTACTGAAATAAATGAACTTTTCCACGACATTCTAATTTATTGAGATGCACCTGTATGTTCAGGTGTGTCTCATCATTAGCCTCATTTATGTTCCCAAATAAGTTACATTCTGTTCAGTGTATCTTTGTCCGGTCTTGTCGATGCATATGTTTGGTTTCTACTCTCCTGTATGGATTACCCCTATGTGGATTATTAAAGGCTGTTTATTTTTATTCTTCATCTTCGTGCGTTATTCTTGCACCACACCGTGAAACATAAGGGTACGTATTTCTGAAATTCAGATTTATACATCATCTGAAAGCTGAATAAATAAGCGTATCATTAACAAGCTTTCCATTGATGTATGGTTTGTTAGGATAGGAAAATATTTGGCCGAGATACAACTATTTGAAAATCTGGAATCTGAGGGTGCAAAAAAATCTAAATATTGAGAAAATCGCCTTTAAAGTTGTCCAAATTAAGTTCTTAGCAATTCATATTACTAATCAAAAATTAAGCTTTGTTATATTTACAGTAGGAAATTCACAAAATATCTTCATGGGACATGATATTTACTTGTGTCCTAATGTCCTAATGATTTTTGGCATAAAAGAAAAATCTATAATTTTGACCCATACAATGTATTGTTGGCTATTGTTACAAATATACGCCAGCGACTTAAGACTGGTTTTGTGGTCCAGGGTCACATATGCAGTTATGCAGAACAGGAATTTGGACCAATAATATTTAATGAGGGCATTTATAATGGAAGAGCTTTCTGACATGGTTTTCTACTGATACTTTATTATATCACTGAATGTTACCAAAGTCAAATAGAGAGTAAGTAATGACTAAAAGGAGATTACATGATCATTGAGTTCACGGGTAGCTGGCTCTCATCGAAAACGAAAGACTTCCGGTTGCTTTGTCAAGACAAATTGCTGTCAATGCGAACACCACCTCTTTAAGAATCAGTAGCTTTGAGCTTGTGATGCTTTGGTGTGAAATTTGATCTAGGAGTTCCCAGCTGTGTTGAGTGCAATATACCGGGAGGGAAAACACTGAAAGGGACTTTATTCTAGAGGGAAACGGATGAAAGCATTGAGGATAACTTGTTGAATTGTCAAAAAAAAAGGAAATGAAGTTCAGAACAGCCAAAAAAGTCCAATGCATTTGTATGATTCCTGTTCCAACACTTGGCATCTCCATACACAATATTCTATGAACATTTACAACCCAGTAGACTGAGACTGCATTTTGTTAATATGAAAAACACCTCACAAAAGAAAACATGGTCAAACCATGTGACTTACATATCCTATGGGTCCTAAAAAGAGAGTTGAGCCACTTGAGGCTCCCTCTGTTAGTGAAGCAAGGGCGTTAGCTAAACTAATAAACATTAAATTATTAATCATGACCTTTTCTAGCCACTCAGATTCCCAAAGGTCCATAAGGAGGCTGGGCGGAGGCAGAACTTCCTGCTTTGTCGTCAAGCTGCTTGGAGAGAGGGTGGGAGTGCACTAAACACTCATCACTGCTGTCCTTCTCTTCTTCCTCTGCTCTGATGATGAGAGATGATTTCCCGACAACTGCTCCTTGGTAAAACAAATGAACAGAAAATATTCTGGGTATCACACCAATTAACCCGAAAAGGGGAAAATGTCTTTGGAATGTTTTCCTGATGGACAGTTAGTGCAGAGAAATCTGCATCTCATTGAGGTGAAGTCATTTTCTTACGCTATGCCAACAGCAACAAGAGCAAGATCGCTCGCTGCTCTCTCTCTCTCTCTCTCTCTCTCTCTCTCTCTCTCTCTCTCTCTCTCTCTCTCTCTCTCTCTCTCTCTCCGCTGTCAGCGCTTGAGGTTTAATTCGGATTTGAGGAACTGCACTGCAAATGCTCCCAATCCTCCTGTGTTTTTTTTTTTGTTTCTTTCTTAAAACATCACATGGTGCCTACTGCCAATAGATGTGTAAGGAAAACATTCACTCACGCTGCAAAAATCAGATCTCAGCAAATCAGAATATATGAGTCAGAGCACTCAAATACATTTTACACCACTTATCGATGTGAATAAATTGCATGTGACTATATAAACATAATGGCTTTCCACTTCTAAGGTAGGCTAAAAACTTTGAGGATCAATTCTGATCTTCAGCAGTGACTTATGGACTATTATTATTTGAACTTTTTGACATCAGATTGACATTTTTACATTTAGATTATCTTTTCCATTTGCATCTTTTAAAGCATTAAATTGATCTAACACAACAGTTAAGACTTTTAAATTCATACAGATTTTTTTATGTTTATATTCATGCAGTGATATTTTATCAGATACTATTATAGTTTTTACTAATAGTATGAATTAATTTTTATATTTTATTATAATGTTTTAATTAGTTTTATGTTTATATAATTTTAATTATTTTAATACAATTTTAGTTTTAGTTATTTTAGTACACTTAGTTAAATAAAAATTACAAATGTTGCATTGACAACTACACAAAATAAAATACAAATTCACGTATTGTTTATTTTGTTTCAAATGAAAAATATATATTTTTATGGTTTTAACCTTGTATCCATCAAAGAATTAAAAAAAGAAGGTAGGTATCATTTTGTGTTTTCACAAAATATAAAGCAGCACTGTTCCCTGTCGATACTCCACTCGTACTGCGTTTTGATAAAAACTCATATGGGAAAAAGCCTTTTTCTCCTGAACTGAAGTCTTATTCAATCACGCAGTGAAACTGCACAACTACAGTATTAGTTTGTGCAGTGTGTAAAAAACGAACCAATGTGTCAGTAACGGAGCTGCACAAGCCTATGTTGACGAAGCCCGCCAGATCCCACCAGAATGGGTGGGGTATCTGGCTATATAAGGGGCTGTTTTGCCATAGGATCCTCAGATTTCTTCTCCTTCTCCTTCAGCGATGACGACTTCGCCTCTGCTGATCCCAGAAGCCTGGTCGCCGTTGAAAAGCCTTGCAGCTGGACCCAGTGACCTCAACCTGCTCGGCGGATTGCATTGCAGCAGTCTGGTCCCGTTCGCTGCCGCCATCCGGCGAATCTCACGCTATCTAAAAGAGCAAATTGGCGTTGCTGCAAATGCCCCGCCGTTACTGCGGTTCGTGCAGGTCTCCCCTACACGCCGATGACGTGCATAATCATGACAGCGAGTGCGTTTCCTGTTTGGGGAAATCCATGCAGATGCCTCGCTCGCTGGCGCTGATTGTTCTCACTGTGAGAACATTAGCCTTGCCTCTCTGCGCTCGCGGATCGCTTTCTTTTCAGAGAGTGACTCCACCCCTCGCGCCCTCCCGTTTTCAGCTGGAAAAACAGCGGGGCAGAGGATCTCAGTGCTCGGCTGAGAGCGAGCTCACGTCGGCTCAGATCCCGTGTACCTCACTCTCCCCACAAAGAGAGGTTTCTCCCATCCTTTTTTCCCGACCTGACCAGCATTGGACCCCGCGCCTCCGGCATCTTTCTGTTCTGCAGGGCAGGAAGAGGAGAGGGCCAAGTCCCGCCGTAGCCGGACTGCCCGCCAAACAGACTCTCTTAGACCTCTTCTCACCCCGTTCATTTCCAGGTGCAGAGGGAATTGTGTTTGTTGTGAATACAGGGCCCGTTCAAGCGCCCAAGCAACCACCCGCTGTGATAGTGGGAAAAACAAAACACAAACATTCTCAAAAAGAGAGCAAAAATTCCTCTTCCGTCCCTCACGAGTGCCCTGCCTTTGTGCAGTCAGTCACTCGAGTTTATCCAACCCCTTGCCATGCGGGCCGAGGCCTGGAAGGCCATCCCCGGAGTGTCAGAGTGGGTTATGGGGATAATAAAACGAGGTTATTCACTCCAATTCACTCGAAGACCCCAGTAGTCTCCACCTCGGTACAGGGAGAGAACGCTCAAGTTCTACGCTCAGAGGTGATGACTCTGTTGGGAAAAGGAGTCATAGAAAGGGTTCCTCCAGCTCGGAGCGAGTTTGGCTTTTACGTCCGCTACTTCCTCATCCCCAAATAGGATGGTGGCCTCCGGCCCATCCTCAATCTCAGACGCCTGAATCACACCCTCATGAGGAGGTTGTTCAGGATGATCACGCTGAAGCAGATACTCAGGCAAATCAGGGAACAAGGACACAAGGTTCTAGTGGTGGCCCCCTTGTGGGAGAACCAACCTTGGTTGTCAGAGCTGACTTAGCTGCTAACAGCAGCTCCCTGGCCCGTGCCCCTGAGACGGGATCTCTTCTCTCAGGCGAAAGGAACAATATGGCACCCTCGACCCGAGCTGTGGGCTCTCCACCTTTGGCCGCTCGACGGGAGCCTACCAGCCTCCCAGAGCGAGTTTTAAACACCATTTCTGAAGCTAGAGCCCCGTCTACGAGACGCCCTTAAGTGGTCTGTTTTCTCCACTTGGTGCCTAGACCGCGGTGATCTGCCTCTGAGTTAGCGTTGGTTCTGTCCTTCCTGCAGGAGCTGCTGGATAAAGGATGTTCCCCTTCCACACTCAAGGTGTTCAACTCCGTTCAAAGCTCAGGTCATCACACTCTCCGCGCTTCCTCCTTCTGAGGAGGACCGGGAGTTATCCTTGTTATGCCCTGTCAGAGCTTTGAGGATCTACTTCGAGCGATCCGCCACCTTTAGGTGTACGGCTGGGCCTTGCCGTCCACATTCGCTAGGTTTTATAACCTGGACGTACCGGCCTTACAGGCCAGGGTCCACTCTGCTTAGATGAGCATACATGCATACGCCATGGGAACAATCTTGACAGAGAATTCTTGACCGCGATGTGCTCAAGCTCTCTGGTTGGTTCCTTGCATAATTCGGTCCTGGAAGTACTTAGTATGTAAGAGTCATATGGAACGATCACCCAGGCCGAGCATAACCTCTGTGAGTTTAGCTCGCTTTAGCCCAGAGTATACTATTCACTTCCCTATGGGCATTAAATGCTTATGGAGGTATATTATGCAGTCGTTCCTCTACCTTAGCACGGCGTGATTGAATTGAGTTCCCATATGCATTTTTATCAAAACGCAGTACGAGTGGAGTATCTCAGGGAACCGAGGTTACGATAGTAACCGTACGTTTTCAACATTAATAATAATATTTTTTTTTACCAGAACAAATTATTACATTTATTTTTGATAATGTAAATGTGTCCTTGATGAGTATGTGAGCATATTTAAAAAGCATTTAAAAAATCTTATCGACCCCAAAATTTTATGTATGCGTAAGACAGTGTTGTAAAAAAGAAAAAAAATGTGACTCTTCCATCAGGAAACTTGAACAATGTTGCACTGCTTATGCTAATTTTAGGAGGTATAAACCTGTTTATAATTGAAAAAAAAAAACTAACCACAAACTTTTTTAATTTTGACTGCTTGAAGGACAAGTGTTGTCCCTGTATAATAAACAAAGAGTTGAGTAATGGCAGCTGGCCTGGCCACATCCACGGTTCAAGTTCCATATTCACACTGTAATATGCTGGGTGATTTATGATGAGCCGATGTAGGTCTCCTGCAGCTGGCTTATAAAAACCTGACGGCAAAGAACATGCCGCAAAGAAAAAAGTAAAGAAAAGAGTGTGTGTGTGTGTGTGTGTGTGTGTGTGTGTGTGTGTGTGTGTGTGTGTGTGTGTGTGTGTGTGTGTGTGTGTGTGTGTGTGTGTGTGTGTGTGTGTGTGTGTGGTGTGTGTGTGTGTGTGTGTGAGTGAGTGTGTGTGTGTGAGTGTGTGTGAGTAGTGTGTACAGTGTGTGTGTGTGTGTGTGTGTGAGAGAGAGTGAGAGAGAGAGAGAGAGGCTAAAGTAGTGGAGGCAGAGATAATGGCAAATAGTAATGGCAAGAGAGCACTCACTCTCCAGTTCTCTAATGACCATTTCTCATCCTTCTGGAGAATAATATTGATCACAGACAAATGAGCAGGCCAGATTAAGGTTGCCATGAGGACATAGATGGAAAAAATAGAACACGTGAAGAACAACAACTTCACAAGAGGAATTATGTGTGTGTTGTATAAGTCATGTTCAGTCATGTGTTTGGGGTTGACTGCATTATCCGTTAAATGCTGCAGCAACTATTTTTACAAAAACAATGGCACATGTACCCATAGAAAAAAAATCTTAAAGGTGCATTGTCTAATTTACACATCATAAATACCAAATGGCATTGTGAAAATAACTAATAATTTTACATATTTTCTGAAGAAAATGCAAGTGATGCAAAAGGCACTGTCAGGGTGTTATGGGTTGCTTGGTGTTTCTATGGGTTCAAAATGTGTATATCTAAACATTTAAAACAGTAGGATGAATTATGCACCAAAGTTTCATGTAACACGGTTTATTTCAAACCCTACCCAGGTAGCCAGCGCAATCGGGCAAATTGCGGCTGAGTGTCAGCTCACTCGGCTGTGTTCTGGCAGCGGCTCACTGAAAGTGAGCAAGCTCTGGCCCAGTAATGCTTGCCAGATTTGACTAGGCTTTGGATGTGCAGATCTGGCCCGATTTGCACTGAGACACGGCACATTTAGCCACATTCGGCCTGATTACGGACCATAAGGGCTGGTCTGATTTTGGCTTAGATATGGGCATGCACACCAGGACCAGTTTAGGTTGAGTGCTGGGGGTGGGTCTCCATTTACAATGTGGTAAATAGTATGTAGCAGTGACACTTAAACTTAAACATAATCTTTAACAATCTTTTACATGCCCATGTTATGTTTTTTAACGTATTTTTTTATTTTAATTCTTATTAATATTTTTTTTTTTATCCAACATTCACTTTTTTCTTTAACTACATTTGGAAATTAATGATTTAATTCATATAATGAAACAAGCAGTGGTTAAGGGAACTTTAACATAATTTTTTCTATATGAGTTTCAAGACATGCGCACTAGCTTTGACATCTAATGACAAAACCTGACAGGCTTTTTGTGCTGCTAATTGCCAGAAGACCAGAGGAACTTGCTACCCTGGTGAGTAAACATTTCATAATCTAACATATAAAATAATTTTAATAAACCGTTCTACACATAATATCTAAGTAATGTTTGTTTATAATGATATGGTATGCCTTGGTACCCTGCTCTGCCGGCTTTGCCTCGGTTCCTGGTCTCGTCACTTCCACATGGACCTGGCCCTCCGTCCCTCTAATCCCCGGTTCAGGATCACTAGAAACTCCGCTCCACCGCCCTCCTGGATTGTTCTGTGTTTGGAGCGTCTGGAAGCCGCTCCTTGGGGGGGGGCTATGTCACGAATCCTGTCCATGCACTCCCGGTTACTCACCACCAGAGGTCACTCGCTCACCACATGGACTCCTGCACCACACTAACGGTTGCACGTCACCTAAGACTACATTTCCCATAATCCATTGCACTGACGACACACAGCTGATCACACTAATCACGCAGTTGATCACACATCACACAGCCTACATAAACCATGGAATTCCTCTTCCCCTCTGCCGAGTATTGTATAGCGTATGTCCTAGCGATAGCTACACTACAGAGCCCTCCTAGTTGTTATAGTCTTGCCCTGCCTGCTTTTCTTGTGTTCTGATACCTGCCCGTGTTTCCGGGATTAACCCTTTGCCTTGCCCTGTTGGATATTGTTCGCCGAGCGTCGACCCACGCTTGCCCTAGGATTACTCTTTGTCTTGCCCGTGTTGTTCCTGTTTGCCACTGAACGAACCTTGCTTGTCTTGTACCACGCCTATGAATAAAAGCTTGCACATGGATCCGTACGTCTCACGTCTTGTTCGCCCCGTAACAACTAGTACTGGCTAGGTGTCGGCATGATTGTGACCCAGTGTCGGCTCAGTTTGAGTACCCAGTGCCGGCTATGTGTATAATTTTGGTTGGCATGATTGTGACCCAGTTCTGGTGTTGTTGGCTCAGTTTAAGTACCCAGACTCTGGCTAGTACTGGCTAAGTGTTTAATTTCTTGTTGGCGTGATTGTGGCCCAGTTGCGGTGGTGTCGGCTCAGTTTCAGTACCCAGACTCTGGCCAGTGTATCTGGGCCAATTATGGGGCGTCATTCATTCCATGTCCATGCCGAGTCTGGCAACCGCAGCCAGGCCGAGTTATTTCTTCTGGCCTGCCGGATCTGGGCCATTATCGGGCCAAACTGTGTTGGCTACCTGGGTAACTTATTTCTTCTATTTATAAATGTAAAAAATGCTGTTCTTCTGAAATTCTTAAACATAAATCTCGAAAAAAATCATGGCTTCCACAAAAATATTAATCAGCACAACTGGTTTCAACGTTGATATGTCACAAGAAAATAATAAACTTATTTCAAAAGCATTTAAAAAAATCAACCAACCCTAAACCTTCAAATGATACTACAGTATATAGTCTACATTTTCACTGTCATGTCTCAGAAACCATTTCCAATTAATCAGCAGCTGCTGATTTGTTGTTAACAATGGTTGAATTCACAGATGATACCAAACCAAAAGTCGAATTAAGCAGAACTCTCCTTTAGTCAATATTATCACCGTAGGAGGTTCTGTCAAACAGCACGCCAGCTTTGCTTATGTAAACATGTAGAAGACTGGTGAAGAGCAATCATCTTCATGGGGAGCAGGCACTCATCAATAACTAACTTTAATGTGGGTTTGATCACTATGTGACTGACGAGAATCAAGAAAGATGATTCAAAGATCAACCCGAAGATCAACTTGAAATACAAGTCTGATATGTGATGTTATTTAAAGCTATTTATGATGATGGGCCTGTTTAATTGGATTAAAATCGTTTTATTCATCTTTTCCCCACATCATAACAACCAAAGACCTAATTTGCAAAATGAGAGGCATGGATTATTCTAAATAGGAGTTATTTTCTCCAAGTGAGAAGACGGAAGCCAAGAAAAACACATTTTCTCAAGCATTTCTTTAACAATAATGCCTGATAATGACATGCTTGATGGGGAGATGGAGGATAAATACCCGTGAAAGGTGGAAAGATGCCAGAGGGTGGGATATATCAACAATACAGCGAAGGGAGCCAACTATGCCAAGAGCTAAAACCCTGACGGAGCAGACTTCACACCTGCAAGTTCTCTGCAGCAGCCCCTATGCAAACACTGCAAGCTCAGGGAGAATGAGATAGTCAACAACTGATAAGATAAGATAAGACAAGACATTTCCCACATTGATGGGGCTAGAAGGAAAACTACTGTGCGAGGTGATGAGATGCTTGATTAATTTTGAGAGGTCTTTCCTCATCAATATACTGAACTATTCACTTTTTTTTTTACTTTTACACCTCGTTCACTTTATCTTTTTTATTCTGTCTTTTTTAAAGCCTGGATGTCAGCAAAGCATTAGACTTTAAAACACAGCCTAAGACAAAGTCCACTGCTTAAGCTCCCTCACTGAGCAACACTGTTTAGAAGTAATTACAAACAACAACAAAACCTCAGAGTGGCCGTTATCCATTGTGAGGTTGTGTGTACACAGACTTTGTGTTTGTGTGTGGTAGAAAACTTGACATTTATTCACATATCCAATAACAATAACCATGAAATGAAGTATCTCATCAAAACCATAAAATGAAGTATCAAATCAATCTTTTTATTATTATTATTACTTGTACTTTATTACTACTACTACTCCTACTACCATATTATTCACAATAACATTATTCATGAATGTATTTTTTTCCAGAACAGTTCAGAGAAAGCATCTTAACTTAAATACTATTAAAAATAACATAATATCAAGGTTCAAGGTTTTTCATAATATAACTAATATATGATTAATACAATTAATATTAATACAGCACTGTAGAGCACAAATAAGTGAAATCATGGCTGTAAGTCATGTAAGTAAGGCTGTAGTCGGTATTTGGATATAGATTTTTTTCAGCAGTAAACTTCTAAGTGTGTGTGCGTGCGTGCGTGTGTGTGTGTGTGTGTGTGTGTTTGTGACCCTCCTCTGTTGTTGACAGTACACAAGGTTAAGACACACCCTGGTCTGGACAGAGAGGCCTGGGAATGGAAGATTTGTTGGCAATACAAAATACTGCACAGTCATCACAGATGACACACTACAATATACAAGTGACATATTTGTCATTTGAACGTTTTAGCTATATTTGTTGCCATTAGTAACGTCACTGAATTTGACAATGAATATATGTCATATATCATTACAGTATTCAAAGGCATAATCTAAACATCTTATCTGCGGCTGTTCATATTCATTGGTGGAATCTGATATGACTGAACACTATATGACTTATTAGGTGATTTTCCATTTCACTGACTCACAACAGTGGTTTTTGTGTGACCTCTAACTTCACACCTTTCTATTTGCAGATGAGACAGTTGAAATTGCATTTAATTATATCTATTAAGAGACAATAAGTGATGACAGGTGGCAAGACCCTTGCCAAAAGGTAGCAAGACTCTTAACTTGATATGCGGAGTGCAAGATTAGCTGTTGGTGATTAGCTGCAACAACCTAAAAGGCAATATGACTGAAACAAAAAACAAAAAGCACATTCTTCAAGGTTACGGCTTGTCCCACTGTCAATCATTCTTAGAAGGCTGAAGTCAGTTTTTACCCTCCAGCAGAAAGTAAAAACTAGATTAAACACATGTATGCCTGCCGCAAAGACCTAGAGGTCAGAACATTAATCTGATGGTATTTACTGGTAGAGATTGCCTGCAGCAAGACAAGACAATTATTTCTTTAGAAATTCAATTTAAGTGGTGGAAAATTTAACACCTAGAAAACGCCTACGCAATATACTTGATACCAATCAGTCAGCCATGGTGGCCATCATCATCACCTTGACAACATGATAAAGGTGAAGGAAGCATCTGAGAGAGTTTCCGCAGCGGGGCGGCTTACCTTAAATGAGTTTGTTTACTCTTGTGGCATTCCAAGTTTCTGTTTATTTCCTTGTCTGTCAGAACTACCCATTGAACAGGTCCTGAGCACACAGAGAAGCACACACTAATGCAAACATACTCCTGCTAATGCACATACCACTCACACTCTTAAACCCGTTCACACCGAGGATGATAACTATACTAGCGTCCGTAACAACATCTTTCTGTTTATTACAAGTCTGCCACTTTAAATGCTCGAGCTAGATTCTGATTGAATGTCAATGTATTTATTGTTCATCAGCTGGAAAAAATCGTTCCAATTATATTGTTCTTTGCGTTGTTACAATTATGGCCGTAAAATAGGCAATTCTCAAGCACGCTCACACCAAGAACGATAACCAAAAAGATAACTAACTATATTAACGTCTACATCATGATAATGTTGTTAAAGCAAGAGTGCAGTTATGTCGCCTGCTGCTTTAAATTCGCAAGCTCTTTAAACAGGGGTGTATTTTAATTAGCTGTTACTGTTTTTAACGTTCATCAGCTGGAAAAAATATTTTTGGAAGTTATTCCAACAATATCATTTCTCTGTGTTGCCATCACTATAGCTGCTTTGGATTTCCCTATTCTCGTAAAGTTAAGGTCCTTCACACCAATAACAATAACTAAACTATAATGATAACAATATTAGTATCCACAACAACAAATGATAATGCTCTGTTTATTATTAGTGAGAGTGCAGTTATAGTGTCTGCATTAAAAGTTTTTATTGTTCGTCAGCTGGAAAAATTGTTCTTAAACAATGGGGTCTTTACAAAACAGTTTTAAACTGCAAACTGAGTTTTAAGCAGCTTGAAAATACAAACTTTTGAAAACGGGTCATAAAGTGCAAGTTTTTAAAAAAATAATACTGTTACCGTCTCCATATAAGCTACGAAAATGCAAATGTGAGAAAACGGTATTGTCATCCACATGTGTATTACCTGTTCACTCTATAGATATTTGTATGTGCGCAGGTGCGTATTGTTTCTTTTACAAAGTGACATCGCCATCTATGGGCCTGGCATGCATAATACAGTGTTTTTAGTCATGTTCACGGATCTGTGTAAACGGGGACCGTTTTGACAATGTTGTCGTCTGTACACGAAATGTTTAAATAATGCAGCGGAGAATATTTCTGTTATAGTACAATTGCTGTCATGTAAATGTACCCTGATTTCAAACAATATTGCTCCTCTGTGTCATTATCATTATAGCTGTGGTGTAGACTTCCCTACTCTAATAAAATTAGAAATATAATTAAAACTTACCATCCTTTGTGTGAACAAGATTTTACTAATGAATGCAAAATATCCAACGACTACAACAAAGTTTCTGTTGACCCTGGCATTCTTATTATACCTTCATAACCATCAGGACACTCTACAACTTTCAGCCATGAAGAGGTCATTTCTGGTGAAGTGAGGAAGCTGAACTCTGTTCAAACTGTGAAGCAAGTTAAATTGATCATTTTTAAAGACAAGCATATCTGAAGATGCTGTGCCAAACCTCTGTCAGAAGAAATAAAAAATGCTTGCACTGGCTCGTTTTGCTTACATTCCATCCTAAACTCAGCATTACAGTTAAATCAAGGACATTTTATCCTACGTTTAGCATGCTTTGATCTAACAGATAACAGTTCACTGTATGGTGCGAACAAACTGAAAAAAAATCCCCTTTGTAAGACTGGTAAAACCAGACATGGGGGAAACTAAAAGACGTGCACAAACAGATGCACAAAGAACATAGACAAACACACGCTCATACAAATGCACACATCAGCACTCTCACAGACCATCTATAAAAGGACACCTAACCCACTGCCTCATATCTTGCTGATATTCCTAAGTCATCATCAATGTTAGACTGTCCTTACTTCCTGAAGAATAGCCCCCATTGTAGCCTGGGCAGGGGCAGGTGCTTAGAGGGAGCCCCCCAGGCCACAGGTTTAGATGTATTGGGAACATATGGAGGGAAGGGTGGAGGTTGCAAAGAGGTTGGGGTGGGTTGCTTCTGTGCAGTTGCAGTGCCACAAAGGATTCATTCATGGCCATAGTGTTGCACATGTGGAGATGTAGCAATGAAACAAACAGCGGATGGTGACCATATTTTAGAGAATATATTTTGTACCTTGACATCAAGAACATAAAAAGTTATTCATCAAATGATGAACATATCTAAACCCCCTAAGGAGCTTTGACATTTTGATGAGTCTGGTATAAATAATATAAATAAAAGCAATAATGAAAATACATTTAAAAATAATAAAATACAATATAATATAATATAAAAAATAAATAAACCACCTAAGGAGTTTTGACATTTTGATCAATCTGATATATATTATATATATATATATATATATATATTACATTATAAATATATAGGCAATATAAAATAAAATAATAATAACAAATAAAATGAATTAATCACTCAATGAATTAATGAATGAACGAACAAATGAATGATCAAACATTTTAGAGAAAAGATTTTGGGTGTCCTTTATTGCTTTTGTCTTTCTCTCTCTGCTTGATGTATTTTGGCCAATTGACTGAAGCATTGTGATGGATTTGGTTGCATGTGTTTTGGATCATCTGCTCAAGCTCCAGGTATATTGAGGATTTAAATTGGCAGGAAATTCTCTGCTGAATTCCAACACACAGCCCCTATGAAAAACGTATCATCCCACACTTGCACAAGGATTCAACCAGGGAAATCTTCACAAGCCACCCAAGAAGCCAGTGTCCAGAAACTAACAATAGGAATGGAGCAAAAAAAGCAGTGAAGAAGCATGTAAAACAAAAATCATGCAAACATTTAGGAGTGTGCACATATATATGCAGCTCTGTTGACAATGATTGACTGTAACGAAACGCTTCATAACACAACATTTCATCATACCCTGATTACAAATAACATAATTTTAAAGAGAAATTAGGAAAATTAAAGTTTGTATAGCGAAAACAAACTTACAAAACTTGACAAAGTGCAAATAACGATGCTTTAGAATATTCACCGGGACAAAAAACAAACACGAAATCATTGTCTCTAATGGTTTCTAACAGACAATTTAAACCATGTATCTGCTAACAAAAGCCCTGCCCACAACAACAGGCAACACTTCACCTAATCTAAACTGGGAATCTAAGGGATAAAGGCAATAATGTGACCATTTTACAGCTGTGCTGCTCTCCCAAGATTACATAGAGGTCCTATCCTGATGTTTGTAAAAAAACATAACACAGCTTCACGACAGCTCTCATCCTTACATATCCATTCCTGATGGGGCTGAAGATAGACATAGTTTACTGCCTTTCACCAGGGACAGGCATGGGCTTCTAAAATCACTGACCAGTATAAAGTCTGATGCCTATGTACCTATGAGCCACCGTCATACCAAAGAGCATGTGAATGCAGGGTTGTGCCCAGAGCGGCTGCCAGGTATTCTGTTTGTACTGGGTTTAATTTTAGGGATGCAATCACCTCAAACTTCCCTCTGCTTTTGTGAGAGGTTTCTGGGGCCTCCTCTCAGCTGTTGCGGTTGCTGGCTCCCATTCAGACCTTCGGTTTCCAGTAAACAGCATGACAAACTGAAAAAAAGAGTGCAATCAAGAGGCAGATTGTCAGTGCCTGTCTGACAAATGGACAGACATAAACAGTTGGAAGAGTCGCAGTGCTGTACATTTGAGATTCAGAAAATCTGCTTCTTATACAACCTGCAAACAATAGATGACTAAATAGCTTTGCATTTAGCTGTTATTTCTTTGTTGAAGGAGAAGCTTTTTAGACATTAATGGTTCATCTCTCCAAAATGTATGTAAACATGATTACATGATTAAATTAAGCAATGAATTGGCTCAGACAAAAATGTCAAATAGAAGAGTGTTGCAGCACATTTTGTTTCAGTCACTGAAACCTCTTGGGTTTTTTTCTATACGTGTCTCAACCTTTGATATGATATTCCCATATGTATCTGCTATAAATTGAAGTAGTTTGGAAATATAAATTAACTCAAATCTGTGTAAATTAATGTCAAGAAGAGAGGTGTTGTTGCACCCTACCTTTCAAATTTTGTAGTAATTAAATTTTTTACCATCATTTCACTTAAAAATGTTTTAATAATTAATACAATAGTAAATAGTTCAGCAAATAAAATATATAAAACATGAAGCAGACAATTTTTTAAAACATTACATTTCGCGTGTGTGTGTGTGTGTGTGTGTGTGTGTGTGTGTGTGTGTGTGTGTGTGTGTGTGTGTGTGTGTGTGTGTGTGTGTGTGTGTGTGTGTGTGTGTGTGTGTGTGTGTGTGTGTGTGTGTGTGTGTGTGTGTGTGTGTGTGTGTGTGTGTGTGTGTGTGTGTGTGTGTGTGTGTGTGTGTGTGTGTGTGTGAATCATACATACGGCTGTGGCAAATATAGACAAGTAAAATGGAAAATGTTACAACCCTCCCCATCTGCTCATGATATTTGTATTTTAAACATATGGATGAAAGCAAGTAAAAGCTGCAAGCTTTATATCACTAAACAAGACAACCTTATTCAGATGACACCGGTCATTTAATCTTCATGATCTTCCTGACATGAATTTTACTCTTTCGTATATCTCAAAGTTTGTTTTCAACTCTAAATCCTTTATATTTTACACAGTGCCTTAAAACTTCGACTATCGCCTCTGGAAGGTGATGGTCATGCGATGATCTCATCAATTAGCAAATAATTTGTCATTTAAAAAAATGACGCTGTTCTCTTCAAGAGAAGGCATGTTTTGGTAATTACGTAAGAGTAACTACTAAGCCATGACACAAGGAAGCAACTATTTTGTTAATTTGAGCATGTGAATTATTGTGCGTGTGTACCACGTGTGTACGTAGTGCAGCCTGCATTACCTTTCGCAGGTACCCTCGTTCCTACTGCACGCTTGATGGACGTTCCCAGGGCAAACATTTGTCTTCACATCCCAGTCGCTCCTCCCCGCAGGGGCAGAGCGGCGAATCAAAATGCGCTCAGGACTTGGACTCCTTTCCAACGTGGGCTGTGGAGTAAAACTTGTGGTGGAACGGGGGACGCCAGATCTTATCCACACAGCGGCCAGATACCTGATCGTGCTTGGATGGAGGGGCGAAACCCGATCGCCTGATGTGCTGCCTGAAACCCAGAGGAGTGACTTACCAGGACGCGCTCAAAATGTCTTCTTCCTCAAGCGAGGTCATTAGTGCCGATGAGATCAAGAGGGAGAATCGTGGGAGTGTCAAGCTGTCAGTGCTGGACCCCGCGGAGTTGCCGATGGAGAATGCCGAACTTTTGGACTGCTCACCGGCCTCTCTGGCCTTCTCCCCTGAGCAGGTCGCATGCGTCTGCGAAGCGCTGCTGCAGGGTGGGAACGTGGAGCGCCTGGCCAGGTTCCTCTGGTCACTGCCGCAGAGTGACCTGCTGCGGGGTAACGAGAGCATCCTGAAAGCGCAAGCGATAGTCGCTTTCCACCAGGCCCGTTACCAAGAGCTCTACTGCATTCTGGAGAACCACAGTTTTAGTCAGTCAAACCACTCGTCTCTGCAGGATATGTGGTACAAGGCGCGCTACAACGAAGCGGAGAAGGCGCGGGGCAGACCGCTGGGTGCCGTGGACAAGTATCGCTTACGCAGGAAATATCCGCTGCCTCGGACTATCTGGGACGGAGAGGAGACCGTGTACTGTTTCAAAGAGAGGTCTAGGAACGCGCTGAAGGATATGTACAAGCGGAACCGGTACCCATCTCCAGCCGAGAAACGAAATCTGGCTAAAATGACAGGACTCTCTCTGACGCAGGTCAGCAACTGGTTCAAAAACAGGAGGCAGAGAGACAGAAATCCATCCGAGGCGCAGTCAAAAAGGTAAGCCGCAGTTATATTTAAGTCGTTAATCGAGAGCGGAACACGTATGATGGAATGCGCGAGAGCGAACGGAGGACACGTTTCACCAATGTTTTGAAATACGAAGCTTCGAGCGCTTGCACCTCGCTTCAACGAGGTGCAGTATTGAAGAACGTTGAGACCGTGACGCGTTTACTCTTAAAAATAAAGGTTATTCACTGGTACATCAAAGAAAAAATTACTTATTTAAAGCCCCTTTGGCTTCTTGAGTTGGTTATGGTACTTTATGGTCGTATGTCACGTCACTTTGTCGCTTTGACTTTTATGATGCACTATAGACTTTTCAGATGAGTCTAGACAATTTTTTTAAAGTATTTTTAAAACATTTTTTGAAGTAGAAAAGTTATTCTTTCCCAAATTTTGAGTTGTTAGTTCACCTCGAGCCTCTTTTAACGATGCAGACATTTCATAAATGGGCACATTTAATTAAAAGGGTCACATTAATTGGATAAGCAAAACAAAAGACCTGACAAACATTTTAACAGACATGTTGCTGCTTTCAAATACAACCCCAACAGACCCTAGGTTTACTTTAGATATGATCAGCCATAACATTACCATAGCCATTGTCTATGTTTGTTTCTGGATTTTAAAGCTATTGTCCCACCCTGATAATCAGTCAAGAGAGATCTGCACTCAATCTCCTGACGTGGCCAAAATCCCATTCACAGCTTGAGGCATCTGAGGCAGATAAGAAGCAGCTCTGTGTTTGTAAACTTTAGCTTGTAGATCGTTCAGAGTTTCAAACTGCGGTGGAAATAACTCATAGCCATTATGCCCGCAAAATGCTGCTTTTATCATAAATAATAAATCTTGAGACTCGTAAATAAGGGAGGCCAGGCTTTTCCGTATGCGTCATGAGTAAGCACTGCTTTGATGTTGACTGTCGAACCCTGACAAAGATAATTACTCATTGTTTGAACGAAGATGTCCATGAACTCCTTATGTGAGCTCTTTGGACGAGAAAAGACCAACGGCTTGTCGTGTCAAAAAGATCTTTGTATAGATGCGGCTTGGCTGCTCGAGTCACTGTGAACGATGCATCCGCAGCTGTCGTAGTCTGTAAGAGACCCACCAAATGCCTCCTAGAGCTCAGATCCTTTTATCTGATTTTTGACCCCCGGGGGCAAGAGGTCCACTTTAGAAATGAAGACTGAGATATTTACAGAAAATTATTTTTATTATAGCGGTCTGCTTTTAGAAGCCCACAAGAGGTCGACTTTAATAGTATTTGTGATTGCAATGTGCTTTAAAGTTGGACAGTTGGTTTATTACGTTTATTTCCAAAAGTATTTCAACACAAGTGCATATGATGCTACTGATAAAGCAGTTAGTGGCATACACACTTTCTTCATTGTGAAATTCCAAAGTATTTTCAATTCACCGATTATGAGAGAAACAAATACACTGAGAAATTAATTGGAAAATTACTTTTTTGACAGATTTAAAGTACACAGGTTTACCAGTTTACCAAATAGATTTTCAAATGATTATGGGCATTTTAATACTATTTACTGTTGATAAATTTAGTTAAAGTTCTTCAATTAATATGTAGCATACTGCAACAATTCAAAATGAACAAACCAAATTCATAAGACTGCAAATTGTTGATGGCTTTGTAGAAAAAGCAGGATCTCATGCCAAACACAATTGTTTAGCACCAAAGCAATAAATACACCATTGGTCTGTTTATTAAAAACTGGTTCTTTTTTTCAGTGAGTCAGATGGCAATCACAGTACAGAAGATGAGTCCAGTAAAGGCCAGGAGGATTTGTCACCACGTCCTCTCTCCAGCGGCTCTTCTAACTCAGTCGCACACGGAACAGCCCCCCCTATGGTTTACTCGGATGGAGGAACAACCGTCATCCAACAAATTGGAGATGTCAAAATGCCTTCACATGTAGCTGGAGGAATGAGTTTTAACAGTGATCTGGCAAGCATGAATGCTCACTACATCAACGGTGGAACCTACGTTCAGTCACACAGTAGCAATGCTCTCCTGAATGGACTTGGCGCCACGAGTGGCCATTTCTTGACCTTTGATCCCCAGAGAGTCTCCCATCACAGTCAGGAGAGGCTGTTAGGTGGGTCTTCTGTGTCTTATGCTCCATTCTCAATGGGTGTTTCTGAAACTGCTTCTGGAAAGCTGGAGGCCATGCAGACTCTGGTTTCCAATGCTGAAGATGGAGTCATTTCTTCAGTGGTCTCCTTCGCTTCGCCCCCTCCACTCCATCCACTACCTCAGGAGGCCTTCATCTCAGCAGTTACAGTGTAGTCAATCTCCCTGGAAGTGAAACCACCATGGGGCTTCCTCCTTTAATGCTGCCCCCATCCACAACATCATCCACTCACGGTAGGAGGCCATTTATTAGATATATTGAGACAAATAAAACTCTGTCAGAATTCACTAACTTTCATGTTCTTCCAAACTTGTATGACTTACTTTCTTCAACAGAACACAAAAGAAGATATTTTGTGTACATAATAAATGCCATTGGGATTCAATGTTGTTTTGGATGCCATTCAATTTTATTGTATGGGCTTTTGTCAGCATACAGATTTGGAACAACATGAGAGTAATTAATGCATTTTTGGGTTATTTCTTTCTGTAAATTGGGTATGTACATAATGTTTTCCTGACATGTCCAGTTCAAAATGGCTGATTTGTGCCTCTGCGTCTCAAGCATATATCTTTGAAGATACAATAACAACAATATCTAAAGTAGTCAGAGCACTTCTAGTGAGCTCATGAGAGCCAGAGTAATTACATCATCACTTTGGAGAATACTGTGACTGAACATTTATGTGGTTAAGCTTGCCAAAAGTGACCGCAGAGCTCAGTGCAAAAGAGCAGAGGTTTTGCAAGAAAGCCTTGTGGGTCACGGGCACTTGGAGTGCATTGTGGGTGAAGTTGTGAGAGGCATGTGGGGGTCCAGGTCAACTGGCTAGAGGATCATACCAAACGCAGATTCTTAACACGGTCCCCACCTCCCCTCCATGGCCCTAACCACTCACTAATGGTTCTTTCCATGAATATTTTATGGCCACATCAATAACAGCAAGGCTAGCTGCGTTCTGCTCCTCTCTCGCTCGTCTGTTTTATCCTTTAATATGCAGTTTACGAGCCACATAAAAACAAACCCACCCCTGGCTGAACTTTTGATTTAGAAGGAAAACAGTTGAGCCCAAACGATCCAGCTAGAAAAAGACGATATTAAAATTGTTCAGCCAAAACCCTGTTTCCTTGTGCCCATAATTTTCAAGGCAATTCTATAAAACATGTCTTCATAAAAACACAAAGTTTGATCTCCAGTGTCTCACAAATACAAAGAAACAATAGAAATTTCCTTGCAGCACCATTTTGTCTATGAAGTCAAAATTTGTGAGATATGGTTTCAGATTTTTCTTCTGCACAGTCGTCCAAATGAAAAAAGTAAACGAACAAGTCAGATGGAAAGAAAATGTATTCCTGACCCCCTCTATACAACAACCCCCTCCCACAAGCAATGTCTGCGGGAAGCTAAAGAAAACTTGGTTCTGGTTTCAGAAAGTGAGCGAGTATGAAGCGGAGGAGGAGGGGTTTGGGGCTGTGATTATTTATCAGACATTTGTGCAAGTCTAATGGAAGAAAAGTGTCTGGCCGAAAGCCAGAGGCTGTCACTGCAAGAGACATGTGCCAAGAACCACATTCTAGAGTTACATGGAAATCATAGCAAGTCTAACCGCAAACAGAAAATGAAAAAGGTGTTTCATTTTACAGTTCACTAGAAAAGTTCTGAAGAAAAGAAGCAAGAGAGGTACAAAGAGATATTGACCGAAAGAATGAAATAAAAGAAACAAAGTGGGACAGAAGCAAACCTCTTGAGATAGCAATGAAGGAGTCCCATCTGGATAAACAGATCACACCTTCACGCTCTGTCCTTTCTCTCTCATCCATTCTCTACTGAGTTGTTACAAGCGGCTATTGCCAACTAAAAGAAAAGATCACTGTATTAAACTGGGAAGGGTTGATGTCCCGGCCAAAGTGTTTAGGGTTACCCTGAAGTACAGCACTATATGCAATCTGCTCCATCGCTTTCGTTGGAGTTGGTTTGAACTTGAAGTTTTCAAAAAGAATCAAAAAGGAAAGTCTCTGCTTTCTAATTATTTAATTATTATGTTTCTACATAATATAAAATATAATACATTAGCTACCCTTTTTGAGAAAATAGCCTCTAAAGATTATAAACTTACATTTTTGACAGAATTAGATGGATTCAGACATACATTAAATAATTATTTAATCAATGAGATGTTATGTAAAATATAATGCATTTGTAACACTTAATAAATAATACACCTTAAGCCTGGAATACACTACATGACTTTTAAAATCTGAACAGATTTTTAAAACACTAGGCATCATACACTTAACCGACTTTATAAATGGTGACAAAGGAAAACTGGGTATCATACACTACGTGTCTGAAGATCATACACTACCAGACTTTAAAGTTGTTCCGATCACAACAAACTCACGCAGAAACGTGCGCCTTGTTGCTAGGAGACAAATGAAAACATATGTGTTCTAAAATCGGCTGAAAATATCAAACATGTTTGATATCCTCCGACTGGATAGAATCAAAGTCTGAAGCTAAAAAATCGGAGTCTGTGACCATAATACACTACGAGATTTTCTGTGGAATCTGCCAGCTGTAATCTGCAGACTGGCTCTGACTTTCCTCAACTAGCGTCAACTTGTTCAGACTGTAAAATCGGGGGGAAATCAGGGCAAAAATCGCATAGTGTATTCCAGGCTTAAGCAATATTTTGCAGTATGCTGTTCTCCGGGGAAGTCGTGGCCTAATGTTTAGACAGTTGGACTCATAATCGAAAGGTTGCGAGTTCGAGTCTCAGTCCGGCAGGGATTATCGGGGGGGGGTGAATGTACAGCGCACTCTCCACTTTCAAGTTTGAGCATGGCGCTGCGTCATTACGTCACATTTGTAAACATAAAGAAGTTTTCCCGGCTAGTAGGCTATCGCATGTGAGGATGATTGTTTATAGCCTTTTGTCACAGCAGCTACAATAATTAAATGTATCATTTTGATGGCGGATTGTAATCCAGAAAGGATTATGTGTTTATGAAATTAAATTATATTCCAGTTTTAAACATGCTTCTGATTACAGATTACACAAGATTTGTATTTTAAAGAAAACCAGTTCGAAGGAAGCATAATTTGCTTTTTGGGTTAAATTAATTTATTAATATGAAAATTGAATGGCATGACAATTAGATATTAGACTGTACATAAACTAACACACACTATACTCATAGTCACATGATGTTGTTAACATTAATAATTTGAGAAAAAAAGTTTAACAATAATTATTATTTGTTTGATGTGATATGAGCTAATCAATCATTAGATTGAATCACCATTGTAGCGCGATTTATTGTAATGCTTTTTTCCTCAGTTGGGCAGAACAAACGTGGCCGACTTGTTACTTACTTGTTCAGATGGCAATATACGGTGAAAATTCTTATTTGGGTCTAATATTCCAAGACGTAGGCGAGAATCTGTGATTCCTAAGCACAGTATCCACACCCTTGCGGATGACTGACAGCTACACATTCACCTCAAAACATCCGATTCATCCGCGCTGGAGCCATGCCAACTCACGACCCCATGAACGGAAGATAATTCTGCAAGTTATAGCAATTCCAGGTTTTCAAACATAGATGGCGACAAAGAGCAAAACTTACGGACTGCAGCTTTAAATTATTGTTTCTTGCTAACTACTAGCTATGGACACTTAGTGGCTTTCCTGAGGAAAACGTGACATGTTTTATTGCCCTCTTCCGTAGTTGAAACACGGATTGAGCTATTACATGAGAGATTATATATTTCAGTAAGTTGTTTCAACATACCTTCTGATGTTCATTCATGTTTATTTAGTGCTATAAGGTTTAGTAAAGCGGAAGAGCAGTTCACGTGTGCTCCGTGCTGCAGTTTGAGGCGGATACAGCGATCAGTTATGTTACATTAAAGAGCTTTAAAACAGACATTTACTGTTTTAAATTGTGTCAGAATTTGAGATCTGAGACTTTGTCATAAACAACATAATGTGCATCTGAAACAATACATATCAAAGTTCAAGTTTATTTCTTTTTTTAAATTGCTTTAATTGCATATATTCAATAATTATTAAGCTTTCCAGACATGTAGAGCTACCTTTACTGAACTGGATCTTCTCTTTTATCCCCCATTCAGGCTCTGCTCCGTTGGGGAACGTGGTTAGTGACTCTCCTCAACACTCGAGCCAAACCCTGCTTTACACCCAGACTGTGAAGCAGGAGCCTTTGGATGTCTCTGGAAGCTACACTTATCCTTCTGAAATGACCCTGGACCAAGGCAGCAACTTGGGCTACACAGCCTCTCTTTTCCTTTCTTCTTCCTCTACCGGTGGTTCACTTCCCCCTACCATAACAGCCACGGTCACCTCAGCCCACTCCGGCACCGAACTACACCACACTCTGAATCAAGCTGGACGTGGCCTTCAAGAGGACAATGTAGCCCTGTCTTCAGTCTACAGGTCTCAAGATGTTCAGCTGCCCAACAGCCTGCAAGTTGTGTCTAGGGCAGGAGACGGCCCAATCAGGGTTGTTTGTGGGGATCTGGACATGGAAGGGAAAGAGCTGGCCAAGCTGCAGACTGTACAGATGGACGATGATGGAAGTGACCTATGATGAGATCATTAGCAATGAAGAGCTGCATTTCACTGGTTTTGTCACGCCACATTGTGCCCTTACGGACCCTGTAAGCACAAATCATTTTCAAATGAACCCTGATGATGGATATAAAATGTGAACAGTGCCTTCCTGTCCTCAGATATCCCAACTTGCACTAAGAGGGCTGCAGAATGTACCAGGCAATGCACTGACCTTCTGAAGATTATCTACATGCACTGTCTTTACTCTCACCTCCAAAAAAATGTACCAAAAGACCAGGTAAAAAGCACAAATGTGCTCTGAATCAAAACATGCAGCTTTATTGTGATTGTTTTCTTTACCAAGATTTTATTGAAGCACAGATGCTTTTTTTTGTTGTTGTTGTTTATGCTCTTTTGTATTTAAATTCACTTTGAGTGTGACGATACAAATTTGATAAAGGTTATTTTGTTATGTTGGACTTTTATGTTACATAATTTTTGATTCAAACTCTCTTTCTATGCTTCCCAATGTGGACTTTTAAGTATATAATCTTGACCATTAGTGCAAACTGGTCACATGTGCCTTCCTCAAAAACGGTTAATACACTAGGAAGCTAGGCTAGAAAACAAGCCATTTGTTTGCAAGAATTCATCAATAACTGAAGTACGAGTGTTTGTTTTTCTTTATTTGTGTGACAACTGTTTTACAATGATTTGGACATGTTTTTAATTTCCTTTAGCGTTTTCTGGCACTGAATTCTGTGAGCTTTGTAGGGCAAGGTGCGGCCACATTTATAGTAGTTCGGCAAATTTTCATAAGCGAATTTCAATTCAAATTGGGAATTTTGCATGAGGTAGAAAGATTCCTCACACCGATTTCACAACAGGTTCAAGTTTGTCACAAATTTGTTGACCAACAGCAAGCTGCTTGGTTTGAAAGTGACTTCTGTGTGAGCTGTGCATAATATACAAATTTGCATATTTTCAGCCATGAAATTTTGCTAATGTGACCGCACCTTTACACCAAACATGAGCTCTGTGCATACTGCAAGCACCACAAGAAACCTTAAAACGGCAGTCCTGCTTGAAAGAAACCTATTTTTCTAAACCCTTCCACCCTATTAAATATTTATATTTGTTACATATATAATGAATGATCCGAGGGTTGTCTATGTCACTGACACCGGTGTTTCACATTAGAGTCCTAAGCCTGATAATTCAATTAGTAAAGGGAATGACATCACTTTCAATGAATCATCTCTTATTGGAAGCACCAGGTAAGTCAGCTATATGTTTTTAACCAATGGCAGGCGTGATGTCTGTCTAAAGGACATTCAAGACTCTATCCATTTAACCAGATCAGGCTACAACTTGGACCCCCTGGATGGCTGGCGGTGATCTCAGACATTACTAATACATGGACGAACACATATGCAGCATGGTGGAGATCACGCTTGTGTTCTCACCAGGGGCATCCTCTGTGATCTCTAGCCAAAGCCCGGCAGCTGAATAAGCCCCAGCGCACTCTTAAAGTGTCATATGGTACCTGTCATGACATTCCTCAAAGTAAAGGTCATCCAAAAAGCCAGAGTATATGAGGAGAAGTTACATATCCTTATTAGATTTCCTGAACCGTCCTCACATGATCTAGCAGGAATAGACTTTTGGCTCGAACTCTATGGCAAAACGCAGGCTCATCATTTGGTAGATTATGAAAGGGTGATAAAAGATATATACACTCTTCTTAGTATTACTAAACAGGACATTCTCTGTTCTTCCATACCTAGATATTGTAGTGTATAATGCAATAAGACAGCAGGTAATTAAATTAATGAGACAGGTATTTATGCAAACTTTGATTGCTCATAAAAGTGTGAAAATAGGAGACAAAGTCAGTTTACTGGCGTGGGAACATTTCCTTCTCTTGATGCACAGTTTGTCTACACCAGTCCGTGTGAGTCAGCGCTAATTGAATGGCGCCCAGGTAGGCTTTGCTCCCTCGCACAAAGGAGGAGACAAAAAAGCACATTGGGTAAAGAATCTATTGTTACCTGCCCAAAGGTGACCCTGTCGCCTAGGGCACCAGATTAGCTGATTGCCAGGTATCAGATGGCGCCTCCTGGAATACTGAAGGGTAAGAAAGCACTATTGTCTGGGCTTTGAGCAAAGAACTGGTGGGCGCAAGAAAGAGGGACATGTGTGTTTCATGTCCCCTATTTCCCCTTGGTAGACTGTATGTCACTGTGCGTTTCATGGGAAGCGGTGTTATGTTGCTTTTTTGTATTATTTAAATACAAAATGCGTCACTCCATCTGTGAATGAGCTGGTTTATTGGGTGATCTTAAAGCGCTTTTCATCCTTTATAACAAAAGGCACAGAACAGAAGAAAAACACCTTCTTTTTGACTTCGCTCTCCAGTTTCACCAAAAGAATGCAAAGAACAGGGAATGGTCATTCAGTGTGAATGAAGTACACCAAATATTACATATGAGAGAAGTACATCAAAATCATAAAAAAATGTATGGTTTAGCAGATATGAAGGAAGTAATAATATATTCACACTCCACAAGACAGCAATTTTCAGTGTGTGTTTTTAAAAATAGTGAAGATGTTCATACATCCTGGAAAAGACAGCCCATAAAAAAGGAGGAACCCTGCAGTAGTTGGCTTATTAAAGAACGCGACCCCTGACTTTTTCTGGAGGTTTCAAATAGTGACATTTAGTGAAGCACAGCAGACTGTGAAGCACATGTAACCGGACCCTCGTGCCCACTGCGCCACAGCACTACACACTGTGCTAATGTGAGGTCAAGGGGCAACTGGGTCTGAGACCCCCACTTCTGTACACCCCCTTTTAAATCAAGAGAACAAAAAATGTAGGGAGTTCAAGTTTTTTTTTTTACTAAGTCAACTTTTTTTTCTGAGGATGACATTTTTTGCAAGACAGGTTTGTGCACATCTGTTATCACAGTCATTGTAAAAAAATGAGATTATATAAATATTTATTAATATTAAAAATATTTACATTGTCATTGCAAAAAGTTGATGACAATATATGTTTTTATTATTACTATTCTTTTACTTTTGGAAACTTGAAACATCCAAACCAGCAGGGGGCAGTGTTGCATGACTTCAATGTTTATAGTCCATTAAATGTAAGGGATGCTCATAAACAATTTTAAAATGCTGTATTGAGAGCTTTCTGGTCTGGGTCTTCTGTGGCTTTGCAAACTTTATCTCAGGAGCAAAATATAGAAATTAATGCTGATGAGGGTTGTGGTGTAGCGAAAGCAAAGACTTGATAACGCCACACATAAAAACACAACTCTTAAAATAAAATACTAATGAAAAGAAAAAAAAACTTGTTCTATTACAACATGTGGAGCTACTTCTTGAGGCAAATTTCTGAAATAACTGCATGGAACTGATCATTATCAGTGATGTTTCTGATTAGAACGAGGAAAAGACAATAACAAAGTGACAAAAAAATGATTTTCAAATCATATCCTTATTTATTCATTACTAAAAAAACGTCTTATTTATTCATTATTATTATTATTTTCATTATAGAATTTGGGGCTTAATAAACACGTGACAAAATAACTGTTGTAAAAAAATATATTTATATAATATAATGATTTATCCACAATTTGTGAAGACATTGGTTATAAAAAAAATCGCATTCACAACCTTACACAATGTGTTTTTTTATAATAACATGTTTTTAGCAGCAACTGGTAATACAAATAACACCGAAATAAGTTTCATAGACGTATCTTATTTCATAGGAACATTTTTTAAATAGTAGGCTATGTAATTAATCTGTAATGTCTCCCCAGGAGATGAACACACACACACACACACACACACACACACACACACACACACACACACACACACACACACACACACACACACACACACACACACACACACACACACACACACACACACACACACACACACACACACACACACACAGACAGAGCCCTAATGTCCTCTGCTGAAGACACAAGAACAAAAAAATCAATGTCTTCCTTGTACAGTAAATTAAACTCTGCTTAGAAAACAAGAAACAATCTGAAAAAAGGATAATGTATAAAATAATACACAGGTTCTTAGTATCAGGTTCAGTTTTTATATTTTTATAAACCAAGAAGAGGAAGGTGCCATGCTTAAGCCCAAATATTTGGTATCTCTGAAAAGCCCGTGATAACGTCTTTAAGTTGTGGTCACATTTAAGCTGGCAAAATCTCAGAGAAATGCACGAAAACTCATGTTCTCAAGAATTGCTGGTTCCCAGGAGAATAAATAATGACTTTATACAGAATAGACCTTATAGTCAACATTATCCGTAAAATATTTGCATCATAAATTGAATGATGGTGAACTGTGAAAGCCCATTCATTTATATTAACAACCCATTATCATGATTCATTAAGGGGAAAAAAACTTGTAATCATGGGGCATTTTTGACATTTCTGCAGTTGACTCAGGGATTGTTACCTTCATTATGTCAGATCAGCAATGTCATATAACTTACCATATCACAACATAAAGGAAAATATACAGAGTACAAAGTATAAGTGTTCCAGTACCCAATGTCCCTCTTTTTTAAAACCCAGATTACCTTAATTCACCCAAACATACAAGTCCTTTAAGCTGCAACCTTCTTTGATTCTCGTTACACCAAGATTTACGAGTTGCTTTTATTTATTTATTTATTTGCAATCAGTTTTAATCTGTAATGGTGCTTTAATAGAACGTGTATGTTAAAAAGCGTTCTTTGAAACAACAAAAAAATAAGAATAACGTGTTTACGAACGAAATCATTGCTGGTTTAATATAGGGTTCTGCATTTGAGCTATTCCTTTAATACGTCTGGAGAGTTATGGACATGACTAAAACATACTTTAAGAGAATGACCTCATTGTTATCCAATGTATAGCCTACCGTGATGTCTTTTTGAAAGAAACAGTTTATGGTGTGTTTACCATTGGTATGTGTGCAGGAGTTAACGTCGACCTTGCCAACCTTCGCCTTTAGGCCATAAAAGAGCACATCTTGAAATGATCAGGGCCTGAGAACGGGCACGGCCTTTCGATTTCTGAGGTTTAAGGAGGGGGCGCGCCGCAATGTGGTGGAGACATTACGACAACCCGAGCGCCGTCAATCACAGGCCCGTGTGCTGTTACACTGAAGCTGATACTTGACCCTACCGACGAAGAGACCTAAATGTCGTTAAATTCAATAAAGTCTACAGTCACACACAGCAATGGAAAATTGGTTACGAATTGGGAAACCGCCGTTACAAACTTAAGAAACTTAATTTAATCCAATAAGAAATAAAGTGATACAGAAGTCAAAATAATAAGACCGTAGATATTATATGTTATAAAAAATATATATAGGCCTATATATACAGCAAGGCCATGTTTTCAGATATGTGCTCTTATTTAGGCTAATTGTGTAAAAAGAGACAAATACTTTAAAAACCCTAAAAAAGTGAACAAATTACACAAATTGGGTATTTTCTAAAAATGAAATGTTGTATTTTAAAAAAACTTGTGAGTCCAGAAAATAATTTGTGGTAGAAACTTTTTTGTGTGTGTGCCTTGGGTGATCTTTCGGGACAGATGGACGGGGCAGCTTTCATTAGCCTGCTCCTCTCTGACCCTTCAGAGACAGTGGGGAAAAAAGTTGTTTTCACAGGTGTACGGATTGGCTGCTAAAACCGATTAAGTCCTCGTTTTATGTCAATGTCTCGAGGCTTGCAAGATCATTTCAGCGCCAGATAGAGGGAACAGAGGAGGCTCCTTAGGTATACTAGTCCAACATTAACGGCCCCGTGCGTAAAGAGCGTCTTAAAAATGAACGCCGCGTCTCAAATTAAATTAAAAGAGGTGCTCCGTTCTGGGTGAGTGATTGTGAGTTTTGCGTCGCCGTGGTGTCAGGTTGCAGATTTCGACGAAGATAAAGAAACGCGATATATGCCTTAAAACAGCGTCTGGATGGCAAAGACCTCGACGAACACAGAACTCATTTACTAATGCGCCGGTTTAGATTTCACTGTACAGAGAGACGAGAGAGGTCTAGAAAGATTGAGTTGGGAAGAATGCTTTTTTCTGAGCCTATAGCATTCAAATAATTTAAGTGCCACATGCTTAATGCTTTTGGCCTAAATACAAAAGTAGAAACTAAACATAAAAATAATAAAAGTTTTAATCTAAATACATTTTCTATAGCCTAATAAAGTTTATTTTTTCAAATTTTTCTTTAACCGATTTTGTGGAACTCAAATAAACAGCAGATGTTGAGCACTTGAAGTGGGCAATTTATCGATATTAACTTGGATTTGGCTCAGGTTTTCTTGTAAATAAATGCATCACAGTGTTTGTGTAACCATGCAGCGCCATTTCAGAGATTCTACCGCCCTTGCGCGTTCGGTCGAACAGTATGAAAAGCCGGGGGCGCTACTTATCTGGTGACTAGCATTAGGTTATCTTACCAGCTCGAGAGGCTGATTGTTTTTAATGGGACTCCAAATATCTCTGCGCGCATCTAGACCTTGCGCACAGCGTGTGCCCTTGACAATGGCACAAGCCAGGCAGAGTGCATATAACTGTGTAGCGATCAACTGCATGATTATCTGTTACGCATAAGAATATTCTTTCTAATAATTCATTTTCAACCGAGGAACGTCTTTTCTCAGGCTATACGTTAATAAATGAAGACAATCCAGTTAATTTGACAGTCTTCACTTACACATCATTGCGCATTCAAATTCTGTTAGGTTAAAAAATAATAAGTGCCAAAAAAGCATGTAATGGCTTTGGGTGCAATAAGAGTGAATACTGCCTTCAGACAGCAGCTATAATTGATTAGTATCGAGGTGCCCGGCTCCCTCAGGTAGAACTGGAGACGGGGGATCTAGTTTCAGACCACCGAGTCCCCGTGGGAGGAAATGGAAGCAGAGTTTTCTCCGCACTGCTGCAGGGGATAGGGCAGCTGGAGAGCCAATCAGCAGTCGCGCAGTGCTCTTTTAGCGCGACATGAGTCGATGGTGAGCAAACTGTCTTCAACAAACACCCAAAACTTCGCGGCGCGCGCAGAGGACATCTCCAACCCCCAAAATCGTGTCAAGCGACCTAATCGCTCTCATTAAACGAAGGCAAACGGGGTGTCTCCCATTCCGTTTCCTTCACAGCATCTAGAGGAGAGCGGTCTGGTAGCAGGAGTCAGACGTCATGTCAATGTTGCCTTCCTTCGGGTTTACTCAGGAGCAAGTCGCGTGTGTGTGTGAGGTGCTGCAGCAAGGGGGGAACCTTGAGCGTCTCGGCCGTTTTCTGTGGTCTCTTCCGGCCTGCGACCATCTCCACAAGAACGAGAGCGTCCTCAAAGCCAAGGCTGTCGTCGCCTTTCACCGTGGAAACTTCAGGGAACTTTATAAGATACTAGAGAGTCACCAGTTCTCTCCGCACAACCACCCGAAGCTGCAGCAGCTGTGGCTCAAGGCCCATTACATTGAGGCTGAGAAGCTGAGGGGGCGACCGCTGGGAGCGGTGGGGAAATATCGGGTGCGGAGGAAATTTCCTCTGCCACGCTCAATATGGGACGGCGAGGAGACCAGCTACTGTTTTAAGGAGAAATCCCGCGGTGTGCTGCGGGAGTGGTACACGCACAACCCCTACCCATCTCCTCGGGAAAAGAGGGAGCTGGCCGAGGCCACAGGGCTGACCACCACACAAGTGAGCAACTGGTTTAAAAACAGACGGCAGAGGGATCGCGCAGCGGAGGCAAAAGAAAGGTAATCTCGATCACCTGAGAACTAAATAACAATGCGTTTCATACAGCAAGTTTAGCTGCACATAAAACTACTATACAGCTGACGGCTCTTGCAGTGCTGATGATGTTATTGTTGACATTTATTTGGATTCCAAGTGCGCTGCTTTATTTTAGAAAGAACAAAACGTCGTAGCCTATCACTGTAAAAGCACTCAATTGTTACCTTAAGGATCTATTTCTGTCCTATAGCTTTTACATAATATATTTATTAGTGTGACCAATACAATTAGGTTGATTCAGTTGTGTTTTAAACAATTAATTTGTTATCAGATGTAACACCTATTTTTTTTTTTACTTCTAATTTTTAACATTGTTTTATTTTGTCAACAGTCAGAATAAAGAGAATTCCAGTGAAGCCAGATTAAAGATAAACTACCGGTATTTTCAGATCATTGAAATTAAAATTATTCGTTTTATTTCGATGGGCAATTGGCCGTTCAGTAATTATGAAATAAATTTAAATTTGAATGTGTGAGACTTAATTTAATTAGATTCGAGAAAACTACGACTGTATATTTTACACAGCATATTTTATCTACAATATAAAGTTAACCCTGCTCTCAATCTCTCTGACAGAGAGAACAGCGAGAACAACAACACTGGCGCTAACAAACAGAACCAGCTGTCACCGCTGGACGGCGGGAAGTCCCTGATGTCGAGCTCGGAGGACGAATTCTCGCCCCCGCAGAGTCCTGACCAGAACTCCGTGCTCCTGCTCCAGGGTAACATGAGCCACCCCGGCGCGTCCGCGTACTCCATGACCGGCCTCGGCGCCGCACAGTCGGTACACGGCATGCAAGGACACCCCCATCAGCTTCAGGATTCATTACTGGGACCTTTAACTTCAAGCCTAGTGGACCTCGGTTCTTAAGTGATTACGACTGAGCTTTTATTTATTTTTGTTTATTTTGTACCAAATATAGACTGAGATCTGCCACTTTTACTGTATATATATATATATATAAAAGGAAAAAAGAAGTAAAGAAAGTAAAACTCCTTAATCTTTCTCTTGTTTTCAGAGAAATACTCAGTGGTACGCTTTACTGTGGTATACGGACTGACATTTACCAAGTCGTTAAACTGGTCAGAAAACAAACCAAAAGCAGTTAATAAAACGATTATTTTCTTCAAACTAAAAACACGTGGTTCGTCTAGCATTTCATCATTCTGTTTTGCACCAATAAAATCTTAAAACGGATTAGCCGAAAACTCATATTTCTGTTTAAATACAATTTCGGGATTGAAATTTTCGCCATAAATCTGTTTGAAAAAGGCATGGTGACACATATTTACAGATGAACCGTCAGGTCTTTGTAATATAAATAATTCAGAATATAATAGGTTACGCATTTCATTGAAATAAGACAAAAAGTTAAGTTAATTTTAATTAAGGGTAAAAATAACACATCATCTACTCTACAAAAGCACATTTTTTACTAAAAAAAATCATATTATTTCATATACATTCAGTTGGCAACCATTGTATAATAAAACTACCTTTTTTCCCGCTCCATTGTTAATCCCAGATCAAATTTAAATAGAGTAGCCCATAATTCATTTTTAAATGTCTTAGTTTGCTTAGAAACAACAAACGACACAGCCCAATGGAAATTATGAAATAACTAATAACGAATTATTATAATGTACAAAAAATCAACTAATAGATAAAATACCTATTGCATGATGCTATTAAATTAAATTCGTATAATAATAGCCCTACTTCTTATAGGCTAATTCATCAGCTCATAATGTAGGCTACCCATCGTCCTCTTAATAATGTGGGTCAACAAAACGCGGGAGTTGTTGATTTTCCTTTAGCCTCAGGAGGCGCGTGTTGCTTTTGTGGTCGCAGTGCATCGTTAGGTTTGTAGTGGGGTGTTTACTTTGCGCTCTCCCAATGTTTGTTCTGGTGGTTCTGGGCCAAAGAGAAGACATACCAGCTGCGGGAGGCAAGCTCACGTGGCTTCATTCATAAGTTTCTTTTGAGCAAAAATGCAAACATGGTCTTGGGGCCAGCTGACTGCATGGTGTGCTTGTTATCTCGTGGTCTTCAGACAGCACCAACAACATTAATAATACTAATATTAATACAAATAATGTCCTTAAAGAACAACTACAGTATTTGGCATTGCTCAATGTTGGCTCATTTAAAATGTGGCCAGATCAAATAATTTACAAGGACCCCTGATCGTTAGGCCAGCTATATGTTGAGTAACCAGGCAGCCTCCCACCCGTCTTCCACGCACGCATGTCGGGGTAATTGTTTTTAACAGAGAGTACCGAGGATTTCCGGTCGCTAATCGGAACCAGTTGCTTGCGCTAGGTTCGCATTGTAGAGCACTGAAGGCCCAGAACCGCCCATAGAGGGGCAACTTCAATTCTGCCCCAAGGGCACACAAACGTGCAATTTTGACGTTGAATGCAACATTGTTTGACAGCCGTGCGGGTACCATTTTTTCTTTTCTAATCTACATTCCCTTTATTTTGTTTTAATTATTAGATAATTGGATTAGCGAATTAGAATTTGTAAAATTAACGTACTATTTCGTATGTGTAAATGCATTTCTAAAATTAATTAGTTAATGGTTTAGATAAATGGAATATAGTGGTGTAAATAGTGGTAACCTATAGCAGTGGTGGTAACTTCAACTTTGTTCATGTTAAAAAAAATGATCACTTCGGTTAACATATGTGACCCTCTCTATGAAATCCAGTCTCAAAATCTAATTATGAGATAACAAGCATCAAAGTTTGATTTCTACCATTAATTTCACTTTAATTTCAATCTTTGGCATGACCTTACTCAGTCAATATTAAATATATAAAGGTTACATTTTCACAGAATGTTCTTTATCATATGAAGGATGATTCTTTTTGTAGAAAACAGCAAATCACAAAAAATGACTTTAGCTGGGTTTTCACAGAGAGTGTCACATATGGTCAAAACGTATTTTACAGATATGTTATTTGAAGAAATTTGGTTTATATGATAATATATATTTGTGGATATTTAAAAATGTGACAATACATCTACACTAAGACATACCTTGTGCTCTTAACAAATACAGCTTAATTTACATTTTCTAAAAATTATACATATGCCAGTTCACCCCCAAAAATAATCATCCTCATGTTGTTCAAAACCTATAACTTTCGTCATTCTGTGATACACATACAAAAAATATATTTTGAAACGGTTTTTATCCTTTTTAATCCATAAAATGAAAGCCATTTAATCTAATGTCATTTATCACTTCTACAGTCTTCATAATATCTTCTTTTGTGTTCTACAGAAGAAAGAAAGTCATGCAGATTTTTTACATCTTAAAGGAGAGTCAATTATGACAGAATTGTGAAATTTTTGGGTGAACTATCCCTTTAATAAATATTAAGTATTGAATACTGAACTCAAACAGAAAAAGAGTAAACCAAATATGCATTGGTGCGCTGAACAGCTTTATTCAATACGCCACAACCATTTAAAGTTGAGCACAAAAAGTAAAATATTACTAATAATAGTAAATGAAAAATATGAATAAGTATGAACTTTTAAAACAAGGTTGGCTGTTTGTCACCACCCAAAAAGCGGGCAGGTTGGGAAAGAGTGTTCTAGTGGGCCAAAGCTGCTTTTTAAAGGGTTCAGGTTTCCAGCCCCTCATTCCCTGTCGGAGCATGAGCTCTACAGCACTGTAAACCAAGGTGAGCACACAAAGCAGAGGCCTGTGCTGAACGTGAATGAGACAAATAGAGTGTTCCTCATGTGGGAAGAAAAGGGTTCAGCTGTAATGTGAGCAGCCTTTGTGGGGTTAAGGAGGGGGAATGACTGAGTGCCAGTTTCTTCACAGATAATAGTTGAGACTTTTGGGAGTTGTTAAGGGGGGTCAAAGGAGAACAGGTGGGCTTCATGGCTCCCTGCCCTTCCCTGTATTACCTTTTGTCACCTGAGCTCAGGTCATCCCTCGCCTCGAGGTTCGGTTCAGTGAGGCATCATGGGATCACAGGATGAGACAAACAAACAACATGCACACAAGACAAAACCTTTGGAACCTGTACAGCCTGAAACGAATTTGAAATATCAATTGGAGAAATCTGTGTGACTACAGCACACATATGACAAATTAACATACAGACGGTTGAGAAAAGATAGACATAAACTGTTTAAATGAACTTTAGGATTTAGAAGATTAAGAGGGTTCTGTGTCGACGGCAAATGTTAGTTTGTGTTAACAGCTTATAATAAATCACCGGAGCGCTAAGGAACGTCTGGGCATTTGCAATAATACGCGAAAGTAGTTTTCCATATGGTTGTGTCATCAAAGAATATGGCCTTGGAGAGGTGCTGAGAATCCCTTATTAACTGCAGTGGACTCTGAAAACTCAATGGAGCATTCATTACAATTCACTGAATCATAAATCAAAGATAATTATAACTGATCAATATTATTAAATAATATTCTATTTTCAGCTGCACTTTATTTGAAGGTGTCCTTGTTACAGTGTAATTATATGTTTAAGAACTGAGTAATACAAGTTAACACTTACTATTTGGATTTAGGATTGGGGTTTGGTTTAGGGTTAGTTCGCAAGTAATTATGCATAATTTACAGTTATTACTACAGTAAGTACTTGTGTAACAAGAACACTAAAGTAAATTGCTACCCTATTTTATATTCCATTATTAAAGGGAAAGTGGAAAATAAAAATAACATCTTCATTACTTATCCACCTTGACGTCCAAACCTGTGTGACTTTCTTTCTTCGGTGGAATACAAAAGAAGATATTTTGAAGAATGTTTTTGCTGTGCTTGTCCATACAATGAAAGTCAATGGGGTCTAAAACATCATCGCATAGACAAAGAAATGAAAAATACCAATAAATTAAAAATAGATTTTTTTTTGTGTTCCACAGAAGGAAAGTCACACAGGTTTGGAATGACTTAACTTTTGGGTCACCTATTATAATTTTTTACTTGTTTGGCAAAATAACTTGTTTAAAATGAGTGTACAGCTTTTAAAAGATGTTTGTTTCGTTTTGGTTTTGTTGGAAACAAACTAAACAAAAGAATGATGCTAGATGAACGAGCCCATTGCAGGACGTCGTATCACCTTACAGGAAGTTATGACTAATGGCATCACCACAGTGACTGTGCTTTTCTCTGACTGTCGATCGACTAGCATTGTGTGCATTACAAAATGACATACACGTTTACATTAACAATACCATTTTAATTATTGTAATTATCTGATGTAGGAAGGTCAGGAAAAAACATAATCAGAGCTTCAGACTACGGTACCTTCACAGGGCATCCCGTGGTACAATACAGGGAACACATTTTCAATGTAGGAGGTCAGAAAAAGGCATCGCTTGTGAACAAACAAATGCCATGTTCCCTTATGCATTGACAAGCACTCGAGCAAACACACGTCATAAAAGCCTGCCGCACACCTGCCTGTTTGTAATCTCTCTGTACAGCAGAATTACAGCTGATTTCAGATGAGCTTCCTCTCTGGGGACGTTTTTGTCTTTTATAGATTTGTCAAAATGACAGCAATATTACTCCATCAATTTGGCATTACTTCACGCTTTTATCTGTAAAGAGTCGAGGGTCACACGCTTTCCCAGCACCCTTGATGGTCATGGTCTGTTCTGCGTAGCTGGGTAACGGATTACTTCCAAACGGTCACAGAGGCTCAGGTTTCAAAGCCAAGCCTCACTGATAAACGAGTGGAGGCAGTTGTCACCCAGGCAGGGAGTCCTCCATCAGCAGCGTTTTTCACAGACTCGCTGCGAGCCTGGCGTCAGCCGCTCCAGGGTTCATAAAGCAGGTATTTAAGGGTGATGATGATGACCATGGAGCAGCCGGCGCGTAGAATGCACAGCCTCGTATAAATGGACATGCAGATGTGTGTGTACACAGTCACGTTCACACATACAAACACACTCATTCGGTTCCTCGTGTTTTCAAGACTATGGGAGGCCTGGCTTACATTGCATATAAAGTGTACTTCAAAAAAGAAGAAGTATTGCACAGGTGCTAAATACAGTAAAGGAGGAATAATCTAGAAATTATAATATACACAAACTGCAAAGAAAGTGTACTTCAAAAAAAATATATATATATTGCACAGGGGCTAAATATAGATGGCAATAAACAGGCAAAAGGGAGGACTAATCTAGAAATGATAATATACACAAAACACTGTTTAAAAGTTTGGGGCCAGCAAATTCATCAAAAGCAACAATGAAGACATTTATAACACTACAAAAATATCTATTTCAAATAAATGCTATTATTTTGAACTTTCTATTCATCAAAAAATTGAATAAATAGGTATCTTTTTTAAGTATCATGGTTTCCAGAAAAATATATTAAGCAGCACTACTTTTTTGATATTGATAATAATAATAATAATAATGATAAAATTTATTGAGCACCAAATCCTCATATTAAAATGATTTCTGAAGGATCATGTGACATTGAAGACACTAAAGAGTAATGATGCTAAAAATTCAGCATTGTCATCACAGGAATAAATTACATTAAAAAATGATATTTTAAACTGTAATAGTATTTCACAGATTTACTGTTTTTAATGTATTTTTGATCAAATAAATGCAGCCTTGGTGTGCATAAGAGATTTTAAAGAGCAAAAACATTTATATTTATAATAACTAATTTATTGGCATGTTAAATGTTCTTTATAACACAGTTTTTTTATTTTATTTTTTAGCAAATCTCAAAATAAGTATACACTTATGTTGTGATGCCCAAATGTTTTGTAGAATTTTTAATGATTGATTTTAGTATTATTTATTTTTAATATATTTTATTATAGTAAATAAGTATTTAGTGTAAACCTTTTTACATCAGCCATTTATCTGTTGTCAGCAATAACATGAAAAGAATTGAAGTATTGTGCGTTCCTAGTTGAAATGATAAGAAAAGCAGCGTGTAGATACGATCTAAAGTCTCACAAAGACTGAGATCATCTAAGGTGAAGGAGAATATCTGTTTGTTTGCACACATATTCTGAAGCTCTAAACCGAACAAACCCAGCTATCGTTTCACACTGGACAATTCCACACTGGGTTTTTTAAGTAGACTTGACAAACACAGAAAGGAGATCCTTCCTGTAGAGTGCAGAGGTGAAGACATGCACAATTACAGAGGTGAAGAGGGGCATTGTGGGAGGAGACTCACAGGTGACCAGCGCTGAAAGACACCCTGTCATAACATCTTGATCTGCATCCAGGAGAGAAGGTCAATCTTTTTTCATTTGCACTGAATTAAAAGCAATAGTTCACATAAAAAAATAATTTACTCTCTCTCATATTGGTTATTGACCCATTGACTTTCATTGTGGTGACAAAAATAGTTATTTCAACATTCTTTTAAACATCTTTGTGTGTGTGTGTGTGTGTGTGTGTGTGTGTGTGTGTGTGTGTGTGTGTGTGTGTGTGTGTGTGTGTGTGTGTGTGTGTGTGTGTGTGTGTGTGTGTGTGTGTGTGTGTGTGTGTGTGTGTGTGTGTGTGTGTGTGTGTATAATGACATGTGTGTACAAGGAGAAGGTGATTTATGTGTGTCCCCATAATTTGCTTATAAATCATACAGAGTGTGAGGGTGTGTAGGTGTGTGTGTAGGTGTGTAGCACATGTGTACAGTATAAAAACCATTGCCTATGGAAAGTGTAAACCATAAAAACCAACATGTGTGTGTGTGTGTGTGTGTGTGTGTGTGTGTGTTTCACAGGAAAAAGGCAAACCGGTTCGGAATGACATGACAGTGAGTAATGATGACAGAATTTACATTTTTAGGTGAACTATCCCATTAAAATATTATGTAGCTTCTTGCTAGTCTATGTTGGGTTCACACACAATTTTAAACCTAATAGTTTTGATCTGAAACAACACTGTTGACCTTGACATGCTGCTTTATATATATATATATATATATACACTGAACAAAATTATAAACGCAACATTTTTTTTGCACCCATTTTTCTTGAGCTGAACTCAAAGATCTAAGACTTTTTCTATGTACACAAAAGGCCTATTTCTCTCAAATATTGTTCACAAATCTGTCTAAATCTGTGTTAATGAGCACTTCTCCTTTGCCGAGATAATCCATCCACCTCACAGGTGTGGCATATCAAGATGCTTATTAGACAGTGTATATACAGTATATACTGCTAATACAGCACTATACATTTTGCATGTGTGTGTCCGAGTGAGCGCTGAGCAAAACTGAATCGCAATGGAGGCGGTCTGTACGAGCCGCCTGATCTCAGCTCAAAGAGAGAGTCGTTTGTTCATTGATGGCTAAGTGACTGGCCAGGTAACTCGAGCTCCTTCCCCCCTTCCTCCCCTCCCTTCGCTCAGTGTAACGGGCACTGATAAAACCCTGGATGTTCCCTCAAACATTTCAGGAAATGAAAGTTTGAAACATGATCCGGCTGCGCCAACATCTCCTGCTCCGAGACAAAAGAGGCTCACAAACCTGGCGGATATTGTTCACCTAACAGATGATGGAGGGAAGAGTGAGATGGAGGAGCGAGAGGGAAAAAAAGAGAAGGATGCCAGAGAGGTGATTTAGGGAGAAGGTGACAAAGTGAAGAAGAAAAAGCAATGCGTTTAGATGTTTGCATGCAGTAAAAGTCAAATACCTTCGCAGTCACACGTCGCAAAACCAAGCTAGTTGTCTTTCTCTTTCTCCACAGTCCCGTTTCCCACTGCTTGGGATGTTTAGTGCTGTCTGTCACTACTCATTGCAGAGCTGGTCATGCTTCACCGAAGCTTATCGTGAGAGTTAAATGAGTGACAAAGCATAAACTCATAAGGTGAGACAAACTGGAAACACCTTTGATGTTCTCCGCGTCTGAGACAAGCCTAAACGGCTCTGTGCGAGAAATAAAACCATTTCTAGTCCTGCACCGTCTCAGAAATGCATTCTAACAGACATGATGAAGAATTTAAAGGTTAGCCACTGTCCTGAGTTTATCAGTATCCTGTCTTTATGGATCTTTATTCTATGCCTGCATTTTCTACCACAGAAGATGGTTAAGAATTATAAAGTTAGTTTATGTATTCATACTTTCAATTCTTGAAGTTTGGCCTGATGGCTTAGTGTCTCCATAAATAAGCTGTATATAGTAAATAAGTTATATTCAAACCAGATGCAGAAATATAGGGTGTCAGTCCAATACTATCATTACGTGGGTGACCTGTTAAAACACTTAAGCCATACATCATATATACACTACAGTTGAAAATTTGGGTTCGGTAAGGTTGTTAAATATTTAAAAAAATAATAATTTCATGCTCACCAAAGCAGCATTTATAATTCAAAAACACAGTAAAACAGTAATATTGTGAAATGCAATAAAAACATATTTTTATATTACAATAATACAGTTTATTAGTACTTAGAAAGCACATTTTAATGCATGACCATGTATTCTACATCCTTATACTCGATAACTAAACTTAACAACTACTTTACTAAATATTTATGAGCAGTAATTAAGAGATTATTGAGGCAAAAGTCATAGTTATACTTAGTTAATAGTGAGAATTAGACCTTAAAATAAAGTGTGTATTATATTTTAAAATATTATTTAAATCTGTGATGACAAAGCTGCATTTGCAGAAGCATTACTGCAGGCTTTAGTATCACATGATCCTTCAGAAATTATTAAACTATGCAGATTTGCTGCTCAAGAAACAGTTCTTATTATCAATTATGCTGCCTAATATTTTTTGAGGAAACTGTAACATTTTTGTCTATTCGTTGACAAATAGAAAGTTCAAATTAACAATGTTTATTTAAATGTTTTGAAATCTTTTGACATCATAAATGTCTTCACTGTCACTTTTGATTCATTTAATGCATTCCTGCTGAAAAGTAGTAATTTCTTGCCAAATGTATTATATATATTTTTAGTATTCACACACACACACACACACACACACACACACACACACACACACACACACACACACACACACACACACACACACACACACACACACACACACACACACACACACACACACACACACACACACACACACACACACACACACACACACACACACACACACACACACACACACACACACACACACACACACACACACACACACACACACACACACAAATACACCAACTCCACTTTGTTTCTATGCATTCTTTCCTTGAAGTCAATAACATTTTCCATTATTTTTGTCCATCCTCTGGCCTGCATCACTCGCACACCTGTGGCCCTTCTATTTCAACCCCAACAACAACCTGTGTCTGTCATACAACCTGCATACCTTTGATTGTACATTGTATTGTCACCAATTTTAATATAAAATTAAAATCAATATCTATTAATCTAGTTGTCATGAATACTATATTGCAGTATTACAAATGATAAAATTAACATTTTTGTGCATAAATGTTTTAATACATGCCAGGCCAAAAAAGTGAACTTCCTCCTCATCTAATTTTTAGTTCCTTATATGTCCTTTAACATCTAGGAACTGAATTAATTATAGCTATTTCACTGCAATGTGATGAGACAAAGCCTTAATGCCCCAGTGAGTGTTCTTCACTCAGATCCCCACGGAAGAGGCTGCTTTAGCCTCATTAGCACCCGGTCTCATCTAAAGGCCCGCCGGGTTCAGTGTGTCGGACAGGGCCAATAATGAAGAGGACAGAGATTCAGCGGCTCAGTCTGCATCCGCTGCTCCTCGACAAGAATTACTGGGTTGCATGAGGGTTTAACACACCTTAACCAGGATCTGTTTCACATTGCAAGATAAGCTTCAAATTATGGATACAGGAAGAAATACAAATGAAAAGTAGCCAAGTACCTGTCTTTACAGAGACTGTAAAGAAAATCGAGTTTCTACGATAAACCATAATTTGCATCTCCTTTGAATATATTCATAATTTGAAAGCAGGATGATATAGAAGTGTTCTATTCAAAGAATAGATTCCATTGATAAGAATCTTTGAATATATTCAAAGATCAAATATATTAAAGTCAAAATCCACAAGAAATGGTCTTAAGGCACAGTCCATATGGGACTTTATGCTTTTCAGTGGCCTTTTCTTTATAACAGGATGTTTACTGGTCTGAATGAATCTACAAGCTATCCGGTACACCAGGACTTGTTAGGGTTCACAGACCGTCCTCAGAGAGATACAAGGAGCAGGAATTAACATGGTGACAGCTGCAGAAACCAGAGACCAGAGTTATTTATAAAACCCCTACTGTAACATTTCAAGTCAGCATCCCACCTCAGACAAATGCACTTATTAAATGGTGCCACTCATCGTGTGAGGAATCTATGCATTTTGCTCACACACAAAAACAATCCTGAGCATGCATGACAATTTGTATCATATTGGCATATTTTCAAACAAAGTATGAGAGAGGGCACAACCAAAAAATAAAAACAAAAAAGCCATTAAACTTTTTAAATAATAAAATATAGAAAACGAATAATAAGCACTCTTGTCTTCCTCATTTTCCATCAGTGCATCTGTTGTGGGATCAATTTTGTTTTCAAGACTGGTCACTGCATCATTCATGTGTTGCCATACTAACAAGAGCACTAAAGCCACATGCCATCTGGACTGCAGGCTTGAGGTAAGTCTCCACGCAAAAAAAAAGAAAGAGTTTCTGCCACTCTAAAAATTACCAGAGTCATTTTACATCTTTTCATTAAGATCAAAGAGTCAATATTGCTTGTTTACAGTGGAGTCATGGGATTAGCTAGTGCTGTGCATCACTTATTTCTCATGAGCCATTCAGTGACAACCAGCCATTGTGTTTTTCATTTTTCATTTGCTCATTTTAATTCAGCCATTTGTCATTTTCATATCTGCCTTACTGTGTGATTGATTAGTGCCGTGGTTAGTCATTGCAGTCAGTAGTGAAAAGCTGTTAATTATAAAAATGCCTAATATTTGACAAATACCTTTGGGAAAATGTAACAAATATAGAAGCAACGTGTTTGTAAGCTTCCATTCTCCCATCATGTCCAAATTCTTGGACTTGGCAAAATTCTCAGAAGCCAATAGTTAGCCAAAATCATTGATAGATCTCCATCTTTTGGTCGTTACTGGGTATTACAAGAGAGTCAGAGCTGTTATATTTGGTGATTACAAGAGAGTCAGAGCTTAGAGTTTGTTATATTTGACAATTCTAGATATGATCAAAGTGACGCAAGTCGAGGTGTGTGATTAAAGTGACAAACAAACCATGTAGTTTATAAAATATTCTGGCTGAGCACTTTATTAATTATGTGAAAGTGAAATAACGTAAGAAAGAAGCAGGTTTGTTAGTGCAGAACTCGTGAAAGTGCATCATTTTGTATGTATATAGAAGAATTTATATAACAGTCCACATAGTATGCTGGGTGGGCCCAGAAGATAATCGGGCTGATTTGGGGCCCACCAAGACACACCAAGGACAAATGCGCGTTTCGTGAAACAAAACAATATCCAATCAGAAAGTGAGCTGACAAGGACGGAATCATAACAAACATAGGCTGTCTCCGAAATCGCGCCCTATACCCTAAAATAGTGCACAAATAGTTCAAGATAAATCCTTAAATCTTATACTGGAGCTGCCCGTTTCAAATGATTATTAAACAACAAGCAAACTATGCAGAAGTGACAGTCCTTCCAGTGCACTCAGTGTCTGAATTCATTCACTGGTTTTCATTCACTCCTTCAAGTGAACTCTTTTGAGTGGACTAATGTAGGGAATAGTGAATGAGGGTATAGGGGGCGATTTCGCAGACACAAAAGGATTTGAACACTATCATTGCAGGGAGGGTGGGATTTAGTTGTTGTTTATTTTCTCAAATTTTATTTATTGTAATTTATATATTTCCCCTGGCTTAATGTTTAGTTTTTTGGGTTATTTTTCAAGATCTTTGTATATTGTTTATATCAAAGCTATAGTTGTGTTGTTATAATCTGTTTTGAGCTGTAACTGTTTATTTTGTGTTTATGTTCAATAAAAATAAAAAAGACACTATCATCGCAATTTCTTACTGCCATTACCAACGACTGGGACTTTGCCATTACTTTAAGTTTAAAGCCTTAAAACTATTCTTTGAATATTTTGTAATTATTTATAGGCCTACTTATTTACGGAAATTTAATTTTCTTATTGTTTTTATTTTATTTATTTTTGTATTATTGTATTTAATGTAATGTATATGTTATTGCCCTTGTATGTTCTTTGTTCTAAAATGGCAATAAAAAAACTTGTTTATTCTCAAGTCTCCAGAGATTTTGCGAGGTTTCCTGTGTTCACAGTCAGGACTCTGGTTGAAAATCTGTTGGTGTGTGGTGTGCTGTCTTTGTCACATCGCGGCACACCACACACTATAGGAGCAAAACGGTTCAATCTAGGATTTGTTTGTCCTCATGTGTGTGGTCTCTCACATTTTGAAGATCTTATAAGATTTAAAAAATATTTTAGTGTGTACCCAACATAACCACTTACAACTGTGGGAAGAGATCATTAGTGATAAATCATTCAACAACACAAGAAAGATCTGATAAAACCAATTCCAATTATATACAGAAAATAATAACATTAATTTTATATTCATCGATGTTGTTATCGTCTTTTGTGTGAACGGGCCTTTAGACAAATGCACATGAAAGAAAAAAGCATATGAAGATTGCCCAGGCTCTGGCCATGGTGCTGAAATTGTGAAATTGTACAAGACAATGAGCAACAACAATGGGGAGAGTTGCGACAGTCACAATAGCCTATGGGGAAATTAAAAAGCAGGCAATGTGATTCTGCACTGCAGCACAAGGATGTCCGATACAAATAGCTGTAATATATTTGGAACTGCAGAGTCTGAGTTACTTTTTAGTCCCATCAATAATGTTCTAAAACTACATTTGTAATTCAGATAGAGTCTTTCTTCTAGCATTACTTAGAGCTATACTAAGAGCAGAGGCGTCATGCACATTCAAAGTGTGCCCCTAAGATTTCTGAGCCAAGTGGATTTTGAATGCAGCTTCCAAAAGACAAAAAAATAGCCGATTAATATGTTCTATATTTAATAAAATCACACTGGTGTGATTATATCGTTCAGTGCGTCATATCATCAGCTGCTGAATTCAAATCTGCGTTCGGGCTGGCTGGCAGACGCGTTTGAACAGCGCTGTATTATAACCAATCACACACGGTTCTGTTGAGTTTATGAATGCAATGACCAATCAGAGGCCTTCAGATGAGTCATCGCTAAAATGCCGGTGTTTTCTTCACTCGCTCTCTGACTGAATACCTCTTTCTGGCTAATTCTCTCATCAGAAACAACTAAGTGCAAATGTGTGTACTAATCTGTAAGATATTAATTTCATATTGTAAATAGCTTTAGTGATTTTAATCGGAGTTTTTGAGTGTTTGAACTAGACTGTCAGTGAAAATGTTTTCTGATAATGTAAATGTTCTTTGCACTCTTTCTGTAAAATGAAAGTGTTATGATTAGTAGCCTTGTTTTTAATCACATTAACTTTCAATGTTAAATTCACATTAAATATAAATTCAGTCTTATTAAAAATATGTTATGGCATGACACCCATAAACAGACAGGTCTTTACGCATAGTTAATAGATTATTACATTATTAGGTTATTTTAACCATCGCCCACTATAGATCAACATAATCTATAAAGGTGAGAATCAAGATATTTCATAATATAATGCGTTTGGGAATGTTTCGAATACAAATGAACAAAATAAAAGAAAACATAAGTGCTATTGTGGCTGCTGTGTGCCACGTGACGACCCCCACCCCCCATCTCGTGCCCCCTCAAAAATAATGGGTGCATGACGCCCCTAACTAAGAGGACAAGGCCATCAGAGCATAAATTGAAATAAATTGCTATTTTAGTTCTAACATAAAACATAAAATATTATAAAGATGTCCTACCTGAGGCACCTTATCCCACATCTGAATCCATAATATTCATATATGTAATTTCTGTTATCATATCGAAATAGTTAATAATGTAACATTTAAAATTATAAATGTAACAAATAACAAATAAAAAGTATATATATATATAATATTAATATTTTTATATTTCATATTAATAATTAGTAATATATATATATATATATATATATATATATATATATATAGTATTAAATCACACCTGTAACAACATGCAATTTTTATCATTTCAAAAGCATATCTACCCCACAAATATAAATTAACATCTGTATAAATAAATTAATCTAACAATTGTTGCGAATATAAAAAGTAGAATATAAGAGGAGCAAAGCCATTCACTAAATGTGTTTATTGTGATTTAGTGCCATCTATGGCCAAGAGGAAAATGATATGTGAGGAGGACGTCTTACACCAGGGGGCGTATTCAATGAATGTGCATTTAAATAAAATGACGTTCTGTTCATCTGCGGCTCCTGTGACTGATGTGAGTTCATGCTCGACGCGGAACTTCAGTAACCCTGTAATCCGTAAAAGTGCCAAAAAAAGGATTCAATGGATTATTCTTGCAAAGCCATTGTATAATTGGTTTATTATAGAATATCGCATATAATAGTCTGTGCATGTCACGTTCCCTGAAGGCCTACAAGGCAAGCCACGACTAACCTCGGAACCTTGGAATGATATTCTAAATAATGGTAATTTCACAAGAAATGCCTTAATAATGAATGCATTAATATTACTTGCATACAATAACTCGCGTATTTATTTATTTATTTTTAAGTTATTTTCATATTAGCCTATTGTTTTGTTGTTTGTAAGGCTAACCAAATCTTCAAAAACTAAACGTGTTGAAAAACGTGTTTGTAGTGGTTCTGCCCAAACTGATAGCTGCTTTCAAACACAGACAGTTTCTTTTCAATGTTTTTGGGCAGATTAATAAACGACTTTTAACAGCAGAGGGCGCTAAGCTCAAACTAAGCCTAACATCATGTATTTCCCTCGACTGTCTCCTTGCTCGACAGATAATATAATAGCCCTACATTCTCACACAAAGGACCTTGTCCTTTATTTAAAATAATAAAATAAATAAATAATAATAAAAAAAATAAAGGGGGGGGGGTACATTGTCATTGATCATTAACAGTGAACAGTGACACGGCACTATGAGTCTATAAGATCTAGATATTACCCTCACCGTCTGTAACCTGTTTTTATCAGGGGTTGAAAAACAAACGAACAAACTTGATATTGTAAACTCTGTAATGCAAATCGAGAAGATATGTGTTATTGCAATGTTGCATTGTTTAATAGCCTGTACAATATAATCTGTATCGTGTTCTGCTCCACTCTTCAAAAAGCAATAGAGAGAATGTTGAAACGAGTTAATTCTGTGCAAATTCGCAGCACAGTGGTACATTTTTAACGCCAAATGGTAAACGTGGGGCATATTCTAACAAATAATTACAAAGAGTGGGTGTAACTATTTTCCCACAAAAACACCCGAGCCATTTTAACTGTAAAACCATCATAACATCGTCTGTTGTGCTTTAAAGCAAATTACGAGTATTACAATAAAGACATTGCTGGACTGTACAATCAGTCCTCCAACATCTCACGAAGAATTTCGACTTAGCCATGTTTAAAACAGGATAGCTACATAAAAGAAGCCTACAGAAACAAACACACCACGAATTATTATTAGCCTATCAGAATTAATTCTGTGAAAAAAAATAAAGCACATTTTATGTGTTTATTAGGCCTACACCTGCTTTTTTGTAGGCTATATAATCGATTGTATTAGGCCTGTTCTGTTGGACCATCGGTTTATAAGTGTGTGTTTGCATGTAATCCTTAATATCTTACTCGGGCCATAGGATGCATCACATCACCCAGCCTCATTAGGCCTTTGTTTGTTGACAAACAACGATCATTTATATTTTAAGACGGGATAAGATAGAACCCATACGGAGAAAGTGAAAGCATTGTCATCAAAGATACTCTTGCTGTTCCAAACATAATTTTAGTATAGACTATCAATTGCATGTGCTCTGGCCTTGAGCACTACAAATGTGTGTCATGTTCACAAAAACCCATGGCAATAGTTAAACACCCAGGAATTCCGAATACTACTCATTTGTAGCCTCAAATACCTCATTTCGTTTTAGTGAATGCAAGTCCCTGCTGTTTTAATAGTGATATTTAGAAAATGAAAATATCATTCAAGCCAGCTATACCAAATATCTTTGTTAAAAAATAATTATCGATGTTTATTTTAAAACAATGGTCGGTGGTGTAGCCTATCTGCTAGTGATATGAAGAATACCATAATGCTAGTAACACACACATTATTTACAGTATATTTTCTATTGCCATAAATCAGCACTGAAAAGGTATTCTTGGAGCACGTTGGGGGAGAAAGCACCCCTTAACCCCAACAGAGCTTTGAAGAGGTCACTATTGTTCCAGTCGGGTTTGAGAAGCGGTCATTACCGCTGATTAGTGCTGAAGAGTTTATTGACTGTCAGAAACACTCTTTTCACCTAATCTTTCCGCTTTTGTCCCTTTGCACACTCAATAGCGTGCTCTCCTTTCTCCTACCACATCTATAGCTCTTTTTGCCCTTCAATAATTTGTTAGCCAAGCATTATTAACAGACTTTAAACATGCAGTTTGTCCTTCCCTCCCGTAACAAATGTGTCAGTAAAATAATTGAACCGTGATACAAAACGAAAAATAAAAGCAATTGGCTAATCAATGGCATAAGCACAAGATGAGTTTTCATTATAATAACAATCAAAAAGTGTAGGGCTACACCAAAATAAAATTAGACGTTTAAATTCATAGTGGTTTGAGGTTTTGATTTGACCTTGAAAACGCTGTAAACGATCACTTCCGCGGTATTTCTGAAAGCAATTAAAGCACAAATTAATAAGTAAAGTAGTCAATCAATTATAGCATTGGCTTATGCATTTGACAAAGCTTGGGATGCTTTTCCTCTCTAACTTGCTCGTTTTGAGACCAAGGCGCTTCGCCCTCTTGTTGACCTCCTCTTGTCAGAAAGCATTACTGGACGGCAAAGCCAATCACACGGCGCGGTTAACGCGTCTGCGCACGCAGTACGATATCAGGTTAAACACACCACTATAGCCTACATTTACCGATTACTGGCTGCGTGTGAACCGCACCATTTATACTAGCAATACAGAGGCAAAAGTTCAAGTGGTTTGTCTGCATAAACAAAGGGTGAATGCAGACACAACATATGCTATTAAGGCTAACAAAATAGGGAGTCTGGGCAGTCTAAAATAGACTATAATGAAAAAAAAATCCAACATACAATAATAACTAGCCTATATAATACAAATAATAGCCTAATAACAATAATAAATTATAGCCTAGTTTATCAACAAAATGGCTAGGAAATAAACACGACTTTAGTTTAATATAGTAATTGACGAAAATAAGTCTGTGGTTACTTGGAGCATCAAAGTTTTATTAGCGATAAATTCACTAATATCTAATATCTTCACTATCGGCGCACATGCTCTAAAAGTCGATCTTTTAACACCGAAAATGACCAGACATGAAATGACCAAGCAAATAAAAATCAGATTCTAGAAGAGCAACAATTTAATGCGTAAACACCTTAGAAAACCAGGGAGGTCAAATGTTTCACCATGAAGTCCTTTTCAAAATGAACAAAAAAATGTGAACGTCATTTCCGTAGGGGCATCTATTTGCTTGAGGCATTCGGTTACAAAAGTAGCTTTAATACAGATACGCGTTTGCCCCCACTTTGCTCTCACAAAAAGATAAATACATTTTAAAGTCAAAGCCTTCCATGAATGCCACGATTCCGGGCTGGTGTGACAGCCGCCAAATAAAAAGTAAAATAAAAACACGGCCTCTGATACGTTAAGGCAGGCACTAACGTGCTTGTTTATCTTGCTGATTGTCTGTCTCGATTTCCTTCGTATGCGTTAATTTTCTCATAGTCTTCCCGTATAGCCCGCGGGCCGGGTCGTGGTGCGATGTTAGATGTCACATTCGCTGTCACTTGAAGTGATGGAGATAGCCGACGCAGCGGCTTTGCTCGACAGGCTCGCTTCAGGGCTCGACGCGTTCCCCAGTCGGTCTACAGCACCATCCTCTCCAGTTAGGGACCGAACCGAGCCATTAGACAACACCTGCTGTTGTAACCTTTAAAAAGTAAAAGGACGAGGTTTAGATGAAGGGTTTTCTATTAAAACTAGCCTAAATAAAGTGATTAACAAGAGTAGATTTGTCTGCATTTTTTTATAATAAAAACGTGTAATGAATGCAAGAACACGCAAACTACTTTGGAAATAAATGAAAATAGCCTACTGTAAACATTATGTATGAAACCTATGAAATATTAAATGATGCTTATTCCAGGCTCCAGGTTTAGCCTACTAACGGAATGCACCGGAAGAACACGAACACGGGAGAGCATCTGATCCAGTGCGCGTTTAGCCTACATCTGCAGGCTTTGTTTAATAACATGAACGGCAATGCAGAAACATTTATTCTTAGTTTATTAGTCTAAATACGTTTTAATAAAAAATATAATGATTTTAAAATATCAGTTTTAACTGTTTTAAAATAGGCCTACTAGCCCAATTTTAACGGTGTTACTATCAGCTTTTTAATTTAAACCTAAAACTAAATACAGCACACAATTTGACAGAGGTAAATTATTATTATTATCTGTGATAAACGGCCCTTGTTCGCATCACTCCAGCAAACACCTTGCAAACAAAAAGCCTATTGACCTCACAGTAGAATTTCTTCAATTCTCAGCTAAACTGTCGAACCCAAGCAAGATTAGCTATCGGGCTAAAATGAAAAAGGGCATTATTTAAGCAATGTAGCAGTTTTTAGTCATGGTTAATTGTTATTTGTCATATCGAAAATTACTTTTACTCAGTGATGCAGACTAGGCCCAAGCCACAATAAACACACAAAAGCTAGCCATTGATTTTTGGTCAAAAATTGTTCGTATGACGACCCCTTTTGCGCAGTTTTTTCTGTCTTTTCTTTTTCTTTATTTCAGTGAAAATTAAATTTGAAAAAAATTCTAGCAAATGTCGGATTTATTTAAAAAGAAACACATTGTTCCGGTTCAAGCTACAGCTACAAATAATAACCGGTCACATCTATAGATTAATCGATATATAGGCTATATATTTTTTTCATTTAAATACGCTACTGATGGTTTATTTGTTAACCTGACTTGGACAATTAACGTTGACAATATGTTATGCTTTAGCCTAGCCTTTCGTTTATTAAATCTGTAGACATTCATTTAGATTTGATCGATATATCTTATGTTAGTTTGTACCCATTTTAGCTAAAACATGAAATATTTGCTCACTATAAGCCCCATGATTAAAATCGTGAAAACACACCTGTTTTTAGCGGCAGCGGCTCTGTCTCTTTGTCTTCGGTTTTTAAACCAGTTCCCCACTTGAGTGGGAGTGAGTCCCGTAGCTTGTGCAAGCTCTCTCTTTTTACTTGGGTTCGGATAAGGATCCTGGAGGTACCATTCTCGAAGCAAATGCCGGGTCCTTTCTTTAAAGCAGTGCGTCTTTTGTTCTCCATCCCAAATTGTTTTAGGCAGAGGGAACTTCTTCCGTACCCGGTATTTGTCCACTGGCCCCAGCGGGCGGCCCCGGAGCTTCTCTGCCTCCTGGTAGTGTGACTCCAGCCAAAGTGCTTGCAGTTTGGAATGGGACTCTTTGGTGAACTTGTGGCTCTCCAGAATGTGGTAAAGCTCACGGAAATTCCCAGTGTGGAAGGCTACGATAGCCCGAGCCCTTAGCACGGACTCGTTTCTGTTGAGCACCTCGCAGGCAGCGGGTGCGACGGGTAGCGACCACAGGAATCGGCCGAGACGCTCGATGTCTCCGCTCTCCTCCAAAGTCTCGCATACCCCCGCTACCTGCTGGGGACTGAAATTCAAGATCGGCAACTGAAACATGAAGGCTTCTGTTTCCCCCTCGGAGTCCTCGCTACCTCAAGCACAGCAGCTTCGCGCTATCTGCGGCTTTCCTCTATCTCCCCCAGTCGAATCCAGACAAAAAGGCAATTCCAGAGTCAGCCGATGAACGTAGACGATGCCGAGAAATAGAGATGTCGCTCTGTCGGTCTGAGGCTGCCTCGGCTGGAGGAGACACCGAGAGATTATAGCACAAGAATGAAGATGTTTTTTGAGTAGGGAAAAGACGTGCTGCCCGCTTCTGTTTTTCTATTGGACTTGGCAGATTGGTTGCGTTTCCACCGACGCCTGTCAATCACTGTCAAGCGTGCCAATCACGCGGAACTGAGCTCGAGTAGATTTCAGCACCTCCCAGACCTCGACAGCACCTTTTAGAAAGTAAACATCAGCGACCTCTGCTTTCACCGAATCCCCGCCAGTTAATTATGCTCTTGATTGCGTGTTTTACGCACATTTTAAGTGACGCTTATGCGACCTAAACTAGTTTCTGATCATTTTAAACCCTACTGGAAAGCACAGTTATATTTTAATATAACATTAAAAATGTTATATTTAAGATTTCACTCGTCGGCTTTTTTTTAGTCTTAACACGGGACAAGACGTGTTTGGCTTTTTATCGTTCCGAATACGCGAGCGCAGACGTATCCAAAGCGTATTGCGACGCACGAATGATTCGGATTGAAATGACAAATGACATTAAATAAGATCATCCCTTTGTTGTGTGGATTTTCAGTGAAGAAGTCAGTCGTCAGCCTCGGAGTCTCGCTTATGAAGTATAACGGCCGCTGACACAAAAAGGAAATACATTAAGAAAGATTCGTTCAGTTACGCATTCAACAATACGAGCTCGTAGGCATCTGACAGCTCAGCGGAACAGTCATTGGCCTGTCAAATTTAATTTCGCGCTGTTTAGAATGAAACGAGTCTTAACTGGACGAACCATTCCGCCTTCCAGCTGCACGTGGACACGAGTCTGCTGATCTTTGGTTACCAGCAGGCTAAAGACTCTATTAACAGCTTACAAAAGCAGCTCGACTATTTCAAATATAACCAGCATAAAGCAAGCAAATATTTTCGTCCTAGGTATTTTAATTGCTTTTTATTTATTTGATTTTGATTTTTAAACTACAGTGTTCTCATAGCTATCACATCCCTTTGCATCAATGAAATATTTTGAGCTCATTTGGGAATTGAGAAAGATTTGAGAAGGGTACAATGGACAAACCTGTCACCCATGCGGTTTGTGGAGATGCCATATCATACAAATGTTGGTATAGTATCAGCTACAGCTCGCAATAAATAAGAAGACGGATGGATAGCACAGATGGTTTGAAGTGTCGGGTCAGATTATTTCACGGCTGGCTACAGTGGAAAAGTTCATTCTGACGGAAAGCCCCTGATGTTATTTTCACAGACCCACACAGTTCATTTGAAGAAAACCCTTCGGGCCCTATTTGCATGATGTATGATCTGCCCGTATCTCCGATTATAGAACTACCGTCTGTGTTCAGAAAGCTGCTCATTTCCACGCACTGCAGTCATGTCACGGAGACTGATCCTTCTTTACACCAAGATCTAGATGTGCACCATTACCTCGGACACAATTTAACCTGCACACCATTAACAGCAAGTTACATTCGAAACAATATAATAATAATACAAATCAAACAATACTTAGGGCAATATTTCATAATAAAAGGCAATATAATAAAACAGTCATATGAACTTCGGATGATTAGCCTAGTTACTAAATGGTTCATTAATATTTAAACTTTTAAAACAGGAGAAAATAGATTTTAGAAGCCCGTTTGTTTAATATTTCAATAGCCTATATTTGTCTAGGAAACATTCTTGTTATTTTATAGGGTTTGGATTGCCCCGTACTCCACACCGCGGGCTGTACGAGCATATGAAACAGGAAAAACTGTGTTTTAGAGACCTGACATGTTTAAGCCTTCAAACATTTACAGGCCGTTTAATATTTTATATTCTGTCTTGTACGTTTGAAATAGCCGCACAATTGTTGCTCCAGAGAATGAGAAAAGCGACGCTGTGGCCCAGCTGAGGTTCGGGAGTGAAAAGAAGTTTCGAGTCCTGCAATGATTTCAAAATTGATAATATTTTCAATTGATATTTTGACTGATTGAATATTTTTGATGGATTTAGGTAAATTATTAAATTAAACGAGCTCGTCATTTGCAGTCAAATTCATAAGTTCATAATTAAAACTGCATTTTAGGGGTTTAAATTTTTTTACATTTCTCTTATTGAGTGTATAATTTCAATCACCGGGGAAAATGAAATACATTTATATAGACATGTAAATTAATAAATAGTCTACTTTCATAGTACGTGGAGTTGAGCAAGATGACTGCTTGTTATTAATAGTGTGTTTTATTGTTGTGATGGGTTTTGAATGAAAACAAAATGCAGGTAACAAAAATGTAATATTTGATGGGCGCCGTAAACTCTTCTTGGCTAGTTTCCAGTAACATCTTTTAATGTATTTTCTGTTTAGTTTTTGATGAATATGAGTACTAGTATGATTTTGACATGACCATGATAATGATTAGAAGACAAATTGAAAATGTTTAAATATTTTACAATTGATCATTATTATTATTATCATATTACAATTGTTATTTTTCATTTTTGCTCTGCTTTTAAATCGCAAAGGTTTAATAATAAAAAAGAGGCAGATTCTTGTTCTATCTCTTCAACCTTTTTCTTGTGAGACAGTTAAAATCATCCGTTGTGGACCACAGATTCCCACGGTGTGGGGTCACAACATGCCCCACAGCAAAAAAAACACAAAAAAAAACAAGAGAGAGAGAGGAGTGAGAGAGCAGGAATAGTGGGTGAGGGGCCATTAGATGCCCCAGATTCCTCTGGATGTGCTGTGCAGCCTACAGACTGCATGCTGCTCTCTCTCTCTCTCTCTCTCTCTCTCTCTCTCTCTCTCTCTCTCTCTCTCTCTCTCTCTCTCTCTCTCTCTCTCTCTCTCTCCCCCCTCTCTCTCTCTCTCTCTCTCTTATCTCCACCTCTGTTTCCCTCTTTCTAAATCCATCCTAAACATGCTAACACTTGTTCATATAAACCATCCATCCTGCCTTTACAGGCCTCCAGCTAGTGTCACAGTATCATGCTTCTGTTGTTCAAATGGCCTAGAGTGCATGTCTGGCTTCGTTTATCCAAACTAAGGATTATCGTTCATCAAACATGTTGGATCAGTGACCATTAGATTGTGAATTTTGAAATATCCATAATGGAGCAGATTAAGCAAACACAGGCCTAATTTTGTCACTGAACCACCGAATTTTCAGATAGCATGGCTACAATCTCAGAGGCCAGAGAGCAATTGCTCTGGCTGGATTATATTGTAATTAAGGTATCATGCCAGCAGTCATATTAACATCCCCTCTGGTGGTCTAAATATGCAATGGGTAAGCTGTAAATGGGCATTTAGAGGGACAGGGATCCCAGGATCATTTGGACAGTTGAGGATAATGTAGTGGATAAATCTGCTGCTCTGTATGGTGCCATACAGCATTAGAAGAGCTGACTTCTGTCTTTTTATAAACCATAATCTACGGATGTACAGTAACAGACAATATATAATATCCATAGCATAGCAGATACATATTTATAATCAGACAAAAACACACACAACCACACACAGGTCCACAGGAAAATGTACTTTTTAAGTACTTTTGTTTTCTACAGAAATGCACTAAAATTCAATTTGTACATACTTTTATTATATATATATATATATATATATATATATATATATATATATATATATATATATTAAATGTGATAGTTTTAATCAACAGTCAAAATCAAAATGAAGAAATCAGCATGTCAATTTAAAAAAAGCCTCTATATGAAAATATGAGAGACGTTTGGCTTTTGTATGACAGGACAAGGTTGTAAAAATGTCATGTGGTGCAACTCCTAAAGCAAATAAATATTTTTGAATTACTAATTGTTTGAATTAGTACATTTTTGTAGAAAAATGTTTTTTTTTCCTTTAAAACATATATACAGCCTACTTTTTTGTTTGTTTATTATTTTTTTTATAACAATTAAGGTGTCCCAGACTAATTTAAATCTGTTTTACTTTATGGTTACACGGTTGGAGTCATTAAATTAAAACGGTTTTTGAAAATAGTATAAAAATCAACAGATATAAATAAAGTGTTTTAAATGACATTTTATTTTGTTTGCTTAAAACAGTTATTTATTTTACAATAATGATAATAAAATCATTGTGCATGACTAAATAAAAAGCATAATAAAAGTGATAATTGACCTCATATTGAAAATAAAGGAAACAACTTGAACTTCGAACTGTCAACACTATGTAGGCTACATAAACAAGTCTATTCCAATGACAAAGACTCTGTCAGTCTATCGTTGGTTTATTTGTTATACCTTGATGTAGGCTACTCGTTCATTTCGTTGCGAGAGCTGTTAATCTACAGAGAGCCCGCCCACACGCTATTACGATTGGCTGTGATTTGACTGACGTTGTCGGGTTTGGTGTGGACGTACACATTTTTCGTCTCCCGAATCTTTTTTTTTTTTTTATAAATGACAGTCATATTACAGCCAATGAACATAACAGCAGTCATTCCAACATATTGTATATACAAATATTAAACAGACTACAATATGTAAAATATGAGAACATACATAAAGAAATAAAATAATTAAAAATAATACTCGTCTCTCGAATCTATCGCTTTAGTTAGGACAAGATTTGACGTCAATTACCCATAAACAGCAGCAGCTTTCGGGTAGAAACAACTTTAACTTAGAACTTGCTAATACATTTCGGAATTAATGACAAAGAAATGGCAAGTAACACATTTGAATTAAATGTGAAATTCTGACTTAGAAAGACTGAAATAGTAGTAAAACGTAGCTGCTCCAGTAATCTTTGTTTTGTTTGCATCTAATTTCTTTGCAGAACTATAGATTAATACATATAGCTATTTAACATGAAATAAAACTATTTGAAACATTCCTCGTTCCATAAATATGTAGTAGCTGTAGAGAGGTGGTTGTGTTTAAATGCTTCTAAAATTACTGTAAGCTTTGGCATCATGCATAATTCCTTCCACATGAACACGCTGTTGTATATAACCTTTTCTGTCTGCACACACATACACAAACAAACAGCCCAAGGTGAGAGTGAGTGCACTTTCAGTCTGTTGAGTAGCAGGCCTTATTAGGAGGAGCCCATGAGGGGGAGGAGGAAGATGGTGAGGAAGATGGGAGTTCCCAGCAGCATGTGCATGATGACTAAACCATGTTTAACGTTATGATACAAGACTCAAGAGAGCGCAAAGCTTCCTCTGGCTAATCGGCTTATTGGGAACAAATGTAAATCGGCTCAGAAGGCGCAGTTGTAAATATGACTTGTTTGGCTGGAGGGTCAGGCTCTTTCTGTGCGAGAGAGATTTTGTGTTTCTCTTGTAGAGGTTCTGAAGAAGTGATGATTGGATTAGTTAGGACCAGGAAGGATGTTCTTTCGTATGAGGCTGACTTATGGTTCGGTGTTGGCCTGTGAAATTCTTCTGGTATTACAATCTGTTCTTTTCTCTGCTTATACAGTATTTATTGCTCTCTTTCTGATGATTCATTTTTGTATTGTCAGTTTTGTCACACAAGAATTACATGTGTGTTAGTCAAGTCATTGAAGTTTTGTTGATGTGCAAGGCCACTGCATGACCTGATTCACCCTATAGTCTGCCTGTTTTTGTTCCCTTAATAGTTAAATGGATATTACAGATCACTCATATACTGCAAAAATGATTTTTTTTGTATTCACTGGTTGTAAAATTGAAGTTGCCATAACTTTGTATTATCTTGCTAATATTGCATATTAAGAGTAGGGAATCTAAGAATATTTCTTAAGCTAATTTTTTTTGTGCAAACTGTTATTGTTCGATATTATGCGCATCAACAATCAACAAAACAATGTTGTGCAGAGAAACAAGTTCATCCTAACAAAGCAAAACAAGAATTACTTAATGCGACAAAAGTAAAGCTGTCAACACAACTGCAAATTTTAACGCAATTTTTAATTATTTACTGATATTATATATGCACACACACACACACATTTATACACACACATGTACATACACACACACACACACACACACACACACACACACACACACACACACACAGGTGATTTATGAGGACATTTTCACACACACACACACACACATACAACACACACACACACACACACACACACACACACACACACACACACACACAGTCATAACACAATATGTGTGTGTGTGTGTGTGTGTGTGTGTGTGTGTGTGTGTGTGTGTGTGTGTGTGTGTGTGTGTGTGTGTGTGTGTGTGTGTGTGTAAAGAGTTTATTTGCAAAAACAGATAACTACGTCATGTTTTTTTATTATGTTATCATGTTTTTAATGTGTTTTATTGTGTCAGTTAACTGTATTTTTTTTACCTAATCAAAATAACCCAACTTCAGTTTGATTGAAATTAATTGGAATGCAAAATTAAAAAACATGATAATTGAAAATTGTTAAAAATGGAAAATATCTATATAAAACTTTCACTATTATTTATAGGACAGTAGAGTGTAGATGTAGCAAAGTAAGGGTGACAGCGAGGGCATGAGAAACCTCTGTGCCTGGAGCCAACTGCAAGAGCAAGAGCAGTGCCACAGCTCTGGTGTATTTTGCATTTCAATTCTGTTTTTAGAATTTATGAATACTAAGTAAAAAGCCCATTCTTTAGTATAGCGTACTGTCCAGAGCACCTCAAACTGTCAAAATCACGCTGAAAATGTGATCTGCTCAGCAACAAATTTTCTTTCATTACACCCCAGTGAATCCAACCCCATTGCTCACAGATGAGCGCTTAATTGTTGTTGCAGTTGAAAAAGTCTAATACACTCAAGCAGTACAAAGCTGCCCTCAAGATTAATGACACACTCGCTTGACCTTGAGCCTAGGACCTTTACAGACCACTGCTATTCACACCCACGCAGACAGCTCAGTGTCCGCACACAGCCCGCTCATCCAATTGGAGCCTTGAGCGTGCTGAGAGTCTGAAAGGTGTTCACCAAAGTAGATCACGCTCTATTTTAAACTCCTAAGGTGCATGTTCTAAAGACGGCCCAATCTGGCAACTATTAAGAAGGGACATCCATTAAATGCGGCTAAGCAGACAAGATTAGGGTTATAACCGGCACATGGAGATTCCAAGAACCATGATAGGTGCTATAAATAATGTTTGGAAACAGTTTGTTGTGCTTGACCACTAATATCACAACATTTTAAATATAGAAAGGATTATTAATAAAGCATATAGCTCTAATGTAAGTAAGGAAGTACTTTGAATAAAAAAAATTAATTACATTTACATTTTAAACACTGTACAGACTAATCTAAAAAAATGTGTTAGATTTTTAGTTCACTATTATACAAGCTCATTAGCTTACATGGATTTACAAGGAAAATATTTGTATTATATATATATATATATAATTTATTTATTTATTTAGTTTATTTGGGAATTTATTTTAATTTTTTGGACTGATCCATTTTTTGGACCACCCCTGTTGCCCCAAATTTCTGTATGTTGCCCACAGAAACGTTGTTCAACAATGGTACAGAATTACACAGCAATTCTCCATTCACATATCATCATGTCCAGCAATTGAAATCACAAATCAGTCAAAAAATGAAAATAAAATAAAAACACTTGTCGTGGTGCGAGGCTGTGGTGCGAGGTACGAGAGGTCCAGAGTTTAGACACCCTGCTAAACACACCTGGTGTCTTTCTAGTGATCATTTCATTAGCTGGTTCTGATTGTTTGAGAGGGTAGAGCTAACTCTGCTGGACAATGGCCCTCTAGGACCGAAGTTTCTCAGCCCTGATGTAGTGTGTTGTGTCATATCATGTACTTCATGGAATGAGATTTTACTCCGTGTTAAACTTCAAGAAGCACTTCTTCTCTGCTGTGAAACAGAGGTACATACTACACTTTTTTCACATCACTTTGGGTGTTCCTTTGCACCCAGGAACTTTGCATCTTCCCATATTGTCACACATAATGGGAAGTCCTGGTTAGGGATGGGAGCTGTGGACCCCTGCTTCCTTACCCCTTATTGCATAATGTTGCCCTGAGGCAACAAAAAGAAAAACTTAATTTCTGAACATGCAAAATAAATAAAAATCATAACGCCTGACAAAAGTCTTCTCTACACCTTCATACAGACATACATATTTTTTTATGTACAGTTCATGTCATTTTAAATAAGATTACTAAAGAAAATAATCTTGCCTTCTTCTCACACCATGTGCTCCTGTGACCACGTGTCATAACAGGACGTCCCATCTTCAAATGGTGCTTGATAGTGTATTCCACACCTTCTTGGACTGTTCTTTGATATTTTTCAAACATTTGTATTGGTTGCAATCGTTTAAAAAAATATGCACTTAACATGGGGCATGAGAAAAACTTTCCGTTGCCTAAGGGCAACACTATACAGTAGAGGGATATATTATATATATGTACAGGTGCATCTCAATAAATTAGAATGTCGTGGAAAAGTTAATTTATTTCAGTAATTCGACTCAAATTGTGAAACTCGTGTATTAAATAAATTCAATGCACACAGACTGAAGTAGTTTAAGTCTTTGGTTCTTTTAATTGTGATGATTTTGGCTCACATTTAACAAAAACTCACCAATTCACTATCTCACAAAATCTCAACAAATTAAGAAATAAAAAAATTCATTGTGAATTGTTGGCCTTCATTTTTATGTTAATTGTTGGCCTTCTGGAAAGTATGTTAATTTACTGTATATGTACTCAATATTTGGCGTGGCATGGCCTCAAGTTTATCAGTTTGTGGCACTGCCTCTGAGGTGGTATGGATTTCGGCGTGGCATGGAGGTGGTTTGTTGCTGAGGTTTGAGCCCAGTGGCCTGACAGTCAGCTCATCTGCTCATTTTTTGGTCTCTTGTTTTTCAATTTTTTGGTCTCTTGACAATACCCATAGATTCTCTATGGGTTCAGGTCTGGTGAGTTTGCTGGCCAGTCAGTTTGCTGGCCAGTCACACCAACACCATGGTCATTTAACCAATGGTCAGTGTGGGCAGGTGCCAAATCCTGCTGGAAAATGAAATCAATCTTTAAAAAGCTGGTCAGCAGAAGGAAGCATTTGAATCCAAAACAAGTCCAGCAGATCAAAAAACACACATGGACCAACTCCACAGACTTGCACCCCAAAACTTCACAGAAGCAACTTAACACTGGACTTCAAGCAACTTGCTATCCAGACTCTCCAGACCCTTCCTCCAGACTGCTAGGACCTTGGGCAACAGTCCAGTTCTTCTTCTCTTCTGAAAAAGACGCCTCTTGGACCACTGGGCAACACGTCTGTGTGTCCAGTTCTTCTTCTCCTTAGCCCAGGTAAGACGCCTCTGACGACAACTGTAGCCAAATTCCTTGACACGTCTGTGTGTGGTGGCTCTTGATGCCTTGACCCCAGCCTCATTCTTCCATTCCTTGTGAAGTTCACCCAAATTCTTGAATCGATTTTGCTTGCATCTTTTTCTTCCACACTTTTTCCTTCCACATAAGGCTGCGGTTCTCTCGGTTGGTTGTGCATCTTTTTCTTCCACACTTTTTCCTTCCACTCAACTTTCTGTTGAACAGCCAGCTTCTTTGGCACATGCTTGAATGTTTGTACAGCTTACCCTCTCTTGTGAAGGGTGTGAACAGCCAATGATTGTCTTCTTTGACAACTGCAATGAATGTTTGTGGCTTACCCTCCTTGTGAAGGGCAGTCTTCCCCATGATTGTGTATTGTCTTCTGTGAACCAACACTGACTGTCAGACCATTTTCAGCAGTCTTCCCATGATTGTGTAGCTTTGCAGGTGTTTTAGTGAACCAAACTGAGAGACCATTTTGAAGGCTCAGGAAACCTTTGTCACCATATTCTAATTTGTTGAGAGTGAATTGGTGGTTTTTGTTAAATGAGTTGATTAGCTGCCAAAATCATCACAATTAAAAGAACCAAAGCATGTCACCATATTCTAATTTGTTGAGATATGAATTGGTGGGTTTTTGTTAAATGTGCCAAAATCATCACAATTAAAAGAACCAAAGACTTAAACTACTTCAATTTGAGTTGAATTAGTCTGTGTGCATTGAATTTATTTAATACACGAGTTGAGATGCACAATTTGTATATATAGTTGAATTACTGAAATAAATTAACTTTTCACGACATTCTAATTTATTGAGATGCACCTGTATATATATTTCGACGTTTAAAAAAAACATATTTTTAATATTACATTTTTACATACAGTACACAACTACAATTTAGATTTTTACTTAAATAAATAATGATTCTCAAGGAAAATACATATATATATGTTTATATATTTTTGTAACAAGCATTTTAAATTTAAAATGTTTTATAGTGCCTACATAGATTCTCAAGGAAAATACATATATATGTTTATATATTTTTGTACATTTTAAATTTAAATGTTTTATATGTATATTTTCCATACAGTACACGCTTATTGTTTTAAAGTTTATAAAAAATTGATTACAAACATTCAAAGTCTGATTTTTAGCTTGTTTGGTTAAGCTTTTGTTATCAAGCAAGCTTTTAAATGGCAGAACAGAAATTGTTTGCAATGACATATTTGCTACAGAATTATTTACCAGTGTTTGGTATATTGTAAGTGAACAGCATGAATTATAAATTGAATGGAAAATGGTAGAATAGCACCGCCTCTATAAACGGAACAGCCCAATTTCCAAGTATAGGTCAGGATTTAAGAGCCTCAGCTAGTAAGATTTAAGTCATCTATTTTAGGACTTGCCAGCTACAAATAAATCATGGGACATTTTTGAACCACCACATAACACTTTAAAACAACAGAAGATATCCTCACACTGCATTAAGATGGGTTTGTGGCATTATGGAATAAATACAAATGAAACTGGTGTCTTATTTTGGAATTTCAATAGGTTCAAATAAATCTTCACGATAGATATCAGATGTCCTTTTTCTCAGGATGACTGGAAGCTGTGATAGTCTCAGCTCTTCTCATGCAGTGATCTGGTGTGCATGTTTAATACTAAGGAGAAAGTGCTGTCACCGAGGTGCCGTGTGTGGATATGAAGCTGTTGAATAATGAAGAGGGCCAATGGCACCCATGCAACTTTCATGATGCCTGCTCTCCATGTCCGGGCACAGGGAGCGTCGAGAGCATCTCACGGGTGTCAGCTTGTCAGACCGAGAGGACTTTCATTTCCGCCTCGGTGAGCAAAACTCTCTCTCTTTCTGCCCCCACAGAATCTTTCTTGCTCCTGCACACACAAACACACACCACTTGACTACACTCTCTACCTGTTTCCACATTATATATGTGCTTGCTTGGCTCTTTTTCTGCTGTGTGTCAGTCTTAATGAGCTCAGATTTATGAATTTAGCTTGTAACAGCATCTTTTATAGGCAACATATGAAAACACAAGCTTGCATTGCATTTGCCTAGACAGAGGATGCACATGAATATTGTTTTATTATTATGACTTTATCAGTGATAAGGATACTAAAGATGCTAGAACAGCAAATGCACAGAAAACAAAATTTCTAGAAAGATCGATATATGTGTGATTTCCCCCAAAATGGCCATCAATATGATTTCATTTGTTATATTGCTCATTGATTGTTCAAGCTAGTTTATATGCATTAATGTTAACAAGTGAGACATTTTTTACTACATTAAATGAATGTATACATACTCAAATAAAATAAAATATACAATAATATAATATAATTGTTTCAAATAATTTTTTAATTTCAAACAATTATCTTTTAAGCATTGTATTTGAGTTGATTTTTTTTAATCCCATCAACATATCCAGTCATATCTTTAAGTAAAAGACAAATACACAATCACAAATATAGACTACAACATATTAAACACTATTGACCTTTTCCCAGAGTCCCCTTGTCAGGTTGTTTTAACTTTGTTTTACTTAGATGAGTAATCTGCTGTTGATCTGCGTAATCGGTACTGTATACCCAGGTGTTTTAGGAGTAGGTGTAGTCTTAATCTCTCAGGGAATAGAAATATACAGGATCTGTGTTTATGCAAATAGCCATCACGTGTTTGACCTCTGACTAAATCTGGAACATCCTGGTGTGCCAGTATGTGAAAACCCGAGACCCTGAAAAGATCCTAAATAGGCTCCTAATAGAAAATAGTGATGTTGTAAAGATGTTAAATGCTGACTGTGAATATGTAATAATTTGTTACATTTATATAGCGCTTTTCTAGACACTCAAAGTGCTTTACATAGTAAGGGGGGTATCTCCTCATCCACCACCAATGTGCAGCATCCACCAATAATTATTTATAACACAATAAAATCAATAAAATTCAATAAAATTCAATTCAATTCAATTCAATTCAATTCAATTCAATTCAATAAAATTATATTCCATTTAAAAAAAAATAATACAAAAATAAAATAAAATAAACACTGCTGTTGCAGAGGCTGAGCAAGTGTTTAATCAGTTGTTTTGGGTGGCAGGCTGCCCTTCTGTTACACTGCACAGATTGACCTCATGTGTGACACATGTCCAGGCGGCCTACAGTAATGCCTTCTTAGTGCTGCTGAGCCTCTTATAAACTCATAAAGTTCAGGCCAGGGGGAGATGGGAATCAGAAAGGGACCTGTAATCCACACCAGCTAAAGAGACCATTTGAAAAAATGGTTAAAATCATGGATATGGTCATACCTCACTATATATAACTATAAATAATTAGAAAATAAATTAATAACAAATAAAGTAACAAAATAAAACAAAATTTGCACATTCAGAAAAATGTGGGGAGGCCTTTCATCCTTGCGCATAAAGATGAAAGCTTAAATTGCTTAAATCCACAAAATGAATTCTATTTCTCCAGCTTGAACTGGAAACTATCACTTTACAACAGTGTGTATATGGGAGCATGGCTTAAGGATGGAATGTAAGGAGTGTGGAAGGAGTTTGCTTGCTAATATGATCAGTGGATCTTAAGCAGATGCACGAGTGGCTCGGGGCATAAGCCCATATACGGGGCATTATTGCCTAATCACTTCTGGAGATACCTGGGTAAGGAGGCTAAAAGTAAGCCATACACAACCTCAAGGTATAGGTGCTATATATAGTAATGTAAGATAATTGTATGTGTTTATTTTTGTTAGTTTAAAAAAAAAAAAATAAAAAATAGCCTAGTACTTGTCTGCTATGCAAAGGAAGGTTGACAAACCATTACTGGCATACACTATTTTCTTGTAAAACATACTAATAATCTTTGGATTATGAACAACTTTATTTGTTTATTTATTTATTTAACAGTACCTAGTTCACTCTTAAAAATAAATGTTCTTTATTGGCATACAGTGGGGGGGGGATTATTTGATCCCCTGCTGATTTTGTACATTTGCCCACTGACAAAGAAATGATCAGTCTGTAATTTCAATGATAGCTTTATTTGAACAGTGAGAGACAGGATAACTACAAAAAATCAAGAAAAACGCATTTTTAAAACAAGTATTACATTTGATTTGCATTAAATTGAGTGAAATAAGTATTTGATCCCCTATTAATCAGCAATATTTCTAACTCCCAGATGTCTTTTATACAGTTAAGGAGCAGAGATTAGAGCACTCTCTTAAAGGGACTGCTCCTAATCTCAGTTTGTTACCTGTATAAAAGACACCTGTTCACAGAAGCAATCAATCAGATTCCAAACTCTCCATCATGGCCAAGACCAAAGATTCATTGTAGACATACACAAGGCTGGAATGGGCTACAAGACCATCGCTAAGCAGCTTGGTGAGAAGGTGACAACAGTTGTTGCGATTATTCGCAAATGGAAGAAAGACAGAATAACTGTCAATTTCCCTCGGTCTGGGGCTCCATGAAAGCTCTCACCTCGTGGAGTTTCAATGATCATGAGAACGGTGAGGATTCAGCCCAGAACTACACGGGAGGATCTTGTCAATGATCTCAAGGCAGCTGGGACCATAGTCACCAAGAAAACAGTTGGAAACACACTACATCGTGAAGGACTGAAATCCTGCAGCGCCCGCAAGGTCCCCCTGCTCAAGAAAGCACATGAACAGGCCCGTCTGGACTTTGCCAATGATTCAGAGCAGAACTGGGTGAAAGTATTGTGGTCGAGCTCTTAGGCATCAACTCAACTCGCCGTGTTTGGAGGAGGAGGAATGCTGCCTATGACCCCAAGAACACCATCCCCACCGTCAAACAGGTGGAAATATTCTGCTTTGGGGGTGTTTTCTGCTAAGGGGACAGGACAACTGCACTGCATTAGAGGGACGATGGACGGGGCCATGTACCGTCAGGGACTGGGCATTTAAAATGGGTTGTGGATGGGTATTCCAGCATGACAATGACCCAAAACACACGGCCAAGTCAACAAAGGAGTGACTCAAGAAGAAGCACATTAAGGTCCTGGAGTGACCTAGCCAGTCTCCAGACCTTAATCCCATAGAAAATCTGTGGAGGGAGCTGAAGGTTCGAGTTGCCAAACGTCAGTCTCAAAACCTTAATGACTTGGAGAGGATCTAAAAAGAGGAGTGGGACAAAATCCCGAGATGTGTACAAACCTGGATGCCAACTACAAGAAACGTCTGACCTCTGTGATTGCCAACAAGGGTTTTGCCACCAAGTACTAAGTTTTGCGAAGGGGTCAAATACTTATTTGACTTATTAAAATGCAAATCAATTTATAACTTTTTTGATATGCATTATTCTGGATTTTGTTGTTGTTATTATTCTGTCTATGTTCAAATAAACCCACCATTAAAATTATAGACAGATTAATTATTTGTCAGTGGGCAAACTCCCTTTTGGAACCTTTATGTTTAAGAGTACATGGTAAGAGTTTAAATGCTATTTGATTTATTTATTTCAAAGCAATAAATGTCTTTTTTTTAAGAAATGTATTTATTTAATTTAAAAGTATTTATTTTTGATTTCATTTATTTTTAATTGTTGAGATTGTTGAGATTAAACCAAAAAGCTATTGTGCAACCTTTTGTTTATTTATTTAAATTTATTTTTTTGATTTTTTTCATTCATTCAACTATTCACTGCATTTTGTTGTTGTTGTTGTTGTAAGAAGTGTCAAGGAGGTCATGTTGATGAATGGTGTAAGATTTCACAAGCTTAACAGTGGAATAAAATGTTGAAATATGTGTTAAAACGCCTCTCACAGTACGCAGGGATTTTCTGGGCATGGCAAGGACAGTTGTCACAGCGGCCTACATCAGGTCACGTATAGGCACTGGTCCAGTCTTGTGTTGCTGGCTGGCACGTCAAGGTTGATTTAGCTGGTCAGATGCTTGCTGTCACCAGACCGGGTGGAGTCCCTCTGGAACCTGTCTTAACATGCACGTGTAACAGAAAGTGGAGCCAATGGTGAGCACTGCTGTCTACATGCAAATACGGAGGCTCGAAGACAGTGATATGCAAGACCTTGGGCAGGGGGGGGGGGGGTCATCCTGACCTCTGAGATCATCAGTAACCCCACACAAAATCCTGCATGCATCCTCAGGATGTTACATCGTATTGCACGTTATAGTGTGATTTGTCTGAAAATGATGTCTGATTTATGCATTGGGTGGACTGGACAGAACTGGTGCTCTGTATGTGACAGTGGTGCTCTGAGACCTCAAACAATGCAAGCCTTAAGATTGTGATATCATGCCATGAGCTCGGCGACGGCTCCACACTGAAGAACGTGATGTCATCCAACTAGTGACAACAAAAGCTGTTTATTTGTCTTTTTTTCAGAATAAGACTAATAATCAGACTTATAATCAGATGTTCAACCAAATATGCTGGAAAATGAGAGCTGGCTATTACTTTAAGCATATGACCTTTAATCAAAACTCAGTGACACATTTGCAATAAACCATTCAAAAGAAAAGCATTCATAATTAATCATTGAAACACTATGGAAACATGAACCCTTGTTTAATCTGACTGTAATAAACGTCTTTACAATTCTTCACTTCTATGCTAAATCAAATTTCTATAACACCGCTGAACTATTGTTAAAACAATGTAATGTAATCATAATACAATAATGATAAAAATGATCAAGAAAATCACCTCCGAATCAAGAAAGAAAGAAAATAAATTTGGGACAAAACCAAATTTTACAATTTGTCAAAAATAGACAACACATAATAGAAAACATGTATTTGTTTGTTTATTCATTCATTCCTTTTTTTTACATCATATTTAAGGAATTGACATCATAAATCATAATAAATTTTGACCACGATTCATATGTAAATTTCTCTCCCATTTTTGATCAATATCTGAATAAGTAAATAAATGAATGAATGCATATTGTGTAAGAAAAATGTATAAATGGACAACACATTTAAAAAATGCCTGATATTATTATTTCAATAAATAACAAAATAATTGTACAAATAAACAGCAGATACGCAATATTGTGCAGCATTAAAATATGCTTTTATCATGATAATATGGTGTGCAAAGCGATAGATTATAGAAAATATATAAATATATTGGAGAGCATTAAACGCACAGTTACAGCAAGCATTTGGTGCTTCATTGTGCTGAAATATTGTGTTCTATTAGTTAGCTGTATAGACACAGTTTTTGCTCAATAGCCTTCTGAGAATCACTCTATAGGGCACAAATAGCGCAAGACAATTTTTTTCCCTCTCTGGGAACTCTTTATTTCAGAGTAAGTGGACAGGATACGGCGAGAGAAAAAAAAGCAATGTGGCTATCTGGGAGCAGTACGGAGAATTGAACAGTGCATAAAGGAAAAGGAAAAGAAAAAGACGGACACGCAGCGGTTGTTAGTCACCTAGCAACAAGTCTTCCATCAACACCCCCCTCATTCCCTCAGCCTCTCGTCCAAAGTCTTCCCACTGTGCTCCTTAATTCAGCAAATGTGCTTCGGATGTACTCCACCTCCTCCCCTCGCCCCCTGCTTCCCCTTACCCCGACAAAGCACGTTCCGAGGTGCGCTGAAGGACGCGAGCCTCCACCTCACACACAACCACTCAGCCACCCCATTGACCGCTGGGGCCTTTCTCCCGGAGCACAAAGGGGCAAGGCACAAAGCCCTGAAAAGAGGGGCAGGCCCAACAGGGAAAACATTTGCTTCTAATTGTGATTGACTGCATAATTAAAATGATGTTCTTTTTTGTGTGTGTGTGTGGGGGGGGGCTCTAAATGCCGAGGAGGGGCAGAAGGATGCTTGTTAAAGCCAGCACTTTGTCGCCAAGTAATGAGGAGAAAGCATTCCTGCTGGGTAGAGTGGGCAAATATTGAGATTGCGCCTGGAACAACTCAGAGCGCCTCTTCAAGTGTCTGCACAATGAGAACAGAAAAGTGCTGGGGTCTCACACATGTGCGCACTATTAGACCCGTATTTAAGCAGCCAGAGGCATAGAAATATGAACGCAGGCATAGAAAACTCACTGATACACAAAATATTAGCTCTGCTCTCTTAAAAATATCTGTAAGCTATGCTTCCGTGAAGAACCTTTAACTTTCATGGTGCCTTTCCACTGCACAAAGCGTTCTTTATAATAGAAAAAGGTTCTTGTTGTTCCTCACACTACAAAAACATGAATCTTCTAAGAACTGTACAACGATAAGTTCTTTGAGGAACCTGAAATTGTTCTTGTATAGCATCAGACTCTTAAAGGGGTAGTTCCCCCAAAAATGAGAATGCTTTCATTAATTAGTAACCCTCATGTCATTCCAAACCCGTAAGACCTTTGTTCATCTTCAGAACATAAATTAAGATATTTTTGATGATATCTGAGAGTTTTCTGATCCTGCATAGACAGCAAGGGAACTGCCACGTTTCAAGGCCCAGAAAGGCATAAGGACATCGTTAAAATAGTCCATGTGACATCAGTGGTTTAACTGTAATTTTATGAAGCTACGAGAAAACAAAAATAGCAACTTTATTCAACAACTTCTTCTCCCCTGTATCAGTCTTTGATGTCCTTACTGCCTTGAACGTGGTAGTTCCCTTGCTGTCTAAAGAGGGCAAGAAAGCTCTCGGATTTCATCCAAAAATATCTTAATTTGTGTTCCGAAGATGAACGAAGGTCTTACAGGTTTGTAACCACATGAGGGTGAGTAATTAACGGCAGAATTTTCATTTTTGGGCAGACTATCCCTTTAAAAATAAGGGATATTTATTGTCATTTATGCTTCCATGAAGAAGCCTCCATGGCTCTTCCATTGCACAAAATGTTCTTTATAGTGGAAAAAAGGTTATTTAGATGTTCTTCACATAACAACAAAAAAACATTTTCTTCTCCAACTGTTCAACGAAAGGTTCATTCAGGAACCCAAAGTGGTTCTTCTATGGCAGGGGTGTCAAACTCAGTTCCTGGAGGGCCGCAGCCCTGCAGAGTTTTGTTCCAACCCTGCTCCACCACACACTATGCAGTTTTCAATTAAGCCTGAAGGACTTAATTAGTTGGATCAGGTTTGTTTAATTAGGGTTGCATCTAAACATCTGCAGCGCTCTGGTCCTCCAGGAATTGAGTTTTACACCCCTGTTCTATGTCTTTACACTGTTAAAAATAAAATGTCTTTATTGGCATTGATGGTTACATGAAGAAACTTCTTTTTGGAACCATTATTTTAAAGAAAAAGCAGCTGAAAACATAACTAATTTGTGGATCTTGAAAGTTTCACATTAAATATGTAGTTTTAATGCTGCAAAATACAAGATATTATTCACACACACACAAACACACACAAATAATAATTCAAGAACTGAAAGGTTCTTTGAGGAACCCGAAATCATTCTTCACTCTTAAAAATAACGGTTCCAAAAGGGTGTTTTAGCAGAACCTTTATTTTTAAGAGTGTTCTATGGATTCATTTGCGAAAACCTCCTTTTTGGACCTTTAGTTTTACGAAGAAGTAGCCAAAAGCGTCACTCATTTGTGGATCCTGAATGTGTAGTATGTAGTACAATTCAGACTTCTACACAGGCAAATTGGAGGGCATTTGCCATCAGAGGTCCCCCCCCGGGGTGCCACAATAGACACATTCAAACCGCCCCCCAAAGGTCAACTTGTTTTCATTGCTTTTGAATTTCAGAATCACCTTGTTGACCATTCTCCCCTCACCTCCATCAGTGGACTGCCTGCGCTGTCTCTTCCCTTTGTCTCCTGGCTCAGCGGGTATATGCTGGGTCATGTGCTGTAAAAAGAAACAGACAGGAGAGCGGCAAACATGTGGGTGTCCAATAGGGAATCTTTCGAAAAATGCACAGTAAAGCATATATAGGTGCCGTATGTATTTGGCTCCTGAGTTTTCCTAAATTATCATTCTTATATCTATATTTTGTATGTTTGAACAAAGAGATACACTTAACAAGGTTACACATCTCTCTAGATTAGACAGCTGTAGTTGTATTTTTACACTAAAAAAATCTGAACAAAGAGAATATTAAGGAATGTATCATCAGTCTGGTTTTTCTCAAACCCTGTATGTCCTGATCATACTGAGATGGAAATAATTGATTCTTTTGGCAGTGCTTTTCAAGTACAAATGGATGAATACACATGTGACCCCACTGTTTATAACTTCACGTCTTACAATACAGAATATACACATTTATATTTTGCATGTATTAATGGTTTCATCAAAGGTTTCATTTAGTAGTGAAATAGTAGCCATGGCAGGTAGGTCTCAGGAGTCAAGAAAGGGGTCGATATTGAAGTCATTCTCAGGAGTTGGTGCCATTTATGCCTGAATAGTTTCATTTAAAAAGCTCACTGCTGAACTATAAATCATTTCTTCACTGAAAAAAAAGGTTGCACCGAACCTCATTTACATTAAAAATCATTGTGCTTTTTGCCAAGGACATTTTGAAAAAAATAAATTTTCCTCTAAAACCACATAACTTGACAAGGTAAATATTAGTGTAATCATAATAAAATACGAATAAAAAAACATACAAAAATTACCTTTGTTCTTCACTTAAATCCAATTAAACATAATTTTAAAGGGATCAGAAAGTGGGACACAACTATGAATAAAAAATCTAATAAAAGCATCAAATTAAGTTATTTCTATAAAGTCAAAAAATACAAAAAATATTCTAATTTTATAAATTATATAGATAATTATATAGAATTGTATAATTCTAATTTTGTATATAATGATACTCCATAAAAATGTTATGATACAATACAAAACAACAAACAAACTTTAAAAAATACAAATCATAGTTTGATCTTTTTCTTTCTTTCTTTCTTTCTTTCTTTCTTTCTTTCTTTCTTTCTTTCTTTCTTTCTTTCTTTCTTTCTTTCTTTCTTTCTTTCTTTCTTTCTTTCTTTCTTTCTATATACAGGTATACAGTGTTGGGGAGTAACTACAGTAGTTACATGAATGAATGAATGAATGAATTAATTAATTAATTAATTAATTAATTGAATGGTGCATTTATATAGCGCTTTGTGTATTGTTGTACACCCAAAGCGCTTTACAATCATGTGGGGAGTCTCTCCTCAACCACCACTAGTGTGCAGCATCCACTTGGATGATGCGACGCTCACCACACACCAGCTGGAGAGGAGAGAGAGCATAGAGCACAGGACAACGGCGCCAGTGCGCTCACCACACACCAGCTACAGGTGAGAGAGGAGAGAGAGTCATAGAGCCAATCAAGTGGATGCGCTCACCACACACCAGCTACAGGTGGAGAGGAGAGAGAGTCATAGAGAGAGCTCACCACATACCAGCTACAGGTGGAGAGGAGAGAGAGCCAATCAAGTGGATGCGCTCACCACACACCAGCTACAGGTGGAGAGGAGGAGAGGAGAGAGAGTCATAGAGCCAATCAGGTGGATGCGCTCACCACACACCAGCTACAGGTGGAGAGGAGAGAAAGTCATAGAGCAATCAGGTGGATGCGCTCACCACACACCAGCTACAGGTGGAGAGGAGAGAGAGTCATAGAGCCAATCAGGTGGATGCGCTCACCACACACCAGCTACAGGTGGAGAGGAGAGAGAGTCAATAGAGCTACAATCAGGTGGATGCGCTCACCACACACCAGCTACAGGTGGAGAGGAGAGAGAAGTCATAGAGCCAATCAAGGTGGATGCGCTCACCACACACCAGCTACAGGTGGAGAGGAGAGAGAGTCATAGAGCCAATCAAGTGGATGCGCTCACCACACACCAGCTACAGGTGGAGAGGAGAGAGAGTCATAGAGCCAATCAAGTGGATGCGCTCACCACACACCAGCTACAGGTGGAGAGGAGAGAAAGTCATAGAGCCAATCAAGTGGATGGGGATTATTAGGAGGCCATGATTGAGGGCCAGTGGTGGGAATTTGGCCAGAACCCCGGGGTTACACCCCTACTCTTTACGAGAAGTGCCATGGCATTTTTAATGACCACAGAGTCATGGGTAGGTTTAGGTTTGGGGGGTAGGTTAAGGGGCCTAAAAATCTAAATTGCGTATTGATAAAACGACAAAAATGCATTGATACGAATATCTTAATGATATAAAAGATACGTAAATATTTGTAAGTTTTTTAGCTAAAAATACGTATTGATTTGTACATTTTAAACGTTGAATAAGTCTAAATTGTACGTTTTAAACATCAATAAAAACATACATAAATGTACGTTTTGCGCTTGTAAATGTTACGTATTAATACCTATGTATGAACATGAGACCAGAGGGCTGTTTCATAAAAGTCGCTAAGAAAAGCGGGGATTAAAGTCCAAAACCTGACTTGAAATAACCAAACAAATCAATCGGGACTAAAGCGGTTTCATAAACGAGTTCACGCAATCTCACTAATTCGATCCAGGTTCAATGAGTCAGGATAATGTGACGTGCACGCTTATTCTAGCAGCCCTTAATGTCGATCATGGATCAAATCTATCCAGCATGACAGAACATATTTGTGCTGTTTAATGCATTTGAGATATTGTGTTTTCCTCAATAGTGGCAAAGTGGCACTTTTAAAGTGCGTAACTGACACGTCACAGGTATATTTTTTATCTGTAAATGTTAGAAAGTCATGGAAATATATATATTTTGCTTCTCAGGAGCGGGTGGGGCTTACGTGAGCGAACGAGTGCTGCGCACGCATGCGCACTAAACAGACGGAGCAGAATAGAATAAAAGCACAATAATTCTGAATAAAATATACATTCTGATAAAATGTTTGTTGGTGGACATTAAATGAGACATGTAGAATTGTAATCCTACATATAGGCCTAAGTGTATTTTTTTGATAGCAGTAACTGTAAATCAAATGTAAGCGTGATCCTGTGGCTCAGTGGTAGAGCATTGCGTTAGCAGTGCAAAGGTTGTGGGTTCGATTCCCATGGAACACACATACTGATAAAACAAATGTATAGCCTGAATGCACTGTAAGTCGCTTTGGATAAAAGCGTCTGCTAAATGCAAAAATGTAAGCAATAAAGCCCTATACTATCTCAAATGAGTTAAACGTGTGTTCCTCTTATCAGTTTAAATAGTCTGTTGTGATTGCTATTTTTTACTTTCAGTGATTCAAATTTTGAATTCGTGTTTTTAATGCTTTAATACGTTAAAGAGCAAATTTAGATTATGTTTTAATGTTCTAATAACCATAAGAGGTGCAGCTGTCATAAAATCAAAGAGAAAGGCTGCATGCTAGAAACTCCTGATCAACTGAATACACTATGTTAAAATGTTTTCATATATCTTAAAGAAGTTCATTAGCCTACATTTTGGGCACAGTGCATTAAATACAGTTGATTGATATTTTTATTTTTGGACTAATACTAAAGTCAACTAATTGTATGTGAGAGAAAGTCAGCGGAAATATCGATGCGTTCCTATTTGTCAGAGTAGGAGCTCAGCTTAGCCTGGTTGTTAGCCTGCTCTGGCTAGCTGCAAAGAATAAATCTCCATAGTAACTTAATTTTGCTTAATTTAGCCTGCTTTCATGCAACTGAGTCAGGGCTAAATTCAACCAGGATAACTGGAAAATCCCAGCTTAATCCCTTATCTTGCTTTTGTGCAATACCCCTCAGGCTGTATATTCTCCTACATCTAACAACAAAACACATGCATTGCTTACAAGACATTGTTGTCACTACAGCTGCTCAAGTGCGGAGAAAATAACAGACTTCCTACAACTGGCTGAGGACGGAAATATGCTAATACGGGACAGTACGTCAGTGGTCGTGGGAGGGGTCTGAGCAATATGACATCATATTGTCTTGATAACTGTTTAGGTTTTTGGGGGATAAAAAAAAACGAGTGGATGGATTTTTATTATTGAGTGATAAAGGGTAGTTGTGTCTACGGACTACCAAGAAACATTTATATGCAAATGAAGATATTTTGCCTCCAATCTTGATTCAAGTGATGAAGTCTGAGTTTGTGTGTGTGTGTGTGTGACAGTGTGTTGTGTAATTGTGTGTGTGTGTGTGTGTGTGTGTGTGTGTGTGTGTGTGTGTGTGTGTGTGTGTGTGTGTGTGTGTGTGTATGTATGCACTGTGACTGATTCAGAACTGTTATGCAGTTCATCATATTATATATGTAAATATGCAATGTACTGATTCAGAGTAAGAAATATGCAAGGTGACTGATTTTCAGAGTAAGAAATCTGATTTTTCACCTTGATACCTTTGTTGTTGAAACAGATGTTGATTTGTTGTCCTTTTTCCTTTTTTAGCATTCTTGTAGAAGAGCATCTAAAATATTATTATAATAATTAATAATAATGATAATAAATTATTGTTCAGAGTTAAACTATCATAATTTATTATATTTTTAACCCTTGATCACTAGAGGTAAATCTCTCAAATAAAGTCAATAAACTGCAGTGCCCTGTTAATATGCACATCGTTGTAAGTCATGGAGATAAACATGGTACACAAATGGCACTTTTTTCTACTGCAATAATAATATCAGATTTTGTGTGAGGACCATTCATACACTGGCAAAAATCAGACAATATAATGTAATAATCTGTTCTGCAGTTCGTAATATTGTATTATATTATACCAAACAAAATGAGTTGTTTTTGTATACCTTTGCACAGATGAATAAGACAGTATTTTAAGTGCTTTGTGAGTTTATTTTGGGATTGTAGCCCATTTGTGACTGTAAATGGTCTGTCTTGAAATAATAAGCTTGAGTATGACTGTGTTTTCCAACACAGCATGGAGGTGAGTTCCCAGGCAACAATCTAGTTTAAGGCCCTCACGTCACCTTTAATTTTTCAAAGATTTGATGAAGAACAGAGACACATCATCCAAGGCAAATACAAGAAAGTTAGGCCCAGTCACGGATGCCCTCTTTGCACAGCAAAAGTGGTTTGAAAAAAGGTCACGAAGACTGGCTGTCCTCCCAGAGCTCCTTGATGTGTCTCTCGGGTGCAGAGACTCTAAGCTGACACCAATTAAAGAGATTACATCTCAGTTTACAAGGAAAGCTAAAGTCCTCCATGCTGGTGATCTTATCTGACAAGGTTACCAGATGCCAGGCAGGGAGGGCATGACCTCCAAGGCTTTCAAATGGCCTCTTAAGAGTGTTTTCACCACTCAAAACGCCAGTACCCACAGGCCAGTGGCTGAATTACATTTGAGACACAGAAAATTTTGCATGTGTGAATGTCGCTTGTGGTGGTATACATTTATTTTCTGTCACATGAAACCAGCATCAAAATAAGTTTCAGATTTGTGTTGATGGTATACGCCTTTACCATCAACACATTTCTGAAACTAACTAATATATATATATATATAATTACCAGAAATCTAGAAAAAATCTGTAGACAAATAAAGTGCTTTACAAAAGTATTCAGGCCCTTAATCAACCCTTTCTTTGGAAAATGTGGTAATTTGAATTTGGTATAATAAAAATAGCTGAAATATACTATTTACATGTTGTGAGCGTGACCCTCCCATGCAAGTGTTATGAAGAGCTCTAGATTGGTTCACCTTTATTCTCAAGCCAGTGAACTCTGAGCTCCTTCAGAGTGATTCCTCACCTCACTCCTTACTCAGGCCACTTGAGAGAGCGTTTTGAGGGACCAGCTTTAGTAGGAAGTGTCAGGTGGTGTTCTGAAGCTAATGCTTCCTGATATGTTTGCTGTTCAACATGTCGTTCCAACTACATATGATTTATTCTGCCATGAAGCGAAAAGACAACAACATAAATTCAGTTGCCTTATAAATGGCCTTGTGCAACATTAACACAACTTTCACACTGGATAACCCACAGGCCTAGTTATTGGAGAAGTTCACTCACAAATATACATTTTGTTTAATTCATTTTCAATTTCCATTTTTGCCCCCATTCATTAATTTCTATTAAATACAACATAAGACTTTAAGCAGAATGTTCAAGACTCAAAATACTTTTTTTGTGTATGGAAAACAGATGCTGCTTATGTCGTGCTTCATAATGTGTGGTCAGAATATTCCATTAACTAATGTTAAAGTTGTTTTAATGTTGTGCAAGGCCAATTATAAGGCAACCAAATGTTTTCTTGTATAGCAGTCGGTTTGGCCTGCACAAGTTTTTGCATCAGTTTAAAGGACTGGGGCAAGCTGTCACACCTTTTAAAGAAATTGTTGCTGCCATTTTTTAATAATTATTATTATTATTGTAAGCTTTACAATTCACTTCTGAGAGAAGTCGATTGTCACATATTTGGTTCCCTGCTGTTAAAGCATGGATGATTTCCATATAGTCGCTTTCAGATTTTTCTAGCTTTTTTTGGTTAATTTAATTTTAGTTGATTATAAATCGTTTTTATAGTTTTGTATTCTGGTAACGTTCCATGTGTCTCTCTCTTTCTTTTAATATTCCATGATAGTTCTGTCAGATTCAGTGACACTGATGTTATTTTAACAACCTGAAAGCCACGGAAGAGACTAGTAACTGTTTTTATGGTAAGGGCTTTTGTCAGAGGACTGTAAATACCTCTTTTATTATATAAAAAAAGAAGTCAGGAAGTTCCTAAAATCAGGAACCAAGTGTGAATAAAATGTTCAGTGAAAGCCTGATGATTTAGACTTCCAGTCTGTATTGTTTTACATGAGAATTCAGAGGAGGTTGTTGGATTTGTTTGGATGTTTGAGGCAGCTCAGCTCTTTGTCTGTCTTCCTGCCCATCACTGAAGAGTAACTGACCAGCTGCAGAAGTCAAGCCCACTCATGCACCAACCCCTTTTCCCCAATCACAGAGTGAACAGTTTTTCTGCTTTACCACCAGAATCATCGCATGAGAAGCAGGTGCAGAGGAGGTTTGTATTTGTATGTGTGTGTGAGGAACAGGTGCAGAGGAACTCGTGTGTGTGTGTGTGGGGGGGGCTTTGCTTTCACAGCAGCCAGGGCTGGATTGGTAATCGGGCATACCGGGCATTTTCCCAGTGGGCCAACGCACTTAAGGGGCCGACAGAATGTTGTTGTTTTTTTGCCATCATGCAGGGACAGCGAGCAGCCAGTGGCCCATTGGTTTGTCTCCTGTATTGACAGCGTAAACCACCCAATCACATTGCTCTATAGACAGAGGAATCAAGTCTTTTGCTCTGCCTATATACCCCAACTTCTTCCTCGTCGGCTTTTTCCACGTTTTCAGAGCAGCTTTATCAAGAACAGGCTTGCTCTGCGGTGAGTGATGCGGGCCAAAGAGCCAGTCAGGAGGAGGCGGTAAAGTGCTTGATAGGGACTCGCAACGGAGGCAGACATCTAACCTAGCCATAAATCTAACCTAATGTGTGCTCGCGCCTTGAGTGTAGAATACGCAAACACTTTTTAATAAAACGTAATTCTTCCCACGCAAATTTTTGGCCAAGTCAATTCAAGTATGTTCAAAGAGGTTTCCATGGGCCAATACGAATTGATTAAAATAAAAAAGACACGATATTGTCAGATCTGACGTTTTATTCTTATCCAAAATAAGATGCAATGATAGGCTATATATATACACTACCAGTCAAGAGTTTTTGAACAGTAGCCTAAGATTTTGAATGTTTTTTTTTTATTATCTTCTGCTCACCAAGCCTGCATTTATTTAATACAGCAAAAGCAGTATATTGTGAAATAAAAAATCTTTCCAATTTGAATGTTTATTTTAAAATGTAATTCATTCCTGTGATCAAAGATTAATTTTCAGCATCATTACTCAAGTCTTCTGTGTCACGTGATCCTTCATAAATTATTCTAATATGCTGGTTTGCTGTTCAAGAAACATTTTTACATATTTACATATCATTATTATTATTATCAATACTCAAACAGTTGAGTAATTTTTTGTCTGAATTATTTGATGAAAAGAACGATCCAAATATCAGCGTTTATCTGAAATAAAAAGCTATCACTATACTACACTATCATTCAAAAGCTTAGAGTCAGTATACTATTTTTTTTGGGGGGGGATTATAGAATTTAAGACTTTTATTTAGCAGGGATGCTTTAAATTGATCAAAAATGATGATAAAGACATTTATAATGTTACAAAAGACTTCAATTTCAGATAAATGCTGTTCTTTTGAACTTTCTATTCATCAAAGAAACCTAAAAAAATTATACTCAGCTGTCTTCAACATAATAATAATAATACACGTTTTTTGAAATCAGAATATTTGAATGATTTATGACAGATGTGACTAGAGTAATGATGCTGAAAATTCAGCTTTGAAATCAGGAATGTGACTAGAGTAATTTTATGCTAGAAAATTCAGCTATTTTAAATAGTCAGGAATATTTCACAATATTACATTTTATAGAAAACAGTTATTTTAAATAGTAAAAATATTTCACAATATTGACTGCCTTTGACTGTGATGAGGCACACCTGAAGTAGGATGCAAAAATTGCAGGTTTGGTGAGCAGAAAAAACTTCTTTAAAAAACAGTCAAGCGCGTGGGCCAGAGAAGAATACTCCGCCCCTTGCCTGGACCCTTCCTTCGTACTGCCCCTGTTCACAAACCCGCAGCACGACGAGGACACCAATCCCCCGTTTATTTGACTGGTGGACACTTCATCCCCTTTGACACTATTATATTATATATATATATATATATATGTGGTGGTGGGCCGCCTGGACCAAAAATGCCAGATCCTTTTGTCCCAGTCCAGCCCTGACTCTATATGAACAGTCTCTATATGAAACAGGTTGAAGGTTACCTATTCTATAAAAGCTGAATATGTGCAGGCTTAAATATGGCTTTGTTTGTGTGAAAATTATTAGGTCTAATTTTTCCAAGACAATTGGATTGCAAAACTAGCTCATATGAAATTGGTGGAAGTATGGGTATTCAATAGACCATCATTTTCGTTTGCCATTACAGGCGGAAGTAGGTCTTTTTCCAGTTTCTGCAGTGTTTGAAAAATAAGCAACTAACAGTCACTGCTTTAAACAAACTCAGAGATTTCATTGCAATGGTGGAAATTGAAATCAAAGTCAAAATGAATACATTTGGCATTCAAATAGTGACATAACCAATGTTAATCAAAATAATATTAAGCCTGTTAATGTCAATAAACGTTGTGTTGTATGGTGAATTTCTGCACTAATTATGTATTTACTTGGAATAATGATACTGAATTACTAGTAAGATATTGAATAATATTATTTGATGCTTGTATAGAAATGTTCAGTTTATTGTTGAATGAAAGGATTGAATAAATTGATTTAAACAATAACTAAAAAATTAATAAAGGTAATAGATTTTTTTTAGAGGGAATATTAAATACATTAGTCAATGTGAGGAAAATACAGCATATAGGCTGTAGTATATTTGGAGGTCTTTACATTCAACCCAGCAAGAATCAGTGTCTATTAAATAAGATCATGGTAATTTTGTTCATATATTCATCCAAGGTCACAGAATGTGTTAGAATCCCAGCTGAGACAAATATCCGAGTCTCTCCAGCATATGGTGCAGAAGAATCATCATAAGAATCATTACTGACCTTGTTGCACCAACATGAAAGGAATCGCATCACATTAATTTGGTTACTTTTTAATCAAATACTTTTTAAAGTCATCTCATTAATGCTTTTAGTAACCTTTGCCAAAATAGCAGTGCTTTTCCATAAAAACGGCAAGAGTCTGTCCAATCAGCCAGTTACTTTGACTCCCATTGTGGATTTAAATGGAACATTCACCGTGGCTTTGCTTCCAAACACTGTGGTTTTTCAGATTAACGCTGAATGGGAACGCATCTTGCACAGCTGTGTCCTGGTCTGTCAGTAGGTTGGTGTGTGCCTTTATAAAGGGTCTCGTATAGTTCATTCAACCCTGAAGAAGAATCATTTTAATTTTTAAATGGAAACACCTGTAAGCATCATCAAAAACAATAAACAGCACCTCGTTTAAGTATATTTCTTTGGCACATGTGTTAGGCCAACCTTGAAAATATGGTCAATGAGCATTCAAATAAATCACTAAATCAGCTATCCCATAGTCCATTTTGTTCACCCATAAGAGAAATATATCTGAAAATAACTAAAGCTATCTTTGTTCAGTGATAAAGAGGATTATGGTTTCATATTTGTGTCTTTCAGTTAATGCCACTCAGACATTTAAACATCACTGTTATTGTCACATAGCGGTCCCACATTCCCTCATATCTAAAGTAAATAAATTAAATTAAATTAAAACCCTGAAGCCACAGATTAGGGCCTTGAGAGAAAAGGTACCTCTGTTGAACCTGAACTCTCATACAACCACAAAACAAAGACTTTACTTACCGTACAGGTATATATATAAGGTTAGAGAAGAGGAAACGTCAGCTTTTAAAAAAACAAACACCAGAGGAATGGCAGGGACAAATCTAATTGTTAAAAAAGAATTGATTGCAAAGTAAAAGCCAGATTCCAGAAATCAATAGTGCCGTATGATACATAAAGAAAAGAGAGCATGAAATGGAGTGGCAGCTAATTTTCAGCTCAGAGACACATTTTGACAAGGACACCATTCAAATACACCCAACAGAATCCAGAGACATCGTCCAATTCAAGGACAACGTACATTTATCATGTGTTTGTTGTTGATTGAAACAAAGCAGCAACATTCATTTGTAAAACAATGAGATTTATTTTAGGTAACAATGCAGGGATTTATGTTGCGAAAAATATTGGCTTGATTTTCCCTGCTTATTATACAAGCTAAACATGCATAAATGTGGTCATAACATTTTATTTGGGTTGAAATTATCCTAAAGCTTTTGTTATGTAAAAATTGTCTTACAGTATAATTATATTGAAGTCGATAAGTGAGATGAAAGATGACGCCAGTGATTCCACAGTGATGCTCATGAAAATATTAGGAAATATCTGACTCCTGGGTGCTGTAATTGACAATCACAATCAAGTATTTCAGAGAGCAGAGGGATCATTAAAAAGTAAAGGTTCGTGGAACAATCACTAGCGGATATGTTAAGTTACACTTTATTTTAAGGTGTCCTTGTTACAGTGTAATTTTATACATTTAAGTACTGAGTAATATGAATGAACTACATTATAGGGTTATTAGGGTTTGGCTTAGGGTTGCTTGCATGTAATTATGCATAATTTATTGTAATAATAATAGTAAGTACATGTAACATGTGCATCAAGGACACCTTTAAATAAAGTGTTATTTTCCTAGATCAAATCCACATTATTTATTTTTTCTAGATCATTAATTCAGAACCCACTTGGAATCATTAAAGCATAGATTCGAGTGTGCTTGTGTACTCTGCGTGGATGAAGGACGTTTTCAAACATTATACTAAAAACTATATCATTTTTGCCTAGTCTGAGGAGTACCAACAGTGTGAGTCACCATCAAATGAGTTTGCATTTTCTTTACAACTAAAATTCAATTTCTGCATAAGTATCTCTGTGGAAGTCACTTTCATTCAGACAGTTCTTCTGCAGAAGAGAGCTGCAAGAGTTCAATTAAACAGCAAATACCTTCAAAACATTACAGTTATTTAGCAAATATCAAGGCCACTATTCCTTATTGTTCAGATTTGCATTATTATTATTCTTAGAAAAAAATATTCTAAACAAAATTAAAAAAGAGAAAACATTATTTTTCCTTTTTTTGGTTGCAAGGGTTAGCTTGGACAAACATGAGTAGAGATTGTCTTTTTGTGTGGTGTGAGGGCCATTCAGACTGTGCATTTAACTGGAACCAATCAGTATTGAGTTCATGCCTGAATGGTGGAAAGCAGGAGCGGGAAACACACCAGAGCAATGCTTAATGCAGCATTGGGGGTCAATCATTTGCCCTCTGCAGAACAAATCATTTGCACCTATAACATATACAAGTTTTAAAGGTGACAGTGATGTATAAATTCAGAGATATAAAAAAATATGGTGAAAGAAAAGGCAGTGACTTCAATGAATGTGATATGTGGCTCAGGTTTTCCTGTGGCTCAGTGGTTAGAGCATTGCGTTAGCAGCACAAAGGTTGTGGGTTCGATTCCCAGGGAACACATGTACTGACAAAAAAAAAGTATAACCTGAATGCACTGTAAGTCGCTTTGGATAAAAGCGTCTGCTAAATGCATAAATGTAAAGGTATATGGAATGGTATGGCAACTCCTCTGTTGTGATTAATTTCTTCATGTGATATAAAAATAATACTTTAAAAATTAACCATTTATTTTCCCTTTAATTTTTTACAATTGTTCAACATTACACTCTTAAAAATAAAGGTGCTTGAAAGGTTCTTTCACAGCGATGCCATAGAAGAGCCATTTTTTTGGTTCACGAAGAACCATTCAGTCAAAGAACCATCTCTTTCTTACCTTTTTATAATCTAAAGAGACGTTTTTCGCCACAAAGAACCTTTTGTTAAACAGAAAGTTTCTTCAGATGTTAACGGTTCTTTATGCAACCATTTAGACAAAAAGGTTATTCTATGTGAAGCACCTTTATTTGTACTTTAAATACATCCATGTGCACACATCTTAATATTTTTAAACATATTTTTCAAAATAAGCATTTTTTAAAGAAATATCTAGGTTTAATAATTCATAAAGGTCATTACTTTGGGGGAGGGGTTGATGAGGGTCTACAGGTTTGCCCAGCATGTTTCAGCACATGACTTTGACTTTGCAGACAAAAGTTTTTTAAATATCAATATTTTAACAAAACCGATTCACTTCATGTCATTTGTTTTTTAAGAAATAAAAAATAATGCCAATCAACTAAACAGGGTTTTAGTTTTAAGAATTTGTAATCTTTCAATTAGGCTACTTTCTTTAATATGATATCAACACAGCTACCATTTTTTACTTTCTGCCCCCGAAGAATTCAAATCAATTCAAGATTATTTGTATAGCGCTTTTTACGATACAATCTGAATTTTAATTCAGAAATTTAAAATATGCTCATCATAGAAAAAAATTATTAAAGTGACCGAATTGCATTTTTCATTTATTTTGTAATAAATACACGGATTCAGCCAAAAAAGAATGAGTCATAAACCTGATTTAAAAATGACCCTCCAAAAGAATGTGAACACGTTATATTCCCCATATATGTTACTCAGCATGACCTGCAATATTTGCTGCTCATCTCCCGCTCATCAGCGTGCTCAATAAGGCGGCCTTTAACCCTTCCGTGACCTGTCAGTCACAGCCCGGATCAAGCGGGCCCATGCGGGCAGAGCAGACAATGCCAGCCCAGTTCCAGATGGACCGCAGCTGTGGTTCAGTGGAGCGTGGACAAACTGCCGTCGTCAGCTGCCTGCATTGCAGCTCTGCCGCATGTTACGCAAGCCGCTCGTTCGCTCTCTCTCCCTCTATCTCATGCGTGAGGAAGAGGGCTCTTAATGGCACCCCGGTGACTCGAGGGAAACATAGAGCAAGCTCTTTTACCCAGCAAGCACTGTAACAGATTCATCCGTTACCATCAGAGCACGGAAAGAGGTTCGAAAGCACCTCAATCGTTTCTTCTCCAACACAATGAGCAAAAGTCACGTCCCTGTCAGGATTATTTCATCACATTCATTCACAGGAAAACTAGAAAGAAACAAAGAATTGAAGTCAAAGTGGAAACAATATGCTTGACTTCATTCAGCCAAGTGTAACATGGGCCATCATCCGGAACAATAGCTGTTGCTAGCCTACAGTCAAATATTAAATAGAGAAACCATAAGCGGAGGAAGCCGAAGTGAATGTAAACGGTCAGAGCGAAGACTCTAAGAAATGCAGCCTATGTTTCTGCTAAGAAAAATGAGGTCAACTGACATTAAATATGAACTGGGCAATTCAAACAATCTGGGAGAAGCTGCAGGCTGGGATGTGGTGGTTGCATAAAAATGCCTATAAAAGAAAAACATTAGCAGAACTAGAAATAGAGACAACAATCCCCGCCAACTATTGAAGATGTTCCATGGATATGGAGCAAGCTGCAAGTCAGTGGGTCACCACCACGTAAAAGGTTATATTTGGGTGCAATCATAACATTTTCATTGTTGACCTTGAATTAGACATTGATAGTGTTTGGCTTAGAGACGGGGTGGCAGTTGACTGTCAATCGATAGGCATACAAGCACTTATATATACTGAACAAAATTATAAACGCAACACTTTTGTTTTTGCCCCCATTTTTCATGAGCTGAACTCAAAGATCTAAGAATTTTTCTATGTACACAAAAGGCCTATTTCTCTCAAATATTGTTCACAAATCTGTCTAAATCTGTGTTAGTGAGCACTTCTTTGCCGAGATAATCCATCCACCTCACAGGTGTGACATATCAAGATGCTGATTAGACAGCATGATTATTGCACAGGTGTGCCTTAGGCTGGCCACAATAAAAGGCCACTCTAAAATGTGCATTTTTACTGTATTGGGGGGTCCGAAAACCAGTCAATATCTGAAAAAGTTTTAGATCTTGAGTTCAGCTCATGAAAAATGGGGACAAAAAAACAATAGTGTTGCGTTTATAATTTTGTTATAGGCAAAAGACACTGTAAACGACACTCACACACATATGCATGCGTTTCCCTGAAAATAATTGCACACCTTAGAATGTTAGTCAGCCAATCAGATTCAAGCATTCAATGGCCTCGTAGTATAAAATGATATACTGTATCCCAAGACTGGAAGTAAACTGCAGGAGAGAGGGCTGACATCAGATCCCTGGGCCTCAGGGTGGAGCAGGCTAACTGCTGCACGGCCGCGTTAGTCACACTTAATGGCCTCAGTGAGATAAACAGAGCATGATGACATGGGCTAAATAACACATGCAGCCCCAGCAAGGGCCAACACTCTGCTGATACGGCTGGTTTTAAAGAGTGTGGTGCATGGGGAGGATCACCCTACCAAACTTTGACTTTTCCAAGCCGCCATGGCACAAGGGTTTGTTGATGTTTAATTGAAAAGAAAATGTATTGCGATTTCTTCTAATTGAATGAAATGAAGGATGAGATCTAAAGAAGTCAGTGCCTGTTAATCTCTGCAGAATTAGAAAATAGATGCTCTGGAGCGCCTTTAATATGTACAGATGCTTTATTTGTAAGTGCAGAGAAGTTGTTCTTAACCTTTTTCTTTTTTTTGACTCCCATGCCAAAACAATAGTCATCTAGGAGAGTGTTAATGGATTCAGATGAATCCTTTATTGTGATTCGTAAAAAAATAAAAACAGCTTTTTTATATATAATTCATTAAAAATTCCTGTTGTTGTTTGTCATTTGTGACCCTGCACCACAAAACCAGTCATAAGTTGCAGGGGTATATTTGTAGCAACAGTCAACAATACATTACATCAAAATTATAGATTTTTATTTTATGCCAAAAACATTAGGATATTAAGTAAAGATCATTTTCAATAAAGATGTTTTGTAAATGTCCTATAGTGTAAATATATCAAAACTTAATTTTTGATTAGTAATATGCAACTTTTAAGGTGATTTTCTAAATATTTAGATTTATTTTGTGCACCCTCAGATTCCAGATATTCAAATAGTTGTATCTTGGAATAAAGTATATATTATAAAGTATAGGCTACGTTCACACATCAGTCGATACATTACAGTTGTCAGTTCTGTTTCAGACCGTTTAATATGGTTATGTTCACACACATTTCGGTTATAAACGAGAGTAACAATAAACCGAATTGACGCCGCTAACTCGCTGCAGACAAATTCAGTCATCTTAATCTGTAGTTTGATTAATACTTAAGGAAGTGTTCTATTAATAAACTAACAAGCAGATGATGTAGGCCTATTCAAAAGCGTAAAATTTGTCTCTCACAGGGAAAGATGTATAGTATATATCTACGCAAACTTTTCTTTTACCTGTGGTAGTTATCTTCTCAGTCTCGAGAAACATAGGCTGTTATTGTTTCAGAAGCAACAGTTTTACGCGTATCGTATGAACAGAAAATGGCGCCTCTGTCGAAAGCAGACTAAAGATGGACGGATAAACATCTCCGTTGTTCAGCCACATTTTAAATCTCCTCAAGTCTAACAAATGATGAGACAAAAAAATCATAGCTACGAAATGAAGTGCATAATGATAATAAATTATAATAACCTAGTGAAAATAAGTATGATTAACTCAAATACAAAATACCAGTTGTGCAAAATAAAATATAAATTAAGTAATATAAAATGAAATAAACAGTGCAGGGCAATCAGAGTAAACTCAAATAAAAGAGTATTAGATCTTAAAATTGTGTTACATTTAAATATAAATATTAAAAAATAAATATTAGTCAGATAAACCTAGATTATCAAAAAAATTAAGCAATGAGCATGTTTAGGGATAAAACAATTTAATCTGTAATTTAGTTTGAAATGTCTAAAAGTTGGATATTTTATGAAGAGTTGTAAAAGAATGTGGCATGTGGCTATAATAGTGTTTATAGGCCTACAGACATTTAAAAGGGTAAACCAATAGATATATAATGGTACAGGTAGTGCAAACCATTGCAATGGGAAAAGAAAACATTGCGAAAGCTGAACAGCAATGTGTTCCAAGTGACTGCCATTCCATACGTCCAATGGCAAAGATAAGGGAATTCCAACTTCCATTTAACCAAAATGCACTGCAGCTAATGAAGGACCTATGTGGCCTGTATATAACAGCAACAGTGTAGAGTAAACATCAATTATAACGCATTAGCCTCTCTTGCCCACTCTGTTAAACAGCAGTTCAGCGTAATGAGAGTGCTAGCCTTAACTAATCTAATTTGTGTCTCTCCCTCTCAGTCCCAATGTTTCCTCAAAGAAAAAGCAGTAATGTAATATCTTGATATAGTTTTTTTCTATCTATTCTTTATGTGAAATGTAAATTGGACAAGCTTTTATTGACTTCACCCTGTCTCAGTGTACAGGTTACAGTCAACCATCTGACTCATGTGAAATATGTGTATAGAAGACATTGAGGTGTTAATATAGCAGTCTTCAATAGTTCGCCTTTTAGGTTAAACAAGGCTGAACATATCTATACAAGCACATAAAACCCACCTATATTGAATCACACCAAGCCATGGAATTACTTAGAAGGAGGGCCATCTCATTTATGCAGGAAAGAAATGAAAGAGAGAAGGGGAAAGCATGGTTTTGTTCTCAGTGGTAGGCTACTCCAGAAAGAATCGTGAAATAAAACACTTTCACATGTCAAGGAGAGAGTAAAATAAACCAGAGTAGTGACACAGAAAGAGGCAAATATCAATTTAACAAGTAAGAGTAGAGATGAAGCCAGCCCTAGGATGAGAAAAACTCTGGCGCCCTCTAGCCACAGTAGATGGTAGCGCTGTCTGACTGGCAGGAGAACTGTGTATTTCTACCACTAGAGTAATGTGGATTAAACGTAGGCTATAAGACGTTGATCAAAGAAAAATAATTACAATATGACCTGTTTCTTTATGAATACATTCCCTTTATTTTATTCTATCAATCTTATTTTGCCACACGGAAGCGGTTTCCTTTGACTGTGTGAGACTTCCGATTCGATTTTGCGCTACAAACCTGTGTGTTTGTGATTATTTTTATGATAATGAATAAAAAAATACCAGTTTGCAATATCAAGCAGCATAAGGACTGTTTTTGTGAAATATTTGGAAGCCGAACATTCAAAATGGCCGCACCTGCCCTTCAGGTCAAAAATAAGGTGGATAATGTATAAAATAAATAAAAATGGATTTCTGTTATGTTCATACCACCATTAACTAAAAATCTGCTGATATGTAGTAATACAATTTCAAGGCCTATACGTATATTCTTCAATGCCACCAGATGTGTTTGTGCGAGTTTGCTTGCACGTCTATGCTCGATCTCTCCCTCTCCGATCGCTCCAGGCGAGTGCTAAGTCGAGCTATCCACCCCTCACTGGGACGCCATATGGCTGCATAGGAGCTCAGGACTCCAGATAGCACGATATATCATGCATGAGTGATTGGTGAAGCTGCTAATGCTGTAATTAGACAGGCACGTCCAGGTCAGCTGATACACGTGGTTGAGACTCCTGACGATCTTATCCTCATTAGTGATACTGAAAACAAAGGGGTCGTCAGAGAACAGCAGCACCACACATATATTAACCCAGGGCCCCATTTACATACTCTCGACAGCAAATTGGGAATAATGGAAGGTCATCAATGTCAATTTAACTAACAGTAACGTTTTTGTTGGGTGTCCAGTTGGCTTTGTGCTGATGAAACATGACAAAGAGACACCAGGCAGAAGTGAAAGTATAGGGAGCCAAACAATACATCAGGGGCCGGTACCATGATTGTAGATGAACAAATTCAGAGTTAGAATAAGTTTTGAGTTGACAAAACCAAACCACTCCAATCTGGCTTTGTTGGTACCATGAAGCTGATCATCAACTTTCTCTGTCAATTCAGGCTTGATCCTGAGTTAATGGAGCACGTGCACATGAATGTGTGACATCAGCGGCGAACAGCCAATCACAACACAGAGCAAGTGTGATTCACTTCTCGCGAGAGAGCCAGCGAGATTCAAAACTCGTTTGTTAAAGGTTAAGATGTTATAGAATATGAGGAATTTAAACAAATTTCCACTAAAGAACTTGTCAATGAAAGAGGACAAATAAAGGATCGTGCTCTATCAGTGCAGTCACAAGTGAAACTTGTGAAGTTACTTTAGTTGATAATATATAGTGATAGAGACTCAAACATGTAACATCACATGTAGCCATTTTTACAGTGTTATCTGTTGATTCTACCACTTATTTATATTACATATGATCTGTATATATTAATATTCATTTAAAATAAATGCTTTATAATAATTGTTAAACTAAAAGTGATTGTGTGCAATGGAGTAATAATAATATAAATCATATTGTAATTACATAAGTCATATGTAAATTAAGACAGACAATTTAGTTGTATTTCTTTTTTTTTAAGATACTGATAGTGACCTTTAATTTGTAGGAAGAGAAACTGGGGGAGTGACTTTATTTGTGACAGACATGTGTCACTTTGCTCACATCTGATTGGTCCTATTTCAGTAACGCAGAACATAAACTGCCCCGGAGCAGGTTATCCGGGAGTGTACGTTACCATTGCAATGAACCTGGCTAATGTCAAGCCACTTTCATGGTACCTAAAACCCAGGATTGGTGCAAACTAAACTTAAACTTACCTGGCTAGCCAGCAAATCCGGCTTCATGGTATAGGCCCCAGGTCTTAATAAACTCATTGATATTCAGCCTTTTCAGTCTGATTTTATTATTGTACATGAAGTTACAAGAATAGCTAATATTGGACAAACTTGTCTATGGACAAACTAAATATTAAGTCAATAACACATACTTTAGTAGATATAGAATATACAATTTAAAGCATTTTTTTAAATTAATGTTCTTTGAAAATATTTTGGAGTTGAAGATTGGTGCAAAAATGGCTAATAAACTAAGAATTATTTATGTGCTTTGTGACAAGAACAATAATTCAGTTAATAATCAATCACTATTCACCATAACAGAGCTTGATTGAGCTCGATGAGTTCAGCACAAACTGTTCAAAAGTTTGGGGTTGGTAAGATTTTAAAAGTTTTGTTAAAGTAATGCTTACCAAGGCTGTACTTATTTAAATTAAAAATACAAACCCGATTCCAAAAAAGTTGGGACACTGTACAAATTGTGAATAAAAAAGGAATGCAATAATTTACAAATCTCATAAACTTATATTTTATTCACAATAGAATATAGATAACATATCAAATGTTGAAAGTGAGACATTTTGAAATGTCATGCCAAATATTGGCTCATTTTGGATTTCATGAGAGCTACACATTCCAAAAAAGTTGGGACAGGTAGCAATAAGAGGCCGGAAAAGTTAAATGTACATATAAGGAACAGCTGGAGGGCCAATTTGCAACTTATTAGGTCAATTGGCAACATGATTGGGTATAAAAAGAGCCTCTCAGAGTGGCAGTGTCTCTCAGAAGTCAAGATGGGAAGAGGATCACCAATTCCCCCAATGCTGCGGCGAAAAATAGTGGAGCAATATCAGAAAGGAGTTTCTCAGAGAAAAATTGCAAAGAGTTTGAAGTTATCATCATCTACAGTGCATAATATCATCCAAAGATTCAGAGAATCTGGAACAATCTCTGTGCGTAAGGGTCAAGGCCGGAAAACCATACTGGATGCCCGTGATCTTCGGGCCCTTAGACGGCACTGCATCACATACAGGAATGCTACTGTAATGGAAATCACAACATGGGCTCAGGAATACTTCCAGAAAACATTGTCGGTGAACACAATCCACCGTGCCATTCGCCGTTGCCGGCTAAAACTCTATAGGTCAAAAAAGAAGCCATATCTAAACATGATCCAGAAGCGCAGGCGTTTTCTCTGGGCCAAGGCTCATTTAAAATGGACTGTGGCAAAGTGGAAAACTGTTCTGTGGTCAGACGAATCAAAATTTGAAGTTCTTTTTGGAAAACTGGGACGCCATGTCATCCGGACTAAAGAGGACAAGGACAACCCAAGTTGTTATCAGCGCTCAGTTCAGAAGCCTGCATCTCTGATGGTATGGGGTTGCATGAGTGCGTGTGGCATGGGCAGCTTACACATCTGGAAAGGCACCATCAATGCTGAAAGGTATATCCAAGTTCTAGAACAACATATGCTCCCATCCAGACGTCGTCTCTTTCAGGGAAGACCTTGCATTTTCCAACATGACAATGCCAGACCACATACTGCATCAATTACAACATCATGGCTGCGTAGAAGAAGGATCCGGGTACTGAAATGGCCAGCCTGCAGTCCAGATCTTTCACCCATAGAAAACATTTGGCGCATCATAAAGAGGAAGATGCGACAAAGAAGACCTAAGACAGTTGAGCAACTAGAAGCCTGTATTAGACAAGAATGGGACAACATTCCTATTCCTAAACTTGAGCAACTTGTCTCCTCAGTCCCCAGACGTTTGCAGACTGTTATAAAAAGAAGAGGGGATGCCACACAGTGGTAAACATGGCCTTGTCCCAACTTTTTTGAGATGTGTTGATGCCATGAAATTTAAAATCAACTTATTTTTCCCTTAAAATTATACATTTTCTCAGTTTAAACATTTTATGTCATCTATGTTGTATTCTGAATAAAATATTGAAATTTGAAACTTCCACATCATTGCAATCTGTTTTTATTCACAATTTGTACAGTGTCCCAACTTTTTGGGAATCGGGTTTGTACAATTAAAACAGTAATATTGTGAACTATTATTACAATAAAAAAACTGTTTTCTGTTTTAACATATTTAAAAAGCATAATTTATTCCTGTGATGGCAAAGTTGAAACCATTAGTCCAGTCTTCAGTGCCACATAATACATAAATCCTTAAAATATGCTGATTTGGTGCTCAATAATCAATTCTTATTATCAATGATGAAAACGGTTGTGTTAATATTTATGGAAGACCAACAGCAAGCCCCTCTTCCCAAGATTCATTGATGAATAGAAAGCATTTACTGTCACCTCTGATCAACATAATGCATCCTTGTTGAATTAAAGAAATAGTGTAAAGAAATACTGAAAACACTTTATGAGAAACCTCTTTTGACCATATGTATATATCTGATGGCAGTATATGATGGCAGCTTAACAGGAAAACAAAGCATTCCAGAAAAATCTGACTTTTTGTTTTCATTTTTATTCTACATAATAAATTATAATGTAATGTCATTAGTTACACATACGTTAAATCTACCAAATATATGAGCAATCAATAGCACACAAAAGCCAAAAGTTAAAAAGAATGACCAATATATGTGAGCTCGGGTTTTATCAGCAGGATTTAGATATCTAGTATTAGATTTCATCTTGAAAAAACTCATTTGAAACAAGCCAAATATATAGATAACAGAAAAGCATCCACAATATGATTCACTCATAATTCCCTAAATTAATGTGTTGGTTTGTTTTTCAGCAGCGTGATCCTTCATGATGACTCTTTTGTTAAGTAAATAAATACAAAAATAAAAGAGATATCAACATGTAACATCCTATGATCTGTTTCAAACCATTTTACACAAAATCTGAACAAATATTTCCAAGACCAATGCAATACAGGATATATATAAAACATGGCAGTGCATGCAATGCTGATCGTTTGCTTGTCAGATAAACATTTTGTTCAAGGACACAGCTGATTGACTGATATTTGCTCCCCAGTGTCAGGCTCTAAACCAGAGCTTTGCTGTGTATCTCTGTGCTCCTCTGATGGATCCAAACCAAAATAAGCCCTATAGAGACAGCCAAATGAGGGTCAGAGCATGCCAAACCAATCTCTGGTCTACAATTCAACAGCCAATGCCAAATGCTGTTTAGACAGTGCACCTGCAGGGAATTCATGTTACACATGCATACACACAAAGTGTTTTGTTTCATTTTTTGTACAAGTTAATTCAGAATAAATAACAACTTCAACAAAATTATTAACCTTTTTCTTGTATATATTACAAATGTTTATTAGAAATGTATACTATTAAAAATCATTTTAACCAAAAGGTGAATACAGTATTAAGCCTCAAACAGACGTCTCCAGCACACATTCAAAGCAAAGCTGTTTCTATTTCTGCTCTCTGTACCGGAGACACTTCCTTTGATCCTCAAAGCAAAAGGGTCAGCAAACAGATGCAGGATGATTCCTATGATGCTCTGAACTGACCAGCACTCAATACATCTGAAGAGGCAGCCAACAGTTACAGATCAATGTAATAGAACGGAGAAAACAAACAATAGGAAGAGTTCTGTTGAAGTAGAAAAAGATGAAAGAAACATTTCATTGATTTTATAGAAATATTTTTTTAATAAAATCTTGCATAGAGGATACGTCATAGACACATTTTAATATAATATAAGATAATAACATAGCATAAACAGATCAAGATAAAAAAAAAAATTCATTCTATAGATTAATAAAGAAAGTCAAAGTTGAAATGGTTCAGCCGGTCACAATGTGCTGCATTATTAAGCAACAAATGCTGCCGGAGGTTGCAGCATGAATAGACCGGTCTAAAGGTAGTCAGTCGTTCATTTATTATTCAGTCTCTGGTTATGAATCACTGCGTGATTGGTCTCTGGAAGGCCAAACAAGAAGAGCAAGGCCAGGAGTACTTCTTTGCATTCTTTTCTCTACCACTTTTGTCTTTATCTCAACACAAACAGCCCTGAATACAGATCTTCTACTTTATGAAAGATTGCATTTAACAGCTTTAACTTATTTACATTTTTATGGATCTCAATGTGTTGACTTCAGGTTTGAGTAGTGAATACAATATGATAATACAAAAAGAAAAAAGGATCTATATTGTATTTGACTACATTTGTATAACAACCGAGTCTCAGTAATACAGTTAGAGTGAATAGAATCTCTTGTTACTGATGGTATGCAAGCTTTGCAATCCTTATGTAACCACTTGCCAGAAATAATGCTAAACCTCGTGTGGCAGTGAGCATGCTGCTAAGACATGCTGCATTGTGAAGTTGTGTTGAGTCAATGAACTATTACAAGGTTGTGAAGAATCTTGATCAGCTTATGACTCATAAAAGAGAATGTTGGATTGCATGGCAGGAAATAAACAAAATAGAAGTGGTTCCACAAAGAGAGTGAAGAGAACCCCTTCAGATGTTAAATGTTCTTTATGGAACCATTTAGTCAAAAAGGTTCTTCTAATCTATGGCATCATGAAGCACCTTTATTTTTAAGAGTGTACCATTTAAGGTCTGTAAGGATTACTTAATATTTTCCTAAATAAGTCTCTTATGGAAGGTTGCAATTATTTGACCAAAAATTAAATATAAAAAAGTAATATTGTAAAAGGCAATTTATTCTTGTGTTGCCAAATTTTGAGCAGCCATTACTTCAGTCTTCATTGTCATATGATCCTTTAGAAATCATGCTGATTTGGTGACATTTATTAATATTTATAATAAACATTAACAATAATATTATCAATGTTCAAATCAGTTGTGGAAAACAATACATTTCCAGGATTCTTTGATGAAAAGAAAGTTCAAAAGAACAGTATTTAAAATCTTGATGTAAAAGACTTCACTTGATCGATTTAATGCATGTGGGTTATGGCAAAAATTCTTCATTTAACCAGAGCTGATATTTTTATGCCAACTCATAAGTTCTTGGTTAATATTCTCCTTAAACAAGCATCTAGTAAAATAGCATTATGGAAGATTTCAATCCCCTCAGTAAATTTTATAAACAGAGATGACAGAGATTTCATATAAATATTTCAGTGAGGCCAGTATTTAAAGGGGAAGAAAGAAGTATGGAGAGACAATGAAACAGAAAGAGACAGAAAAACAGCAAGATTTAATTATGAGAGGAAAAAGTCTCATAATAAACATGGTGGAGTTACAGGCAACACACAAAAGAAGACCTGTGAGTCACCAAACAGTGCTCCAGAAGAGAGATCTCGGAGGTAAAGCAGTTCATTCATGAATTGCAGTACTCTATCAGACATTATTTCTGCACTTATACTGGAACACATTTAATAAAACTATAAGTACTCTGGAGAGGTACTGACATGCAGCAATGTGTGAGTCACTGCTTCTTCATAGCAGGAAGCCTATTAAACATCCTCCATGACTCATACTCTCTGCCAAAAATAAAGCATGCTTTCATTCAGATCTTGCTGGTCTTTAAAAAATGATTTGAAAATGTAATTTCAATGGTAAAAGACTAAAAAACATTAACACCTGTTAACTGGTTAACGGCAAGTTCTTCATTATATACACAGTGAAAATCTGTAACAGATCTAATGAGACATTTAATGTAAGTTTCCAGAAAAATGCTGTTAAATGTAGTTTTTTGAAGTGAAAAATAGCTTTAAAAATAAATTTAACTGATTTTAAAAAGAAATAGTTTACCATACATTCATTTTCTCTGAATTGAAAAAAAACACACCTCACAAATTCACCATTTCCGTAAATTATTTTATTTGAATCATTTTTAACAGCCAAGAATGACAAGATCACAGTTTGTCTACATTGCTAATACCCGGGTGCTAATGTACAAAAATAAAAACTAACGAAAGAAAATATTAGGTGCTCCCCCTCTAATATTGAAATACTTTTCTATGAAACTGTAGCTGAAAAATCTTTCAAAATGAGCTTTATAAAACGGTTACCTTCTGAGAGGTAAAATTGAACAAACACAGACACAAACAGTCTGCTGGGTTAAGAAAGGACCGATCATAGATTGTAACCCTTACACATCGTCAACCTTGCACCGATCTACTCTGACAGAATAGTGAAAAACGTGAATAGCATGTGAAGAGGAACCCAAGACATGATGCATTTTAACTCTCATAGCTTTCAGTTCACAGATGTCTAACAATAAATACAAGGAGAAAAGAATAGATTGCATTAGTAGTGCTTATTTGGCTAAAGAAAATGGAATGCATGGACAGTTTCATTCAAAAGAGGTAAAATACTATAAAGACAATAAATAATTCAAATAAATAGTGTCCTCTGTTGCTTGTCAGTTTGGACCTGAGAGGTAAAGACAAAAGTGACACACAGGGACCAACATCACAACACAGCGAAAGTATATGACAGTAAATGGGCTCGGTTTGCCCTTTTGATTAATACTCTAGTCTAGAAGATACATTTTGAAGTTATCCAATGTGTTAGAAAGGCTTATTTTATTTGCAGTTGGTTGCTTCACTCGAAATCCAATGAACCTTGTAGAAGACATGACATGAAGTTGACATTTTCTTTCCCTGTACATCTCAATTTGATGGTGCTACAAGTGTTAGAAATCAAGGCAATCTCCTACAATACTTTCTGGCTCATTTAATGCCTGATTTATTTTTCAGTAAGGCAATATTTCCACCCCATGTTTGACTCGTTAGGGGTTTGGGTTGTGCTTTGTGCAGCAATAAAATCACTCGCATGGCACTTGCTATACGGGGCCAAATGTGGTACCGAATGCACAAGCTAAAATTATGCTTGAGTAGAATAATGTTACAAAACAAACAAAATCACCTTACAAGACTTAGAAAGTTCATTTAAATGCTACAACTGGCCATAGACTCACTCATAGGCACAATTAAAGGCTCTCCCAGAAGAACCTCGTCGCTCTTTATAGGTATACAAACACGTGACATGTCTCATCAAAGCGTACAGATCTCAGATGTGCTATTATGGAAGAAAATAATTAAGGCTAATTTAATAAACAGTGGATTATCAAGCTATGTCAAACAGTGAAGAGCTACAACAACAAACCCAAGCATAACGAAACTGATGTGGTGCAGGAATGACCAACAATCATTTTAATCTCAAGAGTTCTCTCTTAGAGCAGGCACACTATGTTTTTCATTCAGTTAAACACATCTTAGAGCTAAAATATATCTCCTGGTAATACAAAGACATGTGAAGAACGTGTGGGATCTTTTGGTTGTAGGGGAAAATTTTGCTAAATAGAAAGAACCCCCTGCTTTACTAATGCTGGCAAAAAAATGTTTCTGTAACAAGGCGAGACTCAAACCGACAGTATATTTTGTCGGTGTGGTTTCTTTTTCTCTTGTGGTGCACTGGTAGACCGGTCCACACTGAAAATTCACCAGTTTTAAAGGGATAGTTCATCCAAAATTAGAATTACCCCATGATTTACTCACCCTCAAGCCATTCTAGCTGTATTTGACTTTATTCTTTCAGATAAATACAGCCAGAGTTATATTAAAAAATATCCTTCCTCTTCCAAGCTTTAAAATGGCAGTGAATGGGGGCTGAGCTTTTAAGTCCAATAAAGTGCATCCTTCGATTATAAAAAGTGCTCCACACGGCTCCAGGGTGGGTTAATAAAGGCCCTGAAGCGAATCAATGCATTTGTGTAAGAGAAATGTATATATTTAAAACTTTATAAACCATTAATCTCTTTCTTCTGCTAACTGTTGCACGCAGATACACGAGAGAGTGGCATTCCAGCAGATGACTTAGGACATGGGGTAAAGTTTTGTTTACAGCAAAGGAAATCTAGTCTCCTCTTAGCTTATATCGAAATCCTCTAACATTTCTCTTCACAAATCTTCGTTTTGTACTTCTAATTCATGACTGGAGTTTTGTTTTGCTCGCTCCACTGCGCTTCTGCTACTCTCTCGTGAACACAGTTAGAGGAAGCAAGAGATTATAGTTTAGAAAGTTTTAAATATGTATCCTACACAAATGCATCAATTCACTTCAGAAGGACTTTATTAACCCCCAGTGCTATGTGAAGCACTTTTTATGACGGATGGACACACTTTATTGGACTTCATAATCTCAACACCCATTAACTGCCATTATAAAGCTTGAAAGAGCCAGGAAATGTTTTATATAACTCCGAATTTATTTGTCTAAAAGAAGAAAGTCATATACAGTATGATCGCTTGAGGGTGAGTAAATAATGGGGTAATTTTCATTTTTGAACTATCCCTTTAAGTACTGCTCAAGTGCATCAACTTCATATATATTAAACATCAAACATGGACTATAGGAACGGATTCACACATTCTGAAACAGTGGGAGCTGTTCTGATTGTGACTGACTGGATTGCTTCAGGCCTCATATAAAAGGGATAATTCTCCCAAAAATGAAAATTGTCATCATTTACTCCAAACCTAAAAGTGATGTTTTTTTTATTTTCTTCTAAGAAGATACTTTAAAAAATATGAGCTGTTTTTGTCCATGTTATTAAAGTTAATGGGATCCAAAGTTTTCAGTGGGTTTCTATGAGTTTGGAATGTAAATTCTTTAAATTTTTATCTGAACTAGGATGAACATTAGACAAATTGCTTGTCGTTAAAATCCTGTCGAGTCACGCCATGTTATGACAAGTCTAAAGGGTTCAAAAATATTACAAATGAATGGCTTCCAAAATCTTAGGTGCAAAAGGACAAAAAGCCAAATCCTGTTGGGTTTTACGGACACAAAAGCAGTGTACCATTGTACTATAAATGTTCAATCATTGTACCAACAAAGATCTACATCTCAAAAAGTGCAGTCAGGCTGAATCCCACTCTATGCACCAAGAATTTCCTAACTAAATTAATTTTTCTTAATAGTTACATAGACAACCCAGAGGATTGACAAAGTGTCAGTTTGAGGCAACAAGTAGTAAACAACTCGGAAGAGGATTGTAAAACATTGACACAATCTTTCAAATACTGTGTTCAGTTGACACAGAAGCTGTTCCAGGGGTTACAAATGTATACTGTACAAAGTATAAAACTCCTGTCAGACCAACTTTATTCTTAATAAGATCTATCCCTGTTTTTTTCTTAATGTAGCCTACATGCAGGAGCTGTACACAACTTATCGTGCTATCGGTACAGTGCATGCTTTCAGTACCATGTGTCCACTGGATTTAATTGTACTCTTACAAGCAGTTGGGGTTGGATACCAAGTGCTAACCTATCAATTCTAATCAAGGTAGTTACTGCAAATTAGGACTAAGGCAACAATGTTCCATATTACAGAACAGGAATCATGCAGATTAAAATGCTCATGGCCACTGCACCATCAGGCCACGTACAGCAGTGTCAGCTACAATTTCAGGTAATCAGTGGAGGCCTGACATTCACTCTCCATTAGAACGACTTTTCAGAAAGATGCAAATGAAATGGGTGCCAGACTTAAACACATGCTTGTACAAGTGGATGAGTACAACTATCTGAAGAGCACACTTTCACAAACAAAACGCAAAACTACACTTTGTATTAATTCTATTCGAACACATAAACATTGTATTCTGACTGAGATCTCAAATTTGGTCTCTCTCTTATTAATAGAAGATGCTTTTACGTATAGCAGCGTTTAATGAAAAAGTGCAGAGCCAAATGTTGGGTTTTAGTCATTCCTTTTCCTAATCTACAATTGCACTTACTCACCATCACTTAGTAGCTAATTATATGCCAAGTAACATGCGCTGGAGCGACGGATTCTCGGATGCACTACAATAAAACCTCTTGTAAAGCTACAGGTTACCTCTAAATTGTGTAAGTGCTATTCCATATCGGCAATAAATAATTAAAGGCCTCTAATTATCAATATAAGCTCAAATAAATTCACACTGTGGTATTTCTCTCTGTTTAAAATTGATCCTGAATAGTCCTAACTGTGCTAATACAGTACCAGTGAGTCTTTCCTCTCCAATATGAGGGTTTGTTAATTGGAAACTTTACGTTGACTTTAACTAGGGCTGGGCGATAAATCGCAATAATATCGTACTCGCGATGAGGCAAAAGCTGCGATAAGTCCATGCGCATCTTTCAGTGAAGCCCGGTTCCGTGATCAGCAGTAAATCTCCATCCGAAGGACAGAGGGCGCTCTTGCGCGGAAACTCCAAATACGCCCCGCAGAAGAAACCCAGGCAATGCCTATTGCTCCAGCTGAATAAACTGAATTAACTGCTTTCATTGATTCAACATGACTAATAAACACACAGCTACGACAATATATGGTTTATATGAGTTATTATTATTATTATTGTCTTTATAATAAATGTATATAATAATGCAATCCTTTATCACCGCTTAGAATACTACGAAATATGTTGCGTGCCTTATTCGGTGTAAGAAGCCACATCATCTCACAGAAGGATTTATTTCAAACACGACTGACATTATGAAGTGAGTTTGGAGTAAAACATGTTATTAAACGTGGTATTTACACATGCTTTCAGAAGGAGCAGTATTTACTACACAGAGCCGTAGTTGTCTGAGAAACTAGGCAAACAAATTTCATTATCGTAGCGCGATTTCATAATATCGATGATATCGTCTGCGATTTTTTTTGCATAGCTTGTCAGTGAACTACAGCTCTGTGTAGTAAATGCTGCTCCATCTGAAAGCAGGTGATGGAGATTTACTACTGATTACAGAACCAGTTTTACTGACAAAATGCACACGACTATCGCATGTGATTTATCACCCAGCCCTAACTGTAACGTATGTTTCATTGGCAAGTGTGAACTGTCATCTAAGAAACTTACCTAATTAAGTAAGAATGCTCACTTTCTAAAACTCTCTCTTAGTCTTTGTAATATATTTTATTTATTCGCCTTTTTACACGCTCCACCCTCTCTGTTCTGCAGGTACTTATCTAACTCCGCCTCTCGCTTCACGGATTCTGGGTTGATTTTTGGGGCACCAGGAAAACATATCAGCACCACACTCATGTTGTCTCGACTACCCTGTTGAGAAACAAGAAACACAGAAAGAATGCTCAAGTTAGACTAATAACAGTTTAGAATGTTAGAACCACCTCTAAAAAGTAACCATCAAGTAAAAAGTATACACATTTATTATATAATATATGATTTTACAAAGTAAACAATATTATTTACAAACATAGATTACTTTAAAAATAATCTAATCACATTTTTGGAGAGTAGCACCACATTACACTTTGTAATGTGAACTAACTTTGTCTGGTCATAAACGGGTCAATGTTTATGATATTTTTAAAGAAGCAGTCAGGGGGTCTGCAGGGGTCTGATATAATTTCCTTTTTTCTCTGTGTATGCTTCTGCATGTTGGTTACACCACAAGACCTTTGTTTTGGTGGATGAAAGCTTTTCAAATATTAATATGCATTGAAGCAAGATTTTTCCATGAGAAATTATAATAAAAAATGATGCCACATAACTAAACATTTTCTTTTCAATATTTTTATTTTTTTAATTAGACTTTTCCCCCTTTAATTTGATTTCAGGGACCATTTTATTTAATTAATTAATATCTCTTTACAAAATGAATTTACATTTAGAAATTAAAACATTTCCATAAGTGTGTATTTAAGTAATTTTATGCATGAATAGGATTTTGATGTATTTTTGATCTAATGAATAGATGCAGGTAAAAATAACCCGTTAGCAACCAAATCAAATTGACCTTACCTTGTACAAACATGTGTCCACAATCTCATTACACACTCTCTCCAGGTCCTCTGTCACTTCCAAGCGTGAACGCACAAAATCACACAGTTCTTCGTTGGCCATGACGTCCCAAATGCCATCGCAGGCCAGCACCACAAATTCATCCTCAGCCTCAGAGCGTTCGATCTCATACACTTCTGGCTCCGGGGACACCAGCTGCTCAGTGGGGCCTTTCCCATGCACGCACTTATAGTCGAAGTCACCGAGAGCACGGGAGACGGCGAGAGAGCCGTTGACCCTCTGGATCATAACAGAACCACCTGCGTTCTGGATTCTCTCCTTTTCTAGGGGGTTACAGGGCTTGTGGTCCTGGGTGAAGAAGTGAACGCGACCCTTGCGGCTCAGCAAGGCTCTGGAGTCACCACAATTGATGAAATAAAAATGATTAGGGGAGATCATCACACCCACTGCCGTGGAACCGCTGCGGTCTGCCCCGTGCTTGCGTTCGGACATGGCCCGCATGTGCTCGTCGATCTGCAGGAAGCCTGTGCGAATTCCACATTTCACACTCTCCACGGAGGGCTCAGCTTTAATTGAGTCCCCACCCCCCGAGCAGCCTCCCCTGAAGTCCGGGTTGCTGGTGATGTGTTCCAGCAGATGCTCACAGCAGTAACGAGCAACCTGAGAGCCTGCATGCCCATCGTAGACGGCAAAGAAAGACCACATGCTGAGGCCGAAAGGCATCCCTATGACAGCTGTGTGTGCGTCCTCCATCTCAACACGCCAACCCTGCATGCTGCCGAGTCCATAGCGCAGGCCGTTCCCCTCCCCATGAGCATTGTGCTTCTCCATCTTTGGCTTGTCTAAGAACGCACCCATTCTTCTTGTTTTGCTCTGACACAAACACAACCACAAAACAAAGTGAGTAAAGGTGCTCCATTATGACATCTCAAGTGACTCTCATTCACTCAACACTGACAAGACGACAGCATATTCACACATCTGATGGAGATGGTATGATGATTTACACGATAAGCCACAGGTGCAACAGGCTTCCAGTAGCAAGTAAACCGTTTAGATAAATGTTTATGTTATTACGTCAATGGAGTAGACCTGTTTGCCTACAAACTTACTTTTGTTTAGAGTTTAGCTTCCTTTTAAACGCCATTTAAACGCCAATGCAGCTAAATGAACAAACCTATATGACGTTAAAGCAACTGTGATGTGTTTACTAATGAAGCCACTGCCCTTATCAGTATATGAGAACTGCTGCGCAGCCAGATAGCATTACGAGGCTAGCTCCTATATTAAATGTATGTCAGACTGACATAATATCACTTACCCAGTTTATTCGTGGTCTTTGCTGGAGGAAGAAACACCGAGGCACCAAAGCCGCGTATAAGAGCCTTCAATATGCTGGGCCAGATAGCAAACATAAACCAGCGCTCACAGCCACAACACCCATCAATCGATGGCTAGCCAATTAGCACACAAACTAACGTCAAAACAGCCAGAAATCGATTACGAAAAGAAAAAACAGAAAAATTAAAAACATCACATGAGCCCGTTCAGGCAGATCGCAGCTGGGCGCTGGGACATTTCTGGCTCCGGTTTTTTGTTTTCCTGAGGGGGGGCTACAGGAGCCTCGCGCTCAGAACACCTCTCTCTCTCCGCGCGGATGGGTTTGGGACCCGGATGCTGCAGCGGCTCGCGCTATTACATCATCACTGCCACGCAATTGAGGGCTGGAAATAGATCCATTGATGAGAACGAGGACAGTTATGTTACAGCCAGCACTGAAACTCTTGCTGTTTATTTGACTGCGCTTAGCAGTTTTTCTGCAGATCTTTATATGGTGTATAGTCTTTATATGTTTACAAAAGAGCGCGTAAATCCATGTAGGATAGTTACCCGACAGAAACAATGGCATTTTTAAATACATTTAAACAGTTTTATTAATTATCATCGAGTTTGAAAACATGACGCATGCTGAAACGTATGATTCTCAAAACGCCCAAGGCACTGAATTCACAGCAATCACCATGTGACCTCGATAATTAACGTTAGACTGACCAGTCGTTACCATAGGCCTTAAAATAATAATAATAGTTTGACATAGTTATGATCAATCATTTTCATCATATTTTTGAGCGGGCATTTTAACTTGAATGTATAGGAGGCTTTCCGTGTCGGTCGCTTCGTTATTTTCGTTATTGCAAACTTGTATTTGTTATTATAGTTATATGTATTGTAATCATAAACGTACTGGATTTACATAGTCTAACGTTACTGGTCTTTAGTTATTTACCTATAACAGCTAATGAATCGGAAGTCACACATTCGCAGGAAATAGCTTCGACGTTGAGGTGTGCTCAGTGCTCTGCTGGTTGTACTGTATACCTGCAACACAAAGAGCACTGCGTTAGATTAGAATGTTGTATGTGGACTCTTTTCCCTCTTTTTAGCTGTGACTGCAGTCACTAGATGTAGGCTATTCGTGGTTTTGCTGTGTACAAGGCAGGCTGCATGTTTTGCACAGAAATTATATCACATTTCGGCTAGCTAGGCTACAGGTTACTTTATTTGCATTGAGCGTGCACATGTCATAATCAACAACATTTTTACATAGGCATTAGAAAATAGATCTACTACACTATAAGCCCTTAATTTGGTTATCTGCAGTTAATGGCATGTCCAAGAGAAATAGTAAAGTGAATGTTTTAGGCAATGTTAACATGCCATTTGGCCACCCATGAAAACGAATGCATTGAGGGTCACAATGCTTTTGTATCATGATAAAGGCCTATACAAGGCAGCACTCACTGTAATGCTAATAACAGGAGGTAAATAAATAATGTAAGTCCAAATTAAAAGCTTTTTACATTAAACATATGCTGTCTGCAGGGTGACTTAAGTGTGTTGCTCATAATGCGATGTGCAATTTTGGTAAAGATTCTTGCTCTAAATGTCAAAAGCATTATAGACCTGAATTAGCTAACCTTATGTTAGATTGCTGTTGTTATGCTGCATTGCACTGTTTCCAAGATATATATTGAAACAAATATTTCCCTAAAGCTATTATTATCAGGCTTTTCCACTACACTGTCTGTAACAGTTAGGATTAATTGTTTTTATAGAATAATTTGCTGGTTCATAACTGGTTTTGCTTCAGTAAAACAACGGACATCTGCATTGTACCAAAACTGTTTACCATACAAAAATGAAACAAAATGCACTTTACAATCAAACATAGAGATTAATATTACCATAAGCCATCTAAGCCCAACCATATGCAAAATTATGAACATAATATGGCTGCACAGGAGAGGTGAAAAATTAAGTTTTTAAACATTCACAGAATTTCTAAATGTTCTTGGCAGCCAATAATTCACGCACACAAATATTTGTATTGCTATCTTAACTAGCCACATTTTTATCAGATCAACCAGTAAATATCCACTGGAATTAGCTATAAAAATGCCACTCTTCTTGATTCTCTGACCATGTGAAGCATGTCAGATATGAAACAAGTATGAAGGTTATGTACAGAATGATTTGGATGAATGAATCCGAAAGAGATGTATGAACACCAACCACTGAATTGTCAGACTGCCTACCAAATTGCCAACCACAGGTGAAGTATCCAGAGCAACGTGCCACAACAATGACGCCCTCTTTCCAAATTCCAGACAGTGTATTTGGACTCTGTTGTCTAAAGCAATAACAACAACAGCTGCAGTGAATGTGGCAATGTGTGAGGCTAACCAAGGGACAGTTTACTGTCATCACTCTTAAAAACATCTTCTGTCTCAGGACAGAGATCATACAAACAGGGTAACAACTGAAGAAACTGATATTAAAACATTGGCCTATAGCAAAAAAAATAACAAAACGGACACTACAATATAATATTAATACTGAAGTCCTTGGGGGTCGTTTTCAGTACAGCCGGTAACACGACACACAAAACTTTATCTGTCTGTTGAGATCATGAAAACTGCACCTGTGTTGGGCTGTTGCCTTGTTCTTTGCCAGGCCATAATTGAAATGTTATTGCCAATCTCTCTCTTTCATCTTTTCTCCTCGCACCTTTTCTCAAGGACAAAGGAGCCACATTGCTATCCGTTTATGCACTGAAAAGCTCTTAATAAAGAGATACTGTTATTTTTTGAGACTAATGGCCATGCCATGTTTTTCATTGTTTTGCATTATGTATTATTATTTATTAGTATTAAATTGTCTGCCTTTTTGCTCCTCATACATTCGCAACAAACAATTGTTCTGTCTGTATTTAGGATCAACATTAACATGTAATAAGATGCTTTATTTTATTAAAAATACAAAAATCCAGATGATCAGTGATGAAAAAACAAAAACAATTATTTTTAAGTGTTTTGCCATTGCAAAACTAACGTTAAGATTAGAGATTAATGTTCCATATTCAATCTTCACATGACCCATCACTATTGCTCCACAATTCGTGCCGTTTAAACAACAAAAGGAGACATCTAAGCTCTTTTTGTTGTTGAACCCTGACAAGACCAACCAAATGAACACCACCCAAATGAACAACTACAATATTAGATCTAGTAGACTTAATGACATAAGATCATTTTTGGTCTTATTGCTGTGTAAAAGTCCTTTCCAGTGTCCTTAATTCCAGCAAGGGATTACAATCTAAAACCACTGTGGATTATCAATACCAACTGAGCTCCGCTGTAATATGGGCCAAGGGAAATGGCACACACAAATCCATGGCCTAATTTTTACACTTGCTTATTTGCTGTAATTCTAATCTGACACGAGTTCAGATGGGTTGTGCATTGCAGCGCAGCTGACCTTGCTGTTGACAGCAGCTGAGTTTATTTCTATGTGAAGATGATAACAACAAAACAATAAATTACTTGGATTAACTCCCTTTGTTCTTGTCTTTCAATATCTTAAATTGTGTTTTTTTCTTCTGGTGAACTGCACTGTGGTTGCTAAAGTATCTGTCATGCTTTTAGATATGTGCATTTTAATGTAAAATAGAATTTGACTTTTAATTTAATTAAAAAATAATATTTTTATATATGTGACCCTCTCTGTGAAAACCCAGCTAAAGTCATTTTTGTGTGATTTGCTGTTTTCTACAAAAAATATCCGTCATATGGTAAAGAACATTCTGTGACAATTTTGTCCTTTATATCTTTAATATTGACTGAGTATGGTCATGTCAAATATTGAAATTATATTGAAATTAATGGAAGAAATCAAACTTTGATTATCTTAGAATTAGATTTTGAGACTTTAGCTTGGACTTCACAGAGAGTGTCACACATATATAAATATATATACAGTATATCATATTTCAGGAGTGAAAAGTATAATACACAAAAATGTATCTACTATGAAGTATGACATGAAATTAATAAAAAATAATAAAGTATAAACAAAAACAATTTATACTTTATACTTAGTACATTTATATATTTTATACTTATACTTAATGATGATCGTAAATTCCACCTTTATTTATGACAGGAATTCCCACTTTAACATCAAGAGCAGTGTATATATGTTTTATTTCTCATATGATCGTTAAACAATGAATTCTATCAGTAGATCAGAGCTTCCGCAAATTAAATATTTGTGCTAAGAACTACTGAAACACCATATTGTAATTTCATCGCCAAGCTGTAGTGGAAGACAAATACAGCAATCAAAAATCAGCTATACATTCTTTGTATGATTTCCTTAACTGGAATATTGACTTTGGAGAGTTCTAACTGAAAATTGCTAATTTTCCTTTTTAATGTTTCTTCTTCATACATAATAGATGTAATGTTCACACATATTCCATCCTATTGAATAGCTCATTATCCATGCACAGGAGGGACGTGAGAGAAAACAATAAAGCAGAGGAATAAGTAGTGAGCAGTGTTTGAGAAGTGGAGCATTGTGGAGCATTGCTACAACTGATTAAACTATTCATGCTCTTTATGTAAATTCAAATGAGTGGAAAGCAGTAGCTCAGTGACATGTTCATATAGTCAGCTTGGCACTACATATGTGCAGCAGGCATGCATATGGGAATTAATTATAGACTCTCACTTGATTGGTCATCTGCTTCCACTGATGTGAGGCTGCATAATCAGAATGGTGAACAAATCAAGAGGCTTGACTCCTCAGACTGCAGTTTCATAGGCAGCCACTAATGCAGAAAAATGAAAGTGCACTTACTACTGAAAATGAAAGCGTAATTATTACTGATGCATATGGCTGACCTGCCCATATTATTAAGTGCTATCGGTGTGTATTAAAATCGACAGATGCTGTATTTCTGTCAGTGCATTTGTGCATGATTACATGGCTACATCCATGACATTTCACATTAATTAAATTGTAGAACAAATTTGAAAATCCATCTATTTTTATTAATAATTATTTTGACCACACTGATCATGAGGGTAGCTGATGCCACCTAGTGACAATATGGTGGCAACTACTAAATGTAATACCTCTAACAGTATTTTTTTATAATTGAAATTATTGTTAATTATTATGTATAATAATAATCCTTCTAATAATAAATGATTTGAAATGCATTATGTTTAAATGCAAAAAATAATGAAATAAACAAACAAACAAATATATGTTTAATATATATTAATTGTCACCTATAAAATGAATACAAATAAAATGTAAATTAATTATTATATGCTTTGCATTGTATACTATTTCTTCTTATTGCACTACTATTTAATTAAATAACTCTTCTAATAATAATTATAGAGAAAACTGATTTTTTTATATAGTGAATAAGTATGAATACATTAATAACAATACCACCCAATACGAAATGCAACAACATTAAATGTTCTAGCTTTAATAATCGTTCAGTCAGATACAAAGGATTGTCATTTCTTTTCTCCATAAATGAAATGTTATGTTGAGTGGTCGAGTGGATCTGGTCAGGGTCAGAAAGATGCATGGTTAATGAAACACAATGCAGAAATAAATAAATCATTGAATTCATCAGTGAAAGAGCAGTTATAATGGATAGTTTTTTTACACGGGCATTTAATGACATGAGACAAGTGAAAAAAGCCATAATGGTCCAAGGGCAGAGCAATACACCATCCACGTATGACTTGCTCAGAAGAGACGGAGAGCAAGGTCACTGCACGCATGCTAGACTGAGTGCAGAGCATTCTGTTGTTTCTTCTGCTTTTCCATTCATTTTCATTTTCTTCTTTTTCAGATTTCAGACTTCTTTTATACGCAAAATCTGCACTGTACTAATAATAGCAAACATTTTCAAGAGCAGTCAACTGTGACTAGCTGTCTGTAAAATGCAATGTGACACAATGAAGAACTATATTTACGTGATAGCAAAAATTAAGAAAAATGAAAAAAATCTCACAATTGATAATTTCCAATGAGGCGAAATGACATCTGAGTATCATAGCCACATATTTCATTATACAATCATTTTAGATTTGTCACTAAAGACAGGGCTGTTTTCTAATTAAATGGCTATAATATTTGAAATTAGGCAGAAATTGGTTGTATTTCAACAGCACAGTAAATGAAATGCTCTTGGTATGTAATACATAACAGAAAATATATGGATTATGGTGAACCCACTGTTGAAAATTGTTTCTCTATTGTAAGAATCCATGTAATTTATTTAGCTAAGACTGTAAAAGAATATATATTGTTTTATGCAACATGTAGGGTGTTTCTTTAGCTTGAGTCACATTTTTGTCTCCAAGAGGATTTTTCTCTGAAACCACAAGATGCCACCATTTCCTAAAAAACGAATAAGACCCATGACTACGCACAAAGCTTAGTCGAGTGTAACTTTCAGGATCATGCTCAGATCCAGCTAGTAAATTCAGTCGTGTTTGCGTTAGCTACTTAAGAATAGTTTTTCCTGAAACTATTTTTTTATTTAATCTGAATCCAATCCATAGAGTGAGCTTATTCTCTCAAACGATTGTAACAATTCCCCATCTTTATGTATTATCCGAAAGCCTTATTTTACGCCCAGTTCCAGCTCTGTTTAAATGCTGCGTGCCACTATGAGCTCGAGACACGGTGACGTCAGCGCCGAAGCACTGAACTAAACAGCCATTTCCAGCAGCGCGAGCCTCTACCGGAGCGCTCGGTCTGCCCAAACCACTTCTGATAATTACCCAGCGTCTGATCCGAGGAGTTGAACGGTGCTTTGTCTGCTTTTCTTCAGTCAGTGACCGCGTCTCTCTGAAGAGCATCGCACACAGACGGAAGGCTCAAACATGTCCGTTAAGCCGGAGGAAGACTCGGAGGGAAGCTGGTACGGGGACGATTTTGAGAAGATTGACCGCTTCAGGAGCACCTCCGCCGCCCGGCGGGATGACTTGGGAGAGGAGCGGCAGATGAGAGCCTGGGAGGACGAACCAAGTGGGGAAAAACAGTTTTCCAGCCATCCCGAAAGCGACCTGCAACCGCTCCCTGTTGTCATGGAGACTGCTTCCACAGGTAATGTGATTTTAATGTACATCGTCATATATGTAATGCTTTTGAAATACCTCGGTGCTTAACTTCTCCGTCGACCGGGGCGGCGGGGCCTGGTTATCAGGTAACGTTAGCAGTTACCTTGCCTTGCTGACTCGCTCTGTCCTGACTGGAGTGGAAGTTTTATTGATATTATGGATGGACATCGTTATGAATTGAATTCTTCTCAACTGTTTTAGTATTTTTGAGGAAGGAATTCGAAAATGTAAATTTCAGCAGATCACATTTAACAAATAAGAAAAACATTTATTTCAAAACACTTTTTAGAGGTGGCATATATTATTTTATACCTATGCACTGTATTAAAATGATTAATAAACAAAATATCACTTATTCTAATAAATATGTGTATCTTTTAAAAATATTTTATACACATTATGAAATAATGTCTGGAACATATGTGTAACACTCAGTTTGTAATTTGATATTTGTAAGAGGATAAGCAAGGGTAACAGTTCTTGGTTCATTTCCAGTCTGACATGACTAAAGTAATAATTTCCGGTTCAGAAAGTACTTCAGTTTAATTTAGTGACTGATCCAGCTGAATACAAGGTGTTTTTGATTCTAAAAGTTGCTTTGTGACAGTTAAGTGCTAAATATGCTATATTCATCCAACATCACAAAATGAAGTGATTTATTTGTTCTCCCTAAATCTAGTGTTTATATTCACATCTGAGACCTATTGTGGAAACACTTTGGCTACTAAAACTACTTTTACTTTGATTCATAGTGTTATACATACCATAAAAAACTGCAAATGCAAAATACGGTGTTAGTGAGATGTTGTATAACTTGCTTTCTTTGCTGGTTCTTTATGTTTTCCATTATTCATTGTGCCTCAGCTGCTTTTCACACCAGACACTTTACAGTAACCTTTACAGGCCCTTTACTGCATAGAGACCTTTACTGCATGAATCAATACTCACTGTCATTTCGAAAATCTGTGTTATATGGCATTATGCTACACTACTAGAGAAACCCAATGAAGGACAGACAGAGCTGTTCAGGCTAGTCTTTCGTCATGTGGTCGTTTTTTTCTCTTAGTGAAATGAGATTGTTGCTCCATTTCTATAAAACACCCGTCTAAAATGACTCTTTACAACAGACAGAAATATAAGCGATAAGTAATGCTAATACTATATGCAATAGGAAGCTTTTTCAGGTTTGCACATCTCTTAAAATTGTTTTCTTTTTCAGTTGTAGCTTTAGACAAGCCTGCCTTTCTGTGTTTGATGTATCTTAATGCTGTAGACTGTTGAGTGAATGTGATATTATGTAATAGTCTTTCATGTCATCAGAAAGATGGAGAGGTAGGTTATCATTGGATAACAAAAAGAAAAACCTCATTATGAGCTATAAAACATTAAGCCTAATGTGGAAATGGTATTAGGTGATAAGGGAAAAAATAAATCAAATCATCATGCATTGCAGGAGTAAAATAGCAATAAAAGTGCTTCAATGGCAGTCTAAGCTTTCGGCGTTTAATTAACCAAACATAAGGACATTTGGAACATTTTCACTTAATACCCTTTTTAACATCTGAGACACAGATTGAGAACTATACTGAATAAAAGGTTCAGTGAGGTTTGCTGTGGCCACTGACATTTCAGAACCTATGCATGTCAACACTAAAGCACTGATAAATGAGCTTGAATTAGTATCTTTAACATATTAAGTTTCATTATAAAGGTACATCTAAAAAAATTGAATATGGTGAAAAAGTTTTTTTCTTGTGACTTATTTCAAAAAGTGAAACTTTAATATATTTTAGATTCATTAAATGTAAAGTAAAACACTTCAAAAGTTTTTTAGTTAGAATTTTAATGATTAGAGCTTACAGCTAATGAAAGTCAAAAATCAGTATCTCAAAATATTAGAATATTTACATTTGAGTTTCAATAAATGACCATCCATACAGTATAAATTCTGGGCATCTCTTATTCTTTGAAAGCACAATAATGGGAACACTGCTGACTTGGCAATGGTCCAGAAGACGATCATTGACACCCTCCACAAAGAAGGTAACGTCACAGAGGGTCATTACTGAAAGGGGTGGCTGTTCAAGGAGTGCTGTATCAAAGCATATTAAATGCAAAGTTGACTGGAAGGAAGAAATTGGGTAGGAAAATGTGCACAAGCAACAGGGATGACCGCAAGCTTGAGAATACTGTCAAGCAAAGCTGATTCAAACACTTGGGAGAGCTTCACAAGGAGTGAACTGAAGCTGGAGTCAGTGCATCAAGAGTCACCACGCTCAGACATCTTCAGGAAAAGGGCTACCAAGCCACTTCTGAAACAGAAACATCGTCAGAAGCATCTTACCTGGGCTAAGGAGAAAAAGAACTGGACTGTTGCTCAGTGGTCCAAACTCCAAAGTCCTCTTTTCAGATGAAAGTAAATTTTGCATTTCATGTGGAAATCAAGGTCCCAGAGTCTGGAGGAAGAGTGGAGAGGCACAGAATCCATGTTGCTTGAAGTCCAGTGTGAAGTTTCCACAGTCTGTGATGATTTGGGCTGCCATGTCATCTGCTGGTGTTGGTCCACTGTGTTTTCTGAAGTCCACAGTCAACGCAGCCATCTACAAGGAAATTTTAGATCACTTCATGCTTCCTTCTGCTGACAAGCTTTATGGAGATGCTGATTTCATTTTCCAGCAGGACTTGGCACCTGCCCACACTGCCAAAGGTACCAAAAGCTGGTTCAATGACCATGGTGTCACTGTGCTTGATTAGCCAGCAAACTCGCCTGATCTGAACCCCATAGAGAATCTATGGGCTATTGTCAAGAGGAAGATGAGAGACACCAGACCCAACAATGCAGATGACCTGAAGGCCGCTATCAAAGCAACCTGGGCTTCCATTACACCTGAGCAGTGCCACAGGCTGATTGCCTCCATGCCACGCCACATTGATGCAGTAATTCATGCAAAAGGAGGCCCAACCAAGTATTGAGTGCATAGAAATGAACATGCTTTTCAGAAGCCTGACATTTCTGTTTAAAATATATCTTTTTTTTATGGATCTTATGTAATATTCTAATTTTTTGAGACACTGAATTTTGGATTTTCATTATCTGTAAGCCATAATCATCTAAATTTCAAGAAATAAAGGCTTGAAGTATTTCACTCTATGTGTAATGAATCTATATCATATATGGGTTTCACTTTCTGAAATGAGTGACAAAAAATATTTACCTTTTTCATGATATTCAATTTTTTTTAGATGTACCTGTAGATGCATCATGAGTCACACAAGATTTGTAGAAGTTGTTTTGTGTGTATCTGAATCACCAGACCGACATTGACAAGTGAAATTTAGAGTCCTGTAGTAAAATCCTCTAATCAGACTGAATCTCTTTAGCTGAATGACAGCCTATCCCAGTGCTTATTGAACCACAGTACTGATTCTTAGAGGATGTGATACTTGGCCTTTTGGATCACATTTAGAGCACATCGTTAAACTCATTCTTAATGTTGATATTAACATGAACTGAGCCTGATTTTTTTAGGTGAGAGCACATACTAACTCTATTACTTATTTGACTTTTGATAAGACTATAGATTAAAGTTTAGCAAAACCATTTGAACATTAATAATTTAGTGAACAGACATGAAATATAACCTCTGACAGGATGCAGATAGTGTGAAAACATCCTATTTTTGATAACAGATAAGTCAGAGCAAGAGCAAACATTAGTGTTTGTTATTATTTTACTAATTCTACACATCTACTACTACTGCAACTACTTGTTATAATTTCCTAGCTTGCAGTTCTTTTTGGTATTCTTAAAAATCACATTTAGAGCACATCTAACTCTTTAATGTTGATATGACAGTGAATTTTTCATGAAGACTTCCTACCATTGTTTCACCACAGAAAGTTTACAGATTAACTCTATGTACTTATTTGACTGTTTTGATAAGACAGTTTAGATTACATTTAGCAAAGTGTACATTTCATTAATAAAGTGACACAGGCATGAGAATTTTATAACCTCTTTTATAGTAGAATGAACATCCTATTTTTGATGAAAAAGATAAGCAAAAAGAGCATTAGAGCAGAACATTTGATAAGTGTATTATACGCATTAATTATAACCGTTTCTTATCTACATCTACGGTGCAACTACTTGTTATAATTTCCTAGCTTGCAGTGCAGTTATTCTTACAATCTTAAAAATAAAGGTGCTTAAATGGTTCTTCACAGCGATGCCATAGAAGAACCATTTTTGGTTCCACAAAGAACCATTCAGTCAAAGGTTCTTTAAAGAACCATCTCTTTCTTACCTTTTTATCATCTGAAGAACCTTCTTTCACCACAAAGAACCTTTTGTGAAACAGAAAGTTTCTTCAAATGTTAAAGGTTCTTTATGGGACCATTTAGTCAAAAAGGTTCATGTAGCACCTTTATTTTTTAAGAGTGTATGTCTTTCACCATGAACATATACTGTACAAACCTGATAATTTCCTCCTGTTTTCATATAACAGTTTTTTCTCTACAAACAGTTCACCAGTATATCTTGCTTGGCTTATTGGCAACAGTATTTGATTTAAGACATATATAATGAGCAGTATATATGATGTGTAGGTTGTGTACTGGAGAGACCCAACCGTGTTGTCAGAAATCAGAAAGCCTTTTGAGTTGTATACAGTTTGTTGTTTTACTCTTCGCTTCATTGAACCGTGATTCATTAGGGACACTGCAATGCAACTTCACTTTCTTCTTTACACACATACAGAAAGCGTTGCTGCTGATTGCAGAATATCACATGGGCATCAGAAAGTATGGGCATCAACTTTAGTTTTGCGACGTTACAAGAATCCTTTTTTTTTTGAACAAAGAAAACAAAAATAACAATTTATTTGCCATTTTAGAGAGCATCACAACGTATACGCACGCTTTCCCCTAAGCGTAAACAACGCTTAATACGCAGATTACGTTCATGCGTGTTTCCCCCCCCCCCGAATGTAAACAATGCTGATTATGTCAAATATGTTCTTAGGTACTCTCCAAAATGGCGGAAGACGTAACTCGGGGAAGAAGAATGGTTGTGAAAGTTTGTTTTTTGTTTTCTTTGTGCAAAAAAAAAGTATTCTCGTAGCGTCACAAAACTGAAGTTGAGCCACTGATGTCACATGGACTGTTTTACTGATGTATTTACTACGTTTCTGGACCTGGGAACATTTCAGTTGTGTTGCTGTCTATGGGGAGAGTATGATAGCTCTCAGATTGAATCAAAAACATCTTAATTTGTGTTCCGAAGATGAACGAAGCTCTTACGGGTTTGGAACGACATGAGGGTGAGTAATTAATGACATAATTTCCATTTTGGGGTGAACTAACCCTTTAATTGGGTCTAGAAAGAAAAGAGACCCTAACCTCCAATATTTAGCTTATTTAAATACGATATTGTTTTTAGTTTTCATACTTATTCTTTAATTTTGTTTCTATTATTTACCAAGCATTGTGGAATATGTTCAGCGTAGGAAAATTCTAGAAACAAGCTTAGTCGCCAATCATAAGGTGTGTATAGCCAATGTACTGTTTGTTGTGAGGAATGAATCTCAATGCAGCAAGCATATTACATCATAAACTAAAGCGATTATGTAAAAGCTCTAAACATATGCTCATTTGTCCAGCCCTACGAGGTGGACAGGTTGTCTTCTTTTCATGACAGATTATTCTCTATGGTAATTTACCAGAGTGACGCAGAGAAAATAATGGTTATGTTTTAAAAAAAAACAAAAATCTCAGAGAAAATGAATTTAGAACCTAATGGATTTCAGAAGCTGCTGATTTTTAAAAAACATTTGGTTGGGATCACTAAATATTTTGCATTTAATTTGATATAATTACTACATTGTTCTTTAAATATTGAGATTACTATGCTTTACACTTAAATATTTTTCACCATAAACTCACAATTCCTGCAGACATAGGCATGCTGGAACAGTTGGTTTTCAGGTACAAGAGAAGTACCTCCAACAGCTGCCTCTGGCTCTCCATCTGCATCTGTTCTGATGATTAAATCCAGAGAATTCATATTACACATACACATAGAGTAACCATGTGAAAGTGTGCCTGTGGTGACTTGGAGTTGGCACCAACTCCTCATCATGTGCCACAAACCTGTCAGTGGCATCTTGATCTTCCCTTCAACTTTATCTGTCTGTCAGACATACTGTTCTGCAGAGATATGTGCTGGTGGCACAGCCGAGATGAGTGTCTAAAAGGAAGCCCATCTTAGTGACTTAGAGAGCTTTTCTATAAAAATAAAAAAATAAATAAATTGAGAGATATAAAATTATGCTACTTTGACACATAACCCCTGTCATATTTTCCCTCCCAGTCACTTTTTTCACTATTGTTTGTTAAGGAAAGTCTGCAGTGTCGCTTCATCAGTGTCTTCCTGTGAAGATAGACCTGGCACTGACCAGAAATAACACAGACTAGAGGAAGGAAGTCCTCACAAAGTACTGATCTTTCTAAGCTCAGTTAAAACAGTCTGAGCTACTCAGCTAAGAAAAGAGAAATTCACTTCTTGCCAAAAGTAGATTACACACTTGTGTGTCAAAGGGCCAACATAATCAAAACATCATATATGAGTACATCCAAAACAACGAGTTGTGAAAGCGCAAGATCATAGCTAGTCTGATCTTGCTAGTTAGTCAGGACGGTAGTTCTGCCAACATTTTCTCACCCTCGAGGCATCCTAGGTGTATATGACTTTCTTCTTTCAGATGAATCCAATCGGAGTTATATAAAAAATTGTCCTGCTATTCCAAGCGTTATCATTGCAGTGGGCGGGTGTTTCTTTTCAACAGTCCACAAGACGTCAAATAAAGCACGCGCATCCATAATAAAACATGCCTCACACCACTCCGGGGGCTGAATAAAGGCTTCCTGTAGCGAATCCATATTTTTTTGTAAGAAAAATTCCATATTTCAAATGTAATAAACACTTTTCTCTCACTTCATCTAAATACACAGAAGCTGTTCCGGCGGATGACATAGAACGTCAACATAGCGTGATTAGTGACAAATGCGTAGAGAGAACAAAACAAAACGCTGGTCAGGAATGAGAAGTACAAACCGAGGGTTTGTAAAGAAAAATGTCGGAGGATTTTGATATAAGCTACGAGAAGACTGGTTTTCCTTTGCTAAAGTAAGAAAACTTTGCTTTCTTTGCTCCTGTAAACAAACTCACGAGACTAGCATATCTCAGAGGCGCACGCGTACATCCTACGTCATCCACCGGAACGGCTTCCGCATACGACAGATACCGGAAGTGAGAGAAAAGTGAAATATGGATATTTTTCTTACGAGAATCCATGGAATTGCCACAGGAGGCCTTAATTCACCCCCTGAAGCCATGTGAGGCACGTTTTATTACGGATGCGTGTGCTTTATTTGACGTCTTGTGGACGGTTGAACAGAAACACACACCCACTGCAATGATAACGCTTGGAATAGCCAGGACAATTTTTAATATAACTCCCATTGGATTCATCTGAAAGAAGAAAGTCATATACACCTAGGATGCCTCGAGGGTGAATAAAACACACAGGCTAATTTTCATTTTTGGGTGAACTAACCCTTTAAATGAAATATATTGGCTGAACTTTAGAGTCCTTATTTGACCCATGCACACTCTCAGAAATAAAGGTACAAAAGCTGTCACTGGGGCAGTACCTTTTCATGTTTGTACCTTAAGAGTCCATTTTGGTACCTTAAAGGTACATATTAGCACTTAAAGTGTACATATTTGAATCTAATAGGTACAAAAGTGTACCGCCCCAGTGACAGCTTTTGTACCTTTATTTCTGAGAGTGCACTTTAAGCAAGATGTAAGTACGTCTTTGAATGTAATTACATAATTACTTCTATATTGTCTTTGTGTGTTGCCGAAAGTACTGATTATAGTAAATTGAAAAATATAAAATAAACTAGAATTCTTTTGAAACTTGTATCAAGTTGAAATTTAGTATGTTTAAATATGTAATGTTAAATAACACATTACAGTTAAAATTATAAAGCTTTTGATTTAATATTTCTATTTAGTATCTACAAAATAAGTGTACTTGTTTAAAGCACAACAATTATCAAAACAATTCATTAAAATGTACTTTAAAGTGTGTTAACACTTGAGTGTGTCAGGAAACATGAAAATGTTACTCTCTAAGTACTTAAGTGGTCTTTTATTTAATTAACATTATAGTATCTGCAAATACAGTTTTATAAAAAAACACTTTTAAAATGTGAAGTACATTGCACATGCACATTCAATACAATTAACCACACTTCATTATCATTAGTTGGCCTAAAGTAGCTAAGCTCCTCTTGTAAATTAGCATTAGCTAGTTTTAAACTTGATACACATACCCATATGAGTTTTCCCAAGGGTCTTTTACAATAAAGACATTATGTCTCAATCTGAGATATAGATATGTCACCATATGTCAGTAGCCCTGCTTTTATTGACCTGTTAGCTGACTCTTCTTTCTTCTACTTAGTTAATCCATTAGCTACATGCAACACTATGCATGAGCAATAGTGACAAGTCTGAAGCTGTATAGTGTTGTAAGTCTCAGATCTAATGATGAGCTTATACTGTGGATCCTGCTAATTCTCCTCGGAGTTCTTTAGGTTTAAGCAGAGGAGTGATTAGCTTTAGCGCATTAGTGTTAGCGGCATGGCTAATGCATGACTCTCACCTAACACATCGCCAGAACATGAGCTTTACTCTAAACCCCAGAACCTGTGCCAACAATGCAACAAGCACACACACCCAAACACCCACACAGCCATGTGACCATTTTGTAATGGCCAAGAGAGAAAAATATGAAGAGTTAATTTGCAAAAACAGATAACTCTATATTTTTATTTATTTTCATAAATCATGTTTTTTTTATTGTGCTTTCCAAGTAATATCAATCAAACTGCAGTTGGGTTGTTTAAAGTAATAATAACTCAAACAAATACTTACAAAATTAAAGTTAATTGAAAGTAAGTTTATATATATGATAAAGTTAGTTTTTTTTAGCAAAAGCAGATAACTCCAACAGTCGTTGTTTTGGCAAATATTTCAGATTTAAGCAAAAACACTTGTTTAATCTTTGTAATCTCCTCAGCTGACAATGTAGACACATCAACAAACAGCTCAGATGGCTACAGAAAATGAACAAGGACATTTAAAACATAACTCTGTAGTGACTGAATGATATGAGAAAGACAAATAAAATATGAAGAGTTCCGATAAACGCCAAAACCTTTAAAAAAATGAACTGACTGCCGTGTATTATCCACACATAGCGCAATCCAGTGAAGATGAAGACATCATTTATACAAATCTAGCTTTATGAAAGGCTTAGTGTTTCACTTGACCCAGGTGTGGTTTTCCACATCATCCATATTTTGTACTGGAATGCTTGCTGTACTACTCAAATGTATGTCTTGCTGCCTTTGGCTGATTACACAAGCTTCAGTCTGGATCCCCAACCCTCACGAAGATCTGAGATGACCGGACACCTGAGAAGAGATGATGCCAACCCCCCAGAAGACCTCAAATGATGCTAACCCTGGAACAACATATAAAACTATAACATTTAGCTTAATTGCAACGTTTAATCGCAATCGCCAAGTTTAATCGCAACATATAATCATTGCAGTTAATAGTGCACCGTCTGTTTGATTATGTAATTTGTAACAAACTACATGATTTCTTTACTGTTACATTTCTGCCATAGGCACCACTAATAACCTACTCCTAAATATAATGTCAAAACTTACACATTTCTGTAAAGATGTTTTGCAGCGATTTGTATCGTGAAAAGCGCTATACAAATAAACTTGAATTGAATTGCTTAGTATATACCCAATTTCAATGGCTTGAATTCAGCCTTCTTTTCTTTGTTGATGTATTTCCTTTTGAAACAGGAAGCTGACTTTATATTTGCAACTTTATTTTTCATAATGTTTGTGGATCAGTATGATTTTTTTATTTGATATTTTTACTCTGCAATGTTGCATTGCATTTATGAAAAGTGACAAAAAAGGCTTGTACATTTTTACAAAAAGATTTAATTATTGAATAAATGCTGTTTTTTTTACTTTGAATTCATCAAATAATTCTGAGAAGTAGCATGGTTTTCACAAAAAAATATTAAGCAGCGCATCAGTTTTCAATATTGATAATAATAAGAAATGTTTTATTATATCCTATTAGACTGATTTCTGAAGGATCACGTGACACTGAAGACAGTAGAATTCACAGGAATAAATTACATTTAAAATATATAAACATTTCACAATATTACAGTTTTTACTCCATTTTTGATTATGTAAATGCAGCCTTGGTGACACTTTTTTTTAATTACAAACTTTTACTAACATCAAAAACCTTTGAACAGTATGCGACTATTTTAATCTTTAAATCTTACAATTAACTTTTTTTTTTTTACTCTGTTGCAAAAACTGCAATAAAAAAGAAATACAAGAGATAGATGTATTATATAATTAAAAGTTAGTTTTAAACTTGTAGGAGTACACTATTATATAGATGTCCAAGCTAACAAAAAGGACAAACTAAGCGCTGTCTGTCTTTGTGAAAGACATTTTAGTAACAGGTACTGTAAATGAAAGTTCAGCACTTAAGGCCAGGATGTGTTCTCGCTATCACTGTGTTTTTGAGAGGATGGGTCAAAGCTTGCACACTGCTTAGATGTTGAGGGTGAGAGGTGTGGGCTGGAGATTGTGTGTTGCAAACTACGAACTCTTGCTGGATCGTCTGTCATATACTGAGACATTTCAGTGACAGTCACTGAGATGATCATATTGCTATGTGGTTCCAGGTACTTATTGTTACAATATCAGTTAACCTGATGTGTTACTTAGCAATGTGATAAAGAAGGTTGTGATATTTGGTTTTTGTGGTATCAGTGGCTCTCTTCTCTCTCTGCACTTTTTTTCATAGATCCTCACACTTCTTAGCTACTGATGGTTAAAAATAGAGTCCCAGTGGAGTCAGTTTGCCCAGTGAATGTAGGGCAGTACAGAGACAGGCACAGGCTCTCTGATGGAGTGGGGTCAAGTTAGTATGGGGTTCTACACGAGTCATACAATTATCCACAGTTACATCTGTGGCAGGAAAGTCAACAACACAGAGAGAGAGAAAACTAATATTTTCCTAGTGAAAGCCATTTTCAAAACAAACAAGTGGATAAAAATGAACTGAAATGAGACTGATATTGAAAAGAAAATAATACACACTTACCCGCTCATCCATCCATCTCCTAACCTCTCTCCTCCTCTCCATCTGTTCAGTCACCAAGCATTATCAGAATCAGTGAAGCTATGAAAAACTTTAGGCTACCTCTAGGTATAATATCACTTGATTATTAAATTAACCTTTTTAAGCAAACTTTTAAAGTGATATCTATGGTCTTTTTAATAAACAGTAAATATCTGTTTTAAAGGTGTATTATGTGCCACCACATGGGACCAAAAGTATAATGATTGAAACCAAAACCAGGTTTGGAATGCATCTTACCCGGTCATATTAGATTATACAGTATAGCAATATGTTGATTTTGATATAATCACTGTTTCTGGTTTTGCAGTTGTTGGAATTGTTTGTAAGGGCTGACTTTAGTTGTTTTATTTTCAAGAAAAGACACTTTTTAGCTTAACATTCAACAACAATCACTCTTTGAATCAGTGAATCTGACAGCTATGAGGCACTGTGATATCTGCACATAAAACGTGAAAGGGATATTATTTGTATTTTATGTTTTTACATTTTATGCAGTATTTTAACATTTACAAAAATACACTTTACAATTAAAAATAACAGTAATTACACTGTATGTTTTCTTGAACATTGCTGGAAAAGCTTCTAGCCGCAGCTAGAAGGACAGAGAGACAAAGAGGAGTGGCCAATGTGATGAGAAGGACTTAGAGACCAGGAGAATTGGTGTGGAGGGGTGTGATGGTGCCATCACTAACTGCTGATGAGAGCTGTCACCACCACACTCTCATAAAGCCCTTTTGAGGACACTTTCAAAAAATATTTCCACCTGAATCACCTTCAAACATGTATTCTCTGAATACATCTGAATTTCACAAACAACACATGCACACAGTCGAATTCACCTCAAGGTCACTTGATGTAAGAAGCTTTGTGAGGCACATCATGCCGTTACAGATCAGGTCAAACTGCTGCTCTGGTGTGCAGCTCTCGGCTAGGATGCTGTATTTATTCAACAATATAATACAGCTGCAACAAAACAGTACTGTGATGCATAATCATATTTATAGAATCATAAATATGGCTTGTGAAAATATGCAAACAAATTGTAAAAAATCATTGTATTTGAGAGTACAGGTAGTACAAGTACTTCATAGGATTTTTTTTATAAAAAGACAACAATTAAATTAGATATTAACTAAGTTCAACAAAAAAAAACTCCCTTTACATGGTCATGGAAAAATAGAGATGGGAGAAAAAATTATAATCCTATTTTATTGCTTTTCGTTCAACTTTATTTCCAGACTCAAGGTCCATTAGCAAAAAACAGACAATACAAACCAAAACAGTACACATTAAAAAAGACAATTATGCCAATACTTCCACATAGAGGACTGATATCGCACTTCAGTAAGCCTAGGATTTGTCAACAACATTATAATATTATTATGTGAATTGTCCAGCCGACAAATACATTCTCTCAAACATCAAATTTCTCATTAAAGCAGGGAATGATTGCACTCTTGCTTTACAGAATAAATCACTTGCACTGCACCATCTTGTTTTTTTCAGCAGGATCCTCATACAGTCATTGTACGCAACCTGAAGCTTACATAGGCTCTCTTTCTTAAACTTAACTCACAAGGGAGCAATATAAAAAGAAGTACAATAAGCTCTAAAAAGCTTTATCTTTACCTGATCTGAACACATCTAAACAATTTTCATCAACATATTTGCTTGAGCATATAACTTACGACGTTGCCTATACATATCATCATCACTCACTCATTTTATTATTAATGATATGACCTAAATATTTTGCAGTAGTACATACATTTAAAACTTGCCCTGATAAATACAAATCTAGGAAATTCTAATCTCTATGTTCTTTGGTTCTACATATCATGGCAACACTATTTTTTGTATTGTATTGCACATCATATCTAATCCCTTAATCAGAACATATAATAAGCAACTGTTGAAAACCAGCACTACTTGGGGAAAAACAACTAGCTCATCAGCATACATATAGTGATTGACTGTGGTTTTACCAAGCATACATCCAGTCCTACAGTCACTTAGTTCTTCTGACAATTCATTCATATAAACATTAAAAAGAGCTGGTGAAAGTAAACCTCCTTGACGCACTCCATTACTTACTCTAAATGAATCTGAGACACAATTGCCCCACTTTATCTGCATACTTTGATTAGTGTACCAATATGTCAAAATTCTTAATATACTATTAGGTATGCCCCTTTTTCTTAGTTTAATGAACAACTTTTGATGATTAACTCTATTAAAAGCTTTAGAAGCATCAATAAAGCCGATTATAACAGTGTAACTTTTGTGTTCCTTCTCAATAATTTAGCATTTTCCATGACAAACTTTGTGGTTTTCTTGGAAAACTTTTTCTTTCCGAACAATATTGCATTCCCAGAGAAGCTATGCATTCGTTTCCATTTTATTTCCAGTTGTTCTCCAGCTTTGTGAGTGAATGCAAAAGTTTTGCTAGTGAATGCAAATATGAAGCACATGGACGCAAAAGTATTGCGTGTGAACATAAAATGTTTGCGAAAGAACACTAATCGCTTTGCGAATGCTAAGTTTTTCAAGGGGAATGCAACCATTTTGTGACAAGCATTTATATTGATTTTAGCTGCCATCTAATTTTTTTCCCATCACCATGTCCCTTTATGGGCCATAGTGTCATATTAGAAAAGGGTGTGTAGGTTTTTTGGTGGCTAAATTTGAGTCAGAATAACAACACTATTTTTTATAGAATAATCATTGTTTAAACATCGTCACTCTAAGTATGTTAAAATATGTTAATATTTTTGCTCTTGTGTCTCTCCTCTCATGCAGATAAATCCAGATTTAATCTTCCAGAAGAAGTCCACTGATGACATGGATGACCTGTACACCTCCCTCTTGTCCAATCAAAGCTATGCCTCACATGAAGACACCTCCTACTTATCTGGTAGCATGAGCAGATCTGATGACAAAAATACATCCAGCGCAGAAGACTTCACCTCTGGATCCCATTTCCAGTTGACCTCGGACTCCGGCATCAAGAACCCCAGTGTAGACCAGACTGACAGCTTTCACAAGATACGTGACTCTGAGAAAGCTTTTGACTCTTCTTACAACTATATGGACATCAGTCGTAAAGAGGACTCCTGTAGTTCACAGCGCCCCCTTGAGGACTGGAGGATGAGCGGCCTCTCAGAGCCCACCCAGTACACTAAACTAGAGAAGAGCCCATCACCGGTAGAAGTGGATGTGGAAGACATTGGCTCTGATGAAATGATGGACTCTCAGACCTTCCCATATGTGGAGGAACCATCCGATGAAGAGCTGTCTGACTACCAGCCCTATCGGTCTCCAGGTAGCGGCAGCAGTGCCAGCCCAGTAAAAATCACCCTGACAGAAATGCCACCTACATCTGTATCACCGACCACAGTCCAGCACAGCCCCACAGTTACAGTGTCAGAGAAGGAGAGCATTCTGAGTCTGGGGCTGGTAGGAGTGCCAACCGTCACTCTCTCAGAGCCTGAGGATGAAAGCCCTGAGTCATCTACACCCCCTACAGGTGGGCGTCACCATCCTACATAAGAACTTTACTATAATGTATCCACTACACCACCTTTAATTCCTCTGCTAGCTGACCCTTTGCTACTGTGTTGGTGAATTTGTCAATCTGGAAACTTTCATACATTTAACATTTGATGAACATTTCTTCATTTGATTTGCTTTTATCTAAAGAGACTGAAAGCAGTTCTATGACGTAATCATATTTGTAATAATTTTTTTCACCAAATCTGGTGGAAAAAGCAGCAAAACCAGTTCCAAATATTTTGGAAAAGTTCAAGTTAGGACAGAAAAGGGGTGAGGCCCAATGAAACATTAGGGTAGTTCATGTTGGCAGAGTACCGTTCAAAAGTTCACCACGATAAGATAAAACATCATTAAGCTACTGAGATAGCGAAAATGAGCATTCAGAAACATTTTCAAAAATCAATAAATTGGTAATTCTTCAGCTTCAGGTGCTTCTTTATGCCCTAGGGATTGAGGAGTTTAAAACAAACGGAATTCAGCCTTTTTTCATTTTTATTACATGAAGCTGACATTATGCTTTCGTCATTTATTTAGCTACTTTTCAAATTATTTTAAGGTTTAGATTTTATTGTTTTAGCTTTATCCCAAGCCCAAAGTCTGCTTGCATGTAAACGTGATTTCACCAAGTACAACATCCCTGTCAACCAATCCATTTTGAAGAATAGGTTTACAGGAAATGTCAGTTTTAGGCTTACTACAAGGATTATTCATCTATCATTTCCTTTTGATTTTAGGGATAAATTATGGGTTAGGTTTAGGGGAGGAATAGGGTTCGGTCTATATTTTTGGACAGTAATGTTGTCCCAGAATCAACAAAAATTGGTTATCCAGGAACATGTCTGACTTGGCAAGTTGATCTTCTAGAAATCCACCAGGTCAGAAGTGCCATTAGTTGAGGAAACACAATATTTAAGAGCAGTGGCTCATTGACTATTACTGGCTTTACATTATACCTTTTTAGTAATATAATAACACATACATGCTTACACTGTGGGATGCCTTGGCAGACCAGATGGCCACAAGACACCTATCCTTACTCTCTGTTCTTTATCTCTCCTTCTCTTTCTTAATAGAAGAATCTGATTCTCCTTTGGATCCAAACATCCAGGCTGATGAAACTAAAATAATGAATTTCACCCAAGACAAGACTCAAACATCTCCCATCTCACCCTCTCCACCTACTTCCAAGCAGGAGAGGTCCCCAATAGAGATGAAGTCTTCCTCCCCAAAACCCACCTTGCCTCCTTCCCCCCAAGATGCCGAGGGTAGCAGTGCCGAATCTGGAGACTCTGAGATTGAGTTTGTTTTTGAAGAGCCTAGTCCACGAGCTCCCAACACTGGCTACATGAGCTTCAGTAAGAGTCCCAGCACCACTTCATCAACCACAGTACCTTCCACAGTGCCCGCCCCGTCTTCTACCCTTGCATTTGCCCCGAGTCCTGCAATGCAGTACAGCATCTTGAGGGAGGAACGTGAAGCTGAGCTGGACAGTGAACTGGCTCTGGAGTCCTGTGGAGAGGAAAGTCCCAAAAGATTGACCCATGACTCCACAAAGGGTTTCAAGGAGAGCCCACAGCCAGTCAAAAAACCCACAACCCCGACTTCGGCAACTAAAGAACCAGTCATGACTCCCACTGCACCTTCTTCGACTGGTCCGGCCCCAACCAGTGCTCTTAAAGAAAAGACATCCACCATGGAACACAAGCCCAAGCCCAGCAGCACAACCCCCAGTCCGGGCCTGCTAGAGCTAAAGGTGGAGCATCCTGCTGGGGAGGTGCACCAGAGAGAAAGAAGACGGTCCAGTCAAGCCCGCAGGGGCTCTGAGAGAACGACTGCACCACTCGTCGTCTTCCAGGGTCTAACCAGGGAGAAAGGTACAAGCATGTTCCCCAGTAACTTATAGTCACCTCAAAACACAAGTCCTTATGGTCTGATATAATGTAGCGATCCAGTATCTAAGCTATTTTATTAATGAAAGTCTGGGCAGCGTTGACAAGTTTCTGTCCTCCTAAATGTTTGTGTGGGCAGCTCGATCTCACAAACCAAAATAATAGACATGATTTTCTCAGGCCATATGTATAATCAGATGAATAAAGATTATTAAAATGAATAAGTATGGATGACAGTTGATTACAATAATAGTTCAGTTTATTCCCTTCATTAGTAACAGTGTGTCCTCTGTGGGATAAATAAAGGTAATATTAGTCTTATATTAATTATACTTTACATTCTTATGCATTTAGCAGACGCTTTTATCCAAAGCTATACATTTTTTTATCAGTATTTGTGATCCCTGGGAATTGAACCCACAACCTTTTGCACTTCTAACGCAATGCTCTACCACTGAGCCACAGAAACACATTAATTAACATTTTGATTTATCATCCCTGTTATAGTATTATTCATAAGCCTTTTTTCACCATCTTTCCAAGTTCTGTACTCAGGTCCAAAAGAAATGTAGAAAGAATTTACAAAATGAAAACACCAAATACATTTGTGATCTATTTCTATTTGTTATTTTCAAAAAGGGAAATACTGACATGCATGTTTATAGAGCAGATGTCACCTTTTTTATTCCAACAGGAGAGATGGACTTTTTTTTCTTTAGTATTATTATTTTGTGCTCTATTATTGGTTACTGTGTTATTTCTGTTTCAAAAGGAAAAAAGTATTCTCGTAGCTTCATAACATTTCGGTTGAACCTCTGATGTCACATGGATTATTTTAATGATGTCCACGTTTCTATGCCTTGGTCATGGTAGTACCCTTGCTGTCTAAGGAGGGTCTGGGAGCTCTAGGAATTCATCAAAAATATCTTAATTTGTGTTCCGAAGATGAACGAAGGTCTTATGGGTTTGGAACGACATGAGGGTGAGTAATTAATGACAGAATTTTCATTTCTGGGTGAACTATCCCTTTAATGCATGTACAGTATATGCATGCAAGTGTATACGTGCTTTTATGGCACCAGTAAAACTTATATTTGAATTTGAATAATTATTTCTTACTAGTAATTCAAGTCTCACTATCAGGAAATAATTATCTTAACGGGACTGTTCCCACAAAAATGAAAGTTGAAGCTGTCATCATACTCACCCTCATGTCATCCCAAACCTGTTAGGTATTCTTTTTTCTGTGAAACATAAAAGGTGATGTTCTGAATTGTTGGTGATTTGTTGAAATGAGACATTTTTCAATATGTAATCTTTTATGTTCCACAGAAGAAAGTCATGCAGTTTTGGAACAACAGAGTAGATTAGAGTAAACATTATTTTATTTTTTTGATTATTTTTGTGAACCATCCCTTTAAGGCGAAGAGACCTGTAATAGCTGAAATTAAAAATAAAAACTGACTCACGCTTGTTGGCCTGGCCTCACCCTGGAAACTCTCTTTGGCTTTAACAGCAGGAAAACAACACATTTCAATAAATCATTCCCTTAAGAATCAGTCATTACTGGGCATGCACAGGCTAGCTTACATCTAATATTTTCCTAATATTATATAAAGGCAGGGTCATTGGTAATGTGGAATTCATGCAATTTATCTTAGATATCAGTGTGTTTGTAGTCACTTTGAAATTAACAGACTTAGATAATGTTCAGAATATATACAAATTAATCAAAGGTGTTGTGTACTTGCACTAAAAGAAGGAGGTGATGAGGCTCAGATCTCATAGAGGCATTTCCTGCTTAACTGTTCACTGCACATGTGTCATTGCTTGTCTTCATCATCCAACAGAAGTGGTCCAAAGAAATACAATGTTAAATTGACATTTCTAATCATCCCCAGAGCTCAAGAAGGTCATGTACATGAAATATCAATTTTACAATTCTCACACAGTCCCCTGAGCCTTTAGATGGGTGACTAATGCTTTAGCTTTTTCAACACCTGCTCCCTGCATCTGTTGTTTGTGTCTTCATCATTTAGCAGAGCTCAGTGGAAATATCATGTGTTAAACTGTGAAACAACATTATGGAAGATCTGGCTGACCTACCGCAGTTTGTGCTTTATAAAACCATATGATTTATGGAAAACATTTTCATTCCTTTAGTGATGGGAACACATCCCAGTAATGAGGAAGGGATATAAATAAAGAAAAATGGATGGCTGTGTTGCTATGTTTATACGATCCAAATCACCATTTAAACAAATAAATAAATACATTAAAATATATATTGCTTTAACAATTAGTTTTATAAAAAATAGTGAGAAAGAAGTTATATATATATTCTTTAATTATTAAACGATTAAATATTTTTTATGATCAATTAGATACATTTTAATATTTTTCAATTATAGTTTTGACTAAATAAATAATTATCAGCTTCGTTGTGTGTTAGATGAGTACGTCATTTGTTTGTGTCTGTTGAAGGCAGTCTCCATCTTTTATTAATGCTCTGGCTTCGGGGCTGGGCTGTTGTTTGAAGATTTCAGAACAAAGCATCCCTCTGTGGTTCAGGTCAGTTTCTGTCTGCTACATTTGTGACCAGCGAGTGCTGCCGTCTTGTGATTACATAGCCACACCGCAACATGGGAGGAGGAAAAATTGCACAAATCATCATATAGTGAGATAAAAAGGCTTGGTTATCATTTCATTTGGGGTTCAAAATTCCATTCTTGACAGATGAACATTTAAGTATATCTTGGCAAGTGGCTGGGATCCTGTCGTTCAGTACTAATGCAACTGGAAATTTGACAAAAGCAGTTTTCAAGTCATGTTTGTCTTATAATCAGTTCATTTTCTAATTCAATTCAAGATTATTTGTATAGTGCTTTTTACGATAGAATACAATCAATGTTTTATATGATGCTTGTCAAAGTCAATATATTTGTCTTTACAGCACTTTGAACCATGGATAAGTGTTTGTAAAAAGAGATCAGCTTACTGTTGTTGCTTGCTGACCAATCTGTGTGTGTGTGTGTGTGTGTGTGTGTGTGTGTGTGTGTGTGTGTGTGTGTGTGTGTGTGTGTGTGTGTGTGTGTGTGTGTGTGTGTGTGTGTGTGTGTGTGTGTGTGTGTGTGTGTGTGTGTGTGTGTGTGTGTGTGTGTGTGTGTGTGTGTGTGTGTGTGTGTGTGTGTGTGTGTGTGTGTGTGTGTGTGTGTGTGTGTGTGTGTGTGTGTGTGTGTGTGTGTGTGTGTGTGTCTGTGGCGTTTTGCAAATTAGGTATGGTGCCACAGTCTGTCTGGCTGCACCCCTCTCTCCCTCCTTTCTTGAGCTCAGTGTCTCACCGAAGCCTCTAGAAATGAGGTGGCGTTTGTTACTTTGTTACAGCATGTACACATACTGAGGATGCGTATCAAGAAAAATGCAATTTTCTTCCAGCAGATGGCTCAGTTTACCACATGCTGTCTTTGTCTTGCTGGAAAGGATTTGTAAATTAATGCATTATTAGTATGAGTGTTTGCATTAAATAGAGATTTTTGACTGAGCTGTAAAGGGCAAAAACTGTTTTCCTGACTGTATGTGTTCGTTAGTTGTGTTTATTCTTCTACCGCTTTCAAGTTTGAGGTTAGTAAGATTCTTCTGTTTTTGAAAGAAGTCTCTTATACTCACCAAAGCTGCATGTGATCAAAATTAGAATCATTTTGTGAAATATTAGTTCAATATAAAATAACTGTTTTCTATCTGAATATATATATAATGTAAATTATTCCTGTAATAGCCAAGCTGATTTTTTTTCAACAGCCAAGTTGTTCGGTTTCATGTATTTGTGTAAACCTACAAATACATATCTTCTCCAAGATTTTATTCATTTAGATAAATAAAAAGTAAAAAAAAAAAGATAGATTTTATGCAGGACTTTTTGTAAAAATATAAATGTTCCAATTTCCTCTAAAAAACAGGTTTGGATTCATCACATTTTTTCATGAAATTATATCATTATCAGCATTTCCCTTAAATTATTTAACAAACATTTGATTCTAGTTTATGCAGTGTTTTAGGGGTTTGGGTTTATTATGGGTTTTGTATCCACATTAAAACAGTGATTATAAGGGGTCAATTTACCAGTCAATCTATAGCAACATTAGCAAGGCAAGGTCATTTCACATTTTTTAGGTAAACCAATCATTAATCTTTACATTGTCATTCTCTATTTCTATTCTGCTTCATTCTGTCTCTATTAATCATTTATCTTTTAAAAGCCCCTGGCATTTCATGTGTCATGAGTTCACTGGAAGCTGAGGCAAAGACATTACACATATGCTAATTGCCATTGTTTGGATGTACATTTGTTTCCCTTTTTTCTTTTTTGTATACATAAATGTATAGTAAATGTATACAACGTCATGCAAAATGTCAAAGATAATGCATAATTCACATTGAAGTGCTGTTCTTTTGCATGATAAACGGATGCAGTTACTGTTATCTCTGACAGTACATGACATATATATGGGATCATGGTGGAGCTTCTCTGTGCACTGAAGTGTCTCATTACAGTCTGCCGTCCCACCATGACTAGAATCAGAGACCATGATTAGGATTTATATCTGATACACTGTATTATGAGATTTTAACAACATGTAGGTATTATTAAAAATGTATAATATAATAACTAATATCATATTTTTGTGGGGTAGGTCATTAATGTGTAGAAGTGTTACTTATTATTACACATTATATATGGCACTTTAATGGGCAGGCCTGATGATATTGTAACTTTATATCTTTTTAGTAATGTTTACTTTTTATATTTTACTTTTTATATAGATTTTTGAGCTTTTTTTTTTTTGACAGCATGCCCACAAATTGGCCTGGCCAGAAAAAGTCCCACTGACGTTCATATGGCCATTCCGTTTCTGACCACTGGACAGGACTGTCCGCTTGCCTGTGAGCTCATCCCATTTCTTTTAACCGAGAGCGCTGAGTCATTCTCTATATCTCATGAGGCTTGCCTCATGATGTCTCCTTCCTCACACACACATATACACACACTCACGCTCACTGTTATTGCAGTCTAGAGCGAAATTTGTCAGAGATGATGCATCGAGTACGGAATGAGCCTCTGCACTGAACAAGCAAAATGCGTCTGCAACAATGTTTACCACCAGATTTGAACCTCCTCAAAAGGATTATTTAGGATTAGTCTCCCATCTAAAATGAAAAAGGAAAGCAAATATTTCATCCCCCACTTTTAGAGTCTATCTGCAGGGTTTTAAAGAGACAGTTAACCCATAAAAAATTACAATTTTGTATCATAATTTTTTATTGTTTTTACGTAAAACACAAAAAGAGATGCTTAGCAGTATTGTCCCACTGCTCTTTCCCATACAATGAAAATGAATGGACTGTCAAACTACAAAAATGTAAAATTGGGTGTATTTTATTCAGCATCATTTTTTTTTTATTTTAAAGTTGTCAGTCATGATGCTTTGCCCCTCCACCACACGTCTGCCTTTAACAAAATCGATTCTCATTTCCTTCACCAGTAGGCAGCACTATCACCACATCTAGTCCTCCTCTCCTCCATCACTGCCTCCCCTCCCTTATCTGTCTCCTCCTCCTCCTATGGGTCATTCATGCACTGGTGTGAACCGGTGAGCGAGAGAGAAAGAGAGAGAGGGAAAGCGACAGATACGGTGCAAGCAGCGGAGAGGCTGTAGCAGTAGCGTTAGCAGAAAGTGATTCGCAATCCTTCCCCTCACCCAGCCTAGTATGCAGGCCAGCACCATGGCAGCCGCAGATTCGACCAAGATGGAAGGCTTCTGGAGCAACTGGAAGTGCCAGGGTAGGAGGAAGGGGGTCCTGGGGTACTGGGGATGCAAGATGGGGGTGAATGTCGTGGGATGGAGAGGATGCATGTGCATGTCTGGGGTTGATTTTTTTTTTTTTTGAGGCTGTTGGATTTTTTAGGGGAGGTGCATGTGGGATTCTGGAAGATGCTCAGACACACGCCCGCATTTAATTTTTTTTTTTTGCATCGAGGCCACCGCCATCATAGGCATATGAGAGCCAGACGGGGGGTTTGAGACAGCTGGGCACACCCTTTCTCTCCTCCCTCCTCATTGTCCTTAGGGAGTCCATCCTGAATTTAAAGACTCTGGGTGTGTATGATTAGAATTAATAGGCATTGATGTGCATGACTGCCTCATTTTCAGGTCAGATGCGCATTTGGATGCAGATAGTTCCATAAAGAGCTGTCGAATGCCTTTTCTAGTGTCTTCACGTTTGGCTTGCTTGTGTTGATCATAAAGGCCTTCAGGCTGCATTGGGAGCAGAAAGCGACAGAAGAAAAGACGAAAGAGAGATGTGTGGGGTGTGGCTACCATACAGTCAGCTCATAGTGTTGTCTATGGCAAATGTTTATTCTGTGAAAGAATAGATGTGGATACATGTGCATGTGTGTTTATGTGCATAATCATAGTGAGTTTGATTTATTATCCACTGAAAGACAACTGTGCATCCATCCTTTAATTAAATCCAGTACCTAGACTATCACATTAGAGTACAATACCTAGATCACATTAGAGGGACTCGTGCAGGAGGAAGAAAACTAGAACGGTTTAAGAGGGAGGGTTACTGGTAATGGCTATTTATATATTGAGCATTTAACATCTCTGACGGTTCAAGGGCTTATAAACACAAATAGATCTACATCAATGAATGGTATGCTTCTTTATGTGAGATTATTTAAATATTTATGGAATTCAGTCTTTGTTCCTTTCATGTTTAATATTTCTTGGAACATTTTACAATAAGGTTAAATTATTTAACACATTAGGTAGCTTATCATAACTACCAATGAACACATTTTTAACAGCATATAGGGTAATGTTAATTTATGAATTCATTATTGTTCATTTTTAATTACTCTTCACTCATAAAACATCAAATAATGTTAATTTATAGAACCTAAAATGTTCAATTGTATTAGTATATGTACAAATGAACGTTAAATTAATATATCAGGTAAAGTATTTTTCATTGTTATCTTAGTCAGTGCTATCTATTGATCCATCTATCCAGTGTCATAATTATATTTTATCATTTAATTACTTGTTGCCATTAATGCATTCCTGAATTAAGATACTTTGAGGCCTTTCAGTTAGGATTAATTTGGGATTTATTGCCTCCTTTTAGTGGAGAAGACACCTGTGTGCATTTTCTTTTAAAGTGCTCTGTTGGCACTGCAACACTAAGCCATTAAAAAAATTAAAACAGATATGAAGATAATAAAAACAAAGCTTTCTTGCTTTTTAATGCCATAAATACCAAATATATTGTACTGTTTGGTGAGGATGTGCCTGTGTCAGCACAGGGTTGTGTATTCTGTTGCTATTTCTTCCTTTAGTCATGCCTGTTGGCTCGGGTTTGCTAATATCTGTGTCCTATTGATTCAATGCAATAAAGTCAACCCGCAGTAAAGGTGCTGGCTTTTCTTAAGTCAGCAGTTTCTGCTTCTCCTCACAGTCTTCTCTCGAGTATGCGGTTTAGTCAAAACTGTGGCGTGAATCGCCACATTGGCCGTTACTGTCTTGATGGTCATTTGGTACTAGGACAAAAAGATCTCTGCCAGTTCTTCCATTAAATACAAATCATAAAAGAGATTTGATCTCCTCACATTGACAAATGTGTTAGTCAGTTATAGTGCCATTCTTAATAATACAATCTGGGAACCGATTAGATTAGATAAGAATGGAACGATCCAACTTACATCCCCACCTCATAAAAACCCTTTATAGCAGTTATTCGGTTCAGATAGTCTTATACAATGTATAAACCCACGCTGGAAATATTGAACCTAGAATTCAAGATGTGGTAAACACTAGTGGTTATTCAATAGAGTATAAGAGGCATTTGACTGCTAGGTTTAGCGCAGTGTCATATGATCTTACAGATCCTGGATCCGTATCATCTTTTAGATTGTGATCAGAGCAGGATGTTGCAGAACATCCTATTTAGTAGCCATTTTTGTTAGGTGTCACTACAATGACAGTGTTATGTAGGGCGAAGGTCTATTTTTGAGTATTCATCCCCTTTTAACCCAATTTCCTTGGTGAAATTACAAGGCGCATCATTATATGGTAATTCAATTTGAGAAAGGTGTTAGGTGTTGATTCTTTGGTTGTTTGTGGTGGTCCTTGCTGTGGGTCAGAATATCCACACCAAACATACTGTCATGGCAAATCCCATAATAATCTAGAACCTCATTGTAACTTATTTTCTTCTGTGGAACTCAAAAGAAGATATTTTGTAGAATGTTTCAACTGTTTTGGACCATATAATACATGTCATTGTAACTTTCATTGTATGGGGTCCAAAATGGCACTCTTATTACACAAAAAGACATTTTGCTAAATATCTTCAATTTTGTTCATTGGAAACAACACGAGAGCCAGTGAATGGTGACAGAATTTTCATTTTTATATGAACCAGTTCATATATTGCATGACTTGTGGTCTTGTTGTCTTGGTAGCTCAGTGTCTATGTTTAAGTGCACAAGACTGCAAAGCATCCCATTCGACATTTTAGGTTTTAGAAAGAGCTCAGGAGTGCCCCCTTTGTGCCTTCAATGTGTACTTTCTGATGCAGGGTCTTCTGCGTAATAGTCTATGCAGGATTAGGTCAGCAAAGTGGATTCGGAGGGGGATAGGAAGGATCCTATGCAGCAGAGTTTTATCATGCTAGCCAGCAGTTGCTCAAGCAAGAATATATATTACATCCCTAAATTTGCCTAATATTTCAAATCTAACTTGTATTATAATTGTAAGCGTATACATGTATGCCCTATAGACTTGTGCTGTCCCATATAGAGCAGTATGATGAACCAGTCTAGAGAGTGATTAAACTTAAACCATTAATTACTGCCGACTCTTGAATCTCTTTCTGTCTCATTGTGGCATCCATAATGTTTTCTTCACTGTTTTACCAGGCCCATTTTGTATGTATATCTGGGGGCTGTTTGGGATGTCACAGCATGTGACACTTCTTTGAAAGAGCTTTTATTATTGCTAGCAGAGAAATGTTATTTGCCTTCTGTCTTTCTGGAGCTCCTTGTCCCATGCCAAGATTGTTGTCATCCAGATCAGTGTGTAGTGTGTAATAATGTTAGTCATAGGCTGTCTGAAGTGATCTCTTTGTTTTAGGAGTATGATCCACTGATGTCAAGAGCAGGCCATGTGTCTACAATGCAGCATGACCTTAAAGGGATAGTTCACCCAAAAATGAAAATTCTGTCATCATTTACTCATCCTCAAGTAGTTCCAAACCTGTATGAATTTATTTGTTCAGCTGAACACAAAGGAAGATATTTTGAATAAAGTTTGTAATCAGGCTGTTTTGGAGCACCATTGACTTCCATAGTAGGAAACAAAATACTATGGAAGTCAATGGTGCCCCAGAACTGCTCTGTTTCCCACATTCTTCAGAATATCTTCCTTTGTGTTCAGCAGAACAAAGACATTCATACAGGTTTGGAACTACTTGAGGACTGAGTAAATGATGACAGAATTTTCATTTTTGGGTGAACTATCTATCCCATTAAAAGAACTATACAATCTGTATTCAGGCTTGTAGTATATACACATATTGTTTATGTTTAAATAAATAAATTGTTTATGCCTGTCTGTAAGTATTCTTTTCTGGTATGGTATGTATATTATACGCCTACAGCATGCTCTGTTGTGTAGTCCTGTTTGTGAGAAGTTATAAAACACTCTCAGAATAAAAGGTACAAAAGCTCTCACTGGGATGGTACCTATTCAAAGGGGTCCATATTGGTACCTTAAAGGTACGTATCAATACCTAAAGTGTACATATTAATATCCAAAAATTACAAAAATTGTACTTTTTAAGAAGGTACTGCCTCAGTGACAGCTTTCATACCTTTTTCTTAAAGTGAAGTTAAGACTACATGGGTTTTATTTGAATCCCACCTGAGTTAGATTTAGATCACTGTCCTGCTACATCTCAAACTTAATTTTAGGGGATCACGGTGACATATTTCTCATAAAGTTCCTGTTCCTATTTTCAGCCTAGTCTTTGAAAGCATCCATCTGTTTTATTACCACACTGCAGAAAAAAATGATATTTCAAATCCTTTTCTATAAAAACTCGGAGAGTTTAGCATGCTAATGTACATGACAATGTTAAAGTGTTTAGTCTTGGCGGAATCGATCTGCTATACTGCTGCTGCAGATCTATACAGGTGGAGCTGGGGAAGGTGGAGGGTTTCTCAATCACACTGCAACTGCTACAGCAAGCACTGGACAAGTATTTGAATGTTGAACCGCAAACTCATTGGCTGCTGATACAAAAAGAACCAATCAGCTGTGCCATGTGTTAATGATGTCATTTTGTCAGATGAGTTTGCCCTGTTAGACTGCGCCATCTAGAGTTTCATGACAGAACTTTGGATTTACACAAAATGTCTTTTTTTGTCAGTAAAAAACCTTAAGATAAATTTTCTTGAGAAGCAGAATCGAGTCAGATATTACAATTTGTTTATACATCACTAATGTACTTTTCTTTTTTACCTTATTTCATTTATTTACCACACTCTCTCTTCGGCTTGCTACCTTTATCAGGGGTCGCCACAGCGGAGTGATCCGCACAACCGATTTGGCACATGTTTTTACGGATGCCCTTCTTGCCGCAACCCAGCCCTGAGAGTGCACTAACTCGTGCAACCCCAGTGCTTGGACACACACACTCACTCAGTCAGTCATTCACACACTCACTCAGGCCAGTTTCCTTTGTCCAATTCACCTATATGGCATGTCTTTGGATTGTGGGGGAAACCGGAGCACCCGGAGGAAACCCACGCAGACACGGGGAAAACATGCAAACTCCACACAGAAAGGCATCCTGGCTCAGCCGGGACTCGAACCAGTGAGTCTTGCTGTGAGGCAACAGTGCTACCCACACTACAAAATAATAATAATAAAGTATTTTTCTTAATCAGTTTTTTTCTTTTTACACTAAAAATATCTCAACATCCTTAAAGCAACATGGATGTACATATTTTGTTTGATAATGTCTGTATTTTCAAGCTTTTTCCCAATAAAATATCTTAACATACAAAATTAAATTTCGGATAAATTTACTTGAAAAGCAAAATTGGGTAAGATATTAGATTTGTTTATTTAATTTATCATTGCAAAATAAAATAATAATAATAATCAGTATTTTTTGTCTTTTTTCCAGTAAAAATAAGCATCCTTGAAATAAGATAAAGATACATTTATTTAAGAACTTTAGCAAAATTGAGTAAGATATTAAGAGATTTCAAAGACCAACCTTGATGAAATTGACTTAAAACAATAAAAAAATTAAATTTGCCAATACAATATGCAAAATAAACAGAATTCACTATATTCTCTAAAAACAAGTCTTAACATCTTACTCAATTTTACTTCTCAATATATACTGGAAAACAAGACCAAAAATGTATAAGGAAATAATTTGCAGTGCAGTCACACAGCGCAAGCTATTTTTAGCCATCCTCGCCCCCAAGGTCCGGACGGTTGTTAGCGGCTGTCCTTTAGCTTGATAAAAAGCGAAGGTCCTGCATGAACGAGGAGCATGTTGCAGTCAGCAGTGGGGTGTTTTAGCAAGAGGGTCTTTGCTTGTGTGTCTGTCAAAGCAGTGTTACCTCCTGTTCCCCTCCCCCATCATTTCATCTGCACCTATTACTCCGTCTGGCAGGCAGCGCTCGGTGGGGGGGCAAGCTCCATCGCTATGGCAACTGCATCACTGCTCACTCCACTGCACCCATCTCTTCAGTTTCCGTGGCGACCGCGCTCTCTTCATTTCAGAGCTCAACTGCCAACTTCACGCCGACACATTTTATACAAAGCTCACCGTAATGACCCCATAAACAAGAATGTGTCAGTGCATGCTGGGAAAGAGTGGGCGCAATGAGCAAGTGTCCTATTGTGTGTCGATTTCCACCTGAAAATAAATAGAGATACATTTGTTAACCCACTCTGATGCATAGAAAAGGACTGAATATTGATTACTGGCTATAATGAGCTATAGAATTATGATGCATGAAGCTTTGCATATTGCATAAAGGAGCGTCAGCCACACCTAACACAAACAAAGAATCCCACCGAGGTGTTGTTGGGATCCATAGGAAAAGCTCTAGCTTAGCACAGCCCAAAATATTGCTCTAGATTTCAGGCAGTGAGTATGACAGGACTCTGTCTAGTTATGTCAGTTAGATATTGCAAATCAATTAAATCACATAATGTACAGTATATAGCTGTGACAATGTGGACAACAATACTGCAATGATGCTCACAAAAATCCTGGCAATGCAAGGAAATTTGTGTTTCAGATCTTAAGGCTTTCAGGTTTTTAATACTGGTAACATCAGTATATGTATTAATTTATGCAATATTGTCAGTAAAATACCTAAACATCCTTAAGATGCATTTTCTTGAGAAGCAAAATTGGGTCAGATTCGTTTAAAGCATAAACATCTCTACATTTGGTTATTAGTTTAATTTAATGACATTAGAAAATAAGAATTATAATAATAATTTTCTTAATCAGCATTTTTGTCTTTTTACAGTAAACATATCTTAACATCCTTAACTCCATTTTATGCTATTTTCTATCCTTTTTTCAGTAAAACACCTAAAAATCCTTAAGATACATTTACATGAAAATAAAAATTTGATATGATATTAAATATATTAATGGTCACACTTTATTTTAAGGTCCAATTCTCGCTATTAACAAACCATAAACGTAATAAACTATGACTTTTGGCTCCTTAAACTACTAATTTGCTGCTTATTAATAGTTAGTAGGTAGTCTTAGTTAGGTTTAGGTATTGGGCAGGATTAGGGGTGTAGATTATGGTCATGCAGGATATGTGCTTTTATAAGTACAAATAAACAGCCAATAGGTTATTAATAGGATGCTAATAAGCAAATAGTTAATAGTGAGAATTGGTCCCTATACTAAAGTGTTACCACATTTATTTATGACAGAATCCTATTGGATTTTTTGGCATGTCAGTTAAATCACTTATCGTAAATCACTGCGAGTACATGTACAACAAGACACTAATTGTGCTCAGAATTTTTTTTTGAGAATGCGAGAAAGGTTTTAGTTTGTCATAGTAAGGCTTTTCAGGTTTTTACCTTTAAAAGCACTGTTTAAACTAGAATGAAGGTAATGGTGTTTACAAGTAGAGCAACGCTCAAATCTAGCCTATTGGTTTTAGATTAAACTATTTTAAGACCTGTTCACAAGGTTTTAAAAAAGCACACTTATGCGCTGTCCTTATGACTTATGCATTCTTCAAAGTTCACCCAACAAATTTAACCATCATGTTATTTCAAACTTCTGCAGAACACAAAAGGGAGTGTTTTTGAAGAATGTTTGTAACCAAACCATTTAGGTTACCAAAAAGGACAAAAAAAACACAGATACCTTTCTCAAATTATCTTCTTTTATGCTCTACAGAAGAATAAAAAGTCATATCATACATGAGGGTTAGTAAACGATGACAGATTTTTTTAGGGTGTACTTTGCCTTTAGTGCCATTTGTTTTAAGACTGAAATTATACCAGCTTATTGGCCTGCATTAAACCCTGCTTATTAAATGGCCATTATGTATATAGTACCATTCAGACATTAGGCTTCAGACACAATTATAGCATTACTGTCACATTTGGCCTGTCTGATTAAAGATGGACATCACATTATATAACATTTGAAAAGAGGCACCACGCACTGCCAGATCGGTGCACCTGGTTCCAGTCTGTTGCCATGGCCACCATGCTGTCATTTGGCCAGAATGAATGTTTCCGAGAGTTTGTGCAGAAAGGCCACAGAGACAGACATGGAAAGACAGTAGATGATGAAAAACCTACTATTTTCTACTTCTGACTCCTACTACTATGACTGCTTTCATAGTGAATTTAAAACACGTTTGAACTACAATTATTGTTAAATAAAAAAGATTAAAGGGACAGAAGTTATGTTGAAGGCTGTGGGTACTCCAGGACAGGTTTGAGAACCACTGGCATAGGATATGCATTTGTTGGAGTGTCCCTTTCAGATACAACATTTCTGGGAGGAGAGTATTTAAATGATTCATTCAAGGTGATTTACTAAGGTTGTCGGTTGTCAGTTTACTGGCTATTTGCGCCATTATTTAACACCCAAAAAACATGTCTTAACCCACATCGCACCTGTGTCGTGAGTAGATTAATGCACACACCTGATTACGATCAGCTCTGCTTGCATGCAACCCTATGCTTATTTGCACCGCTCTTGGTAGATTGTTGTGTTGGTCATAGTGGAAATGCAGAACTTCACACTCCCATCCGCACTTTTATGGGATTTCAGTCTCACACTAATCTTGCCCTCAGAAATTATGTTGTAATCTGGATTCAATTTGTTTTATACATTCTTTAGTAAATCAGAAATTATGTTGTAATCTTTTTAAAGTTGACTTTTTATTGTTGAGGCATTCCTTTCAGAAATTATGATCCTTGAATACACAGAGGCACGGTTCCTGTCCAAATGTTCCAGTAGAAACTAGAAACATCCTTGACTATACACAGAGGAATATCATTATGTGCTTAAACATTAAGATTTGTACTCATGGAAATTACTATTCTATATATATATATATATATATATAAGTCAATATACATTTTTGTGATAATCAACAATAAACTAGTACAATTTAGCCACAATGAATAACTTTGTAATTCCAAGCCTGAATGACTTTGTTCTGTAGAACATAAAACAGTTGTGGTTATCATTGACTTCCATTATATTGACCAAAAAATATCTTCTTTTTTGTTCCTCAGAAGAAAGAAAGTCATATCAGAATGACACGAGGGTGATCTATCCCTATAATCTCATCTACTCCCATGGTCTTATGGGATAACAAAGTATTCACTGGTTTACACTTCAGAATCTGAAGCAGATATTATATTTTTGCCTGTTCTGTCACAAATAAAGAGTATTCAGACATTCTGCTCATTTGATGTATTTTTGCATATAATGAAGCAGGGACATACACATATTTGGACATAAGCCTTCTGTCTCATTCTGCCGGCTGAATCCAGGCATATTTTGAATGCACTCTTGTGTTTTTGTGTAATCATTTCTGATTGTGTTATCTCTGACTCAGCGCTGATTCAGAGTGATTCTCTAGATGTTACATCATCATAGGTCATGCATTCAGTGGATGCTGTATTGTGGATCCTAAAACAATCAATGACAAATGGATATATGCCTACTGTAAAGCACTACCACACATCCTATCTGCATGATTTTGACCCCACCTGATCTTCTTTCTCTCTCTCTCTCTCTCTGTTCATCCAGTGATGGCGCTGCTGTACTGGCGGAACCTGAAGCAGAGTGGGCTGGTGTTTGGCAGTTTACTGCTGCTGTTTTTCTCTCTGACGCAGTTCAGTGTGGTCAGCGTGGTGGCCTATCTGGCCCTGGCCACCCTCTCTGCAACCATCAGCTTCAGAGTCTACAAGTCTGTGCTGCAGGCTGTGCAGAAAACAGATGAGGGACATCCCTTCAAGTAAGCCTGCTCTGTGCACAGACTGTGTGTGTCACTCAATCAGTTACTAACATTGTTTTATTGCGGATGCAGAGCTTATCTGGAAGTGGAGATGTCACTGTCCCATGATCAGATGCAGAAGTACGCAGAAAACGCCCAGTATTATATCAACAGTACACTGAAAGAACTGCGCAGACTGTTTCTGGTGCAGGATCTGGTGGACTCACTAAAGGTGACCCTCTGTTCAATTTAATCTACACCTGGGTTATTCAGTTAGCTGATATGTTTTCATTAAAATGATACTTAATAAGAAAGTATAGAAATTATGGGAGGTGATAAAGGAATTACGTTAAGTGTTTTTTTTAATTGGTTGCTCATATATAGATAGATGCAGCATGCATGACAAAGCATTTGCACTGCTTTCCTGCTGTACACGACTGTGCAAACGTTTGGGGTTGGTAAGAGTTTTAAAATGGTTTTAAGGTTGTTGTTTTTTAAACGATCACCCAGTCTACATTTATTTGATCAAAAATACAGTAAAAACAGTAAAATTGTTAATTACTATTGTGTAATTTAAACCTAATTAATTAACATTTTTTTAAATGTTACATTTTAAAATAATTTCAAATAAGAATGTATTGCTGTGATTGCAAAGCTGAATTATCCGAATCATTACTCCAGTCTTACGTCACATGATCCTTCAGAAATCACTCTAATATGAAGTAACATTTTTAATGCTGCCTAGTTTTATTATTTTGTGGAATACGTAGATAAATAGACATTTCAAAAGAGCATGTTTTTATAATTACAGTCACCTTTGATACATTTAAAGCATCCTTACTGAATAAAAGTAGTAATTTCTTTATTTTTTAAACAAAAAATCTTACTGACCTCAAAATGTTGAATTTTAGAGTATCTGTGCATTTCACGAATGTTCTTTGTACATTTTAAGGTTGTCAGTTACAAAATTTGTATCAATAAGAAATGCATCATGAGTATAATAGTGCATAATTGTTTGCTAATTGGTGACCTATGAGCTACATAAACATTAATAGTACATTAAGAATCAGTATAGCACAGTTTAACACTTTATGAACTTCTACAGTCCTTCAGTTTAGCTCGTCACAGTACTGGCACAGATAATCATATGATACCTGCACACAGTGTGTGTGTGTATGAACTGCTGGTTGTGTTTGTTTGACTCAAGTTTGCAGCGCTGATGTGGTTGCTGACCTATGTGGGAGCCCTCTTCAATGGACTCACTCTTCTTATTATGGGTGAGCACATTTTTTGATTCCATATACACATGTGATTTGAATTATAGATGAATGAATGCTTTTTAAATAGCAGGCTATTGCAGTTACATATTATACACTCTTTTGTCCCATTTTTTAACATTTGCATTGCATCTTGTTTCAGTGGTGGTGTCCATGTTCTCGATGCCTGTGGTCTATGAGAAATACCAGGTCAGAGTGGCACCATTGTTTCCATGACTACAGAATCATGTATAATTCATAAGCGCTATGACTACAATGACTCGCTTTTTAAATCTTTCTCTGTCTGTAGGCACAGATTGATCAGTATATGGACCTAATTAGAACCCAAGTCAACTCTGTGGTAGGAAAGTAAGTACTCGCTTTAAGCATTTATTATTATAAAATATAATATTATAATATAATATGAATGTGTGTTTTGATACAGGATCCAGGAGAAGATTCCTGGGGCCAAACGAAAGGCTGAATAGGCCCCACAGGGCCCCCTGGAGGAGGTTGTGAGCCCCTGAATGCCCCATTATTGGGAGAACTGAAAGATGGTTCCTCTTGTACACACACACACACACAGAAATAAAACACAAATAAACATCACAGGAACATAGTTCTACTTTGTACACATTGTGACGTCTAGAGCAACGACTGAGCTGTGCAGGAGAAGTCCCATCCTCGCCTTGTAACCATAGAAAAAAATATAATTAAAAAAGCAAAGCGTGCTGTCTCTCAAATCAGGATCTAGTCAGAAGTACAACTACTCAATGAATTGTAGAAGTAACCTTGAAACATATAAGTTCAAATCTGGCAAAAAGACTAGATGTGATTTTTTTTGTATGTGTTGCTCATAAAGTGCATGAAGTCAAGAGTCTTAAGAGCTGATGAATTCTCTTTTTATCTTTTAAGTTTGTGTGCTTTCTCAGCTGAGCTGAAAATCTCTGTAGTATGTGAAGGATCTCTCCAGCTTTATTGCTCTCCAGTGACGCTCTCTTCTTGGAAAAAAAAGCTTTTTTGTGTCTTCGGCGTTGGGTGGGGCTTTTCCTCTTCCATCATTATATATGTGAACATAATTAACATAACCGTCATTGTTAGCTAGACGCATGGATCTGCTGAGGTTCATGATATCTGGGCACAAACGCAACTATTTAGCAATGTTCTGATTAGATATGGTCAGCTCACTCGTAGCATTACAGTATGTTTCTTTTTCGTAGGACTACGCTACAGAGACTCATGTTTTTAGGTCCTGTCATTGATCTTTTTTTTTAATGATACAAAACAAAAGAGAGGGAGGAGAAGGAAGCTTCAGTGAGTGATTGCTAGCTAGAATGTCAATATTTGTAATATGTTAAGTGTTGTTCATTATTTTAGCCATTGACTCTTAACTATTTGCACTTAAGATGTACTCAATACTGAATGCGAAAATAAATGTTCTTAAATGTATTTCTTTATGGCTCATCTTTCATCTTTAAATACTGTCGTAAACAATGATGCTATGCAGGGGTGCCGTAACGAGTGGGAAGGTTAGGACGATTCCAAGGGCCCGGTGAGGGAGAAGAGGCCCCACCCCAAAGGAACATGAACACGTGGGGGTTGGGGGGGGGGGCAACACGATGTTCAGCGCTATGACTGAATTTGTAAAGGATATTTAATAGCATCTTTTTACTAAGTGCTATCAGGCCAGAATCAATATTATCGATCCAACTACTGATACAAATAATTCAATGCCATTGAATATAATTGAAAGTCATCATTTAGACCAAAACTGCAAATTATCAAACTTAAATAGTTTTTGTTAAATCAGGTATTAACAGCAATTAGCCTACACAATATGATCAAAATTTTACTTTAAATAAAATTACAACTGAAATTGACTTTCATGAGCTGTAAGCTCTAATCATCAAAATTAAAACAAAAAACTTTGAAATGTTTTACTTGTAATGTTTACTTGTCTAGAATATATGAAAGTTTCACTTTTTGAAATAAGTTATAAAAATAACTTTCTCATGATATTCAATTTTTTTTAGATGCACCTATATATATATATATATGGGGGGGGGCTAACAATGATAAGAACTGCTAACTAGCATGACGGCTTAAACATTTTACTTTATGTAACTGGGAAAGATGTAACGTTAGAGCAGAATATATAACTCCGAGGAAGTTGGGGAAAGCATTACTGTAGCTTCAAGAAGTGAAATTGTAGGCCATACCTATCAGTGATGTTTGTGTTACATATGAATAATGAATCTCCTAAATTAGGACGCTGCCCATCTGTCAACGGGCACTGTTGGGTGTGCCCAGTGTACCTGTCTATTGTCCAAATGCAGTATCGTGTATGCTGTATGCACACGTTTTTTTCTATGAATTGTGGGGACTTTCCATAGACTCTATTACTTTTATACTGACCAAACTATATTTTTTATCCCCTAACCCACATGTGTTAAACTCAAGGCCCGCGGGCCTAACCCAACCCTAACCCTAAACCTACCCCTTACAGAAAACATGTTTGCATTGTTACTTTTCTGCAGGCCGGTCCCCACGATGGGAAAAAATAGCAGGTTTTACTATCCTTGTGGTATACATTTGGTGCTCACAATGTAGCATAAACACACACACACACACACACACGTTTGCTTCGGTACGTGACTGGAGACAATGCATAGACTTCAGTTGTTTTATAATTATCAATGCAGTAAGCTAACCCTAACAGAAAAATGTCTGCATTTAAAAAAAAAAAACTTTGTCTCTGGAGAACAAAAACAGCTTATTGAATATAGATGACTATGAGGCTTTCTCTGATGAGCTCTTCTCATCCTCTGCTGGTGGGACAGAGAACTGCGCCTCAGAGAGAGAAGAGAGAGACTAGTGTCGCACTCCAAAATACAGGCAAACGGGAGGGAGGGTGGGACCATTGTGAAGGGACAATAGGAAATGTGCTGACAGTGGGTGCGGTGCTCAGCATCTGAAGGGCTGGAAGTGTGAGCTGTGATCGCCAAGACTGGAAATCATTGCTGCACTTTGTGTTCTTTGTTTGTAAAAAAAATTCAAATTTGATAAAAACCTCTAAAACATACTGACAATAAATGTATGACCTGAATGCAATGTAATGTAAGTCGCTTTGGATAAAAGCGTCTGCTAAATGCATACATGTAAATGTCTTAAAGGTTGACATGTCATCAGATAACGTTCGTGATTAGTTAATATGTTTCTTTAATCATACATTTCAGTGCCTATACACTAGTTTTATGAAGCAAGACTGAAATTCAAGTCGTTTCATTTCATATAGTCTATTATTCTGCAAAAAGTGATTTTCTTACTTAGCATTTTTGTCTTGTTTTCCTGTAGGATACAAGTAGGCCTATCTATTCTAAAACCAAGAGGCTTTTAACTGAACCTATACTTGACAAGCAAGATGACATAAGATATTAAATCTTGTTTTCTCAGACATTTATCAAAATTAGGCTAGTTCAGAAAAATACTAGCCCCCCCCCCCGCTTTTAAAAGTCCTGTCGTAATTACTGAGCATAGCTGTCCACATGCATTATCATAAAACAATCTGCCTTTTTTGCGTAATTTCGTACTGTTAGTGTGTTGGAAACAAACAGAAGCATTATTATGAGGCTGTATCATCAGAATGACCTTGAAACTAATATTTGAAGGTAAAAATCTTAAAAACAGTTAGTTGTTTTAAGCAAGAACTCACTTAATGTGTATACATATCTATCAGAAAACAAGACTTCCTATATTTCACACCATTTTTCTTTTTAAGTAAATGTCTAGCCTATATATTTAAGAATGTTTAGATATTGGAACTGAAAAAAACAGAAAAGGTCATTTTGCAGTGCAGTGCTGCTGTATTTCTGGGCAAACTAGCCATCTTTAGCATTCGTTCAGTCTGTACGCAGTCAAGAGGTTGTCTTCTCATCTGAGCTCTTGGAGACAAACAGCAGGCCTGTCCCACATTAGTAGGCTACAGCACTCTTTGATGTGAAACATGGATCTTTTCAGTATTAGTAAAAGTATGTCAGGAGCCATGTATACATGACCTCCAACTCAGTGCTGCCCCAAATGGGTCTATAACTCATTCATTTGAGAAACATTGAAGCCACAAGATGTTAAATGTCCTATAGATGCACACAACTGAGAAGTGAAAAGGCTAATCTGAGCAAGGGGTGCCCTCTGCTGCTAAATGTGAGTAAAATCTAAATGTGGTTTGGCTTTCATTTCTAAATCCTTTCAAAATGCAGTTTGGTGAAAAGGCCTATTTCACAAAACATTCAGCTATATGCTTTCTGAGAGTTAACCAGATGTCAAATTGACAAATGAAAGTACTGAAATTCCATGTTTTTATTTTATTTATTTTTCATTCTCTTATTTTCGCGAAGGCTGTATTTATTTTATCACAAACACAGTAAAATAATTGTGAAAAAAATCAGGAATATTTAAAAAGACTTTCTATTTTTATGCATTTTAAAATGTTATTTATTCCTGTGATGGCAAATCTACATTTTCAACAGCCATTACTCCACTCTTCAGTGTCACATGATCCTCCAGAAATCATTCTAATGTGATGATTTTCTGCTCAAGAAGCATTACTTATTAAGCTTAATCAAATTATTAATAAAAAACTGACCCCAAACTGATCAAATCAATTATCCTTTATACAAGTTACATTGCTTTAACCCTCTGGTGCTCCTTATTTGGGAGTCACACTTGTGATCTTCACGGTCAAAAGTGACCGGACACCTAAAATGTAACTCCACCCTAACCCCCAAACCACCGCCCACCCCCCAGTAAAATCAATGTAACATATTTTTGTTTAATAATATTTTTTATTTTGTAAATTGAGAGAATGAGAATTGAGATTTCATGGTACTAATTAATAGTTTTGCAATAATTATTATACATTTTACCCATTGAAAATAATACAACATTTTTTCAAATATTTTTATTACATTTCAACTATGGCAGTATTTTGTTTTAAAATAGAGCCAATGCCTTTAAAATTATTTTTTTGAAGCCAAGTTAGTGCCATCTGGTGGGAGTAAATTAAGAAAAACATCTGCAATTCCATGGTTTAGTTCATAGATTCCTATATAAAAGGCCTATAAATTCTCTAATTGTTTTTAGACATAAATACTTATTTTATTAAGTTGTGGGTTTTGATATGTATTTAGACATTATTTAAAAAAAATTTTTGTAAATGTTAAATTTTTTTTAGCGCTACTTGCTGAAAGGACCTCCGTTTAATGATCCCAGAAGGTGCTCTTTGGTTGGGTTCAAAAATATATCTATATAAAAACGGATCCTGACACACTCTGCGGAAGGCTGGGGGCCGAAATGCATCAGTGTGAAGTGTTTTAGCTATTTTTTTATGTTTCTAGAGTGAGCCATGTTTGAATAAAGGCTTTTTAACATTTTGGAACCGGAAGAAGTGCCTTGGATCCGTTTTTCTATAAATAAGTTATTCATGTTTATTTTATTTCCATGTCTCTAAAATCTTAAGACCTTTAGCTCACCTTGCTCACACTCAGTGACGTTCAGCAAGATGGCCTTGAGGTGCCTGTCTGTATTTTGGGAACTCACTCAAAGGTCAACTGTGCCCTCACAAACACAAACTGCCAAAAGCCCAACACGACTGACCAAAGTCTCCTTGTCAAAGACACCCCAAGACAAGGTGAAAAAGCCAACAGTGCCCAAAACTATTGTAAAATCTAGCAGAGCCAGAGTACAGCATTTAACATTTGCCTGTAACTGTGAAAACCCCCAAAATGACTGGCAATACCACATAATGCAAAATCTATTTTTTGGTTGGTTTTTAATTAGGTTCAGAACTCTTTTTGAACAGAAATGGCTAAAGAAAGGTAGAAAAAAGCTGCTCCCTTTTGAAGGGAAATAGACTTTTGAAGAATGTTGGGCATAATGGTTAGTAATCAGAAAAGAGCCAGCGGAGATGTCAGAGATAAAAGTCTTAATGCACACTCTTACCTCTCTGTTCACCTGAGGACACGGCTGTCAGTCAGTCAGACAGGCCTAATGGATTCACTCTGTCTCCTTCACTCACACACACACACACACACACACACACACACACACACACACACACACACACACACACACACACACACACACACACACACACACACACACACACACACACACACACACACACACACACACACACACACACACACACACACACACACACACACACACACACACACACACACACACACACACACACACACACACACACACACACACACACACACACACATACACTCCCTCGGGCTCTCTCTGTCTAACAGACCACTGCCCAATACAATAGCAATAAGAATAGATTTGGTTTCTTTTGTGCCTTTCACAAACTAAAGGATCTCAAAATGCATAAGAATACAATAAATCATCTGCTTACTCCTACAAAGCCTTGATACATAAATGTCTAAGGCCTCCAAATTATCAACATGATCAAAACTTTGCTGAAAAACCTGTTGTACAAAATGTACCAACCTGGTCTCATGAAAATACGTACCTCTGTGCACTTTCTGTGCGACACCGTTTTATGTACCTTACTGCATGTTTCGCCGCAGTTTATAAGAGAAATGTTCACTGAGTAGCGCTAAAACACAGGTTAAACGCATGAAACCTAGCACATTTGTATTACGTAGATATAGGTACATGTTGCTGTGTTTTTATTACGTTGCTACAGAAATGTATTGCGGCGGTTCAGAATTCAAAGATCCGGGTCTGTCCCTAAAAGTTAATGCTCTATCGTGTTGGAAATATGTCCTTCATTTCCTATGGCCGGTCATTTTTGACCGAAGACCATAAGTGTGACTATTTTTTTATGACCACTTAGCAAGCTCGAATCAAGCCCTCCATTTTTTTGTGTTTACATTCCAAATGCCATAGAAGTCACCAAGTTTCGAACCATTCCGATGAAGCTGTGATTTAAAAAAAAATCAAAACAGAACATTTTAGAAGAATCGAATTCTATTTTAAATAAGACAGGAATATTTTTTCTACAACAACAATAGTAGTGTTTACAACAGCAAACCCACCATACCCTGCAAACTCTATGACAACAACAACAATAATAATAATATAATTCCAGAGTAATAAAGAGGTGCAAAAAATGTCTTTAACATTTAAATTTAACATGGTCTTTTCTGTTCTGTGTTTCTTTTTCAAACCTGCGTCATGGCAGTTGCTGCTGTTTCAATACAGAAGCATCCATTTCAATACACATATCAGCAAGGAGCACAGCCCTGTTTCATGTGCCCCTTTTATACTTTGAGCACCTGCCCCTCCAAATGTCTTTGCACGGCCCTGATGAAAACCCATAGATACGAGCTGGACATGTGTGATGCTAACGTTCTAAAGCATCAGTTTTCAAATCTCCCAGCATATTAATATTGGTTTGAAATCATAACATGATATTCTTCAAGTAATTGTTAAAAAATTACGCTTTATTAATCAAAACTCTGTAAATTTGTTTGAAAAGGAGTAAAAGGTGTCAGAGTTTTACTGCCTCTAGTGTTTGTTTCCTTGGGAAACAAATGAGGGTTCAGGTCTGGTGAGTTTGCTGGCCAGTCAAGCACACCAACACCATGGCCATTTAACCAACTTTTGGTGCTTTTGGCAGTGTGGGCAGGTGCCAAATCCTGCTGGAAAATGAAATCAGCATCTTTAAAAAGCTGGTCAGCAGAAGGAAGCATGAAGTGCTCCAACATTTCTTGGTAAACGGGTGCAGTGACGTTGGTTTTCAAAAAAACACAATGGACCAACACCAGCAGATGACATTGCACCCCAAATCATCACAGACTGTGGAAACTTAACACTGGACTTCAAGCAACTTGGGCTATGAGCTTCTCCACCCTTCCTCCAGACTCTAGGACCTTGGTTTCCAAATGAAATACAAAACTTGCTCTCATCTGAAAAGAGGACTTTGGACCACTGGGCAACAGTCCAGTTCTTCTTCTCCTTAGCCCAGGTAAGACGCCTCTGACGACAACTGTAGCCAAATTCCTTGACACGTCTGTGTGTGGTGACTCTTGATGCCTTGACCCCAGCCTCAGTCCATTCCTTGTGAAGTTCACCCAAATTCTTGAATCGATTTTGCTTGACAATCCTCATAAGGCTGCGGTTCTCTCGGTTGGTTGTACATCTTTTTCTTCCACACTTTTTCCTTCCACTCAACTTTCTGTTAACATGCTTGGATACAGCACTCTGTGAACAGCCAGCTTCTTTGGCAATGAATGTTTGTGGCTTAACCTCCTTGTGAAGGGTGTCAATGATTGTCTTCTGGACAACTGTCAGATCAGCAGTCTTCCCCATGATTGTGTAGCCTAGTGAACCAAACTGAGAGACCATTTTGAAGGCTCAGGAAACCTTTGCAGGTGTTTTGAGTTGATTAGCTGATTGGCATGTCACCATATTCTAATTTGTTGAGATAGTGAATTGGTGGGTTTTTCTTAAATGTGAGCCAAAATCATCACAAGTGGCATTGTCCCACTGTAAAATAATCAGTCTATTTGATAAAATAATGTAAACTTGCAGGACACCCTTTCTCTCAATACCACACTAAGCAGTTTGTTAATGTTATGATTAACATGATAAACATAATAGTATTTATAATGCTGTAATTATTCAATTTTAAGTGTCTGAGCTTGACCACACACTCTTAGAAATAAAAAGCTGTCACTGGGGCGGTACCTTTTAAGGTACACTTTTGTACCCTTTATCTACTAATATGTACACTTTCAGTATAATATGTACCTTTTATGTGCTGGTATGTGCCCTTTGGGTACAAAAGGTACGACCCCAGTGACAGCTTTTGTACCTTTTTTTTTCTTAGAATACAGCATATTTTTTATGCCATTGAGATCAAAAGGTACAGCATAAGAGGAATGACTCAGTTACACTATCTAAGCATGATCTAATGAGTTTCGACATCACTGATGCTGAGACAGATGCAGGGCAGACACTATTACAGCAGTGACAGAAAGACATTTTGATGATACAGTTATGGTGAAAGAGAGTGGAGCCAGTGATCACATCCAGCTTGTGTTTGGTGGATGACAGCTTAAACAAAACTCCATCACTGCCTAAACACTGATTACATTGCGATGAAAGAAGAGACTCTCTGCCTTTTAGCAAGACTGTTGCGTCTACAAAAGAGCAACGAGTAGCCTACAATCAACTATCCTTCACACGTTAAGTAGATATAATTAATATTAATGTTACATTGTGGTTTGTAGATGCATGCTTGAGGTGTTTTCTCTGCAATAATGCTTGCAAATTATGAAGTAAAGAAAATTTCATAAAATATAAAGCCCCTCTTTATGTAAGCATGCACACTGCCCTCTGGTGTATCGATGTGTGCACACCAGCCACGTCCCAAATCATCACTGTCCCTGAACAGGCGCCCTGCCAGTGGCAATGACATCGCCCACCTCAAAACACAGACTGACACACACAGTTAGCCTCGTTCTGTGTGTGTGTGTGACAGGGCTGCTACATTCACTCTGGGTACAGAGGGCAGTGAAAGGTCCTGTGCCATGTCTTTCTCCCTTTGTTCAAAAGGAAGATACACTGCTCACAATTAAAGATGGGAATAGTTCCAAAAATGCCGCAAATATGTCTGGAATTAGTTTTGTGTTTGAAAGTTCACGTACAGCAAGTTCCCAGCTATTCCAAGTCTCTGCCCAAGTGTTTTGTTGCTAGACAGAGGAACGAAGTGAACTGAAGAAACACTCCTTGAAAATAATACAACATGACACAGTAGACTGAAATAATTGGACACCGGTGATGTCATGTCTTAAGGTCTGAGTATGCAGTGGAGGAATAACTGGACAATGATCTGATGTGAAGTGTTTTACCGACATGGTCTACCTTTTCATACTCCGGCTGTGAGGAAGAGATACAAACTGCATTGCAACTCACACATATGTACACATAAACACATCTCAGGAATGGGAAAGGAAGTATAACAGACAACACAGTTTGTGGCAATGTAGGATGACCTCAAGAAAGTGTTTTAGGGACAGTTTTCTCTGCTGTATTCCCCTATAAAAATTAAAAAAAAAACAAATAAATGATATATTGTCACAGTATCACACTTTCACACGTTTTCACTGTCTTGTTATCTGTCATTATTGATTTGATTTTGTCATTCTGTTCAGTTGTGTCTTGTTAATTATCCTCATTTGGTCTTTGTCTTTAAGTTCCTGTCTGTTCAGTTTGAGTTGGTTGGTCTTAAACGTTAATATTATGTGTCAGTAGCCTACCCTTGCTTGGAATTACCTATATGTGGATTTATTAAAGACCGTTTATCTTCATCTTTATCTTTGTGCGTGTTCATCGACACAGTAAGTGTGACATGTATAATTATTAATACATTTATAATATATATTTTTTAATAAATTAATTTACAAATTCAAATTAGAGGCAACCACTTTATTTTAATCACAGTCCAAACAAAGATGTTGTATACATGCATGAACAGTTTTTAATCTAAATTCAATTTTTTAAATCTGAACCAATAAAAAAAAAAATTCTGACTTTAGTTTTGTGAAACTATACCACATAAAGCATCTGCACGGACACAAATTCACTCTCTGCCAGCAGGTGGCGCTTATGGAACAGCGGTGATATGGTGTTTTCTTAGCGCTTATGAACTCCGCTTTTATATGCATTATACAGAGGCAAGATGAGAAGAAAATGCTATCCAAACTAAGACAGTCAATTCCTCTCAGAGATACATTCCTATGAACGCTTACCGCCAATTGTGTCTAGATTCATTTAACATCTCAACCGATTTCAATCGTCACATATTTGTATACATTTTCAACTGGCACGGGGCATCGTTACATACCTAATATATTACTTTATAACACTGGAATAATTTATCATATGCATTTTCAAAGCACTTTTGATATTTTATTTAAATATGCAAAAGTTAGAATGACTGTGCTTATACATGCTGCCAACAATGTTTATGTTTTTATATTTTATATTTTCAGTTTGAACTACTTTAGTATTACATGTGTAATCTAGATGTGTTTTGGGATTATGGCATGTTCATAGGGCAGGTGGCATGGCCAGCAGTCTGGTGCTTTACCCTGACCTGACCCAGAACCAGAACCAGGTGCTGGGCTGCGATTATGAGTCTCAGAAGACCATCCAGCCTGCAGCCTTCCCAGAGGCCTCCATATGGACACCAACTGCAATCTGTGACAAACGCTTATGAGCACAATCGCTTTTCATCCACAGAAACATGCACATACCATGGTTGTACCAAATGTAGTTAATGGAGTGGGGGTTAATATATTTCATTGTCTTATAAAGATTTTCATGGTGCTGGATAAATTATTGTTGCAAAGAAATCATATACAATCATGTAGGCTATTCCAGTCAAATGTGAAGTGTAACACACGCACGCACGCACGCACACACACACACACAAGACTTTGTTTTTAGTAGATAAGGATCTCTAAGACTATAAACGGTGGTTTATTTTACAATTACCTTCTCAGACTGAATACATGTTTGTATTAATTGGATAAATCCATGATTTAGAATCCATGATGTGAGAATCGTTATTTTCCACCCAAGAATACAGGCTTATTCATGTGCGTGTCACATTGTTGAGCAGACCAGGAACTCTCATTTTGTTCCCTTGATATAATTCCCCTTGGCACTGGGTCACATTACATGCTGACACAGGGTGCATTTTTTTTTAGATAATTTTACTCAGACTGCCACACCGCATTAAGCATTTTATATTGGAAAACAAGAACCCCAGACTGATTTACCCTAGGCAGGTTTTGAGGCATGCAATACAAGCTGAATAAAAGACTGTAGGATGTGTGACAGTGTATTGAAAGATGGGACGCAGGATGCATACTTCAAACCATATCTGTCAGTGTTTGTTGAGTGTTATTTCTGTTATATGAGCTAAAATGGTCTGTGTGTGTGTGTGTGTGTGTGTGTGTGTGTGAGAGTGTGTGTGTGTGTGTGTGTGTGTGTGTGTGTGTGTGTGTGTGTGTGTGTGTGTGTGTGTGTGTGTGTGTGTGTGTGTGTGTGTGTGTGTGTGTGTGTGTGTGTGTGTGTGTGTGTGTGTGTGTGTGTGTGTGTGTGTGTGTGTGTGTGTGTGTGTGTGTGTGTGTGTGTGTGTGTGTGTGTGTGTGTGTGTGTGTGTGTGTGTGTGTGTGTGTGTGTGTGTGTGTGTGTGTGTGTGTGTGTGTGTGTGCGTGTGTGTGTGTGTGTGTGCGTGTGTGTGTGTGTGTGTGTGTGTGTGTTAATGCATGTTTGAGGGCATGCGAGTCAGAGTGGGCTGGGTTATCAGAGCAGAGAGACAGAAGGCAGTTTGCGGTGGACAGGGGAGAATTTCACATTCTTCATCTCAACTTTGCCCGTCACAGTCATCCGCACATTGTGTGTGTCACTGGCACATACTCTCTCTTCTTTCTTTCTTTGCTTTTCCTCTGATTCAGCTTGATTGTCATTCATCTTGTTCAAACACTTAGTTTCTCTTACTATATTCTAGCAGAATTATTTATTTAGGTTGCTTTATTTGTATCCTTTCATTCTATATCTGACAGTCTGGCTTCATTTGCATATTTTATTTGTATAAATTAATGCAATTTGGTGGTACCAGATGGAGTCAAAGCATCACGGACCTCGACCTCTAAGACCCACAAGGTAAAAATGTCCTTTTTGTGTTTTTTTCTTGTGTTCTTCACCTCTGTTACCAAACTTTACCCATATCCTTTGTGGTGAATCCTTTCCTTTAAATTCTGCACCATCCATCATCTTTCTGTCTCCTGTTTCTATTTTCAATTTGCCTGGCTTTTTGTCCTCTTCTGTACCTCTTCATTCAATCGTATGTCTTTCCCAAAGCACCCTTTCTTTCTATCTCTGTCCATTTGAACTTTTCTCGTTTAATTTAGGTCTAACGTTTGGAAACATTTTAACTGGTTAAAGCTGGTTGTTGGCCGGTCCAAGCTGATTAACTGGGGCAAGATGGTTATTAGCAGGTCATTTTCTAGGCTGACCATCTTGGACCACCAACAAACCACCTACAGTCGGTCAAACCAACTTGGTTTTGGAACAAGATGACCAGTCAGTCAGCTAACCTTACTTTTTTCTAGCCTTACACTCTCAGAAATAAAGGTACAAAAGCTGTCACTGGGCGGTACCTTTTCAAAAAGTACATGTTTGTACCTTAAGAGTCCATTTTGGTACCTTAAAGGTACATATTAGTACTTAAAGTGTACATATTTGAACCTAATAGGTACAAAAGTGTACCGCTATAGTGACAGCTTTTGTGCCTTCATTTCTGAGAGTGTACCAGCTTGAAACCAGCTACCATTTTCCAAAACACAACCAGCAGCTTAGTTTGTTTTTATTTATTTATTTTCAGCATGGCATGGTTTGAAATTTGCCTGCAATGTCATGCTTTGTAAAACTATGCTAAATTGATGTAAAGTGAATTTTATGCCTGACCGTCAAATAGGTTAGCTTGTTTTTAACATGGCTTTTCAAACAAAAGTGCTCTCTGAGGCTTTCTCAACATGACTCAGTTGTTTATCACTGCTTATTTACATAATTATCCATCATAATCAAAGTTATATGTGTTGGTTGACAAGTAAAATAAAACTGTCCTGCGGATGTTAGTATTAGCTTGAATAGGGGGAAATGTACGTTGCTGAATCAACTTAACTGCCAGTTCAGGATGGACTGCAGTACACAGCTTGATGTAATACAGCGTGAAAGACTGTCTACTGAAGACCAAGCTCTTTATGAACAGTCACAGTTCATTTACAGAGGATGATGATAGTAAAGCAGAAAGTCACTTTGGTATACAGCGTTTTATCCACTTGTTACACCAACACACTTTCTTATTGCCCCTACATTACAGTCCAGCCATGCCTTTCGTAGGTATGCCAGGTCGGATGTTGCTACGTGAGATGCTTTTGCAGCTGGAGCAAAGAGCACTTCAGGTTCAAGAGGAGGAGTTCCAGTACTGCATCTCCCGTGGCATTCTGGGATACCGTCACCCCCCAGCATACCCAAGCCTGCTTGCCCTTATACCTGCCTCTGAACACCGCCAGCTAGAGCGCCTCTGTGGCCGCATCCCACCTTCACACGCTGCCATTGTACTTTCCAGGTAGACCAAGATCTCTCTCTTTTGACTTGCTTGCTTCAGTTTAGGTATTCTTCAAATGTTGTTAAAATGGTCTTTAAATGCTAAAAAAAAATTACATATAGCTACAATATAAAATCCAAACCAATATATAGCTGTTTCCTTTAATGACTGCCATTCACTATTTTAAGAATAAAAAAGTAACAAGGGGGAGTTAAATGGCAGAATTTCATTTTTAAATGATGATAGAACATTCATTGTGAGATGAACTAGCCCTTTAAGTACATTACAATATGACAAAAACTTTGCAGAATTATTTTCATGATTTTGTCTGTGTTTGTGTTCCAGACAGATGTGGGGATTTTTGTGCATGTTACATGATTATGCCAATATGTGGCGACAAGTGACTTTATGATGATTGAGTAATTTGAATAAATTTACTCAAAATGATTTGATTTATTCAGAAACTAAATGGGTTACCAAAATCCTGTCTCTGACGTGACTCTCTTTGTGAGTTAGTTATTGAATTATTCACTCAACCAATTCGTTCAAGCACCTTGATTTATTTAGGGAAGAAAAATCAACAGTGTGTTGCTCAGAGATTATCGCAATGGTTGATTTGGAACTATTTTTTGACAGAGCAAAAATAGACAAAACAGTCTAAAATTAAAGTTACTCCATATTAACCACTTGTTTATTAAACTGCTGTATACAATTATGGAGCGCTGCATGCGATATGTGGAAATAAATAAATATTACGGCCACAAACTAAGAATACCATGTTTTACTAATTAATTCTCTGATTTTAGGTAAATCGTTGCAACGCTGTTCTAATCAGTTCCCTTGTTTTAATTTAGTGAACTTTTGGCCATGCTTTAATCAAAACAAGAGAACAAATTAATAAGACAAGGGAACAAATTCTTAATCTGTGGCCACAGTATTTTGTTTTTGTTTGTTTGTTTTGTTTTTCATGTCATGCAGAGCTCTATAAATCAGTACTCACTCACAATTATGCTATTGATCTACATATCAGCACAACTGTGATTATTGTGCTCCTGTGATATTACTTTATTATTTTAATACGTTTTTAATTGTGCTCCATCAAGAATCCATGATCTTTTGGCCCACAATGACATTCCTCCCTGGGAACTGGTGGGGGTCTTCAAGCAAGTTCTTAGAGACTTCCTGAGGAGACAGGAAGACGGCATGCAGAGACGTCCTGCGCCAACAATTCTTTCTGCTCCCAGTCCACCTACAGAGAGTAATGACAGAAGTCACTCCAGTTCTTTATCAGAGGAGGCAGGGAAGCACAGGGAGGAAATTCCTACTATTTCTAGTTATGTGGATAAACATTTGCGTACTGCCTGCCCCTACTCCATCCACAGAGATTGGAGTCTGCCCTTCTGCCACCCTTTTGCTTATGAGGCCTACAGCACCACATTGTGAGACACTTAACTGTAGACTTTCAACATGTTCTCATTATGTTTTGGCAAATTGGTGGCTAATTTGTATGAATTGGCAGTCTCATTTCTCATTTATATGTTTTTGTATGATCTGCTTGCATTTGGCTGATTGTTGGTTTAGGGGTGGACCTTAACTTAAAGCCTTTAAATTGACTAAAAATCGTACATTTACATACAAATCACATCCTACAAATTCAAATGAAATCGCCACCTCTTAAATAATAGTTTCCTCATGAGAAAAGTCCATGCAACCATTTCTATGTCTTCCCTGTTTGCAAATTCCCTAGATCTCAGATCTACACACAGATCTACACTTGCATTAAAAAATCTAATCCTGTGTTCAAGTTTAAGTAAACTGATTAAACGTGATTGACATGATGATGTATGTGATGTTAAAATTTGGAAGATGAAACATAATCTTTTCATAATCAATCAAAAAGGTGTGTGTGGGGGGGATTCAACATCATAATAATTGTTTAAAATAAATAGTTTATAATTAGATAAATATATTATTATTATTATTTAAATTGTGTCCATTTATAGTTAGACTACTTTTTGTGGTTTTAAATAGCTTTTTGCCATTTTGGAGCTTGGTCATTATGAAATGTTGACAAGAGCATATTAATTCTTCAAAAAAAAAAAAAAAAAAAAAAATAATTTGTTCTATAGACAAAAATAAAAGCATCAAAAAGCACATAGGTATGCCAAATATGGTATGAGTAAATAATTACAGAATTTTCATTCAGATCATTTAATGTTCTTAGATTTATTGCTTTAATATTGTTGTCTAATCTTAGAACTGCCTTTGTATTTGTGTACATTTGTTTGTAATTACAGGAACACCTTTTCTTTGTGCTGTAGCTTTCCAGGGTCTTCAGCTAATGATCAAACTGAAAGTAGCACACACTCATAAGCACATACACCCAGAGCAGTCAACCCAGATATCCAACCTAATCTGTCATTTTTTCAGAGTTATATTTCTGGATTACAGAGCAGAGATTAGCCTGAGGGGAGAGCGCATCAGTGGTCCTGCTTGCTGCATGTATCCATTGAACTACCTACAGTTGCACTCTCATCTCTCCCATGCTTTTTAGATCACAGTTGCAATCTTTTCTTGTCTTTTGTCATATAGTGACAGAACTGTGTTTGTCATGCAGCATGGACTGAAAGGTGGCAGACAAAGTACAGGTTTGGTTGTTGTTCACAGTGAGGGCTGATCATAAAGCCATCTCAAAGTACTGTTAAACAGGGTAAAAGCAAACATGTGACAATTACTCTTGACTGCTGAATAAGTGTTGGGTCAGACAAAGTGAAGATCTCTTCTAGAGTGGATGCTGTGTTTATTACCACAAATACCTGCAGATGCAAAATCAAATATAGTATAGTGTATAAATATTGTCTTATATTTTCTGCATACTTTTGTTGTTGCCTCTTCTACAGAAAAAAAGAGAGAAAAGATACTGATAATTTTGTGTAACATGATTAATTTTATTTATTTTCTTCTGTGGACCCTGCTTTATTGTTATCCTCATGTCCATTGTCAGTGAAATGTCTGCACAATAAAAATTTAACAAAACTTAATTTGTGTTTTATAGTTATTTTTTCTCACACCAGTGTTGCCAAGTCAACTTTTATAAGACACGTTTTCCCCTTGTTTTTCAGACCAGGTTGTCACGTTGGTTTTTGATAACAAATATAATACAGTGGGCTAATACAAAGATCTATCTATCTATCTATCTATCTATCTATCTATCTATCTATCTATCTATCTATCTATCTATCTATCTATCTATCTATCTATCTATCTATCTATCTATCTATCTATCTATCTATCTATCTATCTATCTATCTATCTATCTATCTATCTATCTATCGATTGTGTGGTGCTAACGTTTTTATAATTTAATGTAATTATATTTTCATCCAATTGAAAATCCAATTTTAAGTCTGTCTAAAGAAGACACACCAAGGACAACGGGAAATCTAAGCGTTACAAAAAAACATTTTCAGTCACACGGACTTTTATTTTGGTGCCGGTGCTTTTAATTACAAAGCGGAAATCTACAGAGATCTTCCGCTGTCTCCTCTACTGAGCTCGCGTTAAGCAGTGACCTTCTCCGAGTGGTCCAGTGCACTTAAATACTAGAGGTGAGTACGTTTTCTTTTAATAAATGTATATGTTTTCAGTTGGCATATTTTAAATAAGCACTGACAATTTCAAGAAGATTCCCTGTCGTTTAAAACATTATTTGTTCCGGTTATTGGACCATATATGACAAGGCCTTGCTGAGCGCCTTTAATGAATCGACATTGGTTAATGGCTCAAGCTTGACACTTGAATGGCACACATGAATCGTTTTTCATAATCTGCGATACATTTGTTTCTATATTAGATGATGAAAAGAGCTGTTGTTCCTTTTGCAAATTCAAGTGAAGCGTTATCTTTAAACTGAACTGAGCTTGACATGAACTCGTTTTATTCTGACAGTGAAATACTGAGAGTATTTTTGTCTCCATCTGAATGACTCCGTATATTAAGTATAATAGTGTTCATTTTTCTCGAGCTGGTCTATGCACATATGATTAATGTCCTTGAAAGTTCTGTTTGTGTCGTGGTCAGTGGTGGCTGGTGCTTACAAATTTGGGGGGCGCAAGCAAATTGAATCACACTGTTAATGCAACAGCATATGATTGAATGCAATTTTTAAATAACCATTTAATAAGTGACATAATAATGAATCATCACTGCTTAAAAATGTAAGATGAAAATTCAACTGTTAAAGTTTAAAATAAGATACCAAATCAGTGAATTTGAGTTTAATGTGTGTATATATGTAGGTAATCATTAAACATTTCTAATCATTAAAAAAACTATCCATTTATATTAACGTAATTCAGAGATAATTGTACACACAATGAAACCACAGGACAGCAAATCCTTCAAGATAAAAACTGAAATGGGTTTAATAAAATCGAATTTTTATTTAAAAAAAATGCATATAAATTCATTATATTTCCATAAGGTTTAATAAAGTTCCACAAAGTTCAATAAAGTATGCAAAAACTGTAATCTTCTAGCGACATATAGACCATTATGTTTTTTATCTTAATTTTAATGTTATTGATAATGTATTTATTGAAGTTGTCAGACATATATGTCAGACTGAATATGGGACACTATATTATTTATATATTTGCATAATAATCCTTACATAAAAACTCATAATTTAGTTGAAAAGAGACAACATTGTATAAGTACATGATCTACACAAGCCAATTGTGCTTGAATCTCGATGATCTCAAGTTAAACTGCATTATTCTAATTAACTTCCGTGTCGTTGCCAACGCGTCGGTGACAGGACTTTGAAATAACAACCAGAAAAAACAATAAACGGCATGACTTGCATCGCATCCTGCTCGCCAACTCCGTCCAATCTCCATGATCTGTATTTGTATTTTATGGTTTTCTATAAAAACAATATTGATTCGCTAAGATCTAAAGTGGGAGGGTCTTAATCTGAAACAAGCCAATTAGAGCTCAGCCTCAAGTCACATGCATTTTAAAAGTTTACAGACCTAATAGACACCCATTAGTCCGGCGCCCCGCACACACAAACAAATAGTTTTTATTTTTGATAGGTTCTAACATGATTACCAGTCGAATAGTACTACTAAACAATGCAATTTTGTGATTAATTTGCAATATATATTTAATTTATTTTTAAACATGAAGTCGGCTTCTTCCCTGGGTAACTTGATGGGGGCGGCGCCCTAGCGCCCCTATTGACCAGCTGCCACTGGTCGTGGTACTCTATGGGTCATTCTAATAATGTGTCTCTTTTAACATTTGCACATTCAAACATATGCATGGTAATGTTACATGTTTTTGAAGCCCTTTAGACAAATGTTCATGCATCTTTGCTTTGATCACTAGATGGCAGGTGGTGCATTCGCTGGCTGGTGGACTAAGATGGCCCCCTACTACACCAAAGCATACCAGGAGATGTGGGTTGGTGTAGGAATCATGACTTTCGCGTACTACAAACTTTCATATGGAGGTGAGAGGTCAAGTTAGTTGAAGAGCTCTTTATTATTGTGCATACGGTCAAAATATCATAAATCCTTATTTATTTTATGGTTCATATTGTAACAATGTACTTCGTAAACATTGCTCTTGTCATTCAAATTATTCATTTGTTTGTTATCTTATGTATCTTCTAAGCATAGCCCATGCTCATAGACCGTTTTGTTACACAATATTTTTAGAAACTTCTAGTGTCCTGTTCAAGATAACAGACTTGATTTTAAGAGCTTGTTAATGTTCTTATTAAATATTAACAATAATATTGCTGTTTTGCAGGAAAGAAGAAAGCAGTGCAGTCAAGTAAGTATAAGCAGGTTTTAGAAAAAGTGAAAAGTGTCTAGGAGAGAGACTTTCAAACTTTGCTCCACATGGGAGTTTTAGGTGTTGGGTAGAAAAAAAAGTTCAGAGAAGGTTACAGATGTATAAGTAAATCATAAAAAATAAGATGTATAAGTATTATAGTGAGAAGTAAAAAAACAAAACCTAAATATTTTCCTATTAATATTTTGCGGTCAAATTACTTTCCAAATTTAGAAATAATTTGCCTTCATTTAAGTAGTGTGAGAGCGCAATGATGCTCTAAATGTGTTGGTAAATCAACGCTATACTTCCTGTTTCCTTTTCCGCACGTCCTACGAAGGCCGTCTCGTTTAATTCTAGGTTGAGGACACTTCGTATACGTTACGTATCCTACAGAGGATGCAACCTTCAGAGGACGCTGTCTTCTAAATGAGATATAGCTATAGCTGGTCTCATGGTGCATGGCATGATATCACAAACTTTATAAGTCCCACTCGTGATTATGAGCTCAACAAACTCAAGTGATCGACTCGCATTGCTTTCATATGCAACTTTTAACTACCACATTCCTAGTCACGATCATTCATGAAGACAGCACCAGTGAAAACAGAGACGATGGTAGCTTTAGCATTAGCCGTACAGAGTGCCAAGAAGCTCTTTCAGAAGGGCAATTTGTAAAACAAACGCGTGATACTTACTTTGTCTGGAGCTGACGTTAGTGCAATAAGCGTTGGTAATGATTCCTACACATATTGGGGACTTTACAGATTTTTTTCCAGGATATTTCCCCAGAAAATGAAACTTAACCACAGTGTCCTCGACTCAGATGGGGGGAGTCAATGGAGACTCCTATGTTCATTAGTGCATCCCAAATCACAACACTTGAAAAGCCTCTTTGGCGCTGACATTATGGCAAGCCGTTTTAACATTTAAAACTTTGTTTTGACTATCCATGAATATCTCCAGCAGCTACAGCAAGTAATCAGTAAAGGAGGCGGACCGCAGCTTCTCACCCAGGGGTGTGCCTATAGGCAGTGTCACAAATGGGCGGGACTTTTTCCCCTCCAGTGACGTGAACAGAGGGAGAATCTGAAACAGCTCATTCTGAGAGACTGTTTATTATTTTTTTAGATTATACAAAAATTGAGTGGGTGGATTTTTACCATTATATGCTGGTTGTTTTCACACATTGCGGCCACACAACTGTGTTCAAACACCTTATAAAAGTGATTTTTGCATAATAGGTCCCCTTTAAATGATTTGGTTCAATCGCAATGACTCGATTATTAACACTGACTTGCTGCCATCTGCTGGCGGTTTTAATTTCACATTTAAAGTATCTTAATTTTTTTTGAATAATTTCAAGCATCAGTTTTCAACATTTTATGCTTCAAATGTCAAAACATTATTTATGTATTTGAAACTGCAGGTTAGCATTCTATGTCCCTCAGAGCTGAGGGACTGTGTGTAAATGCATCTAAATGCCACTTCAGATGCATTGCAATGATACATTTTGCTTGGTAATAGCCCAAATGCAAGAATTTGATTCAAAAGATGATGCACACTTTTAGAAAAAAATGGCTTAAAGGTAAAAACACCCATAAAACTTATTGGAAATATTAATTTATATCACTGCTGTGAACTGACCACACAGAATATGAAGAATTTTGAAAGAATTCAGGATTCAGCTGTCCACTACCAGCACAATAACACACTCAGCAAAATATCATCTAATTATCTTTATCGTTAAAATCCCAGAAAATATCAAGATGTCATTTGTTGTAAATATTGCACACCCCTAATTAATGTTATTTAATTTATTGATAATACTTGTTTATATAATATTTCATACTTTTGACTTATCCATTTTCTTAAAAAGGATTTAAAGGCTGAAATGTAAAGTTTATCATTTTATAAAATTTAGTTTTTGTGTGAACTTGTTTCTGAATTGTATATTATGCTTTTTACAGTTTAATATAATACTATAGACATTACCCTACCCCGCTCATATGGTATTCATTTTATTTGTGCAGGTCTTAAAAAAGGTATAAAAACTTTCTGTATCTAATGTGATTTTCCTTTTCTCACAGAGCCTGCCCACTGATTGGACCACCGGAGTGTCATTCCCCATGTCATCTCTGTAAATCTCCCCCTGAAGAACTTCCTCTGGATATCTGTATTTTGTTTTATGTAAACAATAAATCGCTCAATATGGATCACACTATGGACATTTCACTGCTTTGTAGTCTTTCACTCTGTCTTGCAGGAAATTAAAATCAGCAAACATGAAACTGTTTGATTGTTAACTTATGGAATTAAACTATTAAAGAAGTCCTGCCAAAAGTGTTTTAATGGCTTTAGTACTTCAATAACATGCATTTGTTTGAAGGACACAAATAGCTTGCTTTGAGCTGATGTTAAATTCCCACTCAAAATGCTTATTCACAATATTTGTAACGATTTTCATTTAATGTTATATAAGAACACCGTTTTTGTTTTCGCATTTTAGATATTTTATGTAATGTTTAGTTAATGATAATATATGTAGTTCATGTTATTGATCAGTAGTGGGTGTTGAAGGACCGTCCAGCACATCAGGTTAAAAAAACAAACGTGAAGTCCTTTAACGGTTTCTCAAAAACAAACAAAATACATTTTGAAATGATACAATACAATATATATTTATTACTTGAATCTACTGAGTGAAAGTGTCGCACATCTGCAATATAAGAGTATATTCCATGTTCCATGTTGAACACCTGCAAGTAAAGTAATTCCTAAAATAACCATTTGTACTTTCAAGCTTCCTAATAATTAATGTGACTCATCGATAAACTAAGGGCGTTATAACTAGTTGATTTCCGTCTCTTACGGATTTTAATGACCACACACACCCAAACATCCATAAGTCACTAAGCACCTCATTCCTGTCAATCCAGGTCTGCGCGTGCCATCTATTAACACAGCAGCGCGAGCTGTTTGTATTCACCTCAGCCAGTTCTAGCTGTTTTGCTATACTTGTATTGCTTTTATTTTGGTGCTTTAAAAGATATTACGTCAATATTCGACTACATTTAGAAGAATACGAGTGTTCTGGTGTGGTTTTCTCCCATTCGTTTCGCGTAACGCAGTGTTTTAAGTTACCTGGCTTCGGCCAACGTTAGCAGGCTAACTTATTTAGCCATCTCGCGAGTTAATCGATACTCGGCTGCTTTCACTCCGCAAGGATACGAGGAACACCTCATGTATCTTTTCTACAAGATTATGGCATATATCTACACGTGACAAGTGAGTATAGTGTAGTTTTATCCACCGCCGGTGTATATTCTGAATGTTTATTAATATTTACTGCACAGCGAGATGGTTTTCTGTTCGTGCTAACTGGCTAACAGATGTGAGAACCCTGTTAAACGAACTAACGTTAGGCGGATAGAGGAAAAGTCTTTGGAATAAACGTCTTTAAATGTGACAAACGTTAAAACATCTTAGTTTTGATTCAAATCACGCTGTATATTTAAGTCATTCAGTGTGAGGAGAGAATGAGTTACGGGCTCGCAGTAGGTGTATAGAAACATCTGCCATTTCGCAGTCAGCTGTTCTTCCAGTTTAGCGAGTCCTTTAAAGCTTCTCTTTAATTCTCGTCTGCTAAAGGAGATGTTTCTTGTAACCAGTTGCTTGTTACGTTAAAGCGTTTAATTAAAGTAAAATAACATGATGCACAGAGCCGTGGCCTGTTTGGCCTCTATATTTGTTGGTGTTGTGGACATCCATGTGTCAGTGATAGTGCAAATGAAGATGTTTTCCTGATGTACAGAGGGCTGTAATCTCGGGTTGGACCTTGTGGATGTTGTGAAAGGCGCAGTGAAGCTGAAGACCAGATGTTCCTCTGACACAAGCAACAATGATGCCTGTAAGTATTCAATTTCATTTATTGTGTCAGCAGTGAGTCAAAACAACCCAAATTGTGTCTGTCAGATTATTTGTATGGTTCTTGGTTCGTTACACTAGTGTGAAAGTCTTAGTTTGACTTTTGATCATTGCTGAGAGAGGCATTGCGAGCTGCCTAGAGCCTTGCCAGGGGATCCATAATGGGGTTTCTTTTCGGAAAGCTTCATTAAAGCTTAATGGGCTGTGGATGGGAATATCCACAGTGCAAAAACACTGTCTGTGCCTCATGCTGTGCTGTTTGCTGTTTCTCTGATCATTTAGCTTTTTAAGTACAATACCTCTGTTTGAGATGGCAAACAATGAGTTTTCATTACAGAAGAGTTTCAAAATGGTACTTTATTGTGTGACAAGGCTTTAGTCAATCTCCTTTTTTTCTCTCTGTGCACTAATGGCAGCTATTACTTTTAAGATGCTGATGTGCTGTTTCTCGTTAAGATAATCTTTTTTTCTTTTTTCAGACTAATGGCTTAATAGTTTCAATTATGCTAAATCATTATTGACAGTTTTGTGTCCCTCCCTCAGTTCTCAAAGGGTCTTAGTAATTTGTGCTTGGCGACATTAAAAACATCCAAATGCTGCATTTGATGTTTGTTTATTTGTTTTTATTGCTGTTTTTTTATTTCAGTTTTAAACTATTTCATATTTATAGGAACTAAAATAGACAAGGATGCACATCCATTTAAATATGCGAGGATGGTTTTAGGCAACATTTTTGAATTAATAATTGTCGACCAAGACTTTTAGTATTCAGAATCGGTTTTATTTCAAAACAGCTTTACGGAAAATCAGTGTGTTTTCATGAGCACTTGAACCCTGCAGGTGAATTACTCTGAGATCACACATTAACTCCAAAGGAAGCTTCATCTCATTAAACATTAACCTCGTTGAGCACATTTAACCCACAACATTTTCCGTTTATCAACAAAATAGTATTTTACCGCCTCCTCTACAGATGTGGATCATCTAAGTAATTACTAGGTAATCGCAGTTTAAGTAATCACTGCCTACCACGCTAAACTTATCTAGAAGAATCCTCATGGTATTCAGGTGCCAGTCAAATCTCTATCAGGTTTTAAAGGGCTTTAACATCCTCCTCTTGTCTGTTTTTGTTTATTTTTAATTCACTGACAAATCAATATACAGTTATTACATGCACCTAGTAACCCAAGCACTATGTCAAATGTATGTGTATGCTCATATTTCCGTTTTCCTCTGTAATGCTACTCTAATGTGTCCCCAAACTTTCAGCAGGAAGCAGATTGCTAGTCATGATTTCCATCCTTTGATGACATCTGAACAATATCCTGTTTTGCTGTAGTGTGGAAGGGATCTGATTGGTTGCGACTAAAAGTAAAATGTGATTGTACTGAGATGGATTATAAAGAAAAATGCGCGTTTCAGTCTGTCTTGTTAGGTTTAAATGATTTATTTTTATTTTTGATGTGATATTGTCATTGATGTTTGGTGGGAGCCTAATCGCAGTAGTACCTGTCTATAAAGTGAAAAGAGCGCAGATATTTTATTCAGCAGTAGGCAGCTAATAGGAGAACTATGAGGTATACTTCATTTTTTATGTTATATTCTCATGCAGTTGAGCGTGCAAGCCTTTCAAAGTATACTCCACCGACTGTGAGGACATATGGATGATTTCTTGTAGTAGACCTTTATTTTCAAGTGTTCTAATTGCTTACGAAAAATTGGGCTGTAAGAGGAACTCGGACTTGTCTGCAAGCTGGAGCAGAATGTGGAAGAGACTTAAAACTTCAGGGACAACAACACTGTGCTTTTGTGGGTGGTTTATGATTCGAATAATTTTTTTAGCCTGAAGTTTAGTTTCTGCAACTTTTGTGATGGCCGTGAACTGCACACATTGTCCAGAACTTTTCTAAGATGTTAAAAGAGGAATCATGCCGCAGTATAAAGGTGAGGTTGCATTAATGAGATTTGGGATGAGAAAGGTCCATTTTTCACTACTGTAGCGATGCAAGAAACACAAAGAAGTCATTTTCAAACCAAGCAGCACAGTGAGTTCACGTGACAATCTTGAATGTGATGTCAAATCTAAGGGGAGGGTTTTTTCTGTCCTTACTCAAAACTCCGTTCGCAAGGAATTTCAGCCAACAGTAGCTGGGTTTCCATCACCCTGTTTTGATGTGCATTTTGAAGTATCGCATGAGAAACAAGTGATGGAAATGCCAAATTTCGAATAAAAATACCTTATTTCGCAAAAAAGTTTTTACGCTCGCTTTAGGTGGTTTTTGACTTGTGCAAAAAAGGGTTAATGCGAATAATGGGAGATGAAAACGCATTTTGCGAACAACTTCCAAGCGCATGAAAAAAGTCATGTGACTTTGCGCTATAATACGGGATAACTTGACTAGCAGTGGACCGATCTTGTTCCACAGCATCTGAAATGTTGTTATGGTCGTTTTGAAATGCCTGAGCAAAGTCTGTCATCAAAGTATTTCTGGATAATTGTCTTACACGACTGTGTTCCCAAACAGCAGCATTCACCTCCGAAAGCTATGACAGCATTTATTGTGTTTCGGCTGCTCGCTCTGAGGTGCAATACATTTTTCATATATGAAAATTATTATATTCAGTAGTTTATCCTAGTTTTCTATAGGTTATTTAGTGCCAGTTTACCAGGAATTGATGATTTTGTTCTTGTTGACTCGTTGGATATTATATAAATGTTTTATGCGATATTCCAATTTTGCGCATAAGTTAAATTCGCAACTTTGGATGGAAACCCGGCTCATGGTAAATGCGGCTCTGCCTTAACAATGTAACATGGAGTGCTACTGTTCATGGTCTTAAATTCACTTTTTTTTTTTTTTACAATCTAGTTGTTAGAATGTTTGATTTGTTTACTTTTATCTTAATTGCAAAATGGCTTTTCGGTACCACACCAATCGTTTTCTACTTATTCAGGGTTTTTCCTGGCTCAAAATGAGGTGGAGGTGGTACTATCCTGATCATGTGCACACAATGTACCTACCCTTTAACTGGCTGAAACAAAACAAAATGTTCACGCAACATATTATAAGCGTGATAGTAATTATATGATTGAAGGAAACCCCCCCCCCACACATTCAATTAAATTGAACATTTAGATAAAAGGGGACCCTTTTGTAGTAGGCTATAGATGAGCATAAACATAACATTAGCTTGTTAAAGACTTCAAGAAATTGAAAATCTTTATCCACTTTCATAAGTGGGCATTTTATTTTCTTTCTCCGTGTTTTATTGTTACCGAATTCTGTGTTGTAGCATGTCTAATTATTTGAATACATAAAAACAACTTGGTTTCTTCAAATGTATTCTTAAAATAGGCTTATGTTATGTTTACTTTTTTCTCAAAAATTCTGTGTTCTGTATCTGGTTATCAAATGAAGGCATAAAACGTTAATTAATTTCTTTAAATTATTATTATTTAAATGATAAATTATTGAAAATAAAATTATTTATTTATTTGGGCAAAAAACATGGAAGAAATGTTGTGTGATCATAACTTAAAAAGATAAACTTTTAATCATTGTAATAGTAGCCTAGTAGTAGCAGTATGTACATTCTGCTGAACAATATTACTATGTTTCTGCCGCAGTGTCTTCTTTGATGGGTTGCTGTGAATAGTTCTGTGTGTATGTGATATGACGCTACTCAAATCAAAAGGTAAAATGCTCCTGAAGTGACTCTCAGAGCAGTTCTGGAGATGTTGTTCATGTATGTCCTCATTTAGTGTGACGGCAGACGCGGAAGTCACCTCGAGCGTCACGCACGCTTCACTATGTGTGTGTGGTAACGTTAAATGAATCCGCGTTCTCTTTCATTCACTCATACAGAGGTGATCACGTAATTTGAGTTAATGCTCATCAGATCGCGTAAATAAGTGGATATTGAATAGAAATGATGATTCTGTATAAAGAAATATCAAGTAAACTTATATAAAAATATCAGTATTTTGGAAATATGAACTAAAAGCTCTAATGGACGCTCTTCAGTGATGCTTGCACTGACTGCCGGCCTGAGTTTTCTCGCAACTAGAGGCGGCACAAAATTTGGCGGAGGCGGCCGCCACATAGTTCTCTATGCTGGAAAAACCCTGTTATTGATTCAAACTATAGCCTTAATTGTATACTGTTGAAAGCATGATAATCTGCAGCAGCTTTCAAACAAAGGATGTTAGGTTCAGTTTCCTGCTTGCTGAAGCCCCTACACTTTCTCCCTATGCTGATGTTGGCATTGTTAAAGTGTGGCTACAGCCTCTAAGCTGCCTGTGCTGCAATTGGCTGACAGCCATGGAAACAGCCGGGGACGAGGGGTAAACGGCAAACTCACAGCAGGGTGTGGTTGAGTTCATCATAAGGTTAGAGCTGTACATTAGGTTATGGTTCTGTATTTTGCGAATTAACTTCTTGCCTCATTGACCCTTTGTATGTAAAACCATCTAGATTGTAGGGGCTACACAAGTGTGCATATAACTGCTACACCGAGTGAGTGATGAAGAATGGCATGTATTTCTTTGGTTTCTATAGAATAATAAAGACATCTTCAGTCTGCTTAAATGAACTGTGAGAAAGCTGTTTTTTCCATAGTCCGCCTGTATAGGACACTTAGTTTAAGACTGTGATGAAGAGCCATGCTGTTTGGATCACAAGAGACTTCCTCCATGACCTAGATTGCGCTATCATACTGGGAATGCAGATGCGTGATGGGAAATGCCTACATATGTTCTGCCTGGTGGCTATTTGTATCTAGAGAACTAGAGCAATGTGTCTGAGTAGATGAGAAGATCTAAGAGCATACTTCATCAAACCTCAGTAGAGGTCAAAGACACACAGACTCTAGAGGCACATCCCCAAATGCTCCTGTGGTGTATATAATAAAGCGCTTAATTTGTCTACAGTTTACTGAAGCGTGCCATTTGCTAGTAGTGCGCTGAAAACAGGGTCACTGATGCATTCAGAACCTGCGCCACAGTCTCTGTGGATTGTCTAAGAGAGCAGGCAGAGTGCTGGTTGGCCTTGTGGATAAGGGATGAGTTTGTTTACTCCCTTTGCCTGCCACACTAGTTATTAACTCATGTGGGTAAATTTAGCAAGCTCTGATACATCGGCGCAGTGCTAGATATTGATAAAGCTATATTGTGAACACACACACAGCAGTTCTGATGCTGTAGTATAAGGTTTGGTAGAGGGATTTTCAGAGAGTGCAGATCAGTAGCACCATATTGAACACTTAATAGTGGTCATTGATCTTGTTCTCTGAGTGTACAATATAGCAATTGTATGGTAACTGTTTTAATGGTGTAAGCGAACAATGTCACTGTCAACAAAACGGAGCAGAACCATTGTGCGTCTCAGAACAGCACAAAGTGGTGTTTTGTTACAGGTTGAATCTTCTGTTTTGAACATTAAGTGGATGATTCAATAAACCATTAATTAAGTAAGACAGTCACACTTAGTGTTGGGCGGTATACCAGTTCATACCGAATACCAGTGTTTAGTTTTCTTATGATATGATTTTTTAAAATACCGCAATACCGGTGTCATTTAAATAACGTTCGGAACGCGACACTGTTAGAGAGGGGTCTCTTTTCACTATTGCATTTTGGCGAGGATACAGCTGTATGTGTTACTAAGCACGAAAGTTCCGGAACTGAAGTTGTAGCACTTGTAGAATGTGATTAGAGAGAAGTCATCCACAATAACCACATCGACTGTACCAAATATCCACCGTCCGCTGCCATCACCTCCCGCGCCTCTCACAGACGAGCGCGACTTTAGCACTGTATTTAACAAATTTCAGATCCTATTAGCGGCTTTTTTTCCATACAAACTGACAAACCTAGCAACTTTTTTGGATAAACCTTATGGTTCAGTTAGAAGATGTCGCCAGTGCTGTCCCGCGAGCGCGAGGTCTGCCTCTCCCGGCACAGTGTTGCCTCTCTCTGCGTCTGTTCAGTGCAGTGAGCTGAGCGGCCGAGAAGAAGCAGTGCATTCAGCTGGCTATACTGCAGCAGAGCCATCAGTAAAGGAGTACAAAACAGCGTTTCCAAGCACCTGTCACTTACGGACAGTTTGGACTTATAATTATGAGCATAGATAGTCTGTGAATATTATGCCGTTTTTTTTTTAGTTTATTACTAAGACGCAGGCAGTGCGCTACCAAAAGCACCGCATAGCCGCTCTTTAGTGTAACATTAGATGCATGTTGATTTTATCAGACGATTTTGCAATTATAAATGAGTGACTCCTGGTTAATATGTATTAATGGGTCGTGTTTAGTCACTATTTAGTGTGGAATTCTTCTACAATATTCGCTCATCATGACACTAAAATATGGCATTGTAAGTCAATCTACTGCAGTTTTTCCTCTCTGTCAGTAGAAAATGTGGTTAACACCCGGTCATGCATGAAAAAAATAAATACAGTCATATTGAAACTGGTATAGGTTTGAAAAATACCGTGATATAAATGTTTGGTCATACCGCCCAGCACTAGTCACACTTAACTTCTGAATGAGTCAGCTGATTTAAATGAAACCTTTGAATTCAATTTGATTCATTGACTCACTCATTTTGACAGGGACTTGCCACTGTTTACTTGTAGATTGATTTAGTTTAATCTTTAAAATATCAGCATTTTATATTTTAATATTCAATTAGATTTTTATAACAATAGTCTCATAGTATTATTAATGGATTTCTGAGCTGCTTTAAACCAGTGGTTCTCAACTTCAGTCCTCTTATTTAACACACCCGATTCAGATCATCAGCTCGTTAGAAAAGAGATCCATGAACTGAGTGCGTCAGATAAAGCCCGAGACACACTGCACTATTTTCGGTTGTCCCAGATGAAAGACTGGAATCATGAGACAACCGTGGTGATTTCTGATTCGCAACTATTGATTCATGATAACAATCTTTCATCTGGGACAGCCGAAAATCATGCAGTGTGTCTCGGAGTTAAGAGACACATACAACATGTGCAGAGCAGTGGGTGCTGAGGACTGGAGTTGAGAACGACTGATTCAGAAAGTTTGTGTAAATGCATCGAAATTACATTTCAGATGCAGTAATGCAGCTTTTGTTGACTTCGGTTTCATTTGATAGGTAACATACCTACAGTGTCTTATTATTTTAGTGTGATACAAGTATAAATGTAAGAATTTGGCATAGAAGTATGCTTTTAATAAAAGCTTTTTTGTTCTTTAAAGTTAAAACTATTGCCACACTGTTAGACATTTCAAATGGTTTTTTACAGTTACTTACTGGCAACACTGTTAGAATTAATTAAGATTAACAGTAGCAAACTGTACTGTTTTACAGTAAACTACCAATTTATTAGTTTCCTACTGTAATTCATGCATTTTAATATAGATTTTAGAATTGTTATATATAATTTATTTTATTTTTATCCTACTACTGGCATTCAATTAAAACAGACAAAATAGTTACAAAATATTTTTTTCTATTAGGGTGTATTCACACCAGGAAAGTCCGATATTTCACTTGCTTTGGTCCGGACCAAAGGCAAAAAAATATACATTGTTGCTATTTTTAGCCGTTTTGGTTCCTTTTCACACCACACTGTTTGCTCTGGTCCGAACCAGCTGAAACGAACCAAAATGCAGTCACGTGAAATAGGGCTGTCAAATTGGCTGAAAAACTACATTCACATTTTTTACCAAAATATTATCAAAATTTGAATTATATTGGAATTTAAAAGGAATAAATTCAGTTAGGAAAAAAAAAGCTTTTGGCTTCTCTCCTGAGGCCACAAGAGGGCGAATCGAGCAAAATATTACCAAATGCACTTTTTTTCAAAGTAGGGCTGGGCTATATGAGCAAAAATTCATATCTCCGTTTTTTTTGTCTGATTTGCGGTATATGGTACATATCTCTGTATTTTGTATTTGGATTAAACAAATAAATAAAGTGAATTTAACCATGTAGGCATATATAATGTGCAAAAAGGGTTAACATCACATTATATTGTAACATTGCGATCTAAAAACAAAAAATGCTGCTTTTAAAGCAAAGTAAAATTTACTAAACTAAAAAAAAGCACAGACTAGGCTAATTGAATAAAAGGGCTATTTTGATTACCCCATTACAGTCACTTTACAGTTAGTGCTATCATACAAATACACTTACTTGTAGGTTTAAAATGTCCAACTACAAACATTTCCGCAAAATGTATATTTTAGTCAGAGTTATTGTGCTCCTATTTCATTACGCTCTGTCTGTTTGGCGCGCATGCCTTCAGAACCAAGTCTGTGGAGTTAAGCGAAAAATCGCAAAATGGAAATATTAACATTTCCATATTAACATTTACAGATGGAGAATATACCTGTAAGTTATGTACTTAGGAAAAGAGCACATGGCTCAAACAGCACGTCTCTGTCAGGGCACACGCAGCCTTTCTGTCAGAGCCGCTTTAAACTCAAAGATGTATCATTGCTGATACACGTTATTTATTAACATTTAATCATATGATTGCAAGGTTCTTGTTTTGCACTGTTAATATGCATGTTCGCTAGCAAGCTATTTTCTTAATCTAGTAATTACATGTTTTTTTTAAGTTGAACTTACATTAATTTGACATGGCTTTGGGCTCTCTTGTGTGAGACGCGAGTGCAACGATGATAGATGTCCCTCTAGAAAGAAAATGCAATAAATATGTGTTCTGTGTGAACGGCTTGGTTTCAGTTTTGAGGTAAACAACATCTTCTCCACATTGTTCTTTTTTCCCGCAATATTTTGAATGTGCAGCACCGCATTGAGTGGGTTCAACTGGACAGGCTAAAAAAAGCATTAACATGCAACGACACCTCGTCATCGCATTTTGTGTGCCAAGCTGCCTGACGGACACCTACAATTCGAATGCAGCATTTTGCATTAAAATGCGGATTTTTATTTAAATTAGACGAATATTCGAAATTCTTTGACTGCCCTAATCACTAGCCGTGTGGCTCTCTCTGCACGTGTTTGTATGCACATGTCCTGGATTTGTGTTTCTGGGGTTTGATATCTAATCTGGTCCAGTGGAGTGTTTCACACAGTAGGTGTCTGCTTTAATTATGGCGTATTGATCATGCCCCTCTGCATTCTCATTTACTGCTCTCAGATGCAGCTGTTCATTTTCTTTTAACTTAGTACTGAGAGTTTCCAAGCTGTAAAATGAATTCTGGGTCATTATAATGATTATTAATATTGTGCTGTTTGCAAGTTACAAAATCAAGGATATGAATGGTCAGTTGTCAGCCAGATTATCACCAACTGTTACTTTTTTAAAATTTGGTTTTGTTCTGGTATCTGGTAGTTTCCTACAACAGTAGTTCATTCTGATGCTGTTTGATACAAAGTGTCTTATTAAATCTGGTCTGGTCCACAGCCATTTTAGGTGTTTTTAGAAGCTCATAGAATTTTTTTGACACTTTCTTTTGGGACATGAGGACACATTCTTGACTTTTCCTTGAGCTGGACTAACCAATGCTGATCAAACAGAGGAATCGTCCTCGACCAATGAGCTTCCATGTTAGTGGCACTTGAATGTTCTGTCAGAAATGTGAGGTTACCCTGCATGAGGGGTTGCCCCACAGCTCTGTAAAGGCATCAGTGTCACAGCCTCAGTCAGCGAGAGAGCGTGCCCTTCTCGTCTCATCTCATCCTCTATGCGTGTGACTCAGCCAGCCAATGAAGACCAGTGTATTGAGCTGCTAACACGCTGTTGTTGGGGTAATTTGAACTAGACACAACATCATCTTCCTCTGCCTCCTGTGGCTGTAGCTTTACACTTTATTTTTTGAAAGGCAAGTGTGAGCTAAGAACATAAAGGACCCCCAGAATTATGTATTGAATGTTTTAGAAATGCTTGAAACTGTGTACTTACCCTAATCGTATGAGTTATAAAATGTCTATCAAATGAGCCTTTCTTTCGAGTTGACTGTTAAGAATTTGTCATAATGCTGTTTCGCAGTCTCTGCAGTTTTTAATCGTTTTATAGTATAATTTAATTTCTTTAAAGAAAAACTGTAGACAAAAATACTTTTCAGTTTCAGTCCATGTAAGAAAAATATATTTTTTTATTGATTTAAGTTCAATAAATTATACTTGGCCTTCTACTGTTTTCTTTTAGCCTTGTGTTTATGATCAGCTTCTGGTTTCCAGAAATTATTTTTTCTTATTGGTGGACTGATCAGTTGCTGTTACATGTATACAGTCACTGATATTTTTGTAGTATTTTTATGCTATTGTAGTAATTATTGATATGTTGAATTGGCTTTTATTTTTTAGATTTAAAATTTACTTTAACTTTTAGTAATTGTGCTTTTGTCCTTTTTATCAGTTTTGTTTTAAATATTGTTGTTTAGTCATTTTGGTGCTTCAACCTTAAACCGGTTATATTTCAATTAGTTTCCAGGGAAGCATTTCTACTTTGTTTAATATTTTATTATAGTTTTTATATTATTTCAGCTTTATTTCAGTTAAAGAAAATAACTTTTGATTTTAAATCAGATGTTTAGTTAATAGTAACAATGCTGGTGTGTGTAGAAATGAAATTCTCATAACATTTCAGTGCTATCTGGATACAGGTGCCTAGGCCTGTTGGAATATGTGCGACCATGTTTGATTTAGCAGTGGTTTGAAGTACAAATATTACAAACATTATAGGGACAGACAGCTTGCACTGTTTACATTTATGTATGACTGGATTTGATTAATATTTAACACGTTTCTAACAAAGGTCTGTCCTTAAAAACAAGATAAAACAATCAGTCTGTAATTATTCAAAAGCTGTTGTTGCTGATTCATGTCATCCTTTTTTGTCTCTCTTCCTACTCCCTCTTTTTTTGCAATTGAACTCATTACAAATTCATTCACTTTCCTTAATGCTTCCTGCTTAACTGTCATCTTTTGCATAGAGGAGCTTGTCAAATAAGAATGGTGACCGTCACAAGGGGTTTGAATCGGGAAGGACTGAGGAGCAAGGTACTGTATGAGAGAGACAGTCCTCTTAAAACCTCTTGAAGAAAAACCTTCTACACTTCTGTGCTTTTAAAAAGCCTTTTTTTAGGAGACTATATGATTTATCAAGCACTTTCTCTGGAGAGGATGACTTTCTTTTAGCCCTCATGAAACAAGTTTCCTCTTGCATAAAATTAATCTCTTTTTTCTATGTTAAGATATTCACCAGACAATACACTTACGTTAATGATATAATTAAAAATAAACTAATTTGATTAAACTTAATTATTTAAGTTTGAGGCCTACACGCATGGTTTAGACCTTGTGGTGAGTAACTGTTTTCATGGAAGCACTTGGTATTTCAGCTTTGGGACAGCGCTGTCTTGCAGGAACATCATAATTGTAGTGAGTATTTACTGGAACTGTAATCAAAACTGTTTTTTAATCAGTTTTGGGTCGTATTTGCAGTGAGGGACTTATATAGTTACTCAGAGTCTCATAGCATTACGTCACTGATGTCAACAAACATCCAAGATTTTAGGCCACGCAACTCTCTCCACAGTGGGCTGATTACAGCACTCCATTTAGGTCTCAAGTTACACAATTTTCTATGTAATATTTTTTGCTGATTAAAATTGTGAATAAAGGGAAATTATCAACATATGATTTTATGGCATAAATTTGCAGTCGTATGTACTGTTCATGCCGCCAGTGACATTGAATGCATGATGTCATGTCATCATGCATGCGCATTATCCACTTTTTTTCTTTTGAGGGGGCATTTAGATTACTGAACATTTTAAAGGTCATATTAAACATGCACATGCAGACAAATTGATTTTTGAATAAACCTTAAAGGGGACCTTTATAAGGTGTTTTAACACAGTTGTGTGGCCGCAGTGTGTGAAAACAACCAGCCTATAATGGTAAAAATCCACCCACTCATTTTTGTATAATCTAAAAAAATAATAAACAGTCAGAATGAGCTGTTTCAGATTCTTCCTCTGTTCATGTCACTGAGGGTAAAAAGTCCCGCCCATTTGTGACACTGCCTATAGGCACAGCCCTGAGTGAGAAGCTCTAGATAGATAGATATAATTAACACAGTGCAGACTAATTCATTTACACAATGTATGTAGCGTTTCTTATTTATTGTAGTTTATTTTGTCCTATTGCTTATCCTTATTTCATCACTGAATTTTTATTTATCTTCAGCGAGCTTGAGTTTTTTTGTGTCTCTTTTTAGGCTTGTATTAGTTTGATATTGTTTTCACATGAATGGTGACATAGAAATGGTAGAAAAGTTGCATATGGCAATAATCACTTGAGTTTTTGAATAATCATAACTTATTTTGTAGAAGAAAAAAATACTATATTGTGATATATATCTTTACCGTGATATAAAATTAGTCATATCGTGATATAGCATTTTGGTCATATCGCCCACCCCTAGCTTGTACTAATCGTGGAATGTTTATTTGCAAAGGCTAGTACTGCTAATGCGGGAGTTTATGCTCTTGAAGCTCCGCCCTCTTCTCTGGGAGCAACAGCTCATTTTCATTTAAAAGCAACATACTCAAAATCAGAGCGTTTGGGCTCATACCCTTAAAGTGGCAATTTTAACAAGGTATAAAAAATTGTCTGTCGGGTATTTTGAGCTAAAACTTCACATACACACTCTGGGGACATCAGAAACTTATTTTACATCTTGTAAAAAGGAGCATAATAGGTCCCCTTTAAGAGCGGATGGTTCTTGGAGCAGTTCACCTAAAATTTAACCTTCTATCATTTACCCACCCTCATGTTCCAAATTTTTCTGAACACAAGAAGACATTTTGAAGAATTAAAACAAAATGTGTCCATGCAAATAATGTCAACGATGTCCAAAAACTTTATTTATTCTATGGAAAAAAAACTATAAAAAAAATATTCCTTTAAAATGCATATAATTTAACTTCAATCTGTTTCAGAGTTATCTGCCTGTATAAATATAAAGTTAAGCCAATCTTTTTAGGGTTTGTAACAATGTCTGTCTCTCGAAGGCTTCACATGGCTTTTGAGTTTCACAGATTTTATTCTCAAAAGAGGAGAATTCCAGGTAATAAAATCCACTTTAGCATGTATTATTAAAATCTGTCTGTCATTTAATTTCCATTATTTTGATCTTGATGATCTCAACTCTTCCATCTTTTCATGTTTTTTTTTAACATGGCAGCATCAATAATACATAAACACATTTCATATTTGAGAGTCGAAGATTGTGTCTGCAGCACAGACTGACCAACGGTCCAATTTAAATATGTTCATGAATTGTTGGTGTTAAATTTTTTCTTGCTATTTAGAGTCCTGAACATTTTTAATAATTGACTTATACTTTATCAAATTGGTCAATTGTAATTTCAAAAACTCCCACTTATGTTTTATGTTAGTAAACCGGTTTAGTTTAATCTTGGGATTATCAGTGTTCTGTGCGGTTTAGTTGATTTAGTTGAACAAATCACACTCACAGTTTTTACAGGTTACGATATCCTTTTCTGATCTTTGTCCCATCCTTTATGGCATGAACCCATCAGCTGCCTCCGGTCTGGGGTGCAGCCATCCGCTTTCTCGAGGGAGTCTTATTCTGGAGGGGACCTGGTGACGCACCCTTCACAATTCTGATGAGAGAAGCATCCTCCCTCCGTCGTCTTCCTCTGATTTTTCCTTTTTCTCTCACTCACACGCTCTCTTGCTCTCAGCAGTCACACAGCTAGCGTGACTACTGAAGGCTTTTTGCTGCAGGGAACCCTTGCCTGCTACTGTTGTTGAGTGGGTTTGAACGAGACTCCTTCAAAGGATGTGTTTGCTGTAGCGCTACGAGCGATTCCTGCGACATGAAGAAGTTTGTGACTATTGTTCTTCGAGGCCTGGTCAGCTTGTCTGTCAAACCTGGAGATAAAACCTTGAGCAAGGAGCATGCCCGGCAGCTGAAGAGAGAGGCCAGGAGAAGACGAACTGCATCTAAGTGGGGAAAGGTGATGAAAATAGATGTCCTGCTTAGAGATGAGAGGGGTAGAATGTTAATACTAACCTGTGCCTCTCAGATACGGCTGGACAGTAAAATCATTAAGGTGTTTTCATGAAGTCTTCTTCACAAGTAGTTCAGGTTGTAAGTCAGTCAATGCTAGTAACATGTCTGTATTTTAATTTAGTGAGAAATTGTTTAATTATTCTCAGAAGTGATGACCATATGAGCTACTTTTTTTATTAATATAAAACTGTTGCTGACAGTATTGTATAGTACATATAGTACAGCCTTTCAATGAGACTATAACTCTAATCATAAAAATGTAGTCTAGTTCTCCTGCCAAAAATTAATAAATCTCTTGCATGGTTTCATACACACTGTGCCAAGACAGTCATTGGTTTCTGTTCTCCATCTCTGTCTGCTAGGCTTTGTCATATTGCCCTTAATAGAATTGCTTTAGCATTATGGATCTGATTGGATATATTAAGATAGCGACAGGGGAGGGGAGTTGTGGGGCCAGCAAAGATTTGGGGGTCTAGATGTTCTCATCTCTGCTGGCAGAATTGGTCATTATTAATTTTCATTGTTCAGATTAATCAAGTAAGAGTTGACTGTCTGGACATCTGAATTATATATGCCCTCTTACTGTGCTGAAAGGAAGAATTCGGTTTCCCGAGGTAACATTTATTAACTTTTCAAGAGAATAAGATTGTGAACTGAACTGTGACGTGCAGGTTATTTCGTTTCCGCTTTATTTGCTGGAGTGCTGCATTGTTGTGATATTTTTGACCCGCTTGATCATTTCAAGTAAAAGTAGCTTTAGTAGTCAACATTTGAAGACATTTTTTATGAGATTTGAAACCAGTTGGCAGGATGCTTACTCGAGCAGATCTCTCCGTTACACAAATGCAAGAAGGCGGCTGGTGATAATGTTGCAGGACTTGGTTCTTAGAGATACTCGCAGATAAATGGTTTAGATGTAGCCTAGAGCTTAAACGTTGATGTGCTATGCATAGCTTTTTAATACAATGTTATATTTAGTGGGTATGAGGGTCCATATTTATATTTCTAACTAAAATAACCTCAAATGAACCTTGGTGCATCTCTCACCGCATTTCTCTGATATAAGGTTTTGGTCATTTGGTGCCACCAAGAGGATTTTTACATTTAGATGCTGCAAACTGATGCTTTTTGGAAAAAACCAAAACAGCATCTTCCTTTTAAAATGAAGCATGGTGTGTTGTGTGGCAAAACAATAGGTTGTGATTCTCTGACTAGCATTAACACTTTTCCTGTTTCTGTTGTGATGCACACGATTTTATTCATTAAGGAATCATTAATTGGTCATATTGGTCAAAGCTAATATAATGTAACACAACAAAACCGAGGAACTAAAGTTGTCCTTTCATTCCAAATTAATAATATGTATGTTGTGTTCGGACCAAAAGTGGAGGGTGTTTTGAAGATGTTAATGTTCTAGGTAAATATAATTACTAGAGCAAATTAAGCATATTATTATAAATTAATATGAGTCTATTCAATACAGTGTTATTGTTATGCATTTCTCCCACACCTTTGGTTTTTAGCAGGCGAGGAGACTTTTCCTATGGACAGACATACAGCAGAAGAAAGGGGAGAGGAGGTATATCATTGTGACCTGCTCTGTAAAATTTACCATCTAAGACACCATTTATTTTCAATGAGGTGCTGTAAAAGCAGTAAGAGATCGAGAAGTAGACCACTTATTTCCCCTCTGATGAAAAGCAGAAACCTGAGCTGGTGTGAGGACAAGTGCTTGAACTTTCTTCACACTGAAATGGGGATTTCTGCTCCTCTGTTGATCCTGCTTGGATAACAGATCCTATCACTTAGCTGGAAAGATCAGACTTCAGAACTCAACTGGTTATTTTCATTAGAAAACCATATGAAACCATTTTCTAATCATGATATCAGTCCTTTTTTTCAGGAAATTTCATATCTACATCTGCGGTCATATTCAAATTGGACATCTGTTCATTACTTCAAACTTGGCTGTATGAAGGTTTTCATACTTATGCCCTAGACCAGTGGTCTTAAACTCAATTCCTGGAGGGCCACAGCTCTGCAGAGTTTAGCACATTGGTGGTGGTTGAGGAGATTCCCCCCTTCTATGTAAAGTGCTTTGAGTACCCAGAAAAGCGCTATATAAATGTAACAAATTATTATTATTTAGCTCCAACCAAATCACACCTGCTTGGAAGTTTCTAGTGATACTGAAGACCTTGATTAGCTGGATCAGGTGTGTTTGATTAGGGTTGGTGCTAAACTGTGTGTCCAGAGCTGTGGCCCTCCAGGAATTGAGTTTGAGACCAGTGCCCTAGACCTTCCACATTCTTACTGTTTTGTGCTCATTATCCAGAAATTCAGTGTCCTCTGCCATGTATGTCTTTTTCACTTTCTACGTGTGTACATTTTAAAGAATGTTTTTTTTTTTTTTTAAATACTGTTAAACGTGTTCTATGCACTGTGAGTGCTGCACTATTGTCTGTGTTTTACCAAATAAATATTTAATTGACCGAGGAACGGGATATGCGTAGAACATTGTAAAGCATGCCGTTTTAAATTCTGTGGAAATCTGCTGTGTTTTATGTAGAATTCTGGGCTGCAGAGTTCTATCAAGCCTTTTTGTGTTTCTCTTGCCTGAATCCGATCCATTTCATCCACTAAAACTGACTTATTTCTTTCTATAAACCACTTTAATTGTCTTCATCCTCATTACCAATTATGTTTTAAAACAAAACTTTATCTCAATGGCATTAATTTAGATCAGTGGAGCATAGATATATATATATATATATATATTAGAAGAACAAACAATAAACCTCAGAACTCTTACGATGAATGATGTGCACATTTATTGTTTACTGAAATCCCTTTTGACAATATAACTCATTGGGACTTTATCTAGCTCTCTGTGTGCGTAACTTCTGAAGAAGTTGGCTGTGGTCTGTGCCTGTGCTCAGATAAACGTGTCACTCTGTTTGATGCAGTAACTGAATGCAAAAGTGCGACCCAGCGTGTTTGTCTTTTGCACTTCTCTGCACCGCTTGAGACCTCGACATAATGACAAACCTTACGTTATCTGTCAAGCATGGTGAATTTTTAAATAAGCTGAACAAAAGTGTATTTCCCTCTCACACACAAGCTTTTGTAATGCCAACTCATTGCTGACAGGTGTTTTCTACATTGTTTTTGCAGCATCTGCACCCTCTCTCTCTTCTGTTGGTCCTTACTATATACTTTATTTTTCTGTATGTTTGTATATTTTTAGGGCCCAAGCCACTAAGGCGCAGGGCCCTATTGTTTTAATAAGGATTATTATTTATTTTTATTTCGACTCTCCAGGGCTTTTTAGGGGCCTTAACATGCTCAAAAACTCTTGAAAATTGGCACACACATTGGAATCTGCTGTCATTAGGACGCCGCAGAGGCTGGAACCCTGGCGTGGCACAGAGGCTCTTCGGAGACCCCTGGAACACAGTCTGAAATCAATGCTGCATTGCTCATACATACTTGCATCTATAAATATGAAACTTGGTATGCGTATAGATCTCATTGAGCCGAACAACTTTCGCTCTGCATGTCATAGGCTCCGCCCAACAGGAAGTGAGCTATTCAGGGCTGTGTGAAAAGCGCATGCTCTCGAATTTGCAACACATCCTAGGAATCAATTTCCATTGATTGCCACCAGACTCCGTCAACGTGATCTCAAGACATTGGGGATGCAAAATTGCAAAGGGATTTTTGATATTTCGAAGGGTTTGGCCGTGGTGAGGCGACAAATTTATGGTGAGAAATGATAAACAGGAAGTCTCTAATAACTTTTGCACACTTTGTCTGATTTTGATCAAACTTCATCAGTTTGTTTTTTATATAATGCTAATCACATAGATGTGACTATTAGGAATCAAAGTTATAACACCACCAACTGGCAGCAGGAAGTGTCATTTTCAATATGCTTTGAAACCACCCTCTTATTTTTTCCCAATTTTCTTCAAACTTCACCTGAATAATATCAAAACATGACTGATGTAAAACTGAAGGGATTTCTGATAACTTAAAAGCTGTTGCTTTAAGTGCCAAACTTTAATATTCTTTTCTGGTGTTTTTGAGGCACTTAACATGCTTAGAATTTCATGAAACTCGACACACGCATTAGTATTAATGATAGTTAGTTGGCACAAGCTCATAAATAGACATGGAAGAGGCACTCTATACCGCCAACTTTTGACAAGTTGGGGGTTAGTTTTAGCTACAGCCACAAAACTCGGTACATATATTGCTCTCATCAAGCTGGACAAATTTCTATTTTACAGTCATTAGCTACGACCAACAGGAAGTCTGCTATTTTGGTTTGAATGTGATTTTTGGTAAAAAATCAGGCTGTGGAATTTTGCATATTCTGATCAGGAGAATCAAGCAACTCGCACCAAAATTTGTCAACATGATGCCAAAGCATTGAGGAACCTTAAATTGCAAACGGATTTTGGATATCTTATACGGTGTTGCCCCGCCAATTTATTAAAATAACAGTAAAAAATTAAACCTATTTTCCCAAATCTTTAAAGTGCACAATCCAAACTTTTTACATATGGAGAACAAGTCATTCTTATGAAACGGGCTTAGTTTCATAAATGTATCATGCTCAGGGGCCAACAACATTTTTTAACTATCTCACATCATAGCTGACAGATGAAGACCGTAATACCAAGGTTGACCATAGGATGTTAAATCTTTTAAACCTAACCTTGTTTAGCTCATTTTTAATGTATCAGAATGAAAAATAATGCATAGAATTGGTTATGTACTTTAATGTCAGTATACATAATTAAAAATTATTTTAGAAATGCTTATAGAGCATCATAATAATAATAATAACAATTTTATATATACATATACACGATACAATCGTTGCAAAGCAGCTTTACGGGAAATTAAGTTTCGACAATATATTTAATTTATGGCAAAATTTGGTTAATTCTGTATGTTGTCTGAGGGTTGGCTTCCTCTGAGGGGTTGGCATCATGTCTTCTCAGGTGTTTGGTCATCTCAGATAATTTAAGGGTTTGATCCAGACTGAAGCGTGTGTAATACATTTTTTCAGTAGGGTTGTTGAATTTGAAATGCATGTCAGTCAGCCTTATATGTGGCACACAAGATGCGATGGCTATGTAGGTGTTGCATTTGAATGCTTTTTTAGCCTATCCAGTTGAACCCACTGGATGCAGAGCTGCTCATTCAAAATATAGCGGAAAAAGAGAACATCAATGCGGAAATGTTGTTTACGTCAAAACTGAAACCAAGCCGTTCACACAGAATGCATATCGCATTTTCTATAGAGACATCTATCACCGTCGCGCTCGCGTCTCGCACAATAAAGCGGCATGTTTAGCCATTTATGTAAATTATGTAAGTTCAACTTTTAAAAAAGAATCATGTGTCGAGACTTTATGGTGGTTTTTTCTGCATCTCTTGTTTTTAAATGAAAAAAGTAGGTTACTCTTTGTGATTGGCATTCGGTATTAAACTATACATACTTGCAGAATGCTTGTTGTTTCTAATTGTTTAAGCAACGTAACTAATTATATATGGTTTATAACATTATTTGAAACATTATGCACTTTTTTCAAAGATAGTATTGTTTTTTATTGCTTTGAAGAAACGTGCATTTGTACTGTAATTTGTTTCTCGATGCGCCTCAGGAGAGAAGCCAAACGCTATTTTTTTAGCCCCTAACAGAAAATATGCCTTTTTAAATTCTAATATAATTTAATTAATATTTTTGTACAAAATTCTAGTTTAGTTTTTAAGCCAATTTGACAGCCCTAATGAACAGTATGACAGCCATTTCACATTGAGCCTAGACAACAGACTCCACTCAAAATAGATTTTTGTTGTGCTGTAGATTTAGCAGCAGCACAGCATATTCGCTGAGTAACTGTACAAGGAATTATTGTTTAGACCAAGTTAGACATTTTATTTGTACATTTGTGGGTTAAATAGTTTTTAGTTGGTGTTTAAACCCACATAAAGTAGTAGTCCTGTTTGTCTTTTTCTTGTAAATCCAATATCCATGTTACCTGTTTGTTTGCAGTGTTTTAAATCTTCTCTGAGGGGCTTTCCTCGGATTATCCAGCTTTTCCGCAGGTCACTTGAACCCATGTGCACTTGTGTTTTGTTCTCCCTGCAGTTTATTTTGCATCTTTCTTTGTCCTTCACACACATTCTTTGTGCACGGCCTACATATTTCCATTCTAGTGTTGCGGCGGCACACAAAATCCACTGTTGCGTGAATACACAAGAGTCATTTTGGTGTTTCGAAAAACCTTGCGAGTGGCCTAAATATTTCGGTCCTAGTGTCGAACACAGAATGAAACAAAAACAGCACTCTATATATATTTATATAATCATCATTATGATGATTGATAAGAACGAAGTACAAAGCCACTATGTTGATGAATGGAATTGCATTCATGATTGCAAAGGTGCCTCCAGAAACGAACTATTATACATGTTCTAGAAGTAGTCAAATGAATAAAACTGAGAATACTTTCGTGTAAGATATTATAATGTTGAATAAGTGATGCTTGAGCTGCTGTTTTTTTAAATGAGATCAGACGGTCTGAATTAGACCCTTTCTTCCGCAGCATGAACAACGACGTGCAAGTGCAACTTCTCATTGCAAACTGAACTGAAGCGTCGGGAAACACTCAATACCATATTGTAGCGCACAGACTTTATAATCAATGGGAAATTGCTGTTATTTGTTTTACACCGGCAATGATAGTGTTAATGCGGGGAGTTCAGGACCCGGAAGAGAGAGACGAGCGAGTTAAAGGAGCGTCTTTTGTCTGTCATTCTTTGAGAGAGAGCAGGCACAAATCCTAGCAGCGGCAGGTCATTCAGACATTACAATATAAAGAGTATACACAGACCTTACTACACAGAGCACAGCAAAAAGACATTTGGCAATCAACTTGTAAAGTTTTTGTTCACTTGAACATGCATGCCAGCATTTGAAACAGTGTTCCAGCCGTGCATACAACATATCTCACGGTATTACTGTATGAAAGATACTACCGTTTAAAAAATGCAATGGCACCGCAGGTATTTTTAAGCTTTAATATCGCGATACTACCGTAGTTACCGGTATATCGTGCAACCCTACTAGCTAGCTATAAAAATGAGTCTTGACTGACAGATTAGTCCACATATTTAAAATGTAATTTCCATTACAGTGTGTTATTAAAAGCACTACATCATTTTAGATGATGGAAATGGTACCTGACTTGGTAACCAGTAATATATTACTTACATTAAACTCTTTTCAAACACACTTTACGACCTCGGGGACAAAATCACCCCACCAAAAAAAACATTTATCAAGTTGTCTTGGACATACTTTTTTTCTCTCTTAAGACTCAGCACCACACAAAGGTCTGGCTTATACTTCTCATTTAGAATTATGTCAGGTAATGTGATACTTTAGACTTATATAACACACACACACACAGGTTTCCCCAGCCACGTAATCCTGATGCCCTTTTGTCTATCTTGAGAAATGTCACGTGTGTCATATTGGCCATATCACGGACCTCTGTTGTGACCGGTCGAGATGATTGCGTGATGGTTTACGTAATGAATCTGTCTTCTACTAGACATATTCTCATAAAAATGTTTGCAAAATCTAATTTTTCATGGTATCTTCAAATTTGAAATTTAAACTCATGAGACATGTGATTTTCAACCCATTACTTTTCTGGATTGTTCCAGGACTGATTTTATGTATTTGTATATTAAATAAAAAACATTCAGTCTGGTAAAAAACATTTTCAAGGCACTCCAGTGTCTATAACTTTTTATATTTTTTTTAGCATTATCAACTCTGGATGATGGATAGTAAAGCTTAAAGTGTCTTTCCAAAGATACCTAAATTGTGTGTGTAGCAGACTGAAGTCAGGAACTGTTACAATTTTAAGTTAGGTAGGTCATTTTCAGCTGTGAGTCCCAATATGGGGGGTGCTGGCTAACAGGTTAAATACTTGCCTGAAAGTGGCAGTGCAGTACCGTATAGCAGACAGTAGACAATCATGCTCCCCTCTCCTCATTAGGGAGCTAATGTTTACATCACCCCTCTTCTTTATCTTCCTTTCTCGCTCACTCTCTCTCTGTTTTGCATCAAGCCATCCATCTCTCCTCTGTCACACTGCACTTAGAGCAGCACCAACCAGTTCACCATACCTGTCAGTCACTATCAATCTGACAGGCCCAGGCTCCTCCCTCTATCAGAGTGAGTTTTAGCTGGGAGGAGGGGCTAGGAATCTCATCAACATACACAATGTGCTGTATACTTGTGCCATATCTTCCTGTCTGCAACTTCTTAAGAGGCAAAGCTCTTAAAAGCAATGTTTTAAATGTAGACAGTGATACACTGCATGATGTTGTGTGGGTGGGGAAAAATAACTGAATAGCAAATTAATCCATGACTAATGTTGTTTGAGTTGTTGTTGAGCAAGGACACTGCCCCCTAGTGTTCTTTTGGGTGAGTGGGAATTCCTGCTTTTCAGTCTTTGGTATGAAAAATTAAAACTATTCTCTTTGTCTCCCAGATGATTTTAATGGTGTATTTGAGTGATGGGGAGCAGGCGCTGACGGAGGTGCCCATCACTCCAGAGACGACCTGTCGTGATGTGGTGGAGTTCTGTAAGGAGCCAGGAGAAAGCGGCTGCCACCTGGCCGAGGTTTGGCATGGAAATGGTGAGTTCCCCCATTAAAAAAGTTTTTGTAACCCCATCCCTCTTGTCCTTATGTATAGCAAGTGAACACAATACATGCAGGTCATTACTGTTGCTGGATATGAATTAGTCTTTCATTGACTACAGTTCTTCAAATAAAAATGAAAAATATTGACAATGTGAAAGCACTCAGCTTTACTTGAAATAATTTGTACAGACTCCAATATCCTCTGATTTTCTCAGCTTCTCAGCGGTTTCTTTCAGTAAAAAAACATTCAGTGCTTTTATTCTCTCAAAGACGCTCACACTCAGTATTTTGAAGAATCTGCCTGCATAGAAAAACACGCTCACTTAGTCCTTTCAGACATAACTGCTACTTCTGTTCTGACAGATGGGTCCATTTTTTTATTTCATTTTTCCATTTCCCTTGATGATAGTGATTTGTATAAACAGCTGTGTGCCAGAAATGTTATCTTTGCTCAGGGAGCCTCCTTTCAAAAGGCCTTCCATCAGCACTGTGTCCTTTCATCTTTCTTTGAGACTCTTAAAATAATTATTTTAGAATATCAGTAATTATTCATAATTTATATTTATTTAGGGTTCTTAATTGATCTTTAAAACAGTCACTACTCCATTGAACTGTTCATCCAAAAATCTAAATTCAGTTATCAGTTACTCACCCTCATATCATTCCAAATCTGTTCAACTGAAAGTCCACACAAACAAAGTTTTGATGCTTCAAAAAGTTAATAAATAGATGTATCCATAAAGTTAATCCATATGGCAAATGGAAACTCAACTTCATTGGTTGTCACCGGTCTGTCAAGCATGGCTGAGTTTCCATTTACCATATTTGATGTGCTCTATATATGTGAATAAAAACCTAAATTAAATCTGTTTATCATCAAATCAGTCGTGTGTCTTCCGGGAACTTTGATTTAACTGCTCTATTCATATGGATTACTTTTACAATGTCTTTATGAAATAAATCAAAGTTTTGGTTACATGAACTAATAAGCAGCCACCTAGCAACCACCTTTGCAACTATTTTGGAACAACCACCCACAACATCTTAGCATCATGGCTGTGACTTTTACACGAGTCATCAAACCTAGTTATATAACGTCCATATAGTCAGATTTTTTTTAAACATTTAGCTGAAGTGTCTGGCTCCAGGTTTTTTAGGTTAAATTTGGCTACTCTCACTTTCTTTGTTAATGTCCCTGTCTCCGGAGCCTGTGTGCTATTCTGATTTTCTCCACGTTCATACTTTCTTCTATTATTCTGTGTCGTTTTGTCCCATTCCCCTTTGGATGGCTGCCTGCCAGGCTTCCAGATGTCCCTCCACCTGTTAGCAATATCCAAAATGTTGTTTTTCCCCATCCATGTCTTTGTTGTCCACCCAGCCTCAACACATTCCTCTGGCTGGACGCCACGTTTGATTCAATTTCACGTCTTTGTTCTCTTGATCCCACTGTGTCTGTTCCTCTGTTCTTTCTCTTCAGGTGTGGCTTTAAATGTGTAACATTGGAATGAAACGCCTCCTCAGCAGGAGAGGATCTCTCTCCTGCTCTCTCTGTGAACACACTTTCTCCTCATCTTTTTACAAACATTTTTTTCCTGAGGAACAAAAAATGGTTTCTGACCTTTCTAAAATTAGAGTGGCTTGTTGTTTTAATGCCATGTCTTATATTTCCCCTCTCCAGAGCGAGCCATACCCTTTGACCACATGATGTATGAGCACCTGCAGAAATGGGGGCCCAGAAAGCAGGAGGTGAAGTTCTACCTACGCCACGAAGACTCTCCCACTGAAAGCAGCGATCAGGGTGAGAACACTCCCACTTGACTGGCTACAGGCCGCGTCTCGCCCACTACCGCTCTCCTCTCATTGGCTGACAGTGGCTGAATGTTTTACATTCCCTTTTCAGTGGCCTCCAACATATGAAAGAAAGAGACAAGCACATCCTGGCCGAACAATGCAGGGTTCTGTTCCTGATTCAGTTCTGTTATGCTTTTCATAAAATTAATGATCTCCTAAGTAGCTTTAAGAGTGTCAGTGCTTTCAGATTACAGTGAGCAAAGCATTGTCACTTGGGAAAAGTGTGCTACAGGAAAATCATATCAGATACCATATTTAAGTGGTATAGCTGAAGCATATCTTGACTTATCATATCATAACTGAGCATGTAAGTTGACTAAGGCTACAAAAATGCACAACTTTGGCAGCACTGCTGAAGTGATTAAGTAATATGTTACTGGTTATATAATCAAGCACCTTGCCTCGCATCTGTCCACACTTGCCTTTACTGGACCGGTACAAACACGCATTCAGACAAGAACACAAAACATACAGCTTATGTGTAACTAATTACTTTCAAATTGAGACTATTGTAAAATAATGAAACTAATGAAATAATGGTAATTTAGAAAATGTTAATTGTGCAATATTTCAGGCTCAATTTTGATCATCTGTGAATTTATTTGATTAATTGGATAAAAATGACCAAAGGAAGGTAAATTAATACAGGTTATACTATTGTACATTGTTTTTGAAATATAAATACATGTAACTCTATTTTTAAATGTATCGTTTCTTTAAAAAAACATGTTTATCCACTTTTTTAAAGCAGAAGGACAGATTGAATCTCTAAATTATAAATGTTAATAAATACAATGGTTACACTTTATTTTAAGGTGTCCTTGTTACAGTGTAATTATACATGATTTAACTACTGAGGAATATTAATTAACTACATGTTCTTACTAAATGGTTAGGGTCAGGATTAGGGTTTGGCTTAAGGTTACTTGCATGTAATTATGCATAATTTATTGTTATTATAATAGTAAGTACATGTAACAAGTGCACCTTAAATAAAGTGTTACCAAAATAGCACATTGTTAACTAGTATAAAAAAATTGTAAAAGCCGTTTTGTTGAAATGTATGCTAGACAAATAAAACTGACTGACGTCACCTTATTGTACAGTTGTGTATAGTAGGATTTTTGACCAATGAGATATCACCATGGGCGAGTTGCTTGCATCACCACTAAACACAGTGAACACAGTGTAATGCTGCTATATGTACGTGATCCGTTTTAGTAATCTTTTCTCCCTTTATCCCATCATTTGTTTGTTTTTACTCTTTCTGTTCACATACCAGTGAGGATTTTCCTATCATTGTAGGGTTGTAGTGAGTGTCCGCACGGATTAAGGCATAAACCTGAAACCCCTGTGTGTGGGAGGGAAAAAAGTGGCAGTAATCCACTAAAAGCACAAGCTCTGTTCCCAGTGTCACATGGCAATAACAAACAGGCTTTTAAACTTTTCCTCCAGTCTTGTGATGATGCTGTCTCCATTCAGCCAATGCATATAGATGCTTATTGTGTTCATTCAGGATTATATTTCACAACTGAAAGTGCTTTTTGTTGATAGACTCAGATTTTATTTCTCCGCTCCTAGGGAGCCAGCAGTCTCAGGAGCAGCCCAGCGGGAGAGGAGGAAGCAGCTCAGACATGCACAACGAGAACGAGGTTAGTTCATATCACATCCTCATCAAAATGTGAGCCTTCTTTTCTAATCTTAGAATTGTGGTAATTCCAAATGCATCCTGGGGGGTTGAATTCCTCATGCTCATATTATCTTTTGCTTTTCTGCTTACTGTAATGCAAAATAGCAGCTGTAACTTTCTGGCTGAAATTGACACTCTTCAGTACCGAAGTGTTTCGATCACGTCACGTTATTCAGTTCTTCTCTCTTAACCCGAGCCAAACGCAGCCAGACCTGTCACGTCCCAGAATCACTCACCATTTTCTTTCATTTAAGCATTTGTCACATCACTCATTCTTTTTGTGATCGGCTTCCTGCAAAGAGTGGTCCACTGCGCGCGTCTCCTCTAACCATCTGGCCCAGATTCCAACACGGGAAAAGCCAGGCTCCAGAAAGCGGAACTAATTCCACCTTTAGGGAGAAAGATGACTGTAGACCACCATGGAACAATGGAACAAGAAGACACATGCATTTATGAGAGATAAATGCATTTGTTTTTTTTGTACATCCGTCTTAGTCTTTAGAGATGGAGTGAAGGCACAGGTAGTTGGTCGGTGTGGGAGCTGATTAGTGATGCTGTTGCCACCCAGGCGTGAAGTCTCTCCAGTCTCACAGTGTTTAGCACACACCTATTTCTGACAGGTGCTGCCTTCCTTTAGAGACTATTACACAACACACCTGTCTGCCTGTCTTGTCAGGTAGCCGTAAGGCTCTCATTTTTACTCTTTTGTTTGTGAGTCAAGAGGGTTAACTTATATAGCTGTGGCATTTGGCTAGTTTGGCCAATGATCCTGAATGCTCTCAATATAATTTGATTAAATGGTTTAGTTTGACAACTGAGGATTAATTTGCCATCTGCACTGAAGAAACGGAGGGTGAGGACAGAATGACAATTGCTCTGACATTATAATAGTTGACCAGAAAGAGAGAGCTGATTGTAAAATTATTTTAAAAGTTTTAACATTTCTGGTTTTATTGTTGTGATTTTTTTCATGATTATTTTACTTCAATTTATGTAAAGCACTTTGAATTAGCATTGTGTATGAAATGTGCTAGATAAATAAACTTGCCTAAAAGATAATAATGATTGAGAAGCTAAGAATGCTTGTCACATTATCATTTCTGTTTTGAGAAATTTTGAAGTTTAACAACATATATAATATAATATACCGTTTTACCGTTGCTGGATGAAATTTTGCCTTAGCTAATGTCAAATAATTATCCTTGAATTTAATGGCGTGCTGTTGTCCACCCTCGGAAAGGACTGTCTTTTGGACTGATTCTGAGCCTCGGAGAAAAGCTAAGACACACATCCTGTCATATTTCGCAACAGCTGTTCGCAACCACTTTTTACCCCTTTTCTTTTCTTCCTTTGAATATGTTTAATTTAATTTCTCCCTCTGGCTTCATCTTAATCCGTCTACTTCTAAACATGAACAATCCCAAAGAAGCCCATCCCTGTACTTAAAGGTGCCATAGAATGAAAAACTGTCTTTACCTTGGCATAGTTAAATAATAACAGTTCTGTACATGGAAATGACATACAGTGAGCCTCAGACACCATAGTTTCCTCCTTATGTAAATCTTGTGATTAAAAAAGACCACTGAAAAACAGGCGAATCAGAACATAACAACAAATGTGACGCTACAGTCGGGATCACTACACCCAACATTCCATAAACCCGCCCTTGTTCTAGGCAAGCGCCAGCTGAACCATCAGAAGTTCTGCAGGTGTTGTAAATAAACAAGCGCGGGACAACAGCGAAAATGGCAGATCATGGCAATAAATGTAATGTTCCAGGCTGTGCAGGGGAAGTGAAGTGCAGGGATGGGTTGGTGTCTTTATTCAGAAAGGCACTGAAAGTAAATAACGCGTTCTAATAAAATAACGCGAGCCACTAAAGCTCCTTGTTAGCTGTAGCCTGTTACAGTACATAAGATTTCACTTACCACATAAACAGAGTAAGGAGAGATGAGGATGATGGCGAATGATTTACAGATCCTGAGCACCACTGACAGGCGTCTGATCTTGTGAAATGTGTGGTAGGTACTGTTGCTCCATAATATAAACAGAGTTTGTGCATCGCGTCTCTTGAAAGTGAAACTATAACGCGATTGACTGATCGTTCAAAAGCAGTTTCGATGCCTCGCGTATTAATAACGGCTCACTGATGCCTACGTTTTATATACAGTATAATTACCCGACGATATAACTGCAAGAGAAAGTATTTAAATATATAGTTTCCTTCTTGCTGATGAGTGGCACTGTGAAACAGCCAATCAGAGCAGAGCTCAACATTAAGCAACACTGTGAAACAGCTAATCAGAGCAGAGCTCATTATTATTCATGACCCTGCCAAATAAGCCAATAACAGACCGTTTCATTCTAGGGATAAATCCTAGGGTTGTAAATGGACATGAACAATCGTTTCTCTGTGTGTGTGTGTGTGAGTGAGTGAGAGTAAAATTCTTTAAAACCCCATAACACATTCTGTTTGCTTTGTTATTCTCCTGTTACGTCTTTATTATTTTGTGGATTACACCAGTTTCATGACATAACCGCATTTAAGAGGATCATCCCCGGGGTTTTACAGCAGGGCTGTTTTCTCTGTTCTGACTTCTGTCTCTCTGAAGATGTTTTCTCTCTCTCACACAACCACGCCCAGTGTTCACAGAAGGGTAAACTCCCTGAATGTGTGGCCAGCCTGTAAAAGGGAACATTTTTCTCCTTATGAAATAGTGGGTGGCCCCTTTCTCTCATTTCCTCTTGCTGTCACTCCATCGGTTTTCTTTAGCGATCTAACCGCGTGCCGTGTCAGAGGGTCACCAAGGCCCTGTCTGCAGTGAAGCGTGACTGTGCATGCAGGGACCTTCAGTCCTCTTTGTCATTCCCCTCTACTTGTTCATTTTGTCTCCTCTTTCATCCCATCCCTCTATCCCTGCACACTTCGTTCATCTACACAGCCAGGGCTGATTTTGTGCCCCCAGGGACAGTCTAAAAGGTAAGGATGCCTCTGCTCTCAATGCATAAAGAGACCGTCCTATGCAAGATCTCTTTTCAATAATACATTTCTGAATATTCACAGGCTCCTAATGCTTTGCTATGGTTAAATTACCTGTTGTTGAATCTGTGTGTGGTCCATTGTACTTAGAAAGTAATAAGAGCTGTCAGTCTTTCTCTTGTGTTGAGTCTTTGTGATAGATTAAGTGGGTAATGGGCTGCTCTATGGTATGTAATAGAGCTAGAGCCACTGCTTGTATAGGAAGACTATGTCTGTCCATCACGCATACAGAGTTATGAGCTCCAGAACACTGAAATGTGTGGGCAGATCATGTTTTATGAAGTTGAAGCTGTTCCTGTGTGTGGGCAGATACTCTCTCCAGGGCTTCACATGGTCCAGGTTTTGCTGTTTCTTCACTCATTTTCATGCTTTTCGTCATGAATTTTAAGTATTTAAAATGTCTCTTGATTTTTTTTATTATTTTAGTAAAACATTTCAAAAGTTTTGTTGTGTTTTGAGGCCAAGTAGGAGTAAAGTGAACTCATTGTCATGTTCAAGAAACCAGTCTGAGATGATTTGAGCTTTGTGACATGGTGCATTATCCTGCTGGAAGTAGCCATCAGAAGATGGGTACACTGTAGTCAAAAAGGGATGGACATGGTCAGCAACAATACTCAGGTAGGCTGTGGTGTTTAAATGATGCTCAATTGGTACTAAGGGGCTCAAAGTGTGCCAAGAAAATATCCCCCACACCATTACACCACCACCACCAGCCTGAACCGTTGAGACAAGGCAGGATGGATCCATGCTTTCATGTTCTTTACGCCAAATTCTGACCCTACCATCTGAATATCGCAGCAGAAATCCAGACTCATCAGACCAGGCAACGTTTTTCCAATCTTCTATTGTCCAATTTTTGTGAGCCTGTGCGAATTGTAGCCTCCGTTTCCTGTTCTTAGCTGACAGGAGCGGCACCCGGTGTGGTCTTCTGCTGCTGTAGCCCATCTGCTTCAGGGTTCGACGTGTTGTGCGTTCAGAGATGGTATTCTGCATACCTTGGTTGTATCGAGTGGTTATTTGAGTTACTGTTGCCCTTCTATCATCTCTAACCAGTCTGCCCATTCTCCTCTGACCTCTGACATCAACAAGGCATTTTCGTCCACACAACTGCCGCTCACTGGATATTTTCTCTTTTTCGGACCATTCTCTGTAAACCTAGAGATGGTTGTGCATGTGAAAATCCCAGTAGATCAGCAGTTTTTGAAATACTCAGACCAGCCCGTCTGGCACCAACAACCATTCCACGTTCAAAGTCACTTAAATCCCCTTTCTTCCCCATTCTGATGCTCGGTTTGAACTTCAAGTCGTCTTCACCACATCTAGATGCCTAAATGCATTGAGTTGCTGCCATGTGATTGGCTGATTAGCAATTTGTGTTACCAAGCAATTGAAGAGGTGTACCTAATAAAGTGGCCGGTGAGTGTGTGTGTGTGTGTGTGTATATATATATAAGTATATTAGTGCTGATTAATCGCATACAAAAGTTTTTGTGTGCATAATTTGTGTTCCGTGTATATTTATGTATATATAAAGACACACAGTATATATTTTGAAAATATTTACATGTCTATATTTATATTCATAGAATTTATATTATAAATAAATGTATTAAATAAACAACATATTTTTCTGAAGTATATACATGCATGTGTGTTAGTGATGCGCGGATGAGCTAAAACGTCACCCGAATCCGCAGCTTCAAATATATTATCCACCCGCCAACCGCCCGCACCAATGTTTATGTCTGATTTAGATATCCGCACCCGATCGTCACATTCAGGATTTATACGGTCATGAAAAACCTGGAAAAGTCTTGGAATTTTAAAACGGCAATTTCCAGGCCTGGAAAGTTTTGGAAAAATAAATAAACCCAGAAAGTTTTTGAAAAGTCATGTTTCACAATTCTCTGTACAATAGAATTATGTTTAACCAGGTCCTGATTTTCGGTGAGGGATTGCGCATATATTCTCGCTGGTTTGCAGATATATTGCTGGTAATGCGTAACATCAGTGATGAGCAAAACTTTTTGCACACAAAGCTGCTTGAAAATCCCAGAATTCCTTCAGCAAATGTCAAACCTACACATCGGTACAAACTCGCAGCCAGACGGTGTCGACTTAAAATGAGGGAAATTACTGCAAAACATTTATTCAACATAGCGTATATAGGTTAGATGAATAAATAAATCCACACAAACCATCAGATTAAATCAGTCATTTGAAAACAGCGTGATTCAGCACAGAGTCCTCTCTCTTTGACCTTCTCTTCACATCGCGCATCTAGAGCTGCAGGCTGTGATACAATACTTTAGCTCACGTTTCGGTACAGTTGACATAATGGTCAATAGCCTAATCGGTCATTGTTGCATCATCACAAAAATGTATTATTTGCACGTCTTTTTAAGCCTTTTGGTTCCAGAGGCGATTTTCTGTGAGAAGCTTGTTGCACTTAAGTGGCCAAATACACACACAATAACGTCAAAATGGTCGTCTGGCGAGTATCCTCATAAGCACTGTCGATTTTGTCTTAAGTTAATGTAAACAGTTAAGTTAATGAAAACGCATCCGTGAATTAGGTCTTGTGACAGCAGCCTAATAAAGCTGTGCCATCTGTCATTAATGTTAATCAAACAACCAAAGACAGAGAAAATTGTTTTGTTGAATAACTTTAATATGTTAATTTACAGTTTATTCAATTTCTGTAGTCTATTTCAAATATGTTCATATTTTTTAATAATAATCAGAATGCATTTTTTTATTACCCGGCCCGCGAATCATCCGCAGCGCCTGTGGATATAACCGCCATCCGCACCTTGCTAACGTGTGTTTATTTATATATACATAATAAATATACACAGCACACACACATACATTTATTATGTAAACAAACTTTTATTTTGAATGCGATTAATTGTGATTAATCATTTGACAGCACTAATATATATAGTTTATGATGAGAGACTTCGTGAAAGCATTTTCAGCAATGACTCATCTGAACGCCTCTGATTTGGCCATTGCATTCATAAACTCAACGGAAACGTGTGTGATTGGTTATAATGTGAAGCACTGTAAAAACACGTAAAAATAAATATAATGGAACAAATAAGCCCTAATATTAATTAGATAATAATACTAGCCTGATGATGATAATAATAATAACCTCTTGATATATCTGCCACAGGCGATATCCCTGACTTTCGTTGATACTCGATACTATCGTCTATCGGCACAACCCTATAGAGCAATCAGTGTTAATACCCAGTTCTGTTTAGTGTTTATTGTTGTGGATAGTGTGGTTGTGGTAGAGTTACGTCTTCAGGTTTTTATGCTTTAAGTTAAAAAAGAATACAGCCCTTGTATTCAAATGTATAGCTTTTCATTACTTTGTTTGAATGTATTTTACATCCTCTCTTAAGATTTGTACAGCTTTCAGGCCAGTGCCAATAAATGTGCGCTGGCTGGTCTAAATCTTAGTGTGGAAAGCGGATTATGTGTGTGCTTCCTCCATGCCAAGAGTCACAGCTGAACATGCCGTCCATGTGGGTGCAGTCTGTGAAGTGATGAAGGATGTATACTTATATCGCTTGACTTGTTATAAAACTCCTTGTTGTGCACCATACCATCAAAATCATATTTCTGTCAAAAGATGAGCTTAGCTTTCATCTGATATTTCACCAGCCAGCTTTGGCTAATGTGCTTTGGCAACATGTAACATTGCACCAAAGCGGCTTTGATTGGGAAATGCTGCCCTGCAGAGATGCAGTATTTAATGCCAGAGTTTGTCCTGCGATTCAGGTTTGGGGCGTATGGATAATTTCTTAAAACGGAAGTCTAAGGGTGAATCCCATTTCTCTGTCTTGCCCTTGTCCCTCGAAACCGAGTGCTAAGTGGTAGGGGTGAAAACATTCCCCTATGAAATGAGACACCACTTGGTTACTGTTACGTCATCATATATCGTCGCTAGCTGGCTGCTACATCACCAGAGGCGACAAGTGTTGATCACAAACTTGTTGTCTGCAAGTGTGTGTTTGTCGATTGCGTGGGTTTTAGTGATGTTTTCTCTAGTCAGAGAAATGCGGGACTGTTGTGCAAACCAGCAATGTAACGTTAGCGTGGAAAAATAGCGATTTTTAAAAACGTTTCAATTAAGAACATGGTTGCAAATATATATTTACAGGACTGTGTAGAGCACAAAACAAGACTGTCGTAATTTTGAAATCAATTATTTAAGCCGAAAATACTTACATTTATGGGACTCTCTGGATGATCTGGCCGCAGTGTGTTCTGGGTACCCCTTGGTTTCAAGTAAGCTCGCAAAAAATCTTGGTTTTAAGGGCTATCTACCCCTTCCCCTTACCCCTACCCCTCGATCAAAACGAGAATTGGGACACCCTTACTCTCACGTGAACGTGCAAAACTAAGGGGAAGTGGTAAGACAGAGAATTGGGATTCACCCTAAATATTCAACCATTACATCATGGTGGACAGGCACCACTGAAAAGGGAAATGCACCTATTTTTAAAAGGCCATATGCATTGCAGCAGCAAAAGGTGTCCTGCAGAAACACTCTTTCCTCCCAATTATTTAGCACTTTCAGGATTGCTGATGTTTTTAGAGTTAGCGTATTTTGGAGTGTGGTTGTTAACAAAATATCTAAATTGGCTTTTTAGGAAATAGGACTGTCCCAGTCTTCCATCACTCCAGATTTGTATTGTCTGGAAGCTCTGTACACTCTTAAAAACAAAGGTTCTTCAAAAAGTTATTCAAGCGATGCCATAGAAGAACCATTTTTGTTTCCACAAAGAACCATTCAGTCAAAGGTTCTTTAAAGAACCATCTCTTTCTTACCTTTTTATCATCTGAAGAACCTTATTTCACCACAAACAACCTTTTGTGAAACAGAAAGGTTCTTCGGATGTTAAAGGTTCTTTATGCATTGTGCAATACTCTTAAAAATAAAGGTGCTTCACAAGATCTATAGTACATGTCCCTGGAGTCCAAGTTATTATCCACAGACCTGCTTCCTTTGTCTTCTACTGAATAAACTGCTTTGCAGAAATTGTTGTACTGCCTACCTACCAAACAAGAAAACAGCGAGCAATGTCTTCAGCTTGGCCCCAGGAAATATGAAACCTGCCCTTTAAATAAAAACCATCTTTACTTAATTGACCTCATAGGGCCGATTATTGTTTTAACAAGCATTGAGTTTCGCCCCACAAATGATCTCTTACACATTCCCTAGAGATCCACGGCCATATTTGTACAACAGTGCTTGGTAAAAAAAGGTATACGAAAGGATAAAAGCAGGCAAGATAATGCCTTGCAGTCTGACTGAAGGGCTCCCTCCACAGAATATCAGAGGAGTCTTTTTCCTCCACAGAACCACCTCAGAAACAGATAATCAAATCAGTCTGTTGTATGTCGCTCCTTGTGCCACATTGCCATGGAGATGGGCTCTTTACAACCCATGTGATGTGTCCATACGGAGTCGCCTGTGTGGGTAAACAGAGCCTGACACAATTGACCTTTAAGCCATGAATCATTCCCTAGCAAACTGAGTCAAGTCATTTTAACTTTAATGAAATTTGGAGATCTACCATGGAGCTTGTGTTTATGGGAACTGCACAAAAATATTTGTCGTTATTGATCAAGCCTGGAGTATTTTGTGCTGTGGGAAGCTGAACTAAAAAACAGGTAAGTATTGAGCTTACAAAGTTGTTTCAAAGTTAATAATTTACTGAAATGTTTCTAAGCCGGTGTCTTCAGACACATTTGAGCTAAAGGCAAAAACTGTGTTTGTAATGTTGTTTGGTCTATCTGACATATAGCCTGTTTTAGTCTCAAGAAAAGCGATGGTAGTCAGGAAAATGTTCAATCCCTCTCCCTGATTTGAAATGACAGTTGATTTGATCCAGACCTGATTGGGCCTTCTGCTCCAGGCAAAGCCCACTTTTTTTCTCAGAAATCACTAATAATTAATTGAATGGAAAAGGACAGTTTTGTATTGACACAGAGCACAAGCACAATCCCTTTGAACTTGAAGAACACTTCCAGTGACACAATAACCTCTTCAGCTCTATTTGATATTTGTTTGAACAAAACAAACAAAAACAGCATCTCTTGCTTATGAGATTAAAACACCTGTAATTAGAAAGCCGAAGGTAAACATGGCTAAATAAATAGACAAATATCAATATATGTACTACCATTCAATTTTTTTTTATTAAATATGCAAGGATTATTATTTGGTCAAAAACAGTAAATACAATATTATTATAACATATTAAAAGTTTAAATGACTTTTCTATTTGATTATATATTAAAATGTAATTTATTCCTGTAATAGCAAAGCTGAATTTTCAACAGCTATTACTTAGTCTTCAGTGTCACACGATTCTTCAGCCCTTCAACATTTATTGTTATTATCAATGTTGAAAACAGTTGAACTTATTAATATTTTTATGCAAATGATGCAATTTGTTTCAGGATTCAATGAATAAAGTTCAAAAGTTCACTTTTTAAAATAAATTGTACCACTATAAATGTCTTTACTGTCTCTTTTGAACAATTTTGTCCTCGCTGAACAAAAGCATTAATTTCTTTCAAAAATTATTATAATTATTCATAATAATAATCTCTGTTTGTTTGTACATGGCATTATGTCTGTTATGTAGTAGTAACATGGTTCAGTGTACAAAAATAGCAGGTGAGCTTAACAAAAAAAAAACTTTTTTGTATGATGTCAGATATTACTGTATTGACACTTTATTTTTAGCCTTTTTCTAACCTCCTGTAGCTAAAACCACTCTTAATCCATTTTGTAATTATATAGGACTGTAACAACACCGGTGATTTAGGAGGCAATTTTCACATGTAGTGATTTAAAGCATAGAGATCAACAAAAACAAGAAATTGTGAGACATGAGCATTGATGGACTATGAGATAATTACAGACATGTTTTCAACCATTACATCATGGTGGAAAAAATACTACCCATGAATTGTGGCAATAGATCATGATATTAACTTGGATAAGAATAGATGTAGCCATAGGCTGTAGGTGACCTGGCAATACCATGCCACAAACATCACCACAGTATCGTTCTCATGCTGTGCGCTCATGCATGGTTATGTTAATGCTGATAAATTGCCATTGAATTCTGTTCCATGATGCATCGATGTGGATGGCAAATTTTGTCAGAAAAGCTGCTCTTCTGTTGAACTTTGTTCATCAAAGGATCCAGATTTTTTTTTTAGCATGGTTTCCAACAAACATATTAAGCAGCACAGCTGTTTTCAATGTTGTAAATACAATAAAAATAAAAATTGAGTACCAAATCAGCGTATTAGAATGATTTCTGAAGGATCATGTGACAAAGACTGGAGTAATGTTGCTGAAAATTCAGCTTTGCATCACAGGAATAAATTACATTGTAAAATAAAAATAATTTTATAGTCTTACTGTTTAGTATTTTTGATTGAATAAATGCAGCCATGGTGAGCATATGAAAATATCAAAAACATTAACATAAAATCTTACTAACCCTAAACTTTTGAAAAGTAGTGCTTCGTTTTTTTTATTTTTATTATTGACAATAAATTATTGGAAGTACATTTTGAAAAAGTGTAATCCTAAAACTTGAAATATTTAAGTTTCTAGGTTGCTAATTAAATACCAGCAAATGTGTAACATTTGACATGTTGTAGTTAACATTGGCAGAATTGATGAACGTATTTGATTCCAACTTATGTGCCTGATTGCCCCTAGCCCTTACATAACCTTAATGACTGGTTCCAGCTTCAACCTTAAACAGTGTGTGAGTGCACTTGTATGGCTTTTGCTTAGGACAGCCCAAAGACAAAACAGACTGCTGGCTTTTTAGGAAATGGAAGCATTGCTATATTGCAGACACAGACAATAGAAGATTTGAACTTCAGGGGAACTTTTGCACAGCATGAACCAGGTTGTAAATGGTGTTCTGCTTCAGGTTTGAATAAGTCATCCTACATGGCTTCTCTTTATTTCATATCTGTTTTTTATATTCCATGTTCACATCATGTACCGTGCTGCCTTGAATCGACCTCAGTGCTGCTTGATTGCTCTGAATGCCAGTCTATCACGGCAATTGCCATCTGAGTATTTTGGTGCCTTTAATCTTCGCTACACGGCAGTTCTGCTCTGCTGCCATGGTGACTCTGGCGAAAGCCACGGTGACGGACAACTTGCTCTTGTCTTCCAGAATGCAGAGTGACTGAGTGGGATTCTGGGAAATGCATTTCTGACACAGGCCTGTTTTAGACCCTTTTGGCTAAAAGTGTCACGATTCTTCTTCCCGATGAGCTTAGCAGGTCTACACTAACATTAGCACTCCTGCTATAATTAAGCTCCGAGTGTTTACTTGGCCACAGGTCATTTCACACCCAGCTCTCACTACAATGAGCCCTGCAGATACACACTTGTCTGTTTCTCACAGTCTTCTGTCATTTATGGCTGTGGAATTAAACGGTCATCTTTGATTCCTTGTTTGTTTGCATATATTTTGTTTTTGGCCTGACCGCCCCTCCTTTTTTCCCTCGCTCGCTCTCTCTCTCTCTCGCTCTCTCTCTCTCTCTCTCTCTCGCTCTCTCTCGCTCTCTCTCTCTCTCTCGCTCTCGCTCGCTCTCTCTCTCTCTCTCTCTCTCTCTCTCTCTCTCTCTCTCTCTCTCTCTCTCCTCCGTGTGTAGGTGGGAAACCCTCGCGTGGAGCTCACTCTCTCAGAGCTGCAGGAGATGGCCACTCGTCAGCAGCAGCAAATTGAGGCCCAGCAACAGATGCTTGTCGCTAAGGTAACATGCTCAGATGTGCCCTTTGATGGGCATCTTTTTATAGATCATTGTTTTCATCTGCAAATAATTATTTCCGTTAGAATTTGCAGTTGAATCAAACCAATCATTTATTTATTGACATTGAAACGGCATGGTTTCTATTTTTATTTTATTTTATGGATGTTTTATTTAGCCCTTAAGCAGATTGACTATTTGTTTTGACTGTATTGTGGCATTTACCAGTAATTGGCAAATCATTTCATATTTTTCATTGTTCACTGGTCTACATTTATCCTAGATAGAACTGAACTCGCAGTTGTGAAATGTACAAGTGCTGTAGCTAGGAGGTGAACAGTAGGATCATTGTACACTTTGGTGTTATTTTTTCAGATAGGATGTAAAATTACCCAGAGTATTTAAGAGTCTAGTTTGTTAATCAAATGTCAGTAAATGTATAACTTTATTATTTAGTACTATTATTATTACTTTTATAAAATGTTGCGAAATCATTTTCACTAGTGGTCTCAGGCTTTTGTACCCAACTGTTTTGTCAGTTGTATTCCTGGCGTAATGCAATTACAATTTTTTGCTTAACTAGTTTGACTCAAACTATAAATGCAAATATTTTCTCCAGTTGCTATTAAATCAAACATTGGCGTTAATTCATTCATTGATATTAAATGGTTTCTATTTGGATCTTATGGGTATTGTGGATGTTGAGCATAATTCTCTTTAGCCTTGGAGCAGAGTGATCATTTATTTTGATTGCATGGTAGCATTTACCAGAAATTGGCAAATAATTTGTACAACTTTTTCTTTATCAATCTACGTTTGTCCTATCTAGAACCAAGCTTTCAGTTGTGTGATGCCTGAATAGCTAGCAGGTAAATAGTAGGGTTATGTCTTTGGGAAACGTGCTTGAGTACTATTATTTTTCAGATAGAATGTTGAATGACATAATTTTCCTTTTAAAATGTTTTAAGTCAGTAACCATTAAAAGGTGAAGCGTAAGCCTACTTTTATTAATTTCAGACAGCAGGCAACTAAATTTGCGCAAGGGTTTTCCGCTATTCATTCTGTAAACGTAACTGTAGATGTTCTTTAAAAAAAAGTAGACATCCTTAGGAAATAGGAAGAGCTGTCGACAAATAATTATAGAATTTAGTGGTGATTTAATTCACTTTGCCATTTCTGGGTGTTTACTCATAAATGCACCTGGCAAGAGCTCTTTTCTTCTCAATCTTATTTTACCTGGCCCAATGTAAATAATCTTTATGAAAAAATACTTTAAAATAGCAAGCAAACTGCACTACTTATTCATATTATGATATGCAAATAACTGTAATTAAGTCATGTTCTGAGAAAGAAAATGGTTATTAATGGGTTAAGTATGCCTGTAATTATTCAAAACACAGCTGCTTGTGGGGTAAACCTCTAACTTTGTTTATGTTTATGCATTTAGCAGACGCTTTTATCCAAAGCGACTTACAGTGCATTCAGGCTATACATTTGTATTGTCAGTATATGTGTTCCCTGGGAATCGAACCCACAACCTTTGCGCTGCTAACGCAATGCTCTAACCACTGAGCCACAGGAACACATGTAGCAGCTTAAGCTCTTTATTATCACTTTGCAGTGTTATTAGATGTTTTAAGTTACTGACCTCATCTTTGTTTTCCTCAGTGCCATTTATAGGTCATTACAGCAGGTTGTTCTGACCATTATAGGGACGTTAGTCATGGGAACCACAGGCTGAGGCGGGAAGCTGAACGAGAACAAAAATGCCAATTATTCAGCAGACAACTCTGACATGCTTTTGTATGCCGTGGCAGGCATTTTTCCTCCATACTAGCGCTAAATAGCTTTATTTCTTCATTCAACAAAGAGCAACGTGTGGAATCTAGAACTGGTCACACTTGCAGACTGTTCCGGGATCAGACCCAGTGAGAGCACTGATCTCAGAGCTGTTTGGATAAAAATTGCTTTGAGTCGATGTGCTGTGATGACTCCGAGCCTTCAGTCATTAAGTCCACCGTGTGCTATTTTTAGTTTTCTCACTCACCCAGAGACATTGTTTCCATTTCACTGCATCTGTTTGTGGTCCCTGCAGATAAAGAAATGACTCCAAAAAGAGCCTAATTGCTTTTATTTTCACTTAGTTACTCAATAAGTCAGCGCTGTAAGCAGCATCTTTTCCCAAAGGTACTACTGTTGCTCTTAATAGCAAATGTCTCCATGCTTGACATTGACAGTAAATCACTAGGTTGTCTATCTTGTGCTGTATTTCGACAAGAAGACAGGATCGGATCATGTGGTCCTGAATGCACTTTGCTCTGTTAGGGTCTTGCAGATGCCCCAGGCTTAAACAGGCTGTGCTCCACTAATGGCACTGACCATACATGCTCTTTATATATAAGCCCAGTAGGCTGTGGGTCCAATGGTATTGACCTTATGACAAAAAAAAACCACACACAGCACATCTACCCAAGTGTCAAGAAGTCAGATAATCAACATCATACATACTGACAAAGGAAAAAACAAAAGGAAAAATGTCTAATGGACATAATATATGTCGTTTTTGCATTTAATGAATTAAACGCATCACGGAGGTGTAAAATAAAGAGATAAAGTCGATTGTTTAAATGTCCCTGACACTTCACTGTTACTGTTTTATTTGTTTTCCCCAGATCTTTTAGTATGCTTATGTTCTGTATGTATTCTGTCCGTAGGAGCAACGGTTGCGCTATTTGAAGCAGCAGGAGCGACGGCAGCAACAGTCTGTGTCTGAGACCGAGAAACTACAGAAGTTAAAGGAGAGGATGGAGAGTCAGGAAGCCAAACTCAAGAAGATCCGTGCCATAAGGGGCCAAGTGGACTACAGCAAAGTCATCAATGGCAACCTGTGTATGTGCAGTACTTGCTTAACCACTGACTTCAGCAATCATCTGAGTACAAACACTGCTAGCGATTGTGATGTGGCTTTTTTGCACGGCTGTATTAAGCCAGATTGCTTCATTGATTGCTTGTGCTAGTTTGTGAATTGTAATGATCTCACATAATGCCAAATTCTCCCACACATGCAACTCCAGATGGGATTGTCCACTCTGCTGGAGATGAGTCTTTTAAGGGCTGTGTTTAAAATTAGATTTTTGTGGATTGTTATCAGTACTTTATTGCAGAATGGTAAAGATTTTCTCATATTTTTCAGTGTTAACCCACAGCTGGGCTGTTTATTCATATTGTGCCTTCATTTAGGCTATATTATGTTGTTGTTTTACAGTATAGAATATATCTGTTCAGCCTGCTAGTTTTGCATTATGCAAGAGCTCCTGTACAACATGTGCAGCCACACATTACATTTTCATTGAACATTAAATAATAATCCTATAGTAATGGAGAAAGTATGTCGGCTCATGCATGACTGTGTTTGCAAGCAAATTTGCGTGTGTATAACTCAGCTGTTATCTTTTAGCCTCAGAGATCGAGCATATCAGCGGGATGTTCCAGGAGAAGCAGGCAGAGCTGCAGACAGCCGTCTTGAGGGTGGATCAGCTCAGCCAGCAGCTGGAGGACCTGAGGAGAGGCAAACTAAATGGCCTGCAGACCCTCGGGGGTCAGGTCACCGGCACCGCTGCCCTGGAGCTCCGCAAACTCTACCAGGAGCTGCAGGTATGAGCACGCACTCAACTCAGAGTTTAATTTCATTCAAGAGATTTGTTGGGGTGATCTTTCACCATAAAATATTACAAGAACCTTGACCACTTTTAATAATGCAGGTTTTTTTTTTAGTATGTTGTATATTGCAGCAAAATTCTGCTGGTTTTGATATAGGGCGCTTTCCACAAATAAGGTGTGAAATGTATAAATGACACCAGAAAAAAACATTTGGCTATTAAAATTATTTAAAAACTTATGATGTGTGTGTTATAGATGCATTCAATCTGCCATATCCATAGATGATGATTGTTTATTATTCTGTTTATGTCTGTGCTAGTATGTGCCTGTTATTTCTATCAGAGATAATACTGATCATTACTTTGCTGTTTTTTTCCCAATCAGATACGCAATAAGCTGAATCAGGAGCAGAACAGTAAACTTCAGCAGCAGAAAGAGCTGTTGAATAAGAGAAACATGGAGGTGACACTGATGGACAAGCGTATCAATGAGCTCAGAGATCGACTATACAAGAGAAAAGCTGAGGCACGTCAAAAAGAAAACCTTCCAGTAAGGCCAGGAGTTTGCATCACTTAATCACGTTTCCTAGTTTAATTTGTTTAGAATCTTCTTCAGAAACCAGACATCTAGAGACTAAACCTGGAGCTTGTGAAAGGTTTTTATTTTCAACTCAGCTAATTACTTTTTTACTTTTGTTTCCTTTTTTTCCCTTTTCCCCCTTCCTGCAGCTGAATAGAGTAAATGGTCCTCCCTCTCCCCAGCCGGCTCTCGGAAACACCTGGCCGTGTGGCTGCTGTGGGACCCTACATCCAGGTCCCAGTGCCAGGCAGGCAGGAGGGTTATGTAGTGCCCCCTGAACCTCTCAAACCTCAGTCACTGGTGGTTAACACCCCAGCCAACCATGCCCGCTCCAAATCAGGTCAGTCCATAAACACTGACATCTGCATGATAATGTCAAACATTTATTTGGAATGAAATGGTGCCAAATAAATGGTACCATTTTTGTCCATGTTTTGAATCCTACATTGTGAATTTGCATACAAAATGTGCAATATATTAGCACTTTATCTGAATTTATCACTGCTTTGATCAGTCTGTATTCAGGTCTACATTTAGTTTTGCACATCCAGACTTATCAGCCAAGTCATCTGATTCCTGCCAAGAATGCTCACTTAGCCATTTAAAGCAAACAACCACATTTTATTTTGTTCTCACTTGATGTTCAAGTTGTCAATTATGTTAATAGACCAGCAAGCAATGAAGTGTATTCAAATAATGCTGCAACAATCTCTTAAGGCATTTGATCACCCAAAAGTAACAAGCACCAGTTATTTGACAGACACAACAGTAGTTATGCTTATGAATGTCTACTTCACTTCCTTAACTTGCCTCAGACAAAAAAAAAACGTTTTGATGGATCTGATGATCTTTTGAACTTGTGATGGACTGTGTAGCAGCCAGGCAGTAAATCAGTTTGAAAGCGTGATTTGTGTCTAAAGGCCAAAATATACTTAAATTTTGACATGAACACTTATGCCAAGTTCACACTGCACGATTTTCACAAATCGGTGCTCGTTCACGAGAGAGACAATCACGCAGTGTGAATTATTAAAGGTGCGATCTGAGTGAATCGCCGATGCATCGCCGACACCCGTGAAATATTTGGCATGCTAAATATCTGGAGCTGTGAATGAGTTCTGACTGAGAAATACATCGGCGATGACCTACAGCCAACGAGAGAGCAAGATACAGGGCAACGGGAAGTTCGGGGAGGTTCTTAATTATTATTATTTTATTTTTTACAAAGCAATTAACATTAGCCATTTACAAACCACGTGCATATATTTTGGCATTAGAATATACAGATCATGTAGGCTACATGAAGATGAAGAAGGGGCTAGGGTTTTTCCTGTAAATAATATTCTTCTATAAAGGACAAAATATTTATTACGTTTTTATAACTCCTTATAAAATGCACAAACACGTTGGTTTCACTTTCAAGTAGGCTACTTAGATTTGTGTAACATTATATAAAAATTTCCCAGCAGAAGTATGTTTGTTAACAAATCATCTTTGTTAATTATTGTGTGTTCGGGGGGGACTTATAGACCATAATATGAGCATGATCTTGCGTTATTTCTGTATCACTTCTCGTGTGCGTTTGGCTGTAGTTTGCGGAGCAGACAGAGTTGTCGGCGATTCTTCCTATTGTAAAGTCATGCAGTGTGTAACCTCCTGTCGCCGATCCATCGTGCAATGTGAAAACAGCAGCGACTGAATGCTACCCCAGATAGTCATGCAGTGTGAAAACCGCAGTGATCCGATGACTTTGAAAATCGTGCAGTGTGAACTCGGCATTAGTGTATGCGTACATCTAAATGCCATATCCTTTTGCAGTATACTTCATTTTATAGCTTGCATGGACATAGGAACTTGACACACACGATAGAAAGTTTAATCTTCGTCCTGTCTGCCCTGTTTCTCTCTAGGAGTTATGACTGATAAAATGTCTTTGTACACTGTTAAACTAAAATTGCAGGTCTCTCTTAGCCCCCTCAGACAAGCGTTCGTCACCACAGGCATCTGTTGTTGTTGCCGTCTCAAGTAGTTTGTTGTCCTGACTCGTTCATTTCTGTTTTGACTGAAACAATGGCCAGGGCTAGTGTTGCCACCTTGTGGACCAACTACAAAAGTGTATTTGGAAGTATGCACATACTATGCTGATAACAGATTTTACGTCATGCTTGCTACCTAGTGTATGAGTTAAAACCAAAGTATAATTTGAGCTTAATAAGACTGAAACTAGCTCATACAATGGTGTTCGGTTAAGTGCTACAGCATTCCTATTGCTCAAACAGTAGAGAATGTTGCTAACAACTCCAAGGTCATGGATTCAATTCCCAAGGAATGAATAAGCTGATTAAATATATACCTAGAAAGAAAGACACATAATAAAAAAGCATCTGCTGAATGTAAATAAATGTAAATAAAGTGGTTTGGTACTTCTCTTAAAGACCACAGCATGGATCCTATCACTTCCTGCTGTGAGTTCCCTCTCTTGAATTCCTGTTTGTTTATGAAGTTGATTTTTCGTTTTCTTAACTTCTAACCTCTTGTGTCATTTCTGTGCTGTGCATACGTGTATGTATGTCTCTCTTTTCTCTTTCCTTTCCCTGTACTTTGATGTTGTGTGATTTGTGGGGGGTTAGATGGAGTGAGAAAGCCTCCCGGCCCCTGGAAGGTCTCTGATTTAGACATCATAGTGGACCCGATTGCTCCAGAGCCCCGCCCAGGCCCTGGGGCTCCACCCCCAGTCACCGGCTCTGCGGCAGGGTTGGACGGCGCTTCTCGTGAGTGGGAAGGTGTCTGATAGAGGGCAGGAGGAACGGCCTATGAACCTTATTCAGTGTATTGAGCAGGATCAAAGCAGTCAACCACGTCTTTGGGTGGCTTGTTACTGTCACCCATATGACTCTTGCCTCCATTGAAGTTCAAAATGCTCCTTAGATCATCTCAAATCATGCTGGAGAACATGATCATCAGGTTTAACACAAAATTGTGGAGTTCATGCAGCTTGATTGCTGCTGTCATTAAAGCAAAAGAAGGACAAACCAAATACTTAGACATTTTGAAATTCATATATTTTTTTCTTTTTCATTTAAATGTTTTACTCCATTGTTATGCTGATAATATGCACTACCGTTCAGAATTTGGTTTGGTAAGATTTTATTTTATGCTCACCATGCTGCATTTATTTAATCAAAAATACAACAAAACCAGTAATATTGTAAATATTTAAAATGTATATAACTTTTTTCTATTTAAATGTATTTTAACATGTAATTATTTCTAATGCAAAGCTGAAATTTCAGCAGTTTTCAGTGTCACACGATCCTTCAGAAATCATTCTCATATGCTGATTTGGTGCTTAGAAACATTATTATTATTATTATTAACTGTTTTATACCACATTTCTTTTGTGGAAACCATAATACTTTTTTCAGGTTTCATTAATTAATTTAATATTTAAAAGAGCAGCATTTATCTGAAATTAAAATATTTTGTAACATTGTAAAAGTCTTTACTTTTACCTTTTCAATTTAATATGTTCTTGTTGAATGAATATATTAATTTATTTAAAAAAATCTTTGAAAGTAGTAATTTCTAATGAAAGATGTATTAAACTAAAATTTCTGAGTAATTTTCCACTGATCTCTTTGATCAGAGTTGTTATTGGTCTCCAATGTATCTTGCTCTAAGCAAACGGAAAATTGTTGCGGGTTCTCTTACAGAGATTATTTAACTAACTTTAACTAAGCAGTAGGAGTAATTCTGTTAAAGTTCCTATCCACTTTTAAAAATTGCAGAGGGGCAATTTTCAAGACAAAAAATGGCTTAAGGCTGAAGTCAAAATTATACGTTTTTCATGAGCAACAGAACCTTAATGATATACTAGATCCCTCTGTCTGGTCAATTACATGCACCCTTGTTTATTTGCTCTTAACTACAATTCAATACGAGTCAAAAGCTGCCGATCCTGTCTTTTGGGAGTATGTGTGTCTATGATTGTGTGTGTAAGAATGTAATTGATGTAGATTGTACGAGGTCTCATGAGTGAGAGTGAATGTGTGTGCTGGGATGAGAAACTCTACCCTGATAAGGTTCACTGGGCTCTCTACCTCTTCCTCTGTACATTTAAACTCACTAAATTACTGACTCCATTTCATCATTCTCTAACATTCAGCTAACACAAAATACACAGACATAATAGACTGAGAAGTTAAGTCCGTGGAGTGGTGGCTCAGTCAGTTTGCTTTAATCAGTCTTTCTCTTTGGCTTGAGTTTCATATGGACTGACTTTTAATCTCTCTTGAAGTCGTCAAGATATCATGCAGTTGACTGAGCTTACAATTAAAGTAAAATATAAAAGTCGTCTGAGCTGTTCTTGTAGATGTGAGGAGCCCCTCTCTTTTCTATTCCAGACACGCTTTGTTTTAATATGCAAGACTTTTCTACTTCATGTCTCCTGGCTCAAGAACATACCTAGACATCTTTAGAAGTCATGTCTAGTATATTAGCAATGCAGTTCGTCACTGTTCTAATAATAAATGTGCTTGTGAGGTGTTCTGTCATGTCTGATCTTGTATTAATGCTTCCTTTCTTTCCATTTTCAGCCAATGATGCCGGTTGGCCCACCCTCAACAAGAGCAACACATCAGTCAAAGCATCTGACTGGAAGGAGTCTGGAACTGACACGACCAGTAAAACAGCATCACCTGCAGGCACTCCTGGAATTAAGGTATGTCTGACTTAGACCCACACACACAGATTGCTGTCTTATAATTTTACAGTGAATTTACCATGTCTGTTTTACATTCAGGATTCCAGTAAAATGGGCTCAGCTCCTCCTCTCAATAAGCCCCAGCCTCCCCCATACGGAGCCCATACCAGCAACCACCCCCTCTCATCTGCCAACTCAGGTTCCACCAGCTCTTTGGACCGACGCAAGGATGTTCCTCTCAGACCGGTGCCCAGCCTACCCACCAACCCACCGCCGCAGCCGGCCTGGCCCCGCGTTCCCCCTGCACCTACAGGCTCTTCCTCTCAGCAGATCCAACAGCGCATTTCTGTGCCCCCCAGTCCCACCTTCCAGCCCAGTCCACCCTTTTTCCCCCCCAATGAGAGGCCAGACCCTCCTCTGGCTGTAGCGGTAAGGCCGTTCATCCCAGATAAGGGCTCCAGACCGCAGTCACCCAGAAAAGGCCCACCCACTATGAACTCAAGCTCCATCTATCATATGTACTTACAACAAACAGCCCCCAAGAACTACCCTCTGAATATCAAGCCCGCAGTCAAAGCAGGTACACATCAGAAAAGGATTTAATATTAAACCTCACATTTTTCTACTTATGCTGACAGTATATGCTCAACTTTAAGTTAAGAGAACCTTCAGTCTTTTGTTACAGGGAGTTAACATCAGTATTGGGTATTGATACAGATCTTAAAAGGATAGTTCACCCAAAAATGAAAATTCTGTCATCATTTACTCAGTCTCAAGTAGTTCCAAACCTGTATGAATGTCTTTGTTCTGCTCTCTGAAGAATGTGGGAAACAGAGCAGTTCCAAACCTATGTATGAATGTCTGGTTGCTTTCTTCAAAATATCTTCTCAGCAGAACTGAACACAAAGGAAGATACAGGGAGACTTTCTGAATAAAATATTGGTTACATTTATTTTAAAGACCAATTATCACTATTAACTAGTTGCTTATTAGCATACATATTACTAGCATATTGGCTGTTTGTAAGTACGTATAAGCTCATATTAATGCCTTATTCTGTATGACCTTATTCTAGATCCCTTAATTCTACCCCAACAAAAACTTTAAATTTAACAACTATGTAACTAACTAACTATTAATAAGCAGCAAATTAGGAGTTTAATGATGAAATTAAGACTTAATTGATATTTAAGTTATTAGTGAATATGTGTTCCCTAATATAAAGTGGTGCCAAATATTATATTAATAAAATTTGTATTCTTTGAAATATTTAAATTAATTATATAATTTATATTTTAATTGTTTACATAAATATATTTTTATAAAATATAATTTATTTGAATTAAAAATATAATTCTATATTTATGTAACTACAAAAATATAATTGTGAAACAATAAAAGAAAATAACTGTGCAGTTCAACAGATAAATCCTCAACATAACCAGAAACAGCTCTGTAGATAACAAATTAGTCAGTTTTAAGTGTTTAAAACGGTTTATAATAATGTGTAAAATGTTAATTAAATTAAATAAACACTCATGAAAACTATAGTAGAGAAAAGGTCTAGATGCACCTATAAATAAATATGCATAGAGTTAAAGTTCGCTCTTGGGATCCTAAGAAATTATTATTCATGCAGTAATAAAATAAAAATCTAACATTTTTACACAGGCAATGTTAATTTTGGACCCGTCTTGTGTTTTTAAAAAGGATAGATACAGTGTGACAGAATGGAGCAGAATGATGGTGTATCACAGCACATTTTAACTTTACACAACGTCTTTAAAAATGCACCACTCACAGCAAGAAAGATTGAAAAAACAGTGGTCAACAATGCCCTTGCAGCAAAAATAATTGAAAACTGCACAGACAGATGCAATAGAGTGTACTATAGTAGGTGAATGAAGTGGTTTATTTCGTAAGTGTGTTTTATTTGTGAGTGCAATGCAATTGACTCTTTTGTTCTTCTTTTTCTCTCCAGTATATGGTAAGCCAGTCCTGCATCCTAGTTCTATGCCCCCCTCTCCCTTACTTTTTGGGGGCTCTGGGGCCTTTCCTGCCCTGCAGGGTCCAGGAGGAGACATGTTAGATGTTGAGCTTGATGGTCAAATTATGGGTGTTCCTGAGCCACACCCACCCAACGTGGACTACATCCCACGACCTCTCAGCCCCACTAAACTCACACCCATGGTGCACTCCCCTATGCGCTACCAGAGCGATGCTGAGCTGGAGGTCTTGCGCAAGAAACTGGCCAATGCTCCACGACCGCTTAAGAAACGCAGCTCAATTACGGAACCAGAGGGTCCCAATGGGCCCAACATCCAGAAACTTCTCTATCAGCGGTTCAACACCCTGGCTGGAGGGATGGAAGGAGGAATGGGCGGTGTGAGTGGAGGTGGAGGAGTGACTCCATTCTACCAGCCCTCCGTGGCCACAGGTGAAATGCTCTTTGATGCAGACAATGGGAATCCACCTTCAGAAACACCCATCGTGTCCTCTGAGGGAGCTGTTGCTGAGGATGTTGTCCCGCAAGGTGATGCCAATGATAATGAGCCCCCAGAGCAAGCTGCTGAGATGCTGACCCCTCCAGAACCAGAACCGTCAGAAGACCGTAACAATAATCCTGCAGAAACATTAGCGATTTTGCCGAGTCCTGTAGCTGAGGCCAGCACACCTGAAGAAGCAGACACCTGTCCCTCATCCCTGCCCGCGGTCAGTTTACTGATACACAAACTCAACCTTGTGTATGAATCATTTTTAGTTATAAATCCATTTAGATTTCATTTCCTGCAATGCAGATATTGCCTTATGGCAATATTTACGGTTTAAAATGTAATAATAATCATCATCATTATTGCAGAATAATATAATGTTTATGTAGATAGTATATTGCAATTCAATCTAAAAGTATAGTGTTAATATATATATATATTTAACTTTGGTTACTTAAAATTGAAAATGTCCACCTTTTTCTTATCTCTTCAGTCTTTTTTTTTTTTGTTTTTTTTTTTTTGTAAAAACACAAAACCGCGAATAATAAATTTACTGCTAATAAAACCGCTATATATACCGTGAAATATATTTCAGTCACATTGAGTAGTTTTCTGTTCATTCAGGTAACAACGTATGTGTTACAGATTCCCCTAATGAAAATTTATTTTTTTTAAAATACGTTTATTTCATACTAAGTATAGTTCAAATCTATTATTTACTGACATATCGCTCGAGAATTACTGATATAAAAACTTTTGCACGATGCACATTTCTTAATATTAAGCCTAAAATGTGTTTTAATGTCATTATTTATGATTGTATGATCTTTGAATAATATTGGTCTTTAAATGCAATATATTTAAAGTGTACCTAAAGTATACTTGCAATAGTTCCACTTTAGCACAATCAAATATACTTCAGTTGGCTATATCTTTAGTAGGACTTCGGCACTGTTTCTGCACAATTAAAGTGCATTTAGCACAAAATTATTTGTTCCAATTTAGCAGACTTTAAGCATAACAGGTTAGTATACTCAAAGTACCATTGTAGGGTATTTTTATTAAATAAATACATATGTAAATGTATGAATTAAATGTATTTCAAATGCATTTTATTATATTTATTTTTCACTAGGGACTACACTACTGTTCAAATGTTTGGGGTCAATAACAGAAAATAATCAGCTAGTATACATTAAGTTGAGCAAACTTTGCTGTAAAGACATTATAATCTTACAAAAGATTTCTATTTCATTTAGATTATATTGCTTGCAACAGTGTGAAGGACAATCAGTCCTAAAGAGCAGATTTGAAAAGCAAATTAGATTGTGTGCTGTGTGAAGAAAGCCTAATGACCCATGTCCTCAACAGGGCAAACGCACAAACCTAAAGAAACCCGACTCGGAGCGGACGGGTAACGGCCTTAGAGTGAAGTTCAACCCACTCGCTCTGCTACTGGATTCCTCACTGGAGGGCGAGTTTGACCTTGTACAAAGGATAATCTATGAGGTATGCCATGTGAACACACTTTACACACTGCTTTATTTTGTTAATGAACAAATTCTTATTTAATTCCTCTCATTTTAAAGGTTGACAATCCCAGCACCTCTAATGATGAGGGCATCACACCCCTCCATAATGCAGTGTGTGCCGGACACCACCATATCGTCAAGTTCCTGCTGGACTTTGGTGTTAATGTGAATGCAGCTGACAGTGATGGCTGGTGAGGACACATTGTTGGGTCTGTCATTGTGAAAGAGATTGATCAGTCTGTTTAAGCTAACAGGGTTTGAGTAGACACCCACTGACTTGTGTCTGTATGTGTAGGACGCCCTTGCATTGTTCCGCCTCCTGCAACAGCGTGCACCTGTGTAAGATACTGGTGGAGTCTGGTGCTGCCATCTTTGCCACCACTATCAGTGATGTGGAGACAGCAGCAGACAAATGTGAGGAGATGGAGGAGGGTTTCATACAGTGCTCACAGTTTCTCTATGGTAAGACTTCCCTCTGTGGGGCTCAGAATGATTTGTCCTCTCATACCCTCCATTTTGAGAATGATTTGTCCTCTCATACCCTCCATTTCTGTTGAATCTATTGTGAAAGTGAAGACAGTTTTTAGGATCAAATCTAACTGCAAGTTACTCTACAAAATTTGAGAGGCTCAAGTCTCACTTAATGTATGAAAATCTCTATAGGATGACAATTTCAAACCAAATTATTCAAACCAATGCTTATTTAAAAGGGTCATATGATGCTTTTGTAAAGATAATTATATTGTGTATTTAGTGTAACAAAATATGTTGACATGCTGTAATGTTCAAATACCACATTATTTTTCAAATAATGTACATTATTGTAGGTCCTCTATGCCCCGCCTCTCTCAAATGCGTCGTTTTCTACAAAGCCCCTCCTTCCAACGAGCACAGTCTGCTCTGATTGGCCAACTGACCCAGTGCATTGTGATTGGCCAAACACCACAAGCAAGCATCGGAAATGTAACGCCCCTTTTCATAATCGTGAGCTTCAGCTTTCAAAGTAAATGTAAAGACAGTAAATAATGTCCTTAGTTTTACCATCAGTTCAAGCCCAAGAGGGGTACAGTCACGTGACATACACCATGATGATGCTCTTATGTGTTTGCAGTACACAAGCCGTGTTTAAGACCGTGTCAAATCACACTGTGATTTGACCCCGTCTCTCTCTCTCTTTCTCTCCCTCTCTCACACACACACACACACACACACACATACAATGCATTACACTGCGCATAGCTCCGCATTTGAACAGTCAATAGCAAATACTTAAACTAATAACAAAACATACTTAGTCGCTGATTCAGAAGCACCAGATTGTTATAACTTTTGGAAAGGCCAAATAAAAACAAAAAGCTGTTTGATATTTAGTGGCTATATAGATTTTTTTGTAGAAAATGTCATTGAAAGTTCTCATTGTATTTACACTGCTTTAACCAGCAGATGTCCTCAGAGTACAGTGTTTAGAAACAGGATTCAAACATTTAAAAAGCCTCACTTCTCCCATCACTACTTAATCGCTGTCGAGCTTTTAGGCATAATCGATGTGCTGTAAGAATTCTCTAAAAGTCCCGTTAACATAGTAAGAAGTCTTGGGTCAGAAAGATATGCTTTTATTCTGCAAAGACACATGAAATGTATAAAAAAAGAGACCAGTGAAGACATTCATAATATTACAAAAGTTTTCTATTTCAAATAAATGCTGTTCTTTTTAACTTTCTATTCTGAAAATCAGATTTTCTACATAAATATTAAGTTTCACTGATGATAAGATATGTTTCTTGAGCAGCAAATCAGCACATTAGAATGATTTCTGAAGGATCACGTGACACTGAAGACGAGTTCAAAACTTAGATTCACCATCACAGGAATAAATTACATTTGAAAATATATTAAGATAGAAAATAGTTAATTTAATATTTCACAATATTTCTGTTTACTATATTTTTGATCAGATAAATGCAGACTTGGTGAGCATAAGATACTTCTTTTATAAATATTAAAAAAATGTACCGACCCAAACTTTAAAAAAGTAGTGTATGTTGATCAATAGTATTACTCAGTCAGTATTCACTAATATAATTCGATGTGTGTGTGTGGTGCTCCTGTTAATGCTGTAATGTCATACTGAGTGAGATATTTACTAAGCCCTTTTTCTCTCGGTGTGTTTACAGGTGTGCAGGAGAAGTTGGGCGTGATGAATAAGGGAGTCGTGTACGCGCTGTGGGAATATGAGGCTCAGAGCGCAGATGAGCTTTCCTTTCAGGAGGGTGACGCCATTACTGTCCTACGCAAGAAGGACGATACCGAGACCGAGTGGTGGTGGAGTAAACTCAATGACAAAGAGGGCTATGTGCCACGGAACCTATTAGGGGTAGGTGCACACACACGGGATATAATAGTAGAGCCATTCAATCATCAATTTTCTGCTAAATACTTTTGTGGAAACCGTAAAGGTTTATTGATGAATAACAAGTTCAAAAGAACTCTCGAAATCGAAATCTTTTGTAACAATAAATATTTTTCACTTTTGATCAATTTAATGAATTCTTGAATATATATATATTATGATTTGTTTCTCCGTAGCTTTACCCCAGAATAAAACCACGTCAGAGGTCTCTGGCGTAACACTCTCATGGGTGACCGACTGGACTGATGTCTCGAGGTGTTGAACCTCCGTCTTTCACCTCTATGTGCCACTTGGACCACAGAAGGGGTGAAGCTGCTAAACCCTGAACCTGGAGGCACTATTAACCGCACTACTCCAACACACTCTCCAGCGAACACCAGGCCAAACAAGCAGCCTCAGGTTTCTCGGTCTGCCCCCCCATCAGCTCAGCCCCCAGGCCTCGGATCTCCCACTCCACTCCTCACACGCTCTCTTGTACCCATATAAAATGTATTATAGCTGTACATCACACCTTGGGGATCAAGCACTAACCACTTAGACAAGAGCTTTTCTTTATTTGTAGTTGCTAGCCCATGATGCTTTGCTGAGAAGACCAGGGCAGGCAGTGCTCTTTGTCAAAGAGAGATTCTGTATACTTGGAATTGAACTGGATGAATGAGAGCTGAGCTTAAAAGCTTAAAACAAAGGACTTGTGTGTGAATTTTATAGCTCATCTACAAAACCGAGTGTATAAACTGGAAGTATATGAGAGCAGAGAACAAAATATACAGATGATTCTGATCTATGACTGAGGAACCCATATACTGATGGGGTTGTATATGATTCATAAAGGTGCATATAAGTGAGTGTATGGTTATGTTATGAGTGTGAATGTGAATGTTTATCACTGCAGTGAGCATTAAACAGGAGCGTGAAGTGCTGAGAAGAGTTTTTCACAGCACAGGAGTGTTTTGAAGGGTGTGTGTGAAGTGTTAGAAAGATTGAGGTGAACTATCAGAACCATCACTATAAAATCTGCAGGTATTTAGCTTACAGCGACTGACACTATATGTTTTTGTCAGTTTGTTGGCTGCAGAGGGTTTGGCTAGAGTGCCACAGCTCCAATGAATTAAGCTGAACATTTTCTCTGCTTTTACATTTATTTTAAACTTGTTTTTAAATGTTTCTTTATATTATACCAGCCCGTTCCACTCCACTCCAGTTTTTAATCATGTGAGATGATTTTTATATTCTGCCGTTAAGGCAGTGAAGAGCTTTATTGTGGAGTTTATCCTTGTAAATACTGTAATGAGGACAGGAGAGGACTCGATGCTGTTGGACTAAACTGCCCGTGTGGGCTTCTGGGAAATGCAGTGACTCACACCTTGTGTTCTTTACATGTGCACAATAAAAAGAATTGAGTCTTGGCAAGACATCGTCTCGCTTTGTGTTATGCTCATTGCTCAGTCTCTCCCTTGCTTTTGCTTTATAAATTGATTTTATGCTCCTAGTGACCGAAAATATCCAACATTGTAGTCATACCTGGTTACTAGAAGCAACACCCATTGACAGCTGATGGAAGGTATATATTGAGGTAAGATGAGATAAACGTTATCTAGGTAAAAGCAAAGCACTGTATTTCGGGCACAATTCAGCCCTGCACTCAATCTCCAATATAAAAGTTATTTTGTTATTATAGAGTTCAGTGGAACTTGCAACCGTAGTTAATGCTTTTGGGAAATGCAACCCAGATGTCATACTGAGGATGGGTCGGGGAGGAGTAACAACATCATGGTGTAGGTCAGGGCTCAGGGGTGCCCAATCCTGTTCCTGGAGATCTACCCACTGAAGGGTTGAGTTTCATCCCTTATCCAACTCCATTTGTAATTATCAAGTGCTTCTGGATGTTTATTAGCTGGTTAAGTGGTGTTTGATCAGGGTTGGAGCTGAACTTTGCAGGAATGTAGATCTCCAGGAACTGTTTTAGGCACCCCTGCTGAAGGTAGTTTTCATGAGGGGTCACGAGTCAAAATTCTAGAGAACAAAATAAAGATGCATTTTAGAGCAAATATTAATTTGACAAAGACCCAAGATCAGAATAATTATATTGACGATTATTATTTTAGAATGCCGTCTTGTAACACAATTCACCTTAACTATTTAATCCTGCAGAATTTGAGCAAAGGTGCAGCGTAGAGTAAGAAATTTGATTAAAAATTGGTTTGGGCCCGGATGTTGTCTTTAATTAGATTCAATAGGTCGAAAAAAATATTGTACTACTATTAAGATCATTCGGTGTTTTTTTAATAGATACAGATTTGTGTGTTATCGTTCAGCTAATATATATATAAAAAAAATTCCAGTGGGGCTGAAGTTATGACCGTTGTCACGTGGTGCGTATATTCTCTGCACGGTCACAGTCCAGGTTTCAGAAAGGAGGTTAAGTGAAAACTCTGGGATTTTCCAGTTATCCTGTCTGAATTTAGCCCTGAACTCGGTTGCATGAGGGAGGCTAAATTAATCTACATTAAGTTACTATGGAGATTTACACGTTTGCAGCTAGCCTGCTCCGGAGCAGGTTTGTAACAACCAGGCTAAGATTAATGCTAGTGGATTTATCGGCTAGTTCCTCCCTAAATCCTACTAGATATTAATGTGTTTTAGTCACTTCATGGTCCTGCATTAAAATACTAGATATACTCAGAGTCATTCATCCTAAGTATGCGTACTGTTATTTTAGTTATATTGAACCTAACTGCTGTTCATTTCACTGTCGGGAGAGGTTTGATGAATATATATATTATTCGAGATTTAAAGCGGAGTTTTATTGTCTCGTACTCCCCCTTTTAAAGTGAGCGGGTTTAAAAGCAGATTTTCCTATTCCTGAGCAATATCATTACTTTGCTGTCCACAATGAATGCCAACATTCAGTGCAAAAGAACTATACTATACAATATGAGAAATAGAATATGCAGACTATGTATATCTATATATGCAAGTATAGAGTAGAAATGTACTGTTGAATGAGAAAAAATATCAATATATTATATTTTAATGCAGTTGACCCTGAGATAAGAAATGGCTCATGAAGTTGCAAATGTGGTTTCAATTAAGTCCGTAACGAGGTCAATATGTAGTATATATAGACTAAAGATTTGAGGCCCCGGTGTGATTTTTTGACCTATCCTCACAATGGCTTGCCCTTTGTTGGATGAGCGGTACCGTTGATGAGGAAGTTTTAGACACTCAGACGAGCATTCAGGCATGAAAGAGTCTTCCGAGATAGGGCAGACCCATTGGCCTTTTCAGACGAAATCCATCTGACTGAGAGGTACAGATTCTCAGAAATGATAAGGCATCAGATATTTGTGTAGGCTGCTGGGTCAAACATACATCCAAGCACGGAGCCATGCTCTCACTGTCCCACAGATGGTCTGCGTAGCACTGCGATTCTTTGCAAGTGGCATGTTCCGTATTCTTATAACATCGGTGATGCAGAAAACCTCAATAGTAAGGCCACTATTTGCCGCACAATAAGAAATGTAAGTCTGGCATTGAAACGCTTTCTGAGATTTTTTGTGCACATATTTATCACCTTCCCTGGTCACAAACCCCTGAGATTCATCCACATCAAGGAGGAGTTCTACAAGATTGCAGGTAGTGGTGTACACGAATAATTTTAACAGATTAGGCTACTCTGAAAAATGATGATCAGTTACATTAGCACATCTTGTCACTTTGGAAGTATGACTAACTCATTAGAATTTTGTGTTACAGCTTTTCCTAATGTAATTGGTACAGTGATGATGATGCACCCATATTCGTATCCAACATTGCCCCTCAGGGGCACATGAGGGAGATGACTATGTTAACAGGAAATCCTTCCACAGTGTCAATGTTCAGGTAACTGACTAACCTATGAGTTAATGGTCAACTGTCAGCTACATCACAATTATTCTGTGCATTAATGACCTTAATAGCTATATATTTTGCACTGTCAGATGATATGTGATGCTGACTGCCTTATCACAAATTTAGAGGCAAAGTGGCCTGGCTCAGTCCATGACTCCAGAATCTTTCGGGCCAGTAGAATTCACCCTGAGCAAGACTCTCTCTGGAATGTGGTAAGCCATGTATGCCCCATAAACTTTTTCAATGCATGCACCTTGAACACTTCAAGAGTACAGTACTTGCAGCACTAAGAAAATATGAACTTTTGTATTCGCAGTGAGATTGATCTCTGGTGTGCTGCTGGGGACAAAGGCTACCCATGCCTGTGAGACATTTCTGATGACTCCCCTTACCCAGACCCTGAACCAAAGGCCCCCAGCACAGCAAGCTTACAACCATGTGCCCATGCCAAAGGACCAGGGCTCGAATTGAAATGACCTTAGGCCTGCGTTGAAATCACACGATTTCAGTGCCTGCACGTCACCTGAGGGTCTCCCCAGACAGAGCATGTGAAGTGACGGTTTCCTGCGCATTATTGCGGCAGTGCTGTTCTCCACAATATTGCCAGCCAGCCTAGAGGGAGCAAACCCTGCCCAAAATACAAACCCCGAGGAAGACCTCCCAGAGTCCACCCTGCAGATTTCCGGGATGTTGATTGGGAGTCAGAGATATTAATGCTGCCATATTCTTCCAGATTAATCAACAAACCACCAACAAAGAAATGGTAGACTTGAATTAGAGAATACATTGCAAATTATTTTTTAAGTTTTTCTTTTTAGTTTTGATTTAGCCCATCCTTCTTAATAGCAATTGTTAGATAATTTAAATATTCTTCAATTTTTTTTCATTGTGCATGCATTTTATTTGCATCGGTACACACACTTTTGGTTATCTTCCAAGGATTCTAGATTTCCACTTCACTGGATCAATAACTATAAAGTGTACTTGACATTCATAAAAAAAGTTACAAGATTTCCATCTGCAATGGTTTTGGAATATTTTTCGACTTTTATTATGTTTTTGCTGTTATCACTTGTCAGCTTTAATAAGAGCGGAAGTCTAAAACTCCTTATGTAATGATTAATACATTGTGTTACAGTATGTTATGTAGTTACAGTATGAACTCAAGTCACTTACTTCTCTTTCTGGCATTTCTGGATTTCCAGTTCTAGTTTCCTCAGTGTCTTGCAGCGTTTAATTTGCATCAAGGACCCTCCATGTCCTGCAGCTTTCTTTTGTTCACATCAATCTTGACTTCTGTCAGCTCGATCTGTCTCTTAAGATGTGTTGTGTAGAGATATCTGACAGTTTGTGAATTCTGTGAACACCTTTTAGTTAGCATAGCAGAATATTTGCATAATGTAAATTACTTTAGGCAATAATCACTATGTTACCAGGCTGCTTATCAGGCTGCCCAAAAATGTCAGGATCCTGTAACAAATGATATTTTCTATTAGTACCACTTATTCCCTGACTTCGTATCTATTATGAACGTAAAAAAAATTCTATTCCACACAAATACATGATACCTCGAGCCTTCTGTGCAGAGTCCAGCGACACGGTCTCATCATCGGCAGAAGTGCACTCCACTGCTGAAGATTAGATTTTGTGGTACACCTTCTTATACTCTGTCATATTCAATACTTGTATTTAGTAGGCTACTTACAACTGCCTGGGGTTTTTTGACAGGAGCCCCATGCAAAGCCTATGATTTAATAAAGAGTACATCACCGGCGAATCATAGTCTGGTGGCCAACAAAAACAAAAAACGAAGTGAATAAGGGTGTTGCCAGCCACTGCAAGGTAAGGCATATGAAGTCACACAGTCCACATAAAAAAAAAAATATATATGGATTTCAATATTTTCCACGTGCAGTAGCCTATGGCAATAATGTACTTTCTATGAAGAGGCCACTTGTATCCCTTGCTGGGCCAGAGTCAGTGGCTCTGATGAACTCCCTCCCTGGATCCCTTCAGCCATCACTGGCTTCCCTTTATTTAAGTCCAGGGCCAGCTCCTCTGCATTTGTGGTGAAGTCTTGGGTTGGAGGGCCACCCAGTTTTGCGAGCCCGCCTTCTTTCTGTTGGCTGAGTAGATCAAATAGAAAGACTTTAATTTTGAAAACCGCATTACACATGTCAAAAATGCTGCTCACTGCAAGACACTGGATGCATTTAGTTATTTAAATGTCAAATATTTGCAAAGTCATGTCACCTATGTTCTCCGCAATGACAAGTCATGCCTTACCAGCCTGCAAAATGAATTCTTGTATTTAATTTCATTTTTGACTTGCTGCAAGTCCTTTTTTGCCTGCTGGATTGCACCTACATGAAAATTTAAATTAGGTTCTTTAAGAGGAATAGACTGTTCTGTTCTTCCAGATACAAACTCTGATAAATATAATTAGAGTGTTGGGTAAGTTACTCTAAAAAAAGTAATATGTGATCATTACTCTGCAAAAAAATATCTGATTATTTAGATTACTTTATCAAATCAATAGAAACAACCTCAACCTACATACAAGGATAGATACGAGTAAAAACTGATTAAACAGTTTATAGACATAAAAGAAACTAATTCTGTATAGATCAAATAATGCACATAGTGGGTAGGTGTTTGCAATTATTCTTCATGTTAAATGCATAGTCCACTGGTCACAACATTTAAGGCAAAGTATCCCTTACAATTATTTTCAACTGAAAACTCCTTGAATTGTAATTATGAGGGTTTCAGTGGAGCACTGGTTATTTGGACTAAACTTACGCATTCAATCGGTCCGCTATTGTTTGCCAGGCGAATTCTCTCTTTCTTTATTACAGCAGCTGTAGCTGTGTTGCCTTTTTTACATATTAAATATGTTTCGTACTTCTTCATACGTTTCCATAAGAAGCACTCCAGTTCAGCTCATTAGGCGAAAAGTATGTGCCGCACGGGTTTTGTCCATCGGGTGCTTTGCATCGGTGATTCTGTAATATCGCACCTATTTCGTGATGGCTTTTTAAGAATGCCGTGAACGTGCACGCGCTTAACTCAGATCGACCTACTTAGAGTTGAGTAAACTATATACATTCAGCTGGCTTGACATATCCGAAAACGCAGAGTTCTCATCCTGGCTCAGCAGTAACGTGCAACTCTGATTAAGCCAGGATGCACTGATTAAACTAGGTCAAGCCGCGACTGTTCTGTTATCCTGGCTTTCTTAATTCTACTTTTGTGCAATACGGGCCCCAGGTGTCCTGACATTTTATCCAACCCGTCAGATTTTCCTATCTCGGCTTACTGCGCATGCGCACATCAATATTGCATCCATTTTCTCATGCTGAACAAAAATGTTTAATATATCGGCATTATTGTAAGGTCCGGTTTATGGTTGGGGTAGGTGTAGACGTTAATAAAACAATTTAACAGGTAGGATTTTTCGTTGTCGAATTGTACTACCCACTGTTTTAATGGGAGGTAGCAAAATCTGACAGGGTAGACAAATCGACAGAACACCGGCTAATCACCGTATATACGGTTAATTTGATAGAGATTGATGGGCCGTTTTTCGATTTTGGTGTTAACGTTAACTTACCTAACTAAAAGTAATTAAAATATCTAACAAGTTTACCTTCGTTGTACAAACATCTTAGAGACAAAAATGTAATATTCTTTGTCGTATATGGGAAGACTGCTGTATTGAATGTAAAGTAAGCCTCACTTCATGGATTCCGCAAAATGAGTTTCCCCTCAACTCGGAACAAAAACATTAAAAGCTATCAAAACAAGCGCAATAAACCGTTATTTTGGATGTATATCCCATTATGGAAACTAGGTGGCAGCACAAGACCGTTTTGACGTTGAAAAGCAACAGCTTGAAGGGTGGAATCTTTATGATTTTTTTCTAAAGATCGACAATTCAGTAGAATAGAATACTTTATACCAATATAAAATGCGAAGAAAACTGGTCTCTTGAAAGAAAGCCCTTGAGATTATGGTTCTTCTAAAGCAAATAATGACCTTGTTAGTCCACTTATAAAATAACCTTAACGCGCAGGGATTATCCCACAGATTATCAACACCCCTAAATTAAAAACATGTTTAAAAAGGTATGCAACTACAAAATAAGCCTCCACAATAACTAGAACACCACCTAAACAGTGCCTTTGTTTCTGGCAACTGGACACATGTAGAATCAAAGTAAAAGCTACAGCAAACCGATTTAGTTGATTTTTTGAGCAATAACATGCACAAGAAACTCCATGGGCCAAAGAGACTTTATTTCTGGTGTTAAACTCCATCTTCAACATTGCAGGACGTTTGAGATACAAAATCCTTCACACTGGTGGAAGACTCGTCTAACTTTAGTGCCACTACCGTTTGGGTGGAGTATGTTCCTTGATGTGGTTAAGATTATTGGTACTGGAGGAAGGGAGGACTGGTGGAGGCAGGGAAGGAGTTAAGTTAGGAGTCACGAAGTGTTCACTTCTGCTCAGGCATAAGGTCATCAATGGACTGGCCTGCCTCCAAGCGTTTCTCCATATCTACAAGCAGCTTAACTCCATCCACTACCATCTGAACCAGCTCAACCTCAGAGAAGCCCAGGCGGTCTGCGTTGGAGATGTCAAAGACACCACCTACTGCAGCAGTGTCAACTCCACCTGGAGACGAGAGGCAAGTTTAGCATTTCAAATTACATCCTTTACAGGTAACAGAACTGCAGGTGAACATACCCGTTCCACGCTTTTGGAGCCTCAGTCGCTTGAGGACCTCGCCAAACTTCTCATGCTTGCTGACGTTAGGAAGTTTGACATGAACGCCACCACGCAACCCTGTGCCCAGGTTGGAGGGGCAGGTTAGGACGTAGCCCAAGTGCTCGTTCCACATGAACTCTTGGCCCTTCTCTTTGAACAACTCCTCAATCTGAAGGACAAACAAGTTAGGATTTAACAATGTGCCAACACCGGAGATGCTGGCAATGCGGAGGAGCACAAATTGATTAAAAAAAAAACCTTTGTGAGGCCTGTGCAGAAGCGATTGAAGACTTCCTTCATGTTGCCACCTTTCTGCATGGAAATAACACGAAGGTGGTCTTCCTCATTCACCCAGACCAGGAATGTCTTGTTGTCGTTGTGCCTATAAAAGCATTACGAAGAATCATATTTTAGTAATTTAAAATATACTAGTCGTCAACATTTGAAGTGGATCAAAATCTTTCAAAGTTGTCCTAAAACCAAAATGTGTTGTCGTCTTAGGACAACGATTAACTTTTTTTTGATACACTTCAAATGTTGAGTATTATTTTTTATTTATTATCTTAGCACCAACAATTTTATGTTGAGTTGAAAATCACTCATTAAATTGTTGTTAGTAATAAATAAAAATACAAAAATCAAATAATCTTTATACTGGATAAATAAATAAACTCTTTAATGTTAAGATGGTACCCAAACATATCCATTTTCTAATGTAAAATACACATTTTATAATAAAACAATAAAATATCTCAGCACCAACAGAGCTATGTTTTCTTATCAATTAAAAATCTTACTCCAAAAAAAATATATATTTAAAATGACTACAAACCAAATAACCGTAATAAAGAAAAAGAGAAAATGTATATAATTTATATTATTGTAAAGAAAACCTAAATGCATACAATAAATATAAAAAAGGTATAAAAATGTCAACATTACTTTTCATATCAATCTGGAATTACCCATAAAAAATTAATTTTATGTAGTAGTAAATCTCCACAATAAAATGCATACATTTATATAATAATAAATCATCCAAGTATTAAGATGGCACCTAAATGTATCCATTTAGTAAGAAAGGAAAACTTCAATATTCCTTTTAATGAAGAGAAGAGTAATGGACCCAAAAAGCCGGTCTCTCACCAGATGCCTCTGCCATCGGGCCAGTCACGGGCCATCCCAGAGGACAGCAGCAGTGGGGACACGGGCTTATCAAATAGAAAGTGGTCATCAATCAGCTGCTGCTGCTCCTCCTCCGTCATGTCCTTGAGGGCATAGTACTTTCCTTTAAGATCACCATCAAGGACTCCCAAAGCTGTGAAAACCACAACACAACTGCATTATTACAAAGTGGATGCTTAAATCACTCGTTTCCGCCCACTCCTCTTGAACGACCGATGATTATACGATGTAAACAGATGCCTAGACAAGCTCACCCTCAACGGACAGACCCTCGATGGCCCGTCTCTCCCCGCGGCTGCAGTGAGGAGGGAGGCAGAAGCCACGGATGCTCCTGCCAGTTCGCACTCTGGAGCTCAAGACGTAATTGGGGTCAAGGTCGTCTCCACCCTATTAAAAACACCACAGAATTAACAGCTGACTATTTTAAAACGTTACACCCAATTAGATGCACCAGACGGCCGCGGTGTACCTGGAGGTTGTCTGGGTTCAGGTCAGTCTTGTGTTTGTCTGTGGATTTGTATCCCCCGTGGCGGTCCTCAATGATGGGGTCCAGGAGTTCTTGGAACACTTCATATGTCTCCTCATCTCCAGCAACACAGCCCACAGTCATGATGAAAGGATGACCTGGAACACAAGATCAGCACAGTGCTGACAACTTTTGGAAACTTTCACACCAACAGCAAACAGATTGTCACATGCAAAGGCTTAATATAGCCAGACGTCATGTTTATTATTATCACATAGTTGTTCTTGCAGCAATCATGAGATTCAAGACAGTTCCTCTTTTGTTGCACTTGAGACAGTCATTGCAACTTACTCCCTCCATTTTCACAGAGCCAAATGCATGGGGGTAAAAAAATTAAAACATTATTCGCATTAGCCATCAGGAGGCATGAGGAAGCAACAAAGGTGCAAATCAAGGATGTTAGTAACGTTAGAGTAGATGCAGAGTGCAACTAGGTTCAGTATCTGAAAGGCCAGAGAAAGCTTTGAATAGGACTATTACGCATGTACTAAACGAAAGTTTTTTAAAAAAAAAAAAAAGCACTCAGCCTATATGTGCAAGAGTCTCAGGACTCCATAGTAGAGATGCAGAACTGCTATCCAAGCTTATATTTGTCCTGCTTTTAACATCGAATTATTAAGATATGCACGTATCATATGACGATGAATGTTGTCATTCAAAATTTAGTCCATTACACAAATTGTTTCAATACATTACTAGCAAAGTATTTAGATATCCACTTAATTATTCCTATAATTAGCAAATTGCTTCATTACAGAGCAGCCAGGAACCACGATTTTACTTGCTCAATTTCTTTTTCAAAGACCAGCCAACTAACGTTAGAAATACATTCAAGCATTTCATCTCAAAAGAACTTGAAAGTGTAAACCGTTTTTCATTTTAAATTTACTTTGTTTGATAACCAAGTTAGCAATGAAAAATAACCAATTGTATGTACGTCACTAACGTTATATTAGAGTCTGAAAACGGAATTTGTTCGTTATTCATGGAGGATTTGTGATAGCGTGGGGATTATTACAAAGTAAAACTGGCTAACGTTAGTTGGCTGCAGGTGGTAACTTTATTCGGGGGAGGGACGGTCTCGTTCAGGATGTACTAACAAGCCGCAAAACTCAAATTTGCAAGTCAAATCTTTAGATGTTTGGCCACCCTGCCCCACCCAAGCGCCGATTGAAGCATTTTGAAGACTGGTCGTTTAACGTTACCTGGGTTGTCCACCCCGGTCTGAATGACGTCATCCACGGTAAATCCGCTGGGGGTTTGTTTGTCCCGAAGGTTGGCGTACATCTCAAGCGACAGCACCTTCGCCATGTGGTTGTTGTGCTTGCTGAGGTCGGGATACTCCTGTTCAGCGGTGAAGTTCATCTTCAGCTGATTGTGAGTGTTACCGAAAGGCATGGTTGCGTCTACCTGGTGCAAATATTTGGAAACAAGGACGCGTTAAAGGCGAATTCAAATCCGATTAAAGTACAAGGACAAAGCCAGTCCCTCAGCTGCATTAATAGTGACGTAACAGCATTAAAGCGCATTTTCTAAATCGGAGGTATTGGTTTAAATTCGCTAAAACGGATACAGCAACAAACGGTCGTGGGATGACGACAAATGTGCTCGGTGACGCGTTCTGTCACGCAGGGCAGTAAATATGATGGAATGTGGAGCGCCTCATTACAAAATGCATTCAAATGAATGCAGATATTGCACGTTATGTAATGCCTTCTGTGCATTACGAAGTTAATGTATGGGAATAATTTGTTATTCTTTGAAGCATGCGAATGCGTAATGCGCAACGTCTCCAAAGACCTTGCAGAGAAGGAGGCTGACTGCAAGGTCGTTGCTGATGTTTGGGACAAAAGCACCTTGTCATGCACGTATCCGCTTTCTTTTGGCCAGCCATATCATTTAAAGCGCTTACATAGACATTACTAATCTCGCTTCCCTTTTAACGAGTTTAGAAAAACAAACAGCGCATTGCAAATTGTCAACAGAACTTAAATAGGCGACTTCCCTTTGAATATCGATGCATTCTTGATCATATTTTCATCATTAATACAGCCCACATATGTATGTTTTTATAAATTGATCTGGCTGCGTTATCACATCATATTTTCTGAATATTATAACAATAAAGGCTTGATTTAATGATCTCAAACAAAATCCATACCTTATACTGATTTTCTTTGGGAAAGCAGAATTAATCCTTCCTAAAGTCCTCCAGAACCCAGACAAAGACTGATAATGGTGTCCAGAAATAAGCGGCTTTGTGGGGTTTTTATATCAAGCCCGAGCTCTCCTCTGATTGGACGCTATTTGAGTCCATTCATTCTATTGGACACGGCGTCGCATCACATCCACAGCATCCAGTATTTGCTTACATTGGTCACATGATGTGTTTCCTTGACGGCTCTCCTTGTCATGATTGACAACAAAATTGAACAATGTGGAATTCAATCACAAGCATTTATCAGACTCTCTTGTCTAGCATCTTAATAACTGTCTAAAAATGTCTAACCTGTACCTACAAACCAAGAAACCTCGATATAAGCTAGGTTTTTAAAGTCAGTTAGATTTATTTAACCTATTATTTTTTATTAAGAGATCCAACTTATAATAGTACATTATTAAATGCTTATCAGATTGTGTGATTATTGCTATAGTCTTCTTCACAGACTCCCTGGAATACTTTGAGGGACCCCCATAATCTGGTTTATTATTCTTTATGCCACATTATGTTTTAAAGTCTTTCTGTCTTGTTTGGCTTTTAATATACATCACCATAATGCACCATTACTTTGATGTAGTGTTGAAGTGTTTTGATTTCCGAGAAAATGAATTTTGGTTAGCATTTGTTTCTGGTTTCGTGTTGTCATCTTGTAGATTGCCTTATGAAGCAGATCAGAGTTTATATATGCTTCTGTCTCCTTTTAAGCAGTCTCCAATTTTGCTCTGTTACATGATACATTTGGCAGTATCTGTATACAAATGAATATGAATGAACACAATGCTTTAGTCTCTAAGCAAAGTCATCAATCTGCTGTGCATTAAATTTCAGTGTAACTCAACCCTAAATCAAATCTTTCAGGAACACAATATTCTGCTCAGTGTCATCGTTGGGATTTTGTATATAAACTACTGTTTTCAATTTTTGTTGTTGTTGAAAGAAACACTTTCATTCAGCAGGGATGTTAAATTGATCAAACGAGACAGAGAAGACATGTATAGTGTGTTATATTTGTAATATACTCTGTAGACTGGAGTAATGATGCTTAAAATTAACCTTTGCCATCACAGGAATAAATGGACCATTTTAATTGTAATACTATTTTATAATAGTTATGTTTTACTGCATTTTTAATCAAATAAATGCAGCCATGGTGAGCATAAGATACTTCTCTCAAAAATCTTACTGACCCCACACTTTTAAACAATAGTTTGTGTTATCTACCCTATAGTTATAGTATTGTGTAAGGATTTTGCATGAATATGTGACCATAATTTGGACCTTTGCTGTTTGTTTTAGACAGACTTCTCTATATGTTGCTAATGAGGACCTTCTGGATTTCCTGGATTTAAAGGACCACCTGCTGTGAATGAAATGATATACTGCTCCTGTAAGTGTGAGGTTGTTGCCATTGTGAGTCTAAACTGTGTTTTTACTAGAGACACAGCTTTAACTATAGTCTTATAGCTGTGTACAGTAAGCTCACCTAGGAGCTTAACCGTGGGCTCATGGAGAGACCTCCATGCTGAGAAGATAATGCCATCTCCACAGCGCTTGACTTCTAGTGTAGTTTAGTGCTGCCTCTACCTCATGCTTTGTCAGAAATCACATCACGTACTGCTGTTTGTGTCATGTTAACCTGTATCTTTTTGTTTGTCTGCAGTATCCCAGAAGGCCAAGCCCGACCACACCCCTTTTTTGTGAACGATCGAATGCTTTACTGAAGGTACGACATATATTCATGCATACATACATCATGATGTCTAGTTTTCAACTTGGCATTAGCATAGAAAGCACTGTGCAATCTTCTTTTAATTCTTTTACAAAGAAAGTTTGATTTGAGAAAGAGAGAACGTGTCTCCGAATGAAGCCTAAGTCTGCATCTGATGAGTATTCATGATGGCAGTGTTTTCCCCCCTCGACCCCGTGGACTGTTTTTCTCCCCGGTTCAGGGAGTGCACCGTAGTGTGCAGCAATCACATTTTGACAGGGTGAGACAAACGCTGATGTCATGGAGGGTCTAGGGCAGAATATTTTGCCTTTAGTTCGCTCGTTTTTATAGATGCAAAGCATTGGGCAGAATACTGATGAACGAAAACAACACCGCATGTATGCTAAAGCAGAACAAAGAGCAGCTACAACAGCATGTCATGCTAATTGTCACCTTGAGAAGCTCACAAAGCACTACTAGAACAATGAAGTCCTTTTCTCAGATCATTTTATCTTACACCGAAGGCTAACAGCCTACAAAGTCTCAAAACTCCTTTGGAAGATGATTTTAATATAACCGCACCTCAGTGCTAAGCTTATGTACAATACCATTCAAAACTTTGAGGTCAGCAAGATATGTCAAGCCATTAAAGACATGTATAATGTAACGAATCTTGAAAAATGAATCATGGCCTCGACAAAAATGTTAAGCTTCTCGGTTGTCTTTAATATTGATAATAGTAACTAAAATACCGAACACAGAAATGAATTACATTGGAAAAAAAATATTCAAAAATGAAACGTTTATTTTAAATAGTAATAATATTTCACGGTATTACTCAGTTGTTTTTAAACGTGCTATACAAATAAATACACAAACAAACAAACAAGAGTTCCCCGCGGGTACTTAAAAAGTCTTAAATGTAGTTGTATCAAATTCAAGGCCATAAAAAGTCTTAAATTGTACAAGAAATTCTTAATTATGCTTTCAAGAGGTCTTAAATTTGGGAACGGATAGTCCAGAATTGCGATATGGCTTAATGTTCAAGTTTTTTTTTTTTATTCGTCACATACTCAATTATACAGTATATAATCAGTAGTGAAATGTAAATCAGGTCAGGTCCGCTCAATGCAAAATATGTAGCACAACATAAGAGGATAAACATAAATATAGGTAAAAAATAATAATAAAAAAGTGCAATACTGTGGACTTAATAAATAATAATATAAACAGGGGATGTGCAAACAGGTTGTACCGGGTATATACAGAGCACCAATACTGATTGAGAATAGTGATGTTTTACAGTTTATTAAGTTGAGTCTTGTAAATGTTATTAGACCGAGTTTGAGTTTAGGAGCCTGATGGCCTGGGGAAAGAAGCTCCTCCTCAGTCTCTCAGTTTTTGCCATCATGCTCCTGAAGCGCTTGCCAGATGGCAGTAAAATGAAAAGATGGTTACCGGGGTGATTTGAGTCCTTGATGATTCTGACAGCTCTGCTTTTGCAGCGTTTGAGGTAGATGTCCTGCAGAGAGGGGAGAGCAGACCCTGAGATGCGCTCAGCCAAGCGCACAACTCTCTGCAGAGCTTTGCAGTCCTGATTTGAGTCGTTACCATACCACACTGAGATGCACTGAGTGATGCGATGAGCACCTTTGAGTGCGATGCGATGAGCACATGTGATGATAAAGCTTCAAAAGGCTATGATTTTGATTAAATAAACTTGAGCTCTGCATGTTTCAAAGTCCGGTGCTGCGCTGCTTTGTGTACTGCCGTTACCGAGGAAACCGTTATATTTCTGATGTTCCGAAAGCGACACCTGCTGGCAGAGAACGAATATTGTTTTCGTTCGTTCAGACCAATGCGAAAGTCAACCCATGTTTTTACCTTGCAAACACGCAGAGCTGTAAATGTGAACTGGTGGATCGATAAGAAGATAATGCATTATAAACATCTAAACAGTAAAATGTATTTGTTATTTACATAATATAATAATTTATTGATAATAATTGTTTCAATTAATATAGTAATTAATACTTTTGACTCCTAAAAAAGTCTGAAATGTGAAGTGTATCATCTTATAAAACTTTTAGTTTTTATGAAAACTTGTATCAGAACTGTAAATGCTTTTTACAGTCATTTTACAGTTTAATATAAATAGACATTGCCCTACCTGCTCACATGGCCTTAAATTTGAGCTTGAAAACCTGCTGAAACCCTGATTACTGAGTATTTACTGTATTTTGATTAAACAAACACAGCCTTGTTGAACATAAAGAACTTCTTTCATAAACATTAAAACATCTTATCAACTTTTGAATGCAGTATGAAGTTTGTTGGAAAAAGATGAAAATATATGATACTCTTCATTTAATTTTCAACTGTAACTTAAGCATGTCTAAAATGTTGAATGTGATGTCTATGCAAAGGCTTTTGCATAATCTTTGCATATACACACCGGGTGTGTCTCACTTGTCCTGGAGAGTGAAGCTGCGGGCTCTTTGATCGCCCCCTGGTGGCTGGCTGCAGTACAGGTCATAAACCCCGCCCTCTCCATGTAAACGAATGGGACTTCAGTCAAAATAAAAAATTAATTACGCTTCCAATACAATTTTCCGAAATATGGTTTTGGTCATTTAAGGTAGTTAATATCACGCTGATATATGTTCAATTGTTCGTTTTTGTGATAGTTTGATTTCAGCTAATAATTTGATGCTATAAAAGGCGTGTCGTTATGGTTGATTGGGTCTACGAGAGTTTGGGCGGGAGTTTGATTCCGCAGCTCCACCTCACGACACTACTGCGCAGACTCATGCTCCAAACGAATCTCTACTGCGCAGACTCATGCTCCAAATGAATCTCTACTGCGCAGACTCGTGCTCCAAACGAATCTCTACTGCGCAGACTCGGGCTCCAAATTAATCTCTACTGCGCAGACTCGGGCTCCAAACGAATCTCTACTGCGCAGACTCGGGCTCCAAACGAATCTCTACTGCGCAGACTCGGGCTCCAAACGAATCTCTACTGCGCAGACTCAGGCTCCTCTCAAAGACTCGAATCTCTACTGCGCAGACTCGTGCTCCAAATTAATCTCTACTGCGCAGACTCAGGCTCCAAACGAATAATCTCTACTGCGCAGACTCAGGCTCCAAATTAATCTCTACTGCGCAGACTCAGGCTCCAAACGAATCTCTACTGCGCAGACTCAGGCTCCAAACGAATCTCTACTGCACAGACTCGGGCTCCAAAGCGAATCTCTACTGCGCAGACTCTGGCTCCAAACGAATCTCTACTGCGCAGACTCTGGCTCCAAACGAATCTCTACTGCGCAGACTCAGGCTCCAAACGAATCTCTACTGCGCAGACTCAGGCTCCAAACGAATCTCTACTGCGCAGACTCAGGCTCCAAATGACATAATTTACTCAAGATGGCAGCAGACATACTGAGATGCATTCGCTTCAATTTTCTATAGTGGAAGGAAGAGGAGACGCGTCGTCCATCTTTTTTTACAGTCTATGATACATACCGCCAGGACTGAATGAGAAAGAAATGAGAGAAGTCAGTGCAGAACATCATACATTATCTCCTTCAAATTATCATATGTTCAAGCCATTTCTATCTGGCCTGCCTCCAAATGCTCATGCGTGCAGTGACATTGAGCTGAAGGTCAACAGGATTCCTCCGCTTGGCTGTTTTCCATGCTTTCGGCTGATGCATCCCAGCCAGGTAGATTAAAGATATCTATTGCAGCTCATCTGCCTTAAAAAAAACCTGATTACATTGCTTTCTGTAGACTGACACTTACATTGACCAATCGGCAGCCATATGTTCTCTGTTGCCTAATCCAAAATCATCACTCAGATAGTTTTTGAACCAATGAGCGTTGTGTCTATAAAGGTCCCTGAGGGTGTTTGCAGCATTAAATCTAGAGCCATATGTTTGGAAAAAACTAGAAAGCTCATTCATATTATAGTTATTAGTCGCATTAATTTGAGTACAGCACTTTTGGAGACTTATGTTAAGCAGAACTACTTCACAATAAAAAGACACTGTATATGGAATAATAAATGGTTAAAGATTTGCAGAACTAGTGCATGACGTAATGTAATACTGGAAAACAACTGTACAACCATGGCAGATTGCCCAAATCTTTCGAGCAAAATGGCAGGCGCTATTGTACGCAACAGCTTGACGCAACCAATTTTCCAGCTCCTCCATTCAGCGCCCAGTAAAGATTGGCTTTGCCATTGCTCTCAACCTATTGTTGTCACAGAAGGCTGGCAGTGGTAGAGGCCATTTAATTTTTAACCAGTCAAATGAATTTAGGTCAGCATCGGCTTTCATAAGAGCACAATTATCTTGAATAATAAATCTAGACTGCTGTCCCTCCTGCAGTGACCGAGCCCATCCATGAGTGGAGAGCCTGCCCTTCAGACGCTGCACCAAACAACAGGGCATTCAGCTGAGAGACTGAAGCTGGACAAGAACACACTGTAGTGTTCAGCTCTTAAGTGTCTTTAAACTGCCTCATGGGGGTTGTTTCAGAACTGTAGGTATATGGTATGGCTGTTGGTAAGGCTTTGCATGACTGTTAACACACTTGCTGGCGTGATCTTGAAGGAATATTTATGGTTAGGAAAGGATGATAATTTTATCATAATTTATACATTTATCTAATTTGTTTGTTGTCATATTTTCTACTTATGTCATAATTATGATTATCATAATTTGACTTAGTTTCTCAATTTCAGCTTTTATGTTGTAATTATGGTGTATTTAGTCATTTTTACATTTTAGCTCATAGTTGTAATTTTGCTTCTCATAATTTCAACTTTAATGTCACAATTATGATTTTTTTTCAACATAATTTGTATTTTTATCTAATAATTATGACTTATTATAATAAGAGTATCTCATTATTTTGACTGCCTTATAAATTTGACTTATCTTAATTTTGACATTTGTCACAATTTATTTTTTTTTTTTTTTACTTGTCATAATGTTTTTTTCCATAATATTTGAACTTTTTATCTCATAATTATGACTTAGTATTTCATAATTTTGACTTTCTTATAATTTTGACTTTTTATCATATGACTTTTGTCATAATTATGATTCTTAAACGTAATTTTGACTTTATTTCATAATTATGACAACTTTTTGTCATCGTAATTGACTCTTTATCATAATTTTCTCATAATTATGACTTAGTATCTCATAACTTTTGACTTAGTATTTTATAATTCTGACTTTTTGTCATAGTTTTGACTTTTTACCATAATTTTTTATTTTTATGACAGTATCTCATAATTTTTCATAATTGACTTGATCTATTTGACTTTATTTATTTGTTTGTTTGTGCATCCCTGGTGAATTGGTTTTATAAAATATAATTTGTTTCTTTAAAGATAAAACGTTTAAAGATGAAAAACGTGGAATATTCCTCACAGATGGGACTGATTAAAGCACAGTGCAACAACATGCTTTGCTGGGTGTTGGTCTCTTTAGTACCAGACTCGCATATTAAACCCTTAAGCACTCAGAAGCACTCTTATAATGGATCTCAAGTGAAAGAAAGACTTTCAGCCTTTCTGTATCATGTTTGAGAGGGATTGTGCTTAGTGCTTTTGAAGAGCTCTGTGGTAATGTTTCCTTATTCCAAAGTTAATAACATGTACGTTGTTTAGTGTTATAGAAAAACATGTTTTGCTTAATGTAGTGCACTTAGCTGACTCACCGAAAAACAGCTTCTCAGCTGCAGATGGGATGGAGCATGCAACAAACACACTGCATTACATAACACACTCACATATTGTCTAATTCACTAACATTACACACACACACACACACACACACTGTTTCTCAGTCACACAGCATGCGACATCACAGTGATGTGCATAGGCTATGCAGCGGGATTGGTGTGTGTATCAGAGAATGTCATGTCTGTAGCAGGTTTATACACTGATGAAAGGGAACAACTGTTCTACCCCAAATCCATATCGATCACACTGATCAGGTTTTACTGCGAGATGTGAAGTATTATCTGAATTTCATAAGGAGTGGAGTGGGTGGGGTCTTTCTCTCTCTCTCTGTCGTCTGCTGGTGTCTGTGCTGGTCACGTGTGGAGGCATGCATATGATGCTGCATGACAGCTCAGCTGACTTGCTCTACTGTGTAGCATTTAGTTCTGCCGTTATATACAGCAGACCTCATCTCAAGCTGTGACTGTTTTTTTCTAGAGTTGATATTGTATTGTTTTGCAATTTTCAGTTTTTTATTTTAAATTGTTTAAAAAATATATTTCTGTTATTTTTAATTTAAATAGTTATTGTAATTTAAAAAAAATGTAAATATTGTACTTTTAGATCATTTTTGCTGTTATCTAACACTCTGTTATGTAACACTTTACAATGAAGTGTGATTATTTAATGCATTAACATTAACAATGAGCAATGCATTTGTTGCAGTATTTTTTAATCTTTGTTAATAGTTCACATTAGCTCAGGTCCATTAAAAAATATTTACAACAATAATAATAGTAACCTTTTTTTAATAATGTATTGGTAAATGAAAAAAGCAATAACTAAAATTAATACATACCAGAAATTCCATTCTTAGCTCACATGAACTAATGACTTATTATACTAAAAATGTATTATAAAGTGTCAATGATATATATTTAAAAAAATGAAAAATGTTCCGTTAAATTTAATCTTTATCAAATCTCAAAATGAGTACCCAGTATTTCATACTGTACATTTTGTTGTGATGCATAAATTCACTTGTAGCATTAAAAAACTATCGATTTTAGTTTTAATTTGATGTTATTATTTAATTCATTTTAGACAAAGTAGTATATAATTTTAATTTCTGCAATTTATCAGATTCATCATGAATAAAATGAAAATAATAATGTTTATTTTTGTTTCTTTATTTATTCTATAATGGCTGTAATGTTTTTATTCTGGCATTGTTTTCAGCTCATCGTTGTGATGGAGCACGTCTAACATTGGCCCCTCCTCTATCTTTCTCTCCCCCCCCCCCCCCCCCCCTCCAGCTCCAGTGGTTTTGTCTAATCTGGAGTGGGTGAAAGGGAAAGGCTCATTTCTCCCTTAATGCATCTTTAAACGCTGTCTACAGCAGTGCGTTCAATTCTTGTTCCCCAAAACCACTTCATTAGAGAGAATGATGGAGAGGAAGGAACCCAGTCACCTTCATCTGTCCGCTCCTCATTTGGTTTGCCCCGCGGCAGTGTGGCCCTGTCAAGACTGCAGAGCTATTTTCCCTCCGTTCTCCGCGCTGTAATTGATTTCTGGGCTAGAAGACAAAATTGGACCTTGTGCCTGTGGCCTACATGTCATCGTAGTTCTCACTGTCTCCTGCAGACGAGCTATCATTAGACCAGTGCAGAATAGCTCTCTCCTCCCTTTTCCACCTGCTGGACGTTCATTCACAGACGCTCATTTGCATATGAACGCCATGGCTACTGTATTAATGAAACATTGTCTCCATTGTTGCCATGAGAACAAAAGTGGCGATGATGTCATGGCGCTCCTTTCACCTCTCCACGCTGGAAGATTAGCTGAGAGGACACAGCAGGCCGTGTGGAGTGGCTCATTATGAGGTGAAGGCATGGTTCCCAGCCTCTGCACTGACTGGATGCCCACGCAGTCTCCCTGCCAACCGAACAGCAGAATGGAGGAAAATGCCACATTAAACCGATTCATTTCATTGTTCAAAAGGTCTTGAAAAGGCATGCGATATAGAAGCTTTCTGGGTTGGTTGCCCTGTTGATTGCCCTGCTTAGATATTTTCATTTCTGTTTTGAGTTTTCTTGCAGTTATACAAGACTGAAATGCTTTTGGAGGACACGCAACTTTATGTAAATGAGGGATGCTGGTGTAATGTACTGGTAGCAAATTGGTTATTTGCTGTTAGATGTTTGTATTATTATTGTTTTATTTATTTAGGTCTGTTTATTTAATCTATATTTTATTTTATTGGTTATTGGATCTGATATTTGATTTTTCATGTATGTTTCAACTTTACAACTATTTTTACATTTAGATTACCTTTATCATCTAACACTTAAACTCTTGAGTCTCATTTTTTTGAGACTTTAACTCACTTACAGTCTCAAAAATGAATAAAGAAAAAAAAAGCATTTTTATACTTAATATAATAATGTTAAGAGAACCATTTGATTTTAGTATGCAGTGTTTCATTTATTTAGATGAAACCCTGGAGGTTTATGAAGGCGTTCATGGGTTGATGAAAAGCTAGTAATGATAAGTCAAATTAAATTTAAAATTAAAATAGATTAACATTATACATTTGCGTATTTTCTGACATTTTTATGGAGAGAAGTTTACAGCATTTTTCCAATATTCCAGCAAAAAAAAATAATTTGAAATGGCTTAAGCTTAAGTGTTTGAATGAAAGGGAAGAATTTAAGACAAACGGTAGTATTGTGAATTGCAATTGTTAAAATGAATATAGTTTTTGGTAACACTTTAGAATAAGGAACACTTATTCACTATTAACTATGACTTTTCCCTCAATAAATTCTTAATTTGCTGCTTATTAATAGTTGATAAGTTAGTTAAGTTTAGGTATTGGGTAGGATTAGGGATGTAGAATAAGGTCATGTAGAATAATGTATTAACATGTGCTTAGTTACTACTAATAAATGGCTAATATTCTAGTAATATGTATATTATGTGGCCATAATCTATCATCAGAGAACCGTGAATGTGTGTTAATTTACCAAACATTAACTCAAAATTTAAAGGTGCTTCAAGTAAATATTTTATGGTCACACTTTTTTAAGGCCCAATTCTCGCTATTAACAAACCATTAACTACAACTTTTGCCTCAATCATTTTTGCCTAATTTGCTGGTTATTAATAGTAAGGTAGTTGTTAGTTTAGATATTGGGTGGGATTTGGTATGTAAATATGGTCATGCAAAATGTATGCTTTATAAATACTAATAAACAACCTGTTGTTTTAATAATAGGCATGCTAATCAGCAAGTAGTTAATAGTGAGAATTGGTCCCTATACTAAAGTGTTACCTGTTTTATGTCTTATGTAAAAAAAGTTTGTGATTCCCTGATTTAGACTGAGCAGTATATGTTAATGTTAATATAAATATACTGGTCAATTATCAGTTACTGACCAGCTACATTAAATATAATTATAGGAATTTTGATATTGGTGCATTTATAGATGCAGAAAACTGCATGAGAGCAGACCATACTGAAGACTGCCGCACTGGCTTTATAAAAGCAGCACGTCTCTGGGATTGTGTGCAGTATTGAGCAGATTTCTTCCACATCAGTGAAAGTGCAGTGTAAAGCTTGCCTTTATCTCTTACTTATTCTGTCATTCTCCCCATCCCCCTCTCATCCCATCATGCAGTGAATTTCACATCCATAAGAGTGTTATATAATCATGTTTAATGCCAGTGTCCTTCATCTCGGTACTGAACGAGCTCCGAGCTCGTTGCCAACCCAATGCTAAAATGCTAACAGCAGATAATCTGCTTGAGCATGACATGCAAACAGCCCCAAAATGTTTCTTTTCAACTGTATTTTATGATACATTGGTCTACAGAAAGTTGTTTAAAAGATAAAAAGGTCATTCTTTATGCTCTAAGATGTTTTTTATGTGTATCTTTTGAAGGGCAGGGCAATATGTCATAAACCATCACCTCCACCACCCCCTAGTCTTATTCCCTTCATGTCCTTAATCAATCTCTTCTTGTCTAACAACTTCAAGGACATTTATGACCCAGAATCCATCTCTGTCAGAGGCATCCTCCTCCTAAACATCCTCCTATTAAAAAACACAACTTGATTGGCTCTCTTGCCTTCATTCATTTTCACCGCCTGTGTGAATGATGTATCTCGTCTCTGTGAATATTTAATTAAAACTTACAAGTTGGCTTAAACTACTGTTCAAAAGTTTCAGGTCAGTAAGTATATCATGCTCAAAAATACAGTAAAAATCTCATAAATACAGTAAAACTGTAATAGTCAGAAATATTATTACAACTTAAAATAACTGTTTTCTGTTTTAATATATTTTAAAATGTCATTTATTCCTGTGATGCAAAGCTGAATTTTCAACATCATTACTCTAGTCAGTGTCACATGATCCATCAGAAATCATAATAAAATGCTGATTTGCTGCTCAAGAAACATTTCTTATTATAATTTGTATACATGTTTAAATTAAAAATTACACTTTTTAGGATTCTTTGATTAATAGAAAGTCCAAAAGAAGATAATTTACTTGAAATATTACTCTTACAATTTTTACTATTATTTTTGATCAATTTAGTGCATCTTATATGAATAAAAGTATTATTTAAAAAAACACTTACTGACTTTTAAAATACCTTTTCTATCAAAATGGTAATTTGATATTGACCTACGCTTCTCATATTGGAGTCATGCCTGTATACCTTTTTAAATGGATTGAAAAATTAATAATAATCTGTGTTCAGATGGTTTCAATTGGCCCATTTTCAGACCCTCCAGCTGCATCCACACTTAACTTTTCATCACAGCCATCATCACCGTGGCTTAATTCATTGTAATCCAGCATCTTGATTGGGTTATGATCATGATTTATGGTATTATAAATTAATAAAGGCATGGGCATCTAGCCAAACAATTACACTTGATGAACATTGTTTGGCTTGGCACCTGCCTTTAGTTTTCAGAGACCTCTGGACCGCCCGCTGCCCTTGTTGGCATTGCTTAACACACGGGAACGCGGTGGCTTTCATGCCCACATCAACAGTCCATGTGACAATGCCGTCCTGTGTTCTTCTCAAAGCAAGATGCACATCATAACTCTCTCATCTGACACCTGTGTCTGCCACCGAGCCACGGGAAATGCAGAGGATTTCAAAGCGCCGTTGACAAGATGCATTCACAAAGGCTTGCAAAGTGTTTCAGGGACATGGGGAGCAATGCGTTCCGACTGTAATCATCCTCTTGCATGGTAGTTTGGACTTGCCTGGTCTCAGCTGTTTGGTGCTTGTGCTCAAACCTGCACACTCTCACCTCTCTCTCTGTCTGGATAATAGGCCAAGAGGATGGAGGGGACTGAGGAACTGGGACAGAGAAGGGGAGGTTGCAGCCCACCTGAGTGTCTGAAAGATTGAGAGTCTTTGCTTATTCTCCACCTACAAGCACTCTCACAGCTTAAACCGTAAGCTTTGCTGCATTACATACATATTGTGTTTAGTGCATTACAGCAGTGTAAGAATTACATGTGTAAAATAACAGAAACAGCACTGGTAGCTCATTACCAGGACATCATCCATTACATTTACAGACATTCCTGTTAACTCTAAAACACAACACAATCCAGTGTGAGATTCAAAATACATGTGAAATGGCTGTAAAACATAAATATGGAAAATATGGCAATAAAAGTTGTCACATGTATTTTAAAATATATTTCAAAATGCACAAACAGCAACCAAAAATGTATACTATTATATATTTTGTTCTTTTATATATAGATTATATTATTTATATAGTATAGTATACTGTATAGTTATATATATATATATACTTGAATCTTGTAATACATTCACATTCAATCTTTAAATTAATGTAGAAACAACATAAAGACAGTATATGTTTTATATATTTGTTTATCTGTTTATATTTGTTTGTTTATTTGTGCAATTTTTTTATGACTGAAGGCGAGTATCACTTATACCAATGCTACTGATGTCTCTAGGAAATTCTCTCTTTTCTAATATTTAAAAATAAAATTCTGAAGCTGGTTGCCTAAGCTGGTTATGTAAAGTTGGCTCAACTTTTTTTTACAGTATAGCCATTCAGCATTACAGTATACTTGAGAGCTATCGATTTGAACATTTATTCGACTTTAAAAAAATAACAACTTCTAATATGTCAACTCAAAACAATCTTCACATAAATCCATTATAATAAATGTCATATTTACCTGTGCCCTTCAGCAAGTTGGAAATATATAGAAATTGAATAAAGTTATCAAACACTAAATTCTAAATGAATATTTATGAATCTTTAAAGCTACAAAAGGTATTGCTTTCCTCTTTTTTTCTTTTATTCAGCAGCTGGGTTATTTGGTTATTTGGCTGCTATTACTTTAAGAGCTGCCGCTGCTGAATGTTACGTGGATCTGCCACACATGCTCATAATTTCATTCGTTTGATGTGGTCGACATTCTGCATCTAAATAAACACAATTCATGTCAAGAAAAAAGAGACTGAGGCAGCAGTTGTGCATGCGTTAAATATTTGTAAAGCATTGAACTGGTGCTAATTTTGACAGCACTAATATATATATATATAGCTTTGTTTATTATTCCTCATATATTTTAGGGTTATTTGGGTTAGAATTGACCTTACTTAACTTATTTAGTTTTAAGACAACATTTCAAAATTTCATTTCATTTTTTTTTTTTCAGCTACCAATTTTTTTATTTTTTTTGTTAGCACACGGTAGAGTTTAACACATTTGCATGTTGCTGAGCTAACTGCATTAAATTCTAACACACACCATGTACTTTTGTTAAACTGACCATTCTAATTAGATTTAAATATTTTTTTATCAATACTTTCTAGTAATGAGTGAAATTAGGCTCTATTAGACTACATTTCTAATGACTCTGTATCTTGGATATTTTATTTTTATTTTCACTGAGCATGTCACAGCGCTGTCCTAAAATGTATATTAGGTTTTGGAATGGAGCTAAAGGCTCTCTTTTTCATTCAGTTTTATCTCTGATAGCTCTATTTGCTGAATGGTTTGAGGCACTGCATGACACAGAAGGCTTTTTTCCTCGGAGCAGAAGATCGAAACAGCAATTAGGCGCAGTCTGCCTTGAGTTCTGAATGATTTAACATCTCATGTACTTGGCTGCATGTGGGACGTGTACATAAAGAGTGTGTTGCTGTCCGCTCATGCCTGTTCCACGTGCCTTTAAGACTCCTCCTTCTGTGAGGTTTTCTCCTCCTTGTGAATGTGCGAAGCTGATAAGGTGAGTGTGTGTGTGTGTGTGTGTGTGTGTGTGTGTGTGTGTGTGTGTGTGTGTGTGTGTGTGTGTGTGTGTGTGTGTGTGTGTGTGTGTGTGTGTGTGTGTGTGTGTGTGTGTGTGTGTGTGTGTGTGTGTGTGTGTGTGTGTGTGTATAAAACACTAGGAGGATGAGCCACTGCAGTTCCCACTGCAGTGCTGCAGTCTCCCATGATGCACCTGGGCATCTCACACTCCTCTTATGACTTTTATTTACCTGTCCTTTATCCTCTTCTCCTTTCTTCAAACAGTTCTGTCACTTCACACACTGTTCCACTGCAGATGAAGGAAGATGCTTGTTGCCATACGGTGTCCTTATATTACATTGACACAGAGATGGTTAATATGATATGCTTTAGAGAAATATTACAAAATAAATGTTCATATAAGAATCTTAAAATGTATGTTATTTCAGTTAATGCTCAAAAATAATTTGGTGCTGGAGTATATATTAAATTATTACATCTCAATCTTATAATACAAGGCCGATGTATGCTATGAAGATGTTGGGAGTGTTCAGATATTAGTTGAGCAGAAATTAACAGATTTCACATTAAAAATAAAAAAGGGATGAACCACAATTCTCAGGATATGTGGAAAGCTTTTTCCAGTCTGAATAGTTCAGGGTCAAAACAACCTTGATACATTCAAAGGAGGCACTGGACGCAAGTCAGCATTATAGAGGAACCGAGAGAGTGAAAGAGGAGACATGGTGTCATTTTTCTTCTGTTATACCTTTTCCTGAACTACTCCATTTTATCAGTCTCATCTCTGATGCATGCCTGTGTCTAAGGCCATTCACTGCCAGTCGTGCCACTCTGATTACATTAAAGTTTAATTGCAATGTGAATAGCAAGAGAAGTACTGCAGCCACTATCCCGTTACACATATAACCCCTCCTCCAGCATGCTCTTCTGCTCACCTGCTGCGGCGCACTTCATCAACTCACATCTGCACTACATCTTTGGCTCTGTCTTAAACATCTCCCTCTTTGCATTTTCAGATGATCTATTCCTTTAAAGGGAAATTCTGTCATCATTTACCCACCCTCTTTTCATTCCAAATCTGTATGGATTTCTATCTTCTGCTGAACACTAAAGAAGATATTTTGAAGAAATGTTGAAAATCTAACAGTTTTGGTTTCCATTGACTTCTATTCTATTTTTGTCCATACAATGGAAGTCAATGGGAACCGAAACTGTCAATACCAACATATTGTTGTGTTCATGAAGAAAGAATGTCATGCAGGTTTAAAACGTTGATCGTGAGTAAGTACATATTTAATTATTATAATTTATTTTGGGTGTACAGTTGGGTCCAGGTCTAAAATAACCCACAACAGCAGATGTGGTGTTATAAAGTGGCTGATATTAAATTAAACTTCATAACCGTTGGCAAATCTACCCCTAAAGCTTGAATCCTTAGCCTCAAAAAGATACTTTTTAATTCTGTTGCACAAATGAGCACCGGAAATAACCTTAACAAGACATTATCTTCCTTGGCCTTCCTTTCATTTAACATATCTTCAAATAGAAATACAGAGTGTATTTAAACATAAAGGTTAGATTCAATTCTGTGAAAATTCAGCCAGTTCTTGCGGTGATGCTGGAGCTGAGTCAAGTTTGATAAATGAAATGTAGGATGTAGTTTATGGTGTAACTGAATTGCTGTCAGGTTGCGGCAGGACTCTGAGAGTCATTGCAGCACATTGTGGTCTCACTGCCGTACTGCAAGGCTCATTAATTCATGAGGAACAGCCTCGGCAGCAAAATGGAGGCATGTGGATGGAGCAACACATCCAGAGCGGGAGGGGTGTGTGCTCCACACGGCCTCACCTCAGTTGAAGGGTCACCCACCGCTCTGACTTATTACCTCACATACTTACGTAAAAAATTGAACAGGAACGGCTTGTTCTCAGAGGAGCTTTACTAGCCTTGTAAAAACAGATCGTTTTGTAACAGCATTGTGTATGTGTGTGTGTGTGTGTGTGTGTATTGTACATTTAAGATAAAAGAACACAGTACAAATTTCTGTTTTTATATTTCTGTATTATATTCCTGTATTTTCTGGTGCTGAGAGAGGGACAGTCTCATTTTAGAGAGCATCTGATAGGGCAAAATCTGTGTATTGCACTGTGTATCTGTGTATTGAGTCATTCATTTTGTTTTCCATAAAAGAAAAAGACTACACGGTCACGTTCGCTGGAGCAAGGAACAAAGAAGGACAGATTTTCTTCAAATATAATCTCTTTTAATGACAAGAACATCGGGGGACTTGGAGCACTGGGGTAAGACAAACAATGCCGAACGTGGGAGACAGGGAAACACAGGGCTTAAGAACTCTAGGAAATCAAACGAGGAAGAACTGAAACAGGTTAGGAGTAATTAAACACAGACGGAGACTAATGAACTAATAACAAAGACAGGAACAGGAAGGACCAAATATGGGTATGGAGCGCATGGGGAACAAAACACAAGTCTGACATGCATTTCAAATGTATTTGAAACAAGTGAATACTGTCAAGCTGAAACTAATGGGGTGTTTACATGACATTGTTTTCAACTAAAAGAGTTTCAAAGTGAGTTTTCATCTAAAATAAAAAAAAATCATAAAAATGTTGATGTCATGTACGTACGCTGACTGACATATGAGTACATATTTAGTAGTATAAAAGTAATATATTTAAAATACATTTATTTCATACTAAGTATAGTTAAAATCTATTAACATATTTGCTGACATACAAAAATTAGTATTAAACTTTATTTGGAGTACTACTTATGCACAATACACATTTCTTCATTTTAAGCCTAAATTGCGTTTTAATGTCACTATTGATTGATCTTTGAATAATACAGGTCTTTGCGAGATATTTAAAGTGTACCTGAAGTGTGCTTGCAATGCAATAGTTCCACTTTAGCACAATTAAATATACTTAAGTTTATCTTTATTTGGACTTCAGCCCCATGTTCGCACAATTATAGTGCATTAAGTACAATTTAGCAGACCTTTAAGTATATCAGTTTAGTATACTAAAAGTTGCAGGGTATTTTTACTAAGCACATAAATATGTAATGTATTTGTTGTACTTAGCATTAAATAAATACATTTTAGTATATTTATTTTTCATTAGGGCAAATACTGACATAATACAGCAGTCGTTTTCATGGATCCATGTAAATGGGGATTGTTTTGTTAAATTCTGTACATGAAACTTCTCAAAAACACAAAGGAAAAAGTTTTCTGTACAACTTTTAGTACAATTGTTGCTTGTAAACATACCCTACAGACATGATATAAAATTCATGATAAAAAAAATGTAATAAAAAAATGCTAGGTTTGGTGTTTTCATTTGTTTTTGATTGGAAGAAAATGAGTTTCTGCCTTGATCTCAATGCCCAGAGAATGTTTTCTTACGTTAATGCTTTTGCTTTGCTCTCTCCTTGCTGAGGCGCCGGTGTATCTCAAGAGAACGCAGGGTCTCGCCAGGTCTCCCCATACTTTATGCCCGTTGCAAAGCGACGTGCAGCCCATGGCTATGCCTGCATTGAGTAAGCTGTCAGTCCCCTTTTCAAAAGCTGCCCTGTTACCGCAGCAACAGGCTCAGTGTCTCCGTCACTGCCATTCAGGATTTCACAGCCTCTGAAAACGGCGGAAGCAGGTCCCACACCAGCGTCATCTCTCATCTTCCAGCCTTTAACACCAGACAGGTTGTGTTGTGCTGCGAGGACTCGTGGGCCAGTGTTTCAGATTAAGCTGCTTCGTTTCCTCTGCTGTAAGTCTGTTTACTTCATTTAGTATATTTTCTGCAAATAGGCTACCAATTTTTTAAGCATAAAGTAACATTCTGCATTTATTTTGCAGTGACTTGAGTATGAGATAGTTTCTTAAGGGAAAGGAATAGTTCCACCAAAAATGAAAAAAATTCAGCAAATGTACTCACCCTGGGACCATCCAAGATGTAGATGAGTTTGTTTCTTATTTGGAAAAAATTACTATTACATCACTTGCTCATCAATTGATTATTTGCAGTGAATGGGTGCCGTCAGAATGAGAGTTCAAACAGCCAATAAAAACATCACAATAATCCACACAACTCCAGTCAATCAAATAATGTCTTATGAAGCAAAAATATGTCTGTAATAATAAAATAATAATACATAATTTTAACTTTAAACTGTCGCTTCTGGTCAAAATCCAATCCATAGTAATGCTTCCTCCAAGTACATAAATGCTAAATTTCAGCTAATTTTAATTTTATATGAACTTTTAAGATGAACTTGTGAATTAGTATTCCTGTTATCCTTCCTGTTATCATCACAAAGATATAGCACTGGATTTAGATACTTTCTTTTCTTTGATTTAAAACTAGCTTAATATCAGCAAAGTAACACCAAAGTTTGTCCGTTTTGTGTCATTACATCATCAATTGCAAAAATAGTGATAATTTTCCAACAAGTTTCCCAAACACTTCCTCAGCCTGCCATTGGTCAGTCAAACGGATAGCCCCACCCCAAACTCACGCCATTGCTACTATTGCTATGTTGGCCAGGGGCCAGTACCATGAAGCAGGATTAGCTGGCTAGTCAGGTAAGTTTGAGTTTAGTTTGCACCAATCCTGGTTTTAGGTACCATGAAAGTGGAATCTCGCTGGATCTCTCATGAGAAGTGAATCAAACTTGCTCTGTGTTACAAGGGATGTGACTGGCTGTTCGCCACTGCTCTCCACAAACTCAGGATCAAAGCCTGAGTTGACAAAAAATTTATGACATTATCATGGTACCAACAAAGCTGGATTGGAGTGGTTTGGTTTTGTCAACTCGAAACTAATCCTGTTACTCTGAATTTGGTTCAACTACCATCATGGTACAAGGCCCCTGGTCGGGATTCCCAAACAGAGCAATGTTTTAAAAGCAGCAGCGTGTTTACACTTTTTAGGCAAATCTGCCTACTAATAGTTTACTTATGGTTTACTAATTTGCATATCACTGGATAGGAGAATTTATTTTAACAGTGGAAAGTGGAAAACACAATATGACATAAAGCCAAGGGACACATTAACCCTATACTCCATGTCTGTGCTGTGCAGTTTGATGCTGGTACAGTCCTCTGCCCTCCACCTGCTTATCTATAAACCTATCTCACCAAAACAGTTTTATCCCGGGGCGATTTACTGCAAAACATAATTAACAGTCACGAGATAATATTCTAAAATATTCAATATTAATCTAATAAAAGCAAATGTGCCTCATACTTGGTGAGGCCTGCAGTAAATAGCCTAACGAAGACAAATCAGTAATTATGCTCTTATGTCATTACTGTCAACACCAGTATGTTCACATCCTCCCATCGAGGCTCCTGCTGTTTTATTTCCAGCCTACTCATGTCCTTTCTAGTCTTTCAAAGTGCTTTGTCAGAGACTTTGATTTATTGACTGGTATGTGTGTGTTTCCCACTTAATGGAAAAACAGTCCTTTCGAGGAGAACGATAATGAATAGCATTGCAATCATGCAACAACATTTCTCTCAGAAAAGGATAAGACAGTTGATATGCTGATATATGAAAATGCACGTTTGTGACAATGCATGCTTTTGATCATATATCTATCTCTGCATACATATTAAGATATTTCTATTATGACAACTCTCTGAAGATTGTAACATGGTAATGGATATGACAATTTAGTCTTGCATTTGGTCTATCAATCTTTTACACCACTACTTCTGAATTGCTGCTGTTGGTTATTATTGCTGTTGTTGTAGATTATTGTTGCTGCAAAGCAAGTACTGGACATTTCTACTGCTTATAAATACGCCAATATGGTGCTATGAGTATTAAGACATACAGCTGCTGCACATATAATAACCCGTAGCAGATCTATACAGGAGGAGCTGGGGAAGGTGGAGGATTTCAGATGTATCATATGCAACATGAACCAATCCGCTTGTGCCAAGTAGTTTAACACTGTAAATATCATCAGTTTGCGCTAACAACCCATCAGCCTGCGTCATCTAGAGTTTCATGGCAGAACTTGGCATTCATTAGGGTTTTCAGATGTGCATGTTTCATACCAGTGGAACAGAGAACTGATCTCATGTTGCAGTAACAGTATTAAGGGTCTAGAAATAAATGTGTTGCATCTGTCTACTGCTGACTCTTAGCCACTTTCAGCACCTACATTTTCACTTCCCTGTCTGTCTGAGAAAAACTTCCGGTCTAAACGGAGATGATAGCAATTGATCAGTATCTTAAAGCTGCTACTGTGTGTGTGTGCGTGCGTGTGTGTGTGTGTGCGTGTGCGTGTGTGTGATTGAGTGTAATTGATTGTGCTGGCAGACAAAAACATTCTGCAAGTGCACTATATGATGCATTTATTCTGTGAGAACTTGTTAGATAACAGTGTTATTGGTTAGTGTTTACTCTTGTTTTGAATTAGCTTTTATTTTTTTAGTATATTTTAATATTTACATTTTTGTTTAGGTTTTAGCCATTTTGATGTATGCTTTTTCCATTTTTATTAGTTTTACTTTTATTTTAAATATTTGTTTTTAGCTTTAACTTATTTTTATCTTGTGTTCATTTTATTAGTTTTAGTGCTTAAACCCATGGCAGCCATCGCAACATTTATAATTGTACTTTTCTAAGAAAGTTCACATTTCTATATTGAGTTTAAATTGTTCATCTAATCTTCATATTTTATTTTATTTCAGATTTATTTCAATTACCAAAAACGTTTTAGTCCAGGTCAACGATAACAACATTGCCTCCGTGAGGTGACTTGATCTAGCTAAAAAAAAAGCACACAAAAAAAATATATATATAATATATATATATATATATATAAATATGTAGTGTGTAATGGATTATCGAAAAAGAAAAAATTATTAGTTCATAGGCTCTGGAGCAGGGTTTAAGCAAACTAAATTATTGTAAAAGTCCTGCTTGTATCACCAGAGCGAGGGTTTAGTGAAAAAAATATAGTATATGCATTTAGAAAATAGATTTTCATTTATTATTGACTTTAGGACAGAGCATCTCTTTTAATGTACATCTCCTTAAACGTATGTCGTTAGTATTTAATTGCCGATTAGCTTGCATCAAGCTGTTGGTCATGGGATTAGAAGGAATGTAATCACACCGCTTCTCTTTCCTACACACTCACTCACAACGACGCAAACAACCTCTCAGTCACACATCATGGCTAATCCACGGATGGCGTGTGGCAAGTTGGGCACACCTGATCTTAGTCACTTTGATATGTGACACGGTAGTGTTCAGGTGAAAGTAAAGTGGATTGGGATGTCTGCAGGGCAGCCAGGAGACAAAGCACTGGTCTGTCAGCCGTTCTGCACCCGCTCACCTTGCCTTATCTTCTTACATAAAGCCTTGCTCCATCAGTGGATATAAATGCACGCTAAAACAGCACAACATGCTATACATGAAAACTGCATATATTTCAGATGCTTGCCGAGTAATGACACGGCACTGTGATTATTGTCTTGGCCTATAGTGTTTTTTTTTAAAGACACAGTGTTTTGTCACACAGAGTTCATGTCACATGACAGTGCACAGCTTTCGCTGTAATCCATAAGCTGCTTTTGTGGAGGGTGCAGGGGGAGGTGCAGGGATTCGACTGTTGGCACAAATGTGGCTTGTCGTCGGGCACGCGATGAAAGGTGACTGCACTCTGTTCACGTAAATGTATGAGCTGAATTATGTCATGAATTGAAATATCATCTTTAATTATGCATTAGTTTTATTCATGTATGCCCCCCCCCCTCTCTCTTTTGTGCTTTCTACTTAAATGCCCGAAATTGCTTGACAAGTGATATATATATATATGTTATATATGTGTTAAATGAGAAAAGCATCAAATAGACATTACTATCTATCTATCTATCTATCTATCTATCTATCTATCTATCTATCTATCTATCTATCTATCTATCTATCTATCTATCTATCTATCTATCTATCTATCTATCTATCTATCTATCTATCTATCTATCTATCTATCTATCTATCTATCTATCTATCTATCTATCTATCTATCTATCTATCTATCTATCCTACATAGATAATGGGGGATATATATATATATACCAAGTATTGAGTGTATAGAAATGAACATACTTTTCAGAAGCCTGACATTTGTTTAAAATATCATTATTTTTTTAATTGATCTTATATAATATTTAAATTTTATGAGACACTGAATTTTGGGTTTTAATTATCTGTAAGCCATAATCGTCTAAAATATCAAAAAAAGGAATGTATAATATATGGGTTTTCACTTTCTGAAATGAGTGACAAGAAATATTGACCTTTTTCATGATATACAATTTTTTAGATGTACCTGTATATACATGCATGTGTGTGTGTATATAGGCATAATAAATATACACAGTACACATACATATATTATGTAAAAAAAAATAATATATATATATAGGCTGTATATTAATATATATATATAAGGCAGTATGATTTTTTATAGATATTTCATGTTTAAGCTATATAATATCAGGCTATAAAAGTCTTAATATGTTTATTATGCGCTTTCCTTTAGGCTGTTTGATAGAATAGAATAGTGACACCTGCTTTTTCTTCCTTTAAAGACTAAGATTCAGAAAGCTTCCTGGAAAGGGCTAAGTGACAGGACATATTAAAGAGTCATCAGCGATGCGCGTTAGCAAGGCATGCCAGAAATAGCTCCCTGGATGCAGCGCTGTGAAGCTCGCCTTAGTTTCCAGCCAGCTGAAACAGCACATTCATCCACAGAGAGAAGACTTTTCATGGTCCTGGAAGACAGATGGATGCTACACACGCTTCTCTGGACTTCAAGGGCTTTTATAACACTATAGTTCTCTTCCACACACAAAATGTGTTTACATTTCACTGCTGATTATATTCTGTTTAATTGTGTATGTGACGAATACAAATCTTGAAATGGATATTTGTAGTCCTTCACATGTCTTAAAGTGGGGAAACAGATTGAAATGGGGTGTATATGATGAACAGATGGTCGGTGTACGTCTAAAGATCACAGAATCCTGCTTTGATACTATGTGATAGTGTGTACAGATGGACTGGCAGTGGGGTGGTTTGTCAATTTGGCATGACATTATTAATAAATCATCACGCCATGAAGCGCCAATGCAGACTATGATCTAATATTATTATATCGTAAGCTAAGCTAGTTTATGTTAACACACACACTTTTTTTACACAAAGACAACAAGTAGACAGAATAGGAAACTAAAAATATAGAAAGCTATAGTGTTAGAATTTTTTAAAAGAAAAACAAGCAATTAGAAAATGAGAGTGCTAGAGTTAGAGGGTCAAATAAACAACTTAAAATAAATATAAAATACATAAATAAAATAGTTTGAGTATCAGTAACATTTAACACATTTCTTAAGCCTAATATCCATAAATACCAGAGTTAAAAATTAAAAGCTCAGAATTTTATTGACCATGATTTTTATATTCTGTCATAATATGTTATTTTATTATTCTTTTTATCCAAACTCTCACTTTAATTGTTTTAATGGAAGTAGCATTGATAAGAAAATAAATGTAAATGAAATGTTAAACTGCACTCTTGGTTTTGAATGCTCCGATGGCCGCACACACCACATACTTATATCAAACAAAGAGAGCATGTTATCACCCTCCTAAAGAGCTCTTATCAGTTCTCGCCTGTCGCTGCGTGTACAGTCTTTATCACGACAATGCTGATAGTTGCTGCTTTCCATATACACATCTCTGAAACCTCCAGAACTTTACCCTTTTGACTGTGGAGGAGGAAAGTGGAGAGAGGTTATCGAGGACACTGGAGAGGTATCTGTAGGGGGGAGGATGGAGCCCTGACTGAGGATGTGTGGGCCTGTCCTGCTGGGTTCCCTCCGCCGGCCCCTCTGTCCCCATCTGGACTGTGTTTATCAGTCTCAGGGGTCAGCACACAGTCACAGTTCTCCTCCAAACACCTTTCCATTCTCACAGATAGAGGTGAGGTGCCAGCATCAGGGAATGAGCACATGGTCCATTTAGATATCAGCATTACACTGAACTTGTTTAAACTCTATATATTCATATATTCTTTCTATATTTGATGTACTGTATATTTGTTAACTGCATTACTTCTGTGCACATGCAGCTTTGCTACACATTTGCCAGACAGTCAGCGCACCTGCAAACTGAATTAGTCAAAACTGATGATAAGAAAATGTTTTATCTGCTTTATTTTTATACTGCTCACAGTTGTTGTGGTTCTGAAAATATACATTTGTATTATGTTCAGTATCCTATAGCACAGCTTTCCTGGGGTGTTAAAGTGAGTCAGACACAGTTGCGTAATATCAGCGGTCAGATGTTCAGTCAAACCCACATCAACGCTTCAGTCAATCATGAGAGTGATATCATGTTCACATAAACGCACTCATGTTAAAAATACACATACAGTAGCTCAACATCCACTTTCTTCCTTCAGTTCCCTTCCCTTTTTAACTCTCCTCACCTAAATGTCTCTGACATGTCTTAATCCCAAGCAGTGTGGTAAAAAATAAACCACTGATTCGATTAACTCTTTAAAGCAAGTCAGGGAAAGTGTAGTGTATGACTTTATCTTTGCCTTAAAATCGTCTTAATCAAGTCACTGTACAGACCAGTCTGTTCCTGATTGTGATGTCCAGACTGTCTGCTTCACACCCGAGTGTGTGAACACTATGTGATGGAACCTCCCCACTCCTAGTGTTCCTGTGGCTCTCTATTCAGACACCCTGCAAAGGTCAATTTCTGTCTCACTTTTTCTAACAGCTTTTTGATACCTCTCCACTGTGGTTTTAGGACACATGAATTTAAACTTAAAAATGATAGATGCATTAATTTGAGAAAAACACTGTGTAAAAGAACATGATTCTGAGCACTGCGTTTCAAGTGTGTGAACATAAAGCTGTGCCCATGTTCTCAAACTTTTTACACCAAGAAATTTTTTTTAATAAAAGGAAGCTTTTACTGTTTGACTTGTCATGTATATTTAATTAGCATATAGAGAGCCCGCACACTACCACACTCTGGGTATCAACACTCCTAGTGTTCAGCACATTCAATGAATATGTTGCTTTAATGTAGCTTCACTATTGTTTTACCTGCATGACATTAGGTCTGCCATGCTGCAGCTGAGTTGACTAGTCAATTGTGTCCTTCTCTCTCACAGACACATGTGTCTGTTTGTAATTGTGTGTAATTAGGTAGCAAACATAATTATGGGAGGATGGTCAGTGCCTCATTTGAACCCTGCTAAATGGGCCGTAACAATGTAAGACTGGTGGCACATTCTGACTTACGTAATCACTACCGGACTGGTAGCTTGATTCTTAGACCAATGAGGTTCAGGATTTTCTTGACTGATGTGAGTGACTGGTTTCTCTGTTCTGGAATTTTCATTTTTGAGTCTGCCTGGCCTATTTAACACAATTAAATGGAAGAATGCATATATTAGGGCCACTGTGGAAATTTAGCAGACTCCAAGAACACTATCAGAAGGCTCTACAGAGAACAAAATGTTGAGATTTGGAGCGTGTTTAGCTCAGCACATCAGTTTATAAAAATGACTTACAGAGAAAAATGACTAAATCAAAACAAGACTGCATTAATTTGATTGATTCCTCCAAAACACAAAATGTAAAATGCCTGTCATTGGTAAAAATTGAGGCAATGTTACTACAATTTAAAATGTATTGCTGTAATTCTATGTCCACAAATATCACATTTAAATTTTTTGAAAATCTAAAATCAGTTATTCTTGTGTTGCTTTATGTCCCACAAAAATACCTCAAATTGTAATTCTGATGAATTGTAAGCAGCCATTACTCCTTTTACACATCATTTGACAAAAAAGTGAGCATGTTATTAACTACCTATATTTATTGCAGGCGGAATAAAATATATTTACTGTTTAACGAGGAATGTATGAACGAAAAAAGGTCATTCAGGAGCAATATTGATGAAAAGGTAAATAATATATGTATAAAGCACTATAAAAAAAATGACAAACAGTAGAACATAATCAGATGGTTTCCAAACTCCCTGTAAATTCATTTCATAAGGCCCCAAACACTCATTTTTGTTAAACTTTAATAAATTATGTATTTCATGATTTTAATTAAGACGTGCTTTTTGATTAATAACATTTAATTTAACCATTAAAAAGGAGTCCAAAAAAATGTTTCAATCCAGGAAAATTTAAATGCAAAAAACTGAATTTGAAGAAAAAAAAAAGGAATTTGGGAACAATAAAACTTATTTCATAGGGCCCTAATTGACCCAGAAGCAATGATAATCTTGAAGTAATTATAATTTAATAATGTAAGTCATTCTGAAGCTCACCATCTTGCTCACACACCAACAAACCCCTCTCTACGTATTCTCACATTCACCTCCCACTGCTGCTGACTATTGTGTGTTTTCCCTGACGCCTCCCTGCCACAATGCCTCTGTCTCATTACGGATTCTTCCCAAACGTCCTGGAAGTGATGTCTGGTCTTGCCTGACAGTGTGAGTGTGTGATAGAGAACAAGATAGAGGGCTAAGCTAAGCTAGGAGAGAGTATTCAATCCATTCTGGACTATCGAGCAGTGCTGGTACTCAGCTAAATCAATTATTTCTCCAACATGCACAAGTTGCTGACAGCGTTGTTTGTTAATTTCTCTTTTCTTTTCAATGAAATTCTTTGCTTTCACGACAAAGTGTGACCTAGTTCAGTAAAGAGGGTCTCCGAGTGCAACCCCCCGTTCTACAAAATCTGCATAATGGGTCGACCCAGCCTGCTTTTCTGAATAAAACTACTGTGTATCTGAATCTGTTTCATCTGCCCCAGCACAATACTCTCAGTCAGTCGTTCACATGCCTGCTTCGCATGCTGGCATGTGAGCTGATCTGGAACCAGTTTATTTGTTTGCTTTCTAATAAGAAAAAAGAAAGCAGCAGAACAGGTCTATTTTAATGCAGACTTCTTTTAGTCCGCTCGAATCTTGTCTGATGGACACAGTGTGCTGGAATTGCTTGTTTGTCATGTCATAAATGTTTTAGTCATGCTAGTCGTGCTGTTTCAGTGACATGCTGTATATAGGCAATGGTATGTTTACTCGAGTCTTCTCTTTTCAGCACTTTAAAGCCTCTAACAAGCAACATAATATAGGATGAAAATATACTCTTAAAAAGGATCTTCACACTAAAATGCTTTGTAAAAATTGGTTCTTTTTAAGAACTATCTATTGAAAGGTTCTTTGGGAAACCCAAAATGGTTCTTTTATGGCATCACTGTGAAAACACTTATCTGGGAGCTTTATTTTTAGGAGTGTAGCTTGTCATCCTCTTAATTCAAACGCACTGCTCCCCCTGTGGTGCTGTTCTGCTACTGCACCCTTCACTACTGATGATGTCATACTCTAGTGTCCTTCCCTCTCCTTGTTTGTTTACATTTGCTTTTTCCTATTACAGTGTCATAAATGATTGATATGTAAAACCGGCAATCACCTTTGTCCTCCTCTCATTCCAGACATTGTGTTATCTGCTCTCTGTTTCTGTAGATCAATAGTGTTAACAAGCTGGCTTCAGGTATAGTGTGCACTATCACATGAAACGTGTTTATTTTGACAAAAATGCTATGATATAAATGATGTTTTGAGCCAGATGTGTTGTAATCCAGGTGGAATGGAGTTCTGACCTCCTGGAGAAAGAGTCTGCGGTGCAGCTGAGGGCCATTGGCGCGGGACTAATCCTGGTTGTCTTAGCAACCGACCAGCTGCTGCCTGTCTCCCGCCATAAAAGCCATTCAGACTCTCATTTTTCTATTGACTTTTGTACTAATCGCTGTCTTTTCATATTCATCACACATATATACTTTACCTCATTCTTGCACGTCTGTGTTTTGGAGAGGTAATCTAAGTAAAGCTGTTACTTATTTGATAGGAGCTGGGACGGGATAATATTCTGCAATAGGAATAAGTCTGATTTTCCCAACCCCCTCAGAAATGCTCTGTCTGTGTCAGAGTAACATTTATATAGTCCTATACGTTTATATGAATGTGACAGTGCACAATCGACTCCTTAAAACAGTGGATTTATTTTTTAATCTATGAAAAATTCCATGAGACATTTTTTGAACAATAAGTAAAATTAAATTAAATTAAATTATGGATGGATGGATGGATGGATGGATGGATATGGATGGATGGATAGATGGATGATAGATAGATGATAGATGGATGATAGATAGATAGATGGATGGATGGATGGATGGATAGTCTAACATTTAAGTTACAAATTAAAGGGGGTGAATGAGTGTTTGTAAAGATGTCATGGCGTGTAACCTCTATGTTTTTGCAGCTGTGTTCCTTGTCTTTCTTTGATATAATATTCAGCATATATTTCCACATACACATGCTCCGCATTTCTCCTCAGGCCTCAACACAAGAATCCATTCTTATCCCCCTCTTCTCGTGTCTCCCAAGATGGCCGTATGTTTTGTTTGTAAGAGAGAGAGCGTTGCATCCGTCTCTCCGATGCCCTGGGCCTGGCTGAGACGAGCAGACGTGGGATGCATTCTAACAGACGCCTGCCTGACTTACTAACTAGTGTCGGGTTAAGACTGCTCGATGTGTGAGGAGCTCTCAAAGCCCGGCAGTCATTTTGAAGATGGTGGCAGATGTGGGCGGTTATGCATGTATTCTGAAAGCCCGTCTGTGTGTAGCCCGTTAAGGCTGGTGAGTTACATAACAAGGTTTTCATCAGCGCGGCAGTAAACAGCTGAGTGGAAGGAGGAAAGTGTGTGTGTGTGTGTGTGTGTGTGTGTGTGTGTGTGTGTGTGTGTGTGTGTGTGTGTGTGTGTGTGTGTGTGTGTGTGTGTGTGTGTGTGTGTGTGTGTGTGTGTGTGTGTGTGTGTGTGTGTGAACGGAGTGGAGGGGTTGTTGAGTTTAGGTTGCAGTGCGATGGATGGAGAGGGTGCTTGTCTTGCCGAGGGTGGGGGTGGTTAAACAATCTGGGACAGACAGCCCATGTGATCGTTGCCACGGTGACAGTACGAGCTCAAGGGCGAGCGTAGTTGCTCACAGCATTTAGTTGCATATGAGTGTGTTTGTTTATGTGCACTAGCAGTCGTTATATTTTGATGTTGATAAAGGGACTAGCTCAGTGGTGGTGTGTGTGTGTGCGTGTTAAGTAGCTTCTCAGGATTACAAACCTATTCAAAAAAACCTTTCTGTGTAGCTGGACTTTAATCACTGCCAAGTATTTTTGCTTGTTTGCACTTTCGTTTGGAGAGACATCTTGAAATGTGGAACTGAAATGTATGTACGCTGCAAAATGTTGTTTTAGATGTACTGTGAAATAAAGTGTGAAATAGAGTTGGATGACTCAGGGTTTGTTTATGTGCACTAGCTACTCTCAGTCGTGTTGATGTATGTTTGTAAAAAAAAACTGGCTACATCTAATATAACAAAATATCTGTTTTATACACTACTGTTCAAACATTTGGATACACTCAGCTTTCGGTTCCAAAAAGGAGGTACGTTTTAGGGTATGCAAGTAGCCATAGCAACTTATTCTATGAACATAACCTGCTCTGGAGTAGGTTATGTTTCAGGGTTAGTTCACTTCAGCGCTATAAGCGAATGCGTGATCTATTGACGAGACACTTGTGGGCGTGGCAGATTGCGCAGATGCACACACACACACTCACCCGTCACTTTATTAGGTACACCTGTTCAATTGCTTGGTAACACAAAATGCTAATAAGCCAATCACATGGCAGCAACTAAATGCATTTAGGCATCTAGATGTGTGAAGACGACTTGCTGAAGTTCAAACCGAGCACAGAATGGGAAAGAAAGGGGATTTAAGTGACTTTGAACGTGAAATGATTGTTGGTGCCAGTCGGGCTGGTCTGAGTCAAAAATTTCTACTGATTTCCACTCACAACCATCTCTAGGGTTTACAGAGAATGTGAACATATCCAGTGAGCGGCAGTTGTGTGAACGAAAATGCCTTGTTGATGTCAGAGGTCAGAGGAGAATGGGCAGACTGGTAGAGATGATAGAAAGGCAACAGTAACTCAAAAACCTCTCGTTACAACCAAGGTATGCAGAATACCATCTCTGAATGCACAACATGTGAACCCTGAAGCAGATGGGCTACAGCAGCAGAAGACCACACTGTTAGCTAGAACAGGAAACGGAGGCTACAATTCGCACAGGCTCACAAAAATTGGACAATAGAAGATTGTGAAAACGTTGCCTGGTCTGACGTGTCTGGATTTCTTCTGCGACATTCTGGTGTCAGAATTTGGCGTAAAGAAGTGAAAGCATGATCCATCCTGCCTTGTCTCAATGGTTCAGGCTGCTGGTGGTGGGGGTGTAATGGTGTGGGGGATATTTTCTTGGCAAACTTTGGGCCCTTGATTCTTGAGCATTGTTTAAATGCCACAGCTACCTGAGTATTTTCACATGTCCATCCCTTTATGACTACAGTGTACCCATCTTCCGATGGCTACTTCCAGCAGGATAATGCACCATGTCACAAAGCTCAAATCATCTCAGATTGGTTTCTTGAACATGACAATGAGTTCATTTACTTGGCAGTCAATCTCTCATGGAAGACAAATCCCACTGCGTGTGCTATCATGTCAAATGGGCCAAAATCTCTGAGGAAAGTCTCTAACATGTGATGCCACGAAGAATTAAGGCAGTTCTGAAGGCATGGGGTCCAACCCGGTACTAGCATGGTGTACCTAATAAAGTGGCCTAATATATATATTATATTTTTATGATGTGTTGTTAATTGCTATTACAAGTACTATATAAAGTAAATAATATTGTATTATATTTATTCTATTGTCATATATTATAGTTATTGATATGCATTAATTATAAAACACTCTTATAACAAGGTAATGTTTATTTTATTCTACTTATATTTTATTGTCATGGATCTGCACGTTTATTCTATGAATCGCACGTATGCATATCTGAGAAATGATCGTAAGATCAAATTTAGGATGGTTTCTGCACAACATTTTATAAATGAGGCCCCAGCATACCACGAGTAAGCAAAGTTTGGGTTAATCAATCGAGAGTTCAGGGTTTAGCAGATGGTAAGTTAACCTTGCTTTCTGGAATACACCCCTATAATAATAGACAAAGCAAGAGTGAGCACATAATAAAAACGTGTGGTGCGGCATTACTGTCTGTATCAATAGTCAGCACAGCATCGTCTTTTAGTTTCAGTCTTTCTGAAAATCTTGAGTTGAAATGAGCCTTGTTTGTAAACAAATCTGTGGTAAAATGAGTGAGCAAAGGACCAAGTTCTTACTGATATGGTATGGATCTTCAATAAAAAAAAGTTAATCAAATAAAGCTCAAAGTTTGGTTTCTGCACAGACTTGCGTTTGCCGCTAATGTAATTTACCTACTATGTGCTATGGGTGGGCGGGGCTAAACAGGCCGCGATGTAGAAGCAGGCGTTGTTTAGCCACACTATTACATCATAAAGTGGCACATTCCACATCCTGTCGTTTTGGCAGATTGGCTTCAATATAAGCAGTTTTTAGACTAATGAGAAAGTTCTGAAACTTACAGAATGTTTTTATAGTACAATGACCTCTTATATATCAAAAGATTAAAGGAATTTGATTTCTCAGATCATGATCCCTTTAAAAAGTGACACAGGCATGTAATATTTCATTTACATTTAATTTATGCATTTAGCAGACGCTTTTATCCAAAGCGACTTACAGTGCATTTAGGTTATACATTTATTGTCAGTATGTGTGTTCCCCGGGAATTGAACCCACAACCTTTGCGCTGCTAACGCAATGCTCTACCACTGAGCCACAGGAACACGTAATATTGTAATATTTTATAATATTACAAAATATATATTTAAATATTTTATTTAATACAAATATTAACGTAATATTTTGTAATATTACAAAAAGATTACTATTCAAATAATTATTACTATTCAATAATTTCTGTTCTTTTAAACTTTCTATTCATCAAAGAATCCTGGAAAAATATGTATTTATTTATTTAGTAATTAAGCAGATGCTTTTATCCAAAGCGACTTACAAATGAGGACATTAAAGAAGCAATCAAAACCAACAAAAGAGCAACAACATGCAAGTGCTATTACAAGTCCTGGTTAGCCTAACGCAGTACACGTAGGAAGTTTTTTTTTTTTAAATAATATATTAAGAAAACGCGTATGTAAAATATAGAAAAATGACACTTAGTGTTAGTTTTACAAGAAAAGCTAGCAGTTAAAGAATAAATATGCAATTGATAGAGGGTCAAATGTTTGTGTTTTTTTAAATAAAAAGAAGACAGATTAGATCAAATAAAATTAGAATAGAGAGTGCTAGAGTTAGAGGGTCAAATAAAGATGGAAGAGATGTGTTTTTAGCCGTTTCTTGAAGATGGGTAAGGATTCAGCTGCTCGGATTGAGTTGGGCAGGTCATTCCACCAGATGGGAACAGTTAATGAAAAAGTCTGTGAAAGTGATTTTGTGCCTCTTTGGGATGGTACAGTAATGCGTCGTTCACTTGCAGAACGCAAGCTTCTAGAGGGCACATAAGTCTGAAGTAATGAATTTAGGTAAAGGGGTGCAGAGCCAGAGGTGGTTCTGTAGGCAAACATTAATGCCTTGAATTTAATTAATTGTATTAATTTGAATAATTAATATTTAAAAAAACATTAAGCAACACAGCTTTTCAATATTTGTTTCTTTGTATGTCTCCACATATAGTGGAATGACAATAAATCTCACTTAATTTTAATATTGATAAGAATAGGAATAGGAAGAACAATGATGTCAAAAATTAAATCAGCATATTAGAATGTTCCTGAAGGATCATGTGACACTGAGGTCTGGAGTAATGACGTTGAAAATTCAGCTTTGCCATCACAGGAATAAATTACATGGTAAAACTATTAAAATAGAAAACGGTTATTATAAATGATAATAATTCATAATTACTGTTTTTACTATGTTTTGGTGAGCATAATATACTTCTTTCAAAAACGTCATACCCCCCAACGTTTGAAAGGTAGTGTGAATACAGATTACATTTTGAATGGGCATCAGTGTTAATTGGTTTAACGGGTTAGCATAGCTAATGAGGCGATACTAAACAGCTAAACCTTGGCCCACTGATTAAAATAATGCATTTTTATATCATGTCCTTCATCCTTGTCTCACAGCAACCACAAAGATCACTACCATCCCTCAAGGTTTTTCTTCTAAAACAATTTTAAACAGCTCCCTGTGCACTGTTTGCCATCTGTTATATATATATTAGAAAGCTTTATCTGGCTTGCTGTGGATCAGTCATTGATATCGTTGTCCCTCCACTTGGGTGGCAAGCCAGACTGTCAATGAGTTCTATCTATCCCATGTGGCATGTACACAATGCGTTTTGTTGGATCTCAGCTCCCTCTGCTGGAGCGAATGGCTTTCAACACATCAGAAATAGTGACTCATAACAAGTCCCAAAAATATATAGATGTAGAATGATAATTACCATAAAGCAGGTAATCTGAAAACGGGTGGTGCTGTTTTCCCTCTTTCAATTTAGTTTTTTTTAAATATTTATCTTTCTCTTTTGCTCTTTAACTCAAACATTGTATTGTTTGAACTTCCCCTAACAGAAAACACTGATTTCATGGTAAGAAGAATCATGTGCAACATTAAATAAACTATAAATTTACATTGCCACATGATCATTTTTGCAACAGTTAGGGTTTACCACTGGGGCACACCATGGCATGAAAGCATTGTAGAAAACAACAGCTTTTCTGAAAAATGTCTGTATTTGCCTTTCTGTTTGAAATACCATAGCCTAGACTCAACTAATGCTATCTGTCCTTGTTTTGAGTGTTGTAGGTCGGTAGATCGATCGAAGAGTGACTGGACTCCAAACAGTTCTAGAGCAAAATGAATTTGCTTTGTTTTCTTATATGAGAGAACAGAATAAGCCGTGTGAGGTAACAATTAGGTTTTATTCTTCTTACTTATTGCTGCTTGGAACTATATTTATGTCTGAAAACTGTGAGAAAATAGGAAAGGAAAACATTTATTCTGTATCCAAGCAAAATAAAAATAAAAACGATTAAAATGATTATAAAAAATAGTATTAGATTTTACAAAATTAATTGAACATAATACCTGTAAGTGTGTATTAAAAATAATGTGCATTCATTTTAAATGGTACAAAATTAGCCATGACTCACAAAAATATTCAAATGTCCTTTATAAACATGTATGTCCATTAGCAGCTGTTAACTGCCTTGTTGTGTTTTTAGTAGTCCTTTTGCAGATAATTCATCATGAAGAACCCAGTGGCTGCAGGTCGGAATGGTTATCAGGGATCCCTCTCACTCCTTCTTCCCAAACCCCACACAGGCAGCTCCCCCGAGGGAGGTGTGGGGCGAAAACCACTTCTAATTTTCGGGGAGCACTGCTTCGGCTGTCTGATTGTACTTGTCCCGCCAGTCTCCTGAGCATGAGTCTCACCATCACCTGGTTGGCCCAAGCGATGCCCAATGCAGGAAGCACCTTACTGCCCACCAGCCTGTGTATAATATGTTAATCAGAAGCTCAAAATATGACCCGTCCAGTTTTGTAATTACACCAAACCTTCTGAAATGAGCTGAGCTTTTATACAGTGGCAAGAACTATGCGAACCCATTGGAATTGGCTAGTATTCTGCATTAATTGGTCACAATAATGTGTTCTAATCTTTATAAAACCCTCAAGTATAGAAAAGCACAATATGCTTAGGGCACTGTGAATATTTACTGGGATTTGTTCAATAAAAGACATGAAATATTATGGTTTAGTTGTAGTTCATGTGTCAATAGCTTAGCACATTGTGTTTTTCTATACTTGGGAATTTAATGAAGATCAGATGATAATGCAGAAAACCAACTAATTCCAATGGGTTCACATACTTTTTCTTGCCACTGTATTTGGGCCGTTTTGCTGCTGGGTAACTGACACAAACACACTCACCCATAGTCACACCTTCCTGGGTTTGGTCCGTCCACAACATCTGTAACCTGGAGCAGAGAAATAGCATAAGAACAATGTATATGTTACTTAAATTCAAATGATAAGATCTATATTGTTCGCAGATCATATTGTATAGTCTTTCTGATTAGGTGTTAGAAATGAGTTGCCGGTCTAACCTGGTTGACGCAGACTACAGGTGCACCATATTCATGACTCAGGCGGTGAAGTGTATTGGAAAAAGCCAGCAGGTGGCGTGACCTCTGCACAGCCTCGTCAGCCTGGAACTCACTGCGAAACAGAGCCGCCACAGAGTCCACCACCAGCAGTCTGACCAGCCCTCGCTTCAGCAGCATGGGCACACGCTGAGACACGCACGCCTGCAGAGCCTCCTGCTCACATATCAACCAGCTTTAAGTGCTTTCTGATGGTTATTATCTGTAATAAGAGGAATGTTTATCAGTCTTACCAGGTCAGCTGCATGCTCGATGTAGATGTTGTCACTAAAACGCCGATTGCGGATCAGAGCTGGTGGCAGATCTGGTCTGAGCTGGGGCTGCTGGGTAATGAGTTGCCGTAGTCGTTTGATAGGGAAAGAATCCTCAGTGCAAATATAAACAGCTCCTGTTAAATGACCATTTAAAATGTGATTTAATACAGCAGTTAAGCAGACATTTGTTAAAAGGATCACTTTCTTCTCAGCTCTCCTTCTACTCCAGTAATCTCACAATATCAATTTCAGAAGAGATCTCAAACTATACTCGATGCGTTCCTGATAGTTGAAATGTCAGAAATCTACAGCAGTGGTCCTCAACCAGGGGCCCATTCGGGGACCACTGAAAACTTCCATGTAGGGTTGGGTATTGTTTGAATTTCATCAATTCCGATTCTTATCGAATCCCAGTTTCGATTACAATGTGGTTAAAAAAGAAATGACGTCAAACATTTAGATATCAAACATATTTATTCTGTGTCTCTTTTTGCAAAATATTTAATTGCTGCTGAATACCATGAACAAAAATTAGCAGGCTACATAAAAACTGGACTCGATTAAGAGCAGTTTGTGAGCAAAATAGAGCTGGGATTCTGGATAAATTGAGACTTTTTTTAATGGAGGTTGTAGTTCTCCAACAATTCTGAAGAAAAAAATATTAGACAACTAAACAAATCTCATGGAATTGATGAATGGAATGATTCAATGGCTCAGTCAAGATTTACTTGCTTCATTACTGGAAGAATTAGTGTTTTTGAATATAATCTCTTGAATGAATAATTCAAAGACAAATGCATTTTTAAGAGCCTCTTTTCGCCACCAAAAAAAAAAGATGTGCACACAAGAATTGATATGTGGAAGTGAAATTGTAATTTTACAAGAGTCCGATTCCTGACCTTAAGTATCTGATTCTAGAATTGGAATTGAATTTCGATTCCCAACCCTACTTCCAAGGGGGCATCAAGATGACTTAAAACGATTTAAAATATAACAAGCAATAACATATTTGAAAACAATAACAAAATCAAGATATTCATTATTTTCCCTCAATATTTGTTTTTTATTCAAAGAAACAGGATTCCAATTATCTTGGAAAACCTGGATAATTCAGGGCATTCTAAAAGTGTGAATTCTAGATCTAGAATGTGTGTGCTTTCTTGACATCATGGAAATTAATAAAAAAATATTTTTATCGGATATAAACTGACTAAAATATACTTATCCAGTAAATCATAAACAACTTGGAGTCAAGTTGAGAGCCACTGCTTTATAATAGTTATATTTTAAAATTCCATTAGTCCATAGATTTTTTTCAACAGTTAGTTTCTATTATCTAACAACAACAAAAGTGTGTGTGTGTGTGTGTGTGTGTGTGTGTGTGTGGGGGGGGGGGTTCATGTCCCCTTACCAGAATTAAGCCCCCCGTTTTCCTGCGGATACTGGACAGACAGGCAAAGCTGCAAACAGAGCTGAGTTTTCCCAGCAGCACTCTCGCCTGCCAGCTCCGTTATTCCTCGTAACGGGAGACCGCCGCGCAGCAGACCGTCCAGAACGGGACAGGCAAAAGAGAGCCTGTGTCCGGCCTCCAAAACAGGACATTCTCCCCGTATCAGCTGTAAAGCTGAGAATATATTAAAACAATAGTTGAGCTTCAGAAATAGCGGATTCTCACACGATTACTGCATTTATTTCAAATGAAAAGTAGTAACGTAACAACGAAGCCCACCTGTGACCGGCTTGGACCTGCGGACAGCAGCCGCTACAGCACAATGCAACCTCTGAACATCAGTCTTTGACAAGCGCGTCAGTCTCTGCACATCCGGACCAGAGACACAGAGGATCTCCTTGGCGGATCTAAAATTGGCTGAACAATAAAATAACATTAAACAAGGAGCGAATTCAACTTAAATCTAAGTGTAACGTTACTCAAGGTGGATTTTCTCGTCAACCTCTTTTAACAGCAGCAATAATCCTTGGATTCAGATCAAGCTGTTCCCACTCCATCAGCTCCCGCGAATCTCCATTTAAACAGTATAGGGTTAATAAAATAACGTTTAATTATTAGTTTAACTCACTAAAACTATCTACACACATTTTGAACTGCACAACATTTACTTCCCGGTCAGCATGTCTTAAAATCTTTCAAAATCAAAGTCTTAAATTCAATCGATTGCCGATTTTATTATTTTAAACCTAGCGGTGTTTATATTTCAAGGAGAGACAAGCGACTACAAATATAACGAACAATACTTTATTTTATCAAGCCAATAAGAGAAAGGGTGTGATAGCATATGGGCTAAACAACAGAACACACTCCCTTCCCTTTCATATTATCGCGCTTTAAACACCGCCACCGGCCCAGTGCATTATCAAAATAGGGGTGTCTTGAATGTAAGTTTTTAACTAAGTAGAATAACTAGGAATATAATAAAGATATATTTATCATTAATATTTCCTAAAACTGTTTATTTAGCCCTAAACGATACATATTAGTTAAGAAAACTAAGCAAAATAACTTAAAGAAGAATTGCGGCATAGCGGCCTCCCCTCTATATTCAGTTTTTAGAACAGCCCTCAATGTTGTATCGCAGTTGGGTAGAAAGTCACAACAGTAATGGTGTTATGAATCAAGTGAAATATTTTACTATAAAAATTGAATTTAGTCCTTTTAAACATGTTGCTTAAAGTATGCAGTTTAATTAGTTTATAAAACCTAATAATACATATTAGGGGAGGATACTGGATACTGCTTTAAGTGTTTGATCATAATTCTTTACTTCCTTTGACTGGTGAGTGGTTAGCTTTTATGTCTTATATGTTTTATATTTATGTGAGACTTTATTATATTAAATAAAGAATGAAACGATACAAATGATGCGCTGTTTTGTATTATGTTTACATTTGTATCACAGGTCTTATGCAAGCTAGCTTTTTATTTGGTAGCATATGTGCACAAAACAAAACATTAGCTTAGCAAGGTTTATAGACATGAGAGATACACTCTAGAAATAATTGTAATATAAGAGGTAATCCTAATAGAAAAAAACAAATATATATATATATGATTCGTGAACGACAATGAAGGAGGGTTTTGTGTTGTAGCACGCTAGTCGTGTTACGTAGCGAAGCGGGCTGTTAGAGATGCTTGAGAGCCGGCGTCCCGGGTTCTAATCCCGGCGTGGACCTGATGTAGGGTTTACTGAGTCGTCTTCGAAATCATTACTAGTTTCTATATGAATTTAGTTTTTTGTTGTAATATCCGAATAACAGTAAACGGTCGTTGCTAATGTATAATGCGTGTTTAGACAGATGTGTCTGGTTCAGTAATGGTGTTCATGTTATCTTCCTCAGGTCTGAATCTTGCTGCCAGTATGAGTCGTCTGTGTAAGAACTGTGGTGGAGCAGACATCGACACAGACCCGGCCCGGGGGAGTGCAGTCTGCACAGCCTGTGGCTCGGTTCTGGAGGATAATATCATCGTATCTGAGGTTCAGTTTGTGGAAAACAGTGGAGGGGTGTCTTCAGCTGTCGGCCAGTTCGTGTCTGCTGATGGTAAGAGCTGTTCACTTGAACCTAAACACAGTTGGGTCCAGTATCATTCATGTTTTGAGGGGCACCAGTAGCAATGGTAAAGTTTTCAAAACTTATTTTAGTTCTTGGAAATTTTACTGATGCAAGGTATTCCTTCTTTCATAAAACAAAACAAGAGCAGCCTAGAACTGAAATCTTTGGATCTGTGAATTTGGAATTCTGCAAGCAACAGAATCAGATTTATTACATAAAATTATATTTTTCAGATTAATCATAATCAGCAGAGACCAGTACCACATCCTTCTAATATACAATGCACACTCATTAAAAATTTCACTCCTAATAATTTCTGAAATGGATTTTTCTTTAATGGGCAAATCCATCCAAAATCAGAATTACAACTAAAAGATCAACTGGAGAAGATATAGTTTATAATATATTATAAAATTTCATTAAACTTTTTCATGTATTGGATTCCATGTTAGCACGCTCCAGGGGTAGTAAATAATTTGGATAAATATTATTTGTAGTTCTTCATATAAGTGTGAGATGAGATAGCATTTTGGTTTAGCACGCATTTTGGACTTAATCAGATCTTAAAGGAACACTCCACTTATTTTGGAAATAGGCTCATTTTACAATTGCCCAAGAGTTAAACAGTTCAGTTTTACCGTTTTTGAATCCATTCAGCCGATCTCTGGGTCTGGCGGGAACACTTTTAGCTTAGCATAGATCATTGATTCGGAATGTCAATTTTCAATAATTTCCATAATCGTTCGTCATTTAAATTAACGATCAATTAATTGATTAATCTTTAACCTTAACTACTGCAAAATGCATCTATTGCAGTGGCATAGTCACCGGCATGACAGGATGTGCAAATGCCACTCAAAACGCCAGCTTCCTCACCTGAATGAAAAGGGGTTTAGTCTAAATAAAAGGCTAGTGGCAGGATGGTAAAGTGAATGGATGTGATTACAATCATTTGATAAAAGGAAGAGAGCGCACCTAGATTCGCAGGTTTATTTTATTGTTGTTCACTTTTAATCACTGTTTTTGCGTCTCTTACTGTGGTAAACGTGTGGGGGGAAATGAAAGATTTCGTGGCCATGAATTAAGAATTCGTTACTATGACTTAAATTGTTCCCGCATTTAAGTTAAATTATGGGTTTTCTAGGGAACAAATTAACGAAACACGAACAGCTGCCACAAATGAATGTCATAGGAACGAATTAACAATAGGAAAGAATAGTCTATATCTGTCCTGCTCGCGTCCGCAGCCCTGCAAAGCGAAAGTGCCCGATATGCAACAATTATTTAAGGAAATTATAATTGAACATGACTTATTACTTCATTTCAATACAAAATAACTTTGTACTGTATCGGTTTTAATACACTTTTAAAGTTTGGATCATATTAAAAGCGTAGTTTGTACATTAATAAATTATTTTCTTGTAAGATCCAGCCCCTTCACCGTCACTCACAGCCGTTTGCACGTGTTTTGTGCATGAGCCGCACGCACCCCAAAATTAAACTGCTTAGTCGGCCATCGATAGCTTTTATCGATTATATCTCTTATCGACAATTAATCGATCATCGATTAATCATTGACATCCCTAATTCGGATTAGACCATTAGCATTTCATTTTAACGTTTTTGAATCCTTTCAGCCGATCTCTGGGTCTGGCGGGAGCACTTTTAGCGTAGCTTAGCATAGATCATTGAATCTGATTAGACCAATAGCACCTCGCTCAAAAATGACCAAAGAGTTTCGATATTTTTCCCATTTAAAGCTTCGACTCTTCTGTAGTTACATCGTGTACTAAGACCGACGGAAAATGAAAAGTTGCGATTTTCTATGCTGATATGGCTAGGAACTATACTCTCATTCCGGCATAATAATGAAGGAACTTTGCTGTCATACCATAAGTGATCAAGTTCCTTGATCGCAACTGTTCACTTTCCGTAGGTCTTAGTACACGATGTAACTACAGAAGTGTCAAGCTTTAAATGGGAAAAATATCGAAACTCTTTGGTCATTTTTGAGCGAGGTGCTATTGGTCTAATCAGATTCAATGATCTATGCTAAGCTACGCTAAAAGTGCTCCCGCCAGACCCAGAGATCGGCTGAAAGGATTCAAAAACGTTAAAACGCAACTGTTTAACTCTAGGGGAGTTGTAAAATGAGCCTATTTCCAAAAAAGTGGAGTGTTCCTTTAACATGGTTTTGTTTGGTTAACCAGGAAAATTTGAAACTTAACTTGACAGTTAGTGATCACAATGCATTTTATTTGCAAAAGCAGCATGCCATACATTACACCCTCAGTTTGAATGGGCTTGATTTTTCCGCCTGGGGCTGTCATGTTATTTGCCAAATCTCATTGCACTTTCCTCAACATGACAAAGTTCATCATTTGGATTCACCATTTAACAGTGAAATCCTATTTTTCACAGCCTCCATCCATGGTCATCCTAGAAAAGAGTGTGTAGTTTCAGTATTAGAATATGTTAACTTGAACATTTGAAAAATGGTAAAAAATAAATTGCTTAAATTTACAGTTGTATCATTATGTATGGTACTTACAATGTAATTGTACATAATTTAGCAATGTAAAATGACCTCTTATTATTCCTTTATGAATGCTGGAACCGTAACGGCTTCTGCTACCAGGGAAGAACAGGGTCCCTCTCAATTTGTCATATGATGGTTTTACTGCTAAAAGCTTATGATCAGAAAGAAAATGCTGGCGTGTATGCAGAACTGCTAATTTCTTTGGATTATAGTAGTCCTTTCATGCATGAAATTGTTTTGCTCATCTGCTACAGGTAAAAGGCCTACTTTTTCCAATCCGTACTCTTTAAATGGCTGAGCACTGCTTTCAGTGTCAAGTTTGTTTTTATATTTCATGTTGAATGTGGGATGTATGTAACGTTCCAAATGTTTTTGGGCCCGTCCAATTTTGCCTGCTTCAAGTTTGTTAGAAATAATATTGCCAGTATAGAGTAAATTATCTTTGTAGACAGATTGTTAATCAGTTCATTAAAATGATCTGGGGAGTGTTGAAAACCACTGTCAGGAGTGTAATGGTCCATGTATTCTCTCTGGAAAAGCTGGTCACTCACTTCATTGCTATTTGGATTGTAGTTTGTTGGATTACTGATGGCAATGACAGACTGTAAAATGGAAGGCAATGTTTCATTTATGACGTGTGATGCATGTTTTGATCCCCTGTTGAAAGCTGAAGCAGAACTGTCGTCACCAATCATCCTAGAGTTATCATGATTTTGGCTGCTCCTTTTCATAGAAGTTTTCTGTGGGAGGTCAACAAGGACAGATCTGTTGTCTTCAAACAAGCCATCAAAAGAGTTTTGCTGCCCTGCACGTGTCATAGATGGACCAGAGCTGTGCTTGATAATCATTTGAGGTGTAAATTTCACACCAGATTCCTTGAAGGGTTGGGTACGTCTTTGTGGATAGGGAATATTGCTGGCGTGGTAACGGTCTTCAGATGTCTTCCTGCCCAGTTGTGATGAGGGATACGAGCGTGGAAGTCCTCTTTGCACAAACTGTGTCTCATGAGGAAGTTTATTTGGCCATGGTTTAGGGTCAAAAACAGAGGCTGCCTGAGAGCTGATAAGGTTTCCTTGTAGTCCTTGTAGGTTATGCAGATATACAAAGACAAAAAAATAAATTATAGCAATTCTTTTGATCAATTTTCCTGTAATAGAAAGGGTCAGTATTAACCCATTACATCTGTAGTGGCTGTAAATTTGACTGTACCAAATTCAGGTCCTTTAAACAATCTGGATGCAAAAACCTTCTTAACAGAGTCAAGCGGATAGAAGCATCTCACAGTGAGCCTGAAATATTCAGAGAAAAAAAAGTTTTTTTTTTTTTCAAAGATTCAATCATGTTTAATTCAATGTTCACATATTTATGAGTTTCGTATATTGACAAATACCTAAATTTGGATTCCCTTTTAATGGCTGATTCCTGGTCAATTATGGCACCTTCATCAGAAATGACCTCGTTTTCATACACAATGTAGCCGTCACCCAACTACACAAGGATGCAGATTACATATCAATCAGTAAATAGATATGCAGTTTAAAATAGATACGTTTAAAAAAATATAATAGATACTGATTAAAATTTTAGGTCAGTCAAATTTTTTTAATTAATTATTTTATTAAGCAAGGACACATTAAATTGATCAAAAGTGTCAGTAAAGATATTTATAACATTTAAGACATAGAAACATTCTATTTCATATAAATGATGCCCTTTTGAACGAAGTATTTTGAAAAAAAAAAGTTTCTGCAAAAAACATAGTATAAGTTATACAGTATTAAGCTATTTTAAATGAATATAATTTTTTTTAAACTATTTTCGATCAAATAAATTCAGCCATCTTGATCAAAATACACTTATTTTAAAAGTCTTACTGAGCCCAGACTTATGTGTGGTGTATATATAAATATGAATTAGGTCAATGGATGCATTTACCATAAATCTAGTCCCACATGTATCCACACCAAAAGAAAACATGACCCTAGTCTCATCAGTTGCCTTGGGTCTGCATCTTCTATCTAGTAGGCTTGTGCTGCTAGGTGCCACTGTTGGCCAGGTTTTTGTAGTGGTTGCCACCACGGTCATTACTCCATCTGTGGAACACACTAAAACAATAGAAATGATTGGTTATTAGTGGAGAGGTAACAGTTTAAAGCTTATAAACCTGTTAGCATGTTATAGTGTCTTGCCTGTTAGTTCTTCAGTCTGAAAGTAACAGCGCTTTGTTGTTCTCTTGTGACTCTCCAGAGTCTTTGAGTCTCTTATAAGAATCTCAAAAGTGCCAACAAAGCTTTGCAATGTGATGTCCTGGAAAAACAGAAACCTAAAATGTTAGGTTCTAAAGAATATTCTAGGTTCAAAATAATTATATTCTGCAAAATAATTTTATTTAGTATCATTTATTCGAATATTATAATTTAAGATTATTTTTGATGCACAAAAAGTAACCCCATATACTTAAAGTATTTAGTGCATTTACGTTTTTTTATTTCTTTAAAAGACTAAATTATTTGCAGATGTTGTCAATAGAGTTCAAATTGCATTTAAAGTATTATTCTAATGTTAAGAATAAAAGGAGATCTAAATCAAGACCGCAATGATGACAATCAAAATGATTGGGACCAAACACCAAATGTTTTTCTTTGCCTCATAAATGTAGCCCGATGTGAAGAGTGGGACCTCCAGAGTCATACTGTCACTGTCGTTCTTCAGTGTGTATCCCTTATCCTTGGATAAGTCAGATGTGAGAGCTTGATGCCCCACACAGACCTCCCAAAGTCCAGCTTGCCTCGCATGATTCATTCTGAATATTATGCTCTGTGCTGTACAGAACGCAGTGATATCTGGTGGGACTGAATGAGAGAGAAACATAAGACTGAGATTCTTAGTCACTTGCATGTTATGTCATTTAAGGTCATTAACTCTTTAAGACTTACAAGCATCATTAACGTGTGCCACAACAGAGACGTGGTGGAAAAATGTGTCGTTTCGCCCAATGATATTTAGGGTGTAGTTAATGTCTACAGAGTACTGGAGAAGTCCTTCACCCAAATACTGTCAATTATAAAAACAATTTTGTTTTTAACAATATAAGATACATATAATACTGGGGGAATGATACATAAAATAAACCCCCTCACCACTCTGTTAACAGATTTATCTTCAAAAGGAACCTTGATGATGAAGCCGTGGGTCCCATTGATGTGAGGAGTTTTTGTAATGAAGTAATGCTGTTGAATGGCATCTGTTACTGACAGATAGTTCTCATTCAGCTTGAGTGCAATGAGCTCCACATCCGAAGCAAAACTGCCAAGATATACGGTGAACACCTCTTCATTCGGCAAAGTTTCTGTTACAGGAGGAAAAAGAGCTCAATATAAAGTGACTAAAATACATTTTCTATCATCTAGATCAAATAAATGTATTTATTATTGTTAATAATAATAATATAAATTAATTAATAATCCCACACACACAACATTTAGTATTTTATAAATATAATTATGTCAAAAAGCTGAAAAATTAGTTTTAAAAATTAGTTTTTTTTTTAATCAATGAGAAATCAGAAAAATAACCTGCATCAGTCATAAAAACAATGTCAGTCTATTGTATAATGGTATGGTAATAATCTCACCATCTATAGCGAAAGGAATACGAGACACTAGTGGCGTCTCAATAACTCTTAGCTGGCGATGTCTGGTCTCTATTTCAGTATCATCCGTAAACACATGCGAATAGATGTGCTCATAGCACAGGAAAGTCGTGTAACTTTCTTTATAGACATTATTTTCGACTACGCTCTGCAACAAACAGCACAAAATATTGATTTTCTTTCTTTCTATTTTGAAAAAATATGCATATATTGCTGGTTTGTCTTGCAAATACCATTCTGTAACCTCCTGGTGCACCAAAAGGCACCGATACGTGCACCACCTGCCCATCTTCTCCCAGCATGTAACCCATGGCTGTCCTGGTGGTCTCGTCCATGAGCCGAGCATCCACACCCAGCTCAATACTCCTGCTTACAAACCCAGAGAGGTCCAGCACCAGCGGGGTCATGACTTTAGGAGTTCTCCAGTGCAAAATCACTCCATCAAATGAGCTAGGGGCTGATAAATATGCAACACAGAGAGAAGTACGGCCTATGACAGCTTGAATTGTTGTTTACAATAAAGGTATTATATGTGCATTTAGTTCAATAACAATCCGTTCTATAATGTATCAGAAATTGAACATGGCCAATGAGTTACCTATCGTACATGCTGCAGACGAGTCAAGCATCACTACCGCCCATTTCTGCCTGAAAAACACTGTTGCTTGAATCAGCTCTACAGCAATGCCATCAATCTGAGGAAACAACAGGCAGGTTTCAGCCTTCATGTTAAAAATCCTGAAATACTATAATAGCAGAACCTACACAATTAACATTTAAAGGGATAGTTCACAAAAAAAGTGAACATTTAAAAAATCGTACAAACTTTTGAATGGTAGTAAATGTATACAAAATACACAAGAGACATTTTTTAAATATCTTTTGTGTTCCACTGAAGAACGACAAGTCATACAGGTTTGGAATGACTTGAGTGTGTAAATAATAACTTTTTTTTTTATGTGAACTACCCTTTTAAGCTTATTTTCACATGCCTCTGTGATCGTTGAGTGTGGCTGATTGTAGGCAGAGCGAAAGACCACCCTGTTTGGAGTGGAATCCACCATGTATCCCATTCGCCTGGCTTCAGAGATAGACATCGCATCCAAACGGTCCTGATTCAGGAACATTATCTGCCACTCAGAGATGGCAGATCTCTGGGCCTATAAGAGGAAATAGAGAGATGGCAATGAGAAATTTACACATGCCATTAAAGCGCTAATACTTACAAAAGCGAGAGCAGCCAGCCATGCTTCTTTATTGGTGCGTTTATCGGACATGCAGGGTGTATCTCTCGCCACTGTCACCTAGTTTAGAGAAAACCAGATATTGTTGACCAGCTTTAGTATTAGTTATATACAATTTTAGTAATTATTAATAGTTTGAATTAGTTTTTATTTATATATTTTCAGTTTTCATTTTATTTAAAATGTTTTAGTATTTTTTCTTTGTTTTTTGGTAACTATGTTAAGCTTTATTTTAGTATTTTAAATTGACCTTTTTTTTCTTGTTTTTCCATCCAATATTTATATTTTATTCCAGCTTTATTTAAAATAAATGTAATATAATTTAAATGTACTCATTTATTAACAATAACACCACAGATTTACATTGCCTGCCTTGCACAGTCCTACCTCTACGTAGTTTTCTTCACAGAGGATCTCTTTTGCAGACCACTCAACTGGCAGTGTGCATGTCTCTGAGAGAGAGTATTTATTCTCTCTCCCCTTTTGGTCAATCAAAACAACATTCAGCTTGAAAAGGAAGTTGTTGTCATTCTACAAGACATCATACAGCAGAAAACAATGTTACCAAAAAGCCATAATCAAGACTCATACATCTGATCGTTCTAGAACGTATCAGTGCAGTTTTATATTTGGACTTAATAAGACTCTTGCCTGGTTTTCGGTGTGGCAGGAGAAATAGGAAGCCCTCAGAGACGCCCGTCCATTCAAGTGCCTCACTGTGTAGCCACACATGGATGCATGATCCTCTCTAATAATATGCACTCCATTTCCAACTTAAAAAATATGCATTGATATGATAATTAAAATATAATATGTGATAGTTTGTGGTACAGATTATTATCAAGCCATAGCACCATACCAACAGCCTCAAATCTTGGGACATGGCCTGCAAAGCCCACATCAACAGACACCCAGAAATATCGATCGCGACACTCGGTCTCAATGGCACCTGGAGCAATCAAATTCATTACAGCTTTGGATTTAACAAAATGCACATTCAATTTTGTTGTCCATCACTAGAAACAGACCTTGTGGAGCAGTGGTAACATCACTTCCATTCACCTCGCAGAGTTTAAAGCACAAGAAGAGAAGCCTGTGGTATATCAGTTCTGAATGTCAGTTTTGGCATTCGATACATTGTATTACAGCTTTTTATATTCAGATGTATTGCAAATTGGTCACAGAAACCTACCCAAAGTAGAATCTATCAAACATGATTCGACAAAAAAAAAAAATATATATAATTGAACAATATGCTACTGAAAGGCAATCCAAATAGTGTTCATTTGTATTGTCCTGTCACTCTCCTCCGAATTTCCCTGACTTGGTTAATCAGTCTCAGGTGTGTCAATCAATCTCTTTAGGTTGCTACTTGTGTAGAGACATCGGCACTCGGTAGGTGTCACTGTAGTACCGATACAATGATAATGCTGTTTTTACACAGACAACCACTGGAGTGTGCTAGAGATTTCTCCAAAGCCTTAAAATGTCACTGGTAAATAATAGGATTTTATTTGTTCACCTGTTTATATATTATAAAGCTAAATTATTTATATTTATTGTAATTGTCTGATTTCAATTTGGCCTTTATCTTTAACAATAATTAATTGCACATACTGATAAAAATTGTATAGCCTGAATGCACTGGAAGTCGCTTTGGATAAAAGCATCTGCTAAATGCATAAATGTAAATGTAAATTAATTGTTTTTTGTGCTGTTTTCAGGTACGTCCAAAGCTCCGGTTCTGGGCAGTGGGTTCCACACAAGTCTGGGAAAAGAATCGCGAGCTCAGACGCTCCAGAACGGTAAGCACACCTTTATATTAGTCAGCAGTGATGTATAGGTGCAGTCAGAGGATGATCAGTCACAAAAAATAAAAAAGGACCATAAGTGTTAAATAAAATAGCTCATATGGCTCTTGCATTATATTCTTTATCTTCTGGAACAAAGCCATATGATAGACTGTAATTTAAATTCATATAAAATATGGTGCCATTAGATGCATCACAATAGTATTCCTGTGGATGCATATTCCTTTAATATTACGTTTCAGTAAATCATCTGCATTAATTTCTGACCCAGTTACATCTCAAGTTCTAATTAAATTTACATCAGTTGCATCTGCGCTTTTCTGATAAACACACAAGATGCAATTAACTGTTGATCCTTTTCATAGAGCTCCACGATAAATATATTTGGGTTCCAGGTGTTGATTTAGCAAACATAAGGCAGGGCATTGTGTAAATGTGTACTTGTGTGTGTGAATCAGAGGGGCTGTGAGAGCAATGAGTTTTGTGGTATTATATTTATATTGCTTGGTGCGTTTTCAGAGCTTTAAGAACTGAGAGCAAAATACTTCCAGAATCAAGGTCACCATCTGTATAAACGCATAATTCAGTCTCAGTTTCTCACAGAAAGTTCTCATAACAAATCAAAAACTTTTAAAATGAGTGACACATACTAGTGAATATGATGTGTCTGGCAGGTAGTTTTAGTTTATATAAAAGATTCAGATTTTTGAAAGTGTCCGTGTGGTCACAAACACAAGATTTCATTCATTAAATAAAGGTGTCCCGTGTCCCTGCAGTGTTGTGGCCGTTATGTAATTCTGCTGTCATTCAGAGAGGTCACCGCAGACCTGGCTGATAATCCAATGGCATGTGCAGCATGAAAAATACTCTGGGGATTATACAGGCCTGGAGCGCGTATCTGAGAGTTGGCACACGGTGCTTCCAGAATAGAAGGATTACGCTCTTAAAAGCTTTTAGAGCTATTTTTGGTCATGGCCTGCCAACATGACACTTGACACTGCAGCTTCTGGGCTCCACAGTTGGGGAACAAAAGTCAAACATCCACTTTAACATCTGTGGCTCTATCTATACTATTGGCAAAAAGCAAAGCAAAAGTTTTTTATACTTACTGATGCCAATAAATACCCCAAATATGATGCAAAGGACCACCTTTCCGCCAGCCATTTATTTTTATGTATCAATACTGTGTAAGCTGTAAAACTAATAATAGTATAAAATATGTAAATATGTTAAAATCTAATGAATATATATATTATTGATTTAAAATATAAATATTAAAATATAAACAAATTATTAAAATATTCTGTGAAAATATTAAAGTTGTATATTAAGTTGACGTTGTATCTTATACCCACTGTTGAGTAGTTACATAAATAAACCTGAAAGGAAAACTATATAAAACTATATGCACATTTGTGTTCATTACTAAACGGTCAGTATAAAACAATAATCATGATTCATTTTATGATGTCCAACAAGTAACTATAAAAGTAGAATAAGGGAGAAATAATTAAAAAAATACATATTTCCCCCCTAAAAAATCCACCCCATGGGGATCATCGGTTTCTAGAATCACTGGGCTAAATAAAAGCCCAGTGATTCTGATACTTCTATGCAGCTGCTGAACTCATTATCACATATTTGGACAGATTGATGAAAGCATTTGCTTCTTATAAACACGTCTACATGTGGAATTTCAAGCATAATGAATGACAGGAATATGTCAAACTCATCAACTCCATCACATCTGTAGCCTTTCTGGCCAGAAAAAAAGCTTTGCATGTTATGACATAGTGAAGCAGCCTAAATCATTCTCATTGTTTACAATGTGGGAAACGTTCACTGTCTGGGTGAACAAGGTCTTTTGCTAAATGATGTGTTAAGTAAACAGAAATCTGCCAGATAGCCCACTGGACTGTGTTTTTTAATGCAGATTTGAATATGTTAAATACATCTTAGCCCAACGTGGGATTTCAGGGCAGATTGATTTATTCTGCGTGTCCAATGAATTACAACTTGGCCTGTTTTGAGATTGTCTGTGAAGGAGTAAATATATGAGCGACTGTGAAAGAAGGGACATGGCCTCATATGGGACGTAAAACAGCTGTCTCTCTGCCCGCTTTCACTTCCAGGCTCCATTAAAAGCCTGTCTGGCTGTGCACCGTTCTCATGACATCAGTGCTACTAGAAAACCAAACACCTGCGTGTGAAGTCATGCTTTGGTGCGCAAGCGTGCGTGTGTGTGTGTGTGTGGATCTGTGTATGTTTGCTCAATCTGATGCATATGTGTGTCCTGTCTCTAGGGAAACGACAGATACACAACCTCGGCAGCCAGCTGCAGCTGAACCAGCACTGCCTAGACACGGCCTTTAATTTCTTCAAGATGGTGGTGAGCAAGCACTTGACACGAGGGCGAAAGATGACACACGTCATAGCCGCCTGCCTCTACCTGGTCTGCAGGACAGAGGGAACGCCACGTATCCTTCTCACAGGGTGTGAAACCCAAGTTAAACTCTTTGTGAATGGTAATCCATGGAGAAAAGTGTGCACAATCGAAATTAGGTTACAGCGAAAAAGAGTAAATGTCAGGCAACAATCCTGGAGCTCAATCCTGTAGCCATGGATTCGACATACTGTATCTATATATAAAATGTGAACTTTATATATAGTTCTGTGTGTAATAAAATGTTTTGGTTGCTGTTATAAGCAACTAGCTGAATTTTTTGCAAGATTTCTTTGGTTAGCCAGCTTCATCAGAACCAAAACCAAACCAGAATAAACCAATCTCTGGACCAGCATAGACGTTCTTGCTGGTCTACGGTTGTCTCTTTTATCAGTTCATACTTTCCCTAGGGAAAACCTGGTTTAGGGTCTGAAGGGACGTGTCAGGATGTGAAAACAATAGTGCTGCAAGAGAAGAAAGAGAGGAAGAGGAAGACTGTTTACTGCACCTTTCAGAATCTCAGAGGATGTTCCCTGGAGTAAATCATGGAAAACAGCCCAGTTTTTCAATCTCTGTCCTGGTTGTGTACAAAAGCTACTGAAGTGACACTTATTTGACCTAAGTTGAATACCTTGTGAATACTGAAGCTCAGTCATAGAGACTTGAAGTGGAATTCTGAAGTGATAGTTGAGGGAAATATCATTCCCTGTTCCACATTTTAGTTTTTCCCCCAACCTGTCATAATTCTGTTCCCAGATTCGCGACACCTGTGTTGCAACACAGCACGTCTGGATAGTGTTACACCACTGCTTTCTCTCTGTCTCATAAAAAGACAGACGCTTACTCACATTGACAAGCACCATCCTATGTGTCTGCTTGAGTCTCACCCAGATCTCCGCTCTGCTTTTGTGAAGCGTCAGGCCTGACTGGGTACCTGGTGTGCTGTTTAGCGTGTCCAAAGTAGAATTGTTACCTGTCTCTGGGTGGGGCTCTTTCAGTTGCGTGCTAAGATATGGTACTTCATGCTAAAGAGCAGAAACACAAAAAGAAGCAATCCAGTACTTTACAGACTGACGAACCCATTCCAAACATTGTCCTATTTTTAAATGTGTACTGTTCTTTGCCTCATCAAACATTCATGCATTTATCTCATGCATCATTGTGATATGAAATACAGAATTATTTGGACAACTGTATTATCTTTAGATTCCACTTAAAATAGTTTTTTTTTCAAGTATTTATTTATGTATTTTAAAATAAGATAATTCTCTCCTAAAGTATTTACTTTTAACTTAGAATTCATTAAAATATCTCAGCATATATCTCTTTTGTTCATTCTTGCCATTTAGCAGCGTTTTAACATTTTTGAATGTTTTTAGCAGCCTCACGTCTGTTTAAACCAGGTTCTTTAGGTGAGGATTGACTTTTTCTGGAAACATTGATTCAGTGAGCTTCACCGACCTGATCTGCCAATTCTTACAAGTCTGCCAGAGCTTGTGGGTCATGATTTCTTGGTTTGTTGCTTATTGGTACGTTTCTTACATAAATATCCAGTTCTAAATACAAGGATCCCTTCAAATGCAAGCATCTTGCAAACATAGTAACCATATGCATCTTTCTTTCTTTCTTTCTTTCTTTCTTTCTTTCTTTCTTTCTTTCTTTCTTTCTTTCTTTCTTTCTTTCTTTCTTTCTTTCTTTCTTTCTTTCTTTCTTTCTTTCTTTCTTTCTTTCTTTCTTTCTTTCTTTCTTTCTATTATTATTTTGCTTTACTTTACTTTACCCAGTCAGAAAATTGTTGGTCTTGGAAAACCCAGATTTTCCAAGGGTTTTATTTCATAAGTTTTATTTTAGTGTTATAAAATATTAAATATTTTAGAAGTAAAAAAAAATCCTTATGGAGTAAATCGCAAATGACTGGAAAAATCATGGGACCCTCAAATATTGTTGTGGACCATGGCATGGGGGCATTGCCTTGGGGTAAAAAGGTTGAGAAGCATTGTCCTATGAGCAATAATCAATAAACTAGTTTGTTAAGAATTAACATAATTATAATTTTCAGAATACTAAACACTTAAAGAAATGTCCTAAACATAATAAATTACATTTGCTCGTTTGTTTCACTGTTTTTAGAATGATGCTGTTGTCAATATAATTTTGACCCCCTGCAGTACATCTGCAGTTTTGTCAATGGTTCTTATCTGGTCTTTTAGCATTTAAGAGATAAGACGGTTATCAATATCACTGTTGTCAGTCACCGAAGTATAAATACTCTCTGTCTTTCACGGCAGGCCGTAATTAAGGCCGTCAGACTCCTGATAAAGTGGGATTAGCTTGTCTTGTAGTGAAGCTAATCTCTTTGCTAAAGGGGGCATTAGTCACCATAGAGACACATGCCTCAGGTGTGTGTGTGCCGCTCAGGTGAGCTGTAACAGATGGTCAGGGTGAATCTCTTGCAGAGATAAGAAGCCCGTTGATGTAGAGATGATCAGTAAAGTCAAAACTCCCCCAGTGACAATTACTGACCTGTCCGATGCTTAATTAATCACTGTGACCAGGATTCATTTAGGAGCAGGATTGACTTCTTATTTTTAGCTGTGTTGTTGGACAAAGATGTTTAGATCTTTATCACATTTTCAACCCTTTTTTATGATATAATCTAGCTGTTTAGGTATTCCCTTAACTGATATGCAGACATGCTCCTGGACCTGAGTGATCTTTTACAGGTTGGCTTTCTTTCAGTTCAATTTCTTTCATATTTTTTCCCCACAATAATTACTCTGAAAATATGACGCAACCTAAGCGGCTGTACTAAGTTGCATGATGTTCAACCTTGAAATAATCTTTATACCCTCCATATGACCATGAAAGTAATACTGTATGAGGCATTGCATATGACATAACAGGTAAGCAGATGTCAGTTTTGGGCAATAATGTAAGAAACTGTTATATTTCCAGCTTCAGTTCATCAAATATGTTAGCACAGTTTATCTTCATTTAATAGGCCAAACTTGTTCACATTTCAATGATTTGCACAGATATACACGCTGGTAGATGCCATATAAAATGTTGTAACTCTGAAATCTTAATGTGCAAAGCTATTATACTTACACACATGACTGCATATAAGATTAATTAATTATGATTAATTATTTAATAAACCCTAAGACATTCAAGGTTTTACAATAGGAACATAAAACCTTTGCAGCACACAACTTTTAATGCTTTATTGCTGTATTAAACAGCATAGAATATGAGGCTACATTTTGTTTGTGAAACAATACACAGTACTGTCTTTATGACAATATATACTCTACAGTTTTTTAGTAGTTATTTTAGGGTTAGACACTTCTGTGCTTAAGCACTGGTGTAATGTTATTTTTACTCTCCAGCTGTCCACTGAGCTGTATCTGCTATAGAACAGACACTGGACGGCGTGGGGCGGAGGCTCAAATATGTCATGAATCTTTAGCAAGTGTAGCCACACCCAAATCCAACAAGATCCCAATTTATCCTGCCTGGATGCCAGGCTAACTAGGGACCTGTTGCTCAGGTCACAACCCCTCGTCATTATTATGGGTGTCTGAAGTTCACATATTTACAGGTTACAGCATTTTTAGTATATGCAATGTTGAAATGTCTATATAAGGTATATGTAAGGTAACGCTACCTGAAAAAAACTCTGCACAAGTGCACTTAGGGCAAAAGCTGTTTTAAACTCAAAGGATGGTCACACCAAATGTTGATTTAATTGAGTTAATAGAAGTTAATTGATAAAGAAATCTATTTATAACATTATTTGACAGCATTATGACAGCATTTTTAAAACTTTTACCAGTATTAGCTTTGCAGGTAGGTCTCTTGAAGCATCTTGGAGACGTTGCTACAGTTCTTCTGGATTTAGTCTGTCTCAGTTGGTTCTGTTTCTTCATGTCATTCCAGACAGACTGGATGATGATGAGATCAGGGCCCGTATTCACAAAACATCTTAAGGCTAAAAGTAGCTCATAACTTGCCGATTTAGGAGAAAATCTTAAAAATAATGGGCGTGTCAGTCGTCTATATATGTACGTTTGTTTTGTGTGTGTATACACACCACTGCCATTAAAATATTTTGGGGCAAGATATTATGGTTTTTACTGTATTATTGTTTATGCCTTTGAGCATAAGAGGCCACAAACCGATGCAAACTTTAACCAGCAAAATTGAACCTGTTGAATTATTCAGACCTTTCAGTTCTTTATTTCTTGTCGTTGTAGGTTAATGTTTACATTCTGGGAAAGACCTTCCTCCTGTTGGCTAGAGAGCTCTGTATCAACGCTCCCGCCGTCGGTAAGTCTCCCTGTTATGACCTCTCTATGACATCTCTAATGTAATTCAGCTGACCGGAACAGTGCATTTGAATGAACCTCATTAATAAAGCAGGCAGCATCTCTCAAAACAATTCATTTGGTAAATTGGTTATCAATAATACACCGCAGCTGGATCAATAGAAGTATCCTCCATCTGTTCGTCTGATGTGGCCTATGGATTCCTGGCTGCATCAAAAGGAGAAGATTTGCTGTTGTTGTACTCTCAAATGCTACACTTTCTGCAGTAGTCTGTAATTCAAGCTATTTCAGACACAGGTTGAAAATGTTTTACCCATCTGAAAATTATATGCATAGCGAGTTGCAGTCTAGCCGGATGTAACTAGGGGGCACTGCGTCATGTCAAAAAATCCATTACGGTCCATCATATTCACCGCAATCCTTTTTCCACCTTCTGCGCACACAGTGAGGACAGAACAGGCCAGCAGGGTTTTAAAAAGATTAGAAGAAGCAGAGACAAAATAATTCAAATAAACACCAGAGAACATCCCAATGTTAAAGTACTGGGCATAATCCAAGAATGCATTCTGATTAGCAGCTCTCCATGTGTCATAATTCCATATTCATCTGTTTTTGTGTGGGGTTTTTTTGGTCAGAAATCTGCTGTTTTACCAAGCTGCATCTGCTCCATGTTTACTAAACCCTCAATTAGAATGCAAACGGTGGAGCAGCAGATTCTATGGGCTCAATTCAAACAGACTCCCTTTTCAGTCCGCTGGGGATAATAGGTTCTTTATGTGGCCTTTCAAGATGAATATTTCATCCACACTTAACGATCACTGTCTCGTTTACACAAGTCCATTGCTGGTGTGGTGTGTGGGTTCATTTTTTTTTGTTTTGAATATAATGCATTTCATTACATAAAAAGCCCATATGCTATATGAGGTATATTACCTCATTCAAATTATTTTATTTTAAGGTGTATGTTCCATACACTATTAAGGCATCGAAAATATAGATTGAGTTCAACTTCTCTCGTTTCTAAAATCAGGATTGAGCAGAATAGCATCATTCTTTTATGCATTTCATGAGTGCCTATGAATAAGTGAAAACAATTTTGGATTTGAGTCACAAAAACATTTATAATCTGCAGTTCAGGAAGCTGATCACTAATACAAGACATTTTATTTGTCAGTCAGCATCAAGCTGAAAACAAATAAGTTAAGTACAAAACATGACAAACTAGTGGCTTCCGTCCTCTATAAGAGCAGTACAACTATCTTCATTTATATATATACTGTATAGAGATCTGCTTGCTGCAGCGTCAATAATTAAATCAAATATATAATTTTTGCAATAAATAAAGCTGAAGAACATTCCTTCCATCCGAGTCCACTGTGGTTATGAAGCGCCATTACCATCAAGTTCACCGATGCTACATAATAAAGGCAAGAGCCTCACGAGACCCTGTATTCAATCCATCTTAATTCCAGTGGGCGGAATGCACTGCAATATGAACGTCCTGACAATTTTAGGCAAAGAAGACCAGCTCTGGGATCTGACCCCCCTGTACTCCAGTTCCGTTGGTACTGTCTGAGGAACACTGGAACTGGAAGGTCACCTTTCCACATTGCACTTCCGTCATACCCTCCTGTCCAAAGTAGCTAAGTTCATTCCCATCCAATATGGCACTGACTGTGTAGAAGGTGTCCTGCTCCACTTGGACCGGGTGTTCAAACCTTACAGAGAAGGTGTTGCTGGATCCATCTGAAACAAATTTTGTTAGGTTCTGGGCCAGGGTCATGCCTTGTTGCTTGAGTTCAATCTTGACGCTATACTCTGCCTTTCCACCGCTGGAACCATACAAGCCAAGCCCTGCAATGAAGATCCTCTTATCCACCGCGAACTGGATGCTATCACAGCGTCCGCGGTAGCGCCACTGGTTACTACGGTAAGCCGAGGACTGGAAACGATGGCAGCACTGTGGCGTCAGACCCTTTCTTTTCTGCATTGGGAATTCCAGCTTGGGCTTATTGGCTGCCGTGTACCACAGGAAGACATCATGAGTCTCTTCCAGCGTTAAAATTTCTGACTGTGCGGCTCCGTTGGCGAACTCATCCAGGGTCATGGTTGGGATGCGAACCAAGTAGAGAGCCTTGCCCAGCACTACCCTTTTATTACGAGAGGTCGGTCCCAGTCCCTGCCTTTTGCATTCAGCCACAGCCCAGTCGAGAGCTGCCTGGAAGACCACCGCCTCTCGGGTGTTTAGAGTCTCTCGTTTTAGTATGATCTCCAGCGTTTGAAGATCAATCTCACAGAAACCCTCAGAGTGAAGCGCCAGCTCGGCCTGGGCATCAATGACCTCCCAACACCGCTGGGTCAGCTCAGGCTCCTCGAACAGTCGACTCTGGGACAACAACACACAGGCATTTTTGGCCTCCAGGCTCGTCTCCAGAAATGTGACACAGGCTTTAGCCAGTGCAGGCACTATATACTTTTTGGCAGCGTACAGAGTGGCCAGCACTGTGTCCGCTTCAAGTTCAATCTCATCACTGTACATGTACCTGGAAGTGAACAGAAAAAGAGTTAGAAATCAACAATGTCTTTCCTAAAGAACTTATACAAGCATTAGTCTTTGCAGTGATTGAGTTTAGAGTTACATGTAGGCGTCAACAACAAATGATAAAAAAGAGGAAAATCTAGTTAAAATACATCTTAGAGATCCTCTCTTTGTAATGTTGTTTTTCTCAACCATATGAATGCAACATTTAATAAAGTTTTCAATGTAACGATTCTAAAAAAAATGTCATGTGGTGTAACCATGTAAAAATTATATAATTTTCCTTACACCTTGATTACATATTAATGTATTCCTAAATATGTAATGATTCATCTTTTTTTGCTTGTTTTTCAAGGTAAATAAAATAAAACATCATAAATTAATTAATAAACATCATTACATGTTAAAGGAGTTGTACCACATGACATTCATTAACAACCTGAACTAAACTAGTCATAAAAAAGTTTAATTATGTGATATTTTAACAGAATTATTCACCGTGACAGTCATGAGGGACTACTTAACATGTTTCTTCTCCACTCTGGGTTCACCAATTAACATCAAAAGTTTCCCAAATATTAATAAGCAGTTTTTTATAAGAATTTGGGACATTTATTTTAATTAAGGAATTAAAAACAGGGGTGTATTTAAGTCATGATTCTACACATGGTTTGCATTATATATTCGTACAAATATTAATAGATGTGGACTAAGAAATTGAGTTTCACATTACTGACACGTATTCATTAAAATTAAGTGCAGAACTTACTTCAAAAGAATTAAAAAAGCAGCAGGCTCCACGTCAGGAATATGAATCTCAGATTCTCCTTCCGCTAGATCTCCGTAAAACATGGCACCAAAAACAGAACTCCCCACTGCCAGCACATACTGGAAGCACAAATGCCACACAAGAGCGGTTAAGCAGAGCCTGATGAAAGAGACACTTGAGATGCGTTTTGACGCGGGAGGATGCGCTCACCTTGTGCGCTGGAACTTTCTGGGATGCGCCAGGCGGACCCACAACAAAACGAACATCTGCCATGAGATCGTTATTGAACATCAAAGCATTCCTGAAGAGAACAAAATACAACACAAGATTTCGTTTATGGACCCATAAGAGCGTATATGACTCGAAAAGCCAGCCGAATGCGCCCTTACCTCTCTCGCAGCGTCGGGTGAGTGGACTGCCAGCTGCCAGTCTCGACGTTATTATTGTTGATGTTCTGCTGAGTGGCAGTTGTAGTCGGCGTTGTCACCGTTTGAGTGACTTGGACGATGGTCTTTTTGCTGGCAGCTGTAACTGCTGTACTGTTACTGTTAGGAAGGTTGGTATTTATGCTGGCAGGATAGAGTTCTGCAGCCATCTTCTTCCTCAAGGACAAAGTCACGATTTCATAGCATACTGGCAGCTTGCTGAGTTGTTTCCCACTCTTTCTAGTCCTTTTTAAGGTTTCTGGAAGCAAAAGGAAAAACGTCAAAAACTTCATGATCCTGCCATATAGGCAATCTGGCGTTGTTGGCATCAGCAAGTCTATCCACCAGCCTGCAGAGTAACTTAATTAAAAGGCAGGTGTAGCGGGAAAACAGCTCCTTTAATTTAATTACAAACTACAAGCTTCAGTTAACGTTACTCTAAATACACGCCCTTCCATTGCGTTTTTCTTTCCATTTTGGACACATTTACAAAACTACATCAACGTATCCGTCCAGCGGAATTTTTCAGCTCGAAGACTTTTTCCTCTTTCTCATCTCATCCTCGCGATCCTTGATCTCGCGCCAACACGGACTTTATGCAGAGAAAGTAATACGATTTAAGTAAAAGCAAACGTAAAATGTTATTAGGTCGTTGTCATCCTAGATATCTGTGGTGTATCCCCTCTCAAGCGCCTCTAATATGTATTGTAAAGCCAGTTTTGTGTGACGGGCGAGGACGCCCAGCTCTCTGTTGACAAATCAAACTACGAGTGAATCGGACGTCAGTGGCCCAGAGGCGCCTCCCTCAGCCAGCCCCTCTCTCGCCGCTCACACGAGCACAAATGAACCCTTTGCGCATTGTTTATTAGGGTTGGGAACCGAAAGCTGTTCCGTGAAAAAATAAACGAATCGAATACATTTTATTGAACACATTACTAAAATACTCTGCTACATTGAACAACATGATTGCCAAACTAATGACTCTTATGAGTCGGTTCTTTTCAGTGAATCAAAAACATCCGCGACCAGGGTAACTGTTAGTCCGACTACCTTTGGAACGAATCTTATGAGTCGGCTCTTATGCATCAAAACATTTATCAAATCAATCGTAGCGTTACTGAAATAACCTGACTGGCAAGATATTAATTTCATGTAATGAAACACGAATTGCTAATGTGTTATGTTTAAGGCTTGTGAGACCTAAATATTTGTATATGACTAGTTGTTTACATGACAACGTGTAGCTAAATACATACACAGTGGCATTTTATACATATAAAAAATAATTTAAATATGGTACCACATATTTATTTACTACTTGAAGTGCAAGACAAGTGCAACCCAATTTAAATACTTCTAAAAAGCCCGTGAAAAGTCATTAAAAAGTCTGTGTATGCACACCTTTTGGGAAAAATATGTAACGTATGCTACTGCATTTATTTATGTTCTGTTGAATCTGACATTATGTTATCATTTACATATTGAGGGCATTAAATGTTATCTCTTTCTAAAAAAGTAGTCCACTAAAAGAATAATGGAACCGTTAAGCAACTTGAATCTTTAAGAAAATCGGCATCGGAACCAGAATCGTTCAGTTCTAGATATATAAGTTACATCTCTATTGTTGACAATACATGTTCACGTCACCACTTCTACCAACACGGGCATTTACAAATATCAAAATGTAGCCTATCACATCTTACACTAGTGTTATCCATGTCATCACCTGAGGCCAGATTTGATCCGCGTTATATGAAATCCCGCGCGAAGCTTTGAAGGGATTTTTTATTTAATTTCATAAAGTAACTTTTTCCATCAACGCGCAACACAGAACTCAACGCTTTACAACCATCATCGAGCTTCAGTTGCAGTGTTTCAACTTCATAGGATCAGTCAATTTTGCTGATGCAGCCTTAAATGTCTCATAAGGGGATAAACATCTGCAACGAAATGCTCAACCGACTAAGCAAATCTCGGTAGAAATATCGCCAGCGTTCACCATTAACATGTCCGATCAATGATTAGCGCGAGCGTTCTTTACGAACCGCTTTTAAAGAGATAAAGTAGCAGCAGAACAGAGCTACCGTCAGCATAGACTTGTCCACCAAAACGGACTCTTCAGTCGAAGTAATAGGAATCATTATTCGCGATTCAATAAAGCAATAATCGCAGAGGAACTTAAATCGCACATCATTAGTCGTTCTTTACCTTATTGAGCCGACCGAAGCGCAGCTGGCAGGAAAATACATTCAGGTTTGATGTTTGAAGGCTCGCTGGCAGCCAGGAGCCATGCTAAATCTACAGTGTGCTATGAGAGAGAGGGGGTTGGGCTAGGCTTGCACAGCTTTCCCGGATCTCCAACAGAGGGCTCCGGCGCTGGAAACTGGATCCTTTGCCTACGATAAGCGGCTTATCTATCTCATACAATTTAGACAATGATGTTTTTTGCCAGCCAGAGTGTGTGAAACATGCACACAGAGAGTGAAATCTACTAAATGGTAAAGCACTTTCAGTAAGCCACGTCTAAAAGGTACACTGAGTAATGTTTTGCTAATTAAAAAGTTTTATGTTTTACTTTTTGTTTTTGTATAGCTAAAAATAACTGGAAGCAGACACTTAGAAGTCTTTTACATTCAATTTACTAATGGCTGCACCCACTCTTACATTGAAAACAAGGTGGATATACTGCTGGATCTAAACAAACATGCAAACCAAATCAGTCAAAACGCAATGCAATAGGCATCTCTGTACCAGCAGAAGCCATTAATGTGACACTGTTGGCAGATACTACAGAAATGAATGATAAGTACCGTAAATCTCACAGGAAGTCATAAATCATCCAGGTACTTTTCACCTATTGTTTTATGAGTACTATGAATTGGGCACTACTCATTTCACATTCTGTTTTTCCTTTACTATATGCCATAATCCCCACCACCATTTTGAAGTGCGTTCCATTTCATCAAGTGGAAAAGAGAAGTTTATACGGACAGAGCTTCAACCTTTCGATTTTAACCCAGATGATACGAGTCTACGCATACATAATTTACACTTCAGGCAGCTGCATATAATACAATGCAATGCGACTGTGATGTCACTACACCCTACCCCACCCACCCCACACAACTCTAATGTATGATATATGAACTACTTAGAGTATTAACACTATAATACTTGCAGTTTCCTTAAGATGACAGTCATTGATTTTTACTATTGTGTATTTTTATTCGTTTCCACTTTGTTGGCCTTCAGAATTAACTGTATATTAAAAATACAGTTACCACTTCTGCTATGTACTAATTGCAAAAAATCTTGATTAGCACTTTCAATTTAGCACTCCCACTGTGTCAAAATCAAGCCTCCCCCCTAGCAAGGGATGATTTTAACAATTACAGACACATCAGACAAGCGAAAGACAAGGTCAGAGACTGAGTCTGAGGCGTCTGATCCCTCATTGCATCTTTTAAGGCATGTCTTTGTTCAACCTAGATCAGAACCCATTTTAGCATCAAAATTAAGAGGATCATCCATTTTTTTTGCATCAGAAGGGCTCTGTTGTTGGAATATGCAGCATGTGGCTTTCTTATAAAGAATTTTCTCTTTTTCTGTAAAGCCAAGTTTCCGTCCCCACCAAGAATTCTCACAGATCTATTTGATTATTTCTCCCTGTATTCATTTATCACTTTTCCCTTAATCAAACTCTGACAGCTACAGTCTCACAAATCAGATAATTTTACAGCCATGACTGAAATAGAAGTCTGAAAATCAATTTAATTTTCAGAGAAGTATGGATCATTCCAAAGAATGTTACATGAGAAAATTTAATTTTCTTAAAGGACTTAAACTATTTCCTGTTTCACAGATGGTACTGAATATTTGTTCTGTCAACCGCTCTGCATTAATATTATAATTTAATATAAAGTTACCAAGCTGTATAAAAAGGCCAGTGACAGACACTGTCGGGAGATTTCAATGAATATACTCTCGTAAGTGCAGGTGCAGTCCTTTTGTGGAGCCTTGATCGTAGATTGCGCCTTTCTTAGCTGAGCTCATTTCCTTCTTATTAGGACAGCAGTGATGTTTGGGCTTTATTGGGCCAGCAGAATGAGTTTACCCAAGGACTTAGAAGTAGGTGGAAGTGAGGGATATTTGCTCCCACAGAGTGACTCTAAGCCAAGCCTCTTTTAAAGGTTCCCATAGGAGGACCGTGTTCTAGATTCAACATGGAGTCATGGAGAACAACAAAAATTATGCTTTTTGAAAGGGCATCGGTAAAATAAGGCACACAAAGATGTGAAGACTTGATTTGTAATACACTCAAACTCAATTTTCAATCCAACGTTACATATTTAGGTTATGTTCTCAGCTTCGTGTCCAGACGCTGATTACAGATCTGTATATTTCTATCTATAGATCCATGTCTGTACGTTCCACGATTCGCCCACATGTTGGAGTTTGGAGAAAAGACTCATGAGGTTTCGATGACTGCTCTCAGACTGCTGCAGAGGATGAAAAGGGACTGGATGCACACGGGACGGCGACCATCAGGCTTGTGTGGTGCAGGTAGATTGTCTAATGTTCAAATGATAAACACACTGTTGTATTTGAAGATTTGTTCTCCCAAAAATGAGAATTCTGTCTTTGATTACTCACCTTTATGTCATTGCAATCCTGTATGATTTTCTTTATTATCTGGGGAACACAAAAAAAGATATTTGAATATATTCGATAAAACCACCTGGACCCCATTGGTTATTACTGCATGGACGAAACAGCTCAAACATTCTTCAAAATATCTTCTTTTGTATTCCACAGAAGAAAGAAGCACACATGTTTGGAACAACATGAACCATGAATCATAACATAAGATTGTATAAACTATCCCTTTAAACCTCAGTCCTTTCTTTGTTTTGGATGAACCTCCAAGTTGTTAAAAGATTCACTTGGCACCTCCTTTGTCAGCTCGAAATGAAAATAGTCTACGTTTTTTTTAGTCTTCAGTTCTGCGCATCTGTCAGATCATAAAGCAAATCCCTTAATGTGCTAAAAGTTTGACATGGGAACTGGAGCAGCGAGTTCCATAACAAGGATAAAAGCAAGATCACGGCAAATGCTTTACCACCGCACAGATCTCGGTGCCCTCGATCTGAAGCAGAACACGTTGGTCTCTGCACTCTGTCGTCAGCAAGATGCCTCGACTGCTCAGAAATAGAAGGCAGAGTTCCTGCCTGCATCTCTAGTTCAGTCTTCTCTTGCTGTCTCGCTTTTCCCATCTAACATCCGCTGCTGCAATATCTGAATAATTAATAATTCATCATTAATCATTTACAGTATTCAGGGGAATATGATGAGTGTAAATGTCAGTTTTCTGTATTGAGGTTGATTGTTTTAGAGCGAGGAGAGTAAACACAACTACAGTTCACCTTCTGGCTCAGAGTGAGAACACTGCAAAACAAAGATCAAGATAAAAGCAAAAAACAAAGATAATGGGTGTCACTCACTTTGCATATGTTTGTGGGATGGTTTTCACCCAGAAATAATAATTCATCAGTACATTTGCTGAATTTAGGATACAATTTATAATATACATATATTTTTGAAGAAACTAATACTTTTATTTAGCAAGGATGCATAAAATAATTATGGCATTATGTTTCAAATAAATGCTGTTCTCATTCTATTCATCAAAGAAAGAAAAAACTGAACAGCACAACTGATTTCGACATTGATAATAATAAGAAATGTTTCTTGAGCAGCAAATCAGCATATTATAAATTATTTCTGAAAGATCATGTGAGACTTAGTTCACACTGCAGGTCTTAATGCTCAGATCAGATTTTTTGCTGAAGTCCGCTTCTTTTGCGCTGTTGTTCACATTGTCATTTAAATGCGACTGCCACCAGTCTCATGTGTGAACCGTATACGGCCCTGAAGTGACCCGCATGCGCAGAAGAAGACGTGACGTCAGACGCAGCGCACTGTGTTTGCAGAAATAAAAATGGATGCTGTTCGTGTTAGCGTGTGTTTAGCAATTTTTAAGTTAATGTGCAATCGGAGCCTAAATAACGAAGTGTTATTATTGTCTATATATTGTCTGAAAAAAATTGCATGAAATGCGACAAGGCCGTTCAGACTGAAGTCGCATTGCAAAACATCGGATATGTATTCGATGTAGGACCACATATGAAAGTGGCCTCGGCCTGATTTGAAAAATCGGATTTGTGCTGCTCAGACTGTCATAAGAAAATCAGATATGGGTCACATTTGGGCAAAAAAGTTGGATTTGGGCCACTTTAGCCTGCAGTGTGAACTAAGTCTGACACTGAAGACTGAAATAATGCCTGCTGAAATGTCAGCTTTGCATCATAGGAATGAATTGAAAATTGAAAATATATTAAAATAAAATTTTTTTTTACAATATAATGTACCATAAAATGTATTAAATATATAGTGTGATTATAGAAATATTGTGTAAATATATTGGATGAGCATTTGCTTTTATGTTGACAGTGGATGGAAAACGGATTGTATAGGCTTTTTTGTTGTTCTTTTAAACGCAACTCTGCAGCACAATTTACATAATGCCTACTAACTAGTTTACTATATCACACAACACACCTCAGCATCTGTAGAGATTCTGTATACCGATGCTCCATTACTATAGAAAATGCACTCTCAACACTTTTGCATGATACATACATTGTATATTTGCACGGCGGTGAAATGTCATACAAATTGAGAACAATACGGGTTGGGACAAAACATTTATCCTCATTTTCTCTCCCACTTCCCCCCAGCTCTGCTCGTAGCTGCTCGTATGCATGAATTCCGTCGTACAGTGAAGGAGGTGATATCTGTTGTCAAGGTGTGTGAGGCCACACTGAGAAAAAGGTGAATATCATGGCTGATCTGAACATATTTTTAGGGAAATTGTCTGCTATTATCAAAAGAAAGTAGTGACCCAACTTTGATGTTTGATACATAATGCTTAAATACCCTACATTTACATTGTCACAGTAAAACTAGGGTTTCGGTACCATATTAGTATCAGTCAATATTGGGTATATCTTGTCAATATAATTGAATTACTGTATCATCCAGACTGACAGAGTTTGAGGATACCCCCACCAGTGCCCTGACCATCGATGAGTTCATGCGAGTGGACCTTGAGAAAGAATGTGATCCTCCATCTTTTGTTGCAGGAAAGAAAAAACTCAAGATGCAGCAGGTACTCATATGAGGGATATATTACCATTGAGACCAAGGAGGCATTCAATTGATCAAAAATGACAGTATAAATACATTTGCAAAAGGCTTCTATTTCAAATAAATGCTGTCCTTTTGAACTTTCTATTTAAAGAATCCTGAAAAAATGTATCACTGTTTCCCCAAAAATATAAGCAGCAACTGTTTTCAGCATTGATAATAATATTAAATGTTTCTTGAGCAGCAAACCAGCACATTAGAATGAATGCTGAAGGATCATGTGACACTGAAGACTGGAGTAATGTATTCAAAAACAAAACAGATGTTTTAAATGATAATAATATTCCTTATGGCTGTTTTACTATATTTTTGATCAAATAAATGCAGCCTTGCATAAGAGACTTCTTTCAAAAACATTACAAAATCGTTCTGACACAATACAATGTGTGTGTGTGTGTGTGTGTGTGTGTGTGTGTGTGTGTGTGTGTGTGTGTGTGTGTGTGTGTGTGTGTGTGTGTGTGTGTGTGTGTGTGTGTGTGTGTGTGTGTGTGTGTGTGTGTGTGTGTGTGTGTGTGTGTGTGTGTGTGTGTGTGTGTGTGTGTGTGTGTGTGTGTGTGAGACCAGATTTAAAGCTATGAGTATAATATTCAGCCATATGAGACTCTGGATAAATGGTTCTCTTAATTGAAATGTCATTGTTTCAGCTGGAGCAGGAGTTGGTGAAGAAACTTGATGAATATCAAGGTTAGTCTGTCCTTCTGGAATAAGATATTGATTCTCTCTATTGACTCAACATGGCATCTGAATGCTCTCTGCGGTGCGTAATCTCAGCTACATTAAGCATTAAAAAAAATCCAATGATTATGAATGGAAAATTCCCTTGTGGTTTTGAGTGCCCATCTTAATGACAGCAGCTGTTTCCATAAATGTCTCCATATATTAGGACTATACATTATTATTTGACGTGTCATTAGCATACATAATTTGAACACACTCTACCAGGGAATTCATGTTGCATGCTGAATAATTCTTAGACAAAAAATCTAACTCAATCAGAGACATCAGGCTTATGTGTATGTGTCTGTATGTTGTCTGCAGGTGAGATCAACTCATACCGCGATGAGATTGAGACACAGCTGGCAGCGAGCAGCAGACCCAAACTGAGAGGGATTTATGCCTCCTACGCAAGAGAAGGTAGATCAAATCAAGTGCTCTGCTTGTTTGTTTAGTACACCTAGGCTCATCTGAGCACAGTCGCTGATGATATTTGTTCTTAATAGAGATTATTGTGTGGTTTTATGCCGATTCACGTGCAGATATTGGTTTTTGATTCATGCTGTAACACTTTTTCAGATGATGACTGTGAGTCTTTGGCCTCTGGGATGACTGGAGACGAAGACCCAGAGGATGAGGAAATGGAGCTAGCAGCTCAACATCTCAACCAGGAGTTCAACAGTCAGGTGCTTGAACAGGGAGACCAGGGAGGAATGAAGGATCAGGAGGGGAGTAGGGATACAGTACCGCTCTCCAGTCAGGCCTCACATGTGCCTATGACAGCCCTCCTCGGCCCTTTGCCCAGTGCAGCCAGTCTTGGTCTAACAGACTCCATTCGGGAATGCATCACAGAGGAGGACACAACAAATGGTAAGTGTGCCACTTCCTCAGTACAGTATGATGTTGTCTTTGGCCAAACAAAGCATTCATTACTACAACACTGCATCTTTGCTGTTTTATGTGATAAATTGTGGCCTTGTACTGTAGACGCTCAACATTCAGCATTCCCTTTTTTTTAGTAATGATGGTATTTTTTCTGATAAAATTTGTTGAGTTAGTCATTAGTAGCTCTAGATCAGTGGTTCTCACCTTTTTTGACTCAGAAACTCCCAAGACAAGAATATATTATTCAAACTGATGAGTATTACCTCTCTGGTAATAAAATAAATAAATAATGTAATTTATTATTAATTTATGAATAGAAAAATCTCTAAAATATGATGTCAGTTTGATGATGTACATCTTTATTTTCAGTGTTTTAGCTAAATTAATTAAGATTGTATTAATATATTCATTCAAATACTTATATGACTGATTAAATAATTGTATGATATTTGGGTGCCTCTAAAAGGCTGGAACCACTGTTCTAGATGGAATCTGCAAACCTTTCACATTTTCTGTAGGCATTTTAAGGGGAAATGTGGTAAAAGGTGTTGATTAGGGCTCAAAGTACCAGGGTTCCCACAGTACTGGAAAACTTGGAAATATTAGGGATTTTCATGGTTTGATTTCCAGGCCTGGAAACGTTACAGCAATTATTCAATTCTTAGAAGATCATGGAAAAATCTGGAAAATAGACCAAATGAATTCTAGTGACAGATGACGGAAAATTTATTGAAAATTTAGAGGTCAGGAATTATGTATGATTATTGGTATGGCTGAATGCATAATCAGATTAGCCTCAGTATTTAAATTCATCATGAAAGCAAAACTGACAATTCCTTATTTATAGAACGTATTGTAACTTTATTGTCAGTGCTTATTATGATTTGTTTAGAAGAAAATTTAAAATGGCACTTAGAGTCTTTTGCATATGAACTCTTAATATTATCTTATGAATGATTTTAATTGCTTAATGAACTATTTCATAATAATATTATATTATTCATAATGTTTTATTCCATTTTAACTCTTATCTTTGTCTGTTGAAACGAAATATTTCCTGACTGTATCAAACAGAATTTGTTCTTCAAAGCCACCGGGTTTCTTTGTTATAAGATGGATGACTGTAGGTAGTGCGGTGACTGTTTAATCTTTAGGAAAGCTTTAACCCTTTGGTATTGTGAAAGTCAGCACTCCGATGGAGGGTCTGCCAGACATAATCACTTAGAGCTTTTTGAAATCCTTTTAAGACATTTAATAAGAGCTGCTCCAATCTGTCTGCTTCATGCTGTACAGCAGAGCAAAAGCCACAGATGTACTTTCTCATTATAGTGTTTTTATGCTGATCTCATTTCAGTTTATAGAGAGCATATGATTTCAGAGACGGGAAACGTATGGAGCTTTACTCCGAGGTTATTAAACGCTGTCCTGTTTTACTTGCACAGATGACTGTATTTGGTATTTGACTCTCGTTCAACATGAGTGGGTTCAGTTAAAAACAATACACTACTTTTCAAATATTTCTTATTCTCACAAAGGCTGCTTTTATTTGATCAAAAATACAAAAAAAAACTGTAATATTGCAAAATAGTATTACAATTTAAAATAACTGTTTTTATATTGATATATTTTTAAATGTCATTTATTCCTGTGATGCAAAGCTGAATTTTCAGCATCATTACTCCAGTCTTCAGTGTCGCATGATCCTTCAGAAATCATTCTAATATGCTGATTTTCTGCTCAAGAAACATTCACTATTATTATCAACTTGCGCTGCTTAATATTTTTGTGAAAAACTGTGTTAGACCTTTGATAAATATAAAGTTTATTTATTTAAATAACTATGTAAATGTCTTTACTGTCAACTTTAAGCAATTTAATGCGTCCTTGCTGAATAAAAGTATTAATTTCTTGAATTCTTTTTTTTAACGTGGTTAAGCAGTATTGATCCACAAACCATCTTTTGGTCAGGATGCATTGATTGATGTGGCTGTCTGCAACAGATTACTTTATTTACCAAGAGCTTTAGATTACTGGAATTCATCAAAGACAACTCTGAAAATAAAACGTCACAGGACCCAACAGAATATCACAAGATCAGCCCAGCAATACTTCTCTGACCTAAGCACCTGCTCGCTAGCTGAACTCGGGCCGTTCCCTTTTAACCTTTGACCCTGACCCCTGACGACTCCTCGACCTAGGTGTTCCCTGCAGCTCTGAGTGACGAGCAGCAGTGGTTTATCTGGACGCAGCATATGTCTCCTGAGGCCAGTCTAGGAGAGCGGAGCCGAGCTGCTTTATTTTAAAGCAGTTCAGACTGTGATTTGCTGTCTGAGCGGCTTTGCGTGGACTATTTCTGCTATGGCAGTTTGCTGATACAGTTCCCTCGTCATCATTGTACTTTTGCAGGAGAAGGTGATGATTCTGCAGGAGTGAAAGCCTCTTAGAGTCGCTCATACAGACGGCTTTATGGGGTTCCACTCAGCATGGATGACTCTCACTGCTCACAACAATACATACAGCAGACTATGAAGGCCAAAGATGCATCGCTGGTCACTCTGAATGTTGGGTTGTGAATATGTGTGTGTGTGTGCACTGAAAGATGAAGAAAAACAGTACAAAGAGCAAGAAATAAAGAGAGTTAAGAGAATTGTTTAAGCATAAACCAGAATATAGAGTTAAAATTGGCTCTCAACAAAGCACAAAAAACAATGAAAAAAAATTGCTTATTAAAATAAATATTTTCCACAGCTATGAAGAAAATGTATATTAGAATTGTATTTTGTTTTATTTCATGTCATGTCATGTCACAAGGATGCTGGAGCCTATCTTAGCATCTGGGGCCTCAGGCAAGGAAACACCTTGTATAGTTGGCCAGACCTGTTTTTATTGTATGTTATTTTACTTTATAATATTATCACTTTATAAGTATTTTCATTTATAATCATATTATCAGCAGGCATATTTCAGTGTAGCAGGGCCTGAAATGCAGGCAATGAAAGAGCAAAAAGCTGCATTTTTAAACTGCTGCAGTATGCAGGTCTGCATACATGAATATGTCACAGGCGTTATCTAAATAGGTAACACATGAGACAGACAGAAACAAAGTGAGAGTGAGTGAGAGAGGTAGAAAGCAATTGACCAAGAATGTGTGTGTGTGTGTGTGTGTGTGTGTGTGTGTGAGGTCTGGCAGATGCCTCTCTCACTCTGACAGGCTGTCGGTACTGAAGTGTCTCATTCTTTCAGACTGTCTCTCTCCTCAGTTCTCTTGGGATACACGAGATTCACTCTCTCTCTTTCGTTCTCTCACTTTCACTGCAGTGAAGGGAGCGACTGGCCAATTCTATAGCCTCCTTTCCATCAATAGCATCTGTTTCACACAGGTTCGCTTCCCTCCGGCACACCAGTATTAATCCAGAAATCTCCCTCAGAAGGCATCTAAGGAGTCCCGCTTATTTAATCAATATATATTTTTCCAGAACAGCAAGTGCAGTGAAATATGAATTTTATCTGATGATGATAAAGGGGTTTGGGAGTCCATAATCAATTTTTGTTTTTCACTATTCAATATTTCCAACCCCATACAGAGCTGGCCACCAGATCCTGGGTAATGCATTTCAGATTGACTCTTGTGTGTGCGTGAGAGAGAGAGAATGAAAAGATAAAAATACGGGAATGATTTTCCCTTGGGCTTGCTGTGGTTTTATGAACCTTGTTTGAACTTTGCCATTTCAAATGCCAGGCATTAGCCAACATATCCACGACTGAGAGAAGAGAAGAACTTTCCTCAAAGGAGAGGCCTGCCTGTTCTTACAAAGCTCTCTTACAAGGATCTCTTTGAAATCAGGATATTGTGATGCTCTGGTGTGATGAGCAGCTTGCAGCATTGAGAATCTCAGTACCGGCGTCACAGCTTTACCGAGAGCGTAGACCACTCGGGCTTTAAAAGAATCTCAATTTCCCCAGCATGGACAACACAGGTTTTTCATCAAATTTTCCAAATGACTCTGAATCATCAGTGAGTACTGTCACTGTTTTGGAATCAAGCAGTTAGCACACATGCTTTTGTGTGGTTACCTATGGTACTCTTGTAGGCGAAACAGTTTGTATCCAGCTTGTGACATTTACCAATCCCATTCCTCATTTCTTTTCTTTGCTATGTAAGTGGGAAAAGGCTTAATATAAAAAGGCCCATATTGATCTTATTGAAGACAGTTGTGTGACTCTATAGGTTTAAATCTAATTAGTATGTGGCACACTAATGATTTTATAATGAGCATACTAATGAGTTTCCTCATCCCCTCATGGACTTATAACAACAGGCTGTTCACACACAATCCGTTCTTACTAAGGTACTAGGGGAGTATAATATATTGATACCACAGTGGTTACCAGCCATTATTAGAGTTTTGTCTGTGTATTGGTTGATATTTGTATATTTAATTGTACATTGAAAGAAATGCAATCTAAATGCACAGAATGTACAGTGTTGTTATTGTTAACTAAAACTAAGGCTATTAAATATAGATTTTGTTAATTTCAATAAAGCTGAAATAAAATATAAATGTTAGATGAAATGTTGCCTTTACAACTGACTTAAGTTGAAGTGTTAAAATTACTAAAGCTGAAATACAAATAGATTTAAAGCTGAATATAAATATTTAAAAACTAATGAAAACAACAAAAGCAAATTTATAAAAAATTCTACTAAAATTAAAATTGAACAATACAACTTATTCAAAAAGTATTCAAAAGTACTGTAATAATAGATAACTAACAATAAAATAACACTGCTTTGCCATCATTTAACACTCCGTTAATGTTTATAAGCACTAATATTTACACTAACATTAATAGACACTATAAATGCTAATATTTTTTCATACTGTACATTGTAATGTTGTGATAAATTTGAACTTCTTTTAAAAGACACAACATTTAAAAAAAAATGCAGCGCTCATGCTGTGAGTCCCTGAAAAACCAGTGAGATAATGTATGTTTACATAGAAACAATAAAAAAACAGCACCAACATGCCTTAGAAACAGCCCATAAAGCTCACAGTTTTAAGTGCCTATTCCAGGAGTAAAAAAGTGAAATTGTCCTGTCTGTATTGAGGGGGCATACCATGAGTGTCCTGCAGCAGGGACACTGATTGATTACACCTGCTTGCAACTCCTCCCATACTGCATTGCTGCACCGCATTTCCTCTTCGTCTGTGGTGATGCTGCCTCACGGTCCAGTGCGCTCTGAGTGCTGTCCCTCCCTCTCTCTGCTGTTAATGCCACTTCTGCTTGCATGTGTAAAGTATTGATCTAATGGCCTGCATGCAGTCAGACAGCTGTGCTTGATTCAGAGCAATTGACCAATGGCTTGGGGAACGAGAGAGAGATTGAGATGACAGTTAGTCTAGGAGGACATTCACGGAATGATGCATGGGAAAGCACAGCATCTGCAGGCAAATACAGAATTTAACCTTTCAAGCAGATGTGTTTGACGTGATCAAAACATGCTGAGGGATAGCAGAGAGCAAAAGGCTCTTTTATAGTCCATCCACATCTATAGTATACTGCATGTGCAGAATGTCAATGTGGAGTCTGATTTAAAAGATACTGTAGCTGCCTACTGTAGCTGACCCGAAGACAAGAATACACACACATACACACATGTATTCTTCACTTCTTGGCCTGCTTGCCCATGGCACAGACAGTGTGAGCAGGTGGTGAGGTTGGAAAAGGCCCTCAGAGGTTATCGTGCCATATTGCAAGAGTTTTTTTTCCACCTTGTCCTTGTTTTTGTATGAGCGTGAAACACTCTTAGGCCTCAAGATCTTTTGATTCTTTTTCAAGTTTTTAGCAAAAGAAGCTAGTTTACATCTAGAGTAAATCTCAGTGGATCTTCATAACATGGGCGTCTCTCTTGTTGGCGTTATGAGAAATCTAATAATTCATCCTCAAAGGATAACAACAGTTGATCTATAAATTGATTTGATTCAATGGAAACAAACAGATGGTAGGTATTATTATTTTTTTCCAGCAAATCACAGGTTGTAGTTTATAATATAATGACTTATAAAATAATCTACAAACATTCATCCTTTCAATCTCAAAATGCAAATGTTGCTCCCAATATTCATTCATCTCTGTGGCATTTCACAGTGGAGCATCAAGCTGATCTGTTTATTTGCATAATGATTCATGTGATTCATTATGTAATCTGGATTATGTTCAGTCAAGTGCATACTCATATTAGAGGCTTGTTTGTCATTGAAATATGTTGGAGCATATTGCATTATGACCATTTAATCATGTTTTGCGTTCTTAATATCATCATACAAACAACGTGCCACATTTTCGAAGGCCCAAAGCCCAAAAATGAGTAGGCTTTAATTATTTTATAACCTTAATGTTGTGGCTAGGGTTGGAGAATTTTGAGAAATTGCCACACAGTTTTTATTGCATACTCATTGACCCTTCGCAAAAACCCGCCCCGCTTCGTTACTGATGCTATGTCCACTCACGCTACACATCTAGTTCTCACACTGTGAAAAATACATTGCAGAGCAAAGAGGAAACTGACAACATGCTGACAGACAAGACAGAGCAGTCTACTTTAGGTATGAAACAAAGTTTCAGCTTTCAAATTGTCATTTTTTAAGAAATTCAGAAAATAACTTTAATGTGTCGTGATAGATTGCTGTAGAGCCTCAGTTCAAGCAGCACATGAACTGATAATCTTCTCCTCCTTGCTAGTTATAGCATGAAGTAAACATGAATGGAAGTGGAAATACGTCAATACACACCATTTTCAAGTTCAAGTCCACCGACGTTAATCTACTCTCCTGTATGTTTTGTTTGTTGGACAAAAATGGCAGATTCTGTGTAATGATTGTTCAGATCGCCTGTCAATCAAACTCCCTGAGAAGGGTCAATTGCAAAAGCAAAAATGATAAATGGCATCTCAAAAGTTGAGACTCTTTCGTTTTTGTGAAGCCAGATTTAAAATCAAATGTGGTGCCACAGGTTGGATGTCAATAATATCAAATCATTGGATTGCACATGAACAAACATCGTATTTGATTTGAGAATCAGAAATGACTTTTATCACATATGTATTCATCACATAGCTACTTTGAAATTCATAAGTACTAATTTTTTAAAACTTTATTTATTTATTTATTTGTGGAGTTTGACATGTTGCTTTATACTGTTATGCTAGTTTATAGCTATTGAATGGAGAACTTTAAAATATGCATATATTCTTATTTCTTTCTTGCCATTAAGATGAGAAGACAATTTGAGTTGCATTATGCTACACGCCCTAAAGGTGCAGTCTAGTCATTCCAATAGGAATTGAGAGTTTCGTGGGAGAGCAAAAAAGTTCTCCATGCAGATTGAGGTCATGTTCAAGTTGAACATGCAAATACAACACACTGACCAACAGAAATCTGCTTAGTTTGAAAGTGACTTCTGTGTAATTTATCTGTGTTATTATATTGTGTTGACAAATTATTTTACAATTGCCTTTTTTTGGGGCTACAACATTTTGATAAAATTGGTGACTTGAAGCTGTATACCATTCCCTGCTGGTAGCTTAGTCTGTGTGACCTTTGGGTGACTACTTTTACATTTTTCAACCCCCTTCGAAATTGGAGCTCCTTGTGAGAGGCTACCATCATCTATCCAACCCCAATCAGCCACACGCCAGCCTTTCTAAAGAGCAGAAACCTGATCGCGCCATGTTGTTTTTCTTTCTCCCTTCAATCCAAGCCGGCTGTGCAATCGCTCTGGAGAAATGCTGTGATTTGCTCCACTGGGTTTGATATGTGACAGCCACTCCAAGCTGCCTGCAAACAAGCCCAATTCCCCAGTGTGCCCATGTTGGTCCATGCCTGAGCAAGTATCCTATCTCCGTCTTATGGACGAGATTCCTGGATTCAATTACAGTCCTGCTAAACATTTAGAATTCACCTACCCGATGAAAACCAGGTGTTAGAGGAGCAGGCAATTGGAGATAGTAGAAGATGTAATAGACGGTGTGAAGAAGGTAGTGAGAACAACCACAAACATTTCATATGAGACTGGCCTTTGACTGAGACCATGTGACAAAAAAATTGTGAGTTAGGACAACAACATCTGTACACAATTGCTTGACCCACACAGCACCCAGGTCTCTTGAACAAATTTACATTCCAATATCTGTGCCATTGAACGGAATGTGTTGTTATTAAGGAAGCTAGTTATACATTTGTCAGCAATTTAACTTTTTAAGGGGTCTTTAAACTATTTCATACCCAGGACCTGCAAATATTATGCTCATTTTGTTAAAATAATGTTAGATATATCTATTCACTTATTTTATCTAGATTTATTTGTTGCTTTTGAAATTTTGAATTATCAATAGAATAAAATTATCATGATTAATTGAATGATGTCTGGTCTATAAAAGGCAATGAAACAGTAATAATATCAGATGTGTTAAAATGTGGACCCTCAAGCATTCCAGTGTGGACCCCACGTTATATAATGTGTTTGTTTTTCTTTCCTTGGCTGTTAAACTGGAGTTAGAATCCATTTTTTAGAAGTTGCCTCTGATGTTTGCATCTCAAATGATACTCAGTCAAATGATACTGGACACTACAGCCTTTGAAGTAGTTTGATGTGTCCTAAACCTCACACATGCAAGTGTAAGAATCTGAGATGGGGACAGATTGTGACCTATTTTCTTTTGTCTCAGTTCAGATATTTAAATCTGTTCTCCCTGGCCAGTCTCGCTGTGAGAACGTCAGAGCATGTGAATGTGAGTCGGATGGCCACAGTAGAGACGGCATTCAGATCTCTCTCTGTTCAATTAATGAACATCTGGTCTTGATCCACAGAGGCTCCACCAATCCAATCACACTTTTCCCAGGCCAGCTTTTGCAGCTCTTTATATTTGAAGAAAGAATTTTCATCTTATGAAAATCAGCTCTAAAGTCGCTTACAGAGAAAGGTTGGCATGTGTCGTTGTTTGTGTTAGTTCCATCCTTTGGCTAGGTTTTTAAAAGGTTAGCTTGAATAGATCACGCAAAACTGAATACAAATGGTAATCAGAATCAGTGTGTTTCTTTTGCGTTATCTTGATAGTTTATACTTGATCCATCTTGAGTAAACATGATTGATTATTACATTCCAAATGTTCACATGTTTTTAATTCTCTACCTAGATTCCCATTTACAGGAAGAGATGCTGCTTTATTTTGAGATTGGTTTCTTTCATCATGTCTATTTACAGCTCTCTTTTCTTGCTCTGATCTCATTTATATTTATGTATTTTTACAGACACTTTCTAATTGTATTCAGGTGGTGTTTATAACACACATTTATGTGAATCTGCCGTTACATCAGGACTACATCATATTAGCATCATATGAACATTGCTGTTCATATTTGCCTCAATATGAGATTTTAATTTAGGGATTAATAAATGTGACACTGTGGATTTTAAGACAATTTGGGAAAGCATTTGAAGAACACACAAAATCCTTTCAAATCACCGCTAAGCCTATTAATGGCAATTACACAACAAAGAGCTGGCAGTGCGTGCATTATTGGGAGAACACCGCCAAAGTACTTCCTGTGTAGTGTATCATCTCTGACAGCTGCAGATTCCAGTCAAGCAGGACAATTTTCTTCAGTTTCATTCTGAGAATGGAAATTCACCTGAATAGCCTGCATGATATCTGATAGGAATTTATTCCTCAAAAATCACATAATCAGACTCCTTTGTCATCATGATTTTTTCACTTTATTAATTGTTGTGTCTTTGTCTTTCTATAACGGAAGATAAATCATATAATGGGGAACTGGATCTGGATGGGATTGATGAAGAAGAAATTGAAAAGGTATGTAGTTTTATTAATGTATTTATGGATAAACTCTTATATTCACTTGACTTGCACTGTTTTTTCTGGTAAAAAATATCTAAACATCTTTACAAGAAGATACATTTACGTAAAGGGATGCTCCACCCCAAAATGATAATTTTGTTATTTTTCACTTACCCCCGTGTCATTCCAAACCCGTAAAAGCTTTGTTCGTCTTCGGAGCACAATTTAAGATATTTTGGATGAGAACCGGGAGGCTTGTGACTGTCCCATTGACTGCCAATCAATTAACACTATCAAGGTCCAGAAAAGTATGAAAAGCATGGCCAGGATACTCCCTCTGCCAATCAGTGGTTCAATCGTAACGTTATGAAGCGACGGGAATAGTTTTTGTATGGAAATAAAACAAAAATAACGACTTTATTCAACATTTAGGCACCGTAACGTCTCCTCTGAGTCAGCGTAGCACCATTTTGGAGATTATCCCCTGTACACAAAATACATACACTCTTCTGTATCAGCCTCGACACATGGATGAGACTTCTTCGTCGATTTACGCTCTGATTCTCGTCGCTTCATAACGTTACGATTGAACCACTGATGGCAGATGGAGTATCCTGGCGATGCTTTTCATACTTTTATGGACCTTGACAGTGTCATTTACTTGGCAGTCAATGGGACAGTCACAACCCTCCCGGTTCCCATCCAAAATATAAAATTGTGTTCCGAAGATGAGCAACGCGTTTACGGGTTTGGAACGACATGGGGGTAAGTGAAACATGACAAAATTATAATTTTGGGGTGGAGTATCCCTTTAAATCAAAATTATGTTAGGTAATAAGACATAAATCTCTCAAAATGTTGGATTTACACTTAAAAAATTGCTTGTATTAGTATCTGAAAGCATGTGTTATGACTTATGTGGAAAAACAAGACAAAAATACTAATTAAGCGAAAAAAGATTTAGCAGTGTTAACTGTAACACATTACTGTTGTTCTCTGAAAATGGAGCTTGAAACTTTTATTGAACTTTAGTAGGTCATGTGAAGTTCAAGACACTGTCTGATTTTCTGCATCCTGGATTTATAAATTATCAGCTCTTAGCATTACTTATCAGCATAGGCCTGTTATCTTCTCTGCAGTACATTTTGAATGAGATAGAGGTGGAGGCCAAGACAGAGCTGTGGATGAAACAGAACGAGGAATATTTGATGGAACAGAAAGGTAAGCGAATAGGAAAAGAACAGCATAATGCATTTATTAACACAAGCTCATACACTCGATCTGTGCTGATGTCAGAGGCAAGGGACTGCTCAACCACAGAGATAAAAATTCAGTGAAAGGAAGGATTTTGTTTTTAAATACTGGCACAGGAACTGCTTCCTTCAATTTCATCCCACAACTGAACCTTGTGAGATTAAGTTTTATTTTTATTTTTATATTGACCTCCTAAAGTTAATCTGCTCAACATTATAAGAATTTGAGTTTTTAAAGCCCTTTATTTTTGTATTGCTTTTTGTGTCTACTCTAAAGCACTCCATTTGATAAAGCCATTGTGTCTCTCTCTATTTTGCTTTTTTTCAGAAAAAGAGGAGAAAATAGCTAAAGAGAAGGAACAAGGGACCTATAAGGAGAAGGTGAGTAAGTCGTGAGTGTGTGCGTCTACCTGGGCTTCCCTCAAATGCCGGGGTATTCAGACACTCAGCAGCTGCAGGTCCTAGGAGACCGCAGACTTTCCATTTTAACTTCACTTGCTCCTCTGGTTTCACCCCAGGCTCTCAGTGTCGCTTTTCCTTATCCTGTCTGCTCTGACATCTGCACCATGACTCCCAGTCAGGGTTGGATTAGCCGGCCCTGCTCTGCACCTCTAATGAGGTGCCTTGAGCATAATAGCAATTTCAGGTACAGTAGTCCACTTGCTGACTTTGAAGAGACTTGTTCCACTTTGCTACATGAGGAACATGGTCAGCGGTGACTAAATCAGATGGGCTTGATAGCTTTTCCAGGCTACTAATGGGATTCTGTCACTTTGCTGTTGACAGCTGTTAGCCTGACATCATTATATCATGGCTCAGTGGGGAAAATGCACTGTTTAAAGGAGACCCAGATGCCCAAAGAGATAGAACTGAGCACTTACTTAAGTTACCAGTATGCTTTTAGCCTTCAGAAATGTTTTTAGAAAGCCAAAGGACTCTATGAATGAGAGCCATGTAAGCACTGACTCCAATGTTTGTTTTTCACTGTAAACAACTCCTATTCCAATTTTTCCAGCCAAAGAAGTCGTCCAAGAAGCGAGAGCCGATCCTGGCCAGCACTGCGGGAGAGGCCATAGAGAGGATGCTGGAGCAGAAAAAGATCTCCAGTAAGATCAATTATGATGTTTTGCGGGACCTCAACAGCAAGGGCAGCGGGAGCAACGCCACCCAGCAAGCCGAGGATGTGCCTGCCGGTGGCTCTGGGCGCAAAAAGCTGACCCGCCGCAAGAAGCAGCCAAACAATAGCAATCTTGGCCTCGCTAAACCTGCAAGCCTCATGGGCAAGAGGTGAGGATTTAATGAAGAGTGAATCTGTTGTGTATTTTTAGTTTTTTCACTTGGTTACTATTGGCTCATGGTGCGCTTTGCAACTTTGTTCTGCTTTTTCACTCCCTGAAACCACTAAGTCTGTCTTTATGTAGTAACAGGGACCTGCTCCAAGAGGCAAAGAGACTCTTTTGTTCCTCAGACAAAGGACATGATCAAAAAAGCTGTTCCTTTACCCTTGGAGGACTACATTTTTCTTCTTGTCGACCTCCAACATTTTGTCTTTGCTTTGCTCCTTTGGCTGACCTTCACAGTCATTTCCACCAGGAGAAAGCTTGTCATCAATTCAGTGCCAGGACTGTCTGTCTGCCATCACCTGGCACCCTGTAGTGCATGCTGGGAGCCTGCCCCTTCTCCAATTAATAGTCCTCCAGGGCTCCAAACGTCCCTGTGAGAGAAGTAATGAATATACGACAGACGGAGCGCAAGATCATGACTTCTACACTTTGGCGTTGAAAGATAATTTCTCATTGTGTGATGTCTTTCCTCCAGTCCATTTCGTTAATGATAATTGCTAATTTCATACTGAATGGGGAGATGATGATGAATCAGACATATGAACGCTGTCGGAGACCTCATATCCTGAAGCTTCGAAAAGGCAATTTACTGACCCCTTTCTTTTCAATCTTATTTTCATAAACGTGTTTGAAACAAACTATACAACTCTCACATTGCTTTTATTACCTTTGAGATTTTTGAAATCTAAATATAGTGGATATACTGAAGATATAAAAACATAGCTGGCTAGTGTTGTCACTCTCTTTGCCTGGTGGAAATGCAATATTGTTTTTAAATTATTATTCATGTTACACTACCGTTCAAAACTTTTCGGTTGGTAGGATTTAAAAAAATAAATGTTTTTAAAGAGAAGTCTCTAATGCTCACCAATGCTGCATTTATCAATACAAAAATGTTATGTTTGTTAAAATGTATTCACAATTTAAAATAATAGTTTTCTATTTATATATTTTGTAAAGTGTAATGTGCTCCTGTGATGGCAAGCTGAATTTTCAGAATCAATACTCCAGAAACACAAATATCACATCCTCACTGAAAACTAATCACCTCACCTGCCATCAATCAGCATCCAACAATCACTGAGCACTACAAAGGAATGGACACTATCACCTCCCTTCCCTGTCGAACCTTGAATTAGAAAGACCCACTAACCTGCTCACTGTCATTTCAGAACTATTTGTTCCAGAAATACTTCCATTTTGTTCCTGCAGTAACCCACCTTGTGTTACTCACCTGTTTTTCCCCCGTCCTGAGAAACCACACCCCCTTGGTGTTCCATGTCCTGCATTCTTAAAACGTGCACTCATACCACATTCCAAGTCTAAAACCGTTCTCTGGAAGAGAGAGGAAGGTCATTCTTCAGTATTATTCTCACAGTACCTGTTTGTGCATCTGAACTTACCTGCAGTCCAACGAAAGCTTCAATAAAAGTTGTTCTGAATACTTCTAATCTTGTGATCGAGTATATATCCTGACAGAAGGTTCGACCTTAAAACCGATATGGATTCAGGACAACCCGATCCAGGGACCAATCCAGCTGGAAATCCTCTGCTCGAGATGGCTGGGCACGGAGCTGCAGCGATCCCCACTTCCGCACCTATCGCTTCTTCCCCGGTGTATATTTCCAGTCCGATGGTGAAACCAGCGCCCTTCTCTGGCCGGGAAGAAGATTGCAGTGGATTTCTCCTTCAATGCTCTCTCGCTCTAGAGGTACAACCTTACCAGTTCCCCACTGAACGTTCAAAAATCTCTTTCATCATTTCACTCCTATCTGGCCGAGCACTTCAATGGGCAGAAACCTTATGGAATCGAACAGGACCGGTTACGGATTCTCTTCAAAATTTCATAACACACTTCAAAGAAGTCTTTGGTTGTCCCATAGGTGACTCATCAGTTGGTGAAACAATCATATCATCTCCAACAAGGCCAAATGTCTGTCACAGATTAGCTTTGAAGTTTAGAACCTTGCCGTTGCGAGTGGATGGACGAGAGAGCACTCATCACTACTTACCGTCAAGGATTGAATCCAGCCCTCAGGTTACACCTCGCAATTTATGATGACGTCATGGCGTTGAGAAGTTTATTCAACAACTATCCGAGTCTCCCATCGAGTTCAAAATTGTTATCCTGATCGCCACCAATCCATCATAAGCATTCCATCAGACATGCTGAGAATCCAGATATCCGTGGGGTAGAGCCTATGCAAGTTGACCAACCCGTCTTTCTCCATCTGAAAGAACTAGACGCATGACCAATAATCTCTGTCTGTATTGTGGAGACAACACCCATTACATCGGTGTCTGCCCTGTTCGTCCACCTCGTCTCTTGGTGAGCTCGATGACAATCAGTTCCCTCCATGTTGCGCCACTATCCACCATTGTATCATTGATTTCTGCTGATGTTATCATTTCGGTTACAGCCCTCATCGATTCAGGGTCAGCAGGTAACTTCATCTCGGGCGACCTCTGCCGGCAACTTCAACTCCCGAAGACTCTCTCTCCAACCCCGTACACCGCCAAATCAGTGACCGGAAAAGCCTTGAATCCTGGGTATGTGAAACACCGAATAAAACCAATCACGTTAAGAGTAGGCTGTTTACACGAAGAACCATTCACTCCTCTGGTTTTAGAAAATGCTACTTCTGCGATCATTCTTGGTAGACCCTGGCTCATCCAGCATAATCCCGAGGTTTCATGGAAGAACGGAGAGATTCTGCGCTGGGGGTCTACATGTTTCTCTACTTGCTTCCCAAAACTTCCAAGGCCTGTCCCTCCTTCGCCCAAGGTTATTCCCATCGCCATGACATCTATTGAGAGTCCTAAAGAAAAAACAGTCCACAGCCCATTCCCTCCTGTTATGCTTCCTTCGCAGACTGTTTAGTCCTGAAAAAGCATCTCATCTTCCCCCACACCCGACCTGGGATTGCGCGATTGACCTGGAACCTGGTAAAACGTTAATTCACGTCTCCATCCCCAGAACAACGAGCCATGGAAGAATATATCCAAGAAGCCTTAAATCAGGGTACATTCGTCCTTCTGTTTCCCCAGCAGCATCTAGTTAATTTCTTCTTTGTGGCAAAGAAAGACGGGGGCCTAAGACCTTGCATCGATTACCGTGCCCTTACCAAGATCACCATAAAATTTCCGGTACCCCTTCCTCTCGTACCCACAGCACTCGAACAACTACGAGAGGCTAGTATCTTCACCAAATTAGACCTTCAGGAGTGCATAAAATCTCATTCCGGATCCGAGATGGGGATGAGTGAAGACTGCATTTCATTACCCCGACAGGTCACACTACGAGTACCTCGTTATGCCGTATGGACTGGTCAACGCCCCTTCGTGTTTCAAGTATTTCATGAACGAGGTACTCCGTGATTTCCTCAACAAATTTGTAATTGTTTATATCGATGATATTCTGATCTTCTCCAAGACGAATCTCACACCGACGACATGTCTCCAAACTCCAACGCTTACGAGATCACTCCCTCTTCCTGAAGCAGAGAAATGTCCTTTTCCACCAAGAATCAGTTGCCTTCCTTGGGTATGTCGTGAGTAAGCAGGGGGTACAGATGGACGATGGAAAGGTCCACAGCAATCACGTCATGGCCCACGCCGCAAACAGTAAAAGAACTCCAACGATTCCTTGCTTCGCGAATTTCTATCGCAGATTTATTAACAATTACAGTACCCTAACTTCGTCACTTACCTCTCTTTCTAAAGGGAAACCGAAGTCCCTGTCCTGGGACCCTGACGCAGACCATGCCTTTCAAACATTGAAGAACAAATTCATCACTGCTCCTCTTCTACGTCCCCAAAACTCAGACTCTCCTTCATCGTGGAAGTCGATGCCTCCACGACTGGAGTAGAAGCCATACTATCTCAACATCAGGAGAATGCCCATAAACAATTCCATGTGCATTCTTTTCAAAAAAAATTGTCACCAGCTGAACAGAACTATGACGTGGGTAACCGAGAACTCCTCGCCATTAAAATGGCTCTGAAGAGTGGAGACATTGGCTCGAAGGGGCACAACATCCATTCATGGTGCGACCGATCATAAGAATCTCCAGTATCTCAAAGAAGCCAAAAGACAAAACCCACGTCAAGCCCGCTGGGCTATTCTACTTCACCCGGTTTCCACTTCCATATTACCTATCGTCCAGGAACCAAGAACATCCGTGCAGATGCCTTGTCCCGTCTCCATGCCGTTCCAGTACCGTTGACGAGCCCGAAACAGTCCTGCCCACTGAAGTTTTTGTTAACCCTATTCAATGGGACATTGATGATCAATCCAAGAAAGCTACAAGACAAGAACCTACCCCACCGGGATGCCCTGACAACCTCACGTACGTTCCCAACGATCATCGTCTACCTCTCATCGAAACCGCTCATTCCGTCAGTTGGTACAGGTCATCCCGGAGCAACACAAACTTACACCCTTCTACAACAACATATTGGTGGCCAGGCATGAGAGAGCAAGTACAACTTTTTCGTCCAGGATTCAAGTTTGCGCTGTATCCAAGATTCCACGTCACTTACCTTCTGGGAAACTTTTACCTCAACCATTCCTCAACGGCCATGGTCACATCTTGGCATTGATTTCATTACCGACTTACCTCCATCAGATGCAAAACCTGCATTCTCATTATAGTCGACAGGATGCGGTATTTGCATGCTAATGCGCATGTAAAAAGTTCCATGATTAGCGCCACTCCATCACCTGTTTACAATGGAACTTTAACCTCTAGCAGACAGCTGCATTGACTGAAATATCACCTTCGATATGAACTGAAATTGCGTTAGTTGTCATGATTTACGGTCCGTGTATTAAATACCGATCCATTACCAGGTGATGGAGATTTACGTTAATCAAGGAACCGGCTTACTGAGAGACGCATGCATATCGCATGTAATATACCTTCCCTAGTCGACAGATTCTCCAAGCCTTGTAAACTGATTCCCTTACAGGTCTCCCTACAGCCCTTGTGACAGCTGAGAGTCTCTTCAACCAGTTTTTCGTCATTTTGGCATCCCTGAGACATTGTTCCCGATCGAGACCCCAGTTTATCTCACGGTTTGGAAAGCTTTCTTTTCTCTTCTCGGAGTTACGATAAGTTTAACATCGGGGTACCATCCTCAGGCTAATGACAAACTGAGAGAAAGGTTCAAGAGATAAATCGTTTCCTCCCTACGTTCTGTCAAAACCATCAAGACCACATGGAATCAATTCCTCGCCTGGCAGAATACGCCCAAAACTCATTGCATCAACCACCACCGGACTAACTCCCTTCCAATGTTTCCTTGGGTTCCAGCCACCACTGTTTCCGTGGTCCGGTGAGCCTTCCGAGGTCCCTTCGGTTAATTACTGGTTTCGAGAGAGTGAGAGAGTGTGGAATGACGCCCACCGTCATCTCCAGCAGGCCATACGCAGACATAAAAGATTTGCGGATACACGCGAAAATGACACGCCCAACATTTGAACCTGCCAACTTGTCTGGCTCTCGAACACGAGACATATCCTACGTCAGCCCTGCCGTAAACTAAGTCCCCGATATATCGGACCCTTCGAAATTCTCCACCAAATCAATCCAGTCACATATAAGCTCCTCCCCCCCCTCACCTCAAGATTCACCCAGTTTTTCTGGTCACTCCTGAAACCTCACTATCCTTCTATTCTTCCTCCCACCACAGAACCTGATCCTGACCACACTCCTTCCATACCCACCATCGAAGAAGATCCCATCTATTCTGTCCATGAAATTCTGGACTCCCGACGTCGGGGTGGTCGATTGGAATACCTTGTCGATTGGGAAGGGTATGGGCCAGAAGAAAGATCTTGGGTTCTCCGAGACGATATCCTAGACCCGGCTCTGCTCACTGAATTCCACCAACAGCATCCACATCGACCAGCCCCCCGACCTCGAGGCAGACCACCACGACGTCGGGGTCCTCGGTCCGCTGGCGCAGACCCTGGAGGGGGGGGGTAATGTCAGGAATCAATCAGGCTCATTTACATCCACAACACAAAGATCACACTCACCTGAATACTAATCACCTGCACCTGCCATCAATCAGCAATCCAACAATCACTGAGCACTACAAAGGAACACACTTCACCTCCATTCCCTGTCGAACCTTGAATTAGGAAAGACCCACTAACCTGCTCTCTGTGCATTTCAGAACTATTGTTCCAGAAATACTTCCAGTTTGTTCCTGCAGTACCACCTTGTGTTACTCACCTGTTTCCCTCGTCCTGAGACTCCACACCCCCCTTGGTGTTCCATGTCCTGCATTCCTTAAATCGTGCACTCATACCACATTCCAGTCTACCGTTCTCTGGAAGAGAGAGGAAGGTCATTCTTCAGTATTATTCTCACAGTACCTGTTTGTGCATCTGAACTTACCTGCAGTCCAACGAAAGCTTCAATAATAGTTTTCTATTTATATATTTTGTAAAGTGTAATGTGCTCCTGTGATGGCAAGCTGAATTTTCAGAATCAATACTCCAGTCTTCAGGATCTTCATTATCTTTCAGAAATAATTCTAAGCATATTATTATCAATGCTAAAAACATTTGTGCTGTATAATATTTTTGGGGAAAATCCTATACCTTTTTTCAGGCTGCAGAATAGAATCGAATGATATCAATATAAAAAAAACGACCCTAAAACCTTTGAATGGTAGTGTATGTATTTTCCCTATTTTATTCATGAATTCCCTGTTAAATTATATTTGTATGTCCTAAAAGCCATTTTTACATTTATTTACTTTATTTGTTAATTTAATACCAATATCTGTTCATGAAAATTCTCTAGTGTTGCAAGGCATGAAGTAAGTGACTTTGCTTGAACTGTTGTTCGCCCCATCAGCTGGCAGAAAAGCAAAGGCCAGTGTAAAATATTAAATCATCATAGTCTGATGACACTGTGGAACAAATTGGACGATAAACTTGAATTTAGTTCCAGCTCCAGTTGAGAGAGCTTGTTAAAACATGGGAACATGTGTAATGAGCTGTCATGGGAGGGCAAAGAGTTTTAGTTTTGTTGCCACGACTTGCAAGTAGTAACTGTCTAAGATATTTCATGCAGTACTTTTAGAGATAAATGGTTCAAAAGAGCCAGTAGCCACTTTTCTCTTCTGAATTGAAGTCTGCAGAAATAAATGTCTACGATTGCCCAATGGCTCATCGTTCACAATGCATGGAGTACTCTCTTTCAGAAAACTTGCACTTCAACTGATCAAAGCACATTTCTTCAAAGATATTTTCTTATATGAACTGTTCCATAAGCCTGCATAGATCTATTTGTCATAGATCTATTTTTGTAGGTCCTGTTGTTACTCTTCTTCACTGCCTTGAGTTGCTGACAGACCCCTTTGACGCTCTGCTAACCAGGTAGAATTGGTAACATCCCTCCCCCTTTACGAGCCTCACACACCAGCTGCCAGATTGAACCTCTGCACGACCTCCAAACGTACAGTAATGGCGAATCACACCTAAAGATAAGAAGATAATTGCCCTCCAGTTCCTTTTCTTTAATTTCCTTCCTCCTTTTTCACCTCTTAAAGCCTTTTTCCTTTTCTACCCTTGTCTTTTAGTAAAGGCTTACTGTTCTTAAAACTGCTGGGATTTGCTTTTTGAAGTGAAAATCTGATCTCGGTGCGCGAGGATGACCTGTCTATGCCTCTCTTCTCGGCGTACCTCAGAAAAAGTGACGTTTCACCTCCCAGCTCCAGCGTGCTGCCTGATCCTGTTTCTGATCCTCGTTTTACAGTAATAGCTCCCGCTTTGAAATCAGACTCATGATTTGAGGAGCTGCATCAACCCTGGGGACTTGGGAGTGAAGTATATGTATTTCTGCTCTCTACCAGATCCAGTCTGGGCTTTTAGCTCATGACAATGTGAGTGGAGATTGATTCGTAAATGTTAGCTTAAGATCAGACGATGAGAGTTATTCCTGAGATGTGCTTTCCACCAGGCCTACACTCTCATTTATTTTGCCTGGCACATCCGGAAATGGCCAATGAGCCGAGTGCCCTGATGCGTTTTGCAGATACCTCCCTTTCTGTTTGACCCAACTCAATTTCCCACACTAAAATGACATTGTTTCCACCCTAACGTTAGTCCACTTCCAGCAGTATGGTTTTTCGCTTATTATTACTGCGGGCTTTCAATGTCCATACTGTTAGACCCCATCGACTTGCGTTCTAGAGGGCAGGAAACCAAGGCAACCGACTGTGGAGTGTGTCATTCGGTCCGTCTCAATGGAGCTCCTTGTCGCCAAAAACCCTTCACCACCTCCTAGCAACAAGAGCAGCAGAATGAGTCATTTTGTTTGTTTCTAGCATGGTCATGTTGACCCAGGACCAGCGTGGAACCGTTTGGCTGTATAGTAAAGTCGTTCTCTAAAGACTTTTGTGACAGAAATTATCTTGTTGTACTCGTAGGCCTAAGTGAGTGTTCCTGTGGCTCAGTGGTAGAGCATTGCGTTAGCAGCGCAAAGGTTGTGGGTTCAATTCCCAGGGAACACATATACTGACAAAAAATTTATAGCCTGAATGTACTGTAAGTCGCTTTGGATAAAAGCGTCTGCTAAATGCATAAAAATGTAAAAAAAAAAAAAATGTAAAGTGAGATCAGGTGGTAGGAAGGACCTCTTAGGATCATCTTGTGCCTAGTTCTTGACCTCTAAGCTCGGTGAAAAGGTTTTAGGCCGGGTCTCTCTGCATGGAGGGCTCTATTGTTCAAAGATGCATTTTATCAGTGGGTTGAGATCTCTTAGTCCAGAGGATGTCTGGTGGTGGGAGTAAGGGAGCCACATCCTGCTGATGGGAATCATGTTTGGTCAAGGCAAAGCAGCTGGATTGTTTCATTTAAAATAATGAGGTCACTAGAAATAACTCTGGATTTTAGAGTGGCTCTAATGAAATCGCAATAATATGGGAAGGAAATCCGTAGTTGATCATGATCTACAAGACAACCCAAATGTTAGTGTAACTTCTGCTTGTAATAACTGTAGTCATGTGATCATTTTGGTGCGAATATTTTGGCTAAAAATCAATGAGACCATACTTTTTTTAGTATTCTTAGTTCTATAATATTTTCCCATTCATTTTCTCAATAGGGAAAATACAAACATGAGCAAAAATGCCCCGCTCCAACTTTTTGGAAGCAAAAATACTTAAAAATCAGAGAAAGCACAAATTAACTAATGTCTTTCACGAGTTAATTAACACCTTGGCCCATGAAGCATTGCAAATGCCAAACTACTATTTAATTATCAACATTTATTATAAAATCTGTAATTTAAAGGGCACCTATTATGCCCCTTTTTACAAGATGTAATATTGGTTTATTAGACCCCAAACTGTTGTACGGAAGGGCATATATTATCATAACAATCTCATATCTCATGTCTTGAAAGGTTTATATGTTACTTTTAAAATATGGAGAAAATTATTAGATTTTTGCTTCCAAAACTGGCCTGTTGTGCTCTGTAGACCTCCCCACCGACTCTCCTCCACACCCGTCACTCAGTTCAGCAGATGTTACAGGGCCAGAGATCTGCAGGTGATGCCGAGGGGCCATCTTGAAAACCTTGCGAGCTCTCTTACCTTTTCCTTCCATCTGCACAAGAGTCACAGAGGGAGGTTGACTCAGTCACAGCACACTTCTCAAGCTGTGTCAGCAGGAGTCTTCTCCCACTCATCTTCCCTGACTGACTCCAAGCCGTTAATGAAAACTGCTCTCTCTCCTGGTGGCATGGGGCAGATATACATGCACAGATGTTATTGTGATTGCAGGTGATTGAACCTCCTGTGTACTTTCCTTACCACTGTGAATTTTTGATCGGTTTGTTCAAACAAAGCGCAACAGGTTTTGGGAAAAAGCTGTTACTAAGCAGCGCTCCCTTTGATGAGAAGAAAATTGCTACTTACTCCATGGAGGCTTTGCGGCATGTCAAATTCATCGTGTGTGATCAGTTCAGGGCGTTCTCACTCCCACACACTGTTTTGTTTGGTGGTAGGCAATGATCAAGAAGTCGCTTCACACATTTAGTGTATTGCACATTTATGTGTGCATGTATTTATTATGTAATTTTGGGGTGTCTGTTCAAAATGTATAGTGAAAGTGAAAGTGACGTGACATACGGCCAAGTATGGTGACCCATACTCAGAATTCGTGCTCTGCATTTACCCATCCACAGTGCACACACACAGTAGTGAACACACACACCATGAACACACACTAGGAGCAGTGGGGAGCCTTTTATGCTGCGGCGCCCGGGGAGCAGTTGGGGGTTCGGTGCCTTGCTCAAGGGCACCTCAGTCGTGGTATTGAGGGTGGAGAGAGCGCTGGATATTTACTCCCCCCACCAACAATTCCTGCCGGCCCAAGACACGAACTCACAACCTTTCGATTACGAGTCCCAACTCTCTAACCATTAGAGACTCTCTAACCACAGCAAGTGAAATATTTCATGTTTTTAGTAAGCATATTATTTTGATTGATTTTATAATGACATATTTTAATTAAAATTATGATTATGAATTATGAAACAAATTATGATTTAATTATTAGCTTTTCATTAAACTCATTAACCCCCTGCAGTTCCTTCACAAACCTCAGTTTGGGAAACCCTAATGGAGTTCATGTTGTTTATAACAATGAATGGATTATATTTTCTTAATCTTTGTATTTTTATGTCAATATGGTACAAGATTATCCTATTTAAATGAATGCAATAAACAAGATACTCAAATGTGACAAACACCTACTCAAAATCCATCTAAAAGTAGTGATTATATTACCCAAAATGTTTTACATTTGTTACAATACTAACTACAATTTTTGTCATGTAATTTGGAATCAGTAACGGATTACAATTTGTAAGTAATCTACCCAGCTCTGATTACATAACCTATATATAGTCACAACAGATAGTCACAACAGGGAAATCGGGGACAAATCCCACCTCCGCTCTGTTGCTCTGGATTGCTGGAGGGAGAGATATAAGTAGGGTAATCACACCTTTCTTCTCCTTCATGGATCTTTATTTCTCTCGAAGCCTTGTCCCCGAGTCAGACCCCTGGGGGCCTTCCTCTGTGGACTGCAGGAAGTGTGATAAGATGCCTTGTCACCACGAGCTGTAGAAACCACTGGGCCCTAATTGTTGCCTCCTCCAGGGTCAGATTGCATGTCTTTCCTCTGTATCTCCTCCATCATGCTAGATCTGAGAGAAGGAACTGAATGCATAATGGCTTTGTCCTTCAGGAAGAGGATGCTCTGTAAGTATTTGTGGGGAAGCTTTTTTGCTATGTTTTGCTGCTGTTCTCAGTGCAGACAGACTCTGTGTAAGCTCCCCCACTGTTTTAAATGAGTTCAGTGATATTTGATGGTTATTATTGATATTTTTCTAGCTGTGCAACCACTTTGTGGTGGAATGAGGTTCACTCCCAGAGATGTAATAGTGGGTTTGGCTATTATAGGTCATTGAAGACTAGCTGTAAAGTAGTTTAGACACTGGATTGAACACCATTGCCTGATGTTTTGGTTTTGTTTACATTCCTTCTAACCGTCACCTTTTCTTTGACATATTCCTCATGTTTCTGCTTGAAGCTATGTTTGAAATAGTTTAAGACTTGGTTTATATTTGTTTTGAGCATGAATAAGTGCAAAGGGGACAGAGTAATCTATATTTTAGCTAATTAATTCTGAATTATTTATGAATATTAGCATTTTATGTTTAGACCTGCCCCTCAATCTGCTCTCCAACTGCCCCTACAACTTAAACGCTTATACCCCCAGCTGGAGAGCAGGGATTACAGCTGCGTAGTGCCACCCAAAGCTGGTGGAGAGCCTCTACCCATTACACTTCTCTCCCCCTTAGATTTATTTACACAAAGCCAGCTGCCGTGTGATATTGGCTCAACAGAAATATTACTTCCCCTTGTCAGATTTCATCGACATGCATTATTGACAGACTGGCATATGGGCCCGGCGGAGCACAAGTGCTCCCTCTGAAATGGCTGGGCCAGTTTTTTTTCCCCCCTTTTTTTAAATGAGATCACACTAAGAGCCATTTAAATGTGTTGCCTAGCTACAAAGCCCATAAGAACACATCAGTAATAGTGGAAGTGTTTGATTCCCACCCTACAGCCTTAGATGTGTAATGTATAACACATATGTGAATAGACCGTTAGCTTGGGTACTCAAATAAATGCTTTGCTGCTAGAATTACATATTTGTAGCTGGAAGATGAGGAAACAACTGTATAAATTTAGACTATAAGCACCAAAGCGTTTATCCAATATTATTAAAGCAAAACGCCATGAGAGGCTGTGCATTGAATTGATTCTAGCTTAAGTAGGCCATTCTGTGGCATAATTATAGACATCAATGTTCAGTAAATACATTAATTAATAATCATCCTATGTATTATATAATCTTCGACCAAATAAAATAGTTTGTCAGCTTCACAAACTAGGAGCGTGGAGACAAAGTAGAATTAATAAAGAACAGTCTTTAATGATCCAAAACAGGGAAACGTACACGTAGCACACGGAGACTTGACATCTAACACTGGATGCTGGAGACAGGGAAACACTGGGCTTAAATGCATGAACTCAAAGAGGTAATTAATAGACACTGGAGGAACTAATATCGAGACGAGAACAGGAATGACCAAATAAGGGCATAAACAAACACAAAACAGGCCATAACCCTGACAACTGTAGGCTGTTTATTGTTTCCAAGCAAGCATTTTTATATAAAATATGTATGGTTATAGTTTTTAATTTGTGGTTGCACCTCATCCACTTGGAATTTAGTGTTAAACTGTCTGTTTTATTTTATATTTTAATGATTAGTGCATTGATATGCATTCATATTTATGAGTATATCTTTGTCATATATTTATGATTATAATTATTATAATATTGTAATGGGTATTAAGAATAGTATACATTTTTTATTTAAAGTAATTAATCTATTTAATCTAATACATTAATCGAATAATCAAGTCCAACCAGGTTCAGTTATGTTTATATGTTTATGGAAACATGCTTTGGATTGCGTACTGAACAACTCTATATGCTTTTGTTTGCTCGCTCGTTTATTTAAAGCTTTATCTCTCACAGACCTGATGGTGTTTACATCAGTGCTTCATTCTGCCTTTGAAAGAGTCCTGGGAGATCCTAGGAAATTATTGATGACAGAGCAGTGTTGGGATTGATTGTTAAGTGGGCAAATTTGTCTTGCATGAATTCGCTCCATTAGCCAGCTCATTCACCATCTGGCCCCGGGCGGGATCGGGTTGCCGGGGGGTGTGTGAAGCCTGGCATAAGGACTGGGCATCCTCACCAGCTTCACCCATTCAGCCCTGAGGGCACCCTGTCTGACCTGTGGATTGGCCCTTTTTTACCTCCTCCTGAGAGGTCACGAGAGGGACGCCCAAATTGCACTCTGTTCAATAATGCAGGTCATCCATCTGCTTCTGGTGATTTACTTTCAGTTAAGCTGTCACAGTTCTGTTCTGCAGATGTACCGATTTTGACTTCACACTTTCGCCTGGTGTCAGGCACCTGTGAAAATCCTGTGAGGGGGAAGCAACCAGATGCTATCTAATGTTGCAATCTGTGAATGTACCTCAGACCCCCTGTGTACAGTATATCTGAAGATAATTCAGTGTTCAGCCATATGGTTTTGCTAGGCTGACAGACTTTTCTCAATTTAATGAAATGCATTACTCAGTATATTAAACTGAACTGTTCTGTCATATTTAACTCCGATTCAGCTGTTTAGGTCCTGCTGAAAGATCATCCTCTTTTTAAATTGGTTTTAAGCTGGGTGCACGTTGGGATTTAAGAGACATTTCGGAGATCATAAAAGATTCCTTTAGTCTTAGGGCAAAACTTAGGGAAAAATTAGAAGTTTTGGTTTACACATGCAAACTGATTAATTGCCTTTATGATATCTTAGTCTCACATGAAGCTCTGACAGTATCACAGTCATCATTTCAATTTTGTATGTAAATGAGGATGTCAGAATGAACACAGACTTAAATGCCAGTCAACGCTGTCAGTCGTGACCAAAGTCTTAGCTATATGTGCTACACATATAGCTAAGACTTTGGTCACGACTGACAGAGTTGACTGGCTACTGAGCTACTCACAGCCTGACATAAAAGATGTTAATGTAGCACAGTCTGTATGTTCAGTCCTACCAAATTCTCAAAATACATATGTTCACCTACTGAACTGTCGTCATATTTTATTCAGTCTCAAACCAACAGAAATGGAGGCTGAGAGTGTATTTCATAATGACACTGTACTTTACAATCTCTTACAATGATGCTGAATGATAAACAAAAATTGTCCCAGAAGAATTTTGTTATTTGATACTGTTGAAAAGTTTGTGGTCAGTAAGATTAAATGAATAAATAAATAAATAGACGTTCTTTTAAAAAGTGCTTTTGTTCCGCACAAATGCACTAAATTGATCAATAGTAAGAAAAAGACATTTCTTTTTAAAAGTTACAATGAAAAACAATCAAGAAATGTTCTTTGAGCAGCAAATCATCATATAATTTTCTGAAGGATCATGTGACACTGAATACTGGAGTAATGATGCTGAAAATTCAGTTTTGCCAGGAATAAATTACATTTTAAGACATTAAAGTAGAAACTGTAAAATTGTAATAATATTTGCCAATATACTGTTTTTACTGTATTTTTGGTCAAATAAATGCAGCTTTGGTGAGCATAAGAGACTAAAGAAACATAAAAATCTTACCAAACCCAATCCTTTGAACAGTGGTTTACAGCGATGTTGCTGATAAGTGACAGTGACATTTTAATGTTTAAGTCATCAGTGTCTCGATGTTCAGAGAATCAAGATCTTGTCTGTAACCAAATTATATTCGCAATGCACTAACTCATACTTATGAGACTCAGCATACACAAACCTGGAGTTTAATTTAAAGAAAAAGACTGTAAATTCAATCAACCTTGTTCACAATCTCATGTCTTACTTATTTGGTTTGTGGCCTTAATGTGACCCCTGTTTTTGGCAGGCCAGTTGCCCAGCAAGATGCATTAGCAAACGCCACTGCATCTCACTCCACTGTAATTCACACTTAGCTCACAGAGCAAACACACACCTACTGACATCATCGGTCACTTACGCTTCGCTTTTCAGAGTATGCACACACAATACTGAATGTGTGCTTATACGGGACCCACGTTTTGACCTGTAACTTCCAAACACATTCAGGACGCTCGCGGTTCCCAGCAGTCCAGGTCACATGCCAGAGGCCGTTCAGTTCAGTGTCACTCTCAGTCATGTGTGTAATATGTGAGTGTGGCACCCAGGAGGCTTATGGGGGATTGGGTTGTGATGTGGTCAGCCCCTGCCGGGCATGAAGGGGCAGTGCTGTGGAAACAGAGACAGAGAAGACCAGAGTTCAACAGTCATATTAACAGCTTGTCCTCAAGATACACATATCTGAACGGTCCTGTTCTCTGTCTACATTCTCGCATTTTCTCTCTCTCTCTCTCTCTCTCTTTCTCTGCTGTTAACTGATCTGATATCTCTGAGCTGCAGATGCCCTCTATTAAATGCATAAAAGAGCTCTTGAAGAATAATTGAATGTGTTTACACAGTGTTTTGCCCATCTGACACTGGAGTTTAGGCGGTTAATTCTGCCTGGTTAAAGGGCCTCGGTGCCGCCCGTGAGCCGAGCCAGCTGATTATAATGTGTTTAGAGAAGAGCAGACGGTCTGTCATAAATTGCATCAGTGATTTATAGAGGCGGCCATGGGAGGGTCAGTGTTCACTGTACTCCGGAGCCGGTGTATATCTGTGTTCATTAGATTGAGAGCTAATGGCTTTGATCCAAATCTTGATGAGCTGCTGTCTTCATAGGCTGCCTTCTTCAAAAACACTGTGTTCTGATATCTTCCATTTAATAGCATGATCACATTACTTCAGTGAAATTTTATAGACAAAGTAGTTCTATTGTCAATAGTGTAGTGATGCGTTAAACACTGCTTACTTCACTTACTTCCAAACCAAGCAGCTTTGTATTAGTAAAAACTGTAAATTAACAATTTGAAAGTTTAGCAAATCAATGCAAAATTCCTAATCCCGTAAATGTGACGGCACCTAAACTCACAATGGCCATTTTTGCTGATTTTTTTTCTATACCATTGTCTGTGAAATCATATTGGTCACACGACTCCACATTAAATATCAAATAATATAATGTTTATCGCTGGAAGTTTGTCGTATCATGTCTGTTCAGTACATGATGTTAGGCAACATCCTGATTAATGACTGTTTGCGCAGCAAGATTGAACTTTGGCTCACAACGGATCCATTTCACATTTCCAGAGGTTCTTAGAAGTGGAAGTCGTCATGGAATGGAAACTACAACAAATATATATATTTTACATTCCCACTTGCTAAAATAGCAAAATAATAAATCTGTGGTAGTTTATCTATGACTATGACAAAATAGGTAGAAATATTTAGAGAAATATTTAACAATTTTATTTAAAAAAAAATCTTAAATATCATAATAAAATATTTGTTTTAATTAAATATAAAAAAATATATTTATGATGTTAATAACACCATAACACGTCATCAAAGTCTGCGGAAAAAGCTCAATTGCTAAACTAACTGAATACTATAATAAAATTCATAGTACACACAAAATAATGAGAGAAATAGTCTATTGTTGTCTATGATTTTAGTATGGAATAAAATAAAATATTTAGTGCTGTCTTAGATTTTGGCCTAATTGAGTCATTATTTTACTGGGTTGTCAGCTTTGTTATGAGGAGTGAAGTAAAGTGAATCTTGCTGTATGGACTAACATGCAACATGGACACATATTACTGAAAGCTGCCTGATATTCTCCGTGGCAGCCCATGTAAACTGCAAAAATGAATCTGACCACAGGCGGCTATTTTAGCCCGAGCACTTTGAGGCGTTCTCTACCTGTCAGTCATTTTGAGCAGCCAGGTTAGCTGACATTGTGTTTGGAGGACAGGACTTGTGTAGACGGGCGGTCTAATTCAGTAGCAGAAGTTAGTGAAGCGGCTAACATCCCTCTTAGCACCTTTAAAACAAGGTAAATAACAGTAATTACTTTACTTTTATAGCAGATGCTCTTTACTGGTAGTGTTTTCAGGACTCACAGCTCAGTCGACTCCACACAGCAAAATGATATAAGAAATGAAGCCTTGTTTACAGAGAATATATCTTGAATTAGGTTTATTTTCCTTATCCCTGTGATAAACAGCTGTATTTAAAAAAAAAAAAATTTCGGGCCCTATCATACAGCTTTTGATGTTTTTTGCTAGTTTCAGCCCGACGCAGTTATCATTTTCACGTCCTGTGTCATGTTGCATAGCAAATGCATTTGCGGCCATTTGTGCGCTCATGGACGTGCTGGTCTGAAAATGAGGTGTGTTGAGGCGCATTGTTGGTGTGTTGCTATTTTGAGGCAACTGAAATAGACTGCGCCATTGACCAACTAAAAACAGGGTGGGGAACGTTGATCATGGAGGGCCGGTGTCCCTGCAGAGTTTAGCTGCAACCCTAATCAAACACACCAGGATCAACGTTCCCCACTCCTGAACTAAAACCTAGTCTAGGGTAAATGGCACAATATTTTTTGTTATTTAAAGAGTGCATTATTAATATGCACTTTTCCACCTTTTTCTTCAATGCGGAAGTAAGCCTATAGGTGAGACTTCCGGTTCATTAGCTACTATAGGTAAACAACGAGGAGAATAACAACAGTAAACGGGATTAGTAAACGCAGTAAATGGTAAAACTGTTTGCACTACAAACCAGAGTGTTCATAATTAAGATAATACATACAAATAATATGACACCAATTTCCAATATCAAGCAGCAAAAATACTGTTTCTTACAGCTAAAAATAGCTGGACCTGAAGCTAGACCCATAGAATTGACAAATAGCCGCATCCTTTTTTATGGCAAGAAAAAGGTGGATAGGCGGGTCCACAACGCGCACACTCTGCTTATTTCACACACAGGGACAGCAGCACACAAACATGCCAAAATATTACAAATGAAAAATTACAATGTAAAAGATTATAATTGTTTAGGCTACATAAATATGAAAATGCCTACATGTCATAATGGATAGCCATTGCATGTATCATACAAGAGCAGCTTCATTTCTTCTCTGGAGACGCGTTCAGTCTTTGTGCTTGCGGCAAATTCCGCAGTGTAAATAGAGAGAGAGAGAGAGAGAGAGATGTTTTTTTTTTTACTGGAAAATGAGAACTTTTGATTAAGAAAATGATTTTTGAGGAATGAGGAAAAACAACCTTTCTGAACCTTCTGCTCAGGTCTTCCACCTGACTCATTTTTAGCAGCATCCTCACTCTCTTCAGCTGAGCTGGTGCATTCGGTATTGTAAGATTATCTACGTTTCCCAATCCCCACAAGCAGAGGCATCCGTAACACACAATATAACACAATATGTGCTCTAGATTTAACTGGAGGCCATTTCACTTCCATGGCTGAAGATTTGTAAGTGTATTAGTCACTCTTGGGTTGTAGATCTGCGCCTCTTCCCAAGACTATTCACTCTGCGAGGCCGCTTGGGGGTGATTGTGTTTTCCAGTAATGTGCTGGATAATCCTAATGCTGGAGTTGTGTTGAGGATGTGTGCCAGGGCCAGGACACTGGTGCATGGAGCAGATCTGGCCAGAACAGACTCGACTGGGCTCTGTCTGGCCAGCATGCTGCAGATGGCTAATGTAGGCCGCCACTCCTAATGAGTTACCACAAAGGAAGCCCCTTTCTCAGCGTGTACTTTCTCCCTCGCTCACTCTTTCTTTCCTCCTCCTCTCTTTCTTAAGCAGATTAATTAGCTGCACTTTTCCTTATCGGCCAAGAAAGTGCTCTCACTAAGTCCTCGGGGAGATCTCACCAGGGAGGCACAGTCGCTGCCCAGCTTTTCTGCACTTTATTTTGTGTTTATATGCCTGTGTTAGTGTGTATTTGTGTGGGTTGTTCTGTGTATTTTGACAATATTGAGTCTATGTGAAGCTGCTTTTGCATATGCAGTGTTCAAAGATACTTTTGCAAGTACACAATAAATATACATGTGACATAGCAGAATGGACAGTTTACACCATTCATGTCTGTCCTTGGTACAGCTTTCCAAAATGTGTGGATTTTTGGCTTGCATCTTCAGTGGTATTTACTATAAAGTGCCTTAAATGTTTTAGAGGCAACTTTCTATAGACAGTCAGTGCTGTTTTAGCATATTATTGTGTAAATGCTTGCCCAGTTATAATGCTGTTTGCTGTCATTCTAGCACATTCAGGTGAAGCTCTGGGCATTCGAAGGCACCTTACACAACAAACCACACACTATTTTTTGTAATGTGTGAACCGTATTGTATGAGATCTAGCAAAACTGCTTTTAGCCATTATGCCCGGAAATCTGTCAAATTCTCCAAGTTGAAATGAGACAAGCTCCAAGCATTCAGATTTTTTCAAATCTGGTGAAAACATCTTTTCAAGTTATCTTTTTTACATTTAAATTATTATTATTATTGTTAATTATTAATAATAAACATTAATGATAATCATTATTGTTATGTTCTCTTGCTTTTTATTTATTTTTGCCTGTGCAGCAGTTTTAATTTATGAATGGTGCTATAGAAATTAAATGTATTATACAAGTAAATTATTATTATTACCATACATGATTATACTCCTCTATTTATTTTGTGCTTAAAGGGATAGTTCACCCACAATGAAAATTCTGTCATTAATAACTCACCCTCATATTGTGTTTCCTCACAACATGACTTTAATGTTGCTGTCTATGCAGGGTCAGAAAGCTCTCTGGTTTCATCAAACATATCTTAATTTATGTTCTGAGGATGAAGGTCTAACAGGTTTGGAAGGACACGAGGGTGAGTAATTAATGACAGAATTTAATTTTCGGAGGAACTATCCCTTTAAAAAACGTATCTATATATTCTTCTTCTGTCTTATATGTATAAAAATGTGTATAGACAAAATCTTTCACTGCCATTGTAGCAATTTAAGCTCTAAACCAGTTAATCATAATTGTGACATAAATAGCAGTCTCTCTTCATGGTTTTTTACTGGACTAACATGAAGCCAGATCAAGGTCATTCTCATTTCAGAAAGTTCCCTTCTTCCTCTCTCGCCTTCCCCCATCAAACTAATTAATGTTTTATACTGGTCTCTTTAATATTAGCCCAAAATAATGCTGGTGTTTGATGTTTAAATCCAGTCGCCGGGAAGTGTAAGCTAAGCATTTCATCAGCGCCACAGGGCTTCTTTAGCCCCAGTAGTGCAGGTCTCAGTGTGAATCTATTGCTTTAGATATGCCTCGGTAATCTGCTGTGGGGTGGGAGTAAAGAGGGGGCAGGAAGTATGCTTCATATTTTCATATTTTTAGAAGGAAAATTAGGCCAGTTATGAGCTCTTGAGCTCTTATGTCAATGTATAAGCTGCTCTGAAGAAAGTCGAGGCCACTGAAGATTCACTAAATAATTATTTTATTCTTTCTGCTTTTCTTTCTTTAGACTCCGCTCCTTAATAGCATCTGTACCCAGGAAGAAGAGAACAGCAGCCACACCGGTAAGCTGAACGAGTGCTTATTTTAAGTTTATTTTACAATGGACATCTATCAAAATCTATTCTTATGCTTAAAAAAATGTTTAGTAGGCCCAATAATATGCTAAATAAATCTCACATTTTGATGATTTCAACCAATAATTCACACAAAACGCATGTTAGCACAAACCATGGCTAATCTTGTTGCAACCAATTTGATTGGAACTACAGTCCTGGACAATAAAAATAAATGGCAAGAATTTTCTCTCCTGTTTTTGAACTATGCACCTCATTTCATAACCCAAGGTTTATTGTGATTACTGAATGGCATCCCAGTGCAGAACTGTTTGTGGTCTGTTTTCTTGTTGATCCAATGAACAATATTTCATGAATATCAGCTTAGTAGAGGTCGAATCAAATTCACTTGACTAACCCTACTTGACTCCAGTTGTAAATCTATCACGATAAACAAATACTTCATAGCTAAATGTCACGGCAGTAAATAGCTAACCAGCATATTTCACAATACAGGGTAAATATGTCATATACATTTAATTGAAAGTCAATATTTGTGATAATGTTCAAGCCACAGAATTTGATGGATTGCCTCTGTGGTCTCTGGGTCTTAGCGTCTCTCTTCAAAATAGTCAGGCTTAAATAAGCAGCAGTGTGGCCTGAAGTGCATGAACAAATATACAAAATAGCTGTTGTGGGGGGAAAACCACGCACAATATGATTGCAGGAGTCAACTTTGCTCTTGCAATGAAGCCCCCGCTGTCTCATCCAGATTGCTGCCAATGTTCTGAACTAAATCAGTTTTATATAATACATTGTGCCTTTCTCAGAGAGATTCAGAGGAGAGTCATTCTTAACAAAGAAACATTAGCTGTTCGCCCTTTTTCCCACAGAACAAGAACAAGCAGAGCATTCATGCAGTGCTTGAGACATGCATTAGAGGTCTTAGTTCACATGTCGTAAGAAGTCGTAGAATGTATTAAACAAAAAAGCAATATTGGAACTGGAATATTATCTTTTAGCATTTTCTTAATTTTCCTCTTCCTAATGAGATCATTAATGCCCCAGCCCAGATTCTCTAGCCATTAGGCTTCTGCTTGTCTCTGTGATCCCAGCCCGGGTTACTCACTCTGGGTGTAACCCACAGGTGAGCTGCAGGGCGTCTTCTAGGCGTTTGCCAAGCTTGGTAGCCCCTATTACAAGAACCCCGCTGCTGCTGTTTCCCCTTAACTGGCACTGCCTGAAGAGCGGCCTCACGGTACAGCGGCAAGTCTGTACTATAATTACCACTGAGACTTTCATGCTCTTCCTCCGTTTTTCACAACATGATAATTGATTTAGGCCTCTGCTTCCCCTGAGCTGTGCTTCCTTACACAGATGCCTGCTGAGAAATGTAGCCCTTATTCACTTGGGCTCGTTCTTTTCGATTTAATCTGTTTTTCCTCGACTGTGTAGAATCACTATTTTTATATATATATATTTTTTTTATTGGACTGATAGTAGAAAATGACAGGAAATTATTATGGAGAAAAGAAGGGGAGGGGAATCAGCGCAGGATGAAGGCCAGAGTCAAACCTGCATTTCCCACATGAGCACCATGATTATACATGTCAGATGCAGTAATGCTAGCCACTAAACTATCGGGCAGAGTAAGAATCAGCAGTGAGCATTATTATAGAATATATTTGTGAACATTAAGGGGCAAATATCAGGATTTGTTGCAAGGAACACTTTACACTTCACACTGTGCAGGAAACTGTCAGCATGTTAAGCAAACTTAATCACACTGTTAATGCAACAGCATATGATTGAATGCAATTTTTAAATAACCATTTAACAAGTGACATAATAATGAATAATCACTGCTTAAAAATGTAAGATGAAAATTCAACTGTTAAAGTGTAAAATAAGATACCAAATCAGTGAATTTGAGTTTAATGTGTGTATATATGTAAGTAATCATTAAACATTTCTAATCATTCAAAAACCTATTATCCATTTATATTAACGTAATTCAGAGATAATTGTCCACACGATGAAACCACAGGACAGCAAATCCTTCAAGATAAAAACTGAAAAAATAAAATTGATTTTTATATATAAAAAAATTGCATATAAATTCATTATATTTTCATAAGGTTTAATAAAGTCCAATGTAATAAGTATGCAAAAACTGTAATATCCTAGAGACTTATAGACCATTATGTTTTTTATCTTAATTGTAATGTTATTAACAATATATTATTCAAGTTGTCAGACATATATATCAGACTGAATATGAGACACTATATTATTTATATATTTGCATAATAATCCTTACATAAAAACTCATAATTTAGTTGAAAAGAGACAACATTGTATAAGTACATGATCTACACAAGCCAATTGTGCTTGGATCTCGATGATCGGCTCAAGTTAAACTGCATTATTCTAATTAACTTCCGTGTCGTTGCCAACGCTTCGGTGACAGGACTTTGAAATAACAACCAGAAAAAACAATAAAAGGCATGACTTGCACCGCATCCTGCTTGCCAACTCCATCCAATCTCCATGATTTGTATTTTACGTTTTTCTTTATTTGAATTCCTTTTGATTTTTTTTTTTTGTAAAGTTAAAATAGAATTTACTTTCATTTTATGTGACAGTCGAGAACGGTCCAATCACATGAGGCCAAAATATCTAAAAACAATATTGATTCGCTAAGATCTAAAGTGGGAGGGTCTTGGGCGCAGTGATCTGTGCACCCGAGGACAATCTGAAACAAGCCAATTAGAGCTCAGCCTCAAGTCACATGTGTTTTAAAAGTTTACAGACCTAATAGACACCCATTAGTCCGGCGCCCCGCACACACAAACAAATACAGTTTTTATTTTTAATAGGTGCTAACATTATTACCAGTCAAATAGTACTACTAAATGCAATTTCGTGATTAATTTGCAATATATATTTAACTTATTTTAAACATGTTGAAGTCGGCTTCTTCCCTGGCTAACTGGATGTGGGCGGTGCCCCCTATTGACCAACCGCCGCTGAGCACAACGATTTATATCTGACAGTAGAATTTCAGGAAAGCATTGTTAGTTTATATACAAATCTGTTGTCTCTTTATTGTTCTAAAAAATATTTATTTCAGGTCACTCCCAGCATTACCATGATGTTGCCTCCTGCAGCCCCAGAGCCCCTTCCGGCCCCCACCCCTCCCCCAGTGTTGGAAAGTGGGCCTGTGGCATACGAGGAACCCGCTGAGGAGGAAGAGGTGAATGAGGAAGAGGCAGAGGAGACTTGCATTAGCGCCATGGAGCTGATAGGTGGAAATGGTCAGTATGTCACAGCGGATTGTAGTCGTGTCACTGACAATGATAATGAAGTCACGGCTCAAGGGTTCAATGATCAAGAGTTTCCTAGATTAGTTCCAAGGTCTGGCTCTTCATTTTGACAAATTGCGTAATGCTAAGTGGGCTGTAACTCTCTAGCATTCGTGGCAGACTGCATTTGAAGTATTTATCATCTTGATAAACTGCTCCTATCTCTGGTCCTCTGCAAGTCATACATCTACAAATAGTTGCTTATCACCGTAGTGTCCTAGTAGCAGTCTACTAATATAATCTAATCTAATCTTTAGCGTTCTCTTTTTTCAACATGTATCCAGAAACGACAGAATTCATTAAAACCTTTCTCTTTACAGACTACGGATGTGAAGCTGAAGAAGAGGTGGTATTTTAGACTGCACCCTATCGTCTGTTCTCTGAACTTCTTCTCATCCTCCTATCCACTTCTATTACTCCCTATAGCAAGGAGAGGAGAATTTAAGGCACATTTGAGACACCTAAAATATGCTGCACGTTTACGAAAGGTCATTCTCCCTCACAGTGCATTAGATGACTGGTTAAACTGCAGCATCTGGGTGATGAATGAGCTACAACGGGAGAAGGTGGATGGCAGCTTTAGATTGAAGAACATAAAACCATTTTAGGACTTTGCTGGTGTTCCACTAGAAGTTCAAGAGACGGGATGCTCTGAAGTAGTTTCCTGGGTATCTCAGAGAATTTGGTAATTCCTGAAAGGTGAGGATATTGATGTCTGCTTACATTGAATGCATTGTGGGACAATGTAATAGCAATTTGTTGTACATTTACATTTGTTGTAAAACATTAATTGTACATAGTAGGAAGCTGTGAAAATGTCACTTTTAATGTTTTAACTTCTTGTTTTAGCTATTTTATGATATGTCTGTATATATGTACATATGAACCGTATTTTGTGCACTGTTATATTTCCTAATTCCATGAAAAAGTTAATGTTCCTGTGTTGGATTATGACAAATATTAATGTATTGTACAGCAATGTTATGACCCTCATTTTTTAACTGTTTTCATTAGATCGTCAAATGTGGATGTCAGAGTACACAGTGAAAGCAGACTATTTTAATGTGTATGTAAATAAATTCACATCTGTTTAGGATGTTTTAATGATGATTTTATAAAGTTTAAAAGCCCCCATCCCCGTTCATTGTAGTTAAATGGAAAAGAATGAGAGCACAGTCTCCTTTTATGTTCCACTGAAGAAAGAAGAAAAGTCAAACAGATTTGGAAAGACATGACCGTTAGTAAATGACAACAGAATATCACATTTTTGGTTGCACTAATCATTTAAAATGTGAATTCAGCGTTCATTTCTTTATATGGTTTCCCTACATTTTCTTTCTTGTTTCTTGTTATATATTTCATGTCAAGCAAATAATGTACAGTATTACCTTACAGCTGAAATTCTTAAATGTTTTTTTGCCAGCTGAACCTCTTTGACTTGAAACATTTACTCGAAGTATCCAGAGAATTCATGTTAATATTTAAAAAATGAAATAACACATTCCTATGGTTTCAGTTTTTTTGAGTAATGGTCACATGACATGCAAGCAAACAATTTAATTATTTTATTTAGATTTTTTTATTAGAATTATTGTAATTTTTATACCTTAATTTATTATTAGCTTTTCATTTACTCAAAAACCACTTTGCTGTTCCCTCACAAACCCCAGTTAAACAAACCACAGCATGCTACACATCTACACTGACTCACTTTCCACATGCTACACGTCTGTGATACAATCGCTAATGCCTCAAATCAGATTTATTCAGGAGTCATGGTCAAGGTGGTTTACGACTTCGATTCATCAGTGCTTCCTGAATTTGATTAGAAGAATCAAGCTTAATGTCTTTGTGCGACTGTGATTTGAGCATTCAAGATCCACAGCAGCTGAAACATACGAAACCAGTTTTCATTTGTGAGCACTGTAATGGCTAATTATATAGATTTTGTATGAGTCTGCGGTCAGACGAATACCATGGGCTTTGCCTGTGGCTCATATACCCTGACAGACCTCATCAACAGATAGCTCATTAGAACGAAAGCCTCCAAAGTGATCCAGTAGAACCATTTACCATAAACAACAATCAGCCTCTCTGTGTGAAAGGCCATATTCATACATGAATAACAGAATATGTTGGCATGCTTTAATGTTCAAAAAACACATTCTTTTTCAAATACTGTACATTATTGTAGGTTCTCTATGCCCTGCCTCTCTCAAACGCTTCATTTCTACAAAGTCCCTCCTTCCAACAAGCACAGTCTGCTCTGATTGGCCAACTCACCCAGTGCATTGTGATTGGCCGACACACCACAAACACACACGATGCGCAAAACTCCGTATTTGAACAGTCAATAGCAAGTACTTAAAACATACAGTCGCTGAATCAGAAGCGCCAGATTGTCATAGCAAAGTCAGAATTACCTCCTCTCCTAGGTTCACGAAACGGTCGTCCATAAAATGCGTTGTGATAACATCTGGGTTGTGCTGTTCTGTTCTAAGTAATCTTAATGATTCTTAAATGTATCTACTGCCGTAAGGCCAAATAAAGTGCTTTTGCGTTCACCTAGAAACACTGCTTCTCCCTGACATGGCTGCATCAACACTACTGCGATTACTGAAACCCCGCCTTCTTTCTTTGCTGAACATTTGGGCTGCATTATGCAAATATTTCCACATCGTGATGTAGACATGTGGGGGCGTGTTTGAATGAGCCGTTTTAGGGGGTCGTGGCAGAGTCTTAACTTTGATAAAGAATATCTCTTTGGTTTTGAGACTTTAGTCTCTGCAACTTCAGGGATTTTATCTATTCACAATCAGCTTGTAACACTCCAAAGAGAAAGGAAAACTTGAAATCGCATCATATGACCCCTTTAAGATGTGTTTGCTTTCGAGAGTATGGAGAAACTGCAGCCCATTTAACCCGCTCTGCTGATCACACTGAAGGGTAACAAGACACTATAATGGTCTGCTTGCAGTACTGCAGCCTGTCACTCACATCTGATTTGATTTGTCCACAGATGCAGGCTCAGGGTGCCCTTATACTTCAACTGTATCGGGTTCAGTTCTTCAAAGCATTGTGTTCAAATTGCTTACCACTCTATGTGGCTTCAGACCTACTTTGGTTTCAGTCGGGATGGTATATTAATCACACGGTCCTCTCGGAGCAAGATCAACATAGTGATTTTAACATCCTGTAGATAACCGCAAGGTATCGCTGGACTGTGTTTCATAATTACCAGCCCAAACTGAAGTTAGATATGTTCCCATGCAGCTTGTTAAGGAGAGTTATGCTCATTACCTTATTTGTTACTTTTTTAGAGATTGTGCTTGAAGGATGATGATGAAGCAATGAAAGAATCCCATAGATTTGCATTGATGGAGAGACGCGAGCAATCTGTTGAACTGAAGGTAGGGTATTTTGACTTGAGCTATTAAACATTTCTAGTAGGTTTGACTTTCTCCCTAGGTCCGTAAAAATGAATGCATAGCGTAGTTTTTCTATCCAAACATTTAGTTTCACCTCTAAAGACAATTTAGGTAACTTCAAGTAACCAACATGTTTTTTAATTAAGGGTGCACTCAGATTATTATGTTTTGGTATATGTGATACATCAGTTATACTGATACCTAGTGGTGAGGATGTATTATCATGCAACAGTTTTTAGTTTCCAATACAGAAATACACTATTCATTGTAATTTTAGGTTAGGATTAACTTATTCTGTGAAAGTAAAATGACATATTTTATGAGGCTGGACTCTTCATCGTAATTGAATGCAAGTAATATATAAAAATACTATTTAAACTTAATAAAATGACTAAATACACCTTTAAGGTTTGACCCAAAAATTTAAATTCTGTCATCATTTACTCTCCCTCATGTCATTCCAAACCAATAAAACAAACAAAAAATATATATATAAAATATGTATACATAGATATTTTGAGGTATGTTGATAGCCAAAGAGCTTCGTTCCCATTGACTTTCATTGTATTGCATTGTATTTGTTCATTTAATGGAAGTCGAACCAAAACTGTTTGGTTACCAACATACTTCAAAATATCTTCTTTCGAGTTTCACAGAAAAAACTATGTCATTTAAGTTTGGAACAAGATGAGTGTGAGTAAATAATAACAGAAGTTTTATTTTTAACTGAACTATTCCTTTAAGAATTCATGTGTGTTTTAATAAAAATATGTGCTTTGTTTTTGACCCTCTTTGGTAATCGACATCATGCCACAGATGCTGTTCGTAGACATAAAGTGGAAAATAATGGATGATAATATCGTATGACACTCATTAGATACAAATGACAGTGATGATTGTTGTGATGAATAAGTGATTAATGCAGTCCCTTTAGGTTTCACAGCAAATGCAACATATCATGCTGTTTGCACCCTTCCTAGTCACAGGCTGTTTTGAGCTGCTCTTCGCCTTGAGCTACAGCAAAGCCTGTGGATTGTGCATAATCATTTTTCTGTGAGCTACAGGCCAGCTGTGTCCTGGAGGTTGAGGGTAGAGGGCTGTGAGATTTATACAATGTGACGCTTCTCCTGTGTGCTGGCAGATAGCTCATCTGTCTCCTCTGACTGTAGTAACTCCATTTGGGCTCAGGTGAGAGTAAACATGACCTCATTGATCTTCACTATGTTTGTTCGGGCAAAGCCAAACTAAGCATATACACTTAAAAAAAACTGATTCACACAGAACACACTGCTTTTGAATTGTTTTTCAACCATTGCGTGTTGTATGAGTGCTGCATTTTTAAAATGCTATTTGTGCCTAAAGGGTGTGTGTGTGTGTGTGTGTGTGTGTGTGTGTGTGTGTGTGTGTGTGTGTGTGTGTGTGTGTGTGTGTGTGTGTGTGTGTGTGTGTGTGTGTGTGTGTGTGTGTGTGTGTGTGTGTGTGTGTGTGTGTGTGTGTGTGTGTGTTGCTTGTTTTTATTTTTGTGTTGTTTTATTTTAAGAGGAAGATTAATTTAGTATACAGATGTAAGGAATTGATATACTGAAATCTTTTTTGAGTATGGGATATGAAAAGAAAAAATGTCTCTCACACAGAAATCTTACACAATTATTGATGCTAAAATCCACATAAACTAAATTGGTCTTGAAACTTCATACATGCTTACAAAACTTCTGAACTTAAAGGCTAATATGAATAAATGGAATAAATGATTTTGAGCCATTGAATTACTGCAAAATAACGCACTCTCAAGGTGGCAATGCGGTCTGTGCAGTATTTTTTAACAAATCAACAGCCCGTTGTCAAATATTCTAATTATTATAATTACAAATATAATGACTAAAAGAGATGTTGGAGGCTTAATGGTGGTTACATTGAAGTCATACAACCGTAGTGTAGCTCGTTTATAGCCTAGTTATACAGTATGTTATAGCCAAATAAGTTTTATTTCTGGTAGTTGTATTAAGATTTACAATTCATAAACGTGTTCATTTGTGAAGAATCTCATGATGAATAAAACGTGTAAGAATCCTACATTTTCGTTGGTAACAGAGCAAATTTTCTGCAATCCAAAAGCCAATGGAAAATCCTATTAGATTTTTGTCAAGGATAAATTAATGAATTTAACCAGTTTAATATGGAGAGACACTGTTACCTTCGTTTATGTGTTTTTGCTAACGTCAGAGCGAGCATTTTTGTTTTCCATTTTTTTTAAGCATAAACCCCATAAAACAGAAGCGAGCTTCGGATCTTCCAATGTTTCTCTATGGCGCTGAAACCTAAAGATGTCCATTAAGTTATGCTCACCGTGCAACTGATACTCGACTGCCATTGGCTAGTCTGCGTTCGAGGGGAGGGGCTTAATGATAGGTCAATTCAGAGCCGTTGAGAAACTCTCTATGGCTCTGGATCAAATGTGCACTAATCAATGTCAGTTTCAAAACAGTGGACCAATCAGAAATCGTCGAGGGTGGAGCAACCGCCGCAAGCAAGTGTGAAAATAGCTGCTGTTCCTGTCTTTCCATTATATTACTTTTTTTTTTGCAGTAGCATATCTCATACTCCACATTTTTTACTGTTCTTCACTGCATCTCATGCTTTCTACATGAACAGCCCCTAATTAATCAGTATTTTGTCATGTTTTCCATTTCTAACAGCAAAATGGTGTAACATAATATGCCCTCCTTCTATCTGAATTTCTCCACTGAAAGTTGTCCTTTCCTCCTCTCGTCTCCCCCTGCTCTGGCCGTATTCTTCATGTCTCTCTGCATCTCTTTGAGTTATTGCAGACGGAACTAGAGATATACGCAACCCATCTCTCTTCTCCTGCAGTGCACCAATTATATAACCGTTCAGAGGTTGTCCTACGCAGGCACACAGAGATGCTGTCACGTCCCCAAATGATCACTGCCTTGTAACACTATGTATAAAACATCCTCTACACTTTCATTCCCTGCAGAGTTGTCTTGTGCTGTTGTCTGCTAAATTTACCGCGCTTGCCGTGATGGGGTAGCGTGCCATGCATCCCCTCACTGCTCAGCTGTTCTGGGAAACCCCCATCCTCTGTACCTTCAAACCCAAACCCATATCCCACATGCCTCTTAATTACGCACAAAAGCCCAACGGTGCGGACAATAGAATGTAACATGCACACTAAGAGGTATAACACACCGTAGCCATGAAGAGACAAACTCGCCAGGGCCCCATTCATGTGATCTATTTAAACACAACGAGCCCCATCCCACCCCCCTCCAAGCCATCTGCTGCTCCGTGGTGGTTGTGCATTCTCCTGCCTCGCATCTTAAGCCCAGACATTTATTCTCTTCTAGTTTTTTATTATTTAAATAACCTTTATTTCACCAGAGTGCCTAATTACGTTCTCATTTGTGATGCAAAAGGTGAGCGGCAGTTCTATAACACAGGACAACATTTGACATTAGCTGCAATGCCATTGCACAGTGATACACTGTTGCATCATTTTAACATTATTAAATAGAAAAACTTCTGCAAAAATATGTAAATGTCAAAACAATCGGCAAATAATTTGTTAGAGCTGTCTGTGAATGAAAGACTGTAAATTAAATCAGCAATGTTTCCACATCTATTTTTACACCCATTGCATCAAATTATGTCTTGGTTGGTTTCTCTCATAATGTGCATTTCATGCTTCAGGATTGACTTGTTTTCTGCTAAACTCATTTTTAGTCTTCAGTCTGTTGAACGATGGTTAAGCTTCAAGTTCTGTTGAGACCGAATTTACTCTTTGTACGTTTTGGGTCCCACAGTTACATTTTAAATAATAATAGTAATTTAGGAATTTAGTCTTCAACTGATTTTAATATTTTTATTTAATATATTATTATTTGTAATAATTATTCATGTTAAATATTTTATGAGTATATTAATATTTTACATTTTATATTTGTGACCCTCTCTGTGAAAACCCAGCTAAAGTCATTTCGTTCTGTTCTTACTTACCCCTTCCCCGTCGTCTTTAGCCCTATGTTTGGGTCTATACAAAAAATCATCCTTCATATGGTAAAGAAAATTCTGTGAAAATGTAACCTTTATATATTTAATATTGACTGAGTAAGGTCATGTCAAAGTTTCAAATTATAGTTAAATTAATAGTAGAAATCAAAATGTGTTGCTCGTTATCTCATAATTATATTTTGAGACTTTAGCCTGGATTTCACAGAGAGGGTCACATTTAGTCTCACCACAATGCATACATACTGTACATTTTTCTAAATTGCAGTTAGTATACATTTTAGCAATATTGTTTCTGTTTATGTGATTTTGAGCCTGCAAAAATTGTTTGTATGAAAATACAATACAAAAAATTAGACTATCTTTCATATTAAGTTTTATAACTGGAGTATCTGAGACCCCAAACTGAGTTTGTTTATAGCTTGCTATCGCATTGAAGTTATGTGTATAATCCGTTTTCATAAGATTATGAAAAGCCATGTATTATAGTTCACCCAAAAATGTAAAATTCTGTCATTTACTCAACCTTGTTTTTGTTCCAAACCCCTATGATTTTCTTTCTTCCGTTGAACTCAAAAGAAGATATTTTGAAGAATGTTTGTAACTAAACATTCTTGGTTCCCATTGACTTCTATTGTTTTTTGTCTGAATTAAAAGTACAATATTTACTGAGTAAATAATGACAAAATGTACATTTTCGAGTAGACTATCCTTTTCTAAGTATATTTTTGTATCTAGCAGAATGAACTTGCTGTCTGAGACCCAAACAGAACATGATGGTTAACCGTTTGTTATAGTTTAACAACAATGCAATTTGGCTACCTTGGCTTCTTAGTGCTCTTCATTGTCGTCTCTCTGGCAGCACCATCTGTGTGGGAAACATTTTGGGAAAGTCCCATTCATCTGTTTTAATATCATGACATAGTTTTGCTTTTGATCATCAAAGCCTCTAGCAATCTCTTCACCTTCAGACACTTCAATTGTAGCCTGTAAATGATACAGCGGTATGTTCATCACAACCTCAAATGTAATGAACAATACAAGATAACCATGACAAGACAATACACGCCTGACACGCTAAACTGAGAACACATTTTACTTGCATGTAGGTATTTGTTTTTGTTAAATAAAGCCCAAAGGAACGCTTCATTTCAGAGCTGACCAGAGATGTTTGAGTGTTCTCACGAAAGTAGGACCACAGAGGAGGCTGACAAAATGATAAAATGTTTGGCTGATATATTGTAAATGGACTGAGAGTGCTTAGGAAGTCATGCGTTTCAGTCTGGCTATTCAATATAGAGTGTAGCACACTTCATTTAACCTGACTTTGAAATGTTCAGCGCTCTTCCAATCAGACTTAATTGTCTCACCCACACATATATAAAGTTATGCTTGGTGTTCGGTTGGATACTCAAGTGTATTGTTGACTCATAACATTGTAATCAAATAATAGAACATGAATGTAAATACATTTGACAACAGCCATGCGTTATAAACAGACTGATCCTTAGCTTCCGCAAGACAAACAGCAGTGAAATGTATTTGCACAGACTGATTCATAATCCACCTTATTTTATTGTGGATATAATCTGTAAATACGCAAGATTTCCAATTCATTAGACACTATAGGTAAATAACTATAATGACAAGTGCAGTAAACATTTAAAGTATTTGCACTACAAACCAGTGTGTGTGGATTACAATGATAAATTAAAATAATATGATAAGAAATACCAGTTTGCAATGTCAAGTAGCATAATGAACTGTTTCTTTAATTTAGTTTTTAGCTAAAATAACTGGAAGCTGCCGATACGGGAAGCCTTGCAAATGGAAGTTAACAATGTCTGTTTCCAATGTTATGTTAAAAATAAGATGGACTGCATTGTACTCTTACTATGTCTTTGATATAAATATATAAAGAAACAGCATAAATGGTAAGCATAGTATGGTAGAATTTAGCAACTCAGAATGTTTCTATGGTTTTGCTCTCAGTAATGTCATCTATTGTCCCGGATGCATGAAATCCTGTATGAAAATTAACCATGTTTAAGTTTATAAAGGGGTTGTTTACTAACTGCAGTAGGCCTATTTCATACTAGACCTGTTTGTTTATTTTTGTATGTTTTTCTTCACAAGACATTCATTTGTGTGTTATACTTACCACTTCATGTCCCACCATTTATCAGTCTTTGTAATAGATTTAATTATGGATTGCGCAATTTTTCCACTTCATTGTGTTTGAACTGTCCGAATGCTGATCCCTAATATTTCTTACTTTCCTTTTAGGGCCTGTTTACACTGGTCACTTCATGCGTTTCTGATCGGGTAGCTATCCGATCATTAAAAGACCGAAGTGTAAATGCTCTGAAATACTTTTGAGACGGATTTGAATCCGATTGCTCGAACCACTTCAGGAGGTGGTCTGGGATGCATTCCTGACGAAACTGGACAAGTGTAAATGCATCTGGTTGTGGAAACCACATATGTAAATTTTACTCCTCCCAAAACGTTAAAATAATAAACGTCTGAGAGAGTGTTATTGGCTATATGACATTATAATCAGATATGACAGTGCTAATGTAACACTCATCGCCACGGATGAGTCTCTCTTCACTAAACCAATGCGTAAACCGCTTCGAATGAAACTGAAAGTAAGTCGCAGATGCTCAAAACACAATCAATCATTAATAGTGAGACTAACTTATCTTGCTGATGCCACACTTTCTCTTGTTGAGGTCTTTCGTTTTGAAATTACCCGATGATGAATAAAAGCAGGGCATATCTACTGCTTTCGCTGACATGAACTCACCAAATTTAGGCTACATTTAAGGTTCAAGGTCAAGGTTTCAAGGTTTGTTTATTCGTCACATACTAAATTATACAGGGTATAATCAGAAGTGAAATGCAAATCAAATCAGGTCCGCTCAGTGGACAGTGCAAAAAGAAATAAATGTTAAATAGAAGTAACACAACACAGGAGCATATATATAAATATAAGTAAAAAAAAAAAGAAATAGAGTAAAATGTGCAATAAAAAAAATAAAAAAATAGAAAAGTGCAAAAACAATAAGATGTGCAAAACAAATAAGATGTGCAAAAAACAGTATACAGGGACTTAATAAATAGTAATGTGGACAGGGATGTGCAGGAGGGGTGTGCAAACGGGTTGTACCGGGTATATACATGTAGCAGCAATACGGGTGATGGTAAATGTAAATGAGTCTTGTAGTGTTTATGAAACTGAGTTTGTGTTAAGGAGCCTGATGGCCTGAGGGAAGAAGCTCCTCCTCAGTCTCTCAGTTTTTGCCATCATGCTCCTGAAGCGCTTGCCAGATGTCAGTAAACAGAAAAGATGGTTGCCGGGGTGGTTTGAGTCCTTGATTATTTTAGCAGCTCTGCTTTTGCAGCGTTTGAAGTAGATGTCCTGCAGATAGGGGAGAGTAGACCCTGAGATGCGCTCAGCTATGCGCACGACTCTCTGCAGAGCTTTGCAGTCCTGGTTTGAGGAATTACCATACCACACTGAGATGCACTGAGTCAGTACACTTTCTATGGCCCCTGAATAGAAAGTTTTCAGGATTGCTGGTGAGACCCTGAATTTCCTCAGCTGTCGCAGATGGTACAATCTTTGCCTGGCTTTCTTGACCTGTGTTTGAATGTGTGTAGTCCATGTCAGGTCCTCGGAGATGTTTACACCGAGGTACTTGAAGCTACTCACCCTCTCCAAAGGGGTCCCACTGATCATAAGAGGAGTGTAGGGCTGCTGCTGTCTCTTCCTGAAGTCCACGATCAGCTCCTTAGTTTTGCTCACGTTCAGAGAGAGACAGTTGTCCTGGCACCATGATGTGAGTCTCTCTACCTCATCCAAGTATGCGGCCTCATCATTGTTGTTAATGAGGCCCAGAACCACAGTATCATCAGCAAATTTAATGATAGAAGTGGAGCTGTGAGAGGACACGCAGTCGTGGGTGTATAGAGAGTATAGCAAGGGACTCAGGACACAGCCCTGTGGGGCTCCTAAGTTCATGGTGATGGAGTTGGAGGTGAACTGGCCGACTTTCACCACTTGTGGTCTGGCGGTGAGGAAATCTTGAATCCAGTCACAAAGTGAAGAGATTATGCCGAGGTCTGAAAGTTTAACAGCCAGCTTGGTGGGGACTATAGTGTTAAAAGCGGAGCTATAGTCGATGAATAGCAGCCTGACATAGTTGCCATTTTTGCTGTCAATGTGTGTGAGGGAGGAGTGCAGTACCTGAGAGATGGCATCATCAGTAGACCTATTTGGCCGATAGGCAAACTGAAGAGGGTCCAAAGTAGCAGGGATGGAAGAGAAAATGTGTTTCTTTAAAAGTCTCTCAAAAACCTTAATGACTCTCGATGTGAGGGCAACTGGACGATAGTCATTCAGGCAAGAGGGTTTACTGTTCTTAGGCACAGGGATTATAACAGATTTTTTAAAGGAGGTGGGAACAACAGAGGTAGCAAGGGACTCATTAAAGATGGAGGTAAACAAACCAGCAAGCTGATCGGCGCAGGACCTCAGAACGCGGCCAGTAATCCCATCGGGTCCTGCTGCTTTCCTGACGTTCACTCTCCTTAGTTACCTCCGAACCTCGTCCTCCGACAGAGTGAATACATGCTCGCTGCTCTGTCTCTGCTCTGACGCGCTGTTCGGCAGAGTCGTGCCGCCATTACATTCAAAGCGGCCGTAGAAATTGTTTAGCTCTTCGGCCAGCAATGGATCTACTCTCACCTCTGCGGAGGGGTTATTTCCAGAGGAACAGATGGTCTTTAGTCCTTGCCACATGCGTCGAGAGTCATTGAGCTGGAAGCGTGACTCAATTCTCTCCTTGTATCAGAGTTTGGCAGCTCTAACTGCACGTCGGAGGGCATAGCACGATGCTTTGTATTCGCTCATGTTACCCGACAAATATACAAAATACCGGCGTTGTATGCGGCAGTGCGATGGTTAACCGCATCACGGATGTACTGTCCACCCAAGGTTTCTGATTTGAGAATGTCCTAATTTTTTACCATTTCGGTGGCCTGTTCGGTTAGCATGTTGACTAAGCTTAATGCTACATCCGTGAATTCGCTGACGTCAGATGAACTCGCCCGGTAACATGTCCCAGTCGACGTCATCAAGAGACGCCTGTAGCATAGCTTCAGAGTGGGAGGACCAGCGCGTCACTTCCCTCTCCACCGGAATGTCCAAGGATTGGACATTCGCAGAGCTGAGAATACTCGGTGAGGAGGACTGTGAGCCCTTTCCCTCAGTCTGTTGCATATTCCAGCGCATTTTCCCCTCCCCCGTGCTTTCTTTTGCCTCTAGGATTTTTGAGGCGGCCTTTGTTAACTTCGGTGCTCCGAAGTATCTCCAATGGCCACGCTGGAATCGTGGATAAAGTGCCTGAATCAGGTTAGCGCAGCGGTGTCCAATGTCCAAAGTGTTCTTTTGTCGTACATAATCATTGCAGACGTTACACGTGTAAAAAGAGGAGTAAAAATAGGTAAAAAAAACAAAAAATAAACACATAAAAGCACAATTCTGAGCGGAGCTAACTCTCAGGCGACTGAACTCAGCAGCGCCACCGGGTTAAAAAAAGGTTAAAAAAAATTAGTGAGCGAATTGAAGATCGGAATTGTGGAGACAAATTTTTTGTGTAAATGGAATCATTAACAAATCAGATCAAATCAGATATTGATCAGAGAAAGCGTATGAAGTGTCCAGGTATAAACAGGCCCTTCTAGATACTGTTAGAGACGCATCCCACCTGGAACATCATTAATTCAGTTAATTCAGGAGCTCAGCTGCACATGGCTCCATGTGATAATCAGAATCAGGGACAATTTTAGGGCGATTCGTCACTTCAGTCATAACACATCATCACCCTTTGGTGCAAACACACACACACAAACACACACAGGCCTACTGGCTTCAGTCAGGCATCTGATGCTGCCATCTCAACTTTTTCCTCATACACACTTAGAAATGAAGGTTCCAAAAGAGGATTTCCACAGTTATGCCACGGAAGAGACATTTATGGGTTCTTCAAATAATCATTCACTGAACAGTTCTTTCAAGAACCATGTTTTTTCTTAGTGTGAAGAACATTCTAATAATCTACAAAACCTTTTTTGGAAAGATTCGTCATGGAACCATAGATGCCAGTAATGCATTTACTTTTAAGAGAGTAGCGACTCTGGTGTTCATTATTTAGTAAATAAGCAAACAAGCAGCAGTTTTGGAAACAGTAAACAATAAAATACCTCTTTAATTTATATTCTCACAAACCTCACGAGTTCAGCGAGTGCAGATGTCATCACGAACATGAGCAGAGGCAAACTTTCCAGTTTTCCGTCCTCTTGTTCCAAACGCTGACAGCTCACAGTTGTTATGTGAGAAAGTCTGCTGACATTGTGTTGACATTTACATCATTACTATAGCAACCGATGTTGTACACTGGATATTGACTACACCATCTGAACAGCCTGATCAGATTATATTACTTACAGCAGATTTAAAAAACAAATATTTATGTGCAGAGGAACTACTTTATTTATGTGAAAACACACTATCATTATACCCAGAGCAATTTTAATGTTACACAAATTATACACTTAATTTGTGTGTCCATGTATACGCAGTCAAACTAGTAGTATTTTCAATGAAACACTCCCACACTGTAACTATGAAAAAAGTCCAAAGTGCTGATAAATGGATATAAATAATAGCCATAAGTGTGCAGCTTTTATGTACATGTGGTTAAACATGATTGATGCTGGTTATTTATTACCGTCTTCTCTGTCCCTAAAGAGTCTAATCAGATAGAAACAAATCACCTATGGCGTGTGTAAAGCAACATCTCTAACATGCAGTAAAAGTGCTTCATTTTTACTGTGTCGTCTGTCTGTTGTTCCCGAATTGTTGTGATGATCACAAATAACCCTGCTTGTTATGCTTCATTCCATCCCAGGAAATTGCCGTTGCCGTTTTCACGGTTTGTTGAAGATGTGTGCAAATAATGGACATGCGCGCCGGAGGTCTGAAATAGCTGTTTTTTATTTGGGTTCTTCTTATCTTGTTTGACCTGCAGGGCTACTCAGATACTCATAAGGAGCTAAAAGAAGCGTAATTATCATCCTCTTCTTGTGCTACTTTATCTGCATCATTAAGTGTGAATAAAAACCTATCCCTTTTTCCTCAGAAATTAGTTTTATATCAAAGCAGTTAGTGCCCTTGCACGGCTTGTGTTAATTAAATGAACGAATGGCAATAGAAGGACACAGTTAAAGCACAATTCACCCCCTACAAAATTTTTACTTGTTTCAAACTTGTTTTATTTTCTTCTGTGAAACACGGAAGGAGATATTTTGATGAAAGTTCACATTGCTCTTTTCTAAAAGCATACATGTCACTCTAAGAAAAAAATCTGTAGAAAAACACAATTATTTGTTAATTTTACAGATAATTCCTTTAACCCTAAAACACAATGCAATGCATTATTTATAATATGGGTAAAACAATTGTGAAGAATTGATGTGTAAAATGCTGTAAACTTTCGAAATGTTAAATTTTAGTCGTGTATTGATGCACTTAACATTACATAACCCACTAATATACTCAAAAATATGCACTTTTTCACCACCTCTCAATAAGCAGGGAGAAAATTGCTTCAGTGTTGTTGTTGTCCATTTAAAAATGAACTTGCTGTTTTGCATCCTACGCAAGGCCAATAAAACAACAGCCAGGATTCGAATGACTTTCTTTATATTACTTATGCTAGAGGGCAAAGGTGACACTAATCAGACAGTGTTTCATTCACTACATATTAAGCATGTTCGTAATAGCATATGTGCATGATGGAAATGCATTCCAGCTTGTGTGTGTGGGTGTTTGGAAACAGAGATGGAATAATGTGAGAGAACCAGGTGAAAGAGACATTTCTCCCAGATCAACACTGGCTCCTAAATCCCTTTCCCTTAGGGTTGACTTTGACTTTCCCTCATCCCTTTCTGGGCCATAGGGTAAGGGCTCATGAAGGCTCGGGGTGGTTGTGGTGTCAGTAGGGAGGTTTGGTTGAGGTTAGCATTGATCCCTCCCTCGGGTCTCATAAATCAGCACCTCTCCTGGGACGCAAGTGCGCCTCCATCTTTCCCTGGATCAGCTCTCATCCATTTGCACTGTCACTCTTTAAATTACCCTTTCTCTCAACGCCACCCTAAGGTCTGAGAATAATTTCCAAGAGAATGAAATCTGTGTTGGCAGATTTCGTGCAAAAATTGCCCTTCATATGTTTTCTGTCAGCTGTTTTTTAGGATAACAAGAGGTTCTCTAAAGCTGAAAAAGGCTGAGCTGAGTGATGTTTGCTTGTTACTATTCAGGTGAAAATTCAATAACAGTTACGCTCCTTTTTGTGCAGTACTTCATTGTAAATACCTGTATCTTTTATAAAATTTAGTTTCGCCAGGTTCTGAAAACAATGAACAGTATTTTATAGTGCTACACCCTGGGTAGCAGCATAATTATTCCAGTATTATTGAGATATTATTTTTTTATTTTTTTATGTTTTTATAAAAAATTTTAGTTACGTTTTTTCTTTTCCTTAAGTTGAACTTAATGAATAACATGTTTTTCCTTGGCAAGTAGCTGAAATAAAATACGTATTATATTATATATACTAATATAATATATATATATAATTTTTATATATTTATATACATCATATTTATATATCACCATGCTATAATATTAGTATAGATTCAAATGAGACTTATTTTTAATTACTTATAGCCATTTGAAGAATGTTACACTGTAGCATATTAATAATATAGCTTTTCAATTCATGATTAACTCCTCGTTATCACTAGGTCACGTGCCAAACCATTGAGCTGGCGGTTATTAAATGATACTCTTATTAAGAAACCAGATAATGATCCTAGTAAAATGCAAAATTATGGATTAATTTCAAATATTACTTTAAGTCAATTTATTCAGACAATTCAGAGATCTACTTATTGTACCAAAAAAAAACAGTACACAGAATATTTTGATTACAATTTGCAACTAAACGGATGTCCTGTTATTTCCTCTACAGTCAAAAATCTGGGTGTTATATTAGACAGCAACCTATCTTTTGAAAATCACATTTCCCATTTTACAAAAACAGCATTCTTCCATCTTAGAAACATTGCCAAGCTACGGAACATGTTAGTGTTTCTGATGCAGAAAAGTTAGTTCATGCATTCATGACCTCTAGACTGGACTATTGTAATGCACTGCTAGGTGTTGTCCTGCATCTTCAATAAACAAGCTACAGATAGTACAAAATGCTGCGGCTAGAGTCTTACCAGGTCAAGAAAATATGATCATATTACTCCCAATTTTACAGTCTCTGCACTGGCTACCTATTAAGTTTTGTATCAGTTACAAAATAGTATTACTTGCCTATAAGGCCCTAAATGATTTAGCTCCTGCGTACCTAATAATCTTCTATCACGCTACAATCCAACCCGCTCCCTAAGTCGCAAAACTCCTGGACTCTTGGTAGTACCTAGGATAGCAAAGTCCACTAAAGGAGGTAGAACTTTTTCATATTTGGCTCCCAAACTCTGGAATAGCCTTCCTGATAACGTTCGGGGTTCAGACACACTCTCTCTGTTTAAATCTAGATTAAAGACATCTCTTTAGCCAAGCATTCATATAATGCATCTCATAATCTTGTACTGCAGTTATATCTGTTCAAATGCACATTATTATGCTTTAGCTTGGGTTGAACAAATAATTTTTGTTTGGATGGAACAACAGCTACGCTAATTATGTCTCTATTTGTTTCTCTGTTTCTGCTAACTAGGAATTACACAAGCTTCAGTCTGGATCCAACCCTTCAATGATCTGAGATGACCAAACACCTGAGAAGAGATGATGCCAACCCCTCAGAGGACCTCAGGGGAAGCCAACCCTCAGACAACATCTTGCCATAAGTTAAATATATGAAGTTTCTATAATATATACATCTATTGTAGAAACTTAATTTCCTGTAAAGCTGCTTTGCAACGATTGTATCTTAAAAAGCCCTGCACAAATAATCTTGAATTGAATTGAACAATCTGCCATCAAAATGATAAATGTATTTATTCCAGCTGCTGTGAGAAAAGGCTATGAACAATCTGCCACCTGTGGCATTCTCACGTGTGATATAGCCTATTAGCTGGGACTTCTTCTTTATGTTTACAGATGTGACGTAATGACACAAAGAACGGCGGCATGCTTTTATTTCTCACGAAAACCTACAAGTACCATCTAAATTAGAGAACATTATTACAAGCTTACCATTGTGAATCGGGCTAAGGTAAGGAGATAGTTTTGAACACTGACTGGTTGTGTACATGCCCAAAAGTTGATTTTGGATCATTTTTAACCAAAATAAAAGTTACGGACTGCAGCTTTAATCATAGTGTAGATCCTTGTACACGTTCTATTGATAATGGGGGCATCTATTCATCAAATAAAGATAAAATGATCAAAAAAGTGGTAACCTGCAGAATTTTAATTGATCTAACTTATGAAAATGTTTTTTTGTGGGTTTTCTTCTGACAGGCTGATTTAGTCAGGTTAAACAAGATTTTATTTGAATAAAACAAAGTGCTTTGTGTGATAACATCTAATTTATTTGTATTTTCGTTTTTGTTTTATGTGCAAGAGCATTATAACTCACCAGTGTTTATTTTTAGTTTAATTTATATCACCAGTTGAATATTATTTATAGTATTTATTAATATTCTGGATTAGCTTTCATTTTAATTTTTTTATTTTAATTTTATGTGCTATGCGTAATTTTTTTGCGTTTTATCGTTGTTATTTTAGTATTTGTATTTTATTTCTATATAGCTTTAATTCATCTGTATTTTAGTTTCCGTAACTTCAACTTAATTTAATTTATTTGTCAATACATTTCAAATTTTCTATGAAGTTTTTTTATGTAATATTTATATTGTGTTTTATTTCAGCTTTATTTTTTTAATGATCAAAAACAGTAACCATTTTAATTTTAACAATGTCGCTGACGTATTCCTTATTAATCCTCATAATGATACCTGTCCAGTCTTTGATAAGTCTTGGACGTTGTACTTCCTGTTGGTTGTTAGGGAAAGAGAATCCTGATTATGCGTCAGTCTCTGTGGTAAAGTTCTGGGCCGGTTAGACATCCCCCAGCCCTTTGTGCCTCATGCTGCGGCTGTTGTAATTGAATTCATTAATAGATTAAGAGGCCCGGAGCAGAAACGCCCCCTGAGGCGACTGACTTCACTGTGCCCCCTTTGGTCACCAGATCCTGGATGGGTTAAATCCTCAGATCCAGACCGCAAACTCTAATCATGCACCCTCATAAACACGCCGTGTCTGTTTTGATCACTTCTGATCAGTCTAGCTCCATGGCAACTCCATGTGGGGCCTCTCAGATGTCTCTTGAGAGCAGGGTTAGTGACCTAGAGTGAACTTTGACCTTCAGCCCTGTGTTGACATGAATTGAACAATAGAGGTCAGATTGAGTGTTTTTATGAAGTGCAGGTGGAGAGGCGAGCACTGCATGGACCAGAGAGACTGCAGAGGGTGAGATGCAACAGATGGACACACTCAACAGGGGTTCTGCTGGACAGCATATATGAGACTGAGCGGCATAATGACTTCCACTCTGCGGTCGCAATATTCATCAAAGAAACAGGTTTGAATTTTCTGTTTATTTTGATTTGCTTAGAACTTTCTAAATATTTAAATATTTATTTAAGATACTAATTTTTATATTTAAAAAATATTAAAATATAAAATGAAGCAGGTTACACTTTATTTCGATAGTCCACTTTAGACATTCTACTAACTATAAGTAACTTTGTAACTACATGTCAAATACAGGTCAACTAATTCTCATTAATTTGCAACTATATAACTAACTCAGTAGTGTAGGTTTAGGGTTAGTATAAGTTGACATATACTTGCAAAGTTTCTTATAGTCAGTATGTTGTATGTTGTGGACCCATGAAAATAAAGTGTTAGAAGATATTAAGCAGACAGTCTACTAATACTCTAATGACTGCTAGTTGACATGTAGTTGCAAAGTTACTTACTGTTAGTAGAATGTCTAAAGTGGACTATCGAAATAAAGTGTTACCATAAAACATATTTAAAAAATGAGCAGCTTCATGCAACCTACAGTAATTATAATACATCCCATATACATATATGATATACAGGAACTATACAATACAGTTAAAAGTTTTTTGTTTTTTTTAAAGACATTCATACTTTTATTCAGCAAGGAAACATTACATTGATCAAAAGTGACAGGAAGTTATTGTTACAAAAGATTTATGTTTCAAATCAATTCTGAACTTCATATCACTAAAAAATGTCATGTTTTTTAGATTGTAATAATATTTTACACTATTAACGGTTTTACTGTATTTTTGCTCAAATAAATACAGCCTTGATGAGCATAAGCGACTTCTTTCAAAATAATTAAAAAAAAAAATGTTTTATATAAAAATTATGTGAACTGTCTACATAAATGTTGTCTGATGTTGCTTTGGGAACACAGGTTACTGTACATATCTCATTTTAAAGAAGAAGAACTGAAATATTTTTTTAATCCATTTTGAATCAAAATCACAGAGGGCAGCAGAAGTGAGGGGAAATTAAAATGCCCTAAACATGCTGAGGTTTCTCAAAGCGTCAATGTGTACAATTTGCAGTTTATTTTTAGCTTTGTGTACTTTTAAGGCCCTTTCAAATGACTTGCATCAGGGCATGAGAGTTACCTTGCGTTGCTTTGATTCCACATGAAAAGCATTGCAGACAGCTTATTATTATTTTTAGATAGAAATAAATCAGAAAGTGTTGCTATACAGTAAGCAGAAACAACTTGAATTTGAGCTTAAAACAGAAATAACCTCCTGCTGATGGCTTTTGATACTTTGTATCAAAATCCAAAACTATTGCAGGATTCTCTTGAATTTAATTTAGTTCATGAACTGAGAAACAATGTGTAACAAAGAAAAAATACGAAATTATGAACAATTCAAAATCTCTATGAATTTGAACTTTTAAAATATTTTCTATTGCTTTTGCTCTAAAAGGCAAGGTGGGAGCAGACACTGCAAGGACGTTTCATAGGCCTTGTGTATTGTCTGGTAATCATTGGTTATGCTTTGAAAGGTCAGCAGCAAATGGGGTCAAAGTTGAAATTGTTTGAACTTTGAGTGTCGCGTTACAATGCTTGAGCGGCACCAGGTGCGTAAATACATGGAGAAAGCTATCCTAGCATTTCATTAATCTCAATGGCAGTAGCTCAGCTGCCCTCCAAAACATTGTCTGTTATATAATGAAATACATGTGAATAATATATTGCCTTCAAAAATGAATGTAGTCAGAATAGATGGTTACTTATGAATGGCCTTCAGTTGCGATGGGGAAAGATGCCTTTTGCCCATAATGGTGTAGTTACAACATTCTACAGTACGAGCAGAGGCCATTGTGGCTATGCTGAGCTAAATGCAGTGTGAACAGTTTAAAAAAAAGTGTTGGATTTTGTATAATTTAATAATTATAATAATAATTTACAAAATCTACAAAATATATTTTTTGTAATGTGTTTTGTATATTAAAACTTTTATTGTGTATTATATTTTTATATATGCAGATAGGATCACGAAAAAAAATCTATATGCATTACTCTGCCTTAGATTGGCAAAATATCCAAAAAGTACAGAAATATTTTTTTTTTAATTTCATGTGCAAGAAAAAAAACGACATTCGAACATGCGCATCTGACTGTTGCTGGCGGCAGGCCTACTTATTCAAGCACATCACACATAATTACAGTGACGGTTTATGATAATCATAACTAGGCCATATAATCCAGTGCTCATTTTGTATGTTAGTTGACAGGCTGTTAATATGCAATCCTCACCACAATTTGCACCCTCCATAACCATTCATATTTTTTCACAACCGTCTGACTCATGCATATGGGCTATTGTTAGCCATATCAGTCAGAACACAGCAATTCCCTTTTAGAAATAATAGCATGTATCACATAATATGAATGTACATGCAGTGGAGCAGAAAAAGTGCCTCTGTGTTTGACATACTGCTTCAGAAATGATAGGTGATGTTTCAGTGGTGCCATATTACGGGTACCATTACGCACCAGGTTTAAATCTACCAAATATATTACTATGAGATTTCACCCAGAATTTTCAAAACCTACATTGTATCGAGATCCAAACAGAGTACCTGATCACGGCTGTCTTTGTCATTTTGTGAGATGTATTTATAGAGGACAAGATGACTAGATAAATTGCTAATTGAATGTTTGTGTGGAACGCTTTAATGGCTCTGCTTAAAAATTATTTGAGCACACACTAACCGATTATCTTAGCATGAAAAAGCATAGATCACCAAAAGAATAAAATTCGAGTACTTTCATTTGAAACAATGATGCGACACAGAGTGGCCCTGTATCTGTGTGGCACAAAGTGCCAGATGATTTCCTTCCTCCACTTTTTTCGTGAAAGTCACAGAGATTAAAAGTGCATTTTTGTACACAGCTGAGAACCCCGTTGTCCTAATATATATATATAAATATATATATATATATATATATATATATATATCAGTGCCTTGCGAAAGTATTCATACCCCTTAATTTTTTTTTAACGTTTTGTTATGTTGCTGCCTTATGCTAAACTGCTTCAAATAACTTTTTTCCGCACATCAATCTACACTCCATACAGATTATGGAGTGTAGTGCAGATTATGGTAAACCAAAAAAACTTGTTTTTAACATCTTTAATAAAAATACAAATAAAAACGTTAATAATTCCATTGCATAAGTATTCATACCCTTATCTGGGACAATTTAAATTTAGTTCAATAATATCAAGTAATTTAGAGCATTCATATTGCTTATAGATGTTACTACATTTTGAGTGAAGTTAACCTGTGGCAAATTCAATTGAATGGGTATGATTTGGAAAGGCACTCGTCTTAATAAAAGGTCTAATAGCTGATAATGCATATCAAAGCAAAAAACAAGCCCTGAGGTCAAAAGAACTGCCTGTAAAGCTCAGAAACAGGTTTGTGTCAAGCCACACATCTGGGGAAGAGCTCAGAAAAAAATTCTGCTTCATTGAAGGGTCACAAATGCATGTAGTCTCTGTTAACCCTAATATAAGAAGTTTGAAACAACTAGGATTCTTCCTAGAACTGGCCTCGTGGCCAAACTGAGCAATTGATGGAGAAGGGCTGTGGTTAGCAAAAAAACAAAAACTCCCCTTGTAATCAGTAAAGCTGTCTTTACACTTATGAATGATGAATAGCTTACTTACAGTTCATACATCTGCACTTGTTTATGATGAGAGAGAATTCACGAGCTGAATTCAGTCAGCCTGTCAGCATGCGCGCACACTCAACACGAAACTGCACTGTTTCAGCGATGACTCATCTGAACGCCTATGATTGGCCAATGCATTCATAAGCTCAACAGACTCGTGTGTGAATGGTTATAATGCTCAACATTGTAAAAATGCGGAAAAAGAGTCATGATGAAACATTGAGCAGATATAAATTACATGCTGCAGTCAACACTTATCATTTCAGCCGTATTGGATTACTTTAACTGTGCAGTGCCATTTTTGTCCACGCTTTTAGATTTTACAAGCGAAAACCGAGGATGGCGCGGATATTATGTCATTGATAGGCGACCCTGACCATGGAGGTACAGGGACAAGTACATTTTTAAAACTGGAATTTCTCTACATTTACAAATCTTTGTGAACTTTTGGAATAATGCAAGCACACAACTGCATGAAATATATAACAGCCCTATGTGGTTTTTGGATATTTTATTACAAAAATCTTACATATTGTACCTTTAAGGCAGAAAAATAAAAATAATTGCATGATGTAAAAAATCTGACATCTGAGTTATACTCACAATTCTGAGTTTAAATATAAAAAGTCTGATTTGTGAGATTGTAGACTTTTTATTTGTTTATTTATTAAAAAAAAATTTTTTTATCCCATTGTAATAAAACAATGTCAAGCCATGTTTTTTGTTTGTGGGGGAGGGGTCATGTCATATCTTGACAGTTAATGTGATATCCTCCAGATTTTAGGGTTTTCTCACATCCCAAATCTTAAATTAACTCCTGATTATGTCCCTTATATGTGGCAGCTCATTATGTGAAGGGTTCTTTTGTGTTTTCCACCTGGATTTTGACCCCCCGTCAGTTCCCCCTGCCTCAAGATAATTGTAAGACCTGTTATTTAAGAAATTAATACTTGCGGGTTTAATGACAATTTCAAGCACGGCACTGACATAAATTACATGGCATGTTGTTCCCCAGGATGAAAAAAAAATGTTTTGCATTAGAGTCAAGATTAAGCATTTTATATTCTTTCTGCTTTCTGTTCTTTGTATTTACAGTTTCCATTTTCCTCAGTACAGACACGATTATATTTGTTATTTAAGAGTATGATGAGATACCAGCTGTCAGCCTAGTTCTCTGCCACCATCTGCTGTGATCTTAGTTTACAGCATATGTAAATAAGGAATGAAAGTTTGAGAGGGAAGCGCTTTCTCACATACTGCCCTGTTTACACTGACAGCGGTTTTATTGCTAGACGGTCAGATCGCTGTTGATCGTGAGTTGACTAATCACATCCCTCCTAACTCATTGCCTGATCAAAATCCGTGTTATGGTGTCTTGTTCTAGCTAATCAAAAGAGCTTTTCTTAATACTTTATTTTATTCTAAGCTAACAGGCTAAGCTGCTGATGGCCAAAAATGCTGACTGAAAACACAAACAAGGGGAGATACTTTTATAATATTGTCTATCATTTCTACTCACCAATCACCAATTCACACCGAAAGTTAATATTTTATAGACACTGCATATGGTGTTGTGTGTATTTGTGTATTGCTGTAGTACCCCCCCCCCCCCCCCCCCAAAAAAAGTAAAAAAATGTTCATACAATGAAAATCACTCCAAACTCCACTGACTTTCATTGTATGGACAAAATAAATAAAACCCGAAGACAATTTTCAAAATATACTTTTTTTGTTCCACAGAAAAAGAAAGCAAGATTTGGAACAGCATGATAGTGAATAAAGGATGTTAATGAAAGTATATTTTTGGGTGTGAGAGGCACGGTGCTCCAATACACTTTGGCTTGTGGCATAATTGGTGTCGAATATGAATACCCGGGGTCACAGAGGTCTTTTTGGCATTCAGCATAAGTCACTTTCCTGCCAAATGATATGGCTCATTATTAGCTGAGTCGACTCATGGGGAACGCCTGGAATCGGACTAATTGACATTGCTAATTGCATTGAATGGCATCCCGACTAAGGCCAGGGTTGTTTCAGATTTCACTGGGTATCTGTAAATGTGCCTGTATTGGTGAGTGTTTTTGATGATGAGGATGAAGACAGTGTGCAGAGTGGCAGATGGCCTCTCCCCACACTGCAGTATGTGGGTCTCCTGACACACTTCCACATTAGACTGGAAACCGATGCTCTCTACAGTTAGAATAATGGCTATGTATAGATCATAGAGTCTGTGAGAGGAAGAAGATGCACCACTCGTAGAAAAATTGTAACACTCAATATGGCGACAATAGAAATAGAAGTCCTGCCTTTTATCCTCCAGAATGTGCTAGATTAGCCTGTTTTGAGCTAAAAAAGCAACATTTGAGATTTTATTGTTGATTTGTTGTATGCTATTGAAATAATCCTGACAAACAGTTGTGGAGATTTGCCCCATTCAAGAAGCAATTATCCAAACAAATTGTTTAGTATTTAACTCATTTCATGCCAAGTTAGTTCATTCAGCAGCCATATTGAAAATGCTAAACTGGTTTCTATTGGTAATCGCTACTTGAATGGGGAGAGAAAATATGGCTGCCAAGTAAACTGACTTAACGTATATAGGAACAATTTTTGATAATGGCAATTAGCTGGGCCGTAGCTGTGGTTTGCAATCATTTGCTGTTTGAAACTCAATGAACTCAGTCTGTAATCCACAATCCAACAGGGAGAGACTCACAGGAACACAACATCAACGTTAATACCGGATGCTGGACAGTGGAAAACACAGGGTTTAAGTAACAGAAACTAAACAAGGTAATAACTGAATTAACTAAATGGGGACTTAACGGGAGCAGGAAAACCAAATATGGGCATAAGGGAACACGAGGCAGAACTAATAAGTCAGGAGGAGCACAAAGACAGAAAATACAGAGACAGTCCTAAGACGTGACAGTGGCTCCGCATTCGTTTAAATACGCCATCCGGGTATTTGAAGTGCGCTTTTCCTTTTTGGTATTTTTTTAAGTGTGAACACACTAATCACACTATGTATGCTAAAAAATGGCATAGTTTCAGAAAAGGGACATCATTTTGGGAAGGTTGTCAGACACCCAGATACAAGGGTCACAAAACACTGAAGTACAAGAGAAAGAGGGAGACATTAGTGTACTGTACTACTGGCACAGGAAGTGGTGCTCACTCTTCTGTTTGATGCTTTGAAAGTACTCTTCACAGGACACACATTTTATTTCAGTTTAGTAGTCTGCACAGTCTTTTATTTCCATTGAAAGTCCAAGTCCTCCAGATGATTTTTCTTTCTGCGTCATGGCCGAAGTAAACAAGAAATGATTTTGAATGTTTTGATGAATCATAAGTGTAGTCTGTACTTGAGGATTTGCTCTTTCTGATTTGTATTCTGTCTGTTGCTTTTTTTCCAAGGCTGGGTTACGTGGGCATGTAAACAAAGTTGAGAATCTGTTTAATATCAAATGTGCTCTGCTTTCCCATTTTACTGCCTCAGTGCTGCAGGTAAATAAACAGCAGTAGCTTTATTGCAGAAGCGAGGCATGAACGTGCAAAACTGAAGATCCTTTCAGATGGACAATGGTATAACAGCATGGCATTATTGAATATAAGTGTGTGAGAGCATGTGTGTTTCAGTTTCCTGCTCGTATCCATCTGTATTTTCCCATTTATTTGCCAGATCATAATCCATATCCTTCTTCATTATTCCTTACGATAATGAAGACATCTGTCTGCTTTGTGTGGAGCAGAGTGGCGACAAACATGCTCGCGTTTCACATGCCGCCTTCTGCCGCCGCTCTTCTGCCAGACTGCAATATGGGGCAGCATTTGGGCAATGAGCCCTGAAGACTTCAATCCGCCTGGCTCTCTAATGCCAGTAGTGCCCTCCAGTGCCTCCTCCTCTCTCATGGCCTCCTTGTGCACAGCCTGCAGGAAAGGTGAACTGCCTGAGAGGGCTAGATCACCTCGTAAGTGATGAGAAATGTGTTCATGCTAACTCTTCCTTGTTAAACAACAGATTGCATCACTTATGGCAACGCATTGTTTATTCAGCTTGTGCCATTTGTTTGCTTTCTTTTTAAGGAGGATTTAGATTAATTGCACGGGTTTAGAGAAAGGAAATATGTCTCATTTAACTTCCTACAAAACTGTGATCACACAGTTTCCTGACTTATTTTCAGCATTGGCCATGAAATGATATAGATGGGGCAGTGGAATTAAAAATGCAGTGTCTAAAGACAATGGTGTTAAAAGTTGAACTTATTTTACTTCTTTATGCTTTATGAACACTCTGTCATGCATACGATGCTAAATGGCACAAGACAGGAGTGTAGTGATCAGATTATTATCATCAGATCAGATATTATCATCTAATGCATGTTTTACAGAGAAAAACACTAGAAAAGCAGCACAGTGTAATGCAAAAATGTGTTCCACGCAGGAACAGAATTTGTTTCTTTTTTTGAAAAAATTGAACTGCTTTTAACATTTCATGCATGAGACATTGCAAAAGATGTGAGATGCAAGTGCAAAAGGCAAAGTTGACCCTCTAGTATATGTTTACATAGAAAAACAATGAAAAAGTAGCACAGTGGAATTCAAATGTATGCCCTGTGTGAATGCCCCTAAAAATGGAGGCATATTCAGAAATACAAAAAAGTTCTCAAATTCAACAAACAAGTTTGAAAGTGAAGTAACACAGCCAAGTATGGTGACCCATACTCGGAATTCGTGCTCTGCATTTACCCATCCACAGTGCACACACACACAGCAGTGAACACACACCCCAGCAGTGGGCAGCCATTTATGCTGCGGCGCCCAGGGAGGGTACCTCAGTCGTGGTATTGAGAGAGCACTGTACATTCACTCCCTCCACCGACAATTCCTGCCGGCCGAGACTCGAACTCACAACCTTTTGATTACGAGTCCGACTCTCTAACCATTAGGCCACGACTTTTGCTAGTATTTTTGCTAGTAGTTTGCTAGTATGGCTTAACTTTTATTAACATATTTCTCACCTGGGTAATCACAGCTGGTAATCACAGCCCAAATGTTTTATTACAATTTTTATTTTACTTTATTACTATCAAACTAGATTGAGTGGCTTTGGGCTGAAAATCCAATTATTTCACATTTAAAATACACTATTAAAAGATTTCACCAATATTAAACAAAATTTCACCAAAATTAAACAAAAATTGAGCTGGCATGCTAATTTTGTCCCGCAGGCCCTAGTTAGGGCATTTCTGATAGAGAAAGTCCACACATTGAGCCTAGGAACTCTGAGTTGCTCTTGTAGACTGGACAATAATACGCACTCTTGTGTCTGCATGATGGAGAGATCACTCATCTCACAACATCATCTCTAAGAATCTGTGGCAAAACCCTAAGCCTGAGTCTCTCACCACATGCCAATTGTTTGTCCCAACCTCTGGACATCGCAGCAGAATAAGAGGGGTGTTGGATTATTGGGCGTTTGAATGAAAATGAACTGAACCCTGTGGAGAGAAAATCTCACTAAAGCTGCAAAGGTTATGTTGAAGCAGTGCAGGCAAGCTGTCAGGTACAGGAAGACTTGCCCATTCTGGGGATGCCAGAGCTCTCCAGACTCCACTAAACCTGCACTCATCCTCTCCCTGTCTCGTTCTCTCTCTCTCACTCTTCTTTGTCAAAATCTGCAAGGGCTGCCGCAGCACCGCATGTGACAGTAACCATGATAGGCCAGAGCTGAGACGTCCGCTGTTCCCCCCTCCGGCTCCAAAGATGGAGTGAGAAGAGTATGCCAGGATGCCGCATGGGACAGATGATAAGAGTGTGAGACGGATCCTGCCCTCTGCAGAGAGACAGACAGACTTGTGTGTGTGTAGACGTTTTGATCAGTGGTGTCTCATTTCACAAGATGCGAAACTGCATTAATAAATAATGTAAAATAGAAAATCTAATTCCAAGTGGACTGAATGGAAATTTTGATCTTGTTATAAAGCATGTTCCTGCTGGTTTTTACACAGTAGTTCTCAGAAATTTTCTGCAGATTTTTTACACTGATTTTTTATATTTTTGAAAAGTCACTCTCCAAAATGGCATTTATTTGTTAAATAAATGTAGTTATTTGCATTTATTTGTTAAATAAATTAGTTATTTGCATTTATTTGTATTTGTTAAAGCTGTAATATTTAAAATCGAATTTATTCTTGTGATGGCAAAACTGAATTTTTAGCATCATTACTCTAATCTTCAGTGTCGAATGATCTAATATGCTAATTGGTGCTCACTTATAATTAGTTATTACTGGTGCATACTTATTAATAATAACTTATTATTAGCAATTGTTTCAGCAAAACATTTTAGCTGCTCAGAATTTTTGTGGATAATTTTTTTTCCAGGATTCTTTGCTGAATATAACTTTAAATTAATCATGTTTCAGTGTTTCCACAAAAATATTAAGCAGCAATATGTGTTTTGAGTGTTTTCAACACAGTTAGAAGGACATATTTCTTGAGAGTCAAATCATCACATTAAAGAATGATTTATGAAGGATCATGTGACAAGCACGGGTGACTGTATTCAAATAGAAAACATTAGAAATTTTAATATTTCCCAATATTACTGTTTTTACTGTATATTTAATCAGATTATTTATTTCTGCCATGCCTTGGTGAGCATAAGAATTTTATTTTTTTTTTATTATTCTAAACTTTTGACCAATATGTAGGCTAGGTATCTCCAAACCAAGGGTCTCTTAACTAAGCAAGCTCAACATTGCAGCAGCATTGATTTTCAATACACATATTACCCTGCCATACTATATGAGGTGTGTGAGTCAGTGCATTATGACAGCACAGTAACAACTAACTGATGTTCTCTATCATTTTGGAGACTACTGATAAACATCTGCCTCATATTCATGCACAATGAGTCTTCATGTGCACCCTACTGTGATAAACGCCTGCTCTCCGTATCCTGATGAAACTCCCCGCAAAATCAGCTTAAGCAGCAACATGCAGGCAACCAATTTTGATTAATCTCATCCTTGTCTATTTGAATACAAAATTGTGCAGTTCTTTATAATAAAATGGACAGGAACCCTGAAACTGTTGGGAGTGGGAATCAAACAGGATGTCCAAAACAGAAGGACAAAAACACTTCTGTCGATACAGGAAAAGGGAGGTTTAAGGTAAAGCAACAGGTCAAGACATATAAACCCCTGGTTACAGAATAACATCTCTTTTGACTCAAGTGACAGACAGGCTGATAACCGTGTCAATAGAAGCGAATGAGTGATAAGTCCGATTCATTTTCGTGAACCGGTTCTTTCGAGTGGTTCGTTTTAATGAACTGATTCAAGAAAACGATTTTGCACGGTTGAATTTACGTCATCTCGTAATTCTAACATCACTGAACCTGACCTATCTGAATCAAAAAGAGAAAATAATCATCAAAAATAGGCCTGAATGCTTCAAATTGGTAGAAATGGACAGAGTAATTAGCCTACACTCGGGTGTAACTGATTTGAAATGAACCTGTGTTATTAAAGGTGCGACGTGCCTGAGATCTTTATGACATTTGCGTTCTATAACAACGATTGGTGGATCAAGAGGCCAACAACAAGGTGAATTGATAATAATATAAATAACTACAATTAATAGTATCAAATAAAAGTTTATAAAGTAAGGATATTATTGCAGATAGTACTTTTGAAGCATTAAAGCATGCAAAATTTTGAATTAATTGTAGTAGTATGTCAATGTAAACGTACCTGTACAAAATATTACAATATTAGTTTCTTGTTGATTTTGTAACAAGCTAAATGCTGATTTAATGCATTTAACAGATTAACGGTGAAAACATCAAATGGAGCTAAGTTAAGCTACACAAGGAACATGTAAATCAACACCCAAAGGCAAAGAGGGGCCAACTCCACCGCATGCCACTGATTTAATGGTATCTGTCTGCAGATTCTTTTAGTTTCCTATAAAAAAGTATATTTTTATAGTACCTAATTAATTGGGTTGTCTAGTATGGTTCATGGAAAATCTAGATTGCTTTTAACTACCTCGATTGCTTTGTCTGTTTTCAGGGTTCAAACAACACTTCATTTTGCATGAAATAAATTAAGGCTTATTTAAACTGATGACTCAGACGCATCAAGGCAGACACTCGCCATAAATCTCCATGGCCAAAATGTTATGTAATATTCACTAAATCTCTAAATGACAAAGAAGATATCTAAATAACATTGTTTGTTTGTGATTTTTCCTAAGGATAAGGGCTCTCTCTCTATCATGCTTCTTTTCCCTTAGCTGCCCCATAAGTCAGACATCACTTCTGTTGGCCATTATTTGCTCGTCATCACAGCTCCCAACCGATGGATCTGCTGGGCCTCCAGGAGGTGGTGAAACACTGCACTGCCAGGAGGTGAGAAGCCCTTTGGGCTGCTATTACACCTCTCCAATAAAAGTCTCTATCACTTTTTATTTTGTGAACATATTCAGTGGTGATATTTATATTTGAAATGCCTACAGTACATGCCAATTCACTGTTCGCAAAGAGCTTGATTGGGAGGCGATCTGACAATCAGAACGCAGAGATTATGTGCCGCCGCTGCTATCCCCCATTATTCCCGACAGCTATGGCCTGTCTCCTTAGAAATACATGTTAAAACAGGGTAAAAAATATCAACTTAATTTAAACTTTTTCAATATAACTAAATATATAAATGTGCAGAGGGTTAAACTGTGCTGTTGTTGGCTGCCACGGTAACGGTAATAAGCTAAGGTATTCCATTTAAAGTACTTGTTTTGCATACCAGAAAACTGTCATGTCCAACACTGTATGCATTTCTTGCAGTGCTGAAATTAAAAATACTGAGTGTGAAATAATAAAATAACATGTTAAAACGTGTGCTCTTATCATTCTGTGGACACAATCCCATGAACTTCGCCGCAATAGGGAGCTGTTTCTGCACATGTGCGCTCATCTGTTTTCAATGCAGCTAACCTCACGTCGTTTCATGTAATCTTCCCACTCATTAAACTATGACATGTCCTTTACTGCAAAAAGACAGTCACTGCAACACTCTAAAGTGATAAAACTATGGCGCTATGTACTTTTTAAAACCATTTTCATAGGTTTCACGTTATATAGTTTGCTCTGAAAATATGTAAATGCGCATACCCAGTGGTGGTGACTGCAGCTGTAGCCTTTCTAGCCTTAACCACAAATCAGAGAGAAGAGTAGATTAACTTCAGTGGACTTAAACTTGAAAAATTGAAATAAAACACTTTATAAGAAAATTAAATAAAACGCGGTTGAAATAAAACGCTTTCTGATGTTTATTCATGTTCATTTAGTTCCATCCAAAGGTGCGAATTTAACTTATGTTGAAAATCAGCACTGGAAATCAGTACGATCAGCACTGGAGCTCCTCAGGGCTGTGTTCTCTCCCCACTGCTCTTCTCCCTGTACACCAACGACTCTACATCTAAAGACCCCTCTGTCAAGCTCCTGAAGTTTGCAGATGACACCACAGTCATTGGCCTCATTCAAGATGGCAACGAGTCTGCCTACAGACAGGAGGTTAAAGAGTTGGCTGTCTGGTGCAGTCTTAACAACCTGGAGCGGAACACGCTCAAAACTGTGAAGATGATCGTTACAAAAAGCCAAGCTACAATCACATTGTCTAGATCTGTTAGCCTGTTAGTCAAAAACCAGACTATGATTTCAGTAAGAATACATTTTTCTGAAACTGAATTTTTTGATCTGTTAGTCTGTTAGTCAAAAACCAGACTATGATTTCAGTAAGAATACATTTTTCTGAAACTTAATTTTTTAAATGCCTGTAAACTTTACTAACAGGCTAACAGATCTAGACAATGTGATTGTAGCTTGGCTTTTTGTAACATAAAAAAAATGTGATCATTGGACGTCTTCAACAAGACGTATAATACTAACCTGATATTTTCTTCTTCAGGTTTAGGTGTATATTTTTGAGTATATGTGCCAGTGGTGCTGGGTGAAGAAATGGGTTCAGGTGGTTTAGAACAAGTTGACTGATGGCTACAGTAATAGAGCAGCAAAATACCCAGAGGCAAGATGGGCTTTGGGGGCATAAATGCACTAGAGCCGAAAAATCATACTGCCACGGGGCTGGTCTGACGGTATCTGAGGATTAGCATGTGTCAGTTTGTGTCTAATCCGCATTTAGGACACTGCCTGTATCAAAAAGGAAGGCTAATCTGGAAGTGTCAAGTCATATAATATCAAACAGGCCAATCTGATATATGCAATGATATGGAATATGCTTGATAACTAAATATAGTGCTGTAAATTATATCAGTGACACCTTTCATGTTGATTCACCTTTCATGAATTTATGTTGGTGTAGCATGAGAAACATGCAGAAAATGCTGTGTTTTGGGTGAGAGATTATGCAACAGACCTTATCAATAATTAATGTGTTACTTCACATGGCATATGAAATATTCATTGATTGATCACGAGGATGAGAGACGGAGATGGTCTGTTTGTGACAAAGCAATCTGATAGGACAGGGGTCTCCAACCTTAGCACATGTTGAAGTAGATTAGTCACTTGTCGTCTCTGAGAGAATATGCCCTGTTAATGCAGCATTAGAAAACTCCATCAGGCTTTTTTTTTTACTTTCACTTTCGTGGGTCGCGACCCGGTGGTAGGGGACCTCTGTGATAGGAAACACATCTCTCTTTCACAAAGGAAGATAAACACTACAACTAAAAGCCAAGTGCTCTTTTCTGACACACTACATAGTGTTCTCACATGGCACAAGGTTCATAACAATATTGTTATTGTTAACTAAAACTATCTAAAAAAGTTAAATGTTAGATGAAAAACTTCTACAAAAATTAGAAATGTTGCCTTTTTGCAACTAACTAAAATAAGTTTAAGTTGGAGTACTAAAATTACTCAAACTGAAATAAACTAAATTTTTTGGGGAAATATTAAATAAACTAATGGAAATTTAATGAAAACTATTAATTAACTAATTTAATGAACTAATGAACTAATGAAAAACAAATATTTAATTAACATTAAAACTAAAAATTAAAGGAAAACTGAAAATGTAAAATATAGTTAACAATATTAACAAATAATATAATAGCATAAAAATAATATTAAAATAAAACTAGTTCATACACAGATTTATTTTAAGGTGCAGTGTTTCCTCTTCCTAAAGAGGTGAATAATATTCAGAGAAAGCTGTTTGTCAGCAACTACTGTAGTTTGCTTCTTTAGTTGTAAAACTTAAAAATGCTAGATGCATTTGCTAAATGCTAGATGCATCTGCTAAATGCATAAATGTAAAAATGGAACAAATTACTGCTTAGTTCACATTTAAGTGTAATTGCTTTTCGATATTCCCCACAAGCTACATGGCTAAATGAAATGTCAGTGTTATGAATGTAAGTCAGATCTTGCTGCAACATCAAATATCTTAGATTGCTCCCACAGCAATCAGATTATGAGGTATCTGACATCCTGAAAGCCCGTCGGCAGGGCATTGCTGATTTGCCTTTATTTGATTGTTTGGTCTGGAACTATATTCCCTTGGTAATGCATTGCTTCACTTTCATCAGTAAATATATTCTGCAGAGGAAGTTAGTCATTTTTCCCAGAGAAAAGCTTTAATGTTTTTGTGGATTTAAAAAGGTGAATCTGTGAAAACATTTATTCATAATGATATTTTACCCCATTTTAAATTCTCATTTTTCAATGAAAGGTTAGATTTATATAGTTAATTATGTATGTAGGCTAAATAAATAGTATACATTTTAAATTTGTCATGTGAAAATAATAAAAAGTGAATTGGTATAGTACAAAAATATATTATTAGTACATCCCTAAAAAATACCATAAACTAAATTTGAGCTCTTGTACAAATGCTGTTCTGCATGGTGTAACTGGATCTGTTTACACAACAGCTAGAGAGATCACTGCTCCTGTCCACTCTGTCCTGTAAAAAAACTGTAATTAAGTGTAAATGCATTGGTTGTGAGGCAGTGAACGACTTTGATTTGCATTCAAGAAGGCGGGAAACACAGTCAAGTAAACTGTGATATGTTCTTTATAGGAGCTCCTATGGTGAATTTACACTCAAGTAAGTGAGTGTCAATTTATTAAAGCATCCATAAACAACATGCATGAAGACAGCTACACGTTAACATCCTCTGTTTAACATGAGATCTGTGCTTTAGTTGCAGCGGGTACTAAATCTTCATGCAGCAGAGATGAAATCTGACAGATTTTATGTGATAGATGCCCCTTTTAACATTCTCAACACATACTGTATATATAGAAGGAGAGAAGATTATGTGGTGTGATGGATTGTGGGTTGCAATACTCTTATTTCCCAATCATCCCTTTAGCTATCCATTAGTATTAAATCTTATGTTTTCCATTTAAATGTATAAGTGTTCCTGAGAGTCTATATAGAAGTGTTTGTGTGTGTGTGTGGCTGCCCGTGGCCTCATGGGCCGGCCTGTCTTTGGGTGATAAGGATCGCTCCATGATCCAAAGCTTAATTGCTCATGACGAGCAAGGGTGGAGATGATTATGGCTCTTTCACATGCCAGCTGCCACGTGGTGAAGCCGCAAAGCTTGTTTTTTTCACTCTCTAATCGTAGGAAACAACTGCAGCCTATTGATTTGCAATTAGCCTCTGCTCTCAGCTCACACACGCTTCTCTGGTCCTCAAGGATGAGAGGAGCAAAGAGCACAGATGAAATCAAAACAAAAACAAAAACAAACCAACTTTATTTAGCATATTCACTCCTGCTGTTATAGGATTAGACAGTGATAATGATGCATGAGGTTTGCTGGATGCATTGTAACTGATTGTAGTGCATTTCTATATTTTTTTAAGTAATATGAACTACAGTTAAAAAAAGTTGCATTTATCTGTTGTCATTTGAAAACTGTATACTGTCCCAGCCTAAGAAATAGTACGTATGTTTTTGCAGTTTTATTTTTTATTTATCTGACAAAATAGTGTAGAGTTTTATTGTCAGCCAGACCTTCAGACTGACGGCAGAAGGTCTGGGAACCTTGACCGCTTTGAATGGCCTAGGACTGCCCAAGAGGTCATATGACTGACAGGTAAAGCAACCAATCGCATTTTGTTTTGTGCCTCGTCGTGTATAGGGGCGTGGAAGTGTCCCCAAATAAACAGACCGGTATGTAAAACTCTTGGATGTATTTTAAAGAATATATGCCAAACTTTACATTTTTCAAATACTTTTGAAAATCCAGCATTTAGTTGATCCTGGTAAGTGTTCATTGTCACAGTTGTAAACATGACGGCTTTCTTCTTCCATGAGGGGGTTTGGCATCACTCCATCTTTGTTTTCTGGCAGAACTTTAACGAACACAACACACGTCTACCAGAAATACTGTAGAATTCATCCAATCAGAGGATGACTTCGAAACTCCTGGGCCCGTAATCCTAAAGATTCTAAGAATCCTCTCAGAGAGCTCCTAATTTAGCTTAAACATTTCTAGCTAGGAGTCTTAGCTTAAAAGTGATTCAGGACCAATCTGAGAGCAACTCTGAGCAAGGAAAAGACAAAAACTTTGATCTTAGTGAGGAGGCTTAGTGAGGACCCCGTTGCTAGGTATGACACAATCTTTTGAAGACTGTGATTGGTTGGTTGTCCAAGAAGGAAATAAAAGAGCGCTTTTAAGAGTAGGGTTTATTATAAGCCTTCACTTTGAAATTACAGGTGTAATTTTCCCTGTTTCACAGTTTCTCTCTCTCTCTCTCTCTCTCTCTCTCTCTCTCTCTCTCTCTCTCTCTCTCTCTCTCTCTCTCTCTCTCTCTCTCTCTCCACACACACACACACACACACACACACACACACACACATTAGGCTATATACTGTATGTATGTATATTCTTTCTTTTTTATTTACCATACTGTCATGCTTAGCATATTTTATAGGTAATTAACAGCAACATAATAAGGTTCTCAAAGTGCTGTAACAGACCCAAAGCATCTCTGCTGCATAGTTGCATTTTTCCAGTTGCCAAATATGTTAATGTAGTTAATGTAGTGATTACGTCCATTTCTGGCACTATGGCATTTCTGCGCGGTGTCAAAGATGTTAGCATGTCTTTAATAAGATCGGTCACAAACATGTGCAGATCTTATGTGCAGCGTCTTATTTACTCACTGTCATGCATTGTGTGCAACACATTTCTTCTCCCTCTTCATGTTTTCTTTAATTTTAATAGGAAACACTCACTTTTGTTAAAATTTTGTTACTAGGAGCAACTCTTAGCAACTCTCAAGTTTTTCATGAATACGGGTCTTGAAGTGTTTTATGCATTATGCATTACATCCAACAGTCCGTTGCCATGACATCTGAAGCTGAGACTATTTATAAGCTATGGGCCATAACATGAAAATATTTATCAGCTTATTGCACTGGCCAGAGATTCCCAAAAGCAACTGGTCCTATTGTTGCAATTTCCATCGTTACCATCGTTAGAGTTCAATGGAACTTACGACTGTGGTTAGTTAATAGTGCTTTTGGGAAATGCAACCATTAGAGCGATTCTGACTTAACTCTCAAATGTTGAGAGTTTGGGGCGGGACTATTTGTTTGTTCAACCAATAGCAGATGGGGGAGTGTTCAGCAACCTACAGCAGTTTTTGAAGTGGCTGGGGAAAATGTCAACTTTAACTATATACTTTTAAAAATAAAGGTTTCTGTATTGGCATCAATGGTTCAGTGAAGAACTTTGATCATCCATGGCACATTTCAAATGCAGAAAAGATTCTTTAGATTTTTCAAAATGGTTCTTTTAGGAACTGTTCACTGAAAGGTTTGGTTTGGGAACCAAAAATGGTTCTTCTATGCATGGCATCACGGCAAAAACACCCTTTTGGAACCTTTATTTTTAAGAGTGTACAGTGCATTACTGTTATAAGGTTTTATCCTGGCAACAATATTTGAAAGATAATTTGAGGAAATGTCACATGCTTGGCTGACATTTATCATACAGTATTCGTCTGTCACAGAAAAACAGCTTTTCAGCTCAGTGTTCTTATGATTATCAGAGTATTCCTTCTGGAAATGCATTGCGAATGGCCATGCATCTTAGATGACATCTTTATTTTCTTTTCACCGAATGTTCTGGAAAACACACTTATTTCCTTTACGACATGGGTGTCTATTTCTCCAAAAGCCACAGTTTGCTGGTAAAGATTAGTGTTATCGTTCTTGTAATGCGTGGCCGTCACATCGGCCGATAGGCATCGCCCTACATTGTCTGTGGCTCGGGGTGTATTTCTGCATTGATTTCCTATGGAGTGGTTGGCCTGGCTCCTTCCTCCCTTTCTTTCTCAGCCAGTCAGAGAGACTCAGCACACACTTCCTCTCTTGCTTGATGTTAATCTTCTTAATTGAGTATGTGAGCCAGCCTCTGAGAGACTGAGATACGGGGAAAGAGGCAGGGAGGGATGGGAAATTGATTATGTGTGCTGATGCATTCTCACAGCGGGATGTATACCTATTTGAGGCGTATCCCTGACTTCTGAGGTCTTTTGAACTGCTTTGTGTACATTTCAAGAAAGAAAGATAACTGAGTTTTCTTGGAAATATAGAGCTGAAATTTGGCCAAGTTATATTAAGATGATTTATTTACTAGAATATCTCTCAGTGTGACTGTATAAATAGTCTGACAGGCCTTTGTAACCTCTGGATGATGTAATAATTCCCCCAGCATTATGTTAGCAGCTCTGTTGCTTTGTTTAATCAATACTGTTCTCTTGGCCTCATGAATAAAGGGTCTCATCACTTCTCAGCTCCTGGAGAAGCGTCTGTCGGCCCTGTGATGAATCGAAAAGTCTCATTAATAGGTCTGTAAGAAGAATGTGTTTCTGGGGTTGGCTGACCTGCCTGTCACTCAGAAGGTCTTGCTGCAGCCCCTCCACTCTTTTTGGGCCGGCGGCCCCCGATGGGAGGGCCACTCACAGTTCACATGAAGACTAAGCAGACTGTCTAATTACAGGCTGTCTCTCCTTCCCTACAATCACCTTTCTGGGAAAGAAATTAACCTTCTGCAGATGCTGAATATGTCTTTATTTATTCTTTATTCTGCACTCTGGAGAGTTTGATTCTAAAGATGAAAAATATATAGGCATAATTTCAGATCAAAATAAGTTATTTTACCACTCTATGTTGATATATCAGCTGATAATGGATATTTTACTGCTCATGTTCATTTGCTTATCTTTTAGATCACTTTTGCATCATCTATCACTTTTGTTCTTAAAACTTACAAATTGTTGTTTAATAACACTAATAATTTAATAAACCTGCTAATTGTAACAATGTTAGATCTTTAGCTAATCTTAAAATGAATATATAATATATATTTTCATAATGTAAATGTTAATGTTGTGATGACTAAAGTAACATTTAAAACATTTAAAAAGAAAGCAGTATAGAATTTAATATCAGCCATTTATCAGTTAATTGGCCATAGTTATAGGACTGGGTTATCAATTACAATGATTATTTTACAATTTTCAATTACAATTTTCAATTACAATGATTATTTTAGATTAAATTATTAATTTACTAATAAACTAATGCTTTGTGTATCCAACACACTTAAAAAAAGCCCAACATTATTTTTTATATTCTTTAAATGGCTAAAATAGTTTCAGTATTTTAACTACAAATCATTAATTCAGTATATAAAAATTATAAATACAAATTTAACTTTTTCCATTTTTGTAGTGCACTGTGGGAGTGCCAGACAACTTAGTTGATCTTATTTATTCTAATCTAATTTATATTCATATATATATATATATATATATATACACTCACCGGCCACTTTATTAGGTACACCTGTTCAATTGCTTGGTAACACAAATTGCTAATCAGCCAATCACATGGCATAAATTTTGAAATTGTTTAGCATAATTTGTTGGCTAATGTACAAGATAAAATGCTTTACATTTTCCCCTACATATGCTTGTACACGTCTCTCAGTGGAGATAAAGATAGCACACAGGGACCAAAGCTCAAGTGTCTGTAGTCTGCCAGAAATCCCAAATCATTAGCCGTGTTGTGACAGTTCTGAAGTTGGATAAAAGGTTCCAGAAGTTCCACACACTGTCTGTTCCTGTATATGTTCTCTCACGTTAGCGCCATGTCATATGGGATGCGTGTCCACTGACACTAAAAAATAGAGCCTGTCCTCTGGAAATGAAATCTTCTCACATGCTCATCTGCAGAGTGCTGGAGGTTTGAAATATGATAGCAAGGTCATCAGTACATCGGCCACTTCCAGTGTGTGCGACTCCGGCTGCAAACGGCAGCCCAAGGTCGAACTCTTAACTGTCATAATTCACTGTCAACACTGCGTATTATTCCCTGGGACTGACCCCCCCAGAGAAAAAGAGAGAGAGAGAGGGATGGAAGGAAGATAGAAATGTCTAATCGAAGAAGGTCAGAGCTGTCAGCAAATGGAGCCTCTGCTGGCTGTCATGTCGGCTGCGTTCTGTTTGGGAGATGAATGGGAGTGATGGACGCTGTCACTGATAAACTGCTTGCCGTCCGCATGTTATATATAGATCCTATTCATTATGTTTGTGTTTGTAACTGCGTTTGTGAATATGTACCATTCAAATATTGGTAAGTCGGTAAGATTCTTTTTGGTGTTTGAATGAAGCCTCTTATGCTCAACAAGGCTGCATTTATTTGATAAAAAATACAGTAAAAACTGTAAAATTGGGACATATTATTTTAAATTGTGACCACAAAACCAGTCATAAGGGTACATTTTTTTAAAATGGAGATTTATACCTCATCTTAAAGCTGAATAAATAAGTTTTCCATTGATGTTGTTAGGATAGGGCAATATTTGGCCGAGATACAAATATTTGAAAATCTGGAATCTGAGGGTGCAAAAAAATCGAATTATTGGGAAAATCGCCTTTAAAGTTGTCAAAATGAAGTTCTTAGCAATGCATATTACTAATCAAAAATTAAATTAAAAAAAGTTTTTATATATTTACAGTAGGAAATGTACTAAATATCTTCATGGAACATGATTTTTTATTTATATCCTTAAGATTTTTGGCATTAAAGAAAAAACAATAATTTTGACCCATACAATGTATTTTTGGCTATTGCTACAAATATACCCCAGCGACTTAAGACTGGTTTTGTGGTCCAGGGTCACAATTAAATAACTGTTTTCTATTTGAATATATTTCAACATGTAATTTATTCCTGTGGTGGTAAAGCTGAATTTTCAGCATCATTACTCCAGTCTTCAGTGTCACTCGATCCTTCAGAAATTATTCTAATATGCTGATTTTCTTCTCCAGAAATGTTTGAAAACAGTTGTGCTGCTTAATATTTTTGTGGAAACTATGATGCGAAATGGGAATCTTTGTAACATTTTAAATGTCTTTACTGTCACTTTTGGTCTATTTAATGCATTCTTGTTGAATGAAAGTATTAATTTCTTTAAAAAAAAGAGAGGTACTGAATGCGCTCAGCAGCGCAAATGCAGAGCTTGTGCATGGTCCTGATTTGAGGCATTTCCATGCCACACTGAGATGCAGAGTTTAGAATAAAGGGATAGTTCACGGAACAATGGAAAAATCTGTCATCATTTACTCACCATCTTGTCTTCCAAACCTGTTTTGCTTTCTTGGAAATAGCATATATTTAACAATGTTAGGAACCAAATGACATTGGTAACCATTGACTTTCGATTGTTTCATAAATTGTCTTCTTTTCAGCTTCGTTTGACACATTTCACCATGTTTAAATCAATTTGGCATATTTTCCATTAAAATCAGAGGAGAAAATGGAGAAAAGGTCTGGCTACAAGTAAACAGCAGAAAGTCCTGAACTATTTTTTACTATTGAACTGTATGTGTCTTCTTCCTTGGAGGAGGTTAAAACCTCCCAGTAAGTACTGTGACATGACAGAGACCTCAAGATGTAGATCAGAGGATGTGACTGTTAGGGTGAAATATGGAAGTGACATCATCATTAGGAACAAACACAATCATGTATGACATAAACCGTGTCCCCGAAGGTTGTGGATCCTCTCTTAGACATACTGTGAGGAGCTGTGCCTCGCAGAGCAGCTGTTTGTCTTTCGCCTTCTTCTTTAAATCTCTTTTATGATCATTTTACCGCATCAGGAGACGTGGGAGAGCTCTGTGAATCATACCCACCGCAGCACAATGACAGTCACCCACACACACACTCCCTCCGAAGTGTTTGTGAGGGAGAAGGAATGAGACATAGATAGAGAGAGAGAGCGGGTGAAAACCTAATTCATCTTCGACCATGAGAGCTGACAGCTGTGAGCAGCAGTATGAGAACACCTGCAGATGGTCAAAAAAGAGGGAGGGAGTCTGAGGAAGGAGGGGATTGGTGAATTATTTCAAAATGATGAAGGCTACTGAAGACATATTCAGTTTCCTTTGTCACCTAATGATTGATTTGTTGACACTTTGGTGACACTGTCTGTTAAATCATTCAAGACAATGGCCTTCAGAAGGGCCTGAAAAAGATGCTACTAGTACTGCCCTGCTGAAAAGATCAGATCAGGTGAAACAACCTGGTCTAAGGTGGTTTAAGATAGTCTAACTGTTCCCAAAGCTTTGCCAAACTTGTTTTAAAGGAAAAGTTCACTCATACATTTATAGTCCCTCATGTAGTTCTAAACCTGTATGTCTTAATTCTCATAAAAAATAAGCTTTGAGAAATTAGTTTTTTGTCATGTTGTTTGATTCTCAACATTCTTCAAAAGACCTTATTTTGTGCTCAACAGAAGAAAGAAACTCATACAGGTTTGAAACAATTTGTGGATGAGTCAATGATGACAGAATTTTCTTTTTTTGTGTGAACTGTCCCTTTAAGCCGGTATTTACTTTTGGCTGGTTGGTCAGCTCTACTCCCAGACTGACATACTGATGTGGCTAAAACCCATTTAAAAACATAAGATTGGAACATGTTGGCCTGGATTTGAGACCAGCTGACCATGGTAAAATGTGTTAAACGAAGCTGAAAGTACTTCACGCTTACTGACAGCATAAAGTACAAGCAAATAAGCCAAACTAATTAATAAGCAAACACACATGGATGAACAAGATGTGGTTAGTTTATGCAGAAATGTGCTGAACTTTACTTTTGGCCTACGTATGGTTAACTTGAGGGTGAGTAAATTATTTTTTAGAATTTTCAGAGAGAAATAATTTTCAATTTTGGGTGAACCATCTCTTTAAGCTGGCATTTACTTGGTTTGGCTGGTTGGTCAGCTCTACTCCCAGACTGACATACTGACAAGTGGCCAAAACATCATGAAGGAATGTCTTGGCCAGGCTTGGAGACCAGCTAACCACCTTTAGGTTGGTTTAATCTGCTTCTTTGGCATGGCATAAAAGTTGTATCCATCATAATTTGCTTATTTCAATACGGTCTCATCACAAACGTGGAATAATTAACCAGTTTACAAAATCCAATGTTTATGAGTGAACTTTTGAAAACATATGACTCATACTCCAATTGAGACAAATAGATAGAACAAAACAATTTCAAATCAATAATAATTGGCACCTCCGTCGGCAGTCCATGTTTTTTTTTCTAAACCTAACCATGATTTTCATTTGAATCTGTTGAGATTCAAAATTCATTCTCGGAAGAGACAACAGATTACTTTAATGTGAACAAGCTCATGTTTGAAATGTGCTGCACAGCATGTAAACAGCAGCGGGAACAAAATGTTCTGTTAGGTTAGACCACAAAATTACAATTCTGTCGTCTTCTCATCTGTTCTTTTCCATAGAACAAAATTGAATAGCAACTGAGGCTGTCAGGCTGCAAAATAGACAAGAAACTCCAGTCTGTGTATTCTGTCCATTATATTAAAATCTGGCACACTTGTGAAGAACTTGTGCACAGATTTATTGGTTGTTGTGCGGATCTCTATATAAGTCAACTATAAGGTTAACTTGTTCTAATTATTATGAGTTTGTCACAAGAGGACACTATACTTGAGACTAAATTAATTTATTTTAGATCTACATTTCTACATTTAGATATAGTTTATGCTTGCCCACAAGATTGTGCTTTCTCCATATGTTTGCTGTAACAGAAATCTCAAGCACTGTTGTGTTTGTTGCTAACTTATTCGGTGTTTGCAGTATTGTACACTAGTCTCAGTGGTTCTTGCCACATTGCCCCATTTGTCAGAGCTGTCACCATTAGCCCACCTCAGCAAACTGGAGAAAACTGCAGTCCCTCCACGTTCACAAACATCAGCCAGCCCGACTCCACTCATAGAGGTTACCAGAAGGTTAATCACCAGGAACAATATTAAACATGCTGTTGACATTCTAATTAGTTTTAGTTTACTCTACACTATGTATGCAATTAATTTGGCAAGGCACAAGAAGTAAGGTCACCTTTTATATGAAAGTACATCGTATTTTCCGGGTTACAGCGGTGAGATGGCTGTGATTGTTGTTATGGTAATAAAGCATTGAATGTTGAACGATTGAATGAGGGTGTAATGTAAGTTTAGCTGTCATCCATAATGGATTTTGCAAAGGATACCGTGACATACTCTACATACTAATCTCCAGACATCATCTTTAATAAATCATTTAAATAGCTTCCTTATGTTTTTAAAATACAAGGCCTGACAGATTGTCCATTGATTGTGGTAATATGCCAAATGGAAGGATTGTCAGGAAGTCCCTCCCAGACTAACTTCTTCAGTTGGAGTCTGAATCTCAATCTTTGAGAAGATATATTAATCTTCAATAATAGGCAGGCACTCCTTTACAACACATCTCTGGAGAATGTCTTAGAGAATAGTGGTCATTTTGCTAAGCAAGGCTGACCTTCAATTTGGCTGTACAAGAACAAGCCTAGTTGGATTTATGTTGGATACCAAGGCTGATCTAAGTGATATCTGGTAAACTGACAGTTCTAGTACAGAACATAATTCAGAAACACTATGGTTCCAGTGCACTGACTGTGGCATGAACTCATTTTGAGGTCAATGAAAGCGAGCAGAAACATCTCGACTTTTTAGGCGAAGTGTCAAACACATTTAAAGTCCACTGAAGTGGTTATTATGTTTCTTTTGTGAAGGAGGCAAATTAATTCAGCCTTCAAATGGTTTGTTACTCTGTCGATTAGGAGGGAAAATGTTTGTGTTGTGTGAATGATAGAGTGGCATCTTCTGGCTGTGAGAAAGTTAATTATTTTGGAAATACTCTCAGACATGCTGAAATTCTTCTCATGACTCATTACATCCTGTGTAATTTTAGTTTTTTATTTGCTTGTTTAAACTTTAAAATCAAAATTAAAATTGGTTTTCCATGTGAAAAAGAAAAATCAGTTACTGGATTTAATCAGTCTGAATCACTGACCTGTATGATTTACAGCATTAACAGAGAGATAATATATTTTTATATATCAGTAAAAAGGACATTATAACTGAATTATTCCTAAATTGAATAGTATATAATCAAATGATGAGCGTGTGACATGGAATTGAATTGAATCGTGAAAGCTGCATCGGTACACTACACTTTGACATGTTATTATTTTTACCAGTATAGCAGATTTATATGATAGGGCAAACAGCTTTGACATAAGTTATATATTGGACATAAGTAAGTTATATTGTGTACATATTGTAGTTAACTTACAATAGGCCTGATGTGGGTGTTTCTTTAACTTCATGTCCTTTTTAAAATATTATGTTATATTATCCCAAATTAATGTGTGTCTCTATTGCATTTTCTCTGACCACTTGTGATGAATTCTTTAGTAGAGGGTGCATGTTGATTATTTTATATAAATACTAATAATATAATATTCATATATAATAAATAAAACATTTTGTCAATCTGAATCAGTCTGAATCACTGCTCTGTTTTACTGCATAAACCTAGAGAGAATGTGTGAGCTCAATGAATGTTATTAGTGAAATGTACCTAAATTAATCAGAACTGAATCAAGAGCTTGTAAATTGTAATTTAAAGAAGTAAAAAAAAAAAATAGTGAAAGGTGATATGACGGCCAAGTTTGTTAACCCATACTCGGAATTTGTGCTCTGCAATTAACCCATCCAAGTGCGCACACACAGCAGTGAGTAGTGAACGGACACTCACTCACTCACTCACACACACGCACGCACGCACGCACACACACACACACACACACACACACCGTGGATGCAGTGAGCAGTGGGCAGCCATTTTTTTCTGCGGTGCCCGGGGAGCAATTGGGTAATGTCATGGGTAATGAGGGTGGAAGAGAGCGCTGTACATTCACTCCACTACCTACATTTTCTGCTGGTACTGGGAATCAAACCCACGATCTTTGGGCTACGAATCCAACTCTGTAAACATTAGGCCACAACTGCCCCCTAAACTGAATCATAAGGAAATCTGTATTGATACTCATCACCAGGGCCGTCGCTAGGAATTCTGGGCCCTGTGCACTGAATTTGCAATGGGGCCCCCTCAAAAACACATTCAGTGGGATGGGGGGTTCGCAACCACTTATGAATAGATTTTTAAGGGAAAATGCATGCTGTTAAAAAAACAAAACATAAAAGACTAAAACTTCAACAATTCAACAACTATTCAATAATTATTTTTCAGTCTTCATGTCAGTTCACATCACTGCCACGACGCATCCGTGTTGTTCTGCTGACCCCGGATGTTCATGTAGAACCCGGATGTGCTGCAGCTTGTTTACAAGCAGAAATAGACACATACGCATGCAGCGTGGCACTGTTGTGACCGCGTGTCGAAGACTGACATGTAAGAGAAGAAATTGTTGAATACATTGTTTTGTTTTTGTTTTCTTTGTGCACAAAAATTATTCTTTTAGCTTCATAACATGACTATTTTAACGATGTCCTTACCTTTCTGGGCCTTAAATGTGGAAGTTGCATTGCTGTCTATGCAGAGTCCTGGAGAGCTCACGGATTTAATTAAAAATACCTTAATTTGTGGTTCGAAGATAAACAAAGGTCTTGCGGGTTTGGAATGAGGTGAGGGTGAGTAATCAATGACATAATTTTTATTTTTTGGGTGAACTATCCCTTTAATACCAGTAAATGTGGTCTTTGGTATTTTTTACACGTATGATTGAACATTTGCACAGCATACTGCAGGGACATTATGTACGCTTATTGTGCCAATAATTAGGGTTTAAGTCAGGTAAAATGTTCAAAAACCTATCTGCAGTGCTTTGTTCTGCCCTCTTGGGGCTGTGTTCATGGTCTTTGTGAAAGATGGAGGGCACATGTTCGAGTCAGGCATTTGATCTATGGTTGCGGATGGCTTCTGCCCTGGGCATGGCCCTCATCCTTTTTTTGCTCTACGTGCTACATGGGACAAGTTCTCTCCATTACACCCTGATTTATCCATGTGAAAGCTGACACCTGGCTCAGAGGCACAGCTTCAGACAGCTGTTAATGTGCGTGTTAGAGGTGAGCAAACCCCTGACAATAGTTCCAGCCCTATTGGGTTTCTTTTTAATTGGCTGAAATCGTGATGATCAAGTCTCTGTGTGTATTTGTGTATTATATACGTGTCTTTTGATGGATAGCAGGTGTGCTGTATGTGCTCCTTTCGGTTTTTGCTGCTCATCCAAGAGAAAGCATGAAATATTCAAGCGTTCGTCAACACTCTGGGCCATCTTTTGCCCCCCTTGGGAGAGATGTGCGTGCTTCACAAGCCTCTTGTCATGTGGTGCTGACCTGTGACAGCGACAGTGAGCTCAGAGTGGAGGCAGGAACACTGAATAATGAGACGGAGCTGCTGATGTCATCTGAGTATGTCATTGTGAGGATCTGTTGAGTTCACAAACAGGTTCAACACCCCAAAACCTGTGACACATACAGCATGGAAATGGGAGTGTGAATGACATATATCATCACTTTTATATGTACAGCAGATTCATATGAAAGTGTAAACATAAATAATCAACAATGTAGATGCCTTATAGTAGGCCTGGTACAGTACGTGCATTACTAAATGTAGGCACTGTTATTTTTCTTTGGTTAAAGGTGCAGTGTGTAGTTTTTAGCGGCATCTAGCGGTTGAGTTTGCGAATTGCAACCAACGGCTCAGTCCCCCGCTCACCCCTCCCTTTAGAGAAGCTACGGTGGCCGATACAGGGCTAAGATTTTTCGCGAGAACAACATAGTGACGATACGCGCTCTGTAGAGCAGTTTGTCCGTTTAGGGCTACTGTAGAAACATGATGGCGACTTCCATGTGAGGGGACCCGCGGTATATGTAGTTATAAATCGCTCATTCTAAGGTAATAAAAACATAACAGTTCATTAAGTAAGGTCTTTATACTCCTCTGAAAACGTAGTTATGTATATTATATTGCATTTCTGTCTATAGATTATCCTAAATATTACACAGTGCACCTTTAACTTGTATTAATAATATAATATAACATAATATAATAATTTTTTATTATTGTTTTGTCATTACATTAAAACTGTAAAGGAAACGGTTAGTCATGCTTTCATTTCATTAATTTATTATTATTATTATTATTATTATTTGTCAAAGTACTTTCATGTACAGATTTTATTGATTTATCATTGTCCCAGATCCAGACTTTCGGGATCAATGAAAAAATGTATCATAAAAATATTAATTATGTATATTTTAAACTATGACGATTTAAACAAAGAGTGAAATAATCATAAACAATTGTAATATTTATTGTCAAAAGTATTTATATAATTATTTTTATCAACTGTTTTATGAGAAATTAAAAGAGTGTTTTGGCCCTATATTATTATTATTATTATTATTATTATTATTAGCTAACATTATTATGATAAGTATACTGTATATTACAGTTCAAAAGTTTGGGGCACTACAGTTGTTCTTTTCCTGAAAAATTGAATTAATATTTTTATTTGGAAAATATTTATTCATATATTGAGCAGAGCTACTGTTTTCAACATAATAATAAGAGATGTTTCTTAAGCACCAAATCAGCAGATTAATGATATCTGAAGGATAATGTGACAATCAAAACTGGACAATGTCTACTGAAAATTATGATGTTTAACAATATTACTGTTTTAGTCAATTTTATCAAATAAATGCAGCCTTGATGAGCATAAGATACTTCATTCAAAAATATAAAAAAAATATTACCAACCCAAAACTTTTGAACGGTAGTTCAAAATGAAATGAAATATTTGTATTCCATCAATAATAATTTATTACTAACATGCCTTAATAATTTAACCCTGAGTACAACTGCACAATTAACTTGGAACCTGTATAATGACTGGCTTCTAAATGTAAATGTTGTTGGGTACAAATAAAATGTTTGTGTTTCTAAACCAGACGTCATATTGTGTTGTGCATCTGGGCAGGCATTTTGCTATTAAATCGCAGATGTGGCTCTTTGATATTCAGGTGTATCAGAGGTACAGGCTGGCTCTTGTCATGGCCTAGTAGTAAATTATAGTATTAGAGAGAGGTCTTGCTGGCTAAAACTTGGCACTGGCAACACTGGCCCTGCTGTAGCACCAGTAATCCCATCTGTGAACATGTCCATCCCGTCTGCCTCTGATCCCCCTTCAACTAGCCTTCAGCTAAAATGGCCCACACTGTAAAACAAAATCCTATTAAATGTATGGTTAAAAAAAGGCAATTATGGCTGCCAGAAATTCACTGTAAAATCGTTTCTGGGATGGTATTTTGATGCCTGTGTATGTTTGCAATTCATGACCATATGTTTCATTAAGCTATAATGTTAAAGTTAATTTGGTCTTTGCATGAAAGATGGCTAGTGAACATGTGTGGACAGCGCACAACACAAGTCGCATGACACACATTGCTAATGTAACAATTTATCAATATTTAGCCTATCAAAATACTGAATGTTGAATATGACGTTTTGACAGTAAATTATGATCATTTCTACTTTTACATGTACATGTATCATCCTCTTAAATGTAAATTATACTTTCAGTGTTTTTACCTTCTTATTTGTTTTCTTTATTTATTTTGTGCAACTGTTTCCTTAAGAAATCATATTTTGTTCCGCAAATAACAGTAAACCAGACTTTGACTTAATGTGATTTACAGAGTAAAATGTCTCGGTATTTTAGTTTTTCCTCAAATGTGCGGTGTAACATGCTAAAGGTAAAATTAATCATAGACGGTTGATAGCAATTTCAAATGATTCCTCATGAGCTTTCAAGATGCCTCAGTGTTCCTCTGCTGTCTTTGTTCACTGTTGAGATACAGCTGTCTCGCTTTCCCCTTGGGAGGAGGAGGGAGATCATTTTGCCGGGGTTTAGGAGGCTTATCCTGGCGGAGGTTTTGAATGAGCACAGATTTCTCTCGCAGGGACAACAGAGTCACCAAAACACACACTGCCAGCTTCTGCTGTCATAGTCATGAGCAATAAACGATACATTAGATGTGCAATTAAACAGTACCCTTGTTATGGATGATATTAGCTGAATACGCCTTTCCAAATGGCTCTCATTAGGAGATAGAAACACAATAGACACATTTAATGGTGATACTCAAGCACACTTGAGAGTGCTCTTGCTCTTTTCATTGCCTACAAAATAGGAAGATTTCCGGAGTATTCTCTGGAGGTCTTATGATATTTAGCAGTGGTCTATTCTCTAGTTTTTTGTTGTTTGTTGTTGTTGTTCAGGTTCAGGTTATGGAAATCTAAAATGGTCAAATTTGGCCGGCATGTTCTCCCATGCATTGGCAAGTTCATGGTTATTTTGATTAAAGGCTCATTAAATTGTTGCTGTTTGAATAGATCTACATTAGCTATTAAAGGTTAATTCTGTTTTAATTTGTATATGGAGGAATCTTAAATGTGAATGTTAAACGAGAGAGTTCACCCAAAAAAAAATTCTGTCATTAATTACTCACCCTCATGTTGTTCCAAAGCTGTACCTTCGTTTATTTTCTGAACACAAATTCAGATATTTTGTTGATGAAATCCGAGCTTTCTGGCCCTGCATACAGCAACTGCCACATTCAAGGCCCAGAGAGGTAGTAAGGGCATTGTTAAAATAATCCCTGTGACATCAGTGGTTCAACCGTAATGTTATGAAGCTACGAGAATACTTTCTGTGCGAAAAGAAAACAAAAATAACGACTTGATTCAACAATTTCTTCTCTTCCATGTCAGTGTTTGACGTACATTGATGAGAGTACCACGACGCATGCATCTAAACTAAATAAAATACTAAACAAGCAAACAAAAAGCTTTTTTGTACTACATTTAACAATTTTAAAATGTACTTATTTTTTATTTTTTTATACTCACTTAAATGGTTACACTTTATTAACACTTTTAATATTATAGCTTTATATATTTTTTAAATTCCTAATAAAAAATTTATGTAACCCTTACTTTGCACATATTATTATATCATATAATGTATTATAGTATAGTGTGTATAATGAGCTGTATATTTTAAATGAATGTAATTAATTGTGGATCAGAAAGGAATCAGTTTTGAGTTTTACAGCAATTCAATCTATTGATTTTGAGACTCATGTGTGAGACTTTATGACCATTTCAAAGAACCCTCTCATTAGAGTCATTCCTGACCTGCACAAGTTGTCTATTTGTCGTTCTTTTGTTTTTTTTTTTGCCTGTAGTGTTTCTCCATTATTACATTCAATTCAAATTACAATCTAACCTCTTAGCTAAAGCATAATTTAATTGATGTTTTAAATAACATCATTATTGATTTGATTAGCGGCACAGGAAACACTGTTAGGTTTTTAAAAAGTGAACCTGTTTTAACAGTATTCCTGTTTCCCAACCCTTAGATTTGAGTATAACCCTGGTTCTGCTCTTTTCTCTTTCTCTAGCTTGTGCTCCTGTCACTCTTCTTCTGACGGGAAATGATCTCTCCGGACATAAGCTGTGTGCATCTTTAATTAAATACTTATGCTCACTTCCTCCTAATCAGCTCTGAGTTTTCCTCACATTTCCTCCAAACCAGAGAGATGGCTTGACGAGCAGAGATTCCCGTAACAGTGCTAATATCTTCCCCCCACCTCTATTCTGAGGGCTTTAGGAACCAATCAAGCTGGTCGTGCATGCCACCTCAATTAGGGAGCTTGCTTTTAGGGAGCTGCGCTGTGTCAACCTGGGTCCCTTGAGAGCCATAAGGATTATGAATCAAAATTCATTTCCATCACTCTCTAAATCCTCTGCATGCAGGCCATTTGAATATCAGCTCTGTCAACTTGAAAAGCGATATGTATGTTCTAATGTGAAAATCTGGATGTTAAAGGGATAGTTTCCTAAAATACATGTCATTAGTTACTCGCTCTCATGTCGTTCAAAACCTCTGTGACTTTCTTTATTCTGTGGTATGCAGAAGGAGAAATTTGGAAGACTGTGCTGGTTGCTTTTTTCCATGCATTTAAAATGAACAGGGACTGAATCCTTCAAAACGAATGCAAAAGCACAGGCTCTTTTTGAATAAATCAGTTGATTCTGTTCACAAAACCAATCTGAATTTGTCCTCGAGTTCAACTCACAGACTCGATCCACTCGCAGCAGTTAATAGTCTGTTGGAATGGAATACAAATGTAATAATGATTGTAGAATGATGTATGTATGATGTAAGAATGTTAAAGGTTCATTTAATTTAGGAATTTGGAAGACTTGGTACTTTAGATGGGACAGACTTCACCTCCACAAAATAACAAGTCTTTCAGGTTTGGAACAACATGAGGGTCAGTAAATGACTGAATGTTTATATTTAGATACACTCTCTCAAATGAAAGAATATGCTTAAGTTCATGTTAATAGCAAATAAATGAAAATATATTATTGTTTAAATGTAAAAGTAGTTGAATTTCAGTGTGTTTTTTTATCCATTGACAGTAGGCTTAGTACTGCTTTATAAGTAATGATGTAATTACTGTCTTTGAAATATGGTTAAATTATACTACTAAATGCCAAACATTTATAATGTAATATCTTCTGAAACTTTTATGTCATGTATTTAAATATATTTGTCATTAATAAGTTGCAATTTAATACATTTAAAATATATTAACATTAATGTTATGTTGAATAACAATCAGTTAAAATTATAATCAGGCACTTTAAATGCGATTTAGTATGTTTGTCAACACATCAAAGTAAGTATACTTCTTCATTGCCTGATACATTTATTATTAAATATTAAAATACATAACATTTTATTATTAATATTATTTTGATTATTATTACAAATTGCTATTTTAAAGGTGTACTTCAATACATTTTGGCCACACTTTCCTTTCCTTTCCTTTCCTTTCCTTTCCTTTCCTTTCCTTTCCTTTCCTTTCCTTTCCTTTCGTATAATAGCCAGATCTCTCCTTAACTCTCCATAACACTTTTACATTCTACAAATATGAGCATACATAAGCTCATTGACACATTTCCTAGTAATGGATACAGTTTGGCTTGTATGTACTGTGTCCTGCATCCCCTGCTAGAGTCTCGCTGTGAGCCCTTTTGAGGTGGAGCAATGGAAAGCTTAATGACACTGTAAATTGAAGCTGAACAGTGACCATAACTGAGATCAATGAGGGATGCATGTGAGCGGGCTTGGAGCTGTTATCTAGCAGTAATGGTTGATTGATTGAGGTCCAGCCCACGCGCAACGCGGTGCATCATTAGTTTTGTCAGCGATGTTTGGCTCAACTCGTGTGAGATTAATAAAACTGGTTCTCTGTCTTGCAACACCGCCTCATCAATCAGCGCTGTTGACTCTGTATCAGTGGTGTTGAGTGCAACCCCTTCACCCTAGTCATCCACAATATCCAGCCATATCCATATTTTCCCCTGTACCACAGCTATAACATGGTTATCATTTTTATAGCAAAACTTATTTTTTTCTTGCTAAGTTTAGAGGTTAGAATGAATGGGTTAGAGCTATGGCCTACTAGTGGCTAATGCATTGAGCTTTGGTGCTGCTGGGGAAAATTCAAGTTTGATTCTGGCCTTTTGTTGTGCAATTGACCCTTCGCTGGGAGTTTGATTGACAGGTGATCTGACTAATCATAGCGCCAAATCTGCCATTTTTTCCGACAAACAAAGCAGGCAGGAGAGCAGATTAACGTCGAGGGACTTGAACTTGAAACTGGTGTGTATTTACGTCTTTCCGCAGTTGAAAGAAGATACCTTCTGATGTTCATTCATGTTTATTTCATGTGATAGTAAAGAGGAAGAGAGATCGTGTGCCGCTTGAACTGAGGCTCTACAGCGATCTGTCACGACTTGAAAGAGCCACCATTTGAAAGCTGAGACTTTGTTTCATTCCTAAAGTGAGCTGCTCTGTCTTGTCCGTCGGCACATTTTCTGCAGTGTATTTTTCACTGCGTGAACATGATGTGTGGCGAAGGGTCAATAATGCCCAGTTTCTTCTGCACTCTCAAAAAAGAAAACATGATTTTGTAAACAAAAAAGTAAAAAAAATAAGCTTTTGTAAGTTGAAAATAAAACAAAGAAGACGGGAGTACATTTACACAAAAATACTACTAAACTTTCATGTTTAATCCAACATTTGTAATATAAATGTCTGTCTAAATAACATTTCTGATAATAATTCAACATGAAAAGATAGAAATAGTTGGAAAAAAAATCATGTTACTATAACCAATTTTATTACTGGTTTCACAAATGAGACTTGGTATTTTGGCTATCTGACACACATCAGTCACGTGTTAAACCAAAAAACTCCAGCAGTACTTCTAGCAAATCAGACACAAAGTCAAAAGCGGGGAGGAGGGGTTCGTTCACTCGCCCTGCATTGCAGATTTGTCATGTAAAAGACGGATAGGATGGATAAGACTATTTTGCTGAGAACAGCTTTTCAGCATCCTCTCTGTGACCTAGGTGTGCATGCTGTTTGATTTGGCACGGTCACGGTCGTCCACAGATGTGCCCACACGCATAACCGCAAAGTCACATTAGTGCAATGTCACATTTTCACACACTGCATATGCACACATTTAGAAAGGTATATTAACTCCATAATGACATTCTTTCCTAAATGTCATCTATCATGCAGAAAGACCAGAAAGCAATTTTATCTGTAAATGAAGTCGTTGGGTTCTGGATTGTGTGAAATATTATACAATATGATACAATACCAGCACTTGGAGGGCTGTATTTCAATTTATGACAGCAAATTGAGCCTGGAATTAAGATAAAACGGAAAGAAAATGGAAATGTCAGTCTGACATGTTCTAAATTTAATTATTGTAGACAAGAGCCAGCAAATATAAATGTGCATGTTAACTAACTGTTTAAGTAAATGTAGATCTTCAGTGAAAAAGAAGCTCTTTCTGAATTAGGTACGCTTGGATATATTTCCAAATTAATCAACATCACATTATATCAGTCTCAATTGTGAGCGTATCATCATTGTATCAGTGTGTGTGAAAGGAAACTTTTACCAGTGCTGTCCTTGAAATTCAGTATCATACCTTTAATGCTTAAATACCTTAAAAGTCAGTTGTCTACAATCTTACAGGTTATCCTATAACATGGTAAATATCATCTTTAGCGAATCTCAAAATGAATATTGTTTATTTATACTGGACTTGATAATGTTGTGAGGCCAGAGTTGGCTTTTACATTTTAAAATGGCTGATTTTTTTATAGTGTTTTATTTTTTATTTTAATTAGAGAATTCTATTTATTTTTGTTTTATTTAAAATGGTGTAGAAAATATAATATCTACTGCATGCAAATGTTTGAACTAACAGATTTAGTTTTTAAAACAGTTTTAACAGATTTGCATTTTAAATATTTAGTAAATAATAATTAGTAATGCATGTTTGTTACTTAATTTAAATGTATTTATTATTGTTTTGTCTTTCTGGAAGTAGTGAACAGAAATTAAGCTATATTTTTCTAGTAACTGGCTTTTCATTTATCCTTTCCTGAACCTCTGGAAAAGGCTTCAGCTCCCGTGACCCTGTAGAGGATAAAGCGTATGGAAAATGGATGAATGGATAGACTTTTCCAGCATCTAGGATGTTTGGATTGAGTTTATGGATTCAGGATGAGGAGGGGTCACACTTCAGGTGTTTGTCCAAGCCTAGTGATTCCTACACCTCAAGTCGGTTTTCCCTCACTAGGGAATTTTCAGAATAAACGCTGAAATTGCAGGCTTATACGGATAGGCTTACCCCAGCGTGATGTGACGCATTCAAGCGTGGCTTAGCCTTTCTTCTCTTCTATCGACTGTGCTCTGGCTCGTCTGCATTTCAAATAGGTTTTGTGGGTGAAAAAACGTGTGCGTTCAGTCAGGCACTCCCAAATCTGTTTGGCTAAGGTTATGTAACAACAGAGCTGCGACATGCCCGGAGGAGAGGTAAATCACACACGATGCGTTCACACACGCATTGCGTCTCAATGCAAATGCTTAGAAGAGAGGCGCATCAATGATACACATGACTGATTTAACAGCAGAATGCTGAAGCTGCCTTGTGTGTGTGTGTGTGTGTGTGTGTGTGTGTGTGTGTGTGTGTGTGTGTGTGTGTGTGTGTGTGTGTGTGTGTGTGTGTGTGTGTGTGTGTGTGTGTGTGTGTGTGTGTGTGTGTGTGTGTGTGTGTGTGTGTGTGTGTGTGTGTGTGTGTGTGTGTGTGTGTGTGTGTGTGTGTGCTGAGGTGTCTTTGCATATTTCAGACGTGCACTGCTTGTGTCAGGGTTTTTTAGGCTTTAGAGGTGGTTATGTTGAGGTCTGTATGAGATATCTGTAATGTAAATGCCATTTGACACTATTCAGAAACACAGTATCTATATTTTTACAATAATGAGTACAGTTTCAATAAATACAATGAGTTGTGTACACATTACAAGAATATGATTGCTTTGCCATAGAAAATACGTATCTCAAAATGTTTTTAGATTTATACTGTGTGAATAAAGTCAAAATAATGAATTGTGTTCAGACAATGTTATCTGTAAACAGTAGATTATCTTTTAATTTGCCTTTGCACAAAGATCCAAAGAAGTGGATTAACTGCAAAATATTTATTATTTATTGTTTTTAATAAAAAATATGATGTATTTTATTTTAAATTGCATACAAATCGCTTTTCCTGTTAAAAGCAATGGTTGTCAATCGAATAAAATAAGCTTTAATTTACTTTAATATCTTTTTTCTCTTTGGCCCCGAACCTCACTTTGAAAATGAATAATTTAAATGCATATTAAAAGTGTATCCTGATGTTTAAAGTGCATGAAATGTATGAATGTCTGAATGTTAGTCTTTTTAAGTGTGCTGCAAGCTCAAAGGTGTATGTCTTTTACGTATTATAGTGTGAGTTAAGTCCTTTATATATTCTATAGTACTCTACAGTGTTCAAAAACTTACATGCTATAAGATGAATAATTCAAGTCATTTCAATAGCTAATTAAAGTTGTAATGTGAGATATGATTCCCACTCTTAAAACATCCCACGTGAAGGTCATGTGTGTGGCAACTCTGTTGGAAATGAGCCATTATGCATTTCTGCTTTGTTGACTTCATAAGCCAGTGCTTTTGAAGGAAAGATTGACTGCTGGGGTTTTTCAGAGCTGCCAAGCAACTCTTACCTAATTGCAATGCTTGTCTTGGTCACATACTCCTGTATGGTCCCTTTGAATGTCAGGCTGCTAACGTGACATTCTGTCATGAGGGTTTGTCCACCAATGTCTGTTCTGCAGGTTAAGCCGAATGGAAAGCTCGGCAGAGTGGATCAATCAGATCCAGACAAATGCCCTGGTTACAAAAGTACAAGGTACTAATAAATAGCTGCAACCCGACTGTGATTTATGCATTTAATATCTCATTCTTGTCGTGGTGTTTTTTTAGTCCAGACTATTTACGAGAGCGTGTAGTGTAAAAGAACGCTTACCCAGCAGGCCGAGTGTACCTACGTTGTATTTTATGTGTGTGCTGTGCACACCAGCACACACTGAAGTGAATGTTTGCGTTCGTGTGGGTGTCTCATCTCTGTTTTGCCCACACATCATCGCAGACAGACAGCCCAGTGCAGCGCAGCCGTCTTTGACAGACTCATAAATACGGGCTCAGGGAGACGGCAACAAATTAAATTTGTTTTCCGAGCAGAAACCTTCAAACCACCTTTCCCTGTCACCACACTGAGAGGGATTACGAGTTTCCTTCAGCGTTCCCTCCCTCACCGCTGCTCCGTCTTCCTGCCACCTGCATCCACAGACATGTGATCAGGGTGCTTTTGCAGACATCTACCCAAAAATGCTGTTTTCCTGAGTCAGTTTGCATGATTTGTGAAAATATATGGTGGACAGAAGGAAAGGTGGATGCTGTGTTTCAATGTTTTACTGTATGAATACAGGTGCTTGTGAGTTTAACAACTATGCAACAGACTATTTGGTCATGCATTTTTTAATGTGTATGTTAATCTACACCATAAAACCACACCGTATGGTTTGTCAAAATGGTAACACATGCAATTAAGTAAATATGTTTAAAGCTATTGTTTTTTTTTTTAAAAAAAAAGAATAATTCACCCAAAAAAGAACATGTTCCCATTTGCTATTCTAGATGTGGATGTATTTGTTTCTTCATCAGAACAGATTTGGAGAAATCTAGCAGTACACCACTTACTCCCCAATGGATCCCCTGCAGCGAATGGGTGCCGTCAGAATGAGAGTCCAAACTTAATGATAAAAACATTACAGTAATTCATAAGTAATCCACATGGCTCCAGTCCATCAATTAATATTTTGTGAAGTGAAGAAACAAATCCATGATTAAGGAGTTTTAACTTTAAATCATTGCTTCAGGCCAAATACAAGTCTAATCTATAATAATGCTAGTGAAAAAGTCTGTCACCTGTTGACCTCTCACAACAAAGTCTTCACTTAGAAACAGTGTTTTATCTGTGCATATTTCTCTTCTGATTCAGATGTAACAACTCTTTCATTGGATAGAGGACTTGTATTCTGGTCAGAAGCAATGGTTTAAAGTTAAAAATGCCTTAATAATGAACACTTAAACTATTTTAAACACATGTGTCTTAATCACAGCTTTTTACTTCATAAGACATTAATTCACCTAGAGTCATGTGGATTACTTGTGGATTATTGTGAAGTTTTTATCAGCTGTTTGGACTCTCATTTTGACGGAACCTATTCATTGCACAGGATCCATTGTTGAGCAAGTGATGTAATGAGAAATTTCTCCAAATCTGTTCCGATTTAAAACAAAAATACTAAAAACATTCATCTACATCTTGGATTGCCTGAGGGTTGATGAAAAGAACTCGCTCATAAAACTGTGTGAACTGGACTACTGGTTGTGCTGTGCATTTTTGATTGCTTAAAAAGAACAGACTCAAATGAATCATTTGTTCATGAATCAGAAAACACTAGTTGTGCTGTACAGTGTGTTTGTTTTTCCTGCAGCCCATGAGGGCAACTAGAAATATGTTTCTTGCTGTGGTTTTTCAGTACACGTTTTCATGCAGCCACTGAAAATCAATAATGGTAGTATAACTAGATTGGATATTTTCCAAAAGTAGCCATTTGCTTTATTTTTATGATAGATTTTAACAATCATTGAAGCTAAGTGAAATGCTGTCATTGATAGAAAGGTTAATGTTAACACCCCAACCAATGATTCATCCATCATAGTCAAACAAAGCCAAATGAAGAGTTCATGATGGCATCAGATGTCTGGATTCATAGTCTTTGTCAGTGACAATTTCATTCAGTCTTCAGAATTGAGAGGCTTGATGGAGATCTGAAGCCATGAGTAACTATTCTAGATCATATAACAAAGGGTAAATGAGATCACAGGACTTATCTACAAAGTCATCTGGGCTGTCCAAGAAACATTCCTAGCCTTTTCATGCTACAGTTACATAATCTTCTCAGGAAACAAAAGAAGAGTTTTCCCTGAAAGTAACGTTAAATGTGCTGTGAAGTTACAGGCCTGGTTGATCCAGAAGGACAGGAACAGTGCACAGAGTGTACTGTATGCAGAAAATAAGACATACTGTACATTCATGTTCACTTTGAAAGTTTGAGTATGAGCTGTTATACTATATACACCACTGTCCAAAAGATTTACTGCAGGTTTGAGGATGCATTCATTTGATCAAAAGTGACAGTAAAGAAATGTATAAATGATTTCTATTTGAAATATATGTTCTTTTCAACTTTCTATTCATCAAAGAATCCTGAAAAAAGTCAGCAAAATATTAAGCAGCACAACTTTTTCATAATTGTTTCTTAAGCAGCAAATCAGCATATTACTATTAGAATGATTTCTGAAGGATCATGTGACACTGAAGACTGGAGTAACAGCTGCTAAGAATTCAGCTTTTCATCACAGGATCAATAAACATAATTAATACATTTTATAATATATTAAAATAAAATATGTTTATTGGAAAATTTAGCCCTGGTGAGCATAATTTTTTCCCAAAATCATTAAAAATAGTTTATTATGTACAGTGTTATAATATTTTCTGTCAGCAGGATTTCTTTCTTTCTTCTTTTTTAGTGGATCCAACACTGCTTTACAAAAATATTTTTCTTAATTCTTAATAATTAATAATTCTTAATAATCTTTTAATGTGCTGTTCAATTATTATACATTTAGCTTGTAATAGTTTAGAAAAGGAAAATATCAATTTTGCTTATCAAGTAAATTGATCTTGTTTTAAGTTTCACAAATAAATAAATAAATAAATACTGTATTTACTGAAATACCAGCTCAGTGTTAGATTATAACATACTGTACCGTATCTCATTCTGAAGAGAGGGTCTGTCAGAGGAAGGTAATTCTGTGCCCGAATAGATGCTTCAGGCTATTCACCTGTACGTGATATCCAGAGAGAATCCATAGCGTCACGCTCTCATTATCAAATCGTACTCCATCCGCAGCTACCACCTGGAGTCACACTGGGCCCTTAGAATAAATCAAAGACAAAAAGAGAGAGAAAACCAGAGAGAATGAAAAGGAGGTAACAGGTACTGTCATCAAAGAGTCCCCCCGGGCTCCTCTGGGGAAATCAGAGTCCAGATCCCACTGTGGACGATAGTACAGTGTGTCTTGACTAGGTTTGTCTCTAATGAGGTGCCACAGGCCTGTCTCCACCTGTGCCTACAGTAAGGAGGGGGCTTCATTACTGGGGTTAAGCGCTAGCTAGTAAGAAGACCATTTCTGAGTTAACCTCCTCTTACAGACACCTCTTTGATATGCCACCCAGAGGCAAAGAATTCGGCAAGCGGAGCAGCGCTCTTTGGTGTCTGGTATCACAATGCGGGCACACTCAGATCCCAGGGAATATATTAAGTTTGCTTGCAGAGGTGCCATGTTATAAGGATGCTAATATAGATGCTAATGCAGGAGAGATTGTCCTTAAGGGCTTTGAGAGGAATCTTTCTTGTGTCTGAAATCAAATGATGAATTATGCAGTGGCTATTAGGGAGTCATATTAATGGACCTCCATTTTAATGAAGCTCCATCAGTGCAGCAATGTGGTATGTGAAGTTATGACTTAAAACTCAATAGCGTTTTGGCATTTGATTACAAATGTCCCAGGATATAGGGATTGTCTTGGATCTCTCAATCCCGCTCACTACTGTACCACATTCTCACACTCTCATAAAATGGGTGGGAGCGCAAGCAACGAAGGCTTGCTTTGAACCAGCTGATCAAACATGTCTTATAAGAGTAGGTCTGTAATTTAAGAGGAAGATTTGTTGAAGTGGCCTGAAGCGCAGTCGTCTGAGCACCTCTTCTACAGCCCGTCTGATGGTCCCTCTAAACCAACACGGGCTGTCAGGTCTACGCCACGTTTAAAAGGAAAGGCCTGTTTCTCATACCAGTCTTAATCTTTGGTTTGGTCTCTCTCATGGACATTATTCAGGGTTTCTGTGGGTCTTAAAAAGTCTTTCCACAAATTATGGCCTTGAAGGAATAGTTCACCCAAAAATTTTAATTCTGTCATTAATTACTCATCCTCATGTCGTTCCAAACCGTAAGAGCTTCATTCATCTTTAGAACACAAATTGAGATATTTTGATAAAATCCGAGAGCTTTTTGAGCAACTCAACTACCACATTCAAGGCCCAGAAAGGTAGTAAAGACATTGTTAAAATAGTCCATGTGACATCAGTGGTTCAATCGTAATTTTATGAAGCTATGAGAATACGTTTTGTGTGCAAAGAAAACCAAAATAACGACTATATTAAACGATTTCTTCTTTTCCGTGTCAGTCCTTCGCCATTCACAAGAGTACCACGATGCATACATGTGGTGCTTCTGACGCAGGAGCCAGCGTTCTAACGTAAAGCATGCATGCACTGCAAATTGTTCACAAGCAGAGGAATGCATACGCATGCGTCGTGGTACTCTCATAAATAAATTCATTATTTTTGTTTTCTTTGCACACAAAACGTATTCTCGTAGCTTCATAACATCACGGTTGAACCACTGATGTCACATGCACTTTTTTTAACGATGTCCTTTCTACCTTTCTGGGCCTTGAACGTGGTAGTTGCATTGCTGTCTGTGCAGGGTCAGAAAGCTTTTGGATTCCATCAAAAATATCCTAATTTGTGTTCTGAAGATGAATAAAAGTCTTACGGTTTAAAATTACATGAGCGTGAGTAATTAATGACAGAATTTTCATTTTTGGGTATATATGAAATCATTTAATTTTATTGTATTTACTGAATTTATTTCAAATTTAACAGAGAAAGTGTATATAACATATCAGGGGTTGACATTTCTTTATTTGTTACATACATATTACATACATGTGATGTAATACAGTTATTTTTTTCCCCTTAGTTCCTCATCCCACAGTGCAACAACAAACAGAAACTGTAGATGGTAAAACAGTGTGACTAACCTCAATATGCGACACTGATATTCCTTTATAAGACAATTATATTTGTTTATATTTTATTTGAAACAAAAAAATTGTTTAGTTTATTAGATTGTTTTATATTGCAATTTACGGTATCTAATGTTTACCGCTTAATGTTTACTGGTGTTTTCAGCAGGTTATTGAATCAAAGCGTGTTCATGGCATGCATGTAAAAAAATATGGAAGGGATGACTTTTATTTACTTTTCCAATCTCAGATATTTTTATAGCATATCCACGCGCCATAATTTTGTTTGTCTCATATCCCACTGATTTGTGGCCGTTTTATCTTCCCTCTTTTCCGCCTCCTGTTTATTTTCCTCTCCTGCTCTCTTTGTTTTGCCTGAGCTTCCATGTGTTAAATATTCCCCATGGATTAAACCTCCCAGTATGTGTGTGTGTGTGTGTGTGTGTGTGTGTGTGTGTCTGCCTGGATAACTGGATGTGCATGTGGGTGTGAGCTGTAGGCCTTTATAGATGGCTCTCCTGGGAGTCTTTATACCCTACCAATGTGGTTTAGTGGGAGGTATGTAGTCCGTCGCAGTGCTATAGTGGAATAGAGGTTTTAGGAACGGGTGAGTCACTAGCACAGCATTACTCCAGTGTCTATACAATCCATCACAAGACACTGCCGCCCCCCTGGAGCCACAGCCACAGTCACGATACCTGAGTCACTGAGACGAGGGAAAGCAGGAGATGGAGATGACAGGACTGGGAATGAGAAACTGTGTTGCTGTTCGTCTTCATGAGAAGTGCGTAACCTGACTGGCTCGAGGAATTCAACTGTCCTTGTGTATATGCGGTTGATTTGATGCAGAGAGGCTAGTAAACAAGAGAGACACTAAGACAAGATTGCAGTTGATGTGAATGTGTGATGTGCATTGAACTGGTGCATTGATCTTCTGTGTGATGTCTCAGAAGCTTGAAGGCCTTGTAGCATCCCTACTTAATTACATTCACAGCCTCGGTCCTCTTTGTTGTGTGCAGCCACATCTGCAGGACAGTGTTTGTGTGTGGAGTGCTGTTACTGAGGTCTGGGCTTCTGGAGCTGAAGCAGGGGATCACAGAAGCCCACTCTAGTGCTGTACTCCATCTGCAGCAGATGCTATAACATAGACACTTCTGTTTCATAGACACAGAAACACATACACTAACAGTTTGCATTTTTGCAGCACATGCTTTCTTTAGTCCTCTGTTAGAGGCGTAACACAATAGTACAAAAAATATAAGAAATTATTTATTTTATTTTATTTTAATAATGTAGATTTGTATTGGACATCAGTATCAGTATTGGCTAGATTTTCAATATAGGTACTTCTCTATAACTACTAACTACCTCTGTTAATTTATTTATTTAGATATATATATATCTTTTTTTATTACCATTTATTGGTATTAGCTAGAATCTGCATATAGGAACTTCCATATTACTACTAAAAAATAGTACCAAAATATGAGATTATATGTATTTATTTAGTTAGTTAGGTATAATTTAGTTTACTTTATAGTAGAATGGATTTATACAATTTGGCCATTAATGAGTATTGGCTATATTTTGAATAGGCCTTATAGGTGCCTTCGAAATGAAATAGTAGTATCCCCAAAAAAATTATCAAAATGTGAGATTCTTACATTTATTTTATTTTTTTTTTCATTCATTTTTTTTTTTTTGGTTCATTTGTATTTATTTTATCAATACTGGCTAGATTTTGAATATAGATGTTTCCATACTATTTAAAAAATATTTATCAAAAGATTCTTAAATTTGTTTCTTTGTTTTCAGTCATTTTTTTATTTTAGTTCATTTTAATTTATTTGATCAATATTGGCTAGCTATTGAACATACCTGTAGGTGCTTCCATATTATATACTCTTATCATTTTGTTTTAAATGTGAAATTCTTACATTTATTTGTTTCTTTGTTTTCATAAATTTTTCTTTATTTTAGTTAATTTTATTTATTTTATCAATATTGACTAGATTTTAAATATAGGTGCCTCCCTATTATATACCGCTATTAAAAAGTACCATATTTATTTAGTTAATTTGCGGTTATTGTAGTAAAATATAAAATATAAAATATAATACTGGTTTTGGCAAGGATTAAAATATAGGCGCATTCCTGCTTTATACTGTTCACCACTATCAAAATAGACTAGTACCAAAATATGGGATTCTTATTCATTCGGGCATTAATTAAATAATTAATTAATGAATGAATTAATTCATTCATCTTCATTCATTCATTCATGTCATTAATTCACTATGTGATAAAACATGTGACTATGTGATAAATATATGTGAATATGTATAATATTGTCATTATAGTAGATATATAGCTTTGACCAGCATTTGAATGCCCAAGATATTCCAATCTGATACTATCACTGTATTTTTTTTGTAAAGGATTGTTTTAAAAAAGCAAATATTGAAGCAATTTCTTTCATTCTGAATTGGATTTATAAAAAAATGCTCAGTCTTCATTAAGTATCAAATTCTGACATTCTCACGGAAATGTTTGTGTAAATGCCTTGTAGCAGTGGGGGAAGGGTGATGTTTCTACAGTTAACACACCAGCGGATTCAGTTCATGACAGAAGCTCCATTGAGAGACATTTAGGTACCCGTGACCACCCGCACAGATGGGCCCATAAATATCAACCTCCACACACCGAGCCGCTTGCCAACAAGCCACTTGTTAAGTCAATGCATAAGCAGCCAATCAGTGCACATGTTCACATATGCTGCATTGAAATGAACCAAAAGCCACAAGCTCAGTGATTTATGCACATAAATATCACATTGCTGCACAGTTATAATAGTTCCATGAGGAAAGATTCGGTGGCTTTTGACCTCAACAGGTCAAGTTCAGAGGTGCTGGGGAGGATGCACTCCAATTATTTCCATGCCTGCAGGGAACATCAAAACACATGCACCTGTTTTCAGCAGGATGGCATCAGTCCTTCCATCTTCCTGTTTAGTAACAGTGGGCGGCTAGCGGCCTGTTTTCCTGCACCCACCTACTCCCTTTATCCGCCTTTTCCCAGCATCCCTGGGCGGCCACCGTTGATGAAGTCATGTGGAATGAGTGAGTCACTGTCTGCATGTGCTTGTAGGTACACAATGCCATTTACTCTGGAGGGGGTCGTATCAATGTACACTATACCAACAGTTTCCTTTTCTTACAACAAAGATCTTCACCGCATGTTCATCCTACTTGCTGTGACCAAGTTACATCACTATGTTTTTTTGTGTTTGATATATTTTTAGAAAGGATGTTTTAAGGAAGTGTTTCTTAACCCTGGTCTTGGAAGACTCCCAGCATTGCACATTCTTGATGTAATGCATTATGTTCAGCTTAGGTCAGAGATTCATGTAAGTGTAGTTACCAAACGTTTCTTTCTTTTTCTTTAAATTGCTAGCGATGCATAAAATATTACAATTTTGGCCGATACCAATAGGTTGATGAACCTAAAAACCTTAAACCAATCATTCTAAATGCAACTGAACAATACAACTGAATTTAAGCATTACAGCATTATAATGTACAATATTGAAATTGATTATCTCATTTTGAGATGTGATAAAATATTACATTTAATAGTGTAATTAAATTATTAGTGTTATGAAATATTATGTAAATATTAGATGAGTGCAAAGGTAATCTAAATGTAAAAATACGGTCAACTAGTTTGTATGATTAAAAATCAAATATTAACAAATGCAGAAAGTAAAACAACTCACAATATGATTTAATATGGTACCAATATGTACCGATATACTGTATAATACTGTTCAAAAGTTTGGTATAAGAAGTCTTCTGTGCTTACCAAGGTTGCTTTTACAGGCATTTGATCAAAAATACTGTAAAAAAGTAATATTGTGAAATATCATTAAAAATTTCAAAAACTCCTTTCTGTTTTAATGTGTTTTAAATGTATTTTATTCCTGTGATGGCAAAGCTGAATTTTTAACAGCTATTACTCCAGTCTTGAGTGTCACATGATCCTTCGGAAATCATTAATATGCTGATTTGCTGCTCAAGAAACACTTTTTTTATTATTACTATTATCAATGTTGAAAGATTGTGCAGCTTAAAATTTTGTAGAAACTATGACACATCTTTGCAGGATTCTTCGATGAATAGAAAGTTAAAACAGCGTATGTTTGAAGTAGAAATCTTTTGTAACTATAATTGTTACTCAATTTAATGCATCTTTGCTAGATAAGTATTCATTTATTTAAAAAAAATCGTAGTGATCCCAAACTACTGCACATCCATAAATGTAGGTTTTGTCAGATGAAACAGTGTCTTTGTTTACAATGCAAACCAATAGTTTGATTATTGCAATAACCAGGGCAAGGAAATAATGGATAAGGATATTTACATGAAATCTTCCACCTTGTTACTATTACTGATAGTTACTTCAATTACTGGTTGTTTAAACAGTTTAGGTGAGCTCCAACTTAAATGCATTACACTTTTGTATGTAAACATAGCCGATGCTATAGGAAACAGAAAGAGCTAAATGGTAGTCAGGTGAAAGCCTCTTGGTGTGTTTGAGAGGATTCCTTGTGTAATGGGCCATACTCGTGGTCTGTAGGCTGTTGTTTCTCCTGTGTGGTGCTGTCAATATAGCAGAGCAGGAGGCTTTGACATTGATGGGTGCGTAGTCGGCCCAATCAGGGGTAATTGCAGTTTTTGTGCATCCGTGGGCAACCCGTATGGAGTCTTTGAGCACTGTGAGTCACTACGTGCAGAAAGCACAATACACAGGAAATCATTTTGTTCCTTCTGCGAGACCAATCACTCTAAAAATAAAAAAATAATTACCATTATGAAAAGGAATTGTGTTTATCATTCTCAATAATTATGGCACTGATTAGGTTTTTTTGCATGAGTACGATGCATTGAAATTTAATATCAGCCAGAAAGTGTTAATTCTCAATTACTGTTATTGTGGTGGCAGGATTCTCTGTTTCTGTGTGTGGCGGCTCATCAGTCTGTCTTTGTCAGAGGCACACTGGAGTGAGTTGAGATCTGCGGAGCACACGTTTAGCGAGGCTCGTGAAAGGAGGATCTCTCTTTGAAGAACACAGGATTTGGAGCATTTAGATGGCAGAGGAATATCAAAAACAAGGGAAGAGAGAGGGAAATTAACAAGTGAAGCCACGTGACAGTAGGCTGAGGGAGAGTGGGCCTGTTCGGGAATACATAGTGCTTTGAGAAAGCTCTCATCCTTCAACGGTGAAGAGAGAAGGGGAAGATGGGAAAGAGAGAGGGAAGTTCATGTGCTCTGAATTACTTAATGCAATAAACCAGGACTAGACAGCCTTTCTGCCTCCATTGCTTTCAGAGTCTGGTAAAGCAATGATGCATTCAGAAGGTGTCCTATCTAACTTTGATTTAATGGAGATTGTCAGTTAATCACTTTAGTTTCCTCCATCCTCATATCACATTCCTCTCGGTTTCTTTCTCATAAACGTATATGCTTGTTGAAAAGACCTGTGTATGTTGGGTTTTGGATGCTGGTTTGCTGGTGCAAATATAAGAACTGTTTACAGGAGGTTCTTTGGGGAACCCAGAATGGTTCTTCTGTGCTCTAAACCCCCCATTTAGAACCACTTGTTTTTTAAAGCTGGTTTTTGAAAAATGGTCAACCAGCACTGACCAACTTGAACCAGTTAAAACCAACTATCATGTTCCTAAATACAGCTACCAGCTCAAGATTGGTTTTCCAGCAGGCTCAAACTGCCTGAACCTGCACAGATCCCATTCTGTTTATTACATTATAGATAATTCTGCACTGAATGGTTTATGTATTTGTGAAAGACCATTGTGAATAAACTAATCTGTCTGTATGTTTTATTTGTATATTTGAATGGGGACATTTGACACATCTATCCTGAAACACCTTTCGAGTTCTTTCAGTTTATTTCCAATGGTCAGCTGTAATGGCATTAGCATGTGGTGCTGGCACAGAAGCTAGACAGGAAACACAATGCAGGTAATTTACCTCCATGAGAACCGAAGCAGGAGCTCAACACAGGCTGCAGATACAGCAACCGGTTGATAAGCCTGTTCTTTTGTCACTGATAAACTCCAGGACACCTACATTAACCTCCGTTGTAGTCTGAGAGCTGCCCAAGAAACACACTCATATCTGTGCTTCACACACCGACTGCATGACTGAATGCAGAGATATAGCTCTCAGCATCTATATCTGTGTAAAAGAGCTGCTATGCAGCCTATAATGCAGCTTTCACTGTATGGCTATTGCCAATTTCAGTGCCAACTCTATAAAATATAGAATCCAAACAGTCCTATTCAGACTGATCTATCTGTCAGTTGTAGAATACAGTTTATAGTAAACACTAATGTTTGACAGTTTAGTGTCAGTAAGATTTTTTATTTATTTTTTGTATTGAAATAAATAAATAATTATTTCAGCAAAGGTTGCATTAAATTGCTCAAAAGTGATAGTAAGGATATAATGTTACAGAAGATTTCTATTTCAAATGAATGCTGTTCTTTCCTGAAATACTGAAGAAAGAACATGTTTCATGGTTTTCACAAAACACAGATAATAATAAATGTTTCTTGAGCACCAAATCATTATATTTGAATGATTTCTGAAGTATCATGTGACACCGAAGACTGGAGTAATATCAGCTTTGCCATCACATGAATAATTTTAATATTTATTAAAATAGAATACATTTATTGTAATCTGTAAAAACATTTTATTGTTTTTACTGTATTTTTAATCAAATAATTGCCTATTTATGCTAAAAAAAAAAATCAATCAATAAAAAATCGACCCCAAGTGCAAAAAGTGTATAGTAGGCATATTCTTACATCTTTGCTGAAAATAAACACACATCATTTATTTATCTTGTTAGGAGATACATTTTTTTTTTAAACAAGACAAAAATACTTGTCAGTACGTGATAAAAAAGTGATTTTTATGCAGAGCATACATTACAGACATTCAGATCTGAGTTATCACATTACAGTTTTATTTAAATGCATAGTTTCCATGTTTCCATATTTCTTGCTGAGTCCTTTGAAGGATGAGTTCCTTTAGAGTGAAACTGAATTGTGCCACTTTTCATTGGCCAACTCTGAGTGTTTCTAAACGGAGCTAAATTTTATTTACTGTTTGTGAATAATTTTGTTACTACACCATTCTCACATTTCTAGTTTACCATGATAAAGATTCACAGACACCCGGCAACAGTCTGCGTGGAAAATGATGCATTTCTTCGCCAGGAGGTGCCAACAAACTACTGCTATAGTTGCCAAGTTAACTATTTTGTTTTACAGTACATTTCCGAGTTGTAATTTCATGGCACATTTAATAGCTCTACTTGCATCTGCTAAATTCAACATAATTCCAGCTTTAGTATCACTTGATTTATTTCTCACTTTATCACTGGGTCTCTATTCTAATATCTGCTACAGTACATGTCATTAGTGTTCACAGTCTATGAGTCCTGAATAGAATAGAATAGAATAGAATTCATAAAAGGTTCTGCATTACTGGCCCAAACTTCACTAACTGAATGAACCTCTGCTGCATATGTGAGTGACATGAACATCGCTGGAAATAAATGGAGATATTTGGACTATAAAATAAAATAGTCACATACATGCATTTTTTCTTCAATTCCCATGCTGCTTTTTCACATTTGTGTCCGCCTTACTGAATAAAACATGATCTGTGTACTCATGGGATTCACCTTGCAGCAGGCCAGTAGTTCTGTCTGGTTCGCATGTGACTTGGTTATAGAGAAGACTAGACTTATGGACAATCAGACAGTAATGAGATGGTGTGGGACAATCTTGCTTACATTGGGAACTGATTAAGGCAGTTTTGAATACTAACGAGTTAATCAAAGAGCATAATCAATGTCACTGCAGCATAGGAGAATCCATCAGGTTTAAATTAGACTTTGGGTTGTGACGTTGTGACATGCTGAACTACAGACCACAGTAGCCCATGACAGATGTTTACTCGCTCTGGTCCGAGTGTGTCCTCTCGCTCTGGTGAGCTGAGTAATTGTGGCCTCTTTGAAGTGGCTGAGCAGGTCTGTGTGACTGTTATTTACTTTGAGTGGTGTCTTATTACTGACTCGGAGCCTCTCATCTGCTGCTTATACCTGGTTACTGGACACAAATTACACAGCCACACTTTTGAAGGAGAGAGTTTTCTGGTTAGTATTAGATATTAAGTAAGTAAAGAGAAACGTGCAACTTTTTTTTAGTCAATTTTGTAGATTATAGACCAAGTTCTTGCAGCTAGACTTTCAATTGACCATTCGCAAAAATCCACCCCCCTTCGTTATTGTTGCTATGTCTGACAAGCCATGGCGCTCTCATTACAAAATACATCTCGGATCAAAGAGGAAAATGACAACATGCCAAGAGACAACACAGCAGGTCACTTCTGGTATGAAAGTCTTTAAAGAAGACTTTTAAAGACTAGTGAATATTTTAAAGACATTCAAACAATAAATAGCATTTTGTTGCTCTTTAATGTGTCATTTGAGATTGCTGTAGTGCCTCAAACAGCACGTGAACCAATAATCTCTTCCTCTTTACTAGTTATAGCATGAAATAAACATCAATGAACATCAGAAGGTATCATGTTTCAATAACGGAAAGATATCAATACAATACCAGTTTTCAAGTTCAGCTCCACCGACGTTAATCAACTCTACTGTCTGGTTTGTTTGTTGAACAAAATGGCAGATTCTGCATCATGATTGGTCAGATCGCCTGTCAATCAAACGCCCAAAGGGTGAATCGGAAAACAAAATCTAAAGTTAATATAGTATTTATTTAAATATTATTTATATAATGAATATTTTAAATTAAATGCTGATTAATTAAATGGTTCACAATAAACTATATTTTAATATATAATAAAACAATTACGATTATTTAAAATATTACACTATTTTGGAAGCCAATTGCCATTTAATTTATTTAAAAAACTATGTTTAAATGTTTTTGAAAGAAGTGTCTTATGCTCACAAAGGCTGCATTTATTTGATAAAAAATACAGTAAAAACTAGCATTGTGAAATATTATTACAATTTAAGTTTTCATTATAATAGAAAATAAATCTGCACACTGTTGATCTCCCTTTATAAAAAAAATAAAAAAAATTGAATAAAGGGAGATTAACAGTGTGCAGATCTTTTTTCTATTTTTTATGATACCTTTTGATCTTGCACCTGGCCAAGACATTTTTGGATGTGCGTACCTTGTCCCTTCTTTTATGTGTTCATTCTAATACAATGATTTAGTGCTCAAGAAATCTCAAGAAACCACAATATATTCAAGGATCAAAAGAATAGCAATGTAATATAAATAGTGTTGTACCAATGTAAAAGTCTTTACTGTCCCTTCAAATAAATAAATTCACATAATTAACTAATTCTGATATTCTTCTTTTTCTTCTGACACATGGTACAACTTTTTGGCTTTTGCAAAACACAACAACAACAACAAAACACCTGAATGTGAAACTGCATTCAGCATCAGTTATACAATTCTTATCCTTTATATTTCAATCAGCACAAACATCACACACACTCCGGAAGCATTAATGTCAGGCTCCCTGCTGCTGCCCCCACAGAGCTGGAGTTTATTTCACTCAGGTCCTGTGAATGTCAGAGAAAGAGAGGCATGCATTCGGAGAGATGGCAGGTGCTTCTCCTCACCCCTGGTCCATGTCTTTGAGGACTCCGTCACTTAAAAGAGCAGCTGTCTCGTTCCTCTCATGCCCCCACTGCATGATCTCACTAACAATCTCTTTTGATCATTCCTTATCACAACCACCTTTAAGCTTTTTTGATAAGACCTTCCTGCGTTTATTCATAATTGACTCAGAAATCATATCAGCCTCATTTAAGGTTGTGAACAACTCCCATCACCGTTACCTCTCCTCAGAATACCAGAGACACGCAATCACATTCCACACCAACTCTCATCAGACGCGCCAGCTTCCAATGCTCTGCATTCAATTACCCTGCATTTTCAGAATCAAATAATGAAATATAATCAGCCAAGAGACAATAAATACTAAGTACTGCCATGGCAAGATGGTGTTTTATGTTAATAGAAATCATTATCCCATTTCCATGTCAGTAAAAAATATAAAAAGGTGATTTGCCATTTTAAAGCTCAGTATATTTTTTTTTCTGAGACCAAAATTATAATAAAAACAATGTAACATGATCATAATAAATAGTAAAAATATATATATTTTATATTATTTATTTATGTTGTAATTTCTTTTCTTTGTATATAAAGAACTGCAAGTGTGAAGAAATGGCTGTTCAAGAAGTACATTAGGAAAATAGTTAGAAAAAAGTCTGCAAGACAACCATTCCACCGCACATTAAACACATAAATACACATTTGACTCTCATGAATCCCCACCCATGACTAAGTCATGTCAGCTGTTATTGATCAGCTTTCATATAGTTTCACGGTTTGACTACACACATAAAAGCCTGAGCAACTCTTTCACTGCATTGTTTATTTGATTTTGCATGAGTGAGTTCAAATACAATTTGTTTAGATGTTGTAGATTTCTTTCTTTAGACTGATAGATAAAGAATGCAATTGAAGAAATGTCCTTTCAAGAAGTACATCAACTAGGAAAACTGTGTCGCCTCCAAACAAAACAGATTTAGCATATCTAATTCAATTTGATGGGCCTTTTGCTCCACTGAGTGTGTTTAATCAGAGCAGGTGCCTCACTGAAATAATGAAGGCATTTCTCCATCAAAAGTTTACCAGAAAGTTTACAACAGTGTTACATGGACAAAGCTGTTATGATCAGCTTTCATATAGTTCACGGTTTGACTACACACATAAAAGTCTTTTATTTTTCATTTTCTTTACCATTTTATTTTTAAACATGAGCAACTCTTTCACATCCCATCAATGCATTGTTTATTTGATTTTGAACATGAGTGAGCACCTATCCTTCAATGTATGTGTATTATTATTAATTAATTAATAATAAGTAAACATTTGTAATATATTGTGTTTTAGTCCTTTGACAATGGTCAACTGACTGTGTCGCCTCCAACAAAACACCCTTTTTGATTTAGGCATATCTAAATTCATTATTTGATGGGCCTTTTGCTCCACTGAGTGTGTACTTTATTCAGAGCAAAATGTAAACACTGAAATAAGGAAGCAAATAATTTACTACTACTACTAATTTATTATTATTATTTTAAACTGTAAAATAAAATGTATTTGATTTACTATCAATTAATACTATATGATTATAATAAGTAGACTTTAGTAAGACTAAATCAGTAAATATTTTATTGTATTGTGTTTTTTATTTATATACATTGTTTTTATTTATTTATTTAATATTGTGTTTTTATTTATCCCTTTGTCTTTTATTTTTAACAGCATTTTCTTTAGGTTATTTTTCTTTTTAAACTATTATTATTTTTATTAGGATTAATTGTATGAATTTTTTAGCTACAATTTTGAAATTCGTGAATAGTAATACATTGTAAATATTTTGATCAGAACTGTTACTACTAATTATTATTATTACTATCCTCTATTATTAAAGATGTGTATTATTATTATTAATTAATTATAAACTAAGTAAATTTGTAATATATTGTGTTTTATTGTAAGAGTATTTGTTTATAGTAATGACAATACATAGTACATATTGTACTAATAATAATGTATTATTATTATAATAAAACTTTTTGTTATTAGGATTAATTATATAATTCATATTAATTAATAATTAATTAATTTATTAATTATTAATTATGTATTAATTAATTAATGTATAATAATAATAATGATGATGATTAATTATTTTAGTAATACAAAACAGTATTTTTTATATATTGTTTTTATTTATTTAATAAAATTTTGTTTTTATTTATTCTTTTATTTCTAACAGCAGCTAATAAATTTGCAAATAATTTACTACTACTACTATTATTATTATTTTTGTTAATTGTACTGTAAAATAAACTTTATTAGTATATGATTTACTATCAATTAATACAATATAAATGATTATAATAATAGACTTTAGTAATTGTAAATACTTTAATTCTACTTAATATCATTTTTTTCTCAGTAAATATTTTTATTGTATTGTGTTTTTTTTTTTATTTTAAATAGGCATTGTTTTTATTTATTTATTTAATATTGTGTTTTTATTTATTCATTATTTATAACAGCAAGGTTACTATTATTACTATTATTATTTTTATTAGGATTAATTGTATGAATTTTTTAGTATAATGAAATCGTGAATAGTAATACATTGTAAATATTTTAATAAAAAAAAACTAAAAAGAAACAAAGAAAGTTACTACTAATTATTATTATTAAAAAGTCCTTCTCACATTCCTATTATTAAAGATATAGTAAAATGTAGTTGGTTTTAAAGTCTGCCATTTTAACCACTCCCCAGTGGAGACTCATCATTGTCATTCTAATAATAATGTATTATTATTATAATAAATGCACAAATATTGCATATTTATTAATTAATTAATTAATAAATTATTAATTAATTAATTATTAATTATGTATTAATTAATTAATGTATAATAATAATAATGATGATGATTAATTATTTTAGTAATACAAAATCAGTATTTTTTTATATATTGTGTTTTTATTTATTTATGATGTTTTTATTTATTTAATATATTTTGTTTTTATTTATTCCTTATTTCTAACAGCAGCAAGATTTGTATTATTACTATTATTATTATTTTGGTTAATTTTATGACTTTATTAGTATATAGTAATACAATAGTAAATAGTAATACATTGTAAATACTTTAATTCTACTTAACATTATTTTTTTCTCAATTAAATAGGTAAATATAAGTATATATGCAACTGTGGAAAAAGAATAGCCAGTAAGTCCCAGGGACCGGGAAACCAGTGTAAAAAAAATAGTTAAGAAAAAAAGAAAGTAATTTTATGCCTGATTATGTTACAAATGGCTGTCTTGGCTGGTTGTTCTTGAACAATAAGGACATTAGTTGGTTTTAAGGAGTCTGCCAGCTTTGTAACCACTCCCCAGTGGAAGCTGGACAATAGGAGAGAGGGGAGTCATTCTTAGAGGCAAGCTAAATGGCACAGGCCCGGTCTGCCGCACACTCTGTGAACACTCATTCTAATAATGTCTTCTGGTGTTTTTCAGTAGACAGATTATCAAGGCAGGCGAGAACAAGTGCGGGGTTGTGGCCAACGTATGCTAGGAGGCCAGTCAGGGCATCCCAAGATGTAGTGCTGCACCAAACATTGGCCCAGTTGTCAATTCCTGGAGATTGTGAGAGTACATACAGAATGCACACAGACAGAGCGCAAATCTGCCCGATGCCTGCTCCAGCTAATTATTACACCCATGGCTGTCTTGGCATTAATGTTCTTGCATAAATAAGGACATGAAGACTGGCTTTGTGGCCAGGCGTCAAGCTGGACAATAGTAGAGAGGGGAGGAATAGAGGCAAGCTAGCATAGGCCCGGTCTGCCGGCACACTCTGTGAACACTCTGGGGAGTTATGGTAAGCCTGACTAGACAGGTTCAGTTGTCTTTTCAAGGCAGGCGAGAACTAATATTAACGTATGTTTGCCAACATGAGTGAGTCAATCACAAGTGGTCCAAGATGTATGCACCAAACATTCACAGTTGTCTTTTTTTTCCTGGAGACGTGCTACGTTCATATTTTTATACACTTATTTATCTAACACACACACAGTGCACACAGATTTCAAATGTGCAAACTATCTCCAGCTAATTATTACACCCACATTAATGAATGTCATAAATCTGCACAGATTCAAAACAGAAAGGTCATTTTACACCATTGTAGAACAATTTGTATTGTTGTGTTATTCCCTATTTACTATTTTTTATTCTTCTTTTATTTATCTGTGTTTTTGTTCTGTTACTGGGGAGTTTATGGTGATCTGACGTCAGGTTCAGTTGTCTTTACACCTAATATTAACGTATGTTTTGAGTGTAAATCAACCTCACAAAGTGGTTCGTATAAAGAAAAACACTTTTTTTTTTATTCTGATTCTTTTGAACTTTTCTGTTCATATTTTTATACACTTATTTATCTAACACACACACTAATAAAAAGTAAAATAAACAAAATCAAATGTGTACATATTATACCTGTCAACAAAGATATTAAGCAGTGCAACTGTCTTTGTAATATACCTACCAATAAGGTACAATTGTCTTTATGTTTATTTCGTTATTCCTATTTACTATTTTTTATTCTTCTTTTATTTATCTGTGTTTTTGCCATTAACAAACCATTAACCATCACTTTTGCCTCAATAATTCTGTTGCACTCCTGTGGAACTTGCTTCTGCTTATCACAAAAAACTATTCCAGTAAGTTGGTAGTTGTTGTTTATGTAAACATACCTGCCAGGATTAGGGATGTAGAAGGTCATCAGAGTATTCTGCTTTTATCCTTTTGAACTTTTTCTGTTCATCAAAAAAATCTAATAAAAATAAAAATTAAAATAAACAAATATCACTGATTCAACAAAGCTAATAAGCAGTAGGCAACTAGTTAATAGTGAGAATTAGTACCAATACGGTCTAAAGTGTTACTTTATGTTTAGGGTCAGATAATAATCAGAAATGCCATTAACAAACCATTAACCATGACTTTTGAGCAGAAAATCAGCATAAACTGAATAACTTGCTCTTATAAATAGATAGTAAGTTGGTAGTTGTTAGTTTCATGCATGACACTGAAGACAGGATTAGGGATGAAGCTAGAAGGTCATGCAGAGTATGTGCTTTTGCATCACAGGAATAAATAATAAACAGCCATTTTAAAATATATAAAAATGGAAAACATAATAGGCATTTTACTAGTTAATAGCTGAGAAGTGTTTTCACGGTACCAACATTTATTTATTCTAAAGTGTTACCAGATAATACCAGTCAGAAATGTACGGTTCTGAGCAGAAAATCAGCATATTTGAATTTTGATTTCTGAAGGATCAGCAAAACACTAAAACATGCTAACTAAAAAACACAACATTTTTATTAATAAAGCTGAAAATTCAGCTTTGCAAAAATAAAATCACAGGAATAAATTACATTTTAAAATATGTAAAAATGGAAAAATGCCATAAATTTTATCTTTGTGCTAGTGTTTACGGTACCAACATTTATTTATTCAAGTTTTACCGATCCACAAGTAATAAAAGTATGGAAAATCTAGGTTCTAAACAAGTTTCACCCAAATTTACCAAGTTTCGGTCTTTTAATTAATACCAAAGAAACTTAAACACATTTTGAATTTAAAAAACACAACATTTTTTATATCAAAAAAAAATTTACAAAAAAACATTCTTTGTGTCAAAGTATCAAATTTTTCGTAGTATCACATACATTCTACTAAATAATAGTATCCTAATATATTTCTGGTACAATGTCTAAACTGAACTTTTATTTTGCCAGGTTGCCGGGAATACCTTTACATTTCTGTTTGTAGCTATATGATATGATGCTGGTTTTACTTGAAATGAAAATGGTAAAATGCTTGAGAAGTGACTCTCAGAGCAGTTCTGGAGATGTTTATGTATTTATGTCCTCATTGAGATGGCAGATGATGAAATCACTGTGAGCGTCAGGCGCACTTCAGTGTGTGTAGTAAACAAAACCCTGTGTCTCTGCCATTCATTCATTCAAACCATAGACTGTAAAAAAGATGGACGATGCGTCTCCGCTTCCTTCCACTATAGAAAAGTGAAGCGAATGCATCTCAGTATGGCTGCTGCCATCCTGAGTAAATGATGTCATTTGGAGCCTGAGTCTGCGCATCAGAGATTCGTTTGGAGCATGAGTCTGCGCAGTAGAGATTCGTTTGAAGCCAGAGTCTGCGCAGTAGAGATTCGTTTGGAGCCAGAGTCTACGCAGTAGAGATTCGTTTGCGCAGTAGAGCCAGAGTCATTTGGAGCCTGAATCTGCGCAGTAGAGATTTGTTTGGAGCCTGAGTCTGCGCAGTAGAGATCTGCGCAGTAGAGATTTGTTTGGAGCCTGGAGTCTGCGCAGTAGAGTTCGTTTGGAGAGTTGCAGTGGAGAGTTTGAGCCAGAGTCTGCGCAGTAGAGATTCGTTTGGAGCCAGAGTCTGCGCAGTAGAGATTCATTTGGAGCACGAGTCTGCGCAGTAGAGATTCGTTTGGAGCCTGAGTCTGCACAGTAGAGATTCGTTTGGAGCCTGAGTCTGCGCAGTAGAGATTAGTTTGGAGCCCGAGTCTGCGCAGTAGAGATTTGTTTGGAGCACGAGTCTGCACAGTAGAGATTCGTTGGAGCCTGATGCAGTAGAGATTCGTTTGGAGCCAGTAGAGATTTGTTTTGAGCCAGAGTCTGCGCAGTAGAGATTCGTTTGGAGGCCTCTGCGTTTGGAGCCGAGTCTGCACAGTAGAGATTAGTTTGGAGCCTGATCTGCGCAGTAGAGATTCGTTTGGAGCCTGAGTCTGCGCAGTAGAGATTCGTTTTGGATCTGCACAGTAGAGTCGTTTGAGCCAGAGTCTGCGCAGTAGAGAGTTGCGCAGAGAGATTTTAGTTTGGAGCCCGAGTCTGCGCAGTAGAGATTAGTTTGGAGCCCGAGTCTGCGCAGTAGAGATTAATTTGGAGCACGAGTCTGCACAGTAGAGATTAGTTTGGAGCCTGAGTCTGCGCAGTAGAGATTAGTTTGGAGCCCGAGTCTGCGCAGTAGAGATTAGTTTGGAGCCAGAGTCTGCGACAGTAGAGATTATTTGGAGCCTGAGTCTGTGCAGTAGAGATTAATTTGGAGCACTGAGTCTGCGCAGTAGAGATTAATTTGGAGCACGAGTCTGCGCAGTAGAGATTCGTTTGGAGCACGAGTCTGCGCAGTAGTGTCGCGAGGTGGAGCTGCGGAATCAAACTCCCGCTCAAACTCCCGCAGACCCAATCAGCCATAACGACACGCCTTTTATAGCATCAAATTATTAGCTAAAATCAAACTATCACAAAAATTCACAATTTAACATATATCAGCGTGATAACAACTACCTTAAATGACCAAAACCATATTTCGGAAAATTGTATTGGAAGTGTAATTTTTTTTTTTATTTTGACTGGAGTCCCATTCGTTTACATGGAGAGGGCGGGGCTTATGACCTGCACTGCAGCCAGCCACCAGGGGGCGATCAAAGAGCCCGCAGCTTCACTTTTAAGGACGTGTGAGGCACACCTGATTCAAACAGAGACTCGCAGAACATGCGGGACTGCGGGACTGCGGGATTCATATTTGAATCGACTATTGCGGCTTAATATTTACAGATACAAGTCCATATCGCTATTTGATTTAAGTGTAATGATCTACTTTTGAGTAATTCATCCAATCCTTGACAAATATCATGACATTCCGTGTTAAACTTTAAATTCTGTTTTTAAAATAGGTTCCGCGATTCCGTCCCGGTTTTCTGCTTTGCATAAATCATATGGCCCTACATGTCAAGAACCGGATTGACCGGGTACTCGGTACCACCGGTACTTTAAAAAACCTGGTACCATGACGTTTTCATTTTTTTAGTACTGACTTTGTACCGAAGTACCAGGTCTTTTGAAAACACTAGTAGCTACAGTCATGGCCAAAAATATCGGCACCCTTGGTAAATATGATCAAAGAAGGCTGTGAAAATTAATCTGCATTGTTAATCTTTTTGATCTTTTATTAAAAAAAATCACAAAAATCTAAACTTTCATTGTTAGATGAAGGATGTTTCAACCTTTCAAACTCAAAATTTTAGAGATTTGTGATTAGATTTGTGTGCATTTTTTTTAAATCAGCTGGCCATGACTGTATATTTCAAGATAATTATCTTTTAACTGTATTATTGATAAAAAGCAGCATTGGCAAGCATAAAACACACCACACACACACACACACACACACACACACACACACACACACACACACACACACACACACACACACACACACACACACACACACACACACACACACACACACACACACACACACACACACACACACACACACACACACACACACACACACACACACACATATACACTTTAGAGGCTTTAGTGAGCAAGTATACTAAAATCCTGCTGGGAATACAGTTTGCTTTATACTTTATGTTGGGGGTATTGGGACAGGAGGGTCAACTGCCTGAATCTGCATGCTGGTTATGGCTGTTTGCTTTTGCTGCTGAATTATGAATGTGTGGGAGATTAATTTTTCATCGGTCTCTTAGCAGGAGTCTTTGGCGGCAGCGGAGGAGTGATGGTCATGTGACGGTGGTTGACTCATCTATACTTGATGTAGTTGTTTGGCAGGTCCTAAAGACAGATAGCAGGGTCATTGAGGAGGTGGAGTTTGGATTTGAATCCATTTGGAACATGGAATTATTACCATTTAGAATGTGAATTAGTGGTCGCCCCAATTAAATAATTATGAGAAGTCAAACTGTTTACACTTTAATAATTATAATTGTCTATGATGAAGCAGCCAAGAACTAAGCAGCCAAGACTTTGGAATATGTAGTGATATTTTTTTAGTGATTTTTCTTTAAAAATGTTGGGGAAAAAATCATACACTTGAAAAATTGTCAACAATTGTACCTTTAGGGGTGCAACAGCTTGTCACTGTGGCAGTACTCTCTATGTTTACATGCAACTAAATAATTGTATTGAAGGCTCAATCAGAATTAAAACCCTTCGTGTAAATTGATTCAATTGAGTTTGATCTTGAATTAACTTTCGAACATTTATGTAAACACTAGGTTCAGATTCATCAATCAGAATGTACCTTTTCCTTTAAAGGTTTCATAAGAGTACATATTGCTACCTAAGGATACATGATTCTACTCTAAGGCACTAATGTAATGTACCCCTATACCATTTTAGCAAATTTGTTTCTCACACGGTATAGCTAATTAATTAAATGTACATTTTTAGAATTTTCCTCCTTAAACCTATTTTAATTATTTAGTTGTTTTACAGATAAAACAACAATAAAGTTAGTTCAA